>CM060371.1:21869236-23272757 GCA_030545235.1 Helianthus tuberosus
TTTAAAGATATATTGTTTTTATTATTTAGTATATAAAATTCATTTATTCTGACCCGTGTAATACACGGGGTTATAACCTAGTATATTGAATATATGAATATCACATCTCATGTAATTATGTTCAAATATATAATAATTTTAGAAAAATCATTAAAGATTAATCCGATAACATATAACCCGAAAATATATATATTTAGGTTCTACCTTCATATCTTAGAACAAATACATTTATTTGAAATATCAAAATTTATATATTACTATTTGAATAGTTGATATTATAAATAATCACCAAAAATTTATAGAATTTATTTAAACTTCCATGATATCATAATCCTCCAAATTATCAGAAATATTATTCATGAATCTTGTTTAGTGAATTTCTAATTTTTATATGATTTCTTATTATATAAATATTGCTAAAAATCCAAAATAATTCCCTATTGAAGACCAAAAATTCCCAAAATTTTCACTAACTATTCTAACATGATCCTAATCAATATCCTAAAGTCAATTACACAATAACATGTCTCTAAGATCAAAAGCCCCAAATTTCAAGAACTCAAAAACCTAAGAAATGAAGAAATAAAATTCGTACATATTATACCCTCTATCACAGAAATGGATAGAGGGGTTTTGTAGAGCCCGAAAAATAAACGAGATTAAGCTTTGGAATCACCTGATTTGGATAAGAATTGAAGAAGATATCGTCCGAACAAGTTAAGAGCCCTAGAATGATCTTCTTTCAAATTCGCGATGTAGAGGTGATGAAATAGGAAACTTTCAGTGGGGTTTTCTTTAGTTTATACCGAGGATTGAAATAGTGTTAAGATTGCAACCTAACTTTGTGTATTGGATATGAAACCCAAAAGCGTATCAAAGAAACTTCAGTTGTGAACAAGATTAAGACTAGTTGCAGCTCAACTGGTCAGGCATTGGTTTGTTGAATCGTGGGTCGGGTGTTCGAATCCCGCCCCATGTGTTCCATTTCCATTTTTTTTAAATGCAGATGGGTTCACATTGGGTTTATGTATTTGTTAACTCGGGTTTATGCATAAGCTGTGTTGTAGGCAAGTGGTTTTAGGTTGTTGTTACGCGTAGTATTGCATGGAAGTGGGTTGGGTCGCGGGTCGACTTCTCGACCACACGACCACACACTGTTTACTTGTATTCTTTTTTAATGATGTTTCAAAGATGACGATTCAGACCCCTCGACTTCCAACTTCACTTTTGTTAACTATCCTTAACCTAATACACTAACCTAGTTAGTGTATTTGATTAACTTTATGTAGCAACCTCACCAAGTTAATTAATTGTTCAATTTTAAAGTTTGAAATATATACATAAGAGAACTCCTTGCCTTATAACTTTATTTAACTAATAAACTTAAGTCCGTTAAAGTTTCCCTTTTAAAAATCTAACGATACTAACTGGGAACCTTTATAAACTTAATGTTTCTAGTCTAGTTTTAATCAATCACGACACGTGACGTTAATTAATTACTGAAATATAAAATATCAAAATTATTAAAGTTATTAGAAACTCTTATATTGTTTTTACACTATTGCAAAGGGTTTGGTTTTTTTACGATCCGGGTTGGATTTCGAAGATCCGATTTAAAAATATAAAAATATTAAAATATACTATCAAACATGTTAAGTTATACTAACTGATTCTAAAATTTTGTGTAAAAATTCATGTTGGTATTTATGCCTATTTGATACGTTACATAACGCGACACATGGGCAAAATACACGTTAATCTCTATATAGAAACTTATGACCGATTCTTGGAATGGATGACTGATTTTGACAATAGAGTGCTACAAAAAATACAAATGCTCTAGCTTAACCACGTATTACTTCTGATCTTCGACTAAGCAAGTTGGAAGACAATGACCCGTTGTTCTAGTCTTTATTTTCCACTCCAACCACATATCCTTGTTTTAAAAATTTAATTAGTTCCGAAGGAAGTTACCCTACACACAATAAAACATCAATGGTATTATTAGAGGCGTCTCTGAGAATTCATGTACACTGTTCGAGCTTGAAAAAATATGCTCTTTCGTAACTTTTTTTTAATTATTTTTTATTTAAATCAAATAGGTATTGGACTCACTAATCCTAATGCCAATGAGCTAACTTCTAAACTATAAAATTGTTTTGTAAATATGTCTATCTTTTAGTTGGTACGTAGTATACTATTCTAAATTTTTTAAACATATATATCGGATTTAAAAAGAACACGTGCCCCAGGCAAGGGCCCACATGGTCCGGGTCGGGGTCCACGGACCCCAGTCTTTTTTAGAAAATAGTAGACTCGGTATGTTAAATTTTTCAAGGACTCTATAAAATAAATTAATTGGACCCCATAGTATTAAAAGCAAAGATGGTGTGGCTATAAGGCTTAGATATAGTCCACCACCTTTGGACAGGGAGCCATATGGCCACAACTGTCATTGTCTCAATTGACAATAAAATATAGCCCGTAGGCAAATCATTTTAACATTTCATAGAATCTTAAAAACAAGTTGATTATCGCATTGATGATATTAATATTACTAGCCATGATCTAATTTGATTATATAGGCTATAAGGCTTGGACATAGTCCACCACCTTTGGACAGTGAGACATATGGTTTGACAATAAAATATATATCTTTAGCCATGGCCTCATTTGACCATAGAGGCTATAAGGTTTAGACATAGTCTACCACCTATTAGGTCAGTGTGATTCATTATTGCCACACTGCCATTTATCATTGCCAATGATATAGGCTTTGCCATATGCCAGGTCAAAAACCATTATGAAGATTTTTGTGAATTTCTGCGGCAAATCGATAAAGTTCGAATTAAAATCGAGACGATCGCTTGAACAATGGCAAAATAAATATATATCTATAATTTCAAATTATCATTGAAATAGGAAAAATTACAATACTTATCCACATAGGGACTTTTGGAAATTGAAATAACAAATTTAGTCCACGTAGGGACTTTTGAAATTGAAATACAATGACATGTCCACGCAGGGACTTTTGGAAATTAAAATAAATTACAATGAAAATAAAAATCTTCACTCATCCTTCTTTCCCCTGATTATCTTGGAAAGTTTCTTGAATATCTTGTTTGTTCACTTTTCGTTCTTTTCAGCCTGTTGCTGAATCTACTCCGCCCGCTCCAAGGCTTGATTAATAGCCTCGAGGGTTGTTGCGTTGGTTGTGGTTGTGGCACAACAGGATACTGGTACCCATAATTGGGATATCCAGCATTTGGGTAAGCGGGAGGAAATTGTGATGGATAAAGTGCATTATGAACAACCGCCTGAAGATAGTGGTCGTATGATGGAGCTGGGATAATTATAATCCATAGGAGCTGAAAAAGATGTATTATGGGGTTATCAAAACCCAAAGGTGGTTGTTGAGCTGATGATTGTTGAAGTGGCTCAACAACAGGTTTAGTGTTAGAGGGTCCACCCATTTGTGGGTCCTCTAGGATAGTAGGATAAGTTAGAGGCAAAAGTGGAAGCAAAGCCGACCATTGCCCCGCATGTACCGACATACATGCACCACGAGGCTTCCTCAGTTGTGGTGGCAATTGAGGTTGCTCCGTGGGCTCCATTGGCTCGTCCTCTTGTGGAGGCGGCAACATTTGTGGAGATGGATAAGAAGGTGTGTTTACAAAGGTAAACTGATTAAAGTATTGGTCCCATTCATCGGGACCATGATATGGAGATCCTGCATAAGATGAAGTATCACTTGAGAGTTCAATTGGGGTGCATGTGGGGATCCAGATGGTGGCATCTCTGGATCATAATACTCGTCTTATTGGTTTTGGCTAACAGGTGTGTGTTAATAAACTGGTTAGGGGTCGAATGAATCATGATGAGAGTGTGATCCTGGAATGTTGAGAATGGTGTGAGTTGTAAGAATGAGATGAATGGTGTGAGATAGGATGTCTCGTTGACTGGGACAAGTGAGACTTGTTCGAATACTGCGGGTGATCCAAGCTATGGGATTGCGAGGGTATGTGTCCAGATGGTCCTCCTTGCATGGGACCTTTTCCTCGTCCTCTAATTCTTGGCGGCATATTACCTGTTAAATATAAAAAACAATAGCAATAACTTAATATAGATATGAGTAATCCTAGGTTAATGCCTAGACTCAGAAAGTCTAAGGATTAAGTTATTGTGATATTTGAGATTAAACACAAAAGGCTAGTATTTAATTCACTCAAATGTTAGCTCTGATACCAACCTGTCACACCCTGATTTCCCGGTGGGCCCGGAGTTGGGGTATATGACAAATTGATACAGATAATCACAAATAACACAGCGAAAGTCTTGGGAATATAAATATTACAAATTAAAAATGTCCTAAACGTTTTAAAAATATTATACAGACCGAAAGTGTATAAAGATCCATAGGCGGATCAGATAAACAAATGTTTACATAAACAGACTACTAGGGACCTTGCATGGAGTTGCAAATTCCACTTAAGCAATTATCAGCAGCTTCCAGCCTATTTACGTACTTTGCAACCTGGACTAAGTCTTTTGAAGATACGCCAGTTTAAACTGGTAAATACAAATAACCGACACATTTTGAAAATATTTCAAAATCATTTTATGTACACAATGGCACATGTAATTTCATAAATAACTTGGGATAAGATATATCTCTTGTTATCAGTATTACATGCTTGTCAATTATATATGGGGCCCGGAACTAAACTCCGATAACATAATTAACCGACATACCACATTTAACCCATAAAAGGGTATCCCTATAAAGGGTAAGAAAAATATTTTATTATAGCATTAGCATCTGTCGGGTGTATGCCTACACTCCGTGCTTAAGTCGTGGCCATTTGCAATTAAATGAGCCGAGGATATCCACGACACGGTTGCATTAACCCCCAACGTTTAAGTTATCAAGCAAAACGAATTAAAATAGGTTATGTGGATTTTTAGACACAATCTGTCATTGATCCCATACCCGAACAAGTGGTAATAATTTACCGTATCCTAAGCCCGTATAGGGAAAATAGGTTAAGAGTATTTACCTGTCTTAAATCTTACAATCCAAGATATATATATATATATATATATATATAGGTAGAGGATCCTGTAAAAAGTGCTCAAAGTGTGAGAAGTGTATTATAACACTATATATAATACTATATAACACCATATAAACACTGTATAACAATATGTATCACCATATAATTCCATATAACACTATGTAACACTATATATCATTATATAACAAATATAACACTATAGGTTGTCTGATAGCATGTCTATGATAGATGATGTATAGTGTTATATTTGTTATATAATGTTATATAGTGTTACATAGTGTTATATGGCATTATATGGTGTTACATATTGTTATACGGTGTTTATATGGTGTTATATAGTATTATATATAGTGTTATAATACACTTCTCACACTTCTTACACTTTAGGCCCTTTTTACACTATCCTTACCCTATATATATATATATATATATATATAGGGTAGGGTTCATGCGAGAACCACTCTAATTGCAAGAACCGCGAGAACCAATGTGAACAGGGGGCAATTTTGTAAATATCAAACAACTTTAAAAAACCCCGCTTACCTGCTTCCCTTTACTCTCGGAATTCAATAATAAATTAAATCACATTTAATATAAACTTTCACGTCCATTCTTCAAAACTCTGATTACATCCAAGTTTCTCAACATTTCTCACCCTGAATCTATAAAAAATTCATCGATTACAAAGGATTTCATCATCGTCTCGAATACATCATCACTTCACCATCATCAGTTCACAAGTTCATAGTTCACCATATCGAAGCATCTGGATTGAGATTTCATCTCAGATTTGAGATTTTACCAGCAGACATTTCATATTCCGTCATATAATTGAGGTTAGTTCCCAAAATTCATCCAGTGATTATAAGAATAGATGATTCAATGAGTGTGTCACTACGACGGTATCGTCGGAAATCAATCGCCGCCGGAATCGTCGCCGCCAACGGAATCGTTGACGGGTTTGTAATATAGATGTTGTCATATAAATCGAGACACAGTTTGCAAGTTTATACAATTCTTTTATACTGTTATATGATAGATAATTTTTCGTTTGTACTTTTATATGATATAAATTGTCGATTCAAATTTTGTTTTGTATTGTAGTTATGCACATGTGCATATTTTTCCATCATAGGTTTAACATAATTGGATTTTAAGGTAATTTTTGTGTAATATGTAGTTATGCACATGTGCATTGATTGTAATAATAAGTCAATATGCACATGTGCATAGTGTGTAATAACATGTGAATAAGGTAGTTAATGTTGATGCAGATGACACTGAAGGAGGACAAATAAGGGGATGTATACATTTAGAGAGGACAAAGGAAACAAATTGTAACATCCCAAGAATCAGATTAAACCATCATAACATGATGCTACACAATTATGTGAATTTGTAAGTTTATACAATTTGTTTTTGCACTTTCATATGTTAACATGATGCTTAATTGTCGATTCAGATCTTTTAAATCGTACTTTCATATCTGAATTAGCAAAAATGGTTTGATGTATATGATGTTTAAGGGATTGGAGGTGATTGTTGTGATACACCAAATTGTAATGTGGTAACTATGTGTGTGTGTTTTTGTATGTAGGTTTTGTTAATGAATAAGTTTAAATATATTTGGTGGTGATACAAAATTTAAGTTGGTAATGGGTAGGTTGTTCGATTGAATCAAACATTACATGTTGATACTGTTAGTCATGTTAATGCACATGTGCACATAGTTATGCACATGTGCATAGTTAATATGGTGATGATAAAGTTGGCGCATAGGTTGTTAACAATGTCGTTTATGTTGATGCACATGTGCATAATTAATATAGCGATGATAAAGTTGATGCATAGGTTGTTAACAAGCTCGTTTATGTTGATGCAGATGTGCATAGTGTATATGGTGATGAAAAAGTTAATGTTAATGCACATAATCATTGATAATTTATGTTTATTGATCTTAATTTTTTATTATTTTTGTCGGTGTTTTAGTTAATTATGGAATAAATTGTGTTTTTTTTATCATTGATGATTTGTTGTATGTATGAGTTGTTGATTTGAGAAACTGTGTTTTTGATCATGGATGATTTGTTGTATGTATGAGTTGTTGATTTTGATGATTTGTTTTATGTATGAGTTGTTGATTTGATGTTGTTTCAGAAGTTCGGGCTTGGATTAGAGTTAGGAAATGAGGAGTCGGTTCAAAGAGGAAGAGAGAAATGAGAAAGCCATAAGGAATCTGCTTAAACTTCCAGAGAATAGGAGGTGTATTAACTGCAACAGTTTGTTAATTTTCCAATTGTGTTATTGCCTTTTTGTTGAGTACTATTGTACTAGATCACCATTTATACAGAATTTTGCTACCAATATTCCTAATATATCTCATGTGGTTTACTAAACAGGGACCACAATCTGTATGTACAAACCTATTGACATTTGTTTACACTACTTGCAGTGGAATCCAGTAAGTACTTACATGTTTTTTTAGAAACTAAGTGCATTAATGTGAAATTTTAGTTTGTATGTTAAGTATGTCGTTTAAAATTTCAGCTTATATTGCTTATAGAATTATATTATCTATTCCGTTAACTCTTACGTAGGCTGAAAGAAGTTTTTCTCAAATTATTATTATTTTTTTTTGAAAAAAGGCCACAAGCTTTTAATTCGCCTTAGGCCACCAAAATGGTTGAGCTGAAACTGGTAATATGTTTACTGCACATGTGCATACATGAAATAATTGATGTAATATATGTAATGTATGCAGGAAAAAAATATTCAAAACTGCTCATGGATTGACAACAAGGACGTATCTGATTAATAGGTTGACCGATGAAATATATCAGGGAAATGATAGACGAATAGGCGTTGGAACAGGAGGAGTGTTGGAAGATGGTTAGTAAATGGAAAGAAGATCAGAAGGTGTGAGGTTGTGAACTAATACGAATGTTATATGTAGGTAGTTTGTGGATATGCAATTCATAAAGACAATTTTTTTTGTTGTCTCGATGTCTTTTGATGGTAATATGTAGGTAATTTTTACGATAACGCTTAATATAAAAATTTTGACGTATACGATGACTTACATGGTGGTTGATGGGTTAAAAATATATTTGATTGTTCAGGTATATTGGTAATGTATAACGTATTACCGATGATAATGTATGTTAATATATGATGTATTATGTTGTTTGTTAGAGGAAATGTTGGTATTGCACATGTGTGAAGTTTAATATAACATATCCTATTACGTATGTGGTACCATATTACGTATGGGGTACCATATTGCATATGATGATGTATATGTAAAGAAAAACATATTATATGCAATTAAGATATTCATGTATGCACATGTGCATTGGTCGAAACAATAACAATATGTAGTGAAACCTTAAACATGTATGCACATGTGCATTGTTCGAAAGAATAACCATGTGGATTGAAACAGTAAACATGTATGCACATGTGCAGTTTTCAAAACAGTAACCATGTTGGTAATATATGTTAGGTGGTCAATAATGAAACTACATACGCTTATGTCTAATAAGTAATTGATATCAAAGTATCATGATCGCAATCATAACCTATGAATACGTATACAGACAGTGCTACATGATTGTAAACAAAAAGAATAATGCTTAGAAACTGTTTGTCATTATATATAAGATAATCAAGAATCGTTGAATGTTTTATGACGTCCGGATGAATGTTTATGAGGTTGATCAGGTTCATATATATATGCAGGGTCTTTAGCATCATCATCAACATCTTCATCAGTGTCATTGGAATCAACATCCTCCCAACGGTTAAAGGTACTGTTTATAATAGGCATGTATTCAACATCAACATCGGGTATCCAATATGGTGTGCCATTAGGTGTAGAAGTCGTAGTTGTTCCTGTATAAAGAAAAAGAAAAACATATAATATTGTGATTAATATGGTGTATGGTGTGTATACGCACGATGTATAAATGTTTAACAATTTTTTTTTTGGTGATGAGTATGGGGTGTTGGTGATTTGATGCACATGTGCATAATTATGTACTGATTGTTAATAGTTTATTTGTGATGATTAAGGATTGTTGGCAACATAATGCACATATGTAGAATTACGTAATGTATGGAAATAAAAGTAATGAATGTAAAAAAAAACAGTGATTTGTTTAATGCATATTAGTGATGAATATGGGGTGTTGGTAATGTGATACACATGTATATGTTGGCAATGCACATGTGCATAATGTATACATTGCAATGTATAATAGGTGTGTTGAAAATGGAGTACATGTAGTTAAAACATAATGACATTAAAAACTATGCATCGATTAGTTTAGATGGTATGGTTTCAATGTTGAAAACGGTGCGAACATTATGAAAACAAACAAGAATTGATGAAGATAAATAACGGTGCGGGCTTACCATTTGGGTTGACGTTACCCTAGTAAGTCTCATGTTGAGGATGCACAAGAGGATCACCGTATACCTCTGAGGTTGTGGTAAGCAAAATTCAATAAAGAAAAAAGTTTAACAAGATAACCCAAAGTTCCAAAATTATAGAACAATCTTTTAACCTTGCGCCAACTCTCTTTGCAAGACCAAGCATATTTAGCGTGCCAATCACGTTCGTCTTTATTGTCTGCCAAGAATTACACATTCCTTAAGGTTCCGTTATAATCATTTTTGGAGGCATTAAGTGAAAGGAACATAACAAATTGTTGTAGTTGCTAGCTGCAATGAGGATGAGGACGAATACACACCTTTACAACATTGTATTTATAGAAAATCGATGAAGCAGGGCATGCAAGATGGTATATCTGATCGACCTCAACCAGCAATGGTTCTGTGACATCTGCAACAGTGTATATAATATGATTACTTTATAAGTAACAAAGATCTTGTATCAATACAAAATCGTATGATTTATGTATATATTTTCAGAATAAGATTACAAGTTAGCACAACTTCAGAATCATATGTAGCAAGACAAATGTAATGGCTTGACTTTATAGTCAACTCTGTTACAGAAAACTATATATGAACAGCTTTAGTTGCTATGATCCCACAATTTAATGTCAATCCACAAGTTGCAAACTGTCGCAACCCCCGTCCCCTAATTACCCGGGAACGGACGGCCGCGGCCAATTTCGGTGGTATCGGTGTTTATCATTTTGGCAGCGGAAATTTCATCAGGACCGTAGTTAGGAAATATTTTTATCAGAGTAAAATACCACGCTTTTAATATATTAAACACATGGGAAAATCCAAAGTTTCAAGTACACACATTTTTATAGGGATAAACCCTATTTTATTTAAATAAACATCTCTTTATTTTAGATAACTTTATAGCCACTTTTCCAAGCCTTCAGTGCTGTCCAGCTGGCTTCTATTTGGCTTTCATATATTGTTACCTGAAACGCGTTTAAAAACATTTTGTCAGTGGAAAATACTAGTGAGTGAATCCCAGTTTAATCAAGAAGAGTTTTATCCTTTAAAAGTATTGAGAGCAATTACAATGTTTATTTCTACACAATTACTCATTCAGTACTGTCAATCCTAACTGGTGGGTTATATTACACATTGGCTAACTCTTTGTCCAATGGTAACGTTTCCACATTTTGTACACAAAACCCCAACACCGCTCTAGCTTCGACACTTGGCTGCCACGTGACAGCTCAGGGTGCTGCCTCGTTGATGAGCGCTCGCAGCCCGCCACAGCTATTAAAATTTTGATTTTTAATTTAATTTAATAAAACAAAGGTGTTCGGGCCCCTTTTTGCATATACGGGGTGTATTTTAGGATATATATTGGGGCACTCTAAATATTTTTAGGGTGTCAGATTGTGTAGAAGGGTTGTTATATCCTCCCCACCTTGTTTTAGAGCTCGTCCTCGAGATCTACTGGAATAGGTGTGGATATTTCTTTTGCATTTCTGATTCAAGCTCCCATGTATACTCTGGTCCTCTTTTGGAGTCCCATTTTACTTTGACCAGAACTAATCTCTTGTGCTTGAGATTTTTGACTTTCCTATCTTCAATCTGTAGAGGCCTTTCCACAAATTTGAGTTTTTTATTTACCTCTATATCCTTAAGAGGTACTGTGACAACCCTCACTAAACCAGGTATCCGTACTAATTAATTAATATTTAATTACTGCTTAATTACTGTGCTTGCTTACAACTGTGATTAAACTGCTTACTGATTTCTGATACATACATGCTCATGCATCACATTTTATACTGTCACTCTATTATTTATACACAAACATCAGTGACAACCTTGATGCACAACAAGCACAGTGAGCACACTACGGGATACCCATTAAACATGCTGACATAACCAGCATCAAGCAGACACTGCCTCTAAGGCCAGTATGAGCCGGGAATAGTTTACTACACTAGTAGTGAGTGTAGGGAAGTGAGGATTTTAGAACTACGTCACTAGGTGAAGTTTATAGTGACCGGATGTGCCTAAAACGTACTTTAAGTACAAAAATTCTGCACCTTAATACAAAACTCAGCATTTTAAATTTCTAATAAAGTGCAAAAACATTGCAGAACGGTCCCGTATATTTTCCTAAGTACCGGGAATAATTTATGTTACAAAAATATACATAGAGGACCTTTTTCGGCATAATTAAACATTTTAACGGAACGGTATATAATCGTATAACCGGACACTACCCGGGACACTAAATTTTTGGCAGACACTTTGTTTTATTATTTATGGCTAGTCATGATCCCCGTATGCCATAACACCCGCTAAAAATAAACAAACTATCCTTATATCATCACCTCTATTACATCTAACTATACTTACATTCTAGTTGCAATTTTTCACTAAGCTACCCCCCCCCCCCCCCCAACGATTTAGTTCCCAAAATGGAACCCCACATGTCATATTACCATACCTCTTATATCTTGAAAGATTATAATTCAATTGTTTAATGGATCTCTTGCTTGTAGAAGTAACTAAATCATGTATAAGTATGGCCATGTCTTACAACTTATCATTTCACAAGATTACACATCCATTTCACTCTCTCTCCCTCTTGTCTCGGCTGCCCAAACCGAAAACACCATCACCACCTTTAAACATCATCATCTTCTTCATCTTATACATTCCATTCAAGCTTAGAAGGATCAATGGATGTTACATCTTGAAGGACACTCAAAGGAGCATGGTTCTAGCCGATTTCACCATCTTTTCTTCACGTTTCTTCATTGGATTCTTCCCTAGCTAGAGGCTAGTAGTAAGTTTCCTTACACTTTGTTTCATCTTGTTCGAAATTATGACATGTAGTATGATGTATTGTTGTTTAAATTCCTAAATTACAAGAACACTAGAAAATATGAAACATGAGTTATGAACATATAAGCTACATAAAAGTTTACTTATGTCTCAATCATGAAGCGGAATCTTGTTGGTTTGAGGGTTGGTTAAATCATACTTGATGTTTAAAAGTTGTTTTCTTGCTAAATCCATTGTTCGGACACTCGTTGATGCGATTTAGTAATGTTTAACCCGTGAAATAACATGCTGAGTTACTTTTTCAGCCGCCTTCAACAGGCTGTAAACGGACTTTAAAAACTCGAAAAACGGAATTTCAAAAGCCTAAATCGTGTCTTTTCGAAAAACGAAGAAAATGGCGCTGGAATCGTATTTTTCTGAGGTCGGTTACTATTTTAAAAGTCTGTTTTCGTGACAGCAGCTAAGGCTGATTTTAACTGCAGTAAAATGGGTCATACGTTTTCAGTCACAACTTGAAACCTAAACCGATCCAGCCCCTGAAACTTTTATCAAAGATGGTCACGGATGTATTTGTGACCCTCGAACTGGAATTTCGATAAACGGACTCACGAGGAATTTTTGACGAATTTTTCCGTAAACTGTGATCAGAATGTAAGTAATCTGATCACAGTTCGGTAAACGATTTTCTATAAATTATTGATAATGAACTAGACCTTTATATTTTTACACGATAATTTGTGGGTCGATTAGGACGTTCCGCAAAAATTTGGGAATTTTTGGAAAGAGTTAAGTAATTTATTTAACCGTCCGAAAACAGTCCAGTTTTTCACATATTGAAACTGAAACGACAAGGGTAGTATTTTGCGTGTTAAAACGTAAGGGTTGATTGTTGATGATCGTGGTTTGATTTCAAAAAGAAAAAGATGTGCGTATTAGCACGGACACTCCCGTTTTTAGGGGAAGTTCTGGCGAATTTTTCTAAAAATACCAAGACTTAGAAAAACTATTTTTCTAACAAGTATGTTTAACTTTATTTCTCGGAATTAAACCTCGCCATGAGTTTTGACATAAAACTTTAAAGTGTTGGATATGAGACTTGTAAATGTATTTTGTTAATACTTTAAGTCACCAAATACATAATACATGTACGAATACCCCATCCTTGGGAAGGAATCTATTTATACGATAACCAAGAAATATAAACACGAAATAGTTGTCTAACTATTTCCCCAAGAACGTTAAAACTCTAAGCTAAGGCACGGCCGTTCGTCTAATAGATATTAGCACGTTGTAGGTTGTCGTGCTGCAGACCGAGTTTGAGTTGCTGTTATCGAGGACGCATTACTGTGAGTTCATGTCCCCCTTTTCTCTTAACTGTTTTCAGTTTTCTAAACTGCGGGGGTGAAATACATGTTACCATGATTACGAGTACTTTTACACATGGTATGTTTAGCGTAAGGAGGGTTACTACTTAGATCATGTGAGTGGGTAGGCGCAACTTGGGATCATTAATCCTCATTGTAGGACCGAGGGACAGGAGCGGTAGATCTATCTGGGTGTAGCGAGCCCAGCCCCAGGCCAAACAGAACGGACCTTGGGGTGACTTTGTGCCCGACGCATAAATCCGCTAGGTTTGAGTCTTCCTACTTGCACTTCACACATATCAATGGCCTTGTAAACCATTGGTGATCTCTTTTTCCTTATTTGCTACATACCAGGGTTTTTATACTTACAAGGGTTTTACATACTCACTTACACATGAACTCGCTCAACATTATGTTGATTTTTCCAACTTACATGTATTTCAGGGAACTAAGGATCTGGCACGGTATGCTACGTTTTCCCGCTGTGTTAGAGTTACGGGATCATCCACGTTTAGGGATTGCGACTTTTACCTGGACGAGTCGCAAGTCTTAAACAAGTGTTTATGTTATATTTGGGGTTGTGTTTTAAGAACAAACTTTGTATATTATTAGGTTGTAATTTCCGTTGCATGTGTCAACGCATTAAGACAATGTTGTGGTACTGTACTTTTTAAACTTAAATCAATGGATGATCTGCATGGTTTTATTTTCATATAGCTTTGTTGTGATTAAGCTATGGTATTAAGAAGTCACACCAAATTAACCCACGCTTCCGCAAAGCCAGGGTGTGACAGGTACTACCAGTGATTCATCCGCTAATCATTTCTTGAGATTAGATACATGAAATACATCGTGTGTTCCTGCCATTTCCTCTGGCAGTTGTAGCTGATAGGCTACAGGTCCTATGCTTCTAATAATCTCAAAAGGTCCAACATACCTAGTGTAACAACTCTCATTAAAAAGTCCTATTTATTACTTTAATTGTCCAATAAGGAAACCCTAATTAAGAAACCCAAGTGATTCTGTATAAACCCTAAAATTTTCAGAACAATCAGAATCAGGATCAGGGCCCCTAAAACTCAGGGGGGGGGGGTTTCCTAGTTACGATTATCCACAAATTTTGCTGTCAAAATCGAATTTTACAAATCTGTCGACTCAGCAAGGCTACAAACACACGAGCCTACCCTATGGTAGGATGTGACCCCTCGCGCCACGCGACGCCCAAGGGGGTACCCCTCGCGTCACGCGAGGGGGTCAAATTTCATGTATAAATAGTGGGGTTTGGGACTTGCATTCTGGAGTTGAAACGACTAAGAAATTCGTTATATACACTGAGTTATACTCTGATTACTACAAAAACACACACGAATCAAGAATCGCTGCCACAATAACAGGGTAATAACTCGATCGCTGGTACGATTCAATGTCCGATTGATTAAACTATCCAATGGATGTTTAAGTGCTGCCCATATTAGGGTTTATGCTTTGTCATTCGTCGTGAATTCGATGGATGTTTAAGTATCGCACTTTGTCATTCGTTGTGAGGGTTTGATCTCGTGAGTTATCGTAAATGTTGTATTAGTTACTAACCTAGTTTCGTGTGCATGATATTAATTTAGGTAACAAGGGTAATCCATAGACTAGACTCTGCCTGTGTTAAATCTGCAAAGTGAGTCATTCTCTTTTTTATCAAAGTACTTTACAAAATGATGTTTATTTTCAAAGTTATAATTACAGGGATTAAGTCTTTGTAGTCTCCATATTACAGCCGGTATGGGGGGTTTTGTATACACTACTTGATAATCGTCACCATTGGACAACGGGGCCAATGGGTGATATGACCATAGTCACAGAAATGAGTCGAGTGACAAATACCGATGGGTAATTGGTTGATATATAGAAACATTGTAATCGCTCTTAATACTGTAAATTATAACAAACGCGTCGTTTTAGTAAAAAGAATGATTCACCAGTATTTCCCGCTGACAAAACCTTTTTCAAACATGTTTAAGGTGATCTGTTGTGATCCAGAAAAAGTGTCGTGAAGCACTCCAAGCTTAAGGAAGTGGCTCAATATAAAATAAAGAAACATGTTTTGTAAAATAAAGATTTCTCAGTGAAATCATATGATTGTAAATTACCTGGGTTTGATCCTGAATTGTGAAATAAAATAATCGGGAAATTTCAGTTTTAAAAAGGTCCTGTTAAAGTCTTTCGCTGTCAACTTAATTAAATAAATACCACGGGATTTTCTGTCCCGCGGCTCCTGAAACGGGTCAACCCGGGCCAGGGGCCGTGACAGGAAAAGGTGGTATCAGAGCCACTAAGTTAAGCTAATTAAGTATTTAAGAAGTACTTAATTTTCCTGATTACCATTTTGTGATTAGGTGTTTTATTAACTGACTACTTGTTAATCACAGTATGGGTAAGCAAAAGCTTTCGAACATCTATCTTAAATTAGATAGTTCACCAAAAGAGAAGGGAAGTTCATCCCAAACAAAATCCTCAAGATACTCGGTAGATACTGAGGAGGGAATATTTGTTCGAAAGGCACAATATGAGGAACCACTTTCTCCTAATAAAAGAAGTTTGATTATTAGGAAAAGTCAGGAGAAAATAAAGAAATCACAACCAAAAGAAAAGAGAGTTAACCAGCAAACCCAAGAACTAGATAGTAACCCACCATGGGAAGACAAGTTATATGAAAAATGGGCAGATCTCTATATGCTAGCCACTGTAGCAGTAAATGCAAATCTTTAAATACTCTGACTCAAGTTTTAGCACCCTTATCACCGACAAGCCAGAAACTTTACCCAGTAAATAAATAAGTTACAGTAAAACCCTAATATGTGTTAATTGTCAATTGTCTTTTGTATTAGTCACACGGTATGCAATAATATTTAAAAGTTATCTATAAAATTTTGTTATAAAATTTTAACTTAGCTTTTTGTGTATATTTTTGCATATCTGCTAAACAGCATGAATGACTTATCTGAAGCCCTTCAAAATCTAAATCTCTATCCGGTGAAAATAGAGGTTTCTAGAGACTTTACATGTTACATAGCCGATGTAGAGGAACCCATGGAATTTAACGCTCCACCTCCGGAGAAACCCAAGCCTAAGAAAAAGAGAAGATTTGTAGGATGGAGGCGTGTACGTAGGAGGAAACCCGCAACTAGGAAGATTCCAAAAATAGAAAATCCTTTAGATAAAGGAAAGGGGATTGAAGTCGGGGAAAATTCTAGGCAGATGGAAATGGAGATTGGGGAAGGTTCTAGGCAAACAAAGATAGAAGTTGGGGAAAAGTCTAGGCAAATTGAGGAGTTGCCATTTCAGGAGGAATTGGATCGTGTATTAGAGAGCTGTGATATCGTCAGGCCTATTAATAATAACCTCTACCCTTATTCTGCTGAAAATCAACTTCCAATAAACTTGGAACCAACAATCCCAGAACCTATAATCCACACCCAACCTCTAGGAATGGACGAGTGGTGGACTAATGACTGGCAGTTTCAAAATCTGCTCAACAATCCTTATACCTTTCTCCCTCAGTTCGACCCTGAACCAATACCAAACCCACCAATGAGCAATGAAAATCTAGCTGAACTCCGCCACTTTGGCGAGGAGCTGATGGATGCAGGAAATAGGATCAGGGAAGTAGGAGAACAGATTTCCTGGAAATACGATGAGAGGGAACGTCATTACTAAAATATCAACTGACGAGGGATAGTAAGGGTTATGAAACTGTGGTTGTGTAATAATAAAAGTAAACTATAATCTTGTAAAATAACTACAAATAAAACTTTGTAAGATAAATGGTGTGTATTGACGCATATTATAAAATACAAAATGGGAATCGAGAAATCGATAATTTTGGCTTTATGTGTGTTGTATTGTTTTGTGTATGATTATTATTTATTTGATACTAATAAATTATATATATATTTATTATCAGATGGAAAACGCTAATAAGGAACCAGTTAACGAAGTTAATCAATCTGAGCAACATCCGGAGGATCAATTTATGACTAGGCAAGATATAGAAAATATAGTTGCTCAAGGAATAGCCAATGCTATTCCAGCAATCCTTGCTGCTGCCCAGAAACCTGTTGAACCTCAACAAATCATTCCTAGCAAACGTATTTCTGAAGATAACTTCAGTAATAGTATAAACGGAGGCGGTAATCATACTAATCATGATAATGATCCACGACAGGCTCCGCTCCCTAAGAAAATGAAAACTGCAACGCTTGGTTGCACTTTCAAAGAATTTCTTGCTTGTAAACCCGCGGAATTTGCAGGCAATGAAGGAGCAACAGCGGCACTGCGTTGGTTAGAGAAAACCGAGGCAGTGATTACAATAAGTAAATGTACCAATGACGATAAGGTCATGTACGCGTCAAATCTGTTCAAAGAAGGGGCGCTAGAATGGTGGAATACAGTACTTCAAGCCAAAGGAAGAAATGTGGCCTATGCCATGAACTGGGAAGAATTTAAGAATCTTATAGAAAGAAAATTCTGTCCCGAATATGAAAAAGATCAAATGGCAAACAAGTTCCTAAATCATCGAATGATGGGCGTAGATTGTCGCGGCTATACTTCAACATTCTTTGAATATGCTAGAGTGGTACCAACACTGGCTTCGCCAGAGCCAGTGCTCATTTCTCGTTATATTTGGGGATTAATTGGCGAAATTCGTAATATCGTTAAAGCTGCGAGACCTCGCACTATTGACGATGCGGTAGAATTAGCTAACACCTTAACTGACGAGTTGGTACGCACAAGAGATGAAAACAGGAAAAAGGAACTGGCTCAGAAAATTACCCAAGGATTTCGTGTGGGTAATAATAGCAACTTCAAGAAAAGAGGAACAGGGCAATCCTCAACTCCGCCAATCTGCAGAAATTGCAAAAAGAAACATTATGGAAGATGTAATGTAACCTGCAATTTTTGTAAAATGGTAGGACATCGTGAAGAAGATTGCAGAAAGAAAACAAGGATCTACTATAACTATGGAGACGTTGGGCATTTTAAAACAGAATGTCCTAAATTGGTTAAACCAGCAGACAATAAAGCCAAGCCAGCTGATGGAGCTACCAAGAAGAATGTTCGAGCCTTCCAGTTGACAACTCAGGAGGCCGAGCTAATCCCTTATGTGATAGCTGGTACGTTCTTAGTTGACAACGTGTATGCAAAAGTATTATTTGACTCTGGTGCAAACCAAAGTTTTATCAATACTTCATTCTGCCAAGCTCTTAACTTACCTTTAACCAACATTAGGCAGATTTTTACAGTCGAAACAACAGATGGGAATTCAGTTAAAATAGATAAGGTTTTGCAAAAAGAAAATATAGAACTTTTACGTCACAAATTCTCTGCAAACCTATTGCCTATGAAATTAGCTGAATTCGATGTTGTGTTAGGAATGGATTGGTTAGTAGCCAACCATGCTCGAATCCTTTGTGATAAAAACTCTATAGAAATTCAGGCACCTACGGGGGAAGTAATCATGATTACAGGAGATAAATCACGTAAACCCATGAAGTTCATATCAGTAATGAAAGTTGCTAGTTATGAACGAAAGCAAGGAATAATGTATATGATTTCAGTAATCATTAGCACTAAGGGTAAAGAACTTAAGGAAATCCCTGTAGTTTCAGAATACCCTGATGTATTTCCAGAAGAATTACCAGGATTACCACCAGATAGGGAAGTAGAATTTAGAATTCATCTAATTCCTGGAATTACAGCCAAGGCACCTTATCGGTTAGCACCCACAGAAATGTTAGAATTGAAAAAGCAATTAGATGAATTACTAAGTAAAGGATTCATACAACCTAGTTCATCCCCGTGGGGAGCACCAGTGTTGTTTGTAAAGAAGAAGGATGGGTCAATGAGAATGTGTATTGATTATAGAGAATTGAATAAAGTTACAATTAAGAATCGATACCCATTACCTAGGATTGATGATCTTTTCGATCAATTCCAAGGAGCTAGATATTTTTCTAAGATAGATTTACGCTCCGGATATCATCAATTGAAGGTACAAGAAGAAGACCTACCTAAAACTGCTTTCAGAACTAGGTATGGTCATTACGAGTTTACAGTCATGCCATTCGGACTAACGAATGCACCTGCAGCATTCATGGACATGATGAATAGGATCTGTAAACTGTATTTGGATAAATTTGTAATTGTCATCATCGACGATATACTTATTTATTCCAAAAGTCAGGACGAGCATTGTCAGCACTTGCAGGCACTCTTAACTTTGTTAAGAAAAGAAAAGCTTTATGCTAAATTCTCGAAGTGTGAATTTTGGCTACAAGAAGTGCAATTCCTAGGACACATGGTGAATCACGAAGGTATTCACGTAGATCCTGCTAAGATAGAGGCAATTACCAAATGGAAGGTTCCACAATCCGCAATGGAAATTAGAAGTTTTATAGGTTTAGCTGGATATTATAGACGGTTTATTAAGGATTTTTCTAAGATTACCGTGCCATTAACTAAGCTAACCTGTAAAGCAGTTAAGTTTGAATGGGGAACTAAACAAGAAGAAGCCTTTAGGATCTTGAAACAAAAATTAACCAATGCTCCAATCTTAGCATTACCAGAATGGACTGAAGATTTTGAAGTATACTGTGATGCTTCAAAACTAGGATTTGGATGTGTGTTGATGCAACGCAAGAAGGTAATTGCTTATGCTTCAAGACAATTGAAAAAGCACGAGGAGAATTATACAACTCATGATTTAGAATTAGGAGCCATAATTTTTGCCCTTAAAATTTGGAGACATTATCTGTATGGAAGTAAATTTACTATCTATACAGATCATAAAAGTTTAAGGTATATATTTGGGCAAAAAGAGTTGAACATGAGGCAAAGGAGATGGATGGAAATCCTAAGTGATTATGACTGTGATATTCAATATCACGAAGGAAAAGCAAATGTAGTTGCAGATGCCTTAAGTCGTAAGTATCATGAGAACCAAAGACGAGTTCGTGCTCTCAGATTAAATCTACAATTAGATTTAATGGAACAACTGAAGAATGTTCAAAAGACAGCAATAGAGGATGCTGCTGAAGGAATGAAGGGACGAATAGAAGAATTAGAGCAAGGAAATGATGGAATTTGGAGATTCCACAAAAGAAGAATTTGGGTACCTAAGAAGGGAGAATTAAGAAATAAGATTTTAGAAGAAGCCCATAAATCTAGGTATACCATTCACCCTGGAAACAATAAAATGTACCAAGATTTAAGAAATAATTTCTGGTGGATAGGAATGAAAAAGGACATAGCTAGATATATTTCTAAGTGTCTAACTTGTTCACAAGTTAAAGCTGAACACCAGAAACCCTCAGGTCTATTACAACAATTAGAAGTGCATATATGGAAATGGGAACTCATAACAATGGATTTTGTTGCTAAGTTACCCAAAACCAGAATGGGTAATGACACGATTTGGGTAATTGTAGATCGATTAACCAAATCAGCTCATTTCCTACCTATGAAAGAAACCTTTAGCATGGAAAGGTTGGCAAAGTTGTATGTAGATGAAGTTGTATCTTTACATGGAGTTCCACTCTCCATTGTATCAGATAGGGATAGTCGTTTCACTTCCCACTTCTGGAAAAGTTTCCAAGAAGCTATGGGAACCCGACTAAATCTAAGTACGGCCTATCATCCTTAAACAGATGGACAAAGTGAAAGGACAATCCAAACTCTGGAAGACATGCTGAGAGCATGTGTAATAGATTTTGGTGGAAACTGGGATGATCACCTACCTTTAATTGAATTCTCCTATAACAATAGTTATCATTCAAGCATCGAAACTGCCCCTTTTGAAGCACTGTACGGACGAAAGTGCAGAACTCCAGTTTGTTGGGCAGAAATAGGAGAAAGTCAATTATCAGGTCCGAAGATTGTGCAAGAAACTACCGACAAGATTACTCAAATCAAGGAAAGACTAAAGAATGCCCGAGATCGTCAGAAGAGTTATGCAGACAATAGACGAAAGCCGTTGGAATTCCAAGTAGGAGACAAAGTACTATTAAAAGTTTCACCTTGGAAAGGAGTAGTTCGATTCGGTAAGAAAGGAAAGTTAAGTCCAAGGTACGTAGGACCATTCCCAGTGATCCAACGTATAGGACCAGTTGCTTATCGTTTACAACTACCAGAAGAGTTAGCTGGAGTACATGATGTATTTCATGTATCCAACCTCAAGAAATGTCTATCCGATGAATCTTTGGTAGTACCTCTCCAAGATATAAAGCTAAATGAGAAATTGAAATTTGTTGAAAAACCTCTTCAAATCGAGGATCGAAAGATTAAGTTTCTCAAGCACAAGCGACTAGTTCTAGTCAAAGTCAAGTGGGATTCAAAGAGAGGAGCTGAATACACTTGGGAGCTGGAATCAGAAATGAAGCGAAAATACCCCTACTTGTTCTAGTAAATCTCGAGGACGAGATTTTATTAAGGTGGGGAGGATGTAACAACTCTCATTAAAAAGTCCTATTTATTACTTTAATTGTCCAATAAGGAAACCCTAATTAAGAAACCCAAGTGATTCTGTATAAACCCTAAAATTTTCAGAACAATCAGAATCAGGATCAGGGCCCCTAAAACTCAGGGGGGTTTTTTCCTAGTTACGATTATCCACAAATTTTGTTGTCAAAATCGAATTATACAAATCTGTCGACTCAGCAAGGCTACAAACACACGGGGCTACCCTATGGTAGGATGTGACCCCTCGCGCCATGCGACGCCCAAGGGGGTACCCCTCGCGTCACGCGAGGGGGTCAAATTTCATGTATAAATAGTGGGGTTTGGGACTTGCATTCTGGAGTTGAAACGATGAAGAAATTCGTTATATACACTGAGTTATACTCTGATTACTACAAAAACACACACGAATCACGAATCGCTGCCACAATAACAGGGTAATAACTCGATCGCTGCTACGATTCAATGTCCGATTGATTAAACTATCCAATGGATGTTTAAGTGCTGCCCACATTAGGGTTTATGCTTTGTCATTCGTCGTGAATTCGATGGATGTTTAAGTATCGCACTTTGTCATTCGTTGTGAGGGTTTGATCTCGTGAGTTATCGTAAATGCTGTATTAGTTACTAACCTAGTTTCGTGTGCATGATATTAATTTAGGTAACAAGGCTAATCCATAGACTAGACTCTGCCTGTGTTAAATCTGCAAAGTGAGTCATTCTCTTTTTATCAAAATACTTTACAAAATGATGCTTATTTTCAAAGTTATAATTACAGGGATTAAGTCTTTGTAGTCTCCATATTACAGCCGGTATGTGGGGTTTTGTATACACTACTTGATAATCGTCACCATTGGACAACGGGGCCAATGGGTGATATGACCATAGTCACAGAAATGAGTCGAGTGACAAATACCGATGGGTAATTGGTTGATATATAGAAACATTGTAATCGCTCTTAATACTGTAAATTATAACAAACGCGTCGTTTTAGTAAAAAGAATGATTCACCAGTATTTCCCGCTGACAAAACCTTTTTCAAACATGTTTCAGGTGATCTGTTGTGATCCAGAAAAAGTGCCGTGAAGCACTCCAAGCTTAAGGAAGTGGCTCAATATAAAGATTTCTCAGTGAAATCATATGATTGTAAATTACCTGGGTTTGATCCCGAATCGTGAAATAAAATAATCGGGAAATTTCAGTTTTAAAAAGGTCCTGTTAAAGTCTTCCGCTGTCAACTTAATTAAATAAATACCACGGGATTTTCTGTCCCGCGGCTCCTGAAACGGGTCAACCCGGGCCAGGGGCCGTGACACCTGGGGCTTAGCTTTCCCTTTTTGATGAATCTTATCACTCCTTTCCAAGGAGAGACTTGCAATAACACTTTGTCTCCTACCTGAAATTCCAATGGCTTTCGTCTGTTATCTGCATAACTCTTTTGTCGAACGCGTGCTGCTTTCAATCGTTCCTTGACTTGAGTAATTTTGTTGGATGTTTCTTGTACTATTTCAGGTCTGGATAGTTGATTTTCTCCAATTTCTTCCCAACAGACTGGCGTTCGGCACTTTCATCCATAAAGTGCTTCGAATGGTGCAGCATTGATACTTGTGTGATAGCTGTTATTATAAGAAATTTCTATTAATGGTAAGTGATCGTCCCAATTTCCTCCGAAATCAATTACACAAGCTCCGAGCATATCTTCCATTGTTTGAATTGTTCTTTCGCTTTGTCCGTCTGTTTGAGGATGATAGGCTGTGCTTAGATTCAACTTGGTTCCCATTGCTTTTTGGAAACTTGTCCAAAAATGAGAGGTAAAACGGCTATCCCTATCTGAAACAATTGATAAAGGAATTCCATGTAACGAAACTATTTCATTTACATATAATTTAGCTAATTGTTCCATACTGAAAGTTTCTTTCATTGGTAAAAAATGAGCTGACTTGGTTAGCCTGTCTACAATCACCCAGATTGTATCATTACCTTTTCTTGTTTTGGGTAATTTGGTAACAAAATCCATTGTTATCAATTCCCATTTCCAAACTGGCATTTCCAACTGTTGCAACAATCCTGAGGGTTTATGATGTTTAGCTTTAACTTGTGAACATGTTAAACACTTTGCAACATATGCTGCTATATCCTTTTTCATTCTTATCCACCATAAATTCTTTCTTAAGTCCTGATA
The DNA here is from genome assembly GCA_030545235.1 of Helianthus tuberosus. NCBI lineage: Eukaryota > Viridiplantae > Streptophyta > Magnoliopsida > Asterales > Asteraceae > Helianthus > Helianthus tuberosus. The sequence continues at coordinate 21,893,608 of CM060371.1, forward strand.
CATCTTATCACTTCCAGGATGCATCGTATACTTAGACTTATGAGCTTCTTCTAATATACGGTGGCGTAGGTTTCCTAATTTAGGTATCCACATTCTTTTCCCATGGAATCTCCAAATTCCATCTGTTCCTTGTTCTAGTTCCTTAATCATTCCTTTCAATTTTTCAGTATCATCCTTGATTACTGATTCTTGTTCCTTTCTAATTTGTTCATTTAAATTTACTTACATATTTAGTTTAAGTGAACGTACTCTTTTTGGTTTTTCGTGATACTTTCGACTTAAAGCATCAGCTACTACGTTTGCTTTTCCTGCATGATACTGGATATTGCAATCATAATCACTAAGTATCTCCATCCAGCGTCTTTGTCTCATATTCAACTCCTTTTGCCCGCAAACATACCTTAAACTCTTATGGTCGGTGAAAATGGTAAACTTACTACCGTAAAGGTAATGTCTCCAAATTTTAAGGGAAAAAATTATAGCTCCTAATTCTAAATCATGGGTTGAATAATTTTCTTCATGATTCTTAAGTTGTCTAGATGCATAGGCTATAACCTTTTGACGTTGCATTAACACACATCCATAGCCTAACTTAGAAGCGTCACAATAGGCTATAAAGTCTTCAGTTCCCTCTGGTAATGCTAGTATGGGTGCATTGGTTAGTCTTTGCTTAAGAATTCTAAAGGCTTATTCTTGTTTTGGTCCCCATTCAAACTTAACGGATTTACAGGTTTACTTAGTTAAGAGAATGGTTATTCTAGAAAAATCTCGAATAAATCTTCTATAATAACCGGCCAATCCTAAGAAACTTCTAACCTCGGTTGGTGACTCAGGGGTTTTCCATTTAGTAATCGCCTCGATCTTGGTGGGATCCACATGAATTCCTTCATGATTGACTAAAAGTCCAAGAAACTGTACCTGTTCTAACCAAAATTCACATTTCGAAAATTTTGCATAAAGCTTTTCTTTCCTCAATAAACTTAGAAGTGCGTGCAAATGCGCTGCATGTTCCTCTTTGCTTTTAGAGTAAATGAGAATATCATCTATAAAAACAATTATGAATTTATCCAAATATGGCTTACATATTCAGTTCATCATGTCCATAAATGCGGCTGGGGCATTGGTTAATCCAAATGGCATGACAGTAAATTCATAATGGCCATACCTTGTTCTAAAAGCGGTCTTAGGAATGTCCTCTTCCTGTACCTTTAGTTGATGATATCCTGATCGTAAGTCGATTTTAGAGAAAAATCGAGCTCCTTGTAGCTGGTCGAACAGATCATCGATTCTCGGTAATGGGTACCGATTTTTGATCGTGACTTTGTTCTATTCGCGGTAATCAATGCACATACGCATTGATCCGTCCTTCTTTTTGACGAATAAGATTGGTGCTCCCCAAGGCGATGAACTCGGCTGTATGAATCCTTTCTACAACAATTCATCTAGCTGTTTCTTCAGTTCCTGCATTTCTGCAGGTGCCAAACGGTAAGGTGCTTTGGCAATTGGTTCTATTCCTGGTAGCAGGTGGATTCTGAATTCAACTTCCCTGTCTGGCGGTAGCCCTGGTAATTCTTCTGGAAATACATCTGAAAATTGAGATACTACAGGGATATCTTTTAATTCTTTTCCTTTAGTGTTAATGATTATAGAAATCAAATACACTAATGATCCTTTTCTTACATAACTGGTTGTTTTCATTACAGAGATGAATTTCGTGGATCTAGAGGGCTTATCTCCTTTAATTGTGATCTTTTCACCCTTTGGTGAATTTACTTGAATTTACTTTTGATCACATAAAATACTGGCTTTATTGGCTATTAACCAATCCATTCCTAACACAACATCAAATCCTTCCAGATTCATTGGGTAAAGGTTTGCGATAAATTTTGGATTTAAAAATTCTATTCTTGCTTCCTGCAAGATTTCAGAAATCTTAATGGTTTCTCCATTTGTTGTCTCTACTAGACATTCTTGTGGAAGTTTAGTTAATGGTCGATTGAGAAGTTTGCAAAATGAAGTATTAATAAAACTTTGGTTTGCACCAGAGTCAAATAATACCTTAGCAAAAACATCATTAACTAAAAACGTACCGGTGATCACGTTCGGGATCATCTTTGCTTCTTCTGCGGTCAGAACAAATGCTCTAGCATTTTTAGTATTCTTGTTGTTTGTGGCTGGAGCTAGTTTTGGACAGTTTGGCTTGATGTGACCTTTTTCTCCATAGTTGAAGCACATTCCATTATTTGGTTTCTTCCTACAATCTTCTTCCTTGTGTCCAGATATTTTGCAGAAGTTACAGTATATGGAGCATCTTCCAGAATGCTTCCTTTTGCAATACTTGCAGTAGGGTGCAGAAGTAGAACCTACATTTTCCCACGGTTGGAATTTCCATAACGGAATTCTTGGGTAAGTTTCTGAGCTAGGTTTGTCCTCTGATGCTCTTCTCGTGTACGCACTAATTCACCATTCAAGGTGTTTGCTAGTTCTACAGCTTCTTCTATGGTTTGAGGTCTAGCTGCCTTGACTACATGTATAATCTCACTGATTAATCCCCAGATGTAACGGGAGATTAATACTGGTTCAGGTGATGCAAGGGTTGGCACTATTCTAGCGTATTTAAAGAATAAAGTAGTGTACCCCTTACTATCCACTCCAGTCATCCTAACGTTTAGGAACTTATTTTCTATCTGTTCCTTTTCATTGGGAGGGAAAAATTTTCTTTCTACCATATTCTTAAATTCCTCCCATTCCATATTGTAAATTCTATCACTTCTCCTAGACTGAAGGATAGTGTTCCACCATTCTAGTGCTGAATTCTTGAACATATTGGAAGCAAACATTATCTTATCCTCTTCTGCACACTTGCTTATTTTTAGGACTACTTCAGTCTTTTCTATCTAGCTTAGAGCTGCAACGGCCCCTTCATTGCCCGAGAATTCCATTGGTTTACAAGACCAAAATTCTTTATAAGAACAATCATAAGACATGGTTCTTCTTCTTTTGGGAATGGGCACTTGAAGTATGGGTCCATTGTTTACGATGTGTTCAGGTTCAGTGGGTCGTTTACTATCACGTTTACTTTTATTATCTGCTTCCTTAACCGTTTTGATAATATATGGCATCGCGTCTATTATCCCTTGTGCTACTATGTGTTGGATGGCACTGTTATCCACTTGGTTTCCATTATTATTGTTGTTCGGGTTATCGTTATCCGGGTTATTGTTACTCTGGTTTTCCTGGTTCACTTCGTTGTCCATCTGAATTTTAAACATTTGCCAATTATTAATATCAAAAAATAATATTTAAGGCAAACACATATTGATCAAAATCGTCGAGCATTGCGACTTACTCTAATTTATAGTATGCATCTATAATTATTACAATACAACCGGAATAAAATACAATACTAATATGCATCACTAACCACGAAGTGGTCTATACTACAACATATATATTATCATTATATATATATATATATATATATTCATACACAATATTATATATATATATTTATTATTATATTATTATTACTATCACCATCACTGATATGGGTTCATCTAGAACTCCATATTACGCTCGTCATACTTCCAGACGAGTCGTTCTCCGATTTGTCTCATCCTCTCACTACATTCTAAAATCTCCTCACCAAAGGTTCGGAGTTCTTGCACATTCTCTGCACTCATTGGGGGTGCAGGTGCTGGTACTGGATCTGGGTACTGTGGCATGGGTTCTTCATGGGGATATGGATTCTCTAGGATTTCCCTAATGTATTCATCATTATCATAATAGGGATCTAGAGGGTCCAGACCTGGGTAAGCAGCTAGGTTTGGCATGGGTTCTTCTGATATTGGGTAGCGTTGCTGATAATCCCTATGATCGTCAAACCATGGGTCGTAGTCTGGGTCTAAGGGATTGAGTGCTGGTACTCTAGGTATCTCAGTTGGGTCAAAGGCTGGTGTTGGGATTTGATTTTCCGGGTTGACTTCAATCTCCATTGGTTGTGTGGGAAACAAGGGTAATGGTTGGGGTGCTATGAGTTGCTCCAGGTTTGGGTCGGCGGCTGTAGTTGCTAAGATATGAAAATCTGCTAAACTCCTATTAAGCATATCTTGGGTGTGAGCATATGTTTCTCTCTTAGCGGCGGCTAGAACTCGCTGCTGTTGTAACTTTTTCATTCTCTTCCTACGCTCATATGCTTCCATACTGAACCATCCTCTCTTTTTAGGAGGGAATGGCTCTTCAGACTGAGCTTTAAACACGAATATCCCATCTTCATTGTCAGCTGAATACCCTGAGAGGGTAGGCTGTTAAGAGGTGCCTTCACTCCTAGGTGAGCTGGACAACTGATGATAGGCGTCGGAGGGTCCTTGATCGCTCATACTGTAAACTAACAAATAGTCAAATAACACACATCAATAAAATACAGATATGCACGTATTTCCGTAATTAATTTCCTAACAATTTGAATAATATCTTGGTGTCAGCAGAACACTTTTGTGGCCGAATAAGTGGCTTAGCTCTGATACCACCTTCTGTCGCAACCCCCGTCCCCTAATTACCCGGGAACGGGCGGCCGCGACCAATTTCGATGGTATCGGTGTTTATCATTTTGGCAGCGAAAATTTCATCAGGACCGTATTTAGGAAATATTTTTATCAGAGTAAAATACCACGCTTTTAATATATTAAACACATGGGAAAATCCCAAGTTTCAAGTACACACATTTTTATAGGGATAAACCCTATTTTATTTAAATAAACATCTCTTTATTTTAGGTAACTTTATAGCCACTTTTCCAAGCCTTCAGTGCTGTCTAGCTGGCTTCTATTTGGCTTTCACATTTTGTGTAACACCTCATAAAATCACGAGCAATATAATAAAGACACGTGTCATGGAATTTAAACGTGTAAGAAATTATTTCGAAGGGACTACAATTGTCAAACAATGTAAATATGTTAGTGAAAGGGATCCAAAGTGTCAACATGCCATTCTTGTGCCTCTGATTGACCTCACACGACGTTCGTATTCTTTAACGAATAATTTATCGAACTTGGAAAGTCGTTTGTGCTCAAGATAAGGATCTTATGAAACATAGGGGTTAAAAGTGTCAACATCTTGAAAGTAACCTCTGAGTGACGTTTTGACGATCCCAAAAACATTGTAATAATTATATATTTTGATCTCAAGAATGTCGGATATTAATTTTGTAGAGTTTCGAAGAAAACAAGACTTTTTCGGGTGATCGTATAACTAACCGGGAGCTTAACGGAGTTAGTTTTAGACCCAAGGCCCTTAAAAGTTAACTAGGGGGGGGGGGGTCCTAAGTGCAATAAATGGAAGTTAAATAAAGTTTAAATGGACCAGGGACTGAAATTGCCAAGTTGCCAAACTTTTAACCGGATTTGAAGGTTGACGCGGGCCGCATAAGACTTCTCTATGTCTTACGCGGGCCGCGTGAGACTGCCAGTTACAGGCAGATGTGGACAGATGCGGGTTTAGCCTGTTCCACCGCCTTAGAAAGCTTGTTTTCGATTCCAGGGTCTGAGCCAACAGAATTTCATTCATAGGGGGCACCTAGGATCATCAGAAATCATTTGTAGGCTTGTGTGGAATGATCTTGTGAATTATATTTGGCTATATAAGCACCTCTTGTTTGCTAGTTCATTGCACATTCTCAAAATTCATTCACAACTCATTCTCTGGAACTTCCTGGAGCTCAAGCAAGTTTTCTTAAGTTCCAAATTCGTGCTAAGGACAATTGTAAGTGTTCTTAGCCTCCTAAGTTCAAGTTTTATTAGTTTAATGACCAAAAGTCAAAGCCGTCGTAATTAAGCTTTGACTTAGTGATTAATCACTAATGGTCCAGCCATTATTCGAATTGAAAGTGGCTATGAGTTGGTAATTATGTGGGTAATAAACCCTTAAAAGGGCAGCCACTGATTATCACTCTAAGTTGGTCAATTGTCGGGTCAAACTTAATATTAAAAAGTCAACAGAAAGCTATTTTTGCAAATAAACTCATAACTGATAATGTAGAGGTTATGGAACGTGTTTTAACACTAAAATAACTTGGTAAATAATGTAAGAACATGTCTAAGCATGTTCAACCCGACAATTCCGAGTTTAGGCTCGGTTCACAACCGAAAGTCGCAAAAGAAGACTTTTGCTTTGACTTTCAGTTCTGACCCGATTTAGCTTGTTTTAGAAATGTCATAGGGTTTCTTTAGGACCATATTACATGTTAGTATAACCCTCTGAGGTTATACAACTTGGTTCCATAGAAATCCTAGTTCATTGCATGTTTTCGTTAATCGCTTAAATATTGACCTTTATGCCCTTTTGATATTAAAACAAGATTTTTGAAAATATGAGAGGACAAAAACCTTTATTACTGATTTATAAACATGTCCTAAAAATTTGACATCAGTTTGAGGTCTAAATTAGGAGTTATGCTCGATATCGTAAATTGAAAGCTTTTTATTAATTAAACGGCATTTTTGGCATAACACCTATTTAAACCCAAATTTTGACACCAAACCTTTTACCCATTGATGTAATATAATATTTTGGAATTTTTGAAGATTTTTATTTATTTTTAAACTGATCATAACATGGGTTCTTGCTTTGATTCGGTAATTGACGGTTATACCCTTTTTACTAATAAAATGAGTTTTACATAAGATTTTGATACCAAATCTTTTTCTACTGATTTCATATGTTAAATAAAATATTGTAAGCCTTCTGGACTGATAAAAATCTCAGCTTTCCTTATATAACCTAAAAATCACCTAAAACCGACTTTTTAAGCATTTTAAACACATGGTATGGGTTAAAACTATTTTTAACATTTAAGACCCATTACCTACTGATGTTTTATGTAATTTTTGATACATTAAGAGTAAGTAAAAGCTTTGAACTCAGATTTCCAAATTTGACCCTTAAAGCTTATGTGAAATGACCAAAATGCCCATACGGTGCATAGTTTGGCCATAGATGAAAAATTTCACATATGTTTAATATCTTACTGATATAACCTACTAAAATAAATTTTTTTACTGATCATTTTTTACCAGAACCTCAGATTGCTATTTAACCTCTTTTATAATCTTTAAAATGACCAAAATACCCCTACGGGGCTTAAATTGATTTTAAATTCGTTTTAGGCATAATGGAAGGTATCCTACTGATATCATAATACGTTCTAAGCATATTAACTTAGGGAACCTGTTCATGACTCATTTGGTTACCCATTATGCATTTTTCGCGTTCTTTGCGGTTTATGTAACTAGTTTGCGTAAATTGACCGAAACGGGTCAAACCTTAACATTTTACCTCAAAATTCAGAATGTGTTTAGTTTACCCATATTATACAAGTCTTCATACTTGTCGGGTCTAAATCACATTCTAATCCGGTCTTCGCATAGTCTTGCGTTTTGAACCGTATACCTTTCTTTAAAACTAACCGGTCTAAGTTAAGACTTAAATAAGACCCGTTAGGATTCTAATAGGTTATTAAAAACCTTCGTTCCAGATTAGGAGCCCGGTTAAATCTATCTGTACTTGCTTGATTGATTTACGGCTGAGAATAAATTTATGTTTTTGCTCAGATAAATACTTTTAACTTATTTTCCCTTATACGGGCTTGGGATACGGTATATAAAATACCGCTTGGTCGGGTATTGAATCTTTAATCGTATGAAGGTTAAATCATTGAGATAACCCGTTTAATCTGTTTTGTTTGTTTTAAGCCTTTGGGGGGTTAATGACCATGTCCTGTATATCCTCGGCTCATTCATTGAAATGGCCATGACTTAAGCACGGGGTGTAGGCATACACCTGCCGGTGCGTATGTAAAATGATATACCTGCTTGTTCGAGAATAACTCGCCGTGGGTTATATTATGTGGTGTGTCTATTAATCTTTAACCCGATATTCAACCCGGGCTACTGAACGTATACCAAACATATAAATCTTTACAAGATTATTTTTAATTAATTATCCCAAGTTATAAAAGAATATTTGTGTCTTGTGCATTTAAATCAATTTTATAAACACTTTTTAAAAAAAAGAGTCGGTTAATTGTATTTACCGGTGTAAACTGACGTATTTTTCAAAAAGGCTAAGTGCAGGTACTAAGCGAAATGGGCTGGCTACTCCTAGCATCGAATAAAGAGTCTTGCAAGCTTTAGATGTTTAAAAATCTGTTGAACAATAATTTTGTTTATCTTTTGATCCGCATGTGGATCCTTTTTACATTCTGTTTGTAATACGTATGTTATTTTCGAATCGGTTTTAATATTTTTACTTTAGACTCCCGCTGTGCATTGAACTGTGATTATTTGACTATGATGATATCAACTACGTCACGATACTCGCCACCGGGCCCACCGGTAATACGTGGAAATATCGGGGTGTGACGTTTTGTTACCAGAAACGCGTTTAAAAACATTTTGTCAGTGGAAAATACTGGTGAGTGAATCCCAGTTTAATCAAGAAGAGTTTTATCCTTTAATAGTATTGAGAGCGATTACAATGTTTATTTCTACACAATTACTCATTCAGTACTATCAATCCTGACTGGTGGGTCATATTACAGATTGGCTAACTCTTTGTCCAATGGTAACGTTTCCACATTTTGTACACAAAACGCCAACATACTGGCAGTAATTGAAGATTACAAAGACTCAATCACTACTAATCACATTGTAAATATTTAAGGTTTTGTAAAAACAATTTATAAAAAGGAGATTACTCGCATTGCTGTCTTAGGGTTTTCCTTAAGGATTTCCTGGTGATTATCTATTAAATATACAAATGCACACGCGTTAGTATAATAACCCAATATTTACATTAGTAATACCCTCCCCGAGACGACATTCCAACGACTACGTCGGGAAGAACCACGACAGCCGTTACGGAACCCTGGATCAATCGGGCAGCGTATCTAATACGTAACCGGGGGTTATAATACTTACAACGGGGCAGAACCTCGTTATTTAGGGGGTATAATACCCGAAAATTATGTTTGTTATTCAGAATTTCGAGAGAGAGAAAGATTTGTGAGCAACTAGGACTGAAGGCCGATGCCCTCAATTTATAGGGCTGCATTTAGACTTCGTCGCGCCCCGCATAAGCGTCGGCCACGGCCTTCGCGACCCGCGACATAGGCTGGGTAGGCCCTAGCCTTGTCGGGTCACCACTCTAACTTCGACACTTGGCTGCCATGTGGCAGCTCAGGGTGCTGCCTCGTTGATGAGCGCTCGCAGCCCGCGTAAGACCAAGGCTGGGTCTTCGCGGCCCGCCACAACCATTAAAATTCTGATTTTTAATTTAATTTAATAAAATAAAGGTGTTCGGGGCCCTTTTTGCGTATACGGGGTGTATTTTAGGATATATTGGGGGCATTCTAAATATTTTTAGGGTGTCGGATTATGTAGAAGGGTTGTTATACAAACTAGCTTAGAAGAATATGGGTTGAAAATGTATCTATCACATATAAAACATTGATTTATAAAAGTTATCCATTTTGACCCGTTAACAACCCGCCCACTAAATGAAAATCGAAACTGTTACCATACCTTACGTCACTTAAGTTGGGGTATTTCGTTATGTCATCTGTAATGTCCTATTCTGCGGTTGAAGATGTGTAGGTAATCACACAAGAGATTCCAGCTTTTTTTAACACCCCAAAAATGGGTTTGGTAATTTAAACCCGGTTAAAATAAAGGAACGGGTAAAAATACTGTTAGGGGTAAAAGTGAACCCGTAAATGAATATTAACTAGGAATAATTAACCTAGTTGAATATTAGTATAGTTGGTATTAAACGAAGGGTTGTAGCCTTATTTAATTAAAACGAAACATGAGGGACGAAAGTAAACAACTTGAAAGTTGTTTTATTAAAAGAAAACAACACACACATACACACACATCGTGTGTGTGTTCATCATCGAGCAGGGAAGGCTCCCATGGAGCCAAAACCCTAAACTTCATCAAATTCTCCAAATTGAAAGGCTAAACGAAGCCCAAATTCACAACCGAACATGAATTAATGATCACCTTCACAAGGGGATCATAAGGTATGTCTTAAAACTTAGATTTGATGATCTTGTTTGAAGTGGGTTATGATCAATCCATGAATTTGTATGAAATTAAGGATGTAGAGGTGTTAGAAACACCAAATAGAACTTGTGTTATGAATAATTTCAAGTAATTTGGTGATTTAGAATGAAACCCATTGCATGAGTGTGAAGATGATGATCATGATGAACTTGTAGATGTTATAGTGTGAGCTTGTAATGTATAAGGTGTTATATGGTAGACTGAGATAGATAAACTTGATGTGGAAATTATGATTATGAGATTTTGCTTGAATGTGATGGTTCATAAGATGAAATAGGGAAGAACATGCTTAAAGCACTTGTACATTATGCTTAGAAAGTGATATGCGCACCAAGTGTTTGATGAAATGCTTAGGAGAAAATGATAAGTGAGATTGTATGCTAATAATGAATAAATGTTTGTAGAATGTGTTGATGATGTATTAGACAATAGATTTGTATAAGGAATGTGTTTTGAATAGATTACAAGTGGGAAATTAGTTTGATAAGATGATATGGCAAGAAACCTTCATTAAAAGGTATGTATGCTCATGTATGCTAATCATGTTATGATGAATGTGATGACATGTACGGATAGGAGTTATGTCAACATGGACACAAGCATGGAAGGGCAACGGGCCAAGGATAAACACGGAAGCTATGCTTGAACTCGGACGCACAAGGTAAGTGAACTCCGAACTTGCCCTTTCGTTTGGTAATGTATTTATGATATATGGTAATTATTGAACGTAATGCAAGAAGATATGAATCGTTGTTATTACTAAGTTAAGTGTTAGTGGAAATTAGTCGGAAGTGGTTAAGAAAGAGATTCGATTAAGTTTGGGTAAGAAAGGGAACTTACAAAATGAATTATGCATAAAGTTGAATTAAGGAGTTTTACATGTAGGATGTAAATTGTAAGTACGTGTATGAATAAAAAGTGAATGCATGCTTGAGTGGGTATTTAATTATATGCTTAAATGAATAAGATGAGTTATGTGTATTCGAGAACATGTCATATGAAGGGAAGCTAATGATACTAACCGTTTTTCTATTGAGAATTAATGTGAAGTGTAGGCATGTTAACAATGGAGGTGAAGGTTGACTCCGCAATCCGATGCGAGTGATCGAATGGATGGATGAAGGGGCTAGTAATAGAGAAAGCATGATATGTTGTCGCTTTATTATGCATATGTTAAGATTTTGTATTTTGTCACCGGTTGCTAATGATGTGATTGAATGTGGTGACTGCAGGTTGTATAGGTTTATGGATGTTTAATCAAGAAGTGTACGCGGTTGAAGATCGAGTCAAGACATGGATTGTACGTGGGTGTGTATGTGGTCACTTAATCTGATATAAGTATGTTAGTTTTTGATTAGTTTATAAAAGGGATTAATGTATTTAAGTGAAAGAAAGAATATCATGAAAGAAAATTTATAAGTTCGTATTTCCGCTGCGACTTTCGGTTAAAACGTGTTAGGGCGTTACACTTTTATTGCTGCCTGCAGAGTTTATTCGGTTTAAATCCATCATTCATTGAAAAAATAGTTGTAAGCAATCAATAGTGCCGACTGGAGATGGCAAATGGTCAACCTGTAGGCCAATAACACTATCTTCCACCACTAAGCAGGCTTTCTCAGAAACACCTATCATCTGGCAAGGTAAGAAAAACATTCAATCAAATGGAAGCACAAGTCCCAATTACATTATTAACAAAAAAAGTAATACAATGATGCACATGTGCATAAACTCAGATTTAATTACTAAAAAAATTTAATAATAATACTAAATAATCAACAGCTTCTAACCTTTTTATTTAACATTTACATATTCGTCTTCCGTTGCACATGTGCAGGATGGTGTATTTATACAAAAATCACGTTCGACACTCGAATTGCATCAACAGTTATCAGCTCACAGGCAACAGCAGTTCTCAGTAGTTCGTCTTCGTCCCGATTACATCAGCAATTCGTCTTCGTCCTTTCGATAGAGGTACACCATAAACCGTTCGTCATATCGATTTTACCATCTGATATTCCAAAATTCATCGTATATATAATGTTAGTGTTCCAAATTTTGTATTGTATTCGATATTATTGTAGTAAAAATGTAATCATAGATTATATATTCTTCATCCATTCGTAATCGAGTAGTCCATTCGTAATTAGGGCAACACGATCAGAATCATTGAGGAGTGTGGCACGATTAGGGTTACAGTAGGAACAATGGTAGGAGGAACAGTGGTGAGGAAGCACGACGGTGATTCTGGTCGCCATGACCAACGTAGACGGTGGTGATTCAGTGATTCTGGTCGCTGGTACCAACTTAGGGTTACAGTACAAGTTATTGTAGAAGCGTGTTATTGGAGAAGTATAATATAATTACAAAATTGCCATGCGTTCACACTGGTTCTCGCGGTTCTCGCAATAAAGGGTGGTTCCTAACGAATCCTTCTCCTATATATATATATAAGCACAACCGTTCAAACAAAACAACTAGCAAGGTTTGCAATTTACTAGACGCGCTTAGTCTGGAATGAATGGTATAATAACCAATTAGAATGTTAACGGGTCCTATTCAAGTCATAGACTTGGACCGGTTAACTATAATATAAAGAAAACGGGTACGGTACGCTAGATTAAACGGTGACCGGATATAATGTAGTTTAAACCCTCACAAGTACTATGACTTGTATAATAAGGGTAAACATTATAACATTCTGGATTTTGAAAGAAATTGAAGAATTTGACCCAATTCGGTTAACTTACGTGAACTAAGTTACCTAAGTCAACCGTACGTGCATAGGCGGTATCGGGTATTTGGATGAGTCAATGTTAAGTTCATTATGTGTTGATACGGATTTTGTGTCCGATGCTTGTCGAATAGATTAGTTATTATTTTACGCTGAATTTGTAATAGTTAGTGAAACGGTCAAACGAACGTGTATTGACCCGCTCGTTTGAAGTGGTCAAACGAGAGGGTTATTTGTTTGACCGTGTGTGTTTGCAAGACAAGGGGTGTGACTATAAATAGAAAACCCTTGCCATTTGCAACACAAGGAGAGTTTAGGAGGTTTGAGACCTCACCGGGAGAGATCACCACTTGGTCTATCCCCGGATGTGTACTCCTTTGGTATTAGTTCGGTTATCTTGTAATCGGGCCGATTTGTAATGTTATACTACCGGATTAATACAAAGAAGTTGTTTGTTTATATCTAATCTCTCCCGTCTTGAACCGATCTCACAAGAATCACGGTTTCGGTCACGAAACTCGGTCCTACAATTGGTATCAGAGCCATGGTGCCCGATTTAGTAAATCTAACCGTTTACTAAGTCACATGTGCTCTAGATCTGTGATTTTTGTGCTTTTTGTTCAAGATGTAAAAATGGTGAAAATCGAGAAAAACTCAGATCTGGACTCGAATATTCAGATCTGTGCGGAAACGAGTGTTGGGTTTTATGTTTTTCACCTATATAATCAAGTTATCATCATCAAAAATCAAATATACAAAGTTTTTGTCAAATCTGCAAATTAAACAGAGTCTGTGTTCTTGATGTTCTTGGCGGCTTCATATCCCGAAAGATGAAAAAGGTGGTCGAAGGATGTTCTTTGGGTCGAAGGATCCAGATCTGGATCGAAAGTTACCAGATATTTTGTGGGAACCCTCAACAACTTCGAAAGATAATCCTTCGTAGTTGATCCTTCGAAAAGGCCTTTCATCTTTCGAGGTTAAGAAACATTATCGAAGGATGTTTTCCGGTGGCACTGTTCATCAGCGTGTTTTCCGGTGATAGTTCTTGCTGATGTTGAATCGCAGAGAATGAAAGAGACAAAGGGTGATGTCGACTGAAACAGGGTATCGCAGCTGCTGGTTGTTCATCGAAGAAGAAGAAGGGTCTGTGCACCGATGAGAAGAGAGTAACTTTCTGATTGTATGGATGTGTAGGTGTATCGAACAGAAGTTGAAGTTTGGGGTCTGGATGTTATTATCGCAAAGATTAAAAAAAAAAGGGCAGTGGATGTTGTCTGGTTATCGCAGAAAAGAGGAGAGAGACCTAAAAGTGATAAGTTGCGGCTGTACCAAGTTATTGTTGACAGGAAAGGTGAATTGGCAGCTAGGTCTCCTTTTTTGTTGGGCCCACTGATCAAAGATTGGGCTGTTCATTTGGCAGATTAATGGGTCACACATTAAGTTCCAAGATTGTTAAAGCATGGCTTTCAAGAAGAAGTTACATGGGCTAGGGTACAGGCCCAATGCTGCAATTTTAAGCCAGGAATATCAGAATGTTCTTGGGCCACTTGCTGTTGACGTTGAGTTTGCTGTAAGAAGTTATCTGCTCATTTCATATTATGCCAAGTAATTCTATATGAGGGTATAGGCTTAAACGACAAGTTGGTGGGCTATCATTATGGATCACTTTGTGGGCCATACACAAGATTTGTTTCATGCGCATGGATGCACACATTTTACATAGTCGGAATGTAGATGGGCCGATGGGCTGTTTGCATAATGGACCCACTATGGTTTTTGTTTGTATGTTGGCCGGGATTACTCGATCACTACATTGGCCAAGAATTTTTACGCGATTTGCAAAGTGGGGGTCGGGTGTTCGCGAAGGATATTTGAATCGAGCTTCAATGTCGAAATTCGTACGGGTTTTGGGCGCGTGCGGGATGATGCGGCATGTTGTTAAAAAAAAATATATAAAAAAAAATGAAAAAAATGATGATGATTTTTGAAAAATGTGGGGTAGTCACGGTTACCGATGCAAATGTCAAAAATGGTGACGCGACTACTATGGGCCAAAAACAAAACGGTATGTTCACTTCCGCACGTCAATGTTTATGATTGTTATCGGTTATTCGAAAATGTTCGAAAGCATTTTGTTTATTGTCATATTCTCGCATTTGAAGACGAACGTATGAACCTAGAATGTCAATACCGGTCCTAACGAGTTCACAAAGTCTTTGGAGGGATACAAGTAGGATCCTACGGGGTACTAGGCGAAATTTCCTTATCAACTAGAATATGCAACGAAGAAATCTTTTTGTTTATTGTCATATTCTCGCATTTGGTAACGAATGAATGAACCTAGAATGTCAATACCGGTCCTAACGAGTTCACAAAGTCTTTGGAGGGATACAAGTCGGATCCTACGGGGTACTAGGGGACGTTCTTATTCAACTAGAATATGCAAAGAAGAAAGTCGTTTTCGTGATTTTTCGGAACCGAGAACATTCAATAAAGATTGACGACAGTTCCGCTCAGTGGAGGGAATTGGTGAACATTTGACGACAGTTTCTTTGAAGTGGAGAGAATCTGTTAAGGTTTAGAGATTTTACCAAAGAAATGGGGGGATAAAAATTTTTCAAATGTTGAATTTCTTCGGTAAATTTCTAAACGCAATCACAGGTGGTAGAGTTTGTGATTTTCTGGTGATACAAACGGTTCGGCGTGGAATGTTTTGCACATACACATATTTGAGGATTTTAATTAATTCTCCAGCCAGCGTGAAGGGTTTTGCACGGAAAAATACAGGTTTCTAAAGTCTACAGTAGTTACAAAAGCGTTGTTCACTGAAGACCTGGGGAATCTTTATGAAAGCTGATAGTTCAAGACTGAAGACCTGCAGGATTCGGTTTTGGGTTTGATGTTTCTTTGGGATTTTACAGGGATCTGGGGGTAACTCAATTCGTTGAGTTTGCAAACGATGTGCTTGGTCAAGCTGACTTCCTGAGTACTGATGCTGAAGATCCGTAGTGCATTACGTGGTCAACTTCACAAAGGCGAGACAATGAGATCTGGATGTAGTTCAACTAAGCATGCTGGTTGAGCTTGCAAGGGATACACTTGGTCTAGCTGACTTTCCTGAGTGTTGATGCTGAAGATTAAAGTGCATTACTTGGTCGATTCCACAAAGACGGTTTACAGAAGACAGTTCACCAGAAATCTCTATCAATGTAGTATGCTTGAATGAAATGAAGTTCTTATGACAGATCAAGACTTGATGCAGTTCTTAAAGAATGGAACCCTTATCAAATGCCGGTTGGAGTATTGGAAGATCAGCGGAAGATCGGTCAATTAAGCCTTGTGAGGAAATTGCACAACACCCAACACGGATACGCGTACTTTAAGGGGGAAATATTATACAAGGAGCATCAAGATACTACTTACCTGGATCATCGGTCAAGGGGGAATTTTGTTAACACAGAGAAGATGAATACTTGACTGAAGATCGATTGCAGTTGCATTTTCAGCATTCGACAGCAACGGACAAGGGGGAATTTGTTGATGCAGATTTTGTGTCCGATGCTTGTCGAATAGATTAGTTATTATTTTACGCTGAATTTGTAATAGTTAGTGAAACGGTAAAACGAACGTGTATTGACCCGCTCGTTTGAAGTGGTCAAACGAGAGGGTTATTTGTTTGACCGTGTGTGTTTGCAAGACAAGGGGTGTGACTATAAATAGAAAACCCTTGCCATTTGCAACATAAGGAGATTTTAGGAGGTTTGAGACCTTACCGGGAGAGATCACCACTTGGTCTCTCCCCGGATGTGTACTCCTTTGGTATTAGTTCGGTTATCTTGTAATCGGGCCGATTTGTAATGTTATACTACCGGATTAATACAAAGAAGTTGTTTGTTTATATCTAATCTCTCCCGTCTTGAACCGATCTCACAAGAATCACGGTTTCGGTCACGAAACACGGTCCTACATTATGCCAAAACATCTTTATTATGTTACCATATCAGTAAGCATTACACATTTTATGTTCAATATGTATTAAAAACCAATTCATGCGCAAAAGGGCAAAATTGACATTTTTATGGCATAATGTATGAACTTGCATAAAATCCGACAACTGATTATGATTAAATAGTATAACCTCATAGGGTTATCCTATATATAAATATGATCATAATGCAACTTCAATTCAGTAGCTATCTTAGCTAAATCGGGTCAGAATCGAAAGTAAAAGCAGAAGTCAAACTGCAAGACTTTCGGTTGCGAACCGGACTATAAACTGGAAATGACAGGTTGAACATGCTTAGACATATTCTAATATAATTTACCAACTAATATAGTGTCAAAGATATGTGTTTAAACATTTATAAGTTCATTTTACATGTTTTCCGAAAAAACTGCGTTTTGATTTTTATTTAGACATAACTTTGACCCATCATTTGACCAACTTAACGTGATATTCAGTAGGTTCCCTCATAGGGGATTATCACCTATCTTATTGCGATCACGTAGCCATGTTCGATTCGAACAATGGCTGGACCATAATGGTCATAACCGAAAGTCAAATCAAAAGTCAATTTGCTTGACTTTCGGCTAATTACTTAGCCTACAAAAAAAAAAAGAACTAAGAAGGAACACTTACAAGTATTCCAGAAGAAGATTGAACTCAGAGGGAGGCTTCCTTTTTTCCAGGAAACACTTCAAGAGAAATAGAGAAGAAATGAAGGAAATGAGCAAAGTGCACAAGGAGGCTATTTATACTTGAGAAAGTTATGTAAGATCAAGACATGTGTTAAGGGAGGTTCTAAGATGTTAGCAGGTGTCTAATGATGTGTCAAGACCAGGGAAAGAGTGGCATTTCACGAAATAGGTGTCAAGTGTGCAGGCTGCCTTGGCCAGCAAACAAAATCTGCAAGTTCCCTGCCTTACGGACCGTAAGGGTCTCAGGTTTACGGTCCGTAAGGCTTTGCGCACCCATGGTTTTGAATTAGCTTACGGTCCGTAAGCACATAAGGCTTACGGTCCGTAACCACTTGCCAACAACAATATTAAATTAACCTTACGGTCCGTAAGGCTCTAGGCCTTGCGGTCCGTAAGGGTCACTCAGCGGCCAAATTAATTGGCTTGTTGACATAAATGGTCCATCCACAATCATTCCTCTACAAATTTACACATTTAGGGGGTGTTTGGCCTAGCTTTTTTAACAAAGCTTATAGCTTTTTTAGCTTTTTTTTACAAGATAAGCTTAACTTGGTGTTTGGTTTAGCTTTTTAAGCTTATGCTTATTAGCTTATATAAGCTAATTTGAAGAAGCTTATTTGAAGATGGTTTTTTAGCTTATTTGTAGAATGATAGAAAATAAGCTATAAGCTAATTCAAACACTTAAAAAGAGCTTATCAAATGATAGAAAATAAGCTATAAGCTACTTTAAAATATAAGCATAAGCCAAAAAATAAAAGCTATAGGCCAAACACCCCCTTAGTCCCTCTCATCCAAAAGAACTGGCATATTTGAGAGTTTATGGGACACGTGTTGCCATACTATTCGATACAAATTTCCGAGGTGTTACAGGAGACGAGGGGAGAAATGAGCAAGTGAAAATGGTGGAGAATGACCTCTATTTATAGGTTGGTTGGAGCCAGGCATAGGGCGTGTCTGGGCTTTTCTTCTCTGTTCTTCGCTAGTGGTCTTTTGGATGTATCTGGTAGTCTCTAGATCTGAGGCACAGGGCGTGGTTGGTGAGGCATGGGTCGTGTCTAGATATTTTCTTCCGTTTTATTCCTTTTTTCGGCCAGTTTTGCTTCTTTTGTTGTTTATCAGTTAGTTTTGTGTAGAAATTCAAATATCGACCAATTTAAGTCTATTTATAATATTTATTTAATAAGACATAATAAAAACTGGGTATAAAATGATATAAAAACATGTGCATTTTAGCTCATATCAATAATATAAATGGTTCGGTTTGGTTAATTTTGGTGAACTGATGGTACAAAAAATCCGATAACCAATTTTCGGTTAATTTGGCTTCAGTTAATTTCTGTTCGATTTCATCGCTTTTCGGTTCTAAACTGGTTGACGGTTCGGTTATTGCTCACCACTACCAAGATGTGCAGACAAAGTCCTTATCTTGAGCTTCCTCAGCCATCTTGATCCTGGGTTGGACAACAGTGATAGCGGTAGACCTCTTGGCTCCAGTTAGGATCTCTTCTGGCTCTTGGATGTGCTTCGCCTAGATAAGCTTTAGCTCCTTCATTAGGTGGGTGATCTGTTTGGCATCCTCCTCCATAACTTTGCTCTTAGCGGAAACCGTCTTCTTCATGCCTTCAACCATCTCTTCTAGAAGCCTTCTTTCCATCATCCAATAGCACTTACATATCTGCTCCGTGCCCTGCAAAAAACAAACATGTTTAAACTTTAAAACACAAGTACAGGATAAGGAATACGAAGATTAACTTAATAGATGCATGAGGGCATGCAACTGCTTCTAGGCTTTCGCCTATTCCAAGCCTTCTTTTGGGCTTCACATGACTTTATTTTCTTGTTGTCGGACGCTTTGGAACTAGGAGCAGGGACCTGTGGCATTGAGATCTCGGTAGCAGGCCTTTCCTTCTTGATCACAATATCCCCGGAGATCATGCTATCTATGACAGAAAAGGGCAAAACGGGAGCTTGACTTGGGGACCCTTGTAACAATTTAAGCGAGTTAGAACTCTATATATATACACCTAACAAATTAAAATGAAGTTTTTCTTACTAGACATATCAGATCCCGAGGCTTTGCTGTTGAAGCTTTTTGCGAACAGGGGTCTCAAGATGACATGTCCTATCCACAACATGTATCTCCAAAAGAGCGTTCACCTTCTCAACCGTGTCAACTTTAGCAGGAGCTAATTCAGAAAACCTCGATGCTACACAAGGATAAAGAAAAATTATGATTAGCTTCAAGAATACAAGATATTTGAGGATCCTTGATGTACACATAATTGCACATATTTTTCACATAATTTAATACCCATTTTAAGATTGTTTTCTTGAAAATATTAGTACATTAGTTCTAAATTTTTTTACTTTTGATTTTCAGGGCAATCGGACCGCAAAACGACAAAAGAAGCCAAAAACAAAAAAACAATCAAGAGAAAAGTCAAGTTGCAGCTCAAGACAAGGGTCACGCCTACATGACACACCACGTGAATGATTCTCAAATCATGAAAAAGTGTTGATCTCCTCAAGACAAGACAAAATGGTGGTCCCCTTAGCGGCACATACAACTGTCATATTTTAGGGACAACTGTTTAGGGTGAATTTTATGTTCTGAAATTCTGGATCTCGAGTAAGTTCGGTATCCTGAATACTAACGATACTAACCAATTTTTACTCTCTTGCTTTTGACTCGTTTTCGCAGGTAGTTGTTGTTGACTCATTCTAACCTAAGAAACCAGAGGAATTAGTTGAAGAAAACGCGTGGAAATGGTTCCAACGATCATAAGTGAAGAGAGGATATTCAATGGCTTTATCAGGATATTTGTTATTTTTATTTGATATAATTGCCAAAATCGTCCTTGAGGTTTAGACACATTTGATATAATTGCCAAAATGACTTTTTTCATGCATTGCAATCCTTCACCTCCGGGTTCCTATTCTTTTTCTTTTTTGTGATTTTCATCCTTGAGGTTGTCAATTTATTGCGACTTCCATCCCTTGAAAAATGACAAGATTTCAAAGTTTTTGGATGAAAATGGCACACCTTAGGAACGAAAGTCGCAAAAGTGGCCAAACCTAAGGGATGAATCTGACATTTTACTCTTTATGTTTTATATATAATTGAGGCATGGATAATCGTAATAGGTCACAAACACCACGAATTTGAACTCTAACACACTTGCTTCACGAATACACACTCATAGTTGTTGTGTAACACTTAGCTACGATAATCACTTGTTCTCGAGTTGTACTTAGTTCTATATTGAAAAAAAGAAAAAAAAGACGGTGTGACTTTAGTCACCTCCCAATGTTCAATGCTGAAGATCCCCAAGGATAAAGGGATTTCCTCGTACCCAAGCGTGTCATTTCATTGCTTTCTATACTATATTCATTACATGAGAAGAACAAGCTAGGGATGAGCTCGGTACCGTCCGGTACCGAAAGAACCGGTACCGAAAATCCTTAAAAGTGGGTACCGGTACCGAATATACCCGGTTCGGTACGGTTCGGTACCGGTACGGTACCGGTATTTGAAGGTAAAAACCGGTAAATACCGGTACCGAACCGGTACCGTACCGAACCGGTACCGAAAATCCTAAAAGTCAGTACCGAATCGGTATCGAAAAAGTACCCGGTTCGGTAAATTCGGTACCGGTACCGGGAATGTTTTGCTCATCCTTAGAACAAGCACACTACCTCACCTACAAAATTGATCACAACGTCATTCTTGATAATTTTTTTAGCAAAACAAGTTTCTTTTTCCCGGTTCCTACGTTTCTTAGGTTAAGATCAGGGGCAGACCTAGGTTATGCCCAAGGTGGGCGGGCGCACCCCTTGAAAAAAAAAAATATAGTGTATATTTTAGGCAAAAACCCCGACCGCACCCCTTGAAAATATGCTTGAGCCACTCATCCGCACCCCCAGCAAATAATTCCTGGGTCCGCCACTGGTTAAGATCTATTTGTATTTGATCTTGTCTCTAGGTATGTATGTGTGTGTATGTATGTATGTATATATATATATATATATATATAGGGCAAAGCTATATAGAAAACCCTATCTATATAAAAAACCCTAGAAAACCCAACCTCCCGACATATTTTTTTTTTTGAAAAAAATAACACATGTAATATACATGTTTTTAAGAGTTTTGGGCCAAAAAAATCAAAAAAGCGCCGAAGGGATTATTTAAAAAAAAAAAAATTCAGCAATTTTCTGTCTTTTGTGCCTAACACATGTTAGGCGACCGGACATTGCTGAAACTTGTTTATTTTTTTTTTAAAAATCCCTTCGGCGCTTTTTTGTTTTTTTTGGCCCAAAACACTCTAAAACATGTATATTACATGTGTTATTTTTTTCGAAAAAAAAAATATCGGGAGGTTGGGTAAAAATGGGGTGGAGATTTGGTTTTCCAGAGTTTTCTACCTAAATAGGGTTTTCTGTCTAGCATTGTCCTATATATATATATATATATATATATATATATATTGTTAGATAGGTTAATAAATAGATATAAACAGCTGAAAAAGTATTTTCACTCCAAAATCCAAACAATACCCGAAAACCCACCCTTATTCATCCATCGTAAAATTATATCGCATGCAATGTCATGTGGCTGATGGGTTCACATCTTCGAAAACCTACTAGTGCCTCCTTTAGAGTTGTTTGCCCGCAATGAAACCACATGCAGTTATCAGTGGTATGGCCATGCGTCATGCTACTAGTCCCCTTTAAAATCACCCACATAGCGCATGATTCATGAGCTTGGGCAACTTTATTTGTTTAGTTATTTGTTACCCATTGTCCTAATTAGTCCCCTTTAAAATCACCCACATGCTACTAGTCCCCTTTAAAATCACCCACAAACCTCCACGTCTCCACCTCACCATTATTTTTTCAAAATAAATTAGAAAAATATTAGAACCATTTGGGAGACCATTACACACTTGAATTAGTGTGATACTATTGCCTACTTAATGGTGACGTCACACAACTTTTGTGAAACCATTACATATAGCCATATCTCATGCATAAATATCTTTGCGCCTTGAAAACTTGAGAAGCTTAATATATCGATCAAATCAATAGGAATTTTGGTGCCCCCCTTTGAAGCTCATGCAACCTAGATAATCTTTTCCAGAAATATTTTCCCGCTCCTACATTTCATTTTGACTTGGTCTTCTCACCCGATCCCCTCTAGTTTCCCTTGAAAACCTCCCCATCGCTATTTGCATTTAGTCAGTCACTCTACTCGCCTGATCTCTCCCTTGGTTATTTGGTTGGAATCCTCTCATATGTTGTATATTGCCAAAGTACTACCATTCCCTCATTGTTTTCCAGCGAAGATCAATATAACATTGCTTATACGTAGAATGTCCTAATTGTCTTGGATTTTAGCTTGTCAATAGTGTCTGAACTATTGCCCTCGGGAGTGATGGTCTTACCAAAGAGTTTTAACGTAGATTTGCATATGTCGAAAAACATAAAAAATGAGGATTGGAAACACAATAAAAAAGTTGAAATGGTTTATCAAACCATTTGGTTCTCGAACTATAATTAATTTGGAAACATATAGGGAGAGTGATGCGGGTTTTTGCCTCTTGGTTTGTAAAATATGACAAGGACGCCGTTCTCCAGAAAGGATAAACATACAAGTGGAAGGTAGTACTTATGACCATCTAATTTTGGGGGGACGAATGGGGGAGTGGGTTTGGAATATTTTGTGCCTTTCTCCATGAGGCGAGAGTTTAAGTTTCATAGTGGACAATGATATAGATTTTGACGTAGTATTAGATTGCCGTTAAAAAAGTGTTTATATTTGTATTTTATTTTTTAATATTAACTATTGCAAAATCACATATCTAGTTGTGTAATTTTAACTCATATTAATAATAGAATCTGCAACTAGGACATTTTTGCCACTTTTTAGGATGTGGTAATGAATAAGGGGGGGGGGGGGGGGATTAATTAAATAAGACCAATTCAGGTGAATTTGTAAATTTATAAGAAATTTTTAGAGGTCTTATTTAACGTTTTAGTTATTATTCTTAATGCATTAGAGTATTACATTTTATATTTTTATTTTACACACAACTCACTAATAACAAAAAAAAATGTAAATTATTATCATTAATCTTTATTAGAAACTTATGACCGGTTGTTTTAATAGATGACTCATGATAACAATACAGCGCTACAAAAATACAAATGCTTGCAAGTTGGAAGACAAGGACTCAATGGCTGAACCCCTCTAATCTTCCACTCCAACCACACAACCTTGTTTTGATAATTTTATAACTTCTGAATGAAGTTACACTACAAACAATAGACCATCAGTGGGCTCATTCACAAGATTCTATTCTTTGGTGTGCTGTTTTCCATTCTGGCAACTAGCTTGTATAGTACTGGACCCCACGATAGTTGATCAAGTCATTCGAGATGGTGATACCATGATTTCTGCCAATGAAGAAGTTGTCCAAAACATCGTTGTAAAATTATAAATAAAACTTATTTACATAACTGAAGTCATGATGGAACCCTTGTTTAGATCTTGAATTTGTAAAATGCTAACTATAAATAAAACTTATTTAAATAGCTGAAGTCGTGATGGAACCCTTGTTTAGGATCTTGAATTTGTAAAATGCTAACTATAAATAAAACTTATTTACTTAGCATTTTACAAATTCAAGATCAGTCAAAACTTAGCATTTTACAAATTCAAGATCCTAAGGCTGGAGGGTGTGGGGCGCCACCCTTCCGCCACCTAGACCACCATAGCGCCCCCCTCCAATTTTGACCACACCGTCGGCGTCATAGCCGGGGCGCCATTGATGCTCCGCCACCATGGTAACGAGCTGCAACGGGCTCTATAGGTGGGACCCACTTGTTTTGCACCAATGAAATTTTTTTTTAATTTTCTTTAATATAGGGCTCCATCCACACCCTGCAATTTAAATGGGGCTCCATGGTTGAGTTGGATCCTAGGTGGCGCTGACGTGGAGCTTAGGTGGACTTGATAAAGCACGTGGGGCTCCATCCACACCCCATAGCCTAAACAAGGGTTCCATCATGACTTTAACTATGTAAATAAGTTTTAGAGAAAAATGCCCGGATAGTCCTTGTGGTTTCGCATTTTTTCACCTATAGTCCCCAACTTTCTAAAATTACCTGAATAGTCCCCAACTTTTCATTTTTTGTTCCCGGATAGTCCCTGTGTCTAACTTCAGTTTGTTTTTTCTGTTAAGTGGGTGTGAAATGACCAATTTACCCTTTCCTTTAACAGGCCAAACCACAGGGACTATCCGGGCATCTTCTTCATTTTTATTTATAAAACCCCACCACCACACTTCATCTTCAACCTCCACCCACCATCACCCTCCTCCACCCTCCACCATCACCGCCACAGTCCCGTAAACCTCATCCACCTTCAACAAATCCGTTGTATATGAGCACCCCCACCCATATTCTTCTCCGGCAACTTTCGTTTTTCCAGCCACCATGCCGGCGACCACACACCACCGCAGCCCTCCTCCACACCACCACCCACATTTGTAAACGTCGACGAATTCCGGTCGACACCACCCACATTTGTCAAATCTGTTGAGTTCATCGGAGGATCTGTTAAGGTAGCAAAGGGCTGTGGCGGTGATGGTGGAGGGTGGAGGAGGGTGATGGTGGGTGGAGGTTGAAGATGAAGTGTGGTGGTGGGGTTTTATAAATAAAAATGAAGAAGATGCCCGGATAGTCCTTGTGGTTTGGCCTTTTAAAGGAAAGGGTAAATTGGTCATTTCACACCCACTTAACAGAGAAAACAAACTAAAGTTAGACCCAGGGACTATCCGGGAACAACAAATGAAAAGTTGGGGACGATTCAGGTAATTTTAGAAAGTTGGGGACTATAGGTGAAAAAATGCGAAACCACAGGGACTATCCGGGCATTTTTCTCTAAGTTTTATTTATAGTTTTACAACGATGTTTGGACAACTTCTTTTGAGTTTTAAAATAGCAAGACTCGACCGGATCCTTTCAAGAAAAATATATGATCAATCCGTTCAAGAAAAATATATAATCAAGTTAATAGATATCAAATAAAAAGTTTATTTTGCCTAAGTAGGATGAGAAGAAATCTTAATCATTCATTTTTTAAATCAATGGTTAAGATGAAAGTGCAGGATAAAGGAGGAGTGCAAGGGTATCTTGGGAAAATCCTATTTATGGACTTTCTCTCTCCACATCCAAGGCACATGCATATTTCACCCCATTTTTTAAACGTTCATAACTTTTTTATACGATATTATTTTTTCATAAAAATTTCACCATAAAATCGAGCGTTTTTTATCTTTAATTTGAGTACCATATTGTTATATAAAATATGAAGACTAAAAAAACCTACTAAAATGTGTTGTATTTCTATGTTGTATAACATTTTTTGTGCTGGATTTTTGTACTATATTTTTGTACTAAAATTTATGTGCTGATTTTTTTTGTCTTAAATTTTTTTCTCAATTTTTTGTGCTGGATTTTTTTGTACTACATTTTTTTGCTAAATTTTTTTGTGCTATATTTTTTGTACTAGAATTTTTTGTGCTATATTTTTTTGTACTACATTTTTTGTGTTATATTTTTTGTACTACATTTTTTGTGTTATATTTTTTGTACTAGATTTTTTGTGCTATATTTTTTTGTACTAGATTGTGTGCTAGATTTTTTTGTACTAATTTTTTTTTGTATTTTAAAAAAACAAAAGGGGTGCCACATGTCATTTTCACTCCTATTTATAAGGACTAAAATGCCCTTGATTCCTAATTATTAGGAGTGCCACATGTCATCATCACAATCCTTCTTACCCTACTTAGGCAAAATCCACTTTTTAGTGGATTCTTCCCCTATATATATATGTATAGTTATGTGTGTGGAGTGGCCTGTCGCACACGTCTTTGGGGCGACGGAGAAGACAGGACAGGGCAGGGGGTCACAACCGTTTAATCTAAGACTCTTGATAGAGATTAATGATACCTGATTAACAAAAAAAAAAACTGTTGTTTTTCAAGAATTTGAATAATAATATTCTCTACTTTATGGTCCTTGTACCATACAAAATCTTAAATTGCCGTGTAAAATGAAAAAACTGAAAGAATAGTAAGGTGATGCATTATAATTATAAATAAATACTAAAGAAAACTATAAAAAAATCATATAAAATTATAAACTTCACATTGATTAGTCTTATTTAGTGTGTGTTTCACAAACTTTTACAAACTGTCGTCACAACGTCACATTAGGTTTTCAAACTTTTCTAAAAAACCTTTACTTTATCTGTAACGTATAAACCGGAGTGAGATCAAATACAAACACTTATGTTTGTAAGAACCAACACATAATTGACAAGTGTTCCTCAATAAAAAAATTAGTTGAGGGGTAATTTAAACATTTTCACCATATTTATTTATAACTAATTAAAAAAAATTATTAAAAATCCCTAAATCCATGCAAGTTTAATTCAAATCAAAGTTTGAATTTTTTAACATATCCATGATCTAGTAACTCTCCGTAATCGAACCAACCTGTAGGAACCACTACAAAAAAAAAATTAGCACAACACTATATAATTAGTATAACATCCTTAATTGTTCTCCATTATCAGCACATCGTCCTCAATCGTTCTCCATTATCAAAATAAACGACATTAGCACAACATTCTCAATCGTTCTCCATTATTAGCACATCAGATGTGCTGATTATATCTATTTTTGGTGTTTGTTTGTATTATATTGTAATTAACACAAAATCAGCACAATTATAAAACAACTTTTGGTAACTTTTTTAAAAGTTACTTTTATAAATAAATAAAAATGTATAGCAATATGGTACTCATATTAAAGAGAAAAAAATATTTGATTTTATGGTATATTTAAAAAAAAAATAATGAAGTGTATAAAAGTTATTTTAGTTTAAAAAACCTTGATGAAATTTGTATTTAATTGAAAATGGTCAAATGACTAGCAAATTTACAAAATTACCCTTAACTTGTTAGTACTATTTTTTAATTATAAGGGTTTTATTTATAAGCAACTTCAACCCTTGATTTAAACTATCAATGGTTCAGATCTGTTATTACGGTTTTTACAGTTAGCACTTTTGTACAGGATCTCAACCCTGTATAAACCTTCACAAACCATATTAAATATAAAAGAGTTAATTGCCTGGATGGTCCCTGTGGTTTGCCGTTTTTCACGTTTAGTCCCCACATTTTCAAAATAGCATGTTTGTTCTCTGTGGCTTGCTCGTTTGTTACTCGTATGGTCCCTACACTGGATGGGAGTTAAGTTATTCAGTTAAGTGAATGTAAAGTTACATAAATACCCTTACCAATAAAAATAAAAATTAAATAATAAAAAAGAAATTTACTTAAACTCATGTGGGGCCCACCCCACCCTCCCTTCTTCTTCCTTCCAAATAAACCACCACCTGCAAGTCTGCAACCGTATATCACCACCCCTCTTCAGCCATTATCACCATAACACCACCGTTCCCACCATAGCCCATCAAATCACCTAACCATCATCTGTTTTGTGACAACCCTCACTAAACCAGGTATCCGTACGACTTAATTAATAATCAATTACTGCTTAATTACTGTGCTTACTTGAACTTGTGGATAAACTGCTACTTGAATCCTGATACATGTACTTACTTGCATCATACTTTACTTGCTGTCACTCCATGTTTTGCTTACAGCACCTTTGTGATAACCTCGATGCACCAAAAGCACAGTAGCACAATGAACGGAATACCCTATTAAACGTGCTGTCATAACTAGCACCAGGCAGGTACTGCCTCTAAGGCCTGTTAGAGCCTGAGATAGTTTGCTACACTAGTGGTGAGTGTAGGGATATAAGGGTTGTAGAACTGCGTCACTAGGAATGAGATTACAGTGACCGGATGTGCCTAAAACGTACTTTAAATACAAAATTCAGCACTTTAACATAAAAATTCAGCATCTAGCTAACTAATAGAGTGCCAAAGCATGAGAAAAATGTTACTAGACACTTTCCAAAGTGTCGGGAATAAGTTGTGTCACTAAAAATAATAATAACGACACTTTAAAGCTTTGTTAAGCACTTTAACGGATTACTATCCAACCGAACAACCGGACTATACCCGGAACATAAAAATATTGCCATTTACATTGTTTTTTTTTTCTGAGCCAGTTAGGGTCCCTGAATACCCTAACACCCGTCATAACGCACTACATGCTAGTAAATGGTTTAACCTCCTAATCATCTAACTAATACTTAACACTTAGTTGGAAATGAACTAGATTACCCCCCCCCCCAACCAAACCGTCCCCAAGGGGACACCTCATGTCCTATTTTGATTTAATTAATCTCTTATGCTTAATATCAAGGGAACATATGGACTCTTGGATAATAATCTTATGAAATGCCTATAAGTTCAAGACTTAGCACATTATAACCATCCAACACTTAACCACAACACACACTCTCTCCCTCTCTTTCACTCTCGGCCGAACACAACCATCTTCACCACACCACCTTTCGATTTTGATCAAGCCATTCCAAGGGTATACAAGTGTTGAGGATCACATACGAGGGAGCTTGGAGCATTCGGAACGCGAAGGACCTCTTCTCATTGCTTTTATCCACTCATTTTACGACTAGAATCTTCCCTAGCCTCGAGCTAGTAGTAAGTTGCTTTAAACACATTCTTGATCCATTCTAAAGTGGTTAAAACGATATATGACGGTTAAAACTCATGAACATACAAAATGATACGAAAAAGTCTACTAAAAATGCTAAAAATGATGGTTAAAAGCTTGATTGTTGTCTAAATCTTGTTGGATTTGTTTTGTGTAATTATTTGGGCCCGATCTATGTTGTGGTAGCTCGGATCATCGTTTAACCCGGATTGGTCATGATCATGGATCATGACATAGAGCTTGTTTAAGTGTAACAAGGGTTAAATGATGAAACTCTACCACACACTAAACATGAACTTGTGTAGAATCAACTTTACTCACAAAATAGTGTTTAAAACTAGTAGATCTACGGATCTACAAGTGGTATTTTCAAAGGACCACGTGTCAAGAGAAAACATACTTTTAAAGACGGATCTTACATAACCAAAAGTGCTTTTGTAAACACACAAGTGTGTAGACACTTGTGTAACACAAAGTTTTGACGAAAGAACTATTTTTGTAAATGTTGACAAGAAGTTGTGGAAATTTATTTTCTTTAAAAACGAGACTTTTACGAAACCGGATTGATTTATACAGAAGATCCACTAAAAGTAATGGGATTTACTTCATATTTTAGATAAACCACAAGTTCATGTATTTTTGCGATTTACATCTATTTTGACTAGTTTGATGGTTTGAATAATGTTTATTGATTGAATGAGAAAATTGTTGGTTTGATTTGTAAAAGAAAATGATACGCTTGAAAGCGTGGCCACCTCCAGTTACAGAGGAAACTCTGGCGAAATTTTTCCAAAAACCTAACACTTAAAAATATTTTCACTACAAGTGTTAGAAATACATTTTTAACGTGTTTTCGAATTATAGGTTTCGCCATGACTTTATTACAAGATTTCTAATTATCGGAGGTGGGATTTTCACAAAATAAAAACTTGCTAAGATATATATTTAGTATATATTTAGTAACAACACTTGTGAATTTTTATGATTATTTTGTGAAATATACAAATATTATTTTTAGGGTAAAATTAATATTACCGAATGTTAATGATTATATTTTGAAGTAAGAAATAAAATATATTAAGTGAGACTTAATAATATATTTCGAAGTTTACGAACGCACATGTATTAAATCCCCCATCCTTGGGAAGGAGAACAATTACCAAGTATTTACAAAAATATAAACACGAAATAGTTGTCTAACTATTTCCCAAAAACTTAAACCTTAAGCCAAGGCACGGCCATCCGCCTAATAGGCTTAGTACGTGTAGGTCGTCGCACAGCTGCTTGATCAGGAGATATACTTGGTAGAGACGCACCACTGTGAGTTCATGTCCCCCTTTTCTCTTAACTGTTTTCAGTTTTCTAAACTACGGGGGTGAAATACGTGTTACTATGATTACGAATACTTTTTATACATGATATGGTGTGAGTGGGTAGGCGGGAACTGGAGGCCATTAATCCTCATTGTAGGACCGAGGGACAAGAGTGATAGATGGGATCTATTTGGGTTTTAGAGGTGACTCGGTACCCGACGCAAAATCCGCTAGGTTTGAGTCTTCCTATTGCACTTCACAAATATCAATGGCCTTGCAAACCATTGGTGATCTCTTTTTCCTTATTTGCTACATACCAGGATTTTTATACATACCAGGGTTTTTATACATACACAGGTTTATTTACTCACTTACACATGAACTCGCTCAACATTATTGTTGATTTTTCCAACTTACATGTATTTCAGGGAATTAAAGATCTGGCGCGGTATGTTATGTTTTCCCGCTGCATATGGGTTCCGAGGTCATCTAGGTTTAGGAAATGTGACTTTTTTCCTGGACGAGTCACAAGTCTTAAACTGCGTTTTATTCTTGTTGATGTTTATGTCTTTCAAAACAATGTTTTATGTTATGGTGTTATAGTCCCTAAGACAATGTTATGTTACTTTGGTTTTAAAACTTAAATCTATGGATGATCTTGCATGGTTTTTATTTCATATAGCTTGTTATGATTAAGCTATGGTATTAAGAAGTCACACCAAAATAACCACGCTTCCGCAAAGCCAGGGTGTGACAGCTTGGTATCAGAGCTCTGATCATAGCGAACTAGGATTCTTTCTCGAGTCTAGACTATGATCACTAGGGCTCTCACGAAAACATTTTTACATTGCATACCACTTAAGTCCAGATCTAAAACGTTTTTACAAACAAATGTTGAGCACGTTTATTTATTATTTATAGGCTCAGTCCGGAGGCTGAGGCTCGGTCTGGAAGACCGAGGCTCGGTCTGGGAGGCCGAGGTAGTTGTCTAGTGAGACTAGGAAGAGCAGTCTGAGAGGCTGGGAGAATTTGGCTAGTGGGACTAGGAAGAGCATTCTGAGAGGCTGGGAGAATTTGGCTAGTGGGACTAGGAAGAGCGGTCTAAGAGGCTGGAGAATTTGGCTAGTGGGACTAGGAAGAGCAGTCTGAGAGGCTGGGAGGCTAGTGGGACTAGGAGAATTGTTTGATTGCTTACTTGGTGACTAATGTGCTTGTCTGATTATATGATTGATTATTTGTACAAATTTGTGTTTGTGTCACAGACACCACGGACCCTAGACCCATAGTATCAGACGACTTAGAGTCTTCAGAGCACGAGGTCCACACATCAGATGTTACCAGCACAGACAAGGATGACTTTCAGCCCTTTGCGCTACCCGACGCTGTCGATGAGCCCGCTAATGGTCCTTTTGCTGGGTACCTACCACTCGTAGAGGTCCCTGCTCCCATACCTTTGGCCGTTTATCCTGCTTACGATATGCTCCTCGACGCCGACGCTGACGACGACGTCGATCCGTTTGATGATGAGCCCCTGGAGGACGATTTTGAGGGAGAGTCCCTTCTAGCTGACGGTGGTCTTTTGTTACTCGCAGATGCTCCAGCTGAGGAGTCACCTGCACACTCACCCGCTCCAGACTCCTTCGAGTCTGTGGCCTCCGCCCCGTCACACACTCGGAGCGCACAGCACTATTCACACGGTTCAGATTCTGACAGGGCAGCATCTGCTGTCTCTCCTCCTAGATTTGCTTTCGATCACGACCTCGATGAGGATTCAGACCCTGTTTTTCCCCCTGGATTTGACCCGGACCAGGAGATAGAGTTCATCCACTTGGATCAGCCTATGGTTGACCCAGTAGACCTAGTTGACCCTGCATTCGCTGATCATGCAGATTTTGATATGGAGTTCGTTGATCCCGAGCAGCTACTGGACCCTGCTTCTGACCCAGTGTTTGAGCATGACCCTGTTCATGCTGGCATACCCATTGATTCTGTGATTGTTGACCTACCCATTGATGATCACCCTGCTGATGCACCACTACTGGAGGGTGACCATGTTATTGCTGCTGATCATATTGATCCCCCACTTATCGCTGTCATACCTGCTGACTCTCTTGTTGCACCCCACCCTGACCTGTGCCTGTACGGTTCGATCATGCGCCTTTTGCAACCCAAGTTGATCCTCGATACGCGCACACCCGAAATGGGTGGATAGACGATGACAATGGTTACCCACCTTTCGAGTTTCCTATGACGCTCTCTTGTGGCCCCTGTTTCAGCCCCTGTTCCAGCTCCTATGGATGCACCTTTGCTACCCACCCTCACCGCTGATGTCGTCCACACCGTTACATGACCCGGAGCCTGCACTTGAACCAGCTGCTACACCATTTGGGTCAGCTTGTTGTTGCGCCTGCTGAACCTACACCTTTACGTGGTCACGATCCTGTTTCTTTTTGTCTGCCGGACGTTGCTCCCCTTACATCTACCTGCATCAGACAACCTCCTCATCTGTGGAGAAGTTTGTTTTCCCTTGTGAAGATCGACGCCCGTGCACCATTGTGCCTAACACTTTCTGTCTGGACATACCCTCGCCTAGTAGAGATGCTCCAGGCCGCACCGCTTGCTATATTCACCCCTACAACGCTCGATAAGCCGATTTGATGGTCCCTAAAAACGCACTATGCTAACTATAAACCCTCATCATTTCTCGCATTGTGAAAAACACACACAGGATAAGTTGCTTCAGTAACATCAACTGCAGTTGAGGATATGAGTCACGGAACGTGGAAGCTTGAGCTGACACCACAAAGGGCAACGTCAAATGCAAAACATTACATAACCAAAAACATGAGTTAAGTGTCTACATCACAAGACAGCATATTGTCTGAAAATTTTAAGAACACCACGTCCTCCACCAGCATGCCTTGATCCACCACGTACATCAGGATCCCTTTTATGCTCTTGACCTCTGAAATTTCACCGTCCTCAGGATCTCGATACTCGTTCCTTTTACCATTAAGCGGCAAATCAGTTGACTACTTCGAGGAATATACGAGCTCGCAGAGGAATTCAAAAATGTCGACAGTTTAATTTTTCTTTCCTCCTTAGTCACCAGAAATGTTGGTGTCTGGATAACGCAGACTGCGTTATGATTGGGTAGAGACCCCAAGATTGTGGAAATTTGTGAAGACCACGTCTGACTACGTAATTTAGATATGCGGATATACTTGTTGGGCAAGGGTAGGGAGACCCGGATAATGTGATACATTTTGTAAGACAATGAAGTTGTAGCAGGAAAACGATGGGAACCAATTGTCATTAAGCATGCACCCAAAGCACTGTGGCCAATAACCAACGAAAGCACAGTCGCCATGTCATTACTAAATGCGATCAGTAACGCTTATGTGCGTACTAAAATTTTAACACTACATGTTTACTTGCTATACTCTCATTAAACGAAACCCTCAAAATTACGTACGAATGTTATAAGTTTGATGCAATGTGCTTACCCGTTAAATGAAAACCTAATTATAAGACGTGATACCAATATGACACGAATGTGCTATGACGAAGAAACACGTGTTTGTTTGATATACTTTCGGTAAACATGATTCCAATTACTTGCTTGATAAATTGCGTGATGTGTAATATGATGACTTAAACATGTGTGATACATGTGTTTCGAACGACTATTTATGTTCCCCGAATGGAAGCGACCTAACTAACATGAACTTCTTCCTAGAAGATGTCGCATCAAGAGATCACCCGACTGACGGAGGCAGAATGGTTAGCGCACGCCTCTCGAGTCAGAGCTCGGCACGAGGTTCTTCGCTACCAACATGGCGAAGGTGCCTCGGGGAGAAACCTACCTAACGGTAATGTTTAAGTCACCTAAGACACAATACGATACGTTTGGAAAGTCCCCAAAGTGCCTTGCTAATACCTTTTGTGATAATGAATTCTTGGACACAGGTTGTACCTACCAGCATTTCCTAGAATGCAACCCTCTGAATTTCGGTGGCACGGGAGGTGCCATAGCTTTTGTAAAATGGGCTGAGAATGTGGATGCCGTTGTGCGAATGAGTGGTTGCACGCCAGAGCAGCAAGTCCCGTACGTTTCCGGACTGTTACAAGATGGAGCTCTATTATGGTGGGACTGTAAGGTTCGAGAATTGGGCGAGGCTATAGCATATGCGATGTCATGGAGCGAGCTGAAAGAAACAATGCGAAAGGAGTATGCTTCACAGATTGATATCCAAGGGTTGGAACTAGAGTTCTGGGAGCTACAGAAGGAAGGGCCAGATGTGGTGAAGCACGTGCGAAGGCTTTACGATTTGTCGCGAGTCATTCCGTACCTAGTGGAACCCGAGTTGAAGAAAATGGAGCAATCCATTTGGGAACTGACACCTCAAGCCTTGAGCTTGATGATGGTATCAACGCCACCATCACCCACGATTGCCCATGTGATAGGACTGGAGCTCACTAAGGAAGCACTTAGATTGGTGAAACTTTCGATCCCGGACGAGAAGAAGGAAACACCAGTGGAGACATCTGGGAAGAACAAAAGGAAGCTCGGTGAATTTCAGGGAGGTGATCAGGCAAATGAAAAGAAAAAGGCCAAAAAGGGAAAGATGTACCTGGGTAATCTACCTAAGTGTGAAGTATGCCAGCGCCATCATAACGGGAAATGCGGTAATAAGAAGTGTGACAACTGTGGTAAAAGGGGACACGACAGGGAAACGTGTTGGCAGGAGACGAAAAGGGGAAAGGAAGGTTGTAACAGCGATGGTAAGGGGCAGCTTAGGAAAGATTGCCCAAGGGAGATTGACCAAGACCATGAAGGAACATCCAACACCGAAGCTAGTGAAGCATGCCAGGACCCAGATATGGTTGCTGGTACGTTCTTTACCAACCCAAAATTTTGCATTCATGTTATTTGATACCAGTGCCGACCATAGCCCCGCATCTCATGGAATTAGGAACCTACTTAGTTTAGTAGAGAGTAAGTTAGACAACCCACTCTTAATGAGGCTGGTTAATAAACGACCTCGTCATAGTAGCTAGGATGAAACCGTGGTCGAGCAACCAAGCGGAGAATCGTTATCCGCATCCCGGAGTCGAACGACGAAGCAATCATGACCCATGAGGCAATGGACAGGAGGAGCCGAAGAACTAAGCACGAAGATCTTCTTATTACAACAAAATGCCCTAAGGTCTTCCCTGAGGATTTGCCATAATGTTCTCTCCCACGGCTGATCCTGTTCACATCAGATAAATTCCCGGCGTCGCACCTGCAGTCAATACCCCTCAACAACTTACATCTTCGGGAACGAGAGGATTGACAGTGAAGCTTCAGAAGTGGATGGAGAAGGAAGATAACAGACCAAAAATCCCCTGTTGGGGAAAACCCCATTTCTGCTCGTCAAAAAGGGGGATGATGAGTTTCAAGTAAGCGTCAGCTACCAGGAACCGAACGAACTAACCCACTAGAGACAGTAACTCTTGCTAAAAATTAGCGGACTTCTTACACGAGCGACTATGATGATTCAACTACTACTACACGACTGATCAACGATCGAACATCGTTAGCAGAGCAACTCAGGGAGTATACCAAGGTAAAATTGTGGGACAATGATTGTGCTTAGATATAAACAAAATGCTGCTTCCTACACAATGAATAAACCAGACCCACACGAGGTGCGAAATCTAGAAAAAAAAAACTAGAAGCCTTACATCTAGGAACCATATCTGTCAACTCAATCAAACACCATTAACTTGACCAACTTGTCATTGCAGCTAACGAACCCGAAAGTACTTAAATTTTCTTCCATTGAAGCCTTCACTTTCACTTCTAACAAGTAGAAATTTGCATTTCTACTCCCCTCAAGTAGTTGCATCGCGTTATTTTCTTTCGCTGAGAGCGAACGCACGTTTGCTTCGTATATTTGGTCACTTCTTCGTTTTGGTAAGAACGCATCACTTCATCACTTAAAAACCTATATATAACCCATGCACCATTTGCTACGCATGTGGTTTCATTTTGAATAAACGCTTCATGAATGTTCAGATATTACGTTGTCAAATCTAATTACTGGTTGTGATTCGAATGACCTACATTTTTGTCATTGTTGACTCTTTTGTTATCAAGTCAACACACTTATTGGAACTACCTTCTTTCAAGTTACATGTTTGCTATCATGTCACGATTTCCTTGTTGATATGTACATTTATTGTTTGGTTACGTTGAAACTAGGTTCAACTGCTTGAACTTATCCAGTTCACATGCTTAATTTGAGACGCCATATGATGCATTGAGAGCATCATATTCTAATACTTTGGCACAGATTCTTTTGTTTCGGGTCGTAGTAGACTTATTTGGTCTAAGACTCCACTAAATCGTTGATAGACTTCGATACCTTACAGTGATACTTTCATAGAACAGAAGCTTGCGCTTATTTGACTATTCACTTTGTATACGGATTTAATTGATTATTTGACAACTTGCCCTAAATCCGTTTTCTTTATCACAATTAAATCACTCTCAACACACTTGCGTGCTGAGTCAAAGGTACATAAATTCATTTCATATCATGGTGTACCCCCTGACGATTCTTTCGTTAGTACTTAGTTTCATCTTCCGACTTGATCCGGTACTCCTTCATCTGGTCTCAAACTCAGTGAATTTGTTCAGTCACCGCTATTATGGAAATCATGTCGTTGAGATACCTTGTGGTGTCTTTACAAACTTGTAGCTTGTGCTAATCATGGTCAACCGTTCCATGCAAAATACATAAACTTTTGTTGACTTGTCATTTACATATTCCTGATGCAACTACAAATCAAAGCAAGGATACACCAGGTTCGTCTGTATACATTCAGTGTATCCTCACAGTTCAAAAGGTTCAAACGCACTGAACTTTGCCACTCGTCTACTCGGGAGTTGACAGATCACTTTACCATTTCATTTGAGTTGATAATTTTTGAATTTGTATAGAGGGTACTATGTTTCGTGAAAACTCGCTGGGATACTGCGATCGGACATTTGAGGATCTTATTAGTTGAAACTCCTCTCTTGTGGACCCCCAAGTGTGAGTAAAGGTTGATTCAGTTTGATGACTATCTACCTCGATATCAATTATGTATCCATGTGTGACGTGACCATAAGGAGATAAGGTAGTACAAATTTCGGGGACGAAATTTCTTTAACGGGGGGAGAATGTGACAACCCTCACTAAACCAGGTATCCGTACGACTTAATTAATAATCAATTACTGCTTAATTACTGTGCTTACTTGAACTTGTGGATAAACTGCTACTTGAATGCTGATACATGTACTTACTTGCATCATACTTTACTTGCTGGCACTCCATGTTTTGCTTACAACACCTTTGTGATCACCTCGATGCACCAAAAGCACAGTAGCACAATGAACGGAATACCCTATTAAACGTGCTGTCATAACTAGCACCAGGCAGGTACTGCCTCTAAGGCCTGTAAGAGCCTGAGATAGTTTGCTACACTAGTGGTGAGTGTAGGGATATAAGGGTTGTAGAACTGCGTCACTAGGAATGATATTATAGTGACCGGATGTGCCTAAAACGTACTTTAAATACAAAATTCAGCACTTTAACATAAAAATTCAGCATCTAGCTAACTAATAGAGTGCCAAAGCATGAGAAAAATGTTACTAGACACTTTCCAAAGTGTCGGGAATAAGTTGTGTCACTAAAAATAATAATAACGACACTTTAAAGCTTTGTTAAGCACTTTAACGGATTACTATCCAACCGAACAACCGAACTATACCCAGAACATTAAAATATTGCCATTTACATTGTTTTTCTTTTTTTTCTGAGCCAGTTAGGCTCCCTGAATACACTAACACCCGTCATAACGCACTACATGCTAGTAAATGGTTTAACCTCCTAATCATCTAACTAATACTTAACACTTAGTTGGAAATGAACTAGATTACCCCCCCCCCCAACCAAACCGTCCCCAAGGGGACACCTCATGTCCTATTTTGATTTAATTAATCTCTTATGCTTAATATCAAGGGACATATGGACTCTTGGATAATAATCTTATGAAATGCCTATAAGTTCAAGACTTAGCACATTATAACCATCCAACACTTAACCACAACACACACTCTCTCCCTCTCTTTCACTCTCGGCCGAACACAACCATCTTCACCACACCAACTTTCGATTTTGATCAAGCCATTCCAAGGGTATACAAGTGTTGAGGATCACATACGAGGGAGCTTGGTGCATTCGGAACGCGAAGGACCTCTTCTCATTGCTTTTATCCACTCATTTTTCGACTAGAATCTTCCCTAGCCTCGAGCTAGTAGTAAGTTGCTTTAAACACATTCTTGATCCATTCTAAAGTGGTTAAAACGATATATGACGGTTAAAACTCATGAACATACAAAATGATACGAAAAAGTCTACTAAAAATGCTAAAAATGATGGTTAAAAGCTTGATTGTTGTGTAAATCTTGTAGGATTTGTTTTGTGTAATTATTTGGGCCCGATCTATGTTGTGGTAGCTTGGATCACCGTTTAAACCGGATTGGTCATGATCATGGATCATGACATAGAGCTTGTTTAAGTGTAACAAGGGTTAAATGACGAAACTCTACCACACACTAAACATGAACCTGTGTAAAATCAACTTTACTCACGAAATAGTGTTTAAAACTAGTAGATCTACGGATCTACAAGCGGTATTTTCAAAGGACCACGTGTCAAGAGAAAACATACTTTTAAAGACGGATCTTACATAACCAAAAGTGCTTTTGTAAACACACAAGTGTGTAGACACTTGTGTAACACAAAGTTTTAACGAAAGAACTATTTTTGTAAATGTTGACAAGAAGTTGTGGAAATTTATTTTCTTTAAAAACGAGACTTTTACGAAACCGGATTGATTTATACAGAAGATCCACTAAAAGTAATGGGATTTACTTCATATTTTAGATAAACCACAAGTTCATGTATTTTTGCGATTTACATCTATTTTGACTAGTTTGATGGTTTGAATAATGTTTATTGATTGAATGAGAAAATTGTTGGTTTGATTTGTAAAAGAAAATGATACGCTTGAAAGCGTGGCCACCTCCAGTTACAGAGGAAACTCTGGCGAAATTTTTCCGAAAACCTAACACTTAGAAATATTTTCACTACAAGTGTTAGAAATACATTTTTAACGTGTTTTCGAATTATAGGTTTCGCCATGACTTTATTACAAGATTTCTAATTATCGGAGGTGGGATTTTCACAAAATAAAAACTTGCTAAGATATATATTTAGTATATATTTAGTAACAACACTTGTGAATTTTTATGATTATTTTGTGAAATATACAAATATTATTTTTAGGGTAAAAATAATATTACCGAATGTTAATGATTATATTTTGAAGTAAGAAATAAAATATATTAAGTGAGACTTAATAATATATTTCGAAGTTTACGAACGCACATGTATTAAATCCCCCATCCTTGGGAAGGAGAACAATTACCAAGTATTTACAAAAATATAAACACGAAATAGTTGTCTAACTATTTCCCAAAAACTTAAACCTTAAGCCAAGGCACGGCCATCCGCCTAATAGGCTTAGTACGTGTAGGTCGTCACACAGCTGCTTGATCAGGAGATATACTTGGTAGAGACGCACCACTGTGAGTTCATGTCCCCCTTTTCTCTTAACTGTTTTCAGTTTTCTAAATTACGGGGGTGAAATATATGTTACTATGATTACGAATACTTTTTATACATGATATGGTGTGAGTGGGTAGGCGGGAACTGGAGGCCATTAATCCTCATTGTAGGA
The DNA here is from genome assembly GCA_030545235.1 of Helianthus tuberosus. Taxonomy (NCBI): domain Eukaryota; kingdom Viridiplantae; phylum Streptophyta; class Magnoliopsida; order Asterales; family Asteraceae; genus Helianthus; species Helianthus tuberosus. The sequence goes on from CM060371.1 coordinate 21,934,029, forward strand.
CCGAGGGACAAGAGTGATAGATGGGATCTATTTGGGTGTAGCGAGCCCACACCCATGAGGCCGGGGCGGCCCATAGAGGTGACTCGGTACCCGACGCAAAATCCGCTAGGTTTGAGTCTTCCTATTGCACTTCACAAATATCAATGGCCTTGCAAACCATTGGTGATCTCTTTTTCCTTATTTGCTACATACCAGGATTTTTATACATACCAGGATTTTTATACATACCAGGGTTTTTATACATACACATGTTTATTTACTCACTTACACATGAACTCGCTCAACATTATTGTTGATTTTTCCAACTTACATGTATTTCAGGGAATTAAAGATCTGGCGCGGTATGTTATGTTTTCCCGCTGCATATGGGTTCTGAGGTCATCCAGGTTTAGGAAATGTGACTTTTTCCTGGACGAGTCACAAGTCTTAAACTGCGTTTTATTCTTGTTGATGTTTATGTCTTTCAAAACAATGTTTTATGTTATGGTGTTGTAGTCCCTAAGACAATGTTATTTTACTTTGGTTTTAAAACTTAAATCTATGGATGATCTTGCATGGTTTTTATTTCATATAGCTTGTTATGATTAAGCTATGTATTAAGAAGTCACACCAAAATAACCACGCTTCCGCAAAGCCAGGGTGTGACATGTTTCGCCCATCAAAATCACCTACCATCATCTATTTCAAGACTTCAAACCTCACCCTAATCGTCACCAATTACCACCTTCTCCCCCCCTTCGTATGAATCCATAATCAACAATCCAACAACAATCACCATACCTGACACAATCACCACCGTCGCAACCAGCAGACAACCTCATCAACACCAATTACCTAATAGACTACCTTTTCTACCAGACTGCCAGACCACCTCTTGCGGCGACCACCACCGCTAACAAGCTCCGGCAGCCGACACAACACCACATGAATCTAGCTCCGGCACCGGAAACGATGACTTGGAAAGCTGATATTCTGAACCTTCCATGAATCTAGCTCATGTCCCAATCGAATGCGTAGCTGATATCCTGAATCACCGTCATCAATACTATCCATCCATTCCTCCTATTTGTAAATAATGGGAACCTTATAACTACCAGAAAGGGTAAAATTGGAAGATCCAAACAAGGGTGCACATGCTAATCACATGCCATTTTACCCCATCATATTTAAACGCCAATAACTTTTTTATACGTGATTAATTTTTTTTTAAATTACACCATAAAACTCAGCGTTTTTTAATCTTTCCAACGAGTATACTATTGATATACTTTTCGAAAAAAATGAACTGGGTTTTATGGCGTTTTTCTGAACTAGGTGTTTTATGGCGTTTTAGACTAGGTATTTTCATGGCGTTTTTCTGAACTATGTGTTTTTATGGTGTTTAAACTAGGTATTTTCATGGCGTTTTTCTTAAATGTGTGTTTTATGGCTTTTTTAACTCGGTATTTTTCATGTTGTTTTTTCTGAATTGAGTGTTTTTATGGCGTTTTATTTGAACACCCAGTTCATGTGAGTGTGTTTTTTTTGATAATATTACCCTTAGTGTAATTTAGCATCAATGTCATATGTCAACACCAAAATCGTTCTCACCGTTCTCACACTTTTCACCGTTTTTCTTAAATCCTGACCCTATATATATATAGGGAGGAGCTCATGCGAGAACCACCTTTATTATGAGAAACGCGAGAACCAATGTGAACACAACTTAAAATAGCTAAAAAAACCTAACCCCCACCCCCCCCCCCCCCCTAAAAAAAACCTAACCCCCCCCCCCCCAAAGCTAAATGCTAAAATCTAAAACCTAAAAAAAACCTAACCCCCCCCCCAAAAAAAACCTAAACCCCCCTCTGCCACCCCCCAAAAACCTAAACCCCCCCTCCCAAGCTAAAATGCTAAAAACTAAACCCCCAAAAAACCTAAAAAAATTAAAAAAAAAATCTAAAATTTTTTTTTTGAATTTTTTAATATTTTTTATAAAAAAATCGCTACTTTTCGAAGCAAAAAAAAATTTTTTTTTTTTAAAAAAAATAATTTTTTTTTTGCTTCGAAAAGTAGCGATTTTTTTATAAAAAAATATTAAAAAATTCAAAAAATAAATTTTTGTGTGATTTTTAGCTATTTTTAGCCATTTTTGGTTGTGTTCACATTGGTTCTCGCGGTTCTCGCGGTTCTCGTAATAAGAGGTGGTTCTCGCATGATTTTCTCCCTATATATATATATATATATATATATATATGCATATATAGGAGAAGGATCCGTAGGAACCACCCTTTATTGCGAGAACCGCGAGAACCAATGTGAACACAATAAAAAATACCTAAAAAACACAAACAAAAAAATTTAATATTTTTTATAAAAAATCGTTATATGTCGTTACCAATTTTTTTTTTGCTACTAAAAGTAGCGATTTTAATGTAAAAATATTAAAAAAAAAAGATTTACGTAAAAAGTTTACGGTTTTAGCTTTTTTTTTCAAAAACTATTTTACACAAAAGCGAACGCACCCCGAAATCGCAACTCGGTAGGTGTCTCAGATAAATTGTTATCATCATCGACTGGGAAAAAAAATAAAAAATCAACAACAAAAATAAAAAACAATGTTTGGATTCTTGAAAAAAATGGGGTTTGGCTCAAATTTTTTCCAATAATCAGAGGCTGTAAAGTGGGGTTGCAGGTTCAAAAATCTACCACCCAAATCCAAACGGATCAAAACCCACATAGTTCACTGTTCGAAAATCTTCCAAAAAGCACCAGTAAAACCCACAGATTCAAACATTCAAAATCACCAGCAAAACCCAGCAAATATCACTGTTCGAATCTACCAAAATCACTGTTCAAACATTCAAACATTCAAAATCACCAGCAAAACCCAGCAAAATCATTGTTCGAAATCTACCAAAATCACTGTTCAAACATTCAAAACCACAGATACAAACATTAAAACATTCAAAATCACTGTTCAAAATCTACCAAAAAGCACCAGCAAAACCCACAGATTCAAACATTCAAAATCACCAGCAAAAACCCTTACCAACAAACACATGAACATCATCAGTGAAACCTCCTCCCCTTTTCTGCTCTGATCTCCACAAAAGTGAAACCGCCTCCAACACCAGCACCGCCGACCAACCACCTCCCACCACTGTCTTCCGCCGCCGACCAACCACCTCCTCACCACCGATCAAACATCTTTTGGGTTCCTTGGAGGAGATCAGATGGGTTGTAGGTATGAGGGTCGCCGGAGAAACGAGGGGACTCGGTAACATCATCAGTCACCGCTGCTCACATATGTGTGAAACCCCCCTGTGTGGCTGAGGTATCCATTGGAGACGGAGAAGGAGTGGGTACAACGAGGAGTAGGTGCGGCTGCAGATTAGGTGGGAGGGGGGATCGGAGAAGATGAATATGGGGGGGTTATGGTTTGGGTTGAAAGATGAAGCTCTTTTTTTTTTGAAGAAGAGAGGATAGAGACAAATGAAAATGAGACAAATGAGAGAGAGACATGGTCTGGTAGATATAAATGAAGAGAGATGGTGAGATTTGACATTTGGGGTAATTGACCAAACTACCATTTTTTCTGATTGGTTGAGAGTGGTTCTCGCGGTTCTTACAACTGGGGATAATTTCTATTTTAGCGGCTCCCTATATATATATATATATATATATATATATATATATATATATATATATATATATGGATGAGGTAAAATAGGAACCACCCTTAGTTGAGAAAACCATAGGAACCATTACTAACCTCAGATCTTTCTACAATGTGTGAGTGAGATTGAATTGTAATAAACATGTGTCATATGTTGTTTGTCTTTTGTGAAAAGTATTTATTTATTGAAAAATTTGATAATTTCATTAAATGTCTATTAATTATTGACAAAAAACATGTTAGGAGCCTTTTAATTGTTTTTGACTCTACACTCAAACCATCAAATCTTTTTATTATTTTTTGTCTATTTTTTTAAATGTAAAAAAAACATCCTTTTTATTACATTTTTAAACAAAAGTAAAAAAAATAGACCAACCTTTAACATCCCAAGCTTCTCTATTTTTTTTTACGTTTGATGGTTTACGTCGGCGCGAACGGTTACATTTTACGTTCGACCAAAATAAACCGCTCTTTTTATTTTAATATTTCTCTTATTACATTTTTTAGGTTTAATGTTTTACGTCGGTGTTTTTTTTTTTACATTTGATGTTTTACGTCGGCGCGAAATATGCGACACCAACCGTAAATTATTTTACACAACAAAATAAAAAATAAAAACGTACGTAAAAACTATTTTACGCGTCATGTTTTTACATAAGTTTCGAAAATAGATTTAAGCGTGACATTAAGAGGAGCTCGGGCCAGCGATCAGAGGCGTAAAAACATTTTTTTTAAACACGTTGTCAAACATTTTTTACCGCAAGTTGTCGAATGTAAAACATATTTTTTTCGCACCGGCCGACAGATGGTGTCGGAAGGTTTTTTTTAATGCACGTTGTTGAATGTTTTTTAACGCACGTTGTGGAATGTTTTTTACGCTCGTTGTCTTTGTCAAACGTAAATATTTTTTTTTATTTTTTTACATAGTGGTGTATAGCGTAAAGACGTTTTTTATACATGTTGTCAAACATTTTTTTACGCACGTTGTCAAAAGTCCATACCTTGATTTATTTACACACATAAGAAATCGACAAAACCCCCGCTTGTCCAAAGGTTTTTTCAACGCACGTTGTCGAATGTTTTTTTACGTACGATATCGAATGTTTTTTTAAGTACGTTGTCGAGTGTTTTTTTACGGGCGTTGTCTTTGGCTAACGTACACAAGAACATTTTTACATATGCAAACATTTTCAAAAAAACTTTTACATTTGAAATCGACAAAACCACCACCGCCGCCATTACCATCGTCGTGCCACCACCATCTCTGTCACAGAACCACCTCCGCCGTCGCCGTCTACATCACCCCGATCAGTTATCTTGCCGGGATCCATTCCCCGATCCGCCACCATCACCGGCGACCCTACCCCTTTTCGTCTTCCACGGTGGTTCCGCCGCCTTCGAACTTCACAACCACCTCGATCTGAGTCTACCTTTTGGGCATTTTCTTTTGGATCTCGATTTGTTTTTTGTAGATATTGAATATATCAATCAAACATTTTTTGGATCTTCATTTGCTTTTTGTAAATGTAAAATGAGAAAAAGAAGAGATAGCAATATTCTAATATATTCTAATGTAAAAGAGAGAGAGAGAGAAAGAAAATGGATGTGAGTTTTAAAAAGAGAGATATAAATGATGTGACATCGTAAAATACTACATTGCCCTTTTAATTTAATTTAATTTAAATATAAGTGATGTGTTAAAATCTTATTGGATGATAGGGGTTCTCATTGTTCTAACAACTGGTAGTGGTTCCTCCTTGAACCAAATCCTATATATATATATATATATAGGACCGCTAAAATGAAAACCACCTCTAGTTGTATGAACCGTGAGAACTACACCGTACGGGGCGAGGTGGACCAAATTTTTTTTCATAAACGTAGATGCGTGTATTATAAACACATGTGTAAAAAAAATTCAAAAAAAAATGTTGTGTGTGTAGTTTTGAGCACCACAAGTTTGCGTTTACGGGTACCGTAAATTTTATGTGCTTATAATACACGCATCTACGTTTATGAAAAAAAATTTGGTCCACCTCGCCCCGTATCAAAAAATTCTCACGGTTCTTACAACTGGAGGTGGTTTTCATTTTAGCGGTCCCCTATATATATATATAGGGAGAAGATCATGCGAGAACCACCTCTTATTGTGAGAACCGCGAGAACCAATGTAAACACAACAAAGAATGCCTAAAAATAGCTAAAAATCACACAAAATTTTTTTTTTTGATTTTTTTTTAATATTTTTTAGGTTAAAATCGCTACTTTTCGAAGCAAAAAAAAAAAAAAAAAAAATTAAATTTTTTTTTTTTTTTTTTTTTGCTTCGAAAAGTAGCTATTTTAACCTAAAAAATATTAAAAAAAAATTTTTAGATTTTTTTTTAATTTTTTTAGATTTTTTTTTTAGGTTTTTTGGGGGTTTTAGTTTTTAGCATTTAGCTTGGGGGGGGGGGGGGGGGGTGGGTTTAGGTTTTTTTTGGGGGGGGGGGGGGGTGGGGGTTAGGTTTTTTTAAGTTTTTTTTAGCTATTTTAGGTTGTGTTCACATTGGTTCTCATGGTTCTCACAATAAATGGAGTTCTCGCATGAGCCCCTCCCTATATATATATATATATATATATATATATATATATATATATAGGGGAAGGATCCACTAAAAAGTGCATTTTGTCTAAGTAGCATAAGAATGATTGTGATGATGTCATGTGACACTCCTAATAAGTAGGAATAAAGGGCATTTTGATCCTTATAAATAGGAGTGAAAATGACATGTGGCAACCCTTTTGTTTTTTTAAAATACAACAAAAAAAATCTAGTACACAAAAATCTAGCACAAAAAATCTAGTACAAAAAAATCTAGCACAAAAAATCTAGTACAAAAAAATATAGCACAAAAATGTAGTACAAAAAAATATAGCACAAAAAAAATCTAGTACAAAAAAATATAGCACGCAAAAATTCAGCAAAAAAATTCAGCACAAAAAATTGAAAAAAAAATTAAGACAAAAAATTTAGTACAAAAATCCAGAACAAAAAATGTTGTACAACATAGAAATACAACACATTTTAGTGGGTTTTTTTAGTTTTCATATTTTATATAGCAATATGGTACTCAAATTAAAGATAAAAAACGCTCGATTTTACGGTGAAATATTTATGAAAAAATAATGTCGTATAAAAAAGTTATGAACGTTTAAAAAATAGGGGTGAAATACGTATGTGACTTGCATGTGGAGAGAAAAAATCCATAAATATGATTTTCCCAAGATACCTTTGCACTCTTAATTTTTCTTACACTTTCATCTTAACCATTGATTTGAAAAATGAATTGTTAAGATTCCTTCTCATCCTATAAGGCAAAATAACCCATCTAGTGTTTCCACTCCTAATTTTTCTTACACTTTCATGTGGCAAAATAACGTATGTGACTTGCATGTGGCATAAATATGATTTTCCCAAGATACCTTTGCACTCTTAATTTTTCTTACACTTTCATCTTAACCATTGATTTGAAAAATGAATTGTTAAGATTCCTTCTCATCCTATAAGGCAAAATAACCCATCTAGTGTTTCCACTCCTATCACACACATGCACAACCTTGTTTTGAAAGTTCTATAAAAATTCTGAATGATGTTACACAAAACACAATAGAACATCAATGGACAAGATCTTACTCTTTGGTGTAGTGTTTTCCATTTTGGCAACCTGTACCATACAGGACACCATGACAGTTGATCAAGTCATTCGAGATGGAGATACCCTTGTTTCGGCTGGTGAAATATTCGAACTAGGGTTTTTTAGCCCCGGAAAGTCCACTAAGCGGTTTTTGGGGATATGGTATAAGAACATATCTCCACAGACAGTGGTGTGGGTTGCTAACAGAGAAACACCAATAACAGATTCGTCTGGTGTGTTTAGAGTTGCTTCCAACGGATCCTTATTGGTTATCGCTGGTAGCAACAACACTGTTGTTTGGTCCTCGAACACTAGCCTGGTATCTCCCACGACTATAAATCCCGTGGCACAACTTTTAGACACGGGAAATCTGGTTGTGATCAGGAGATATGGTGAGGAAAGTTTCGTATGGCAAAGTTTTGATTATCCTGGAGACACGTTCCTTCCCGGTATGAAATTCGGGAAGGACCTAGTCACCAGACTAGATAGGCGGTGGAGGCCGTGGAAGAGCCTTGACGATCCTTCACCAGGTGAGTTTGTAGGGTTCATGGATACCAATGGGTTTCCTCAGTTGATCGAAGACAATGGGTCTGTTCCGCTAACCAGATACGGACCGTGGAACGGTAATACGTTCAACGGATTGCCTTACCATAAACTGAACTCCCCAATCAAACACAAATTTGTTTTTGATGATAAAGAGGTGTATTACGCGTACACAGTTGTTAACAATTTATTTATTGCACGTATCCACGTAAATCCTGACGGTAACTTCTTTCGATGGATCTGGGTTGCTCGAACCCAGCAGTGGTCCAGATCCTGGCAAGAAATTACCGATATATGTGTCAAATTTGGGCTATGTGGTCCAAATGGAAGGTGCAACCCACAGAACTCACCGGCTTGCAGTTGTATGGAAGGGTTCGAACCACGAAAACCAGACGAATGGAGTGCATCCGAGTGGTCAAGCGGGTGTCGGCGTAGAACACCCTTAGATTGCCCAAACGGGGATGGTTTTCAAGTGTTTAAAAACATTAAACTTCCTGATACTCGGCGTTCGTGGTACAATATGAACATGACACTTGACGAATGCGCAAGTGCTTGCAAGAGCAATTGCTCATGTATGGCGTATGCAAATATATTTTTCACAAATGGTGGAGGCGGATGTTTGTTGTGGTTCGATGATTTAGTTGATGTTAGAACTGTTGAAGAAAGCCAAGATCTATACGTAAGAATGGCACAATCTGACATAACAAGTAAGCGTATTTTCATATGGATTCTTTGGTTTTAATGGTTTCATACTTACATAAATAGTTTAGTTTTTAACTTGTTTTCTTTATGATTTGTTACTCTATCAGTCCCAGAATCTAGCTCCAAATCTAGTTCCAACAAAAAGCGGGAAATAATCATAGTTGCGGTGTTGATCTCAGCATGTTTGGTCACGGTGATCGTGATTTTAGCAATCGTGTATGCTTGGAGCAAGAAGAGAAGATATATAGGGAAAACACCAGGTATGGATACTTTGTTTCAGAACAAGTGACTTTTACTTATAAAAACAACAAAGTTAATATGTTGACAAAAGAAATACGGTTTGGGAAAATTGCCTGAATTTGAAAAAATAAGTTTGCGTTGATTTTTTAAATTAGTGATCACTAGAATCTGAAACATGTACTTTGGCTTACTAGATTTTTATACGATCCATTTGTTTTTCATGCGCTACACATCCATGCGTGTGGGCAACATATACATATAGCTACGGCGATTCTAGCTTTAGGGTGAGAGGGGCACTCCCCTTTTAGGGGAGTCCCCTCTCTTACGCACACCCAATCAGGTTATGCCACGTCAACTCCCCTCTTAAACTCCCCTCACACCCCAATTTGATGGCGGCACTCCCCTCTTAGGTGACTTTTTATTTATTTATTTTTTATTTGTTGTAATTATGCATGTCCCTTAATTTTTTGATGGCGGCACTCCCCAATTTGATGGCGGCCCTGTCCCTTAGTTTTTTTCTTGGCTTCGCGGGGTTGGTTCTCCATTGCTCGGTTTGGCTATTGTTGTATTTGATAGATTTTTAGAGTATAAAAGATTGAGAGTGGTGGGTGTGGTAAAAAATTAGTGAAGTTGGTTATTTATATTAGTTTAAATTGATTTTTTTTTTTTTAAATTTGACCGTTGGAAAAATTGGACCGTTCCTCGAATCTTTTGCATTTCATCGCGGTGAAACAATACCGAAACCCTCCCCGATTGTGCCCCGTACATCCTTAGTGGTTTAAGTATTTTCTATATAAAAGAATAAAGTTAAATGACGTTTTTGTCAAACCTAATAGTCAAGATGGCCCTCTTAGCAATTTTCTCATATAAGTTTCTGGTTTTCACCGGCCTGTGCTATACACAAAATACTTAAGGTTTGATCTAAGTAATTTATCAAGAAAGTGTGGAAGCATAGATAATAAGTTGAGATGCTAGCTAATTGTTCTTTAACTTAGGGAGTTGGGGTGGTCACTAGTGATAGAATTACATCACTCGCAAGCATCCAATCAACTCTTGCCATGTCATCAGCCACTATTCTATCACTCACAAGCATTTTGTAGTGGCGGTGGTCATCACTAGTGATGAAATTCCATCACTCACAACTTTTTTTTTTATTTTTTAAATTAGAAATTAACAATAAAACACTAAATTATAAATTTCATTAAAATTAAAAAATAAATTACATACCAAAATAAAAAACAACTAAACATTAGAAAAAAAAAACTTAAATTAAATGGGTGGCATCTCCCAACCCCACATTTCGCAAATCTCGCGCTTTTGTTGAATTACAATTGACTTAAACGGTTCGTCGAGATGGGCGTGCTTTTCACACAAGATTTTTAAATCATTTTGTCTTTCTACCGTTTTCAAGTGTCTCGTGTACGTCTGCTCGCGTTCAACTTTTATGGACATAATTTTTCCTTTTCTTTGTTTGGCCTCGTTGTATTGCGCCATTTTTGCCTCTTCGATTATGAAGATCGACTCCGCCACCGCTTCCTTTCCTTTGCTTAACGATTCACCACTTTTCATGCGGCGTGGCCTTGTAGGTGTAGCTTCTTCAACCGTCAACGGGTTGATCGGGTTCGTCAAGGGGGTCTTCGTTTAAATTCATTTGGGGCAAGTTATCCGACGCGGAAGTCGTGTAGTTCCCCGAATCGGATGTCTTTGTTCTTTTCGGACCTCCTCTTTTTTTTGGAGCCGTAGGACCACGCATGTCGACCAAATCAACCGGGACCCACTTCGGGTGATTCCTCGCAACCTCCCATGCCGCCACGTATGGAAAACTCCTCTTTTTGTAGAGTTCGCAATACTCTTCGGTGGCTTGTCGCATGATTGTCGCCTCGCTCGCTCCACTTTGTGGATTACGGTTCTACAAAAAATATAAAAAGTTAAGTATTTAAAAAAAAAAAATCTGTTTTCTGTTTTTTTTATAAAAAAATACTGGTTTCTGTTTTTTTTTTTTACAAAAACTGTTTTCTGTTTATAAAAAAAAACTGTTTCTGTTTTTTAAAAATAAAACAGTTTCTGCTTTAAAAAAAACTGTTTTCTGTTTTTTAAAAATTAAACTGTTTCTGTTTTTATAAAAAATAAAACAGTTTCTGTTTTTATAAAAAAATAACAGTTTCTGTTTTTAAAAAAAATAACAGTTTTCTGATTTTTTTAAAAAAACTGTTTTCTGTTTTTTTAAAATTAAAACAGTTTCTGTTTTTTTTTAAATAACAGTTTTCTGATTTTTTTTAAAATAACAGTTTTTTTTTTTAAAAAGATTTAAACTTTATAAAAAAACATACCTTTTGAATGAAACAACCGTTGAACTTACTAATTTTCCACTTCGACGTCATTTGGTCCATGTTTCGTTCCTTTGCTCCGGGAAGTCGGCTAAAATGATTAATGACTCGTCTCCAAAACGTTTCCTTTCTTTGCTCGTTGGCATGTTTCTTGTTCTCGGAGATGTGCAAGTACGCCTTCACCAAGGCCACCTCCTCCTCGCTCGTCCAATGTTGTCGGACGGTTGGGGCAATTTCTTGAACGTCATCATTTTGTTCTTCTTCCTCTTCCTCTTCTTCTTTTTCTTCTTCTTCTTCTTCTTCTTGTTCTTGAACGTAATCATCATCTTCATCGTCGTCGAGACTTGGTTGTGGTTCACGATACGCATTTGCAAATTGACGGATGAGGGTGTTATCTTCTAGTAGTGGGTCGAGTTGGTGGGGTTGGGTTTGAAAGTGTTGAAACGATTGGGGTTGAAATTGGTGAGGTTGAAACGGTGGAACGAACGGTTGGTTTTGATACATTTGCGATTGAAAGGGTGGATATATTGTTGGGTTTGAAGGGTGGATATTGTTGGGTTTGAAAGGATGGGACTTGCTAGGTTCGTCTTGCAACCTAAAGCGCGTCGGCTCGCCAAGATTCGCTCGAACCTTGGGTCTTACGAGATTTTTCTTCGTACCCGAACCTCTTTTTTTCGAACCCCCACCTCTCTTGCTTGAACCTTCCATGTTTGTTGTATAATTTTTTAGTTGAATTGGAGAGTTTTTGAGTTGAATTGGAGAGTTTTTTGATTGAGTGGGGGAATAATTTGGATTTTATATAAAAAACCCTCAAAAAATTAAATCCCAACGGTCAAATATGTGCCAAAAGGTCAAAAAAGGAAACGGTAACATTTCTTTTCAACGCGTGATGTTCTCAACGCGTTGATATTATCACGCGTGATTTTTATAGCGCTTTGATTTTTCATGTATGCTTGTAGATGAACCAGTTAAAACCATTGACGAAGAGTATAGCGTGATGAGCCAACATGGCGATGATACACAATTATCACATTTTAGCCTCGCTGAAATATCAAAGTCAACTGAGGATTTCTCAAAGGACAAGAAACTCGGGCAAGGTGGTTTTGGTCCGGTTTACATGGTAACAATGTTAAACAAATGTGTTAGAACTAGAAACATATATTAGTTCTTTTTTGACGGTTACTGCCCCGTGGAATCCACAGGGTGTGTTGGATGATGGACGAAAAATAGCGGTGAAGAAGCTGTTAAAAACTTCAAGACAAGGGGTCTATGAGTTCAAAAATGAACTTCAATTTATAGCTAAGCTTCAACATCGAAATCTTGTAAAGCTATTAGGATACTGTAATGAAGGAGATGAAAGAATGTTGATTTACGAACACATGCCAAACAAGAGCCTTGACTTATTAATTTTTGGTATGACTCTTTTACATTATAGTCTTGTTTTCCATGTTTTCTTTAGTTATCAATGCAATTACTTACTTATATTAATAATTCATATTTACCAGATAAAATTAGAAGTTTAACACTAGATTGGTCTGATCGTTTTCACATAATCCATGGAATTGTTCGAGGGCTTCTTTATCTTCATCATGATTCAAGGTTTAAAATTGTTCATCGAGATCTTAAAGCTAGCAACATTTTGTTGGATGCTAACATGAATCCAAAGATATCCGACTTCGGTCTCGCTAGAATGTTTAGAGATCAAGAAAACGAAGCAAACACGAAGAGGGTAGTCGGGACTTTGTAAGAATTCATAACCCCATAAACTTGTGAGATATAATTCACATTTAATTTAGTCATAAGTTTCATAAAATTTTATAATTCTTTAGGGGTTATATATCACCAGAGTATGCTGTAGACGGAACTTTTTCTGAAAAATCAGATGTATTCAGTTTTGGGGTTCTTGTGCTAGAGATTGTAAGTGGGAAGACAAATAGAGGATTCTCCCGAAAGGAAAAAGATGAGGATAACCTTCTTGCACATGTAAGTTAATATAATAACTGGCAAAATAAATTTTGGTTTGTAAACGAGATGACATTAGTTGTTCACTTCTTTTCCTTTTTTAATTTAGGCATGGAGACTCTATGAAGAAGGTATGGCTGTTGATTTGCTTAGTGAACATATGCGCGAGTCTTGTGTCGACTCTGAAGTACTTCGGTCAATACATATCGGTCTTTTATGTGTGCAACATCACGCGAAGGATAGACCGACTATGTTATCTGTGGCTTTGATGTTAGATCAAGATGGTGCATTGCCTCCACCTAAGCAACCTGCATTTTTTGCTGAAGGTATTGTGCCTAATGTTAACCAGATCTCTGTCAATGAGGTCACTGTGACATCGTTAGAACCTCGATGAAATTTAGATATGTGCATGTCGATGTCCATTTGGGGATATAAGTAATTAGGTTTCTTTTAACGTTCTATGCATGTGCTTTTCCAAGCTAAATGCACTCCACTATCATATTATATATGTTAAAGACTATATTTAAAAGATATGCATAAGATGTACGAACGAAAAATTATATGTTTATACATGAGATACTGGTGGACAAGGCCCCAATACTATATAAATCATCACTAGTGTCTTACAACGATTCTCTTGTGATCCTACAAAAAGTAAACAAACTGCTATACCAATTGTTTATCAAACGCGGAGTCTTGTGGATACAAGTGTTACAGCATATGTCATCCTTCTTTATAGGATCCTTCCGCTTACTACTTCTCACTTCCTCAGCATATGTAATCTATACTATCAAAGCACTCTCGTTATTGGCGAATTAAGTAATCTTAGAGCCAGTGTAGTTTTTTAATTTTGAAGAGAGGTCCATGTGACTATGGAACAAACTACTAAGCTATTGAAACAAATTCATAACATCACTAGTCAAAATAATTGTTGTAATATTCTCCCTCAAGCTAAATGCATGCAGTGTTGTGAAGCTTGGACCCAAGGGTGCTAGATTTGTAAAAACAACCCTTTGGTAAAAAAATTGCAATCTGGATATTGTCAGGCACATACCGAATGTTGATACTATGTGCCAGCACAACATGGCATATCTATATGATACTGGCTGGTTTTATAATCAGACGAAACATGTTAGTAAAACCGTGGTTTGACGAAAGTCCTGCGACAAGTCAGGCTTTATATTTGCTAACAGGACCATCAAAATGTCTCTTAATTAAAAAAAAAACAAACTTACAACCAACAAATTTGGTATGACAGTAATTGACATCAACTTTTAAGTTCGGTTAGATTGTATGTGCGCAACTTCAGTACACATCATATAACACCATACTAGACACAGGAGTAGAAGATAGTAAAGGCGCATATGATAATGAAAGTTTTTAGGCGAAGAGTGTGGTCGCGAGAACGAGTGACCATCAAACTAGAATGGCAAGAATATAGAAACTGAGTTGGTGGCGACGGAGGAATAGAAACAGGTCACACAAAAGGTGGAACCACCAAGAATGAGGGTATAGTAATATTAGTTGGAGGCTAAGAATCAGGAGCCGCTGATGGAATAGAAAAATAGTGTAATCAAGTCCCCTACTTGACCCACTACCCGTCTAGTAATTACCCTCAAATATTGCATGTAACGTGAGTATTATGTACAACCATTGTCAAAATTATGGCATCTTTATTACAAAATCTAACGAATTTTTGTTTTGTTTTGTTTTGTTTTTTTTTTACTCTAATTTATTACAAAATCTAACGAATCTGAACCTGAACGAATTACACAAAAGAATCTGATCAAAACAAACTAAAACTCACCAAAACAAATAGCTCACACACAGAACATCAACACGATGATCTACTCTCACCTAACACTCGATCTAACGGATAAACAAATCGAATATGATCAAACCCTAGAATCGATATGAGAGAGAGTCTACAAAATCACACATGAGAGAAACCCTAAATCGCCTAAAAGAGGAATACACTGAGCAGAGAGAACAAATGATATAGTTCGCCTTTCTCAAGATCCCAATGCACCATTTTATATGTTATCCAGAATGTTAAACGGACTCCGGATACAGTTCGCCTTTCTCAAGATCCCAATGCACATGAGTCTTTAGAAGAAGTCGTTATTCTCCTAGCCAGTCAAGTCTTTACTCTCCTAGCCCATAAGTAGCCCAGTAGCCAGTCCATGTATCCAGTGACGGAACTAGAATAAAAATTCAGGGGTATCCCAATTTTTTTTATCCTACATTCATACAATAATAATGAAAAAAACGATAATAAATAAAGTTAAACAAATGCCCAGGGTTGTCTCTAAGAACTTGGGTGCCCTCGACGGCCCTATGCAAGTAGAAAACATTGGCCCCTACAAACTTAGTTATAAATAGAACCATGATAAGACAAGTTTATGAGCTCTGAATATGAAAAAAAACTAAATCTATTTTTACTACTTTTTGTTTGGTTTTAAATTTGACTAGTGGTGTATTACTCGCGGGCTGCATCATTTATAACGATATCAGCTAATGTTATTCTAAAGTAGGCTAGATCAAACATAAGCGATATCTAATCGTATAATTTAAATACTAATCTAATCATATAATCAATTAGAGAAATTTGTTGATTTGAGGAGGCTTTAATGATAAAAACGCAACTTTTTATACGGTTACCTAAATGAACTTGAAAAGTAAAGAAAAACAAAAATAAGTAGAAGAAACCTAAAAGAATAATCGAATAAATAAGATACCGCTTGTTGTTTTCTTTTCTTGTTGTTAATCATAAAGTACAAAAAGAAACTATTATTTTAGTATTAAATTTAATATTTTGATAGTGGTCTACTTGATAGACCTAGGGCCTTAGGGGCTAGAGCTATGAGTATTGGTACATGTACACTTGCTTTTAATTAAAAGCACGAAACCCAATTCATTGTTTTAAAAAACTTACTGTCACCGTCTTCCTTGTTTAAACTCAAAACCAGAAATGAAACACAACGATGCTTGCTGGAAAATTTTTCATTTGATTCTTTCACTCATATTTATTCTATTTAGGGGTGTCCTAATGTATGCTTAAGGGTATCCGGTACATAAAACGAAGAAAAAAAGGAAAAAATACAGTTAGCCAAGAAAGTTGAGGGGTATCCTGGGATAATCCTGGCTGAAGCATAGATCCGCCCCTGCATGTATCGATTCTGTCCATAAAGCCCATAAGCAGCCAACAGTAGCTCCTGGCCCGTCTACAAACATAAGCCCAACCAGTAACACCTCCATTTGATAAGCCCAATACCTCATTTATATCAAATAAAATATTAATGACATTTTCATTTTCAACATATACATTTACCATGGCAGGGTTCTATTGACCCAACCATTTTATTATTTTATATCCACATTAAAATTACGCTTTTGTCCCTAGTTTAAGATTACGTTTTTCTCCAAACTAAAAAATATAATAACCCTTTACCAGCAGCTCAAAATTATGATTTTGCTATCGGTTCAACATATACATTTACCATGGCAGGGAATAGTGCTTCCCTGCCATTGGTCGAAATGGGCAGCCGCCCCTCTTCTATTGACCCAACCATTTTATTATTTTATATCCACATTAAAATTACGCTTTTGTCCCTAGTTTAAGATTATGTTTTTCTCCCAACTAAAAAATATAATAACCCTTTACCAGCAGCTCAAAATTATGATTTTGCCATGGGTTCAAAAATTACGATTTTACCCGCTGCTTTTTATTTTACAACTGCTTTAAAATTACGGTTTTGCCCCCAGTTTAAAATTACGTCTTCGCCCCCAGTTCAAAATAAAATTATGCTTTTACCCCCAGCTCAAATTTACGATTTTTCACTCGGTGCAAAATTATGATCTCACCCTCAGTTTAAATTACTTCTTTGCCCCCAGTTAAAAATAAAATTATGGTTTCCCCTACCTCAAAATTACGATTTTACCCTCGGTTCAAAATTATGATTTTCCCCCAGTTCAAAATAAAAAATAAGACTTTACACCAAGCTAAACCGAAAATACGATTTCGAAAATTACGCTTTTACCTCAACCAAAATTACGTTTTCGCCCCAGTTCAAAATAAAATTTTGTCTTTCCCCCGGCCCAAAATTACGATTTTACACTAGTTTATTATTTTATATCCACTTTAAAATTTTGTTTTCGCCCCAGTTCAAAATAAAATTTTGTTTTTCAACTGCTCAAAATTACGATTTTACACCAGTTTAAAATTACATCTTTGCCTCCAGCTGAAAATAAAATTATGTTTTTGCCCCCAGCTAAAATTTACAATTTTCCCCTTGGTTCAAAATTACGATATCACCCTCAATTCAAACTTACGTTTTTCGGCCCCCGGTGCAAAATAAAAATATGGTTTTCCCCTAGCTAAAATTAAGATTTTACCCTCGGAAAAAAAAAATATATTTTCCCCCAAGTAAAAATAAAAATATGACTTTGCTACCAGCTAAAAATCGTGTTAATGAGCTGCCTGACACTCTTTTTATTTTTTCTTTCTAGCAAAACTATGGTACTGCTTTTTTTAATTGATTGAGAATTATTCGACCATCGCCCCGCAACGCGGGCGAGACAACATCTAGTTTCCTACATATACAAAAAAGTAAGTTAGGGGAATAGTGCCACGCAACTACTACATATACAAAAGTAAGTTAGGGGAATAGTGCCACGAAGTAAGTTAGGGGAATAGTGCCACGCAGCTGCGTGGCACTTCCCTATTCGACCAACAATTTAATTGTTTTATATTTGTTTCAAAATTACGGTTTCGTCCTTAGTTTAAAATATAATTACGTTTTTGCCCCCATTTCAAAATAAAATTATGTTTTTGTCCCCCGCTCAAAATTACGATTTTGCCATCTGTTCAAAATTACAATTTTATCCCCAGATTACAATTACAATTTTGGCCCCAGTTCAAAATAAATTTTTTGCTTTTGCCTCAAACTAAAAATGACGATTTTGCATTTTCGCCCCGTTTTAAAAATTATGATTTCGCCTTCAGTTTAAAATTATGTTTTTTCCCGGTTCAAAATAAAAGTATGCTTTTGCCCCACAATTCAAAAATATGATTTTGCCCTCAGTTCAAAATTTTGATTTTGCCCCAGTTCAAATTAAAAATATAGTTTTGTCCCTAGCTAAAAATTACGATTTGTCCTTAGTGCAAAGTTATATTACGATTTTGTCTCTGGTTCAAATTTATAGTATTGCTATCACTTTAACTTTTGGCAAATTACGATTTTACCCAAGTCAACAAATACAACTTTGCCCTCAGTTCAAATTACAGTATTGCTATCGTTTTAGTTTTTTTTAGCAAAACTATAAAAGTGTTTTTTTAATTGGTTGACTGGATTTAATTTTTTTCCTTGTCAAGGAGCTGCCTAACACTCGCTCATTAATACTGACAAACTACAGTTTTGCTCAGAGCTCAGCACTACGGTCTTGTTGTTTTAGTTTTTTTTCCTAACAAAACTATAATAGTGTTTTTTAATTGATTGAGAATTATTCGGCTATCGCCCCGCAACACGGACAGGGCATCAACTAATTTAACAAACAATACCAAAGATATTAAAACTGCAGTATAAAAGTTACCTTTTGAACAACCATTAGTTTGTTAAATAATTACTTGTGATTTTCAGTACATTTATTTTTCTTTCCATTATAAGTATAACTTTATGTTTTTAACAACTATCACAAATTAAAAAAATGAGAAATTATACACATATCAGCATCACCATATAAGCATAACCATATAATGTCTGAAATATCCAAATACATAATTTTTATGATTGGATAAATCCTAAAATACATTTTTTTTTATATTTCATAGCATACAAAATATAAATAATGTCATTAAATACATATGTTAAAAGAAAACTTTTATTCTGTATAAGTGTAGCCAGTACAATGAAACATTAGTAGAAAAGGGCCAAGGAAAAAAAAAATTCTTCATGTATATGGTTAGGGGAAAGGAGATGAAGTTTCGGGTAAAAAGATTGCTATCACCGAATACAATACATGTACTCGAACTCAATCTGCGATTTTTTTATCAGTCCCATATCTGGGTACCCGTCCCGGATGTGTTGGGTTTATCCACTGAGTTTGGTTTTATTTATCATCCCTACATCTAAGACCACCCGTAGTGGGGCGGTTTTTGGGCATTATTTAAAAAAAAAAACGCCCCCCTCCATTACATAGGGCGTTTTGGGGGGTTATTTTTGAAAAAAAATTGTATTGGCGTGATTAAGAAAACGCCTAAAATGGATTGTAGAAGGGTTGACTGGGTTTGACTGGCCAATGAGAAACTAGTTTGTTTTTCTTTTTGTTTTTTTTGTTTAATGATTGGAAGGGGCATTATTTGGGCATTATTCCCACTACGCCACTTTTGCAATAACGCCCCATGCTGACCGGACTGCCACGTGTCGAATAATGTCCTATGGTGGATGCATTATTTGGCTAAACCACTACACATGGTCTAATGGAACGTAACAGAGTGAATAGTAGGAGTGCGCAGTTTATGAATATGGAACTTAACACAAATAGCAACAATAAATAGGGGCATATCCAAAGAATATACGTGGAACAAATTTGGATGAATGTTTATCGGGCTGGATGTCACTGGCAATAGATAAGAAAGGCAACGGAAGGTGCATAGAAGTGTATAATATGTTGGGAAAATTTTATGAAACCGGACGATTAGAGAGACGTGTATTCACTCTCAGATCAAATTATTTTGGTGGTTCTACCGAATAATTCAATCGGATACAACTCTGATTTCGAGAATTAAAACAACAGTATCTGTGTATGTAGAATTCGTATGAACGAGTGTGTGGCCAAAAACAGAAAAACGAATTTTGGGGATTATCTGCAGATAACTGCTCCTGGGCAGGTATATTTCAAATTTTGAATTTGTTAAATTTCTTGTAACTGCCTTAATTTTTATCTGCAAAATCAGCTCGACCCCAGCCAGGGGCTCTGCCCCTTGGACCCCGCTAGAGGCTGCCGCCCCTTAAACCCTGCTCCGCCCGAATGCTTGGAATTATAACAACTCGAACAAGCGTGCACTCCCGCACCTCATAACTTGTTCGATTTATATCATTATTCCCTTTGGTCGCCAAGTTAATCCCGATTATACTAAAATATCTAACATAATACGGTCAAGATAAAAAAGAGCTCATATAAACTAGTGTGAACTAAAATTATCAACAATCAATTAACAACTCAAACAAATAAGAGGGAATGATCGATTGCTTATTTCAGTGAAAACCTAGAAGAGATGAGAAGAGAAATACAGACTCAAAAAGGGGGTGGGGAAACTAGACAATTCTCAACCATATTCATAACCCTGATTCTCTCTTATCCTTGCCTTATATCATGCACTCCTTGTGGTCCTACTCATTTAGCTGATGTCATAACAAACTCTTTGTAACGGGTCGGTAGTTGCTTGGGCCTCTCCTTTTTCATGTCATTCATTTGGTTATTCGGTTGTTGTCTATCGGTTGTGGTCACAACATTACTCCCCTGGTCGACAATCACCTTGTCCTCAAGGTGAAGACTAGGGAACGATTGCCGGAGTCGGGCATTGTGCTCCCAAGTAGATTCTTCAAGCGGTAACCCCTCCCACTGAACGTGGCTTTGTTGAACTAGTTGTCCCGCTTGCTTAATGGTACGACTATTCAAGACTTTTAATGGCTGCAGAATCAAAGTGGAATTGGAGTCTACCAGGTGAAGAGGGGCGACTTGCTGCTCGGGAAGACCGACGCATTTTCGCAGCATCGAGATGTGGAATTCGGGGTGAATTTTTGTCGTTTCAGGCAAGCTGAGCTTATAAGCGACGGTCCCAACCTTGGAAAGAATCTGATAGGGGCCAAAGTAACGGCGACCCAACTTGTGGTGGCGGTGTAAACTGATAGAATTTTTCCGAAAAGGCTACAACTTGACGTAAACCCAGTCACCGACGGTGAAATGGAGTTCTCGTCGATGTTTATCTGCGAATGTTTTCATGCGGAGCAGGGCGGCAGCGCCGAGAAAGAACTTCATCACGAGCCAAAAGTTGTTCTTCAAAAATTACATTACAAGTAGAGTCCCAAATATAGCGTGAAATGGTTGGAGGTTTGAGACCCTAGAGGACCTCAAAAGGGGTAAGTTTGGCAGCCGTTTGATAAGACGTGTTATACCAAAATTCTGCCCATGGAAGAAAACGCAGCCAGTCCATTGGTTTATCTGCCACGTAACAACATAAGTACATCTCCAAACATTTGTTCAAGGCCTCGGTTTGGCCATCGGATTGAGGGTGGTAAGCGGTGCTGAAAGAAATATTAGTACCCTGCAATTGGTGAAGCTCCTTCCCAAAATCCGACATAATACAGACATCCCGATCTGATACAATATCCATGGGCACCCCATGTAGACGGACAATATCTGCCACAAACACAGTCGTATCAGTCAGTGTGTCAAAATTGGTTGGTAGATCAATAAAGTGACCGTATTTAGAGAGCCGGTCGACCACCACCATGATCACGGTTTTTCCTTGAGACAAAGGAAGACCGGTTATAAAGTCCATTGCAACACTTTCAAAAACTAGGTTAGGAATGGCCAAGGGTTGCAACAGTCCACTAGGGGGTTGAAAGGAGGCTTTAGTCTGTTGACACACGTGACAATTGGCGACAAACTGTTTGACATCCCGGCGCATGTGTTTCCAATAGAAATTGGACGAAAGCCGATGGAAGAAACGGCTCACGCCGGAATGACCGTCGATAACCGAGGAGTAAAATTCTTGTAACAGTTGAGTACATAGAGGGGAACCCGAGGGTAAAACTATTCGGCCATGAAAAAATAAGAATCCGTGTTTGGTACATTAGCCCGGAAGAGCCGATGGGTCAGCAGATAATTGTTGAATAAGAGATTGTAATTCTTGACTTTGTGAAGTGGCTTGATGAAGGGAGTTAACAAATAGGGATTGCTGAGAAGGGTAGACCATAAGCTGAGCATGTGAAATACGAGAAAGAGCATCGGCAACAATATTGAGTTTTCCGGGGCGGTACACAATGACAAAATCGAAACCAAGTAACTTGCCTAACCATTTGTGTTGGTCAGGCGTTTGGATGACCTGGTCCTTCAGATTTTTAAGGGATTCCTGGTCGGAAATGATAATGAACTTCCGACCTAAAAGATATTGACGCCACTTGGCGACCGCTTGAGTGATGGCTAACATCTCACGTTGGTATGCTGACATAAGCTGTAACTGGGGCCCTAATTTTTAACTGAAAAATGCGATGGGTTGTTTGTCTTGAGACAACACGGCCCCGATACCCATACCCGATGCATCGGTTTCGACAGTAAAAGGTTAGAAAATCGGGTAGGCGCAACACTGGAGTAGAACTTAGAAGGCTCTTGAGTTTATTGAAGGTAGTGGTGCAAGTGGGGTTCCATATGAACAAGTCTTTTTTAAGTAAATTAGTGAGTGGGCTAGCGATGGAAGCGTATCCTTTAATAAACCTGCGGTAATAACCCGAGAGACCAAGAAAGCCACGAAGGTCTTTGACATTTAGTGGGGTGGGCCAATTTTGAATCACTGAAATCTTCGCTGGGTCCACTGCGAGTCCGACAAAAGAAAGATTGTAGCCCAAATAATCGACGGTGGTTTTACCAAATTGACACTTTGAAAGTTTGTCCGATGAGTAAACAAGACATGTAAAACAGCTCGTAAATGTTTTAAATGCTCCTCCCAAGACCCGCTATACATGAGGATTTCGTCAAAGAAGACCAAGACGAATCGACGTAGGAAAGGACGAAAACAATAATTCATTAAGTGTTAAAATGTGGACGGGGCATTAGTAAGCCCGAATGGAATAACACGAAATTCATAATGCCCGTTATGTGTTCGAAAAGCGGTTTTGGCTTCATCCCCCTCCTTAATCCGGATTTGATGATACCCCCGAGTAAATCTAATTTGGAAAAATACGTAGCGCTGATGTGTGTAAAATGCAACATATAAATTACATCAAATGAGGCATAAAACTAACTTTTTTTAGTACTAATGTTGGAAAAAGTGTGCTTTTATCTTCCTTTTGTATTTTCAGGACCAAATGAGCTTAAATGAACAAAAGGAACAAATATGCAGCAAAAACTAACATAAATGCAAAGAAAAGGAATAGACGTGGCATGCCCGACCCCTCGACAGCATCTTCCCAAGCAAAAACAAGAAACAGAAGCCTGACCACGGCCCCGTGCCCACTGAGCACGGGGGCGTGCTCAGGTGTCTGCAGAAAGGACAAAGCTGTAAAAGTTTCTATCGCCCACCACGGGGGCGTGCCCACTAAGCACGGGGCGTGGTCAACGCTAAGATTCGCAAAATCTAGCAAATCTTCGTAGTACAGATAAGCTTCTGCACACGGGGCTGTGCCCAACGAACACGGGGCCGTGTGGAGCCTAATGCAGACAAGAGCAATTAATGAAGGAAGAGAAAGAGGATGGCCATGGGGGCGTGTCCAGCGGATACGGGGCCGTGACCGGGCTTCTGATCAGGCTATAAATAGGGGTGCTTGGTTCACTTCAAAGGCATCCCTTGGCAAACCACCTCTCTCCCACTTTGCCAGCACTCAACCACCACTTCAACACCCACATCCACCACCATCATCCATCATCCACCTTAGAGTGTGTGTAGTAGTCTCGGGATCCAAGATTGATCGTAAGAGTTCTTTTCAATCAAAGGCCATGTTTGGCTAAGTCTCTTACATCACTTGGTGAAGTCAAGTCTTTAATGTATTACTTTTGATTTTTAACCTTTTCGCACTTTTTATTTGGTTTTGTATTAATGACTTTAATAACTAGTTTCTTATGTTGAAGGTGAAGCTTCCTTATCATTTGTCTGTGGTGTCTTGGCATTACTTTACTGTCTATATAAAGTAAAAGATTATCACCATTTATATCTCTACGGTTTATACAGAGATATGTTTGCTACCTGGTCGGGGGTTAAGGGAATGGTTTGCTAAGGTTCTTGCCTTGTTCAGTGTATAGATCCTGCAAGGACCTGGGTCAAGCTTACTAGGACCTCCTTCAATACCCATTGATATTGGATGGCGGGGGTGCGAATGGCTTAATCCGCTCATATGTAAACTACTATTAATACATTAAACCGGCTACTTGGGATTGTATCCCTGCTGACTCAAACCACTTAGCCGAGGCTAACGTCGCTTTCAAAAGAGGGGCCTACCACTTTTCGCATTAATAACTTAATTAATTATCTTTCAATATTCCGACCCTTTGGGATTGTATCCTTGCTGACTCAAACCACTGGGTTGAGGGTAACCTCACATTCAAAAGAGGGGCCTAGTACTGTAACTAAGATAATCTTTTAAAAAATGCAAAAGTGCAGAAATCATCAAAGGATACATTAAAGGGAAGTCGGATCCAAGTGATTCATCTTGTTTATCTGTTTTTTATTTTTATTTTCTGCA
Organism: Helianthus tuberosus; assembly: GCA_030545235.1. NCBI lineage: Eukaryota > Viridiplantae > Streptophyta > Magnoliopsida > Asterales > Asteraceae > Helianthus > Helianthus tuberosus. The sequence goes on from CM060371.1 coordinate 21,958,594, forward strand.
TTTTAGTTTTTATTTTTCATGTTTAAAACCTTTTCTAAAAATTTTTGATTTGATTAGACGTTGAGAATAAACCGGTACTAAAAGCTCTTGTGTCCTTGGACGACCTCGGTATCTTACCAATGCTATACTACGCTCACGATGGGTGCACTTGCCCATGTGTGTGTTTAGTGTTAGTAGAATATTGTGTTTTATAAATTTAAAACTTGACTAATGTGTAAAATAGGCTTAAATATTAATAAAAACATATCACACCTTACACACACCAAGCGCCATGCAACTCATCAAATAATTCATCGATGGAAGGAATCAGAAACTTATCACGAATAGTAAGATCATTGAGGAGGCGATAATCAACGCAAAACCACCATGTACCGTCTTTTTTGCGAACCAATAATACTGATGAGGAATTTGGGCTAGTGCTCGGATGAATGATACCTTGGTGCAACATATCCTTAACTTGGCGCTCGATTTCCTGTTTTGGAAATGAGGATAGCGATAAGGACGAACAACCACCAGAGGTTGGTTTGGTAATAATTCGATTGCATGATCATGAGAACGAGGAGGTGGCAGACCCATAGGAGGCTGAAAAACTGCAGGGAATTCAACAAGTAGAGCGGAAATATTTGGGTGCAAGGCAGGTGGATCAAGTGTTGAAAAACGTCCGAAATCAATAGATGATACAACTCAGTCACCAAATCACTGGTCATCAACTTTCTAAGGCCATTAAATTGAATTTCTTGGGCCGATTTGGAAGCATCACCTTGCCATTTCACAGATTGGCCTTGCACAAAAATTCAAAAGTAGCATTCGAGTAATCGGTCAGCACAGGCCCTAGGGAAGAGAGCCAAGAAACCCCCAATACCAAATCCCGGCCCTGAAGTGGTAAGACATACAAGTCAACGAAGATAGTGTGAGATTGAATGGTGAGGGGCACTTGGCTGGCAAACCCGGTACAGGGCAACCATTCCCCACTTCCAACCAAGACCGAGAATGGTGTAATTTGTTCAATCAGCAAATGTAAATATGTAGCCACCCGAGATTGGATGAAACAATGCACCACCATCCAATAAGACTTGAACCTTTTTACCTTTAATGGAGCCGGTGAACCGAATAGTGCTTGCCGAACAACCCCCTGCCAAAGCATTATACGATATAGCCAATGAATGGTGGATCTCATCCAGCTATAACTTCTCAGCCAAGGTGGCATCGAGATCGGTGGTGGAGTTGGGTGGGTCCGGTGGTTCAGGGGAATCGGTATCATCATCGAAAAACAACAATTGTGGTGCACCAGTACATTGATGGTCACGGGAATACTTGTCATCACAATGAAAACCCAAACCCTTAGATTTCTTTTCTGCAATTTCAGCTTGGGATAAGCGACGAAACCCTAGATGACCGGTTTTCGGTACGGTGGAAATAATGGGTGCAGAAGTAAGCGGGTTTGGGCTGGAAAGTTGGGCTAATTTTGGGGTGGGTAATATGGGCTTACCGAAACCCAGGGACACACGACCCACACCCCGTTCAAACTGAATGTGATTTTCATACATCTTAGCCAATGTCATAGCTTCTTCCAGAGTAGCGGGACATGAAATAATGACTGATTGTTTAATATCGGAACGAAGACCCGATATAAAACAACTCAGTAAGAAAACCGAAGGTAATAGTATAGTACGATTGGATACCTCCTCAAAACGATGACGATAATCCGCGACGGTAGATGTTTACTGGAATTTGGCAAGCAAGCCCTCCGGAGTTTCCAGTTCCTTCGGATAGAACCATTGAATAATAGCGGCGGTAAACGCTAGCCACGTAGTAACCTGAGCATGGCGTTCCACCCAATCATACCAATCCGCTGCCTCATCATCCAGGTAAAATGGCACAATCATCATCGTTCCGTCACCGAAATCTGGTAGAAATCGAAATACCAATTCGGTTGAGCGACCCAATGTTCCGGGTGAGATCCAACAAAACGTGATAAGTGAATCGGTGCTGGCTTGTGACGACCAAACAACGAAGTGTCGGAATCTCCAGATCCATCCAAGGAAGAGTACGAATCGGAGGAAGATTTGGGTTTAGAATTCAAGCTCACCTCAACACAAAGCTTGTTTAAGACCTTTTTTGTTTCCTCCAACGAAGCAACTAACATGGCGACATCAGATTGTTGAGCCATATTCGAGAACTATTATTGCAATACCTTCTGAGCTTCTTGTAGTGCTTTTATGTTGTCATCGAGGTGTTTGAAACGAGTACCATCAGCCATGATGCCAATGGTCAATGAAAGCACCAAATAGTGTGAACTAAAATTATCAACAATCAATTAACAACTCAAACAAATAAGAGGGAACGATCAATTGCTTATTTCAGTGAAAACCTAGAAGAGATTAGAAGAGAAATACAGACTCAAGAAGGGGGTGGGGAAACTAGACAATTCTCAACAATATTCATAACCTTGATTCTCTCTCATCCTTGCCTTATATCATGCACTCCTTGTGGTCCTACTCATTTAGCTGATGTCATAACAAACTCTTTATAACGGGCTGATAATTGCTTGGGCCTCTCCTTTTTCATGTCATTCATTTGGTATGGCTGTTGTTTATCGGTTGTGGTCACAACATAAACACGAGTGATCAAGAGTGGGAAAAGGTAAAATGTGTTTAACACGTAAATCCAACAAAGAACACGTACGTGCTTGGGTTTTGAGTGTCATATCCTTATTGACCATCAATGAGCTTCACTGACCTTCAAGGAACCTAATTGACCACCCACGTATGTGCTTGGGTTTTGGGTGTCATCCTTATTGATAATCAACAATATTAATCGGCCATCAATGGCATAGCAAGCAAATTCTGCAGTGAAATGAATAGAGTCGTCCCTAAGAATTCACGTACCATGTTCAAACTCGAAAAAATGTGACCTTCAGTAATGTTTTATTAATATATATTTTTTTAAATCAAGTTAATATTGAGCCTAATAAACCTAATGACAAGTGAGCTAAATTCTAAACCATAAAAATGATTTGTAAATGGGCCTGCATTAGAATTGGTATATGTTACTATTTAAAAAAATAAATAACATATATATAGCGGATTTTTTTAAAATCGCGTGCTCCTCGAAATCACGGGCCTTGTACGGGTCCTCCTCACACACCATCATAGCCGTCACCGGAAATGGAATATACCAAGAGAGAGGTCCAAAGATTTCCATTACCTCTATTATATGTGTGGGATATTCATAATTATATACTTAAAAAGCATGTTTCATGCATTTCATTCAACACGACTAACAATCTAACATGAAGGTTCTCATACGCATGACTGATGTTGGACTTCATCATCACCCAGTTAAAGTTTGTGAACAATAAACTTGTAACTTACCTTACCAAAATCTTAACGTACGAGGTTAGTATATAGATAGCTTACAGATACAGCGGAAAATACAAAAGAAAAAAAAAACATTAAAAAACAAACAGGTGTGGTTTGGTTCCAAGGTTCCACGTTTCCACGGTTCCAAAACCATAAGTTACACCCTCCTACATATAATACATAATAAACACCAGATTAACCTACTTCCGAGAAAATAACGTTTCCTTAAAAAACATATCCACATACTGAACTCACTGAAAAAATATCTAAAAAATAGCACAACAATATTGAGAAAGAGAATTTCCGAATCACAACAATTCATGCATATCTATCAGGAATAGGATTAAAGGGAGATGATCAAATAGAAAGTTTAATTTGGGTAGAAAATATAGGAAGCAATAATAAAAGGACATGTGGCAAATAACAAAAAAACATAAGCAGGGACATTTTAGTCATAGATAAATTAGTCTTAAGAATTCATAGATCTAAGAAAAACCCAGTCACGTCTTTCTCTTTTACAATTCATATCACCCAACCACCACCCCCTCCCCACTGTTCTCTCCACTCTCACTGGCAACACCGTTGGTTCGAAGACGTCACCACCACCGCTACACCCATCACCTTGTTTTACCGTACATCGGCAGAAATTGATGTTGGCGGTTCGTTAGAATTAGAAATTGATGTGAGTGTTCGCCAGAAATTCTTCGTGTTCACCGGAGTCAGTTCACTCTCCGGGACCATTCAAATATCTTGATTCTGTGCAACCTGTAAGTCCAAATTTGCATAATACATTCGCTTCTCATAGGCAACTAAAGCACTCAAACAATTATAATTATTATTGTTTGTTCTGGTTGAATTGTTAATGTTAAGAGACTTGGGTTTAGTGCTTAAAAGTTAAAACTGAGTTGGAGAAGTTGGTATTCGCTGTGAATGATGTTATCTGAACTTTACGTTTTAGAATGATAATATTTTTTTTGAGTTTTTGTTTGTTTGTGATTTTCATAAAACACATTTTTATTTGTTTTTTAGTCCAATGCGTTTTAGAAAAACACATTTTGAAGTGTTTTTAGTTCATTGCATTTTATGTAAAACACATTTTTATGTGTTTTCAGTCTATTACGTTTTAGAAACAACACATTCTTTTGTGTTTTTAGGCCATTGCGTTTTAGAAAAAAAAACATTTTTATGTGTTTTTTGGTCCATTGCGTTTTATAAAAACACATTTTTGAAGTGTTTTTAGTCCATTGCGTTTTAGGTAAAACACATTTTTATATGTTTTAAGTCCAATTGTGTTTTAGAAAAAAAGACATTTTTAAGTGTTTTCTGGCCGTTGCGTTTTAGAAACAAAACATTTCTTTGTGTTTTTTGTGCATTGCGTTTTAGGTAAAACACATTTTTATGTGTTTTCAGTCCATTGCATTTTAGAAAGTAAAATTTCTTTTGTGTTTTTAGGCCATTGCGTTTTAGAAAAAAAACATTTTTTTTTGTGTTTCTGCCATTGCGTTTTAGAAATAAGACATTTCGTTGTGTTATTGGTGCATTGCGTTTTAGAAAAAAAAAATCATTTTTTACGTTTTTTTCCATTGCGTTTTACACAACTGGGTTTTCGAATTTTTTTTTCGAAAATATAGCAATAATATACTCGTTTTAAAGATAAAAAAAACGCTCGTTTTTTTGGTGCAATTTTTATAAAAAAAAATAATGTTGTATGAAAAAGTTATTAACGTTTAAAAAATGGGGGGGGGGGAATTGGAGGAGAGAGAAACTATTGTCCTGAATTGACTACAATGCCCTTACACAAACCCACGCGCCTCTTTTTTAATCTTCAATTTCACTCATTTAATCTTAGCCATTGATTAAATCAATTGATGGTCTAGATTACTTCCAACCCTTCCAACCAAAAAAACTTCCTACTTTATCCTAACCCTAGGATTAAATACAAACTACATTTTGTCTAAGACATCCGTAGTCATCAGTTATTTGAGCGTTATTTTATAAAACAATGCCCCACCTACCTGCACGATTTTCAAAATACTACCATTGATAAACGGTCAAATTCATTAATTTTTTTTATTTCAACTTTACCCTACATAATTCCCACTTCTCACCTCATTTTTTATCAACTTTTCACCCACATTCTCTATTTTTTAAAAACTTTCTCAACTTTTCACCCACAAGCATGAATCCTTTCTGACTCCCATTCGGTGTGTCGTCGAGACCCGGTAACCCCAATACAAATCGGCCGAACACCACACAATCACAACCGAACTTCAACCTACAAGACATGGATCCTAATGTATTTGCGTATGCCCAAATACTAGCATTGGGCGGTTCGCAACCATTCTTTCAAGTTCCGCAAACCTTTCCAACCATGGGTAGTTTGTAACCGTCTAGTCAAGATACCGATCCGGAGATAGAAACGGTACCGGAGACACAACCCGAGCCCGTTGTCGAGGGATCCAAACGTGGGAAAAGGTCTCACAAAAAGAAAGATCCAATCGCTCCTCATCGAATAGGAAACTGTCGAAACCCCCGATCCCTGATTCCGGGAACAGGCAGACGCGAGCTCAGAGTTCGGTGGTATCAGTTGTGCGTTAATTTGGCAGTGGAATTTACATCAGGACCGTAGTTAGGAAATGTTTATCAGAGTAAAACCACCATATTTAATATTAATAAACACATGGGCAAAACCCAAGTTTCTTTATTACAATACATTTATAGGGACAAACCCTATTTTATTGAATTTAAAACATCGTTTATTAGGTAACTTTTATAGCCACATTTTTCCCAAGCCTTCAGTGCTCTCCAGCTGACTTTTTTTTTACTAATTGGCTGTCACATTTTGTTACCTGAAACATGTTTTAAAAACATTTGTCAGCGGGAAATACTGGTGAGTGAATCCCAGTTTAATGAAGAAACATTTTATCAATTTAAAACAGTATTGAGAGCGATCACATTGTTTATTTCTACACAATTACACCATCTAGTACTATCAATCCACTGACTTGTGGGTCATATTACACATTGGCTAACTCATTGTCCAATGGTAACATATTGTCATCCCCGACTTACTACTCACAGTGTAGTACATTTTCTATACAAAATCCCAACATACCGGCAGTAATTGAAGAATTACAAAGACTCAATCACTGCTAAATTGCATTGTAAAATAGTTAAGGTTTTGTAAAAACTGTTAACAAAAAGGAGATTACTCACATTGCTATCTTAGACTTCGCGTAAGGGTTTCCTGGATATAATCTATAATTTATACAAATATATATTGATTAGTATCATAACCCTGTGAAAATATTAATGATACCCTCCCCGAGACGGCATTCCAACAGAACCTCGCTATTACGAAATTAGGCAACGTAACTATTACGAAATTGGGGTTATAATACTTACAACGGAGCAGAACCTCGCTAATTAGGGGTATAATACCTGACTATAATAACACTTCTATAGAAATTGAGATTGAGAATTGAATTGTGAACGACGGAAAGTGAAACCCGATGGCCTTCTTATATAGGGCCTAATTCTGGTCTCCACGCGGCCCGCGTAAAGAACAGACAAGGGTTACGCGACCCGCGTCAACCCTGGTCAACTCTATAGCTTATCCCGGTCATGATCTACACCCGCCACGATGTCGACACGTGTCGGCTCAGGGTGTCTCTGCGTTTTGATGATCTCTAGCGGCCTGCGTAAGAGTTAAGGTGAGCTTACGCGGCCCGCCTTAACTTATAATTTCACCGGACTAAGTTTCAGCCTTGATACCGCCCGCGTAAGATTGGGGTGGGATCCTACGCAGCCCGCCTCAACTCAACATTTCTTGTTTTTAATTTATTTTATAAATTATAATGTATTTCGGGCTCGGTTTTTACGTACGGGGCGTAATTAAAGACATATTGAGACATTCTAAAGTATAATAGGGTGTCGTGAAATTAATCGAGGGTGTTGCTTTTAGCGAGGGTTGTTACATCCTCCCCACCTTATTTTAGAGCTCATCCTCGAGATCTACTGGAATTAGTATGGATATTTTCTTTGCATTTCAGATTTAAGCTCCCATGTGTACTCAGGTCCTCTCTTGGAGTCCCACTTCACTTTGACTAGAACTAGTCCCTTGTGGGCTTGAGATTCTTGACTTTCCTGTCTTCAATCTGTAGAGGTCTTTCTACAAACTTAAGTTGTTCATTCACTTCTATATCTTTAAGAGGTAATATTAGTGATTCATCAGCTAAACACTTTTAGAGATTAGATACTTGAAACACATCATGTATTCCTGCCATTTCCTCTGGCAGTTGTAGCTGATAGGCTACAGGTCCTATTCTTCTAATAATCTGAAAAGGTCCAATATACCTGGGACTTAACTTTCCTCGTTTAATGAATCTTACCATTCCTTTCCAAGGAGAGACTTTCAATAATACTTTATCCCCTATTTGAAATTCTAATGGCTTGCGTCGGTTATCAGTATAGCTCTTTTGTCGATCACGTGCTGTTTTCAGTCGTTCCTTGACTTGAATAATCTTGTCGGTTGTTTCTTGCACTATCTCAGGTCCAGGTAGTTGCTGTTCCCCAATTTCTGCCCAACAGACTGGGGTGCGGCACTTTCGTCCATAAAGTACTTCGAATGGTGCAGCATTGATACTTGTGTGATAACTATTATTATAAGAAAATTCTATTAAAGGTAAGTGTTCGTCCCAATAACCTCCAAAATCAATTACACAAGCTCTAAGCATGTCCTCCATTGTCTGAATTGTTCTTTCGCTTTGTCCGTCCGTTTGAGGATGATAAGATGTGCTTAGTTTTAACTTGGTTCCCATTGCCTTTTGGAAACTTGACAAAAAATGAGAGGTAAATCGACTATCTCTATCAGAAACAATTGATAAAGGAATGCCATGTAAAGAAACAATTTCATTTGCATACAATTTAGTAACAAAATCCATTGTTATTAATTCCCATTTCCACACTGGCATTTCTAATTGCTGTAACAAACCTGAGGGTTTCTTGTGTTCAGCTTTAACTTGTGAACAAGTTAAACATTTAGAAACATAGACTGCTATGTCCTTTTTCATTCCTATCCACCAGAAATTTTTCCTTAAATCCTGGTACATTTTATCACTTCCTGGATGCATTGTATATTTAGAATTATGGGCTTCTTCTAATATACGATGACGTAGGTTTCCTAATTTAGGTATCCACATTCTCTTTTCATGAAATCTCCAAATTCCATATGTTCCTTGTTCTAATTCTTTTAGCATACCTTTCAATTTTTCAGTATCTTCCTTGATTACTGATTCTTGTGCTTCTCTTATTTGATCATTTAAATCTACTTTTAGATTTAATTTAAGAGAACGTACCCTTCTTGGTTTTTCGTGATACTTTCGGCTTAACGCATCTGCCACTACATTTGTTTTTCCTTCATGATACTGGATATCACAATCGAAATCACTAAGCAATTCCATCCAACATCTTTGTCTCATATTCAACTCTTTTTGTTGGAAAACATATCTTAAACTCTTGTGATCAGTGAATATGGTAAACTTACTACCATAAAGGTAATGTCTCCAAATCTTAAGAGCAAAAATTATAGCTCCTAGTTCTAGATCATGGGTTGAATAATTCTCTTCATGATTCTTAAGTTGTCTGGATGCATAAGCTATAACCTTTTGACGTTGCATTAATACACATCCATAACCTAACTTAGAAGCATCACAATAGACTACAAAATCTTTAGTTCCTTCTGGTAATGCTAGTATGGGTGTATTGGTTAATCTTTGCTTAAGAATTCTAAATGCTTCTTCTTGTTTTACTCTCCATTCAAACTTAACAGATTTACAGGTTAGCTTAGTTAAAGGAATGGCAATTCTAGAGAAATCTTTAATAAATCTTCTATAATATCCGGCCAATCCTAAGAAACTTCTAACCTCGGTTGGTGACTCAGGGGTTTTCCATTTAGTAATCGCCTCGATCTTTGTTGGATCTACATGAATTCCTTCATGATTAACTAGGTGACCGAGAAATTGTACTTGTTCTATCCAAAATTCGCACTTAGAAAACTTAGCATAAAGCTTTTCCTTTCTTAATAGACTTAAAAGTGCGTGCAAATGCTTTGCATGATCCTCTTTACTTTTAGAGTAAATTAGAATATCATCTATGAATACAATTATGAATTTATCCAAATATGGCTTACATATTCGGTTCATCATGTCCATAAATGCAGCTGGGGCATCGGTTAAACCAAATGGCATGACAGTAAATTCATAATGACCATACCTTGTTCTAAATGCGGTTTTAGGAATGTTCTCTTCCTGTACCTTTAATTGATGATATCCTGACCTTAAATCGATTTTAGAGAAAAATCAAGCTCTTTGCAGTTGATCAAACAGATCATCGATTCTAGGTAATGGGTACCGATTCTTAATCGTGACTTTGTTTAATTCACGGTAATCAATGCATATACGCATTGATCCGTCCTTCTTTTTAACAAACAATATTGGTGCTCCCCATGGTGATGAGCTTGGCTGTATGAATCCTTTTTCCAGCAATTCATCTAATTGTTTCTTTAGTTCCTGCATTTCGGCGGGTGCCAAACGATAAGGTGCTTTGGCAATTGGTGCTGTTCCTGGTATTAGATGAATTCTGAATTCAACTTCTCTGTCTGGAGGTAGTCCTGGTAATTCTTCTGGAAAGACATCTGAAAACTGAGACACTACTGGAATGTCTTTTAATTCCTTTCATTTAGTGTTAGTGATTATGGAAATCAAATACACTATAGAACCTTTTCTTATATCACTTGCAGTTTTCATCACAGAGATGAATTTTGTGGATCTAGATGGCTTATTTCCTTTAATTGTGAGCGTTTTACCTTTTGGTGAATTTACTTTAATTGACTTTTGATCAGATAAAATATTGGCTTTATTGGCTATTAACCAATCCATTCCTAAAACAACATCAAATCCTGCCAGATTCATGGGATATAGGTTTGCTATAAATTTCTGATTTAAAATTTCTATGCTTGCTCCCTGCAAGATTTCAGAAATCCTAACAGTTTCCCCATTAGCTGTCTCTACTAAACATTTTTGTGGTAGTTTAGTTAATGACTGATTTAGAATTTTGCAAAATGATGTATTAATAAAACTTTGGTTTGCACCAGAGTCAAATAATACTTTAGCAAAGATATCATTAAGTAAAAACGTACCAGCTATGACATCTGGAATCACTTTGGCTTCATCTGCAGTCAGAACAAATGCTCTAGCATTTTTAGTATTCTTGTTGTTTTGAGCTGGAGCTAATTTTGGACAGTTTGGCCTGATATGACTTTTTTCTCCACAGTTGTAGCATAATCCATTACTGGATTTCTTCCTGCAGTTTTCTTCCTTGTGTCCTGGCATCTTGCAATAATTGCAAAGAGTGGAGCATTTTCCCGAATGCTTTTTCTTGCAGACCTTGCAATATGGTGGAGAGGTAGAACCTATATTCCTACGACTGAAATTCCCAGAACGGAATTCTTGAGTAAGCCTTTGGGTTAGGTTCCTCCTCTGATCTTCTTCTCTAGTACGGACTAATTCATCAGTCAAGGTATTAGCTAGTTCTACCGCTTCTTCTATGGTTTGAGGACTAGCTGCCTTGACTACATGTCTAATCTCTCCAATTAATCCCCATATATAACGGGAGATTAACACTGGTTCTGGTGAAGCAAGAGTTGGCACTATTCGAGCATATTCAAAGAATAACTTAGTGTACCCTTTACTATCCACTCCATTCATCCTAAGATTTAGGAATTTGTTTGCTATTTGTTCCTTTTCATTAGGAGGACATAATTTCCTTTCTACCATATTCCTAAATTCTTCCCAATCCATACTATAAACCCTATCACTTCCTCTAGACTGAAGGATAGTGTTCCACCATTCTAAGGCTGAATTCTTGAATAGATTGGAAGCAAACATGATTTTTGTCTTCTTCCGCACATTTACTTATTTTCAGAACAGCCTCAGTCTTTTCTATCTAGCGTAGGGCTGCAATAGGTTCTTCGTTGCCCGAGAATTCTATTGGTTTACAGGACCATAATTCTTTGTAAGAACAACCATGAGGCATGGTTCTTCTTCTTTTGGGAATGGGCATTTGAAGTACAGGGCCATTGTTCACACTGTGTTCTGGTTCAATTGGTCGCTCACTACTTTGTTTACTTTTATTATTCGCTTCTTGAACCGTTTGAATAATAAATGGCATTGCATCTATAATTCCTTGTGCCACTATGTGTTGAACGACACTATCATCCATTGGGTTCCTATTGTTATTGTTGCTTGGATTTTCATTAACCACGTTAATGTTACTCTAGGTATCGTTATTCAGATTATCTTGATTTCCTTCGTCGGCCATCTGAATTTTAAACATTTACCCCGTATTAATATCACAAGATAGTAAGTAATATAGTTAATCACATGACATGCAATCTAGCCAAAAACGTCGATCATTGCGACTTGATCTCTATTTCCATATACTATGCGTCAACTACACATTAGTACTGAAATAAGATTACAATACCAACAGAAATAAAAATAGTAATATCCATCCGTACACAAATATTTTATTTTATTTTTATTTTATTTTATTATATTATTACTACTATTACCGTCTTCTCCATTCTCACATTCACTGATATGGATTCATCCAGAAATCCATATTGCGTTCATCGTATTTCCATATGAGACGCTCTCCCACCTGACGCATTCTCTCACTGCTTTCTAAAATTTCCTCCCCGAAAGTCGTAAGTTCTTGGACGTTTTCTGCACTCATTGGGGGTGCAGGTTCTAGGACTGGGTCCGGAATCTGGGGTGCGGGTTCCTGATATGGAGGTGTATGAGTTCGGAGATGGTAAGGTTCTTCTAAAATTTCCCTAATATATTCGTCGTGGTAGTAGGGATCTAAAGGGTCCATACCTGGGTAGGCTCCTATGTTCTGTATGGGTGGATCTTCATGGATAGGGTAACGTTGCACAAAGTCCCTATTATCGTCCCACCAGGGGTCGTAATTTGGGTCTAGGGGGTTTGGCGCAGGTACCCTAGGGATTTCCTCTGGGTTAAAGTCATGCATCTCCACTTGGTTGTCAGGGTTTTCTACCTCCATTGGGTGAGTGGGAATTATAGGTAAGGGTTGTGGGGCTACTAGTTGTTCTAGACTTGGGTCAGCAGCAGTTGTAGCTATGATATGGAAATTGGCTAGGCTTCTATTAAGCATATCCTGTGTATGGGCATCTGTCTTTCGCTTAGCAGTCGCTAACACTCTTTGTTGTTGCAACTTTCGCATTCTCTTCCTACGAGCAAAAGCTTCCTTACTGAACCATCCTCGTTTCTTATGAGGGAATGGCTCTTCAGACTGAGCTTTAAAGGCAAATATCCCTTCTTCCTGATCAGCAACATACCTAGAGAGGGCAGGCTGTGAAGAGGTACCTTCACTCCTAGGTGATTCAGACAACTGACGATTCATGTCCGAGGGTCCTTGATCACTCATACTGTAAACTAACAGATAGTCAAATAACACATAACAAATAATTACAGTCATGCACATATTTCTGTAATTTATTTCCTAACACAAAATTTAGAATTTAAGTGTCAGTATAACACTTCTTTGGCTCAGACCAGTGACTAGGCTCTGATACCACCTTCTGTCGTAACCCCCGATCCTTGATTCCGGGAACGGGCGGACACGAGCTCAGAGTTCGGTGGTATCAGTTGTGTGTTAATTTGGCAGCGGATTTACATCAGGACCGTAGTTAGGAAATGTTTATCAGAGTAAAACCACCATATTTAATATTAATAAACACATGGGCAAAACCCTAGTTTCTTTATTACAATACATTTATAGGGACAAACCCTATTTTATTGAATTTAAAACATCGTTTATTAGGTAACTTTTATAGCCACATTTTTCCCAAGCCTTCAGTGCTCTCCAGCTGGCTTTTTTTTTTACTAATTGGCTGTCACATTTTGTTACCTGAAACATGTTTTAAAAACATTTGTCAGCGGGAAATACTGGTGAGTGAATCCCAGTTTAATGAAGAAACATTTTATCAATTTAAAACAGTATTGAGAGCGATCACATTGTTTATTTCTATACAATTACTCCATCTAGTACTGTCAATCCACTGACTTGTGGGTCATATTACACATTGGCTAACTCATTGTCCAATGGTAACGTATTGTCATCCCCGACTTACTACTCATAGTGTAGTACATTTTGTATACAAAATCCCAACATACCGGCAGTAATTGAAGAATTACAAAGACTCAATCACTGCTAAATTGCATTGTAAAATAGTTAAGGTTTTGTAAAAACTGTTAACAAAAAGGAGATTACTCACATTGCTATCTTAGACTTCGAGTAAGGGTTTCCTGGATATAATCTATAATTTATACAAATGTACATTGATTAGTATCATAACCCTTTGAAAATATTAATGATACTCTCCCCGAGACGACATTCCAACAACTACGTCGGGTAGAACCACGACAGTTGTTACGGAACCCTAAATCAACCGGGCAGCTTAACTATTACGAAATTGGGGTTATAATACTTACAACGGAGCAGAAGCTCGCTAATTAGGGGTATAATACCTGACTATAATAACAATTCTATAGAAATTGAGATTGAGAATTGAATTGTGAACGACGGAAAGTGAAACCTGATGGCCTTCTTATATAGGGCCTAATTCTGGTCACCACGCGGCCCGCGTAAAGAACAGACAAGGGTTACGCGGCCAGCGTCAACCCTGGTCAACTCTATAGCTTATCCCGGTCATGATCTAGACCCGCCACGATGTCGACACGTGTCGGCTCAGGGTGTCTCCGCGTTTTGATGATCTCTAGAGGCCCGCGTAAGAGTTAAGGTGAGCTTACGCGGCCCGCCTTAACTTATAATTTCACCGGACTAAGTTTCAGCCTTGATACCGCCCGCGTAAGGTTGGGGTGGGATCCTACGCGGCCCGCCTCAACTCAATATTTCTTGTTTTTAATTTATTTTATAAATTATAATGTATTTCGGGCTTGGTTTTTACGTACGGGGCGTAATTAAAGACATATTGAAACATTCTAAAGTATAATAGGGTGTCGTGAAATTAATCGAGGGTGTTGCTTTTACCGAGGGTTGTTACAGAAACTACCAAGCATGGACGAAAGACGATGAGTACGCGTTGGTAAGTGCGTAGCTAGATATATCGGAGGCCCCCGATGTTCGTAAGTGCTTTAAAAGTTATTTTTTTTACATAATTCGGCCCTTTTTTTTTTGTAAAATATAACATTATAATTTTTTTATTTCTTTGTAGCAAATTATCAAACATTACCGGTTTTTTGGCAAAGAATTCGTGAAACGTTTTTTAAAGCAATGGGGAAAGATGAATATCGAGATAAAGATTTTATTTCAAGCAAATGGACCGATATCAACTTTAAATGTCATTAGTTTCAAGAGCTCTTACATTGCACTCGGGACAACTGGGGAAGCAGCCAAAACGATGGTGATATTATAACAAGAGCGTCGAAAGAATACAATGCTACGAAAGGCAGTTTCACGTATTTGAGATGTTGGGAGCTTTTACGAGGAAGTCCCAAATGGTCAAACCTACCGACGATAACGTCTAGCGGTAGACGTAAATCAAAGCGGTCCAAAACATGATAGTTGATTGACCAGGATACACCCAGCTCAGATGCTCGTAACGTCGATTTAAATATTACTTTAGACGCCAACGAGGATTTGGAGTTGGAACGACCACCGGGTAGAAGAAGTGTAAAAATAAGGGAAAAAAAGGCGGAGTCCTCTTCATCTAATCTCGATTATTGAAGCAAGATTTTGAAGAGATGAATCGAAGCCTTCAGGACATTCGAGGTAATAGGCTTTTACAAACTATGGAGGAAAAAAACGCAAAAAACAAAAAGTTTGTCGCGATACAAGAATCGAGAAAAATGGAGAAAGATGTCGAATTTTTGTCTAAACCCATCTACCATCTCACCGGCGACGCGTTGATACTAGCACAAATGCGTCGGCAATAAATTCTTCAAAAATACGGACTCTAGCTTAATAGTTTTTTATTTATTTGTTTCGGTTTTTTATTTTTTTAGGATTTTAATTTTTTTTCTTATTTTGGGTTTTTATTTTTTAAGAATGTAATATTTTAATTTAATGAATTTTATTTGTTTTAATTAAAAAAATGGGGCATTATTGGACATTATCACCACTATGCCCCTTTGTGAAAAACGCCCATTTGCTGACTAGGATGACACGTGGCGGAAAATGCCCATGGGTGGGCATTATTCACCGTTATCACTACGCATGGTCTAAAAACTGTAAGAACGAATTTAAAAAGTGTTATGTGACATCTAAAAAATTATAGAGAAATGGAAAAATAATAACCTATATTTCGTATAATTATGCTAGATTCCGTATCAGTTATATTGAATTCTCTATAATAATAACCTAAAGGATCAGTTCTATTTTTGTATCATCGTTTTGTTTTGGAAAATTGGATTTTAATATTCCAATATTTGGTCCCAACTTTAAAAATAACCACTGGCAGTCCTAATTTTTAACATATTGGCCTCCAATAGACCCTGACTAACAGAAACCTAACGCTGTTAGTCTCCGGTCGCCGAAAAAAACGTTTTTTTGGCCGGAAAACTCAACAATTTTGTCCCGAACCTCTTTGTAACCTTATTATGGACCTTTGGGAACCTTTTTCTAGTGAAAGCCCCGATTATTAAAGTTGTCGGAAAACTCCTTTTTCGCCGAAAAACTTCCTTTTCACCGGAAAACTCAAGTTTTTAGTCGTAAAACTCAACATTTTCGTCTCAAACCTCTTTGTAACCTTAGATCGGACCTATAGAAACCTTTTTCTTGACAAAAACGGTTTTCCGGCAACCAGAGACTAGCTAACGGCGTTAGGGTTTTGTTAGTTAGGGTCCATTGGTGGCCAATATGTTAATAGTTGGAACTGCCGGTTGTTATTTTTGAAGTTGGGACTATTGGTGGCCAACGGCGAATAGTTGAGATTATTAAAATCTAATAGTCCTTTTGTTTTTAATGTGCTGTTATAATTCCCCACAATGAAAAGTGTTAATATAATTTACATATGTGCTAAAATCAATTATCTTGTTTAATGTACATGTGTTAATATTATTCAAAAGTGCTACTTTATGTACGTGCTAGGATCTATTCTCACGGTTTATAGGATAAATATAGTTTACATCGTAACCATCCCCATCTATAGCAAGCTCACCTGCATAACAAATCAATACTATGCAAATTTATATCACATTTTAGTAGTTCATAATTGTAAAACCACACCGCTTAATAGATCATAGAATTATCTAAACCGATTAACCTGCTATGGCTGATACAACACACAATTATATAGATACAAACGATGAATAAATGATGAAGATAAGCTCATCAAAATGAAATTTGTGACTAAATAAAAAGATGTGCCTGATACGAAGAGATTGGTTGAAGGTTCAGCCGTTCATTTGGTTTTGGTTGATTGGCAATATAAATAGTGTAGAACAGTTATTAGGGGCCACCGGGACCGGTGGGCACCAACATTGTCACCGTCTTACAAGTGAACTCACTGTAATCACGTGACAAACCTTAATAACCCTAAAGCGAACAAAAATCATTGATGCGTTTCGTTTCTTGCTGGAATTCTGTAAATAGAGTGAACGATTACGCCCTAAATGGATGGAAACGACGCAAAAGAGGGATGCATCTTACGAGCAACAAGTGATGGTTGTGGTTTCTTGCCGAAAATCGATGGAAAAGTTACGAGTCAGCCTTAGGGTTGGGACTTTAAATCACAATGGACTAGTTTCTTTTATGTGTTGTTAATAAATCAAAATTAATTCTCCGATCAATAGGAAACGATATTTAGTAAGGTTGTTCACGAGCTGAACCAGGCCATGTCACACCCCAACCCGTAGCGGAATATTTGTCGGAGTGAGATGATTGTCCATAGCTCATGACAACTATTATAAGTTTGAATATTTAGCATCCAAATTAATTGTCGCACATAACATAAAATATCCAAAAATAATTCATGCTATATCCAAAAGTTATAAGTTATGAACGAAATCCATTAAATTAACTAAGACAGATCCTATGTGTCTTCGACCTTCAATCTACTCATACTTGTGTACTTGTGTCATGCGTAAAATAATTTGGTTCAACAATAAGTTGATGAATATATAGATCTTAGTTTTAGAGAGTAAATGTTTTAGTTTATTCATTTATAAAAGAGAAAAATGCCCGGATAGTCCCTGTGGTTTCGCCTTTTTTCACCTATAGTCCCTATCTTTCTAAAACTACTTGAATAGTCCCTGTGGTTTTCCGTTTTGTTCTCGGATAGTCCCTGGGTCTAACTTCAGTTACTTTTCTCAGTTAAGTGGGTGTTGAAATGACCAAAATACCCTTTCCTTAAAAGACCAAACCATAGGGACTATCCGGGCACCTTCTCTTTATAAAACCCATCCACCCTTCATCTTCAACATTAAGAAAATTACATATGCACATCTTCTTCCCCAATTTCCTAATCCTAAAACCCTAACCAACAATCTTGCCACCACCACCTCCGTTTTCGTTTTGTTCCGGATCTGTCTGTGTTCCTGTAACAACTTTTCGACAAACTCAATTCAATCACACACACCACACAACATCAAACACAGCAATCAAAACCAAACACCAAAACAATACCTTTACAGTCTCGAAGTTTAAGCACACATAACCCAGTGAATCCACTAGCAATAACAGATAGATCTGAATCAGTAACACCAGGATAAAACGACCGTGAAGCAGATTGCGAGAGATCAAGATCCTTAAGATGAGTGAACCGTGCAACCATCTTCTTCAGCATGTGCGGACCAGCACGTGCACAGAGCTTCTTCCGCTCGGTGCTCTGTAAATAGAGTCATTTCTTGCATACAAGACCGAATACTTCTTAATCTTTATCGGTTTCGAGTTTAGATAACACTGCACGAAGCTCGTCGTCGCGTAATCGTTCGTTGATGGTGATTTGTTATGGTTCGGGATCCTCTGTCATGGCGATTTGACCGATTTGAGGGTGATTGGGTGGTGAATTGTTGAGAGAATTTAAACTCTAATTGTTTTTAAAGTGTTGTGAATTTGTTGGAGGGTGTTTGTCAGGGAGTTGGGTTGGGATCGTGCAGCGATAAACTTACCAGATGGTTCTGTAGTTTTGTGATTTTTGACAACATTGAATTTTGATCATGGATGAGCAACAGAGCAAGTGGTGAGAAGATGTGGTTGGTTAGGGTTTTAGGATTAGGAAATTGGGGAAGAAGATGTGCATATGTAATTTTCTTAATGTTGAAGATGAAGGGTGGATGGGTTTTATAAAGAGAAGGTGCACGGATAGTCCCTATGGTTTGGCCTTTTAAGGAAAGGATATTTTGGTCATTTCAACACCCACTTAACTGAGAAAAGTAACTGAAGTTAGACCCAGGGACTATCCGAGAACAAAACGGAAAACCACAGGGACTATTCAAGTAGTTTTAGAAAGATAGGGACTATAGGTGAAAAAAGGCGAAACCACAGGGACTATCCGGGCATTTTTCTCTTTATAAAATAGTAACATGCAACTTTAAGTATTTATGTGATATCCATAATCACAACAAATCAAATAATACCACAATTTCCAACAATTCACCACAACCACATATGATAACAAAATATGACATAATGAAACAATGATAACGAAACAATATGAGATTCATGCCCTAAAGGGCAGATCAAAATGGTGGCGATGCCAAGTTCAACCCATAGCCATGACGAATCGGTATATGACACAAAGCGCATAACAATTAGGTACAAGCATATGAAACATAAGAAACAAATAAACGTAACACATAACGATACTTTGATTTGGATGTTGATGTTAAGAAACATATGAAATAAAGGACATATGATACACCCCAAAAGGTTTAGGTGATAAAAAGGGAAAGAAAATATGTACTTACGAGTTGCGTTTGCTTCAACCTGTTTTAATCCGCATGAGTGATAAAAAGAGATATTCCAAAACAAAAGTCACCCTAACGAGATAAATAAAAAAAAACACTAAACAACTAAAACATCAAAAAAACCATATAAAATAAATAAATCCTATATTTTGGGCTTTTGTCTAATCAAAATTTATAAATAAAATTATCAACACAACTAATAAATTAATAAAGTTAATTGCCAAAATCGTCCATGAGGTTTGGGCACATTTCCCATTTTCGTCCAAAATGACACTTTTGTACCAAATTGCCCCCAACGTTTGTAACTTTTTGTCATTTTCATCCAAACCACTAACTTAGTTTATTTTTTATGTTAAGTTGATGATATTTGGATTAAACTGACAAATATAAAACCACGGGGACGATTTAAGCAATTTACTCAAACCTTTTTTAATTTTTTTATTTAATTATTTTTGTTACATATATAATAAACAAGAATATACATGGAGTTTTTAGGGAAAAAAATTAATAGTTTTGTCACATAATTTTTATAAATTTTCAACCAAATCATTAACTCAGTTTATTTTTTCTGTTAAGATGAAGGATGTTTTAAATTTTATAAATTAAGACAAAAATTAATTTACAGCTTCTTTATATAAATCAGTTTTATAAAGAGAAAACGTCATTGGTGTGCAATACATAACAATCGATTACAACTTTTAGTATTTATGAGTGGTAGAGATAGAAAAAAATTGTAAAACGTTACATATTTTTTAAATGTGTTGAGCACCTAGGAAATGTGTTGGTAGAAATAAAATATTTATTTAATTAAGATTATGAGGGTAACTAACTAATACTTATTCTTAGTGGCTTGAGTAAAGAAACTTTTGATTCATAGCATTATAATTACAATTTGGTGGGTAATTTTAAGGTTTGGTAACGGTACGTTGTTTGATGGAGGGGGGGGGGGGGGCACTGGCTTCTGTTTTTCCTTAAGAACGAATTTAAAAGATTAGAAGATGAATTACAAACTTGGTACATATGATAAGATTTTTTTATTTGACCTTTTTTAATAAGGTTACCAGCATTTTAATTTTCTAAAATTTAAATGTTTAAGTAGATTCTATTTTTATAAAACTGATCTATATAAAAAATTAGAAATTAATTTCTTTCTTAGTTTATAAAAATTATGTGACAAAGCTATTATTTTTTTATATAAAAATTGCATGTATATTCTTTTTTATTATATATGTATCAAAATTAATTAAATAAAATAAATTTAAAAGAGTTTGAGTAAATTGACAAAATCGTCCCTATGGTTTTCTATTTGCCAGTTTTATCCAAATATCCTCAACTTAATAGAAAAAATAAACTAAGTTAGTGGTTTGGACGAAAATGGCAAAAAGTTACAAACGTTGGGGGCAATTTGGTACAAAAGTGTCATTTTGGACGAAAATGGCAAACCTGCCCAAACCTCAGGGACGATTTTGGCAATTAACTCAAAATAATATTTGCAAATAGATAAACTTGGTGACATACTCCCTTCGTCCCATTAAATGAGTCTTATTTTGAATTTTCAAAGTCTTTATTTATAAACTGTGACTTTAATTATATATTTTTTGTGTTATATAAAACTTGATGAAAATTAACCCGATAAAAACACTTGTAAAACACACTCAAATCATATAACCTTCATCAAGTATTATCTAACAAAAATAAAATTATTTAAGGTCAAAGTTTATAAATAAATACTTTGAAAATTCAAAATAGGGCACTTTTAATGGGAGGGATGGAGTACTAATAATTTAATATTTGAATAAAATACAATATAAGTTAATTAGCATGGTAATCAACCTTCAAGTATATCATATGTATTAAATCATACTCCTAACTACATGTAAATACTAATCAGTTTTTTTTTTTTTGTAATATATTATAATGCATATAAAAATATAAAATATTCTATATCCTACATTTATAAAGGGCATGTACAGTAACTTACCTTTTTTTTTTTTTTTTTGTCTTTTTTCTTTTTTCTTTTTTGTTTTGCTTTTGTCTTTTTTTTCAACTTTTTTATTTTTTTTGTCTTTTTTTTGTACCTTTCAATTTTTAGTGTTAACAATTACAACCTGTTAACTTTCTAAAAACTTTGTAATTGAGTTTTACGTGTTTATTTTTATGTATATGTTGGTATAAATTCAAATTAATTGACGTTTAGACGTAAATTTTTCTCAGAAATGAGTTATGTCAAATATAATATGTTTTTATTCTTATTATTATATACGTTTTTCAGTTGGTCTACGTTTTAACGCAATTTTTTTTTTGAAAATGAGTCAGGTTAAATATAATACAATTTCTTACTTATTTTTATGTATGTTTTCAGTTGTTCTACGTGACGTAAATTTTGTTTAGAAACGAGTTGGGTCAAATATAATACGTTTTCATTAGACGGTATAAATTCGAGTCACTTTACGTTCCGACACCGCTGCAATGCGTCGTAAATGTTTTCTTATGTGCTTATTTTTATGCACGTGTTAGCATAAATTCAAGTTGGTCTACGTTTTGACGTAAATTATAATTAGCAAGTTGTGTGAATACTGTTTTCATTCTATTTGTTTTTTGGTTTCTTTCTTGATTTTTTTGGACTTTATTATTTTTATTTTTTTTACTTTTCTTTATATTTAGTGTTTTAGTTTAAGGTTCATTTTTCATTAAAGTTATATTTAAGATAAAGTTTATATTTCCATCGACAATTAGTTTAAAATTTTATTTTTATTTTTATGGTTTTTAGTCGATAAGAACATGTTTTTATATTCTTTCAAGCATATTTATTTCGGTTTCTATACGGAACCAACAGAGATATCGACCAAAACGCTGCTGCGTAGCGTGGTAATCTTACTAGTTAAAAGTAAAATAATCCGAGCTAAGCTGATCTGAGCTACCAAGTGAGCCAAACTGAGCCAATCCGGTTCTTTACAAGCCTAGCCTCTAAGCTCATTTTCTAACCAAGCCAAGCCGGCTCGGCTAAGTTTCAAACCGAGCTATACCAAGCGAGCTTTTTTGGACAACCCTAAGTTTCAAACCGAGCCATATCAAAATCCAAGCGAGCTCCAAGCCGTAAGCTTTTTGGACAACCCTAATATTTAATCGCGACATGTTAACAAAAATCATATTTATGTCATCGTTTTTTGTTTTGTTACCATTTTATATCTTTTCTTTTCAGTTTTCGTATCATTTGGGTTTAATATATATGAAAAAGATATGTTT
This sequence comes from Helianthus tuberosus, assembly GCA_030545235.1. Taxonomy (NCBI): domain Eukaryota; kingdom Viridiplantae; phylum Streptophyta; class Magnoliopsida; order Asterales; family Asteraceae; genus Helianthus; species Helianthus tuberosus. The sequence continues at coordinate 21,981,215 of CM060371.1, forward strand.
TTTTTTTCTATCCAAACGAAATTTCGTGGCTACACATGTTTCCATAAACATATAGCAAAGAAATTTAGTCTGATGAAAAACTTTTATCAACCAGCAAAGAAATTTAGTTTGGTGAAAAACTTTTAGCAACCTTGTTTGTCGCTATACGTTGATATTGCTGCGAAATAATTTTGTTGCTAAAGGGTTCGTCGCACAAAGCTTTCTTGTAGTGTTCACTGATATGGTGTCCCCCCCCCCCCCCCCCAGCTCCACCACACATCATCACACACAAAAGTGATCCGATTTTAAATCCTACAAGTGCAAAATTATGTGATAGTTAGGTGTAAACAAATATTGTTTAAAAATGTTAACATAATCGACCATTAATGTCCCTATTTAGCCTTAATTAAGTAAAATTAATCCCATTATTATTGTCCCTAAATGACCTTAAATGATCATAATTAGATATATATTAATTGTCAAATTATTATTTTTTTGAATGTAATGGTTACTCTATTAATTGTTAAATTTATTTTGTGAGTGCAAATGTGATTGTTGGGTTAATTTCTATGGTTTAACATGTTTAATATGATATTTTTAATATATTTTTATTGATCTTTCAACTTCAATTCAAATGCACTATTTTTTTTAAATTACTATTTTGGCTCATATGATTTAGCGAGTTTAATCCTTTCAGGCTAAAAAAGGAAGTCATGACATATTAGACTCTGAAGTTGTATTTTGAAATGGTTTTGTCCCTTAACACATTAGGGTTGTTTATATAAATTACAATGTTCTTTTAATAGTAAAGAGACGATTTATGTAATTATTGAAGTCTTTATATTATTTTGTTATATTCAAGATTATAATTTGACTAAATACGTTTTAAATATACAAATATAACTATTGAAGTTTTTATATTATTTTGTTATTTTCAAGATTATTAATTGACTAAATACATTTTAAATATACAAATTTGTTTTTTATAAATGTTTTTTTAAATTAATTTGTTTTTTAAAACCGTCCATCTTTCTTAAAATCATTCTTTTTTAAAGTATTATTTAAAAAAACCATTTATAAAAGACAAATTTGTATACTTAAAATGGACGGTTTTAAAAAAGGTTTATAAAAAACAAATTTCTCTACTTAAAACGTAGAGTAAACTGCCATTTTGGTCCCTGTGGTTTGGCCAGTTTTGCCACTTTAGTCCAAATCTCAAATTTATTACATCTGGGTCCCCGTGGTTTGCATTTTGTTGCCATTTTGGTCCAAAATCCCAAAACCCCCTTTTTTGACTGTTGAAAGCTGTCTATTTTGTCCTTTAGTGCATGGGCATTTTGGTCATTTTTTAAATTTTATCTTTTTAGCAATAAATAATAATGCCAGAACAACAAAGAAGCACCACCACCACCACCGCCACACTTCCTCCCCCTTCTCACCATCACCACTCTCTATCTCTCCTTCTCTCCTCTCTGCCGCCACAAGCACCACCACCACCGTCACCTCCTTCTCCTTCCCCTGAGACCACCATCACCGCCAACACGTCTACACCACACGTCCCTTTCTGCCGCCGGACCTCAGCACCGCTGCAGTCTCTCACTCTGCTCTCTCCCTCTCTTTGACCTACCACCACCACCTCCGCCACCATCAACACCCACCCTACCGCCACTACATCGTTCACCGCCACCCACCGCCTCTGCACTCTCAAAACCCCCTCTGTCTCTCTCTTCTCTCTCTCTACCATGTTTCAAACAACCCTCAAAAACCCCCAAATGACCCCCAAAATCAACCCACCGCTACCTTTCCTCCGCCATCGCCATCACCGTCCTCCGCCTCGATCGCCTCAAAGTGCACGCCGTTTCGGTATCACTCGATATCGAGCCAAAACCCACCACCAACAACCGCCAAAACCGCCAAAACCCACCACCAACAACCACACTCAACATCACCAACACCACCACTCTTCTCCGCCGCCTAATACCACTACTGTTCTCCACCGCTCACCACCATCACCACTGTTCTCCACCGCCCCAGACTGATCTACTACAGAGGTCACCACCAACAGCCGCCGGCAATCAATCATGGTGCTACATGTTCAGGAACCACCAGATCTGAGCATCTTCCTTGTTCTCGTTTTAATGGTGAAAAATTGGCTGAAAATGGTGAAAATGATGTTGTTAGTGTTAGGGTTAGTGTATGTATTATTTATAACATAGTCCCTACAGACTACAGAGTGAATTGAAGATTTGAAGGGGTGAGATTTGGGAGGATGCAGGAAGATGAAAGGGTGTTCGAGAGAGAAGAGAGAGAGAGAGAGACAGGGGGTGTTTAAGAGAGAGGGTTATAATAATTCTAAAATTTTGATTTAATTTTTTTTTATTCAGTAATGGCTTATAATAATTACAAATGCCCAAAATGCCCCTGACAATGAAGACAAAATAGCAGGGTCAAGGTAGGAGAATCTGGTCAAATTTGATATTTGGACCAAAATGGCAACAAAATGCAAACCACAGGGATCCAGATGTAATAAGTTTGAGATTTGGACTAAAGTGGCAAAACTGGCCAAACCACAGGGACCAAAATGGCAGTTTACTCTAAAATGTATGTTATTAAATAATAATTGTGAAAATAACGAAATAATATAAAAACTTAAATAATTAAATAAATAGTTTCCTTAATGTTCATAGAACTTTGTAATTTACATATACAGTCTCAAATGTTTAAAAAATCAAAATACCCTTACGGGACCAAAGTAACAAGTTATTAGTAGAGGACAAAACTATTACAAAATGCAACATAGATTCCAATATGTTAAAAGATTCAGTTTTAAGCTAAAACTAGTAATATTGCCCGCGCGCGTTGCGGCGCGGGTACATCGCACGTTTCGAATATCGTAAACATCGAATGAATTAGTTCAAATGTTATGTGTTGCGTGAACCACACAAAAACGTGTGTTTCGACGTATCCGATTAAACTTAATGTAACCTACATAAGCTTTGCGATTGGATCAAAACGTAAAGTAAAGTAAAATAAATCGAATGCATACCGTACAATTACAACGTATTATAGGTGACTCGACTCATACATAGAAAACATAGCGGGTATAGAGGAAAAACATATACGTGTAACAAAAATATATTAATTAGAGCTTTTAAAAAAGGAAAAAACCACAATTAAATTTCACTCGATTAAGAACAAAATTTAGGAAGCAATTAACAATCATAAAATAAGTATAAAAACATATTATATTTTACGTGACTTGTTTTCCAAAAAAATTACGCCGAAATGTAGAATAACTCGAATTTAGACCGACAGGAACGTAAAAATACGCACGTAAAATTAATTTTTTAACGGAAAGGTATTATATTTAACCCCACTCGATTTTTATTAAATATGTTTACGTCGAAACGTGACAACTCAAATTTATACCAAGATGTACGTTAAAATAGTTTCTTTAACGTAAAGGAACGATACGTAATATAGTTTAAACAAAGTAGTTTAACATAAAAATTTATAATGAAATTCAAAAAGAAAAAAAATTATTTGCAAACAACATGAATCGAACATAGATCCTTCCAACACTCAACCAAAGCAGACAACCAACTATTATAAATGTAAACTATATTACTTAGTCTATTATAAATGTAAACTATATTACTTAGTGGTGGGCGGTGGAAAAAAAAAGAAAAAAGAAAATTATTTGCAAACAACATGGATCGAACATAGGTTATTCCAACACTCAACCAAAGCACACAACCAACTATTATAGGAATACATTTGAGTGCGTAACAGAAATGTAAATTATATAACTTAGTAGTGGTCGGTGGCTTTCGCCACCGACTTTCTATTTAAGAGAGTATAAAATATGGGTATTTTGAAATATCACAAAATACGGAACATCTTGTATACTAAGTCGTATATAAATAGTTGTAATCCATATGAAAATTATTTTTTGTTATACGCCGCCTCAGAATTATGGAATTAGAAGTTCCCTGTCAAACATATGTTGCCATTATTAGTAATTAATGCAGATTTTTATTTTGTAAGATAATGTAGTGTTCGGTGCTTTCTATTTTAAGAGAATAGATTATAATAAATAAATATATGTATAATCCAAGTTGTATCCAAAAAGAGAATTGGGCCCAAGAAGGACACAAAGTGCGGCCCAACCATCAAATTAAGAAGAAGAGCACGATGCATGCTATACATATGATAAGGCCAACCAAAGTCGGTGGAAATCCCACCGACTTTGGTTTTTAAGATAGTATAAAATGGCTAAACTCACTAAACCACATAGGCGATATGTTACTCATTTACAGACTTTAAAGTATGATGTGCAATTCTCTTCCTCCTTTCACCCTTTTCTTTATTTTATGTTTACTTTTCTCTATACCTTTGCCTTTGTATGACATTTTTATATATTAGATTTTTAAAAGATTTAAAATTACTAATACACCCCATTTTCCTTTTAATTCTGTTTTATTATAACTTCTATATATTTTACACAAACTTTTTAATTCTGTAATACACACATCGCTAGCTTCTGATAGGAATATGACTTGGCCATACAAAATAACATTCAAATCAAGATATGTGTTTTTTTTTTTCGATAGCATAATCATGACTTAATCATACAACATAACATTCACAAATGTCACATCTGGAGATAGCATAATCATGACTTAATCTTACAACATAACGTTCACAAATGTCACATCTGGAATTTTTGGCATACGGGTAGCCAAGGCAACTCATAAGAATTTTCCTTTTTTTTTTTTTAATTTCACTGCATGGGGCCTTCAAGCTTTAACCATAATATACTTGTTTGACAGGTCGTATCAGAGATCGCTTGATGATGACTTGGTCCCATTGTATCAAATTGGGTGGTGGAGAAAACAGTAAGTCGATCAACTACGTTTACTTGGACCATTTACTTCTACAATGTGCTTCTTTTGTCCGACACTTAAATGGCTTAGACCCACATAATCCCGAGGAGCAAGCTCAGATGAAGAAGTTATACTTATTGTTTTTATACTCTGGTGTTCTAACCTCAATCTTGATAACTTCTGCAGCAGTGGACACCATAACAGTAAATCAAATCATCAAAGATGGAGAAACAATTGTTTCATCAGGTGAAAATTTCGAGTTGGGGTTCTTCAGCCTCGGCACTTCAAAGAATCGGTATGTTGGAATATGGTACAACAAGATATCTACTTGCACGGTGGTGTGGGTTGCTAACAAAGAAACTCCACTAGCCAATACATCTGGTGAGCTCAGAGTTAACCAAGGTGGATTGCAACTGTTTAATGGTAACAAGACGGTTATCTGGTCAACAAATTCATCTGGATCTGTTAATTTGGTGGCACAGTTACTGGATACCGGGAATCTTGTTTTACGTGATCAAGGGATTTCGATCTGGGAAAGTTTTGATCATCCTGGAGACACTATTCTCCCGGGAATGAGAATCGGTATAGACTTGGTGACAGGAAAAGAAAGACACTTGACATCATGGAAGAGCGAAGATGACCCGTCTGCAGGTCAGTTTGTTCTCCAGGTGGCTCCAAATGGGTATCCACAACTGTTTCAGACGCAATTGAATTCAACGTCAAGATTTGGGCCATGGAATGGTGTTACGTTTAATAGGATGCCTGATTTTGGCGAGAATTCAGTAGAGTTTGTATTTAACGAGACAGGCAGATACTTTGAATATAAATTTGTGAACAACTCAATTTTGTTCAGGATGCAATTGAAGCCAGATGGAACAATTGTAAACTGGAACTGGATCAATCGCACACAAAGTTGGGGAGTATTTTCATCTGCAACAATTGATAACTGTGCAGCTTATTCCATCTGCGGCCCCAATGGAGAGTGTAACATTAACAATGCCCCTGCTTGTAATTGCCTGGAAGGTTTTGAACCACGCCGCCCTGATCAATGGAGCATAACAGATTGGTCGAGTGGGTGTCACCGGATAGAACCGTTAATATGTGGGCATGGAAATAGTTTTCTGAATATTTCAGGTGTACAATTCCCTGACACAAATCACTCATGGTACAATCAGAGCATGACATTAGCCGAATGTGAAGCGGCCTGCAAGAGGAATTGCTCGTGTATGGCGTATGCTAATTCAGATATCAGAAATGGAGGAAGTGGGTGCTTGCTATGGTTTGATGATCTAATGGATATACGCGCAGAAGGTGCAGCCCAAGCACTACACATAAGAATGCATACCTCTGAGCTAACAAGTAAGGCTTGATTTATATGCAAAACTTCTTACAAAATGCTCATGATTTATCCAATTTTAAATAATAACAAGACGGTTGTGTTTATAACTATATATTCATTTGGTACAGCCTGGGTACACGATACTAACAACAAGAAACAAAGGATCATAATAGTCGTGTCAACTTCACTTTGTTTGATCCTCGTATGTCTGATACTAGCACTTTATTTTGCACGAAGAAAGAAGAAAAGATCTCACAAGACAGTATTAGGTGATCACTCATTCAATCCTTTTTTGGGAGGAGGGGTTAACACTAGAATTCAAGTAAAACACACTCACATTATCCAAACTTGTAGGTCCAGTGCCAGCACATGATGAGAACTATACCGATGAGACTCGTAAGGAAGATACAGGGTTGTCGTCTTATAGCCTGTCCATCATTGCTAAGTCTACTAACAACTTCTCTCCCGATAATAAGCTCGGTGAAGGGGGATTTGGTCCGGTTTACATGGTAATATTATTAAAATATATATCTGAGTTACATTAAAATTTAGGGAAGATTTACATTTAACATAATCAGAATCTTTAGGGCGTGTTGGAAGATGGACAAGAAATAGCTGTGAAACAACTGTCAGAAACTTCAACACAAGGGCTAGATGAGTTCAAGAATGAAGTTAAATTCATTGCCAGACTGCAGCATAGAAATCTTGTAAAGCTTCTTGGATACTGCATTCAGGGAAAGGAAAGAATGCTTATATATGAATACATGGCGAATAAAAGTCTTGATTCGTTTATTTTCAGTAAGACACACAAATTTTCACTAGCCATATATAGTGCAATCTATTGTTTTCCTACTAATTTAGCAACTAACATTTTGGCAGATGCATCTCAAAGTCCAACGCTTGATTGGCCTCATCGTTTTCGTATTATCCATGGGATTGCTCGAGGGCTTCTTTATTTGCATCATGAATCACGCCTAAGAATCGTACATAGGGATTTGAAAGCTAGCAATATTTTGTTGGATAAGGATTGGAACCCAAAGATATCAGACTTTGGTCTTGCAAGAAGGTTTAGTGGACATGAGACTGAAGCCAATACCAACAGAGTGGTTGGAACCTAGTAAGAATAAAAATTTCTCATTTGATTGCATTATTTTCATTTAAAATACTCACTCCAAACTTCTTTTAAGTGGTTATATTCCTCCGGAGTATGCACTACATGGGCATTTCTCAGTAAAATCAGATGTCTATAGCTTTGGAGTTTTGATGCTTGAAATAGTGTGTGGGATGAAAAACCGAATATTCTCTCAAGACGAACACCACCATACCCTTATTGGACATGTAAGTTTTCGTTTATGGACTTTTCTTTTGATTTGGGAGATCGATGGATTGAAAGCAATGTTTTTGGATTCTTTTATACATCAAAAAATATTTTCTTAGCTCGCCTATTAAAATAAAAATTTCTTGTTTTTGACATTACTTAGGCATGGAGACTGTACAAAGATGGAAAATCACTTGAGCTAATGTGTCCAACTTTGAGAGCCTCATGTGTTGAGTCTCAAGTGCTGCGAACAATACATATTGGTTTGTTATGTGTGCAACATCATGCAGAAGATAGGCCAACTATGTCTTCGGTGGTTCTCAGGTTAGGTAATGAGAATACTTTGCCTCCACCTAAACAACCCGCATTTTTTGCTGAAGAAGAAATGCCAGAGCTTAGATCTATCTCGTCTGGTCCGACATTGGATTCTGTTGATGAGATCACTATAACTCAGTTACAAGCTCGATAACAAGTATATTTTGGCTTGTATAGATGTTAAGTATTGAATTGTGATAGGCTAAATCTATCATATGTTAGAATCACAAAAAGAAGATAAAGTCTTGCACGCACATAAACCATTTATTAAATCTAGTGTACATGGGCTAAATCCAGTAGTATAGATGTATTAGACCAATTAGGTTCATGTTCAATTACTATGTTCTCTAAGTCATTGTATGAATAAAATCCAGGTTTCAACCCTTTTATGATCATACAACTATATGCAAGAGAATATATTTCAGTTTTTGATTTGGTATTAAAGCTCTCAAGAGCGTGATACGCTTCCACCATCTTTTCTTTCCTCAATAGACGTCTTCGGCAGCCTGCCACCATTGTTGGAAATACTTTTAAAAAGGCAAAGCTTAAAGAGAATCTTTTCTATGATCAGATATGAATAATGTCATATATGAGCAGGCTCCGTAAGATCTAGTTCGCGTCACTTTAGATTATTTAATAGTATACTATATAAAATGAATATTCATTTACTCCACATTGACAAAGTCTATGATACAATTAGAATGAAAAGAGGGTCTCAAGAAGAACATTGGTAGGGAGTATTAGTAACATTGGCTAAGCATATAGAACCAAAATGGGTGATTTGTGAATTAATTCTAATTCCCACTTGATGAATTAAAGAAAAAGGTCCCAAAAAGAAAATGATCTTATTTGATCGATGTACATTAATTGCTAATATCAAGAAATAGAATAATTAAGAATCCTAAGTAACAGGCCACACCACTAATGTAACTCTAGAAAATATAGATTTTTATATTTGTTTATATCTTCGGATAATCCTATTTTGAGTAAGACTACCTCTAGATGAGATTCTAACAAACACTTCAATTCAATATAAACAGAATCTCTTACCAATACAAAAACGTATAACTCCCCATGAATCTCAATTGCGCTCATTTCATCACTCATCACTGTAGGAATTCGGTTTAAGCTTTCCCCGTCCCTTTCTTATCAAAAAGCTCCTTACTTATACCAAGGAGTGTGGTCCGTTCCATAAATTACAAGGATATGTGAAGCTCAATATGTCTATCTGGAAGCACAAGAGGTAGGATGGGCGGTTCGTTAGATCCAATATGGATTGAACATGGTCGGTCGTTGGAGTTGACGACTCTTCGGAATCATGGCATCCTATTCTATCAGATTGGAAGGGTTGTAGCACAAAATGCAATTTTAAGTAATTGCCCAATAGATCCTATATCAATCTATATGGAAAAGAAATCATGTAATGAAGTGGATTTTTATTTGTATAATTGATACTTCGAACTTGGAACGAGCATGAAGAAATTAAGAATGCTTCTTTATCCTTTGAATTTTTCTTTCAAGAAATAATATCTTCTACCAAGATATTCATTGAGGAAGCGGAAGCTTGAGGGAACATTTATATACTTCAGGAACAAGCAACATGAACAAATTGATCAACCTTTTCAAAAAAGGCGGTACTCAAGCATTTCCTATTCAAATCATTCAAAATTTATTTTTTAGATACCCAAATGTAAAAAATGTATGGAAAAAAATTGTGTCCAATGGGATTTGAACCTAAACTACAGGTTTAGAAGACCTCTGTCCTATTTGAGTTTTAGACAAAGTGTTTAGGTAAAATCCCAGTTAAACGTAAGGGCAAAGTAAACATAGAAGAGGGTGTTGATCCCATGTGGATGGTTTGATGACTAAACTTTATAGATCTCGACAAAGGATTATAGTTTGTTTAAAAAGAGAGATCAATACTACACACAGAAAATGTATGCCTTGTATTGAATCAGAAAATGAATTTTTATTAGATATATTATAAACATAATTCTTATAATTATCTAGGATTCGTAATATTTATGTTATTATGTATATGTGTGTAACGATGTGACTCGAATATTGAACCGAACCGGTGTGTCGATTGGTTGATACCTATTCGAATGGCAGTTATTCCCGCCATTATTCAACCGAAACACATAACCGCTTCATTTTCTAATATGTATATATATTGCTTGGCGGGAACCATTCTCGTTACCAAGACAATTTCAAGTATCAAATTGTCCATTGCTAATCCCCACAATTACTACACAAAATCCCAATAATCATCATCATGAAATCAACAAGTGATAATGATGCTTCCGCTGGTTATGATTCAAACATCCATCAAAGTGGTATCAGAGCGCCAATTTCTGATCTTAGGGCCACATCTACAATGTTTCCATGTCAACACTGCACAGATGAGAGAAGGGAAAGAAAGTGGTTGATGAAACGGTGTTATTACTGTAATTCTCCAGGCCATCAAATATCAAACTGCAAGAACAAAGAAGATGATGAAGAATCCCAACTAGTTCGTATCGCCATTAATACCGCAGTGCAGCGGCAGAATGAAAAAGATGGAGATCTCAGAAGCGATCAGAGAATAGAGTATTTAGTGGCAGGAACCGATGGAGGTCGTTGGTCGGAAATGTGGTATGTTAGCAAAACTTTAAAACATCATTTTTGTGTGAATTTTATGGGAGATATGTGTAAACTTTATCCAACTTTTGGAATTCCTCTAAACAACATCAGAGACATAAGATCTGGATTAACCAGAGAAGAAGAGATGTGTGTTATTGAAAAACAGAAGATGATGAACAAAGAATCGGAATTTATGTCGTTCAAAACGAATTACTTGAATAATTATTTCGAAAAACTTGAAATATCATCTAACGAACCAGACTGGAATGTTATGATACTTCAAACAATGAGATTCAAGGAATTCTTAGATTGTAAGGCATTGCTCAATATGATGGACGATGATGAATATGTTAGAAAATACAAGTTTATTTTGCAAGCAAAGTTTGACGAAATGGTGGAATGGTTTATAACAAAGATGTTAGGAATAACATGAAGACCAATTCCAGCCTATACCTCAAACAATCGAAGGATTTGTTTGCTAGATATGTATCTGATAATAGAACGAGAAGGGGGACACCGATATGTGACAGAAAATAATCTCTGGCCGATGGATGATAGCGAAAGAGATGGGATTCGAGTATAATGATGGTGAATTAATGCGTCTGGTATACTCAATGTATTTGGATGTTCTCGTTTACTATTACAAGTTCAAGCCATTCAACTACAAGTGCAAGACAAAGATGTTACTGAGGAGGAAACAATGCTGGAAAGGAATGTAGATCCAAGATGCAGTCAAAGTGAAGGAGACGCTGCTGAACAAGATGTTGGTGCACTTGTGTCTGTACTTTGTCTGTATTTAGTCTTGATACAAAACGATGTCTTTGATGTAAGATTGATGTAAGTTTGACCAAGTCAACCATCCTCCGGTTTGACTTGGCCAAACAGTTAGACTATGGTTGATAGATGTTTGGGTCGAAGGATGTGTCATCGAAGGATAGCTTAGATCCTTCGATGAGCTCGAAAGATAACCTTCGAAGGATAGACCACGAAGGATATCATCCTTCGTGGTAAATGTGATCCTTCGATGGGTTCCTGGTCGACAGATGATCTTACGATCAGTCTGTCTGATCCTTCGACCAGACATGCTGTGTTCGGGTATATATACCCATGTTGTGTGTTCACTTGGATGTTAGACATCAGATAGACAGAGTTCGAAAGATAGGCAAAAGTGAGAGCATTCTGTTTAGAACACACACACGATAGTTAGAGAGAGTTTGCAAAACAGATTTGTAAACCTTGTGCTTGTAACCGAACCTTTCATACGCATTAATACAAGTGGTGTTAATCGTTGAAGATTGTGTGTTGTGTTTTGTGCTTGTTCTATCTCGGTTTGCATGCTAGCTTGGATTCCGCACTCGCTAGCGTGTTAGACATAACAAGGAATAGGTTAAACCTCAACCTCCGAGGGACCTACAAGTGGTATCAGAGCCGTGGCTCTTTTCCTTGTTAAAAACCGGGTTTATACAAGTCTTTGAAGTGTTTGGATAAAACTCACTGTTTTAGCAGCCGTGTTTACTGATTTTCTCGCTTTTCTTGACGTTAAAACGGTTCTAAACTTACCGGGTGTGCTAAAAGACGGGTTGGGTAACTTGAAAACTTGTTTTTGAGGTGTTTGGTAATTTCCGGCCAAAATTCCGGCTTCTCCGGTAACCGGTTTTTCTGGATAAGTTTATTATATTTTATTGTTCAAAATCTGATTTTGGCAGAAAATCATGGTCTGACCATACGTCTGCCGAAAGATTTCACCAACCCATCACCTTTTTCACCAACCTGTCACTCTTTGTCAACTGTGTCAGAGCAGTTCGAAAGATATCCTTCGAAGTCGAAAGATCATCTTTCGATCAGTGGAGGTTCGATAGATAATCATCCTTCGAACCAAGGAATCATTTCGAAGGATACATCTTTCGGTTTATTGCTTTTATTCGAAAGACCAGGATCCTTCGATAGGGGAGTCTTTCGAAATCATTGTTCGAAACTCAACAGTGATCTTTCGAACACTGTTGATCCTTCGAACAAGTGTTGATCCTTCGATCCCAGGTTGTTTATGTTTAACAAGTTTGTGATTTTCAGGTATTATTATTCTTGATCAAAAATGAATTCGATGTGGGGTGTTCCGGTAAATGCAGAGATGTATTTTGGTACTCCGGCTCCGGATTCGGGTTCGCAAGCTAATGCTACATCTATCGGTCAATGGGCATTTGTATCAAATCAAGCTCCAAGTGTTCAAAGCATTTTGCTAAGCGAAAGTGAAACGGGAAGTTTGAATAGGCCTCCAAAGTTGATGCACCTAAGTGAATATCCGGGATGGTTTGATAGATTTCATACATACGTCCTTGGTCAAAATACAGAATTGTGGTTGCGGTTCATCACAGATTTTGATCAAACGATAGAGGTTGCTGCTTCATCTGCTGCTACGTTTGCTGATCTTACGGAAGATCAGAAGAAGGTCTATGACTTAGAAAAGAAAGCATATGCCATTCTTACTCAGGCGTTAAGCAAAGACATTTATCATCAATTTGTCAGTTTCAAGACAACGAAGAAGTTGTGGGACGCATTGAAGATAAGGGGCGTAGGAAATGAAGCGACACGCCAATTAAGAAAAGATCTTCTAAGGAAAGAGTTTGATGGTTTTATTTGTATGCATAATGAATCTTTAGGAGATTTGACAAGTCGATTTAATCATTTGCTGACTGAATTGGCAAATATTGGGGTTGTAACAACTTCAGCAGAGATAGTGAAGAAGTTTGCAGATGCACTGCCACCTCAATGGAATAATTTCTTAGAAATTATGAAGTACAATGGCACCTTGGATACAACAAGCTTCAGTGACTTTGCTCAACTCCTGGAAAACAAGAATTAGGAAGAAACTCTTAAGGCAAAAAGAGTTCCAGTGCCACAAAATCCTGAAATTTATTATGGAACTTCTAGCACTTCTACAAAACCTTCTTCACACGCTCCAATTCAAACAGCATTTGTGTCTAGCACTAGCTTGTATGGCACTCCTCCTCCAACAACAGACATGTATGGAAATCCGCTTAATCCAGTCCCTCAACCGGTACCACAACCAGTACCACAACAGCAAGCATGTTATGGAGGCACATCATCTGCTGGTCAGCAATCAACGCCAAATACAGTACGGCTCGACACCTCAAGTTTTTCTAAAGTCAGTGTGGAAGTAGCAAAGGAACACATGGAGCTGCTAAACACCTTGGTGAGCGCATACTGTGGATTAGTGGAAGGTCAGATAGGGAACATTAATCTGACACAAGAAGACTATCAGCAGATTGATAAAGAGGAGATGGAGATGATGGATATCAAGTGGGCCTTTGCAAGTGCTGTTAGGCGAGCAAAGGATTTCATGGAAAGAACTGGCAGAACCAGCTTGGAAAGCAAGAAAGACACCAAGTATGGGTTTGATAAGCAGGCTGTCAAGTGTTTCAATTGTGGTGAACGTGGTCATTTCAAGCGTGAATGTACAAGGCCATCTCAACATGGGAACCAAAATCCTTTCAGAGGTCAAGGCAACCAGCAGAACCAGAACAGGAACAATGTTCGTACGTTGGTGCCTGTCAACAACCAGAGCCAAGCAGGACCATCAAATGCCAACCAGGCACTTGTGGTTCAAGTAGATGAAGGCTGTGATTGGTCAATCCAGTTGGGAAATGATGGTCCGGATGGAACAGCGTGTTTTGCTGAGATTGTCAAGGATCTTAATCACGCCAGTGGTGGAGAATCTTCCGCCAATGGTGGTGACTCTTCTGAGGATGAAGACTCTTCTGGTTACAGCAGAAGTTCGGATGAAGAATCCTCGAGCTCAGGTGATGATCATGTGGATGAGACATCGACTGCGTCAGTTAATGCAGATATTGATGAACTTTTGGAAGAAACTGCAGCAGGAATTCAAAGAAGATCTATTTTGGTGGATCAAGCTGCTTATTCTTCGTCTTCTCTCCATTCAGCCTTTATGGCTAATGTCGACAGTTCATCAAGTCAGGTATGTGTCGATGAACCCACTGCTGCTATTTGTGATAATTGTGATAGATTGCATGTTAGATGTGCTGATTTGGATGCAAACATGTCTGAGTTGCAAGGCAAACATGATGCTTTACAAGCTAGTTTGTTTGACTTGCAAGACAAACATGTGTCTTTGAGAGATAAGTGGTGTGAATTGCAAAGCAAACACGAGGCTTTGCAAGAGAAATATGATGTGACATTCATCCACAATCAGAAGTTAACCGTGGATCTTTCGAAGTGCACTGAAGCCAACATGTTTTATGAAAACCATGAAAAGGAATTTAAGTCAATGATTGAAACGCTAAAGAAAGATAAAACATAGTTGACAAAAATGGTTTCCAGAAAACAAACTGACATTAACCTTTATATAACTCGTCTTGAGGTAATGCAAAAGGAAATGGCGTGTGTTAAAACAGAAAGTGAGGCGATCCGACTCAAGTTAGACAATTATTTGAGTTCTAGCTATGTGTTGGATCACATCATTGACGTTCAGAAAGAGAAACGGGATGTCACATGCATAGGTTACAAGAAATGTCCACCACCCGTGAGAAACAATTTTGATGCACTGCCAGATGAGGAGTATAGAACTCATTTTGAACCATCTGTTCCTTTGGACGTTGAGGAATTTGCAACAGGACTCGGATACAAGAAAGAAGTATCGTCAGATTCGGATGTGTCAGCAGATACTTTTGTAACTGCTGAACAGAATCAGGATCCTCCAGTTGTGATTGAGGATGCTGATTCTTCTGATGATGAATCCGATGATACTGATTCAGCAAAGTCTGATGCGGTGATAAAAGAAGAGGACATACCTCTTGAGAATCATATTCTGTGTGATCCTCCTGCAAAACCCGCTAAGACTGTTGCAATCGAGTCCTCGTCTGAAAAAGGGTCGGAGAGTGTGGATTTGCTGTACACTCTTGTTGGTGATAATAAAATTTATTCAGACAAAGATTTTCCCATTAAGAATGTTAATCAATCATTAATCAGTAAAGTCTTTGAAAATTCAACAAGTAAGTTTTTGGGAAAGACAGGATCACGTGTTACAGTAACTCAGTGCCCTCCTATCCCAAAGGCTGAAGTTAGAAAACAATTTGGCAATCAGAAATTACCAACAGTGCAAAAACAGCAAAACCATACCAAGCCAAAAGGAAAATTACCGGCTCAAGGTCAAAGGAAGCCGAATAAGAAGAAGAACAAGAATGTGAACTTTGTGAAATCTAAGGGAACGGACAAAATTGCAAAGTTTGAAAATCAATCTAACTTAGATTTTGTCAAGAAAGCAACAGTGATGAAAAGGAATGAACCAAGTAGTTCAAAACCTAGTACCTCGGGATCACAAAGTTCATCATCGGCAAGACGACCACATGATACTTCGGGGTTTGTTGAACGAAGATCATGTTTTGAATGTGGTACAATTGGGCACATTGTCAGAAATTGCCCATATCTTCATAAATTAAAAGGAAAAGATGATGATTCCCGTGAACGCAATCACCAACAGCGATCTGTTTCTGTAAAACAAGATCCCCGACTTGTAAAAGAAAGGGAAAAGAAACAGAAACGCCAACAAGTCAAGGTGATTGAAAAGGCACTTAAAAATGGAGTGGTTCAAAAACAATCGGTTCCTGTTAAACCAGAAAGTTCAAAATTTTCAAAAACTTCAAACAATCACGAAGTTAAATTTTCAAACAATCAAACTGGTAAATCACAACAGACATGGAAGCCGAAAATAACCACAAGTTCAGGGGGCCATCACAATTTTCGAATCATCAAAGAATTGAAGTTATTGTTGTTGATGAAAATGGAAGACCCAAGACCACAATGGCTTGGGTCCCCATCTCCAACTAATTATGTGAGTTCATGTGCAGGGTGTTCCAGGAGGAACTATCAGTAGTCATTGGATTGTTGATAGTGGGGCATCCAGGCACATGACAGGCGACATGAAGCTTCTCTACGACGTCAAATCTATTAGAGGAGGTATGTTGCTTTTGCTGGAGATAAAGGCGGATATATTACGGGTGAAGGAATGATCTCCAACGGGGTTGTTAGTTTTGATAAGATCAACTTCGTACAACAACTTGATCACAATCTTCTTAGTGTTTCTCAAATTTGTGATAAGCAGTTCTCAGTACACTTTGATGCAAGTGGATGTTATGTGCTGAAACCCGGATTCAAAATTCCAAAAGAATGGATTCTCTTGTCGGCTCCAAGGATAAATGATTTGTATGTCCTTGATATGAGCCAAGCTATCACAACGTCTGCACAAGCAACTTGTTTCGTTTCCAAAGCCACAGAAAAAGACACAATCTCTTGGCACAGACGAATGGGTCACATTCACTTACGCAAAATGAATCATTTGGTGTCAAATGAATTGGTGAATGGTGTTCCTCTTAAAAACTTCCATCTTCAAGACGTCTGTGTCTCGTGCCAGAAAGGAAAACAAACGAAGAAGCGACACCCTACAAAGAAAGTCAACACGGTGGCTGTTCCTCTTGAACGTTTGCACATGGATTTGTTCGGTCCTGTCAAGCATAAAAGCATTAGGAATGATCAATATTGCCTCGTGATAACTGATGATTATTCAAGATTTTCTTGGGTGGCGTTCATGGCACATAAGAGTGAAACCTTTGGTATTATCAAAAACTTGATCATTCAGATTGAGAATCTCTATAATTTGAAGGTTAGGCGGATACGTAGCGACAATGGTACTGAATTCAAAAATCATGCCATGGCGGAGTTTTGCACTTCAAAAGGTATTCTTCACGAATTTAGTGCAGCTTACACTCCTCAACAGAATGGCGTCGCTGAACGTAAGAACCGCACATTGATCGAGACTGCTAGGACTATGTTGGTAGAGTCACAATTGCCGATTCCATTTTGGACTGAAGCTGTGGCCTCTGCATGTTATACGTTGAACCGAGTCCTTACAGTCAAAAGGCACAACAAGACCTGCTTTGAGCTTATTAACAAACGGAAACCAGATTTGTCTTATCTTGAACCGTTTGGGGCTCCGTGCACAATAATCGATCCTAATGGAAAGTTTGGGGCAAGAGCAATTGATGGATACTTTCTTGGGTATTCCACCCCGAACTTAAGAGTCTGGAATCTAGAGACTAAAAGGGTCGAGGAATGGTCTGAAGTCAGAGTACAAAGGCACACTTTGCCTGTTAGAAATCCTGGTCAGCCTTGGATGTTTGAGTACGATGACTTTTTCAATTCGATCAATGTTGAAGCAGTTGAAGAAAATGCTGCAGCAAGGATGTTTTTCGAGAGTGACAATGCAACAGATTCACCGTTGGTTCGTCCAATTATTGTCAATCAAGAACCATCTTCGGTGAACAATAATGCTCTCGACAACGAGGATTTTCATGATGCTACCGAATTGAACGAATCTTCAGAGGATGACGAATTTCTCGATGCAGATCAAGAAGCTCCAACGATAGCAGTACATGGTACTTCAGAGGGTACACCTCCAGTGGATGTTCCTAGAACAGCTGAAGCTACTGCATCTTCCTCTTCGTCAATTCCGGGCCTTGAATTGATTGTTGATCTCAATCTCAACAATTTGGGTACAAATATTCCAGTTCAAAATAATCCAGAAACAAGGATTCACAATACCCATCCTCAACAAAACATCATCGGAAATGTACAAAGTGGCGTTCAGACAAGAAACAT
Organism: Helianthus tuberosus; assembly: GCA_030545235.1. Taxonomy (NCBI): domain Eukaryota; kingdom Viridiplantae; phylum Streptophyta; class Magnoliopsida; order Asterales; family Asteraceae; genus Helianthus; species Helianthus tuberosus. The sequence goes on from CM060371.1 coordinate 21,999,363, forward strand.
GTTGCGAAACAACAACAATGCAGGCTTATATGCAACTATCCGAGAATCTGGTCAACAAAATGATTGGTCTTTCGCGTGTTATGTATCACAGGAAGAGCCAAGAACTTGGAAAGATGCTTTGAAAGATAGCTCATGGGTTGAAGCGATGCAGGAAGAACTGCAACAATTCCAGAAGCTTGGTGTCTGGAAACTCGTAGAGAAACCTGCTGGTTACAAGAAGATTGGTACCCGTTGGGTGTTTAAATGCAAAAAGGATGACCGTGGAGTCGTTATTCGAAACAAAGCAAGGCTAGTCGTTCAAGGTTTTCGTCAGATTGAAGGGATCGACTACAACGAAGTGTATGCACCTGTTGCACGTCTAGAAGCAATTCGGATTTTTCTGGCTTATGCCTCATTCAAAGGCTTCAAGGTATACCAGATGGACGTGAAAAGTGCATTCTTACATGGTGTGGTGGAAGAAGAGGTGTACGTCGAACAGCCTCCAGGTTTTGAAGATCCTATCCATCCCGATCGGGTTTGGTTGCTCAACAAAGCTCTATATGGTCTACATCAAGCACCGCGAGCTTGGTACGCAACCTTATCTAATTATCTGCTGGAGAATGGATTTCGCAGAGGTCTTATCGACTGTACTCTTTTCATCAAAGAACAAGATGGAGATCTTCTACTGGTACAGGTATACGTTGATGATATTATATTTGGTTCTACTAATGATGTTTTGTGTAGGGATTTCGAGCGTGTAATGCAGGATAAATTCGAGATGAGTGCTATGGGGGAAATGACTTTCTTTTTGGGCCTACAAGTACAACAAACTGAGTCTGGGATTTTCATCCATCAGACTAAATATGTTGGTGACATCTTAAGCCGGTTCCAGATGTCTGATGCAACGCCCATCGGTACCCCATTGCCGCAAAATCACGGAATTACTCCAGACTTGAAGGGTGAAGCTACTAGCCCCTCATACTACCGCGCGATGATCGGATCCCTTATGTACCTCACAGCATCAAGACCAGATATAATGTACCCAACGTGCCTGCTTGCCAGATATCAAGTCAACCCGAAGGCCTCACATCTTGCAGCTGTAAAAAGGATTTTTCGTTATTTGAAGGGTTACCCTGACACCGGTCTATGGTACCCTAGGGATATTAACCTTGACTTGATCGCATTCAGTGATTCTGATTTTGGCGGATGCAAAATCGACGGCAAATCCACAACGGCTGGATGTCAGTTTTTGGGAAATCGCCTAGTCACATGGCAGTGCAAGAAGCAGACGTGCGTCGCTACATCAACATGCGAAGCTGAATACATTGCTGCCTCAAGTTGTTGCTCCCAAGTCCTATGGATCCAACAACAAATGTGTGACTACGGTTTTGAATTCCTAACTACTCCTATTTACGTTGATAATTCTGCTGCCTTACAGATCACTAAAAATCCTGTGCAGCATTCAAAGACTAAGCACATCGAAATTAAGTATCACTTCATACGTGATTGCTTTGAGAAAAGGCTAATCGATGTTGCTTACGTCCACACCGATGACCAACGTGCCGACCTTTTTACCAAAGCATTTGACAAATCAAGATTTGACTATTTATTATTGGTAAACGGCATTAAGGTCAAGCAAGAGTAAAACCAACATCGGAAAATCATTTTTGTAAATACCTTTGTGTTTTAAATTTGTCTTAGTTTATTGATTTTAGGGGGAGTAAATCCAAATTTGAAAATCCAAAAACATCGAAAAATTTCAAAAACACAAAAACAATAGAAAAACAAAAATGAGTTTCCTGGCGAGCAAAAGAGGAAATGATAGTACATCGGTGGTCTGTCTAAACCTCTTTAAACCTAAACTGAAAAACGATAAGCAGCTCTATATAAGATGTATCGGTAGGCTCACAATCATTTTAAAGTGTGCAGGGTGATATAAACTTAAATCGACTGAAGACCAGGTGGGAACCATTCATTGGCATATGGTCTTAGTACCGAAATTTCGTTTGAGAGATTGCCGAGGTTCTGAGATATTCGGTCTTTATGCTGCTTATCATCTGGGTATCATGGTTGTATCTTTTACCGAGATATAACGGGGACGCAAGTCTAGATCTTCCATGATACTATACATACGCGTACATACTGCATACGACCTCAATAAGTGATCAACAATCACATGTCCAAACAAATAAGTGATAATATATCACAAATTCTTTCCGGGATTCAAGTTCGTCTCTCTGCTGTACGAAAGTACTGACCTGTTCATGGACTTGCTCCTGTGCCCTCATGCATCGAAAATCAAGTTCCTCATCAATAAGTGATTCTATCACATAGGGCTTGTTTTCAAATCTAAATAAGTGAGAATCTCACATCATATACGGTCAAACAGATGATAATCGGTATACTCACCGGTAAGATGAACCCTCGTGCATACCTTGATACGGGAATGTGTCGTGATGTGGATGAACACCGGTCGGTAAGTATAAAACATACCTTAATGTATCCCCTCGCCATGATTACATCTGATAAGTTGAGCTTAAGTGGACAACAATACCGATAATTGTTATAGGATGCTTATCTTATGTTAACTAATTGAACAAAGAGAGTGTTTTGACATGACCGTACACTGATATGATTCTCTTACCCTCGAAACTCGCAAAAAGAATGTCTGTAAATATTTATTTAATGCTTTCATTTTCCGCACCTTTGTATATATTTATTTACTGCTTTCAGTCTTTACATTTGAAATACTCAAAAATACCAAAAAGATTTTAGGTGTGTTTTAATTTAAACTTTATAAAAGCCAAAAAGATTTTATTTCTATTTTATTTTCGATCGTACGATGTTGGAACTCGAGTCTTCGTTACCTGAAACCTGAACGAAAACCGAAAACGACTAAATCTTCATAAACGGTCGAAATTTGCAAGTGTTGAAAGTTAAAAATTGAAATTGATAAAATACATTAAACTTTCAAACTGTCGGACGGTGTTTGTTTGAACAATGGTCACATGTGTGTCGTTTGTTTATGTTTGCTATATTCCAAGCAGTTGTTCTCATTACGCGTTTAGATTTCTTGCATGTGCAGATTCTAAAGGCAAGGAGAACATGGTCGATGACAAGCTTTGGAATGAAGACACGACGTGAAGGCACTCAAATGATGAAGATGATCGAGTTGCCGCTGACCATCATCAACACCACAAGGATCTCACTTCATAAAGAACAAGATATTCACGAGCATAACGCAAGGGGGAGCTTATGTTAAGGGGGAGTTTGTCAACACACTTCCTACATAAAACGGGGAGTTTGTTGGTACACTTTCTGCTTTCAAGACGTGAAGACTTTAAAGATCCTCCGACATTGAAGAACTTGAAAGGACGTCAAAGACTTGAAGACACAAAGGACTTACAAGAATTAAGATCGAGATCGAGACAAAGCTACAGCCAAGGGGGAGTTTGTTGATGCACTTGTGTCTGTATTTAGTCTTGATACAAAACGATGTCTTTGATGTAAGATTGATGTAAGTTTGACCAAGTCAACCATCCTCCGGTTTGACTTGGCCAAACAGTTAGACTATGGTTGATAGATGTTTGGGTCGAAGGATGTGTCATCGAAGGATAGCTTAGATCCTTCGATGAGCTCGAAAGATAACCTTCGAAGGATAGACCACGAAGGATATCATCCTTCGTGGTAAATGTGATCCTTCGATGGGTTCCTGGTCGACAGATGATCTTACGATCAGTCTGTCTGATCCTTCGACCAGACATGCTGTGTTCGGGTATATATACCCATGTTGTGTGTTCACTTGGATGTTAGACATCAGATAGACAGAGTTCGAAAGATAGGCAAAAGTGAGAGCATTCTGTTTAGAACACACACACGATAGTTAGAGAGAGTTTGCAAAACAGATTTGTAAACCTTGTGCTTGTAACCGAACCTTTCATACGCATTAATACAAGTGGTGTTAATCGTTGAAGATTGTGTGTTGTGTTTTGTGCTTGTTCTATCTCGGTTTGCATGCTAGCTTGGATTCCGCACTCGCTAGCGTGTTAGACATAACAAGGAATAGGTTAAACCTCAACCTCCGAGGGACCTACACAAGATGCAGGTCAAGAGGAAAGGACTGAAGAAACTCAGGGAGTTACAAGGGATCCATCGGAACATTATGCATTGTTTACTAATAACGAATGGAATGGAAACAAGAGGAGGAGTGCGAGACGAAGATTCGATTTTAACAGGGCCAGAGCAGCGGTGAACGAAGCAAATGAAAGTGTGAAGAAAAACTCTCTTAAACGGAATCATGTTTAGGGGAGAGTATTAGATATATTATAAACATAATTCTTATAATTATCTAGGATTCGTAATATTTATGTTATTATGTATATGTGTGTAACGATGTGACTCGAATATTGAACTGGTGTGTCGATTGGTTGATACCTATTCGAATGGCAGTTATTCCCGCCATTATTCAACCGAAACACATAACCGCTTCATTTTCTAATATGTATATATATTGATTGGCGGGAACCATTCTCGTTACCAAGACAATTTCAAGTATCAAATTGTCCATTGCTAATCCCCACAATTACTACACAAAATCCCAATAATCATCATCATGAAATCAACAAGTGATAATGATTTCAAACATCCATCAATTTTACCAGCAGAAACAATTCAAGATAACATTTTCTACTTTCTAGTTAAGGCCTCTTAAGAAATATACAAGATGTGTTTCTATAGAAGAGAGTTGCAACCCGCATATTATGCAAAAAAAAAAATATATATATATATACATTGACAAAAGTGTCTTATCCTACCATGTATGGAGTAGAAGAATCAAGATGATTCGGAGATAATGCCATATGGGCAGTTGCTTTAAAGTCAATATGCCAGTCCATGAAGGGATTGGTGATGTGGCAATTTGCATGAAAAGAATGGGCCAAGTTGGAATCATTAGACAAGTTCTTTTCTTTTTAACGGCAAATTTCTTTTATTTCAGGTCCTCTATGGGAGTTGAACTCAAGACCTCCCTCTTTCAAGGTGTTTAAAGCCTTTGCCTTTGTCAATGGACCACTATCCTATTGATCATTAAACAAGTTCTGATAAACAAACCTGAACCCAACGTGCAAGCCCGAACATTTGACAGGTGAAGGGACATGTATTTGCCTATACTATAATAAAAGAAACCAAGTTTTGTACACATGTCATTCATAGAAGGTATCTTCAAATCTATACTTATCTTATATTAACTAAATAAATAAATAATTGCGATTCAAAAAAAAAAATAATAATAATTTAATATTAAATCATATCATACTTTAATACAATATTATCCTCAAATCTAAATATTTAATTTAATATTTTTTTAAAACAAGTACCTCTCTTTTCTACTTATCTTATATTAAATATATAAATAATAAATTAATATTAAATGTTATCCTAATTTATTAAAAATATAACTTTTTTTATTAATTGGTATACAAAATTATATTTATCAACTCGTGCAAAACGCGAGGTTTTAAAATTATAACTTTTTTATTATTTACTATATAAAGTTACATTTATATAACACGTGTAATAGACGAAGTTTTAAAGATTTAACTTTTCATCATTTGCTATGTAAAATTAGATTTATTCAACACGTGTAATACACGAGGTTTTTAAGGATACAATTTTTTTTATTATTTGGTAGATTTTTCAACCCGACTATACACAGGTTTTTTAAAGGTACGGCGTTTTTAGTATTAATATACAAAATTACATTTATTTAATATGTGTAATACACATGGTTTTTGAAAATATAACTCCTTTTTAGATTTATTCAATTCAACACATGTAACATATGGGGTTTTTAAGGATGTAGTATTTTTATTATTTGGTAGATTTATTCAACCCGATTATACACTGGTTTTTTAAAAATACGACGTTTTTAGTATTTAGTACAAAATTACATTTATTTAATCTGTGAAATACACGTGGTTTTTAAAGATATAACTAATTTTTATTATTTATTATATACAATTACATTTATTTAACTCGTATAATACACGGGGTTCTAACCTAGTATATATATATGATTAGTTTTAAAATAAGATCATTTAAACATCTTCTCGATAATAAAATAAAATACTAATTCACTAATTTTTAAGTTTTATTTTTATAATTTCCTTGGGCAATAAAGTTACACACAAATTAAAATACTAAAAATGTATTTAGGCCAAGTAAATTTAAAATCTAATATTAGACAAAAAAAATTACATAACCAGTTCCAAAACCATCTCATTGTTGTTAGGTATCGGATCAGAGTAGACTCAAGTAGAAACTAACAACCACACACACACACACTAGCATAAGATAAAGAATATGAGAATTTACATGGTTTGCAACCACGCATCTCATCAAGTACCTAAAAGACAAGTTGAAGCTCCCTCAAGCTACACCCCAATAATCTTATCAGACCCAACCGTGATTGAAACGGCCATTGACTCATTCTTATTCTCAACCGGCTTGTAAGATCTAACAACTCCAGATATACACAGAGAATTAATACCACTCTCCAATTATGCAAACTATTTCCAGCAGAGCATTTTTCTTCATTCGGAATCCTCGTCTTTAGTACCCAACGGTTCTTCATGACTGTACTCGGAACACGGCCCGTGTTCCCACTATCACCAAATCCCCTGACTTGCTTAAACTCTAACCCCCACCCACATTCAACTGATATCCCCAAAGCACCAGGATTCAAGTATGCAATTTGAACCCTCTTTAGCTTACTAGATTCAGTGAATTAGACCTTATGCTGTACAAGGACGGCTACTCCTTCAGGAGGTACCTCAACCAGATACAACGATCCTTTTTATCCAATTGACTAACATAAATAAGTTTCTTCGTTAAACCTAGAATTACCCTGACATTCTATAAGTTTCATGTAGTGCCCAGTGGAGTCTTCAGATTGACATCTCCCATACGTGTAACATTATGAACATGGCGTGAGCTAATCGTACCTTTCCAAAGTCTTTTTTTTTCCCTTCAGATTCACCATCTTCTCTCCCCTGTACATGGTGTGAAACAAATAACAAGAATCCATAGCCCAAGAGTCTGTTGACTCTTCACAGCAAATCAATACATCACCATCAGATTCTCCACTGACACAACATTTTTACATGCTATTTACCATCCTCTTTCTTTCTGAGGACCGGGACACTAATTTCTAACAAGTCTCTTTTCACAATAGTTCCGGCATCTCACATTCTTTCCAACTTTAGACAAGCTTTTGTCATGACTCGCACTGCTTCTATTAAATTTTCTCTCATGTAGGGTTCACATGATTAGTTTAACCTGGTTAAAGCCAAATGACAGACTTTGCGAGTTTAAAAAAAAAAACTTAAGGAACGATACTTGTCAACTTGGCAAGTAAAAACCATCCGATAAATGAAATCTGATATAAATAAAGAGGACAAGAGATGTGATTACCATAATTTTTAAATGTAAAAATAATATTAAAAAATAATTTTCACATAATTTCTTTGAAACCTTTTCATATAAACACATGTAAAAGCAATTCAAATAAAAAAATATTTTTTTTTGTAAAAAAGATTTTTTAGCCTTTTAAGGTATTTTTAATTTTTTTATTTCTCAATTTTTTTTTATTAAATTGGCTTCTACATGTGTTTACATGGTAGCCAGATCCCCACTTTTTTATGGTTTCATGTCAAATCTCAGAATATATATATATATTGGTTCAGGATTTAATAATAACGGTGAAAAGTGTGAGAACAGTGAGAACGCTTATGGATCGTTAGATCAAAACAATCTGTGGACTTGATTGGCCCGGTGGTGTTTTTGTAAATAACATCAATTTTATTACGTTGACGCGCTTCATTAAAGGTTAAAAGGTCTTTAAACTTCTCTATCCCAACGCCAAACTCATGAATAAAACGCCATTACATTCCCGCCTTAAAATACAAAGAACACATCATCCTAATCTAAACGCCATTAAATATAAAACGCCAAACTTTGTTTTTAAATGATAAAGCAGAACAAACAGTAACTGAAACGACTGAACTTAATTAATACCATTTATTATAAATAAAATCCCGCCTAAAATACGCGCCAAAAACATCCTATATAAACAACATCTCAGACCTTCCATTAAACACACTTTCCATTAAACACACTGAACCCAAAACGCCATATTTTACTATATATCATTCATCTTAGAAACGCCAAAAAACCCAAACATCAAACACACCAAACCCAAAACGCCATATTTTACTATATACCATTCATCTTAGATTCCAATCGACGTTTCTTTTAGATACACTATTTTCTCAGTAAAACGCCAAAAATGGCAAACATCGTTTCTTGTATATTCAATATTGTTCTACGCGAAGTTTCGCAGAATGCATTGTTAGCTGAGGGGTGTAACTCAATAACATTTTGCTGCATGAGATTGACAAATCTTCAAGAAAAAGAGGTTGATGTCAGACTTGTGTCATTTTCTGTGCTTTGTTCTTGATGCATATTTGAATGGCATGAAGAGACGGATGACACTGATAAGTGGGTTGAAGATATAGATGAAGATAAAGATGAACTTCAAACAAAAAACTCACGTCATTTTGTGCCTCCAAACGGCCACAAAAAATTCCTTCAACAACAAAAAAAAAAAACAAAATGAATCATACCAAAGTCAAACCGCCAGTGAAGATGTTTCAAAGAAGAAAGAGACATGTGACAGTGAAGATTTGGAAGATGAATTGTTTCTATTTTTTTCTTTTTCAGTTATTTATTATGTAATTTTCAGCTAAGAACAAATACATTGTTTCTCAAAAAAAAATAATAATAATAAAACGCCACACAGACAAATGCTTGTGAAACGCCATCATGCCATAAAACGCCCAAATCTCCCAAACTATAATAAAATTACTTTGGACAAGTATTATTAAAAACTCAAAAAAAGAGAGTATAAAACAAGGTACAAGAGAATAGAACAAAGTGCTATCTTTATCTAAACCACACTAAAAATACAAAACGCCAAAATCTCGAAAAGGTACCTACAAATAGTAACTTCAAACAATAATCTGGAACGATAAACAGATGAAGGTGAACAGACTGTAACTACAAAACAGTAAACTATAGCGACAGAAACTTTATTAATAACATTTATTATATTAAAAGCCACTCTATGGGAAACTGATTTTTTATCTTTTCAAAACGCCATAATTACCTGTTGAATTTATTTATCTTTTCAAAACGCCATAATTACCTGTCACTTTATAGACTGCATCCTACATGCTGTAACAACCCGACTTTCCGGGTCAGGTCGTGTCATTACGTAGATCTGTCATTTATTATTTAATTGACTTGTACTCTCGAGATATCGATTATCGCAAACGGGTTTAAACGATATTTTGGAACTATGTTCTACGACGCATTCACAATGCTATTTCAAAACGCAATTATCGCATTTAACGCAGTTTACAACGTTTACTACTTGACGCATTTTATCGCTTATCACATCGCTTGTTTATAATAAACGCAATCTCATCGCAATCACATCGCAACTCGAAACACATATTTACTTTTATGCATTTATGTGATTATGTGTTATTTGTGTTATTACTTGTTAATGTTATGTGGATATCACAATGCAACGCTTACTCGCAACTCGCTTAAACGCAACGCAACGCTTATCGCACAAAACGGAAGTCGGAAACCAACTCGCACAAATCGACTGGTTGAATGACCATTCGATCGAGTGGACATCCGTCCGGATGACCATCCGATCGGTTGGCCATCCGATCGGATGGCCATCGATCAGACATCCATTCGACCCTCGCACTCTCCACCACCATATCTCCTCTCAGCCGATAAATAGAGCCCGTACACACCACTGTTCACTGATGTGACATCTCTATCCGACCCAACTCGCTCCCAGCTCATTCCCTAAGCACTTTTCTCTCGATTCAAGGCTTTTTGGTAAGTATTTCCCCTCAAATCTTGTACTTCCATCATAACTACACACTTCTCCATCATCTTCTCCATTGGAATCACTGATTTTCACCATGAAATCACCTGATTTGGACCCCTTGAAGGTGACATCATCACGGTTGCTTATGCAATCGGTTGTGTGATGTCATCTCATCAAGAATGGTTCAGATCTAAAGGATTTCCACACTATTCAACATAAATCTCAAACATTTTCCAACTGATTTCAACTTTTCTTCTCTTTTTCAAACTTTTCTTCAACATCCTACACAAAACCGATAGAATCCTTGCTCATTTAGACTCTCCACTCGTTCTCTAGTTGAGAGCTGGCTTGAAAACGGATTTCCACCGGAGAGATGACCGATTGACAGGTTGAACATGAAACTTCATCAAAAGAAAAGTGAATACGATCGAGTGGGGTGATTCCCATCCGATCGGATGAACTGGTCCTTGGTGTGTTTCCGTTGTCCAACACGTTGTCACGCCGTCTCCGTTAAACCGCAACTTTTTACTTAGAAAGTTTTACCAGTTTTCAAACAAACAGAACATCCACTCGACTGGCCATCCGATCGGATGATCATCCGATCGAATGGTTATTCGTTGGATGACCTGTCCCTTATTATTTTCAAAACATAGCAATTTTTCCAAAACATATACACTCACTCAAATAGCCATCCGACCGAATGGCCATCTGTTCGGATGACCATCCGACTGGATGACTTGGCATTTATACTACAATGAAAATTTCAAAAGTTTCAAAACACTTTGCAAACATACTCACTCATTCGAATGATCAACCATTTTAATGGTCATCCGTCCGGATGACCATCTGTCCGGATGACCATCCGTCAGGATGTCCATCCGTTCGACTCACCATTCGACACTTGACTCATCCAGCACTCTGTTACACACTGTTCAACGCTTACGCTACTGTTCTATGCTCAGGCTAATCTCCACATGCTCCCTTCAATCCAAGTACTGTGTTTACTAGCTAAACACCTATAGTGAGTATACTCGAACCCTTTTTCTCTTAACGCACTTTTGGGTGTTACATACGTTGTATATCAATACAAAACACACACAATACACAAACTCTTTTATAAATGCTAACCACTCTCGCAGATTATACATGACTCGATGAATGCTTGTATGTTATGTTTACACAGTGATTGTTTGCCTGACACCTTAGCAACGATAGTACTATAGTTTGGGCTCATCACCTGTCGTGGACAGGGGTTGTTAAGGGCCTTACTTCACATGCTCACAGTGGTGATAATGTGTTGCGCATTCTACAACTCGCAGTCATGTAAGTTACATGCGTCATTGTCGATAGCTTACTTGATTCACATTTCTACGTGTTACATGTTGGTTATGCGTAAACGATTTCGCTATACTATATGCTATGCAAACTTGTGTACTCACCTTTACATTTTATGTATTGACTTTATTTTAACGTATGTGACAGGTTGATAGGATGCTATGTTTTTCTGTGACAAATCAAGTAGGAAGTCTAGAAACCTACCAAATAAGAAATATGAGTTGTCGGAACAGTTTATTTGTTTTTGAGACTATTATCTAATAACTATTTTTACTTTATATGTTAGTGGTATGGGACATTAACGTTGAGTATATCATCATTAATAGTTGGTATGGATTCTCTTGAACAATCTGTTTCGCTCAGTGCCATGCCCCGATGATTCCGCCATCGGTTGGGGTGTGACAGATTGGTATCAGAGCCATAACTATAGGGAATTAGGGAAGACACGACTTAGTCCGGGTCCGATGTCTTAGGATTGACCTAGTCTATAGTCTAAGTACCAAAAGACCGTTTGTACAAACCTAGTAGGGGTTTCGTACGAACTTACTTTCGCTTGTACTCGCTAAAACTACATCTTTGTGCGAACACCGCATACTACTGCTTCGCATGAAGAAAGCCTTTCCTAAGGCTGAAATACTACATGGCCTTTCCTAAGCCTAACACAACACACACGTTTTCGAAAATACTAGCATACCACAATCGAGTGATTGGATCGAGAGTAGGTGTGAAAACCGAAAACTCTTGAAAAGATCGCTCACTCTACGCGTATTTTTACTCTCAGCACGAAAATATCTATTGAGTTAGGAGTGACATCCATACCTTGACAGAGACCTCCATCTCTACCTCGTGGTTTTGCCACACTATTAGGAATGAAGTTGTTAAGTTAGGGGTGAAACTCGTATCTTAATGGCCTATTCCACTCTCTACTTTAATTTTTACAAAACTCTCACCAAAGTCTCGATGGATTCCAACAACCCGAGTCACGTAGAAGCCGAAAGGATGAGTGCCGTTCGCCATATTCGGCGAGAGCACAGTCTGTTAGGCCCAAGCGTGTACTCGAACTCGTTGAGAATAGTCGAATCACTTTGGGTAGTTGATGCCTAACACCCAAGGTACTCTGTTTCGATTCTAAGCCCGCAACCGCTGATTCATATGAATGATCGATTTTATGTATTTTATGTGTTTATATGTTTATGTGTTTCGATTTTGGAGATTTACGCTTTTCCGCTCACCGCTTTACTAAACGCGCATAACACACACCGCTTCGCAATCTAAAACAAATCCCAGACAAACTATGAACTCTCGTACGCCATACTACTCGCAATGCTATTTTTTGTTTACGCTACTCGTTATCACTACTCGCACTTTCAACTCTCGATCGCATTACGCAGCGTTGAAAGACAGGTGAATACGTGCAAAATATGTGCTTACGTGGATTATATGTTCTTATGTGCTTCTGTGCTTACGTGCCTATGTGGATTATGTGCCTACATGACTATGTGCTTATGCGCCGACGTGATCTTGATGCTTTACATATTAATAATAGTAAGTATGTTGGTTAAACGCTATGCTTTTCGAAAACCTGATATAATCGAATCTCGTCTGAATCCTATGACGATGTCTGCTGCAGACAATGTCTTCATTTGGATCGCATACTTCTCGCGCAGCTCGTCGTAACAATGCTGATAAGCGAATCGCCTCGCTGGTCGCTAAGGAAATGGCTAAAGTCATACCTCAGATCGTGAGTGAGATCAACGAGGTAAAGAGCAGGTCCCCTGTTGAATCAAAGAGCGACTCACCTAAAGCACCCTTCAGCTTTAAGCAATTCAAAGCTTGTGCTCCTACTAACTTCACGGGTGAAGATGGACCCAGTGCTATGTTATAGTGGTTTGAAGTCATCGAAGTCACCTTTCGACAAAGTGGATGCCCGGAAAATCTGCGTACTGTTAATGCTACTGGGGTTTTTCTATTCAGGGCTCTGGACTGGTGGACTGCTGAGCGCAACAGGCGCGGTAATGATGCAACTTACGGACTATCATGGGAGGAGCTCAGAGAGCTTATGATGAAGGAGTTCTGTCCTCCTCATGATGTGCAAAAGCTGGAGAATGAGTTCTGGCATATCAAACAAGAAGGAGGTGACAAAGCTGGTCTCACCGCTCGCTTCAAGCAGCTTAGTATCATCTGTCCTAGTCAAGTGACAACTCTAGATATCACGATCAAGAAGTACATTCGAGCTCTACCCGATTGTCTAGCTGACTTTGTTCAAGCAGCTAAACCTGCTACCATTGAGGAAACTTACCAACTCGCAGCTGAGATCAATGAAAAGCGAGTTTTGGCTGGTTATTTCAAAACCCCAACCAAGAGTCTGAATCAAGCAACTGCTACTCCCGCTCCCGCTACCGAAACTGCAGCATCACAAGGTTCAAAGTCCCCACGTCAGAATCGCAAGCGCAAGGGTAACAACAACAAGAACTACGCTACTACCGCCGCTTCTCTCAACGCTGTTCCTGTCCAACTCGCTAACAATCAGAACCATCAAGTTACAGCACCTGTGACCAACGCACCGCGTGCTAAGCATGCGTACACTGGTCCTCACCCTCTCTGCCCTACTTGCACCTATCATCACCCAGCTGGGATAGTTTGCCATTTCTGTGTCCATTACAACCTCTATGGACACTTCGCAGCGAACTGTCGCACTAGCCCACATCAACAAGCTCAAGCGGTTCAAGTTCCCGCACCACCAGCTCAACCCCTTGCTATTCAGGGTAACCAAGCAGCTCCTGCTCCCGCTGCCCATGCGCGAGCTTGCTACGCATGTGGTGACCCTAATCATTTTGCTAATGTCTACCCGAATCAAGTTGTGGAACAAGAACCGCAGCAGCAACCACCGCAGCAACAGCAGCAACAGCCGCAGCCACAACAAGCCGCCCGTGGACGAACTTTCAACATCAAAGTCCGCCAGGCTCAAACTGACAACAATGTTGTCAATGGTATGTTCCTTGTTAACGGTATTTATTCTTCGTGTTTATTTGATACTTGAGCCGATAATTGTTTTGTGTCGTTTGAATTCGAAAAGCTCCTAAGCCATAAACACGCTAACCTTCCAACGACGTTCGACGTAGAAATTGCCACCGGAAGAACCGTCAACTCTGTTCTCCGTGATTGTACTCTTGAACTCAACAATCACGTTTTTCCGATCGATCTTATTCCGATGTAACTTGGTAGTTTTGATATCACAGTAGGCATGGATTTTCTTTATGAAAATCATGCTGAAGTTGTTTGTTTCGAAAAGATGATCTGTTTCTCACTTTCAAACGGTGATCAACTCTGTGTCTATGGCGAAGTATCTTCGAAGGAACTGAAACTCGTGTCGTGCATTCAAGCAAGCAAGTATTTCCGAAAGGAATACATGGCTTTCTTGGCACACCTCGTTGTAGCGGAGAAGGAAAAGAAAGCAATGGAAAAGGTACTTGTGGTTCGTGATTTTCCTAATGTCTTTCCTGACGATCTACCTGGTCTACCCCCGTCTCGCGATATTGATTTTCGTATCAACCTCATTCCTGGAGCTAACTCTGTCGCTAAAGCCCCTTATCGCCTCGCACCGTCCGAAATGCGTGAACTTTCTAGTCAACTCCAAGAATTACTTGATAAAGGCTTTATACGCCCTAGCATATCACCTTGGGGCACACCTGTCCTTTTCGTGAAAAAGAAGGATCGATTGTTCCGAATGTGCATCGATTATTGGGAACTCAACAAGCTTACTATCAAGAATCGCTATCTCTTACCCCGAATCGACGATTTGTTTGATCAATTGCAAGGCGCTACGTGTTTCTCTAAGATCGATTTACATCCTGGTTATCATCAATTGCGAATTCAAAAGGAAGGTATCCCTAAAACCGCTTTTCGTACTCGCTACAGCCATTATGAATTTGCCGTTATACCTTTTGGTCTTACCAACGCCCCCGCAGTTTTTATGGATTTGATGAATCGTGTGTGTAAACCCTTTCTCGACTGCTTCGTCATCATGTTTATCGATGATATCCTTATCTATTAGAAAACGAAAGCCGAACACGCGCAACATCTTCGTTTGGTTCTCGAGCTTCTCCAAGGAAATCGCCTCCATGCCAAGTTCTCCAAGTGTGAATTTTGGCATGAGGAGGTTCAATTTCTCGGTCACATCATCAACAGTCAAGGTATTCACGTCGATCCCGCGATGATTGAAGCAGTTAGGAGTTGGGTCCGAAGTTCGTTCTTTTCTTGGATTGGCGGGTTATTATCGCCGATTTCTCTAAAATCGCCGTCCCTCTCACCTCTCTAACGCATAAAGGCAAGCCTTTTGTTTGGGGAATCGAACAAGAGGACGCCTTTCAAACTCTTAAGCTTATGCTTTGCAACTCTCCTATACTCGCGCTACCCGATGGAAACGACAATTTTGTTGTCTATTGCAATGCCTCTAACTTAGGCCTCGGTTGTGTTCTCATGCAACGAGACAAGATTATCGCGTACACGTCTCGTCAGCTCAAGGTTCATGATGCAGTTGTTTTTACGTTAAATATTTGGCGACACTACTGTAACAACCCTCAGTAAAATCGACACCCTCATAATATTTCTGATACCTTAGTATATTTTAAAATACCCTTATATGTCTTTAAATACAACCCGTATGTGAAAACCGAGCCCGAAATATATGAAATAGTGTAAAAAATAAATAAAAATTTAAAGCTAGGATTGAGGCGGGCCGCGTAGACCCACCCCAAGCTTCACGCGGGCGGTATCAAGGTTTAGAACTGATTTCGTTGATTTCATTAAGTTTAGACGGGCCGCGTAAGCCTTAGCTTACACTTACGCGGGCTGCGAGAGATCTACAACGCGGAGACACCCCAGGTCGACATGTGTCATCATCGTGTCGAGCCTAGTAGATGACCCGGACAAGCTACCCTGTTGACCAGGGTTGACGCGGGCCGCGTAAGCCCCGGTTGTATGTTACGCGGGCCGCGTGAGAGTCAAGTTCAGCAACTATATAAAGGAGGTCTCGGGCTTCAATTCAGTTCATTCATTTCTCAATTCTCAATCACAATTTCTGACTATTAGGCATAGAAAGCTGGTATTATACCCCCTAATTAGCAAGGTTCTGCCCCGTTGTAAGTATTATAACCCCAGTTTCGTAATAGATACACTGCCCGATTGATTTAGGGTTCCGTAACAACTATCGTAGTTCTGCCCGACGTAGTTGTTGGAATGCCGTCTCAGGGAGGGTATCATTAATATTTTTAAAGGGTTATGATACTAACCTATGTACATTTGTATAAATTATAGATTATTTCCAGGAAACCCTTACGCGAAGTCTAAGATAGCAATGTGAGTTTATCCTCTTTTTGTTAATCTTTTTGTAATGTTTTACAAAACCTTAAATGCTTTACAATGCGATTAAGCAGTGATTGAGTCTTTGTAGTTCTTCAATTACTGCCGGTATGTTGGGGTTTTGTATACAAAATTTACTACTGCGAGTAGTAGTAGTAAGTCGGGACGACACTACGTTACCATTGGACAACGAGTTAGCCAATGCGTAATATGACCCACAAGTCAGGGTTGACAGTACTGAAGGAGTAATTGTGTAGAAATAAACAATGTGATCGCTCTCAATACTGTGTTAATTGATAAAATGTTTCTTGATTAAACTGGGATTCACTCACCAGTATTTCCCACTGACAAATGTTTTTAAAACGCGTTTCAGGTAACACAATGTGACAACCAATTAGTAAAAAGCCAGCTGGAGAGCACAGAAGGCTTGGGAAAAATGTGGCTATAAAAGTTACCTAATAAACAATGTTTTAAATTCAATAAAATAGGGTTTATCCCTATAAATGTATTGTAACAAGAAACTTGGGTTTTACCGATGTGATTATTAATATTAAATGAGGTGGTTTTACTCTAATAAACATTTCCTAACTACGGTCCTGATGAAATTTCCACTGCCAAAATAACAAGCTGATACCACCAAACTCTGAGCTTGCGTCCGCCCGTTCCCGGGACAGATAAGGGATCGGGGGTTGCGACAGAAGGTGGTATCAGAGCCTAGCCACTGGTCTGAGCCAAAGAAGTGTTCTGCTGACACTTAAATTCTAAATTTTGTGTTAGGAAATAAATTACGAAAATACATGCATAACTGTGATTATGTGTTTTGTGTTATTTGACTATTTGTTAGTTTTCAGTATGAGTGTTCAAGGACCCTTAGACGTATATCGTCAGTTGTCTGAATCACCTAGGAGTGAAGGTACCTCTTCACAGCCTGCCCTCTCTGGGTATACTGCTGTTCAGGAAGAAGATATGTTTGCCTTTAAAGCTCTGTCTGAAGAGCCATTCCCTCATAAGAAACGAGGATGGTTCAGTAAGGAAGCTTTTGCTCGTAGGAAAAGAATGCGAAAATTGCAACAGCAAAGAGTTTTAGCAGCCGCTAAGCGAAAGACAGATGCCCATACACAGGATATGCTTAATAGAAGCCTAGCCAATTTCTATATCCTAACTGCAACTGCTGCTGACCCAAGTCTGGAACAACTAGTAGCCCCACAACCACTAATCCCAGACCAACCCATGGAGATAGAAAACCCTGAAAACCAAGTGAAGATGCATGACTTTAACCTAGAAGAAATCCCTAGGGTACCTGCACCAAACCCCCTAGACCTAAATTATGACCCCTGGTGGGACAACAATAGGGACTTTGTGCAACGTTACCCTATCCATGAAAACACACCTATACAGAACATAGGAGCCTATCCAGGTATGGACCCTCTAGATCCCTATTACCATGATAACTACATTAGGGAGATCTTAGAAGATCCTTACCAATTTCAGGAACTTTCACCCCCATATCAGGAACCCGCACCTCAGATTCCGAACCCAGTCCTAGAACCTGCACCCCCAATGAGGGCAGAAAACGTCCAAGAACTTAGGACTTTTGGGAAGGAAATTTTAGAAAGCAGTGAGAGAATGCGTCAGGTGGGAGAGCGTCTCGTATGGAAATACGATGAACGCAATATGGATTTTTGGATGAATCCATATCCATGAATGTGAGAATGGAGGAAACAGTAGTAGTAATAATACTAATAAAATAATAAAATAAAATAAATATGTGTGTACGGATGCATATTACTATTAGTGTAACTTTAATTCTGTTGGTATTGTAATCTTTATTTCAGTACTAGTGTGTAATAGACGCATAGTATATGGAATTAGAGTAAAAGTCGCAATGATCGACGTTTTTGGTTAGATTGCGTATCATGTGATTAACCATATTAAATATTATCTTGTGATATTAATATGGGGTAAATGTTTAAAATTCAGATGGCCGATGACGGAAATCAAGGAAATCTGAATAATGATAACCAGAGTAACATTAACGTGGTTAATGAGAATCCAAGCATCAATAACAATGGAAACCAAATGGATAATAGTGTTGTTCAACATATAGTGGCACAAGGAATCATAGATGCAATGCCATTTATTATTCAAACAATTCAAGAAGCGAATAATAAAAGTAAGCATAGCAGTAAGCGACCAATCAAACCAGAAAACAGCGTGAACAATGGACCTGTACTTCAAATGCCTATTCCTAAAAGGAGAAGAACCGTGTCTTACGGTTGTTCTTATAAAGAATTCTGGTCTTGTAAACCAATGGAATTCTCGGGCAACGAAGTGGCCATTGCAACCTTACGCTGGATAGAAAAGACTGAGGCAGTCTTAAGGATAAGCAAGTGTGCTGAAGAAGATAAGATATTGTTTGCTTCTAATCTGTTTAAGAATGCAACACTAGAATGGTGGAACACTATCCTCCAATCAAGAGGAAGTGATAGAACCTACAATATGGATTGGGAAGAATTTTAGAACAAGGTAGAAAGGAAATTCTGCCCACCCAATGAAAAGGAATAGAGAGCAAACAAATTCCTAAACCTTAGAATGACTGGTGTGGATAGTAAGGGGTACACTAAATTATTCTTTGAATATGCTAGAATAGTACCAACTCTTGCTTCACCAGAACCAGTGTTAATCTCCCGTTATATCTGGGGATTAATTGGAGAGATTAGACATGTAGTCAAGGCAGCTAGACCTCAAACCATAGAAGAAGCTGTAGAATTAGCCAATACCTTGACTGATGAATTAGTCCGTACCCGAGAAGAAGATTAGAGAAAGAACCTAACCCAGAAGCTCACACACGAATTTCGTTCTGGAAATTCTAATCGTGGGAGAAATGTAGGTTCTACTTCTACACCCTACTGTAAGAATTGCAAAAGGAAACATTCAGGAAGATGCTCCATATATTGTAACTTTTGCAAAATATTGGGACACAAGGAAGAAGACTGCAGGAAGAAAGCTAACAGGATATGTTACAACTGCGGAGATTAAGGTCATATCAAGCTTAATTGCCCAAAATTAGCTCCAGCTACAAACAACGAAAATGCTAAAAATGCTAGAGCATTTGTTCTGACTACAGATGAAGCCAAGATGATTCCAGATGTCATAGCTGGTACGTTTTTAGTTAATGATATCTTTGCTAAAGTATTATTTGACTCTGGTGTAAACCAAAGTTTTATTAATACGTCATTTTGCAAAATTCTAAATCAGTCATTAACTAAACTACCACAAGAATGCTTAGTAGAGACAGCTAATGGAGAAACTGTTAGGATTTCTGAAATCTTGCAGGGAGCAAGAATAGAAATTTTAAACCAAACGTTTAGGGCAAACCTTTATCCAATAAATCTGGCAGGATTTGATGTTGCTTTAGGAATGGATTGTTAATAGCCAATAAAGCCAGTATTTTATGTGATCAAAAGTCAATTCAAGTAAATTCACCAAAAGGTAAAACGATCACAATTAAAGGAAATAAGTTGTCTAGACCCACAAAATTCATCTCTATGATGAAAACTGCAAGCTATATACAAAAAGGTTCTATAGTGTATTTGATTTCCATAATCACTAACACTAAAGAAAAAGAACTAAAAGACATTCCAGTAGTGTCTCAGTTTTCAGATGTATTTCCAGAATAATTGCCAAGGCAACCTCCAGATAGAGAAGTTGAATTCAGAATCCATTTAATACCAGGAACAGCACCGATTGCCAAAGCACCTTACCGTTTGGCACCTGCAGAAATGCAAGAATTAAAGAAACAATTGGATGAATTGCTAGAAAACGGATTTATACAGCCAAGTTCGTCACCATGGGGAGCACCAATTTTATTCGTTAAAAAGAAGGACGGATCAATGCGTATGTGCATTGACTACCGTGAATTAACAAGGTTACAATTAAGAACCAGTACCCATTACCGAGAATCGATGATCTGTTTGATCAACTACAAGGAGCTTGATTTTTCTCTAAAATCGATTTAAGGTCAGGATATCATCAATTAAAGGTACAGGAAGAGGACATTCCTAATACCACTTTCAGAACAAGGTATGACCATTATGAATTTGCTGTCATGCCATTTGGTTTAACCAATGCCCCAGCTACATTTATGGACATGATGAACCTAATATATAACCCATATTTGTATAAATTCATAATTGTCTTTATAAATGATATTCTCATTTACTCTAAGTGTAAAGAGGATCATGCAAAGCATTTCCACGCACTTTTAAGTCTATTAAGAAAGGAAAAACTTTATGCTAAGTCTTCTAAGTGCGAATTTTGGTTAGAACAGGTACAATTTCTCGGACACCTAGTCAATCATGAAGGAATACATGCAGATCCAACAAAGATTGAGGCAATTACTAAATGGAAAACCCCTTAGTCACCAACCGAGGTTAGAAGTTTCTTAGGATTGGCCGATTATTATAGAAGGTTTATTCAGGATTTTTCTAGAATAGCCATTCCCTTAACTAAGCTAACCTGTAAATCCATTAAGTTTGAATGGGGACCGAAACAAGAAGAAGCATTTAGAATATTTAAACAAAGATTAACCCATACACCCATACTAGCTTTACCAAAAGGAGCTGAAGACTTTGTAGTCTATTGTGACGCTTCTAAGTTAGGTTATGGATGTGTATTAATGCAACGTCAAAATGTTATAGCTTACGCATCTAGACAACTTAAGAATCATGAAGAGAATTATTCAACCCATGATCTAGAATTAGGAGCTATAATTTTTGCTCTTAAGATTTGGAGACATTACCTTTAGGGTAGTAAGTTTACCATATTCATTGATCATAAGAGTTTAAGATATATTTTTAAGCAAAAGGAGTTGAATATGAGACAAAGACGCTGGATGGAATTGCTTAGTGATTATGGTGATATTCAGTATCATGAAGGAAAAGAAAATGTAGTAGCAGATGCTTTAAGCCGAAAGTATCATGAAAAGCCAAAAAGGGTACGCTCTCTTAAATTAAATCTGCAAGTAGATTTAAATGATCAAATAAGAGAAGCACAAGAATCAGTAATCAGGGAAGATACTGAAAAGCTAAAAGGTATGCTAAAAGAATTAGAACAAGGAACAGATGGAATTTGGAGATTCCATGAAAAGAGGATGTGGATACCTAAATTAGGAAACCTACGTCATCGTATACTAGAAGAAGCCCATAAGTCTAAATATACGATGCATCCAGGGAGTGATAAAATGTACCAGGATTTAAGGAAAAATTTCTGGTGGATAGGAATGAAGAAGGACATAGCAGTCTATGTTTCTAAATGTTTAACTTGCTCACAAGTTAAAGCTGAACATCAGAAACCCTCAGGTCTATTACAACAATTAGAAATGCCAGTGTGGAAATGGGAATTAATAACAATGGATTTTGTTACTAAATTACCCAAAACAAAGAAAGGCAATGGTACAATCCGGGTGATTGTAGATAGGCTAACCAACTCAGCTCATTTCATACCAATGAAAGAAACTTTCAGTATGGAACAATTAGCCAAATTATATGTAAATGAAATTGTTTCTTTACATGGAATTCCTTTATCAATTGTCTCTGATAGGGATAGCCGATTTACCTCTTAGTTTTGGTCAAGCTTTCAAAAGGCAATGGGAACCAAGTTAAATCTAAGCACAACTTATCATCCTCAAACAGACGGACAAAGTGAAAGAACAATTCAGACAATGGAGGACATGCTTAGAGCTTGTGTAATTGATTTCAGAGGTAATTGGGATGATCACTTACCTTTAATAGAATTTTCTTATAATAATAGTTATCACACAAGTATCAATGCTGCACCATTCGAAGCACTTTATGGACGAAAGTGCCGAACCCCAGTCAGTTGGGCAGAAATTGGGGAAAAGAAACTATCTGGACTTGAGATAGTGCAAGAAACAACTGAAAAAATTATTCAAGTCAAAGAACGATTGAAAGCAGCACGTGATCGATAGAAGAGCTATGCTGATAACCGACGCAAACCTTTGGAATTTCAAACAGGAGATAAAGTATTATTAAAGTCTCTCCTTGGAAAGGAGTAGTAAGATTCATAAAAAGGGGAAAGCTAAGTCCCAGGTATATTGGACCTTTTGAGATTATTAGAAGAATAGGACCTGTAGCCTATCAGCTACAACTGCCAGAGGAAATGGCAGGGATACATGATGTATTTCATGTATCTAATCTCAAAAAGTGTTTAGCTGATGAATCACTGATGATACCTCTTAAGGATATAGAGGTAGATGAACAACTCAAGTTTGTAGAAAAGCCTCTACAGATTGAAGACAGGAAAGTCAAGAACCTCAAACATAAAAGACTAGTTCTGGTCAAAGTAAAGTGGGACTCCAAAAGAGGACCCGAGTACACATGGGAGCTTGAATCTGAAATGCAAAGGAAATATCCGCACTTGTTCCAGTAGATCTCGAGGACGAGCTCTAAAACAAGGTGGGGAGGATGTAGCAACCCTCAGTAAAATCGACACCCTCATAATATTTCTGATACCTTAGTATATTTTAAAATACCCTTATATGTCTTTAAATACAACCCGTATGTGAAAACCGAGCCCGAAATATATGAAATAGTGTTAAAAATAAATAAAAATTTAAATCTAGGATTGAGGCGGGCCGCGTAGACCCACCCCAAACTTCACGCGGGCGGTATCAAGGTTTAGAACTGATTTCGTTGATTTCATTAACTTTAGACAGGTCGCGTAAGCCTTAGCTTACACTTACGCGGGCTGCGAGAGATCTACAACGCGGGGACACCCCAGGTCGACACGGGTCATCATCGTGTCGAGCCTAGTAGATGACCCGGACAAGCTACCCTGTTGACAAGGGTTGATGCGGGCCACGTAAGCCCTACTTGTATGTTACGCGGGCCGCGTGAGAGTCAAGTTCATTTCTCAATTCTCAATCACAATTTCTGAATATTAGGCATAGAAAGCTGATATTATACCCCCTAATTAGCGAGGTTCTACCCCGTTGTAAGTATTATAACCCCAGTTTCGTAATAGATACGCTGCCCAATTGATTTAGGGTTCCGTAATAACTGTCGTGGTTATGCCCGACGTAGTTGTTGGAATGCCGTCTCAGGGAGGGTATCATTAATATTTTAAAAGGGTTATGATACTAACCTATGTACATTTGTATAAATTATAGATTAATTCCTGGAAACCCTTACGCGAAGTCTAAGATAGCAATGTGAGTTTATCCTCTAATTGTTAATCTTTTTGTAATGTTTTACAAAACCTTAAATGTTTTACAATGCGATTAAGCAGTGATTGAGTCTTTGTAGTTCTTCAATTATTGCCGGTATGTTGGGGTTTTGTATACAAAATTTACTACTGCGAGTAGTAGTAGTAAGTCGGGACGACACTACGTTACCATTGGACAACAAGTTTGCCAATGCGTAATATGACCCACAAGTTAGGGTTGACAGTACTGAATGAGTAATTGTGTAGAAATAAACAATCTGATCGCTCTCATTACTATGTTAATTGATAAAATGTTTCTTGATTATACTGGGATTCACTCACCAGTATTTCCCACTGACAAATGTTTTTAAAACGCGTTTCAGGTAACACAATGTGACAGCCAATTAGTAAAAAGCCAGCTGGAGAGCACATAAGGCTTGGGAAAAATGTGGCTATAAAAGTTACCTAATAAACGATGTTTTAAATTCAATAAAATAGGGTTTATCCCTATAAATGTATTGTAACAAGAAACTTGGGTTTTACCCATGTGATTATTAATATTAAATGAGGTGGTTTTACTCTGATAAACATTTCCTAACTACGGTCCTGATGAAATTTCCGCTGCCAAATTAACAAGCTGATACCACCAAACTCTGAGCTCGCGTCCGTCCGTTCCCGGGACAGATAAGGAATCGGGGGTTGCGACAACTACCTTTATGGTACCAAGTGTACGGTCTTCACCGACCATAAGAGCCTACAACACATCTTGAACCAGAAAGAACTGAATATGGGCCAACGCAGATGGGTTGAACTTCTCAACGACTACGACTGTGAGATTCGCTACCACCCAGGTAAGGCAAATGTCGTTGCTGATGATCTTAGCCGATGAAGCTATTTACATAGTGTTCGTAATGTTGAAGCCCAACACGACCTCGAATCTCTCATTCGCGACGCTCAACATGCATGTTTTCTCGAGAACACCCTAAAGGAAGAAAGAGTACTTGGAACCGAAAACCAATTAGTGAATAAACCGAATGGTATTTTTCACTATCTCGACCGAATTTGGATTCCCAATCGCAATAATTTCCGAGAGATTTTGCTAAATGAAGTCCACAAATCTCAATATTCCATTCATCCCGGTGCCAACAAGATGTACAAGGACCTCCGTGCCAGGTATTGGTGGCCAGGAATGAAGAAGGATATCACTCTCTACGTTTTGAAATGCCTGACTTAGTCCAAGGTCAAGGCTGAACACCAACGACCCTCTGGCTTGCTCGAACAACCCGAGATCCCGATGTGGAAATGGGAGAGTATAGCTATGGATTTCATTACAAAACTCCCTCGCACGCCATCAGGTTGCGATAGCATTTGCGTTATCGTTGATCGTCTTACTAAATCCACCCACTTTCTACCGATACGAGAAGACTATAAGGTTGAATGATTAGCACGAATCTATACCGACGAAGTCATTTTTTGACATGGGACACCTCGTGACATCATCTCTGACCGCAATGGTCGATTTACTTCGCATCTCTGGGAAACATTCAATCCGCTCTCGGTACTACTCTTAATCTCAGTATCGCTTTCCATCCCCAGACCGACGGTCAGACTGAACGCACGATTCGTATCCTTGAAGACATGCTTCGCTCGTGCGTTACAGATTTTGGTGGTAATTGGGATTCGCATTTACCTTTAGTCGAATTCTCGTACAACAACAGTTATCACGCTAGTATACAAACGGCACCATTTGAGGCGTTATATGCAATACAATGTCAATCGCCTATTGTATGGCACGAGATCGGAGACGTGCAAATTACCGGTCCTGAGTTATTGCAAGAAACGACTGACAATATCCTCCAGATCCGAGACAACCTCTTGAAAGCGCGAAGTCATCAAAAGAGTTACGCTAATAAACGCCGCAAGTCCCTTGAATTTGACGTTGGTGATCACGTACTCCTAAAGGTTTCACCTTGGAAGGGGGTGATCCAATTCGAAAAGAAAGGAATGCTAGCGCCATGATACGTGGGACCCTTTATGATTCTGGAAAGAATTGGCAAAGTGGCCTACCGACTCGAATTACCGGAGGAACTCAACAACGTACATCCTACTTTCAACGTCTCGAACCTCAAGAAATGCCTAGCCGAAGGAAACCTGCACGTCCCCCTTTGAGTATTTGCAAGTTAACGAAACCCTACACTTCGTTGAAAAGCCAATAGAAATCATGGACCGAGAGACCAAGGAACTCCGACGCTCTCGCATTCCTATAGTGAAGGTTCGCTGGGAAGGCAAACGCGGCGCCGAGTTCACTTGGGAACTCGAAAGTGAAATATCCACAGCTCTTCGTTACGCATGTGCCTTAATTTCGGGACCAAATTTCCTAAAGTAGGGGTGACTGTAACAACCCGACTTTCCGGGTCAAGTCGTGTCATTACGTAGATCTGTCATTTATTGCTTAATTGACTTGTACTCTCGAGATCTCGATTCTCGCAAACGGGTTTAAACGATATTTTGAAACTATGTTCTACGACGCATTCACAACGCTATTTCAAAACGCAATTATTGAATTTAACGCAGTTTACAACGTTTACTACTTGACGCATTTTATCGCTTATCACCTCGCTTGTTTATGCTAACGCAATCTCATCGCAACTCGAAACGCAGATTTACTTCTATGCATTTATGTGATTATGTGTTATTTGTGTGATTACTTGTCAATGTTATGTGGATATCACAACGAAACGCTTATCGCACGAAACGAAAGTCGGAAACCAACTCGCACAAATCGACTGGTCGAATGACCATTCGATCGAATGGACATCCGTCCGAATGACCATTCGATCAGATGGCCATCCGATTGGACATCCATTCGACCCTCGCACTCTCCACCGCCATATCTCCTCTCAGCCTATAAATAGAGCCCGTACACACCATCTTCACTGATGTGACAGCTCTATCCGACCCAACTCGCTCTCAGCTCATTCCCAATCACTTTTCTCTCGATTCAAGGCTTTTTGGTAAGTATTTCCCCTCAAATCTTGTACTTCCATCATCACTACACACTTCTCCATCATCTTCTCCACTGGAATCACTGATTTTCACCATGAAATCACTGAAGGTGACATCATCACGGTTGCTTATGCAATCGGTTGTGTGACGTCATCTCATCAAGAATGGTTCAGATCTAAAGGATTTCCACACTATTCAACACAAATCACAAACATTTTCCAACTGATTTCAACTTTTCATCTCTTTTTCAAACTTTTCTTCAACATCTTACACAAAACCGACGGAATCCTTGCTCATTCAGACTCTCCACTCGTTCTCTAGTTGAGAGCCGGCTTGAAAACGAATTTCCACCGGAGAGATGACCGATTGACGGGTTGAAGATGAAACTTCATCAAAAGAATAGTGAGTACGATCGAGTGGGGTGATTCCCATCCGATCGGATGAGCTGGTCCTTGGTGTGTTTCCGTTGTCCGACACATTGTCACGCCGTCTCCGTAAAACCACAACTTTTTATTTAGAAAGTTTTACCGGTTTTCAAACAAACAGAAAATCCACTCGACTGGCCATCCGATCGGATGACCATCCGATCGAATGGTTATTCGTTGGATGACCTGTCCCTTATTATTTTCAACACTTAGCAATTTTTCCAAAACATATACAGTCACTCGAATAGCCATCCGACCGAATGACCATCCATCCGGATGACTTGGCATCTATACTACAATGAAAAATTCAAAAGTTTCAAAACACCTTACAAACACACTCACTCACTCGAATGATCAACCGTTTGAATGGTCATCTGTCCGGATGACCATCCGTTCGACTCACCATTCGACACTTGACTCATCCAGCACTCTGTTACACGCTGTTCAAGGCTTACCTACTGTTCTATGCTCAGGCTAATCTCCACGCGCTCCCTTCAATCCAAGTACTGTGTTTACTAGCTAAACACCTACAGTGAGTATACTCGAACGCTTTTTTTCTTAACGCACTTTTGGGTGTTACATATGTTCTATATCAATACACAACGCACACAATAGGCAAACTCTTTTATAAATGCTAACCTCTTTTGCATGTTATACGTGACTCGATGAATGCTTGTATGTTATGTTTACACGGTGATTGTTTGCCTGACACCTTAGCAACGGTAGTACTATAGTTTGGACTCAGAACCTGTCATGGACAGGGGTTGTTAAGGGCCTTACTTCACATGGTCACAGTGGTGATAATGTGTTGCGCATTCTACAACTCGCAGTCATGTCAGTTGCATGCGTCATTGTCGATATCTTACTTGATTCACATTTCTACGTGTTATATGCTGGTTTGCGTAAACGCTTTCGCTATACTATATGCTACACAAACTTGTGTACTCACCTTTACATTTTATGTATTGACTTTATTTTAGCGTATGTGACAGGTTGATAGGATGCTATCTTTTGCTGTGACGAATCAAGTAGGAAGTCTAGAAACCCATTAAATAAGAAATCTGAGTTGTCGGAACCGTTTATTTGTTTTTGAGACTATTATATGTAATAACTGTTATGACTTTATATGTTAGTGGTATGGGACATTAACGTTAAATATATCGTCATTAATAGTTGTTATGGATTCTTTTGAACAATCTGTTTCGCTCAGTGCCACGCCCCGATGATTCCACCATCGGTTGGAGTGTGACACATGCGCCGGCAAAAATGTCATTATAAAAGTAGAACATGGAAACACAATTTAAACACTCTACACGTTATCTAAAAACGCCACAAAAACAATATATATGTGACACAAAAACGATTAATTCAATGATACGGATCTAAAAAAGACCAGTAAAATGCCAGGTAGTTATTGAATCTAGCTAAACGCCAAAAAAAAATCTTAGACGCCAAAAATGAATCAGTATTGGTATTGTGACACACGCATTGGGAAAAAGAAGATTAAAAAGACAAAAAAATCCCCTTCGAACCCTGATTATATCCCGCGCCACGTGTTCCATCAGGATGCGTTCTCACCGTTTCACACTTTAGGACGTTTTGTCCTGATCCCGTTTCTATATATATAGGAGAAGGATCCGTTAGGAATACCCTTTATTGCGAGAACAACGAGAACCAATGTAAACACAACCAAAAATACGTAAAAAAAATCTAAAAAAACACATAATTTTTTTCTTTTTTAATATTTTTTTATCAAAAAATCGCTACATTTCATTATTAAAAAATTTAATTTTTTTTTGCTACTAAAAGTAGCGATTTTTCCATAAAAAATATGAGTGAATTTCAAAAATTGTCCTGTATCTTTATACCTTTTTTTTTTTCAGGCGTTGTCCTTTATGTTTAGAGTTGATGAGTTTTGTACTTTATGTTTTAAAATTCTGCATGTTATGTCCTTTATGCCTAAACCAGTTAGTTTTTTCTGTTAAATCAAATTACAAAAGGGTAATTTAGTCATTTTACGCATATATATAATAATAAAACAAATTTAAGAAATTAAACTAATATACTAAACTAATATAATT
This sequence comes from Helianthus tuberosus, assembly GCA_030545235.1. Classification (NCBI taxonomy): domain Eukaryota; kingdom Viridiplantae; phylum Streptophyta; class Magnoliopsida; order Asterales; family Asteraceae; genus Helianthus; species Helianthus tuberosus. Next base: position 22,028,741 of record CM060371.1, read on the forward strand.
TCTTTGAGGGTAACTCTAATCTTTATGACAATTTTTTAATCATCATCATTGACATCCACCAGGAAACCCTAGCCATCAGAAACAAAAGACTGTGATAAACATACCTGCTTATAAACCGATCGATTGCAAAACCCATAAACTCAGAGAAAGACGGCACGACGGAGGCGCCGGGACCGGATTCTTCCGACATACCTTCTTATAAACCAACCTGCTTATAAAACCTCAATAAACATGCTCATCTGCGGGTACCGAAAGGAAGCACGACGGAGACGTGGATAGCAAACTCTTCCAACAGCTAGAGGATCACCGGTGAAACCAGAGCACCACCATCGTTTTAGCCTTATTCGCCGAAGCAGATTAGCGGACCCACTTTCAGTTCTATTTTTTTTCTTCAAATCATGTATTTATTCATACAGTTTGGGTTTATTGTGAAATCATTTGGGTTTTGGGGGTTTTGTATGGCTAGAAGCGGGATATTAGATTTGGCATTTGGGGATTTTGTATGGATTTAGGTGACGTAATTGTTGAGGAAGATGGCTAGCTCGATTAAGGTGGTAACCGGAGGTTACATGAATGATTAAGGCGGTTAAGGGCGGTGGTCGTTGGACGTTTTTTAAGTGGTGTTGGTTGGGTGCCGTGGCAGGTGGTACGGTTGACGGTGGCTGTGGAGAGGTAGAGAGAAGGGTTAGAGAGGGAGAGAACGGGTTTTTCTTTATATATCATTAAAAATAGTTTTGTTTTATAAATAAAATAAAAAGACTAAAATGCCCTCATGTGAAGGCACGTGACCATATTCAACCAAAAATATTAACTGGGTTAGGCATAAAAGATATAACGTGCAAGATTTGAAACCATAAAGTATAAAACTCGTCAATTTAAAAGACAAAGGACACCGCTTGGAAAGTAGTATAAAGATAAAGGACAAAATTTGAAAATTCACTCTAAAAAATATTAAAAAAAAAAATTTGTGTGTTTTTTAGATTTTTAAGGTTTTTTTTGGGGGTTTAGCTTTTAGCATTTAACTTGGGTATGAATCTGCTTGTTGTTAAGACACAACTGTATGAATCTGAATCTGCTTGCTGTTAAAACACAAATGTATGAATCTGAATGCTAAAACACAACTGTATGAATCTGCTTGCTGTTAAAACACAACTGTATGAATCTGCTTGCTGTTTAAACACAACTGTATGAATCTGAATGCTAAAACACAACTGTATGAATCTGATTGTTATTAAAACACAACTGTATGAATCTGAATGCTAAAACACAACTGTATGAATCTGAATGCTAAAACACAACTGTATGAATCTGATTGCTGTTAAAACACAACTGTATGAATCTGAAAGCTAAAACACAGCTGTATGAATTTGCTTGCTGTTAAAACACAACTGTATGAATCTGAATAATAAAACACAGCGTCAAGAAATCCTCCAGCATTACCAACATGAATGCTAAAACACAACTGTATGAATCTGAATGCTAAAACACAACTGTATGAATCTGCTTGCTGTTAAAACACAACTGTATGAATCTGGATGCTAAAACACAACTGTATTAAATACGAATACTGCTGGTGAAGAAGAAAACGATAGAAAGAATTGTATATACATATGATTTGAATGAGATTTGGATTCGAAACACAATCAAAATTCTAAAAATCATGGACATAATCAGTTACCTTCGAGATCATGCAATGTTAGTTAATGAAATATAAATTCCAAAAATAAAATTAAAATGTAACATTACATAATTGCCATTCTAGTTAAAATAACTCAATGCCACATGTCCAATTCTCATTGCTTCCTAGACTTTCTAGGAAAAATACACTTTCTACCCAACTCCTCTGTATATGTATATATATAAGTATATATATATATATATATATATATAGCTAAATATTGCGAGAACCGTGAAACGAATAAGAAAAGCATTCAAAAACATTTTTTTTAATACAACTAAAAAAAATACAACATCAAATAACTCATTTCTCCTTTCAAAATCACTCTTATTAAAATTTTTACACGTGTATAATGGGAAACTTACACATGTGTAAATTTTCAATATTTACGAATACATGTAAATTTAAATATGTAAATTTAATTTCTAACATCATATTCCAATAATAATGATAAATGTAAAGGTTTTTTTTTTGAATTTTAATTGTTTATGACCAAATTCTTGCGGTTTTTTCATTCGTTCTCACGGTTCTTACAATATTTAGCGTTCTCATTTTAACCTTTTATATATATAAAAGGTTGGACAATACTTTCATTTGGTTGGTCCACCTGGGTGGAAAGGTCGCTGGTTGGTTTATTTTATTTTTATTTTCATTAGTTTTTTTTGATGTCGCGCGTTACGGCGAAACCGTGCAAATAATAATGAAAAACGAACATTTGAAAATAAAGCATGTTGTTTAGAAAGCCAAACCATTAGAAGGGTTTAGTTTATCATCGTACCGTTTTATGATATAAAATACATACTTCATTTCGTGTACAACTTCGATTTTAACAAAACTTATAACGGAATGCCAGAGAAAAAATCAAGCACAACTACGTACTTTAGTTTTTAGAAAAAAAAGTTATAAACATAAATTATTAAAGAAATATCATACTAACAGATAAATTAATATATGTTCTAAAAAGAAAAAAAAACTATTAAAAAACGGTAATGAAAATATATGGTTTTAAAAAAAAAAAAAAAAAATATGTAAATAAAGGTAAATATAATAATAAACTATTATAATATAATAAATAAAAAACAATAAAAAGCTATATATTATTATAAAAATAAAGTTACTATTAATCATCCTTTATCAATAACTTATATATAATATAATGGCTTGTGTTTCGTATACAAACTTATATTACAACTAGGGTTGTACTACCCCGTGCTTAGCTGCGAGTAGCGTTTGTTTTTCAAAGTTGTGCGATAATATGGATGCTTAGTATTTGCTGCGCTATAATGTGCGATGGTTCTACAACGGTTTTGATTCGTTCGTGAAAAAAACTAAACTTAAAAGAGCAACCTGTTCATGTAAAACTATTTTGTTGGAATCCATTTAGTTTTGTTAATTATATTACTTTTTTGATATAAAAGGTCAAACAAAAAGAAAAAAGTTGAAATGTATGTAAATATATAAAACATTTTCATATGACCTGTGTGCGACAATTTGGGTATGACAAGTGTCCTTTTTTATTTATAGATTCAAGGGAATTCTGTTCTTTTCACTCTTGAACTTATTCCCCCAACCCCCCTGAATTTTAAACGACTTTAACCTTTTTATACAATAATATTTTATTTAATCACCCGATATTAACAGACATTTCATTCTCTTTAGTTTAAGCAGACTATTGTTATAATTTTCGTATTTTTAAAAACCTTTATTTTACAAGCTATAAAAGTTACCAGAACAAAATCACGTAACGATACACAATCACCTAACTTTATAGCTTGTAAAATAAATATTTTAAAAAATTAAAAAACTATAGTAAGAACATACTCAAATTAAAGAGAATGAAATGCTGGTTAACATGTGTAATCTTTTTTTTTTTAATATTATATGAAAAAGTCACAGTCATTTAAAAACCTAGGGAGAAGAAGTTCAAGGTAGAAAAGACCAAAATACATTTTTTGTATTTGTTTTCTCAACTATAGGATTTTGTTATTTAAAAATTTGTTATCGCCTCATTTTCAGTTGTTTTTCTTGGAAATGGATGACTGAGATTGTCTCTTACACTTCATATACAAAAACTCTCCTACATGGGAGACAACCTCAATATATAAATCTAATACTAATAAATGATTCAAGTTAATGCCACATGGCATTCTAGGATTCAAGTTAATGCCATATGACATTATGATTTAATTTATTATTATTATTATTATTATTATTATTATTATTATTATTATATCATATTAATATACAATTTATTAATTTACACACAACAATAAATAAATACGTATTATTCTTATATCATATTAATACATCCAATTTATTAATTTATACACAACTATAGATAAATATGTAATACATAAAAATATTTATCTTATATTATTGTAGTATTTTATTTATTTAGTTTTATTTTCATATGTGACATAAAGTTTTTATTTTTGATCATTGCAGATCAAACCAAATTAGGTTATATGCTTGTAGGCCTAGATTGTTTAATCTAACATAATAATTTGTTTGTGAATAACTACACGTAGGTATCTATTAATTTAGCAAAATTATTATTTTATTTGTAATATATTAGATTAATATCCAATTTTTATTATTAAAATATGACACATGTGGTGTCTGATAACTCTGTACTCAACAAATTTTATACCGCCACGTCGTTAAACTTATAAAAATGAATATGGTATATAGTTTAAAATTTAAATTATAATTCATATAATTTTGATTATATTTTTGTAATTTAATATCTACAATGATTAAGTTAAATCTAATTATTGTAGAAAATATTTACTTTGCTCCTTAAGTTCATATTTGACCGGTGATATAAATTATTGGGGTGAGATTTATTTGGAATTGAAAAAACAATAAATTAAATAAGTAAAAAGATAGAAATACCTTCATTTAACTGACTTTTTTGATGAAGTTACTGGGCTGGATGAAAATGACAAAAAAATGCAAACCTCAAGGACATATGAGAAAAGTTGTTATTGTTTTTATTATTTATTTGTAATTATTATATCATTATAATTATAGATTGTTATTATCTAAGTCACTAGGTTATAGTCTCATGTGTTACATGAGTTTACGTAAGATAATTGTCACACCCCGATTTCCACGTGTCACCGGTGGGCCCGGTGGGGAGTATCGTGACGTGGTTGGCAACATAATAGTCAAACAACACAATATTTAATATGCACAGCAGAATCAAATTGTAAGATATAATTCAACCGAATATAATATTGTAATATTAAATATCACAATTGTCGATTGTTTTATCCACAGACGGATCGAAAATAAAATGGAAACAATAGTTCAACAAACTTTAGGTATCTTAAGCTTGCGAGACTTCTATTGATGCTAAGGGGAAATCCCAGCCAATTACGCTTAGTACCTGCATTTAATCTTTTTGGGAAAATACGTCAGTTTACACTGGTAAATACAATCAACTGACTCATTTTGGAAAATGATTAAAAATTTATTTGGATGCACGTGGCATAAACATTTTATAACTTGGGAGAATTATTTAAATATATAATCTTGTGAATGAATTACATGTTCCTTATGCGTTTAGTAGCCCGGATCGTGTCCGGGTTAAAGATCAATAGACACACCACTTTATTCTTTTGTGCACTGACGGGTGTACGCCTACACCCCGCGCTTAAGTCGTGGCCATTTCGTAAAATGATGCCAGGGATATCCGGGACATGGTCATTAACCCCCCAAAGGCTTTAAGTAAACAAGACTATTTAAACGGGCGGATCAAATTATTCAATTAACCACCAAACGATGGAAGATTTGATGCCCGACCAAGCGGTATTCTATATACCGTAACCCAAGCCCGTATAGGGAAAATAAGTTAAAAGTATTTATCTGAGCAAAGTAATAATCACAATAAGCAAATTGCAAGTAGCTTTTACTGGTACTCCTAATCTGGAACGAAGGTTTATAATAACCTATTAGAATCCTAACGGGCCTTTAATTAAGCTTAAGCTTAGACCGGTCAGTTTCAATGATACAGTTCGTACGCACTATTAAGCGAAGACCGGATAGAATGTGATTTAGACCCGACAAGTTCGGAGACTTTCTTAATATGGGTACTTCATACACACTCTGGATTTTGAGATAAAACCGATAAGGTTTGACCCGTTTCGGCTAATTTATGTAAACTTGTTACATAAACCGAACCGAACGCGAAATAAGCGTAACGGGTATCCGTAAGAGCCATATACAGGTTTCCTAAGTTAATATGCTTCAAATATGTTGTGACATCAGTAATATGTCTTTTATTATGCCCGAAACGAATTTAAACACAAACTATGCCCCGTAGGGGTAGTTTGGTCATTTAAAAGGTTATAAAAGAGTTTAAGTATTTACCTGAGTTACAGGTCTGATATAATCAGCAAAAATACTTATTTTACTAAGTTATAACAGTAGGGTAAAGTAGATATGTGAAATTTATTAAATATAACCAAACTATGCAACGTAGGGGCATTTTGGTAATTTCACATAAGCCGAAAAGCTCAAAACTGAAGTCTGAGTTAAACAACTTTTGCTTACTATTAAAATATTATAATTTAACTCAAATATCCGTAGATATCAACCTTTGTATGTTTAAAATAGTTTTAGTACATACTATGCGTTTAAAACGCTTAAAAAGGCGATTAGAAGCCGTTTCCGGGTTCTATATAGAAATCTGATATTTTTATTATTCCAGAAGGCTTAAAATAATTTATTTATCATTTGTGATCAGTAGCAAAAGGTTTGGAGTCAATTAGATAGGTAAAACTCAATTTATAGCCCGTAAGGGCAAAACCGACAATTACAGGATTAAGCCTTTGACTATAAGTTATGCTCAGCCTAAAATTAATTAAAAATCTTCAAAAATCCCAAAATAATATATTACATCAGTGGGTAAAGATTTTGATATCAAAAAGTGAGTTTAAATAGGCTATACGCTAATTACGCCGTTTAATTAACATAAAACTTTCAATTTACGCTAATGAGCATAACTCTCAATCTACACCTCCAATTGATGTCAAATTTTGGGTGCAAGTTTATATATCAGTAACTAAAGTTTCTACTCTTTTACATTTGCAAAAATCACGTTTTAAGGTGAAAAGGGCATAATGGTCAACATATGAGCAATTAACGGAATCATGCGTATTAATTGGTTAACTAATGAACCATGGTGTATAATCACAGAGGGTTATACTAGCATGTAACCTGGTCTAAATAGAGCTCTAAGGTATTTATAAATCATACCAAAATGGGTTAGAACTATAGTCAAAGCAAAAGTAAAAGTTTTGCGACTTTCGGTTCCGAACCGGGTCTAAACAGTAAATTGTCGGGTTGAACATGTTTAGACATGTTCTTACACTAATTATCAAGTTATATTAATGATCAAACAGGTTGTATGTGTTCTACATTGCTAATTATGCATAAAATAGAAATTAAGTATCCTGTTGACTTTTTAATCACAAGTTTGACCCGACATTTGACCTAGTTAGAGTGGGAATCAGGGGGAACCCTTTTAAGGGTTTATTACCCACATAATTACCAACTTATAACTAATTTCAATTCGAATAATCACTGGACCATTAGTGATTAATCTTGAAGTCAACCGTTAATTACGATAGTTTGACTTTTAAGCTAAACTAAGCAAAAACTTAACTAAGGAAGGACAAGCAAACTTACAAGAGTCCTATATGAACGACCATAGATCACTTGAGAGAAGTCTTGAGCTCCAGAAATGATCAGGAATCCAAGAATGAAGGTGTGAAGAATGTTTGCAACTTAGTGGCCTTTTGTAGTGATTTAATCACCATGGAATGTTGACACACAAGTCTACAACTGACCACAATTCATCCACAAGTGTCCCTAAGTGTCTAGGACTGTTTAGGGGTCGCCCATGATGAGAAAATATCTGTTTTGGGTCGATTAAGCGCGAATACAGGCTGCTGTCTACGTATTCTGCATCTGATGGTCTGACGCGGCCCGCGTAAGACCTTAAGGTCTCTTACGCGGCCCGCCTGAGTCCTTGTAATCAGATTTCACATTTTCTAGTTTCCACATCTTTGTCCCTTGGCTCTTCGAAAGGTCAACTAGCTTATCTTTTTGCACTTTGACCCCTTCTTATTTACCTACAAGGGCTTTAAGACTTGTACCCACTTTACCAAGTCCCTGGACATTTCTAGTTAACCCGAAAAGTCATAACTTTCACGTTAACGCTTTAACCCCTCGCACACGAATTTGATCATAACCTTCTCATCATAACCTTTAAAAGGTCACTCAGAGGTATAATTTAAACATGTTGACACATTTAACCCCTGTAGTTTGTAATTTCTCACTTTTAGCTTCGTACGATCCATGATTTATTCGTTTGAAGGTATGAGCGTTATGTAGGGTTAATGTACGATATATTTATTCACTGTTGGCATTTAGAACTCGTATTTTCATATACTTTTCATTTCTGTCAGCTTTAGTCCTTTCAGAACATTCTTTCACACGTTCAAAGATATGACACGTGTCAACACATTATAGGACGTGAATTTTCGAGGTGTTATATCCTCACCCCCTTAAAATAAATCTCGACCCGAGATTTACTGAAATAAATAAGGGTACTTTTCTTTCATTGTGGATTCAACCTCCCACGTATATTCGGGACCTCTACGGGCATCCCATTTGACCTTTACAATAGGCACACGCTTCCTTCGAAGCTTCTTAACCTGTCGATCTTCAATCGACAATGGTTTTTCCACAAATTTTAAGCTCTCATCTATATGCACATCTGTATGTGGTATAACCAGTGATTCATCAACGAAGCACTTCTTCAGATTGCAGATGTGGAACACATTGTGAATGCCACTTAGCTCTTCAGGTAAGTTTAACTTATAGGCAACTGACCCGACACGTTCGATAACCTCGAAAGGTCCTATATATCTCAGGCTTAACTTGCCTTTCTTACCAAATCGCATCACCCCCTTCCAGGGTGATACTTTAAGCAACACTTTGTCACATACTTCGAAGTGAAAAGCTTTACGCTTTGGATCTGCGTAACTCTTCTTCCTATCTCGGGCAGCTTTGAGACGGTCACGAATCTGGACAATCTTGTCCGTCGTTTCAAAGACTATCTCTGGTCCTGATAATTGGACATCTCCAACTTCCGCCCAACAAACGGGCGTTCTACACTTTCTACCATATTAGGCCTCAAAAGGCGCAGCCTTTATGCTGGTATGGTAGCTATTGTTGTAGGAGAATTCAATTAGTGGTAGGTGGTTATCCCAACTACCACCTAAATCAATTACACATGCACGTAGCATGTCTTCCAAAGTTTGAATAGTACGCTCACTCTGACCATCTGTCTGAGGATGGTAAGCCGTACTAAAATTCAAACGCGTGCCCAAAGATTGTTGGAAGCTTTTCCAAAAATGTGACGTGTACCTAGTATCTCTGTCAGAGATAATAGACACAGGTATGCCATGTAAGGCTACAATCTTATCCATGTATAACTGGGCTAACATGTCGGAGCTATAAGTCTCCTTGATGGGTAAGAAATTTGCTGACTTAGTCAGTCTATCAACTATAACCCATATTGTATCATTTCCTTTCCTTGTCTTAGGTAACTTGGTGATAAAATCCATGGTTACCATTTCCCACTTCCACGTAGGAAGTTCAGGCTGTTGTAGCAAGCCTGACGGCTTCTGATGTTCTGCTTTGACTTGCGCACAAGTCAAGCACTTAGCTACATAGGCAGCTACAGACTTTTTCAAGCCTATCCACCAATAGTTTGCCCTTAGATCCTGGTACATCTTATCAGCTCCAGGATGAACGGAATATTTGGAACTATGGGCTTCCTGGAGGATAACATCCCGAAGTCCTCCATAAATTGGAACCCATATTCGTCCATTCAATCTAAGAATTCCGTCTTTGCCAAGAGATAACTGCTCCTCGATTACTCCTAGCTTTTCATTAGGATAGTTAGCTTCCAACACAACTTCCTTCTGTGCAGCTAACAACCTCTCAATCAAACTGTTCTTTATCTCCATGCGCTTGGCATTGATTCGGATGGGTTTCACCCTTTCCTTTCGACTCAAGGCATCAGCGACTACATTCGCCTTGCCGGGATGGTATCTGATTTCACAATCATAATCATTCAAAGTCTCCATCCAACGGCGTTGCCTCATGTTTAAATCCTTCTGATTAAACAGGTGCTGGTGGCTCTTGTGATCAGAATAGATCACACATTTGATACCATATAAATAATGCCTCCACAGTTTTAGTGCGAATACAACGACACCCAACTCCAAGTCATGGGTGGTGTAATTCTTTTCGTGCACCTTTAACTGTCGTGATGCATAGGCAATAACTTTGCCTTTCTGCATAAGCACACACCCCAAGCCAGTGTGTGATGCATCGCAGTAAACTACTAAATCTTCTATTCCATCTGGCAATGTCAAAACAGGAGCGTTGCTCAACTTTTGTTTTAGGATATCAAAGGACTCCTGCTGCTTAGGGCCCCAAACGAACTTTACTTTCTTCTTAGTCAAGGAAGTTAGGGGTGCAGCAATCCTTGAAAAATTTTCAATGAAGCACCTGTAATATCCTGCCAATCCTAGGAAGCTACGAATCTCTGTAGGCGTCTTTGGCTCTTTCCAGTTCATAACTGCTTCGACCTTAGCGGGATCCACTTGGATACCACGCTCACTTACCACATGTCCAAGGAATTGGACTTCTCGAAGCCAAAACTCACACTTGGAAAATTTGGCGTAGAGTTTCTCATGATGTAGAAGCTTGAGAATACAACGAAGGTGTTTCTCATGGTCAGCTTGGTTCTTCGAATAAATGAGAATGTCGTCGATGAAAACGATGACGAATTTATCTATGTACGGCTTGCAAACACGATTCATGAGATCCATGAACGCGGCCGGTGCAGTAGTGAGCCCAAAAGGCATCACTAGGAACTCGTAATGACCATAACGAGTCCTAAATGCAGTTTTATGTACGTCTTCATCTCTAACCTCCAGTTGATGGTAGCCTGACCTCAAGTCAATCTTCGAGAAATAACTTGCCCCTTGCAATTGATCGAACAAATCGTCGATCCTGGGCAAAGGATACCTATTCTTGATCGTGACCTTATTAAGCTCACGAGAATCGATGCACAGACGCATCGATCCATCCTTCTTCTTGACAAACAAGACTGGTGCTCCCCAAGGAGACGAACAAGGTTTAATGAAACCTTTAGCTAGCAATTCATCCAGTTGTGTCCTTAATTATTTCATCTCCGTGGGCGCCAACCTATAAGGTGCTCTAGCAACTAGTGCTGCTCCAGGGATGATGTCAATTCTGAATTCGACTTGTCTATCTGGTGGCAAACCAGGTAGTTCTTCAGGGAAAACTTCTGGGTATTCAGAAATGACGGGGATGTCTTCTATCTTCGGTTTAGGCTCATCAATAATCACTTGTACCATGTAGATGACACAACCCTTCTTTAGACACTTGGAAGCCTTGAGCATAGTCACTTGCTCAGGCAGTCCATACTGGGTATCTCCCCGAATGGTAAGTGATTCACCAGACGGAGTCTTAATCACCACTTTCTTTCTGTTGCAGACAATTTGGGCCTGGTTATGAGATAACCAGTCCATACCCAAAACTATGTCAAAACCGGCTAACTTAAATGGAAGTAGAGACAGAGGACAAGAGTGGTTCTTAATGGATATAGTACATCCATCTAACACAGTTGAGATGGTTTCTGTAGTGCCATCTGCTAACTCTACCTCATAATTTATACTCAAGGTTTTGACAGGTAAATTCAGCAATTTGCAAAATTTATGATCTACGAAAGACTTATCAGGGCCTGAATCAAAAAGTACTCTTGCATAGACATCATTTACAAGGAAAGTACCTGTAATCACATTGTCGTCTAGAACCGCTTCCTTTGCATCCATTCTAAAGACTCTAGCATTTGTCTTCTTGGCCTCTTTAGGCTTCTTGGCGTATTTAGGGCAGTTGGTTTTAATGTGCCCTTTCTCATTACAGCTGTAGCAAGTTGCATCTTTCAGCTTTTTGCAATCCAAGGTCTTGTGATCCTTGGACTTGCATATCCCGCAAGAAAAAGTTCTTTGCGAGTTCGATTCGAGTCTGCACTTTCCAAAGTGCTGTTTCTTGCAAATCTTGCATTTGGGCTTATCACCAGACTGCTGCCCATCTTTCCTTGACTCAGATCCCTTCTTGTTGTCACCGTTTCCACGGTGCTTCTTGTTCGACCTCCGTGAATTATCATCTTCACGTTTTCTCTTCTCAGCATCTTTGTTCCTCAGCGATCTTTGTCTGACCGCATCCAGAGTGAGGGACAGAGATATGTCAGCTACCGATCTGAAAGTAGCTGGCCGAGAAGCCTTCACGCTTGCCTTAATTTCCGGGGCTAAACCACCGATAAAACGAGCTATTCTTTTTGGTTCCGGGGTTACCAGATATGGAACCAACCGGGACATTGTGTTGAAGCTCGTGAGGTAAGCTTGACAGACAAGGTTTGTCATAACCAATGATAGAAAATCAGACTCTATCTTCTCAACCTCATGCTGGGGGCAGTAATTTTCCCTGATGAGGGCAACGAATTGATCCCATGACATGTTGTACAATGGGATTTTCCCGGTGGCTTGAATCAGTGATCTCCACCAGGCTAAAGATTCGCCTTTAAAAGATTGCGACACAAACTTGACTATATCCCTCTCAGCGCATCCGCTGATATCCACAACTGTGTCCATCTCGTCTAACCACGTCATGCAGTCAATGGCTCCCTTTTCCCCAGTGAAAAATCTGGGCTTGCACGAAACAAAGTATTTATAGGAGCAACCCTTACTACGGGGTTCTTGGTTTAGTACAACCTGCTGAGATGGAGCACTGTGGTGGTTCGAGGAGAGTCGATCGTCATCTTTCTTCAGTTCTTCCTTCTTGGAAGGTGGCTTCGAATGCGGAGTAGATAGGGTCCTACTTCGAGTCCCACTATACTCTTCGTACTGCCGCTCTAAGGCCTTTGTAACTGCGTCGTCTACCAACGCTTTCAATTCAGCACCCGTTAAATGAACTCGGGCGTTATCAATATTCTCCACTAGATGGCTATTAATTTCGTCTGAATTAGCCATTTTAATTGAACTGTTACAGAAAACAAGGACAATAGCTTATTTGGGAGTTTATTATGGAATTGCCCCTTAGGGTAATTCATTAACCATGGTAAACAGTGTAGGTCCCTATCCCGTATGGATCGTAACAAAACTGACAATCTACCAAGGGTGCGGAATCCCCTTGATAAACCTATCAAACAGAAACAAGAACACAAGACGAATTACCAACCGATCTTCTATGATTATCCAACGAAAACGTTTACAATCACTCAAGATCTTCACGAACTCACAGCCAATAATCTGTGTATTCGAACTCTCTCTCAATTGCCTAAAAGTCTCCAAAAGTCTCAAAATGTCTAACCCTAAAACTCTAGGTAAAGGTTGTTTATATAGCACAACCTATACAATTCGAATTGGGCCAAGCCCATACGAATTCTGTTTACAATTCGGGCTAAACTAAATAGACTTAAACTTGATACAAACTTGGACTAGATTGGGCTTCAACAAACTCGAATTCCCTTCAGTCTTCATAAGTCTTCGCGGCCCAAACTCGTTTAATATCCAAAGACCAATCCAACGCTGTTGTCACATAACATGCACCAACAAACTCCCCCTTGACAATAGCTTGCAAAGGAAACTTTAGTCTTCAGAATCTCACAGTCTTTTGGTCTTTGGATAGTGTCAGCTTCAACATGAATTCTGTCAGCAACAGACTCCCCCTAAGCTGATGTATCCAATCACCAAATCTTCCAAGTTTTGATTCAGCATTCCAAATAAGTCTTCACAGCATCCATTCTGCATTGTAGAAGGAGGATTCTACCAAGCAGCAACAAACTCCTCATCTCTTCAAAGCAACTTCTCATCAACAAACTGCTTCAATTTGTATACTATAAAACAAACATCTCGAGAAACCATAAGAATTTTTCAACATAGTTAAGGAATTATTATTATTCAAGAGATAGTTAAACTGTATAACAGATTAAGCACCTTCCAATTCAACACCAACACGCAACAATTTTTAAACAAACACCTTATAACCTGCATCATTTCAAAATTTTGAACCCACTTACTAACACCGTCTCCCCCTATCAGTAACAACTCCTCCACGAATAACAGTTTTCCGTACATTAAGAATTTTAAACAGAAAAAGACACTATTTTTGTATTTTTTGTATTTTTCTGAAAGCAAATAAATACGAAAAGCAATAAACACTCTGTTTTTGTGAGAATCACCGGTAAGAAGATCATATCAGCACAATCAAACTGTTTCACACAATTAGATTTCAAGACGATTACCAGTATGTTTGTCCACTTAAACAAAATGCATGAACATTTCAAGTACCATTACAGTATGATACGTTAAGGAATTTTATATCTGAAATACTAGTGTGTCCCACTTCAGGATATACCCCTGCGATCAAGGTATGCACAAAGATTCATCGTAGTTGGTGAGTATACTGATGTCATCCTTTAAGATATCCCGACAGTGTCTAGGTCTGCATATAATCTGTTTTATCATGTTTTAATTGCTTAACAATGAACACCCAAATAAATACTAATCAAATCCTGGAAATATAAACAACACACTCTATCATGCAAGTATCTTCCCTACCACATATTTCACAAGTCCAATCCAGATTTCTGAAATCTTAACTGGGAATAGGTTGAGAAGAGAACAGAATAGATCTTTAGGAGAGATGGTATAATATACAGATCAAATGAGTTTTCTCAGTTTGATATAGGTTTATTGGGTTTCATTTGGGCACTAGAGGGCCTCTTTCGGGTGTATTAGATCTATAGCGCGACAACGTACAGCTAGGTCAGCATGTATCTGGATGCAGCAGAAGCTGTCGTTGCCTAGCACCTCCAGGTCAGCATATATCTGGATGCAGCAGAGGAGGTACACGATTTTTTTTTTCAGAGAAGATTTCAGAATCAGATCAAAATTGTGTGTATCGGGACAACATACAGACATTCAAATAGAAATGAGCTAATTCCAAGTAACTTTCTTTCCTGGGGTCATGTACAATTTTAGTTCTGAACAGAATGACAGCCAAGATATCCCCAGATGAAATAACAGTATAAAGACCCAAAACTTCAGATTTTGGCAATCTATCAACGCAAGATTTAAGGTCATTAAACCATACACCACTGATGTGTTCCCCACTCATACTCAGTGCTTTTATGTTTATATCACTTTGGTAAGTTGATTATTTCATGCTTTTGCCTACTGGTACATCATATGATGAAACTGCTATCACACTTAAGCAATTTAATTCAGTTTGAGTGTGACAGTCTAACTTGCTGATGTACTATCATTTCTTCTTTTTCACACAGTGAAAACTCATTTTTGATTTTCTAATTTTTTTTTATATTTTTGATTTTTCAATGTTTTTGTATTTTTGATTTTTAAGAAAAACAGTAAACTATTTACAAAATTCTTATGAAAAACCAGTTATTCAGGATTCCTCATCCCGTTGAGTTCGACTAAGTGTTCAAAGCGAGCTCGATCAAAATCTTTTGTGTAAAGATCAGCAAGGTTATCTAGTGTGTAGACTCAGCACTTTGAACTTCAATTTAAATCAATCAATATAAATATATCAACAATCTCACACCCCCCTTCATGTGCCTAGAGCAGCCATTATCAACATAAGTTGATAATCCTCCTTAGCAGCTCCTGCACACACCAACTAAGAAATTAGTTAGATTGGGGGACCCAAGCCTTAATGGTCTTGGGTCGTCCAAATTCACCAACTATTTGAACGTCCATCCAGTATCCATCACTCCTAACTGGAGTCTTGGATCTTGGGCCTGTTGATGGAAATGGGGCATGATTTCCATAAGGTCTCTGGTCCTGAGGGTACCTATTTGTGTTTGGACTATGTGACCTTTGAAAATTTTGATTTTGATTCCAAGAACCTTGATTGTAATTTCTAAAGCCATTGTTATAAAAAGTTCGACCACCATGATTTTGGTATCGATTTTGATATTGACCTTGACTTCTGAAATTATTTGAATTTTGATTTTTCATTCTTGGTGAGTTACTTCTAGGTCTTTCATATCTGCCTGATGTAGATTCAGGCTGAAATCTTGGTTGATTTCTTTGAAAATGAGGAACTTGTGGAGTTCCTTTTTCAGCCTAATCTACACCACCAGCAACACCCGGTTGTTGCTTTGGAGCAGATTTCTTTGGAGAATTTGAGACTTTCTCCTCATTTTCACCTTGCTTCTCAGGTGATTTCCCTCTTTGTTTCTCACTAACTTGTGCTTCAACCTTTTTGTTAGGACAGCAGCTAGCTACATGTCCCTTTGTGTGACATTTGAAGCACGATTTCTTTTTCGAAGACTTCTTATCTGAAGCCTTTGAACTAGATTCGGGTTTTTCTGATGATGCCTTAGAAGGATTTGGTTTAGTTTGCTTAGTTTCAAGATTTTCTATGTTTTTGTTTTTAGCAAACTCTACATTTGATTCATTTTCAATAACAGCTGTTTCATTTTTCATGTCACTTCCTTGAACAAAATTAACCCTTTTAACAAAAGTTGAATTTTTATTCTTAGGATTTGAATTTTTCTGTTTTAAAACAGGTTTGCTGTTATTCTCCTTCTTAGCATCATTATTTTCAGACACATCACCTTGACTAGATGTGAAACTACTCGGTGATGTTGACAGAAAGTCTGTGAACTCATCTTCATCAGGTAAGAAAGAATAGTCATGACTAAGAGGAGGTGGAACTTCATTGAAGCCCTTGAATCCCACACTTGTCTTGTCATTACTCTTCTTTAACCCACCCATCATGTGTTTCATAACAAAAGTAGAATCCCTGAATTGACCTAATTTCTTTTCGAGTTCAACAATTTTGAGTTGTGCATCTGACAACTCTTTGCATTTTTCAGAAATCTCTTTTGTTTTCTCAGCCATCATGTCATGAGCTAAGTCTATGACTTGAAGTTTTTCGTTTAGTTTGCTGGTTAAAACTTCAATTTCAGCCTCATAGCCTTTTATCTTTTTCAAATATGATGACTCGTTTCTTTTAGCAAAGAAATTTGATTCTTTTACGTTAGATATTTCGCTCACCAGACTTTTGTTTTGAGTTGACAACCTGTCAACTTCACCCTGTAATTCACGACACTTTAAACAAACAGAAGTAGCAGAATTACTTACCTCTCTTGTTGATTTGTCTGAGTTGGCCATAAGAGCAGCAAGTTGAGCTCCCATTCTTTTGATGATCTCATCTTTAGCTTCGTCTTCCCTTTCATGCTCAGACTTTGGCTTTTCTTTTTCAGCATCAGTTGTCTGATCAGCCTTCTTTTCCTCAGCTTCATTTTCCTTCTTAACCTCAGCATCCACGTTAGCTTCAGCATCATCAACGGGCACAATCTCTGCCATGAATGCCTGAGTGACATTCTCATCATTTTCCAAGTGAATACTCCAGTCATATGAACCCTCTCGAGCAGTAGAGATCAATGCCCTTGAGTTAGAGTTGTTGGAAGCATTCCTGTTGTTTGAATTCTGACTCGAAGTCTCTTGCTTTTGTTTTTGACATTCTCTAGCGAAATGTCCATAACTTTGACAGTTAAAGCACCTTACTTTGGTCTTGTCAAAACCAACAGTTTTTCCTACAAACTTCCTTCCAGTTCTGTTCATGAACCTCTTCACACGTCTGGTAATCATGGCCATTTGCCATTGCAAATCCATATCTTCAAGATCATCAGGGTCAATCTGATCGTAATCTTCATCTAAAACGGCAGGATCAGATATCTTCCCCTGAATGTAATTTTCATAAGAAGCAACAAACGAAGCAAGTAGAGCAAGATGTTCTTCAGCAGACTTCACACTCATTGGCATCGATTTTGAACTACTACTTTGCTTAGCAGTTGATGTTCTCTTAGCTCCAGTTGATCCTCCCGATGCAGCCACAAAGCACACATCACCATCTTCATTTACTATGACCTGCTCATTTTCACGCGAGAGAAAAGCAGTGGCAGAGTCGCTAGAAGCATCGTGAGATGAAGAAGATGTAAGCCCATTGTAAATCCCTGGATCTTGAACCTGATCATATCCAGTGTCCTTCTTCTTCATGCTGAGCTCATAAGCTCTTAGCTTTCCAACCACTTCTTCCAGCTCTTTTGTTTCATAATCAGCTTCTCCCTTTATCATGAGAGTGTAAATATCCCATTTAGCAGGTAGGGCATCAAGCAGCTTGTCATTTTTCTCTATGTCAATATAGCAATCTATATCATAATTGTCCAATTCTGACATCAGATGGTAGTATCGAGTGATTACGTCCTCAAGTGACTCATTTTTCATGTATTTGAACACAGCAAACTGCTTCTTCAATAGATCAACTTTGTTCTTCTTTACATCAGGATTTCCCTCATATCTCTTCTCTAGTGCATCCCACATTTCCTTTGAAGTAGTGTACTTCTTAAAGGTATGTTTGATGCCAACAGGTAAAGACATTTTAATGGCAGCCAAGGCTCTCTTTTCAGCCTCATACATTTTCTTTTGTTCGGCCTCCATATCAACATAAGCAGTTATACGTTGTCTTCCCTCAAACTCATGAGTTGGGTTCACATACCCATCGTCTATGCATATCCACATCCGAGTGTCCTGGTACTCAACAAAGGATTGAAACCTATCCTTCCATGTCAAGTAGTTCTCCACCTTCATCATCTTAGGTGGTTTGTTCGTTGTGCCTACCTCATGTTCCATCCTTAAGAGTTCGTTTAATTTTGACATGTTCGACATTTTAAGTTAATCAGACTGGTAAAACCGTACAATTTTAGTCCGAAACCTGTTTTTACCAAATTATACCGTTAGATTCGTCTCGAGATAACGAGTCCAATGATATATAATGTCTAAAACCTATTATTTTTTTTTTTTTTTTGTCCTAAAAATCCAAGGAGTCCAACGGTGCAAGCGGTTTGTCCAGATGAGTTACGGATAAATATCTAAACACGAAACTGTGAAATTTTTCCTACGATTGCCTAGAAAAATTCCACCACTTTCAAAACACTTGTTGCGAGTCGTAACCTTTGTTTCGAGTCAATACCACTGTTGCGAGTCGCAACCACTGTTGCGAGTCAAATCAGCACAAGTCGAAACCACGGTTGCGAGTCAACCAGCACAAGTCGAAATCACGGTTGCGAGTCAACCAGCACAAGTCGAAATCACGGTTGCGAGTCAACCAGCACAAGTCGAAACCTCTGGTTGCAAGTGAACAGTACCAGTCGAGATCACTTGTTACGAGTCGAGACCAGCAACCTTGAGTCGAGACCAGTTTTTTTCCAATCAAAATCCCGAAAAATCAGCACTTTTTACACCAACGAATCCTCTGATTGATAACTTTCCAACTGAAACTCCTAAAAACAAGCAAACAAATCAGATCAATAATCAAAACGAATCAAACACTCACAAGTTTTGAATGTTCTTCGATGTTCTTCACTGTTCTTCACACCGAATTCGAAAATCATCAAACGAACAAAATCCTTGAATCTGTAATATCAGTTTTGAACCGTACACAAGAGCAAATGCTCTGATACCAATTGTAGGTCCCTATCCCGTATGGATCGTAACAAAACTGACAATCTACCAAGGGTGCGGAATCCCCTTGATAAACCTATCAAACAGAAACAAGAACACAAGACGAATTACCAACCGATCTTCTATGATTATCCAACGAAAACGTTTACAATCACTCAAGATCTTCACGAACTCACAGCCAATAATCTGTGTATTCGAACTCTCTCTCAATTGCCTAAAAGTCTCCAAAAGTCTCAAAATGTCTAACCCTAAAACTCTAGGTAAAGGTTGTTTATATAGCACAACCTATACAATTCGAATTGGGCCAAGCCCATACGAATTCTGTTTACAATTCGGGCTAAACTAAATAGACTTAAACTTGATACAAACTTGGACTAGATTGGGCTTCAACAAACTCGAATTCCCTTCAGTCTTCATAAGTCTTCGCGGCCCAAACTCGTTTAATATCCAAAGACCAATCCAACGCTGTTGTCACATAACATGCACCAACAAACAGAGACCATATTTGGTTAATTTATTAATCATATTTATTTAGGATTTCTATTATAATTTATCCTAATTATAAAACAATAATAGTTTTATTTGTGGCACAAAAGGCCTAGTCACCAGGACATTTTAAATTATAAGCTATGATTTCAGAGAATCAAAACATGAAGGTATACTGGCACAACAGGCCTAGTCACAAGGACATTTATAAATTATAAGCTATGATTTCAGAGAATCAAAGCATGAAGGTTTGAACCTAGTTCATTACCTTTATCTGACAGGGAGTCATCACTACCATTGTCTTTTGGCTCATATGGAAATGAGCAGGGCCCGTAGGCGCTATATTACCACGTATGGTCAAAATATGATCATCTCAATTGAGGATCTAAACCCATGATTCAGAGATCATTAAATTGGGTTAGGAATCTTTTGAAGAATCCAATAATAAAAATGACGTGTGTGATTTTAATGAATCACGTCTGCCAGGAGTGTTAACATGTTTACAGATGTTAACATTGATTTGAATCTTTTAAACAGGTCTTACCATCATGGCCAGGTCTTCATAATGACACTCAGGCTAGGTTTCACTCTTAAGATCCTTATTCAATATTTAAATAGGCAGATTATTATTAAAAGGGAATGATTTCGATTTATTTATTTCATGTAATATATTTATGCAGATAATAGAAAAAATGAAATTTATAAACTTACATTCCATTAATTTATTAAAAGTTTACACGTCGCCCTAAATGGGACTTTTTAAATAAACAAACTTACCCACGCAGGGGTTTAAACAAGGACTTACCCACGCAGGGGCTCACACAAATAACATAATAGTCCACGCAGGGACTTAAACAATAACATACCCTCGTAGGGGTTAATAGAAAGATAGACCCACGCAGGGGTCAAAACAAACAAGAATACCCACGCAGGGGTTTATACAGCAAGACTTGCCCACGCAGGGGCTCAACGACAATTGGAAGTATTCAGTGGTCCTTTTTGCTCTTCCCTTTGATCAAGCTTGTCAATCCTTGGAAGAAGCTTTGTCTCTCCCGGCGGTCGCGGTGGAAGTCTCGCTCTACTTGGTCCAGCCTTTGCAGAATTTCTTCACGCTCTAGTGGGGAGAACCTTGGCGGCTGCGATTGCGTCTGAATAATAGGTCTATTAGGTATTTGGTACCCATGAGTCGGGTACCCTACTCCCCACGGAGCTCCATACTGTCCTTCCGGGTTAAAGGCGTTGTAATTAGGCGCTACCAAGTACGGGTCGGCTTCAGCGTAACCGTAGTTGGTGTGAGCTGGTTGTTCAAACGGGTTGTATGCCATATAACCCGTGTATGCTGGAATCGGGTTATCAAAACCCATCGGTGGTGGTTGCTGTGCAACTGGGTTCGAAGGTCCACCCATTTGTGGATCTTCTTGATGTGGCGGATAATGGCTGCCACTTGATTGTCGAGGAGAGCTAGTATGAAAGTCTCCTCCTCGCGCGGACATCCGCGCTCCGGTTCTCCTACGCCTCGGCGGTTGTGGAGGTGCCGGTTGAACTGGTGGTGGTGGAGGCGGTGGTAGACAAACCGTGAATCCACAGAGGGTGATCCATGAAAGGAAGAGCCATCCAAAATTTCAATGGGATGGTTCGGTGTACCACTGGCAGGTTCGACGGGATCCATGTCCTCGTCCATATCCATAGCGTTGTCTCCCGAGAAGTGGTCCTCCGGTCCCAATGGGTTAAAACCCACTGGTTCTTGTTTATAATTTGTCGGGTTAAACCGGCCCCTAAAAACAGGTGTAGGGTCACCAAAGGAGTGGAGCGATAAAGATCGCTGTAAAGGTATGTAGGAAGGTTGAGGGTTATTGGGCTCATTTCCGAATGTGGCCCGTAAGAGTTGTGAACAGGAGGCGTCGAACTGTACGAAACCGACCGTCTAGCCGGCTCGAAAAGGTTCCTCCGGTTCTGTCGAGGATCGTCACTCTCTGTGGTAGAAGGAGCTCACATATGCAAAGGTCCTGCTTCATTATCATTGGGGGCGGTGTTTGGCCCCTTGCCTCGTCCTCTACGTCTAAAGAATCTTGGCGGCATTTTTAATCCTGTCAATATAGCATGAGATGACAACAACAAGAATATATATAAAATAAAGGACAAAACAAAAACCAAACAAAGTAGAATTTGTCCTATGTTATTTGTCTAGACTCGAAAGTTTTTGAAATGTGCAATTGTGTAACTGAGATTAAACACAAAAGACTAGTGTTCAATTTACACAGTGTTGGCTCTGATACCAACCTGTCACACCCCGATTTCCACGTGTCACCGGTGGGCCCGGTGGGGAGTATCGTGACGTGGTTGGCAACATAATAGTCAAACAACACAATATTTAATATGCACAACGGAAGCAAATTGTAAGATATAATTCAACCGAATATAATAGTGTAATATTAAATATCACAACTGTCGATTGTTTTATCCACAGACGGATCGAAAATAAAATGGAAACAATAGTTCAACAGACTTTAGGCATCTTAAGCTTGTGAGACTTCTATTGATGCTAAGGAGATATCCCATCCAATTACGCTTAGTACCTGCATTTAATCTTTTTGGGAAAATACGTCAGTTTACATTGGTAAATACAATCAACTGACTCATTTTGGAAAATGATTAAAAATTTATTTGGATGCACGTGGCATAAACATTTTATAACTTGGGAGAATTATTTAAATATATAACCTTGTGAATGAATTACATGTTCCTTATGCGTTTAGTAGCCCGGATCATGTACGGGTTAAAGATCAATAGACACACCACTTTATTCTTTTGTGCACTGACGGGTGTACGCCTACACCCCGCGCTTAAGTCATGGCCATTTCGTAAAATGATGCCAGGGATATCCGGGACATGGTCATTAACCCCCAAAGGCTTTAAGTAAACAAGACTATTTAAACGGGCGGTATTCTATTAACCACCAAACGATGGAAGATTTGATGCCCGACCAAGCGGTATTCTATATACCGTAACCCAAGCCCGTATAGGGAAAATAAGTTAAAAGTATTTACCTGAGCAAAGTAATAATCACAATAAGCAAATTGCAAGTAGCTTTTACTGGTACTCCTAATCTGGAATGAAGGTTTATAATAACCTATTAGAATCCTAACGGGTCTTTAATTAAGCTTAAGCTTATACCGGTCAGTTTCAATGATACGGTTCGTACGCACTATTAAGCGAAGACCGGATAGAATGTGATTTAGACCCGACAAGTTCGGAGACTTGCTTAATATGGGTACTTCATACACACTCTGGATTTTGAGATAAAACCGATAAGGTTTGACCCGTTTCGGCTAATTTATGTAAACTTGTTACATAAACCTAACCGAACGCGAAATAAGCGTAACGGGTATCCGTAAGAGCCATATACAGGTTTCCTAAGTTAATATGCTTCAAATATGTTGTGACATCAGTAATATGTCTTTTATTATACCCGAAACGAATTTAAACACAAACTATGCCCCGTAGGGGTAGTTTGGTCATTTAAAAGGTTATAAAAGAGTTTAAGTATTTACCTGAGTTACAGGTCTGATATAATCATCAAAAATACTTATTTTACTAAGTTATAACAGTAGGGTAAAGTAGATATGTGAAATTTATCAAATATAACCAAACTATGCACCGTAGGGGCATTTTGGTAATTTCACATAAGCCGAAAAGCTCAAAACTGAAGTCTGAGTTAAACAACTTTTGTTTACTATTAAAATATTATAATTTACCTCAAATATCAGTAGATATCAACCTTTGTATGTTTAAAATAATTTTAGTACATACTATGCGTTTAAAACGCTTAAAAAGGCGATTAGAAGCCGTTTCCGGGTTCTATATAGAAATATGATATTTTTATTATTCCAGAAGGCTTAAAATAATTTATTTATCATTTGTGATCAGTAGCAAAAGGTTTGGAGTCAATTAGATAGGTAAAACTCATTTTATAGCCCGTAAGGGCAAAACCGACAATTACCGGATTAAGCCTATGACTATAAGTTATGCTCAGCCTAAAATTAATTAAAAATCTTCAAAAATCCCAAAATAATATATTACATTAGTGGGTAATGATTTTGATATCAAAAGGTGAGTTTAAATAGGCTATACGCTAATTACGCCGTTTAATTAACAAAAAGCTTTCAATTTACGCTAATGAGCATAACTCTCAATCTACACCTCCAATTGATGTCAAATTTTGGGTGCAAGTTTATATATCGGTAACTAAAGTTTCTACTCTTTTACATTTGCAAAAATCACGTGTTAAGGTGAAAAGGGCATAATGGTCAACATATGAGCAATTAACGGAATTATGCGTATTAATTGGTTAACTAATGAACCATGGTGTATAATCACAGAGGGTTATACTAGCATGTAACCTGGTCCAAATAGAGCTCTAAGGTATTTCTAAATCATACCAAAACGGGTCAGAACTAAAGTCAAAGCAAAAGTCAAAGTTTTGCGACTTTCGGTTCCGAACCGGGTCTAAACAGTAAATTGTCGGGTTGAACATGTTTAGACATGTTCTTACACTAATTATCAAGTTATATTAATGATCAAATAGGTTGTATGTGTTCTACATTGCTAATTATGCATAAATTAGAAATTAAGTATCCTGTTGACTTTTTAATCACAAGTATGACCCGACATTTGACCTAGTTAGAGTTGGAATCAGGGGGAACCCTTTTAAGGGTTTATTACCCACATAATTACCAACTTATAACTACTTTGAATTCGACTAATCACTGGACCATTAATGATTAATCTTGAAGTCAACCGTTAATTACGACGGTTTGACTTTTAAGCTAAACTAAGCAAAAACTTAACTAAGGAAGGACAAGCAAACTTACAAGAGTCCTATGAACGACCAGAGATCACTTGAGAGAAGTCTTGAGCTCCAGAAATGATCAGGAATGCAAGAATGAAGGTGTGAAGAATGTTTGCAACTTAGTGGCCTTTTATAGTGATTTAATCACCATGGAATGTTGACACACAACTCTACAACTGACCACAATTCATCCACAAGTGTCCCTAAGTGTCTAGGACTGTTTAGGGGTCGCCCATGATGAGAAAATATCTGTTTTGGGTCGATTAAGCGTGAATACAGGCTGCTGTCTACGTATTCTGCATCTGATGGTCTGACGCGGCCCGCGTAAGACCTTAAGGTCTCTTACGCGGCCCGCCTGAGTCCTTGTAATCAGATTTCACGTTTTCTAGTTTCCGCATCTTTGTCCCTTGGCTCTTCGAAAGGTCAACTAGCTTATATTTTTGCACTTTGACCCCTTCTTATTTACCTACAAGGGCTTTAAGACTTGTACCCACTTTACCAAGTCCCTGGACATTTCTGGTTAACCCGAAAAGTCATAACTTTCACGTTAACGCTTTAACCCCTCGCATACGAATTTGATCATAACTTTCTCATACGATAACGATACTTTATGAAATTTATATCGTGCATTCTAGTGAGCATAATTAACCGTTACAAAGCTTCAGGTTTGTCAAAAGGTCACTCAGAGGTATAATTTAAACATGTTGACACATTTAACCCCTGTTGTTTGTAATTTCTCACTTTTAGCTTCGTACGATCCATGATTTATTTGTTTGAAGGTATGAGATTTATTTAGGGTTAATGTACGATATACTTATTCATTGTTGGCATTTAGAACTCGTATTTTCATATACTTTTCATGTCTGTCAACTTTAGTCCTTTCGGAACATTCTTTCACACGTTCAAACATATGACACGTGTCAACACATTATAGGACGTGAATTTTCGAGGTGTTACAATAATGTCTTTATTAAATCCGTGTAATACACGGGTTTATAACCTGGTTTAACTAATAAATAAAGTCCTTAGAAAAAAAGCATTTTTAGTTAAATGTGAACTAGAAAACACGGAGAATGTCTTAATTGAACACCATAATACAATGTGAATATTTATACTTATGAAAAGAAACAAAGAAAATGTCTTCATAACCCTTGGTCCACTCACCCCAAATCAACCCCTCACTCCCCTATGTTTTCTTCTTTATCTCTCCAACCTTATCAGTGACATGATTTTTCCGATCAACATCTCCGACATCGTCTTGATCGTTCCATACCACCACAACCATCGTATAGTCGCAACCAACAACCATCTTCACTTGAAAAACAAGTTGCAGATAGACCTAAAAACGAATATCAAATCTGAAAAGTGCAAATCAAGACCTACTGATGAAACACTGGTTAACACTTAGGCTAACTAGCTGGGTCGTCTCATATGTGGGGTTCAATCTCTTTCTTCACTCACTGATTACTAGAATCCTGCAAAACAGAACACCGGTGACTCGCCACAAGGAGGGGAATAGGGGGGTTCTCCTTGTGACCACCCTCCGGCGTGAGAATAAGTACTGCTTTGAGGAGAAATAATGTATGTTGTAGGTGAAATGTAAGGAGAGCAGAATGTTCTACCTGAATGAGGAAGGGTCCTATTTATAGCCGAAGGTTGAAGAGGGAGGAGAGACCTAGCCAACTGACACCGGGCGCCAGCTGTCCGACCAAGGGGAAAATCCTCTTGGTCTCCTCTGCTGTGGTCAGGATGGTGGAGGACTTGGCGTGCCATTATTTGTCCAGGTAGGAGAATCAGTACTGCAGCTGTCGGTCTGTCTTTAGATCGTGTTGCAGGTCCATATGGCGTCTGATCATTGGTGACACGTGTTGTCCTTTTAGTCTGGAGGAGCATCTTTGGTGCCACATGCGATAGGTTCCAGAAGCTTCTGGATAGGCTTGCTGATGTAAGCGCCATGTTGGATAAAAAAATGGTGTGGTCCCTGCCATGTGTGCATGGAATTGGGACCATACCTCTTCAAGTCCCCCTCAGTCCAGTGTGCCTTCTAGTTGAGTTTATCGTCTAGGAGGGATTCTGGACTCATAAGGGAAGTGGTTTTTTTGTTTAAGTTTGCTTGAATTTTGCATCTTGAGCCAAAATGGCGTATGGCGTATGAAGGTGATTTTGCAAAATTGAGCCAAAATGGCGCATGGCGCATGAAGGTGACTTTGCAAAATTGAGCCAAAAAGGCGTGTGGCGCTTGAAGACGAATTTGTAAAATTGAGTCAGAAAGGCGCACGGCGCATGAAGGTGACTTGGGAAAAATGAGCCAAAATGACGCGTGGCGCATGAGGGCGATTTTGCAAAATTGAATCACAATGGCGCATGGTGCATGAAGGTAACTTTGCATAAGTGAGCCAAAATTGAGCGTGGCGCATGAAGGTTATTTCAATTTTTTGAGCCAAAATGGCGCGTGGTGCATGAAGTTGACTTCAATTTTTTGAGCCAAACTGGCGCGTGGCGCATGAAGTTGACTTCAATTTTTTGAGTCAAAATGGCGTGTGGCGCATGAAGGTTTCTTCTGGGGGAAGTTTCTGGTCCATTTTCTTTGTGGAGGTTATGACAACTGGTGTGAGTGATGTTCCGTCTGAGGTGGTTGTCTTGTCAGAGACGTGAACAGCTGCTTTTGCAGAATTGTCAGGCACGTTTTTCACCGCTTTGTCAGGCGCGTGGCGGCCACGCGCCCTAAAGGGATGACGTCTCTTTCTCTCTCTTCTGACCTGACAGTATCTGGCCGGGCGACTCCCTGTCTTCCTGACGGTCCACTACCCATCGCATTTAATGCGATGGGTATAAATAGGAGACGGTTATCACCATATCAACAGTTTCTTCTCCATTTTCAAATTTTGAACTCCTTTTTCTCTCTAAAATCTTCTCTAAATCTTCTTCTTTTTTCTTCTATCTTTAATCATGACTCCTGCTCTGAAATCCACCACTACTACCAAGAAGAGGAAGCATAAACCGAAGAATCCTCCAGGTCCTGACCAGGCGGTTGTCAACTGGAAGGAAGAGGAACTTCGTAATTTGATTCAGAACTTTGGTTTTCCTACCGATTGGGGGTCCAGTTTCTGACACCAGGTTCTACCGCTCTTGATGCCCCTCCTGGGTTCATGACGTTATATGCTGATTTTTTCCGGGAGGGGAACTTCCGGCTTCCAATGTCGAAATCTATTGGAGAAGTGTTGACCGGCTATGGCTTGAATATCACTCAGATAAATGCCTTGGGTTTACCTCGGCTTACCCATTTCGAGTTTATTTGTCAGGCCAATCGTGTTGCTCCAACGTTTGAGAAGTTCAATACCTTTTATTTTGTAACTTACACCAGTGGCTTCTATTCCTTTAACTCTCGTACTGGTGGTGTGAAACCCTGTAGCCGAGATCCACCCAAAAGTCTGCATGATTGGAAGCAGAAGTTCTTCTATATTCGATGTGGTGTTATTCCTATAGACATGCATTACCGTCCTGAGAGTGAAGGCATTCCGTGGGTGAATGTGTCTATAGATTTTACTAAGCGGGAGTGGTATACTTATAACAAACCTCCTGAATTTTTCTGACACCCCTAATATAAATAAAATGCCCTAATATGTCCCAAAATACACCCCATGTACGAGAACGGACCCCGGATACCTTTACTATTATTAAAATAAAAAAAACAAGAAAAATGGGTCTCTCGCGGGGCGTGTAGCCCTTGGCTACCTCCTACGCGGGGTGCGACAGATGGGTGACCAGGCCTCACCCGCTGCCGCCACTTGTCAAACGCGTGTTATACCTACTCTCGACAAATCAGCTTAGCTAGACCCTACAACCCTAAGTCACGGACCGGGAAGGACTATCCTTCGGCTTACGTGGGCCGCGAGGAAGTCCGAAATCACAACTATAAATAGCTGCGTTCGGCAGTTCATTCAAACCGTTCAAATTTCTTTTCTCTCTCGAATTTCCACATAGCTAGAGCTATTCTCAGGTATAATACCCCCTGATTAACGAAGTTCTGCCCTGTTGTAATTATTATAACCCCGGTTACACATTAGATACGCTGCCTGATTGATCCAGGGTTTCGTAAGGGCTGTCGTGGTTCTGCCCGACGTAGTCATTGGAATGCCATCTCAGGGAGGGTATTGCTAATGTAAATATTTGGTTATTATACTAACACATGTACATTTGTGTAATTAATAGATAACCACCAGGAAACCCTTAAAGGAAATCTAAGACAACAATGTGAGTAATCTCCTTTTTATAAATTGTTTTACAAAACCTTTATTTATTTTAAATTATAATTAGCAGTGATTGAGTCTTTGTAGTTCTTTAATTACTTCCGGTATGTTGGGGGTTTGTATACAAAATGTGGAATACGTTACCATTGGACAACAAGATAGCCAATGTGTAATATGACCCACCAGTCAGGATTGACAGTACTGAATGAGTAATTGTGTAGAAATAAACATTGTAATAGCTCTTAATACTGTTAAAAGATAAAACTCTTCTTGATTAAACTGGGATTCACTCACCAGTATTTCCCACTGTCAAAATGTTTTTAAACGCGTTTCAGGTAACAAAATGCGAAATCCAACTAGAAGCCAGATGGACAGCACTGAAGGCTTGGAAAAAGTGGCTATAAAAGTTACCTAAATGAAAGAAGATGTTTTATTCCAATAAAATTAAACTCGGGTTTTATCCCAATATATTTATATAAAGTGTGGTATTTAATCCGATAAAATATTTCCTAATTACGGTCCTGATGTAATTTCCGCTGCTAAAATGATAAACACCGATACCACCAAAACTTATCTCGCGGCCGCCCGTTCCCGGGACAGATAGGGGACGGGGGTTGCGACAGAAGGTGGTATCAGAGCTAAGCCACTGATTCAGCCACAGAAGTGTTCTGCTGACACCATTTTATTATTCAAATTTTTAAGAAATTAATTACGAAAATACGTGCATATCTGTATTTTATTGTTGTGTGTTATTTGACTATTTGTTAGTTTACAGTATGAGTGATCAAGGACCCTCCGATGCTTATCGTCAGTTGTCCGGCTCACCTAGGAGTGAAGGCACCTCTTCACAGCCTGCCCTCTCTGGGTATTCAGCTGACAATGAAGAATGGATGTTTGTGTTTAAGGCTCAGTCTGAAGAGCCATTCCCTCAGAAAAAGAGAGGATGGTTCAGTAGGGGAGCACACGAGCGTAGGAAGAGAATGAGCTAGTTGCAACAACAGCGAGTCCTAGCAGCCGCTAAGAGAGAGACAGATGCCCACACACAGGATATGCTTAATAGGAGCTTAGCCAATTTATCATATCCTAGCAACCACAGCTGCCGACCAAAACCTGGAGCAACACATAGCCCCACAACCATTACCTTTTTTTCCCACGTAGCCGATGGAGATAGAAAACAACCCAGAAAACCAAGTTCAAATGCATGATTTCAACCCAGAGGAGATACCTAGGATACCAGCCCCCAATCCCTTAGACCCAGACTACGATCCTTGGTTTAATGATCATAGGGATTATGTGCAACGCTACCACCTAACCAACAAACCCATGCCGAACCTAGCAGCCTACCCCGGTCTGGATCCTCTAGATCCCTAATACTATAATGATGAATAGATTAGGGAGATCTTAGAGATGATGAACCCATGCCCCAGTACCCAGACCCAGTACCAGCACCTGCAATGCAGAAAATGTGCATGAGCTTCGAACTTTCGGAGAAGAAATTTTAGAAAGTAGCGAGATGATGAGACAGATTGGAGAACGACTCGTCTGGAAGTACGACGAGTGTAATATGGAGTTCTGGATGACCCATATCAGTGAAGGTGATGGTGGAGATAGTAATAATTTATAATATATATATATATATATATATAATATGTGAATATATATATATATATATATATATATAAAATATATATGTGTGTAATAATAATAAATCTATCGTAGTATAGACCACCTCGTGGTTAGTGACTCATATTAGTATTGTAATTTTAAATTCCAGTTTTAGTTTGTATTAGATGTATAATATATAAGAAAGAGTAAGTCGCAATGCTCGACGCATTTGACCAATATGTGTGTTGAATGATTGTTTGCCTTAAATATTATTTTGTGATATTAATAATTGGCAAATGTTTAAAATTCAGATGGACAACGAAGTGAACCAGGAAAATCTGAATAACGATAACCAGAGTAACGATAACCAGAGTAACAATAACCCAGATAACGATAACCCGAACAACAACAATAATGGAAACCAAGTGGATAATAGTGCCATGCAACACATAATGGCCCAAGGGATAATAGATTCAATGCCATATATTATCAAAACGGTTAAGGAAGCAGAAAATAAAAGTAAACATGATAGTAAACGACCCTCTGAACCTGAACATAGCGTAAACAATGGACCCATACTTCAAGTGCCCATTCCCAAAAAGAAGAAGAACTATGTCATATGCTTGTTCTTATAAAGAATTCTGGTCTTGTAAATCAATGGAATTCTCGGGCAATGAAGGGGCCGTTGCATCTTTACGTTGGATAGAAAAGACTGAGGCAGTCTTAAGAATAAGCAAATACGTGGAAGAGGATAAGATAATGTTTACTTCCAATCTGTTTAAGAACTCAGCCTAAGGGAAGTGATAGGGTTTACACTATGGAATGGGAGGAATTTAAAAATATTGTAGAAAGAAAATTCTGCCCTTCCCAATGAAAAGGAACAGATAGCAAATAAATTCCTAAACCTTAGGATGACTGGGGTAGATAGTAAGGGTTATACTACATTATTCTTTGAATATGCTCGAATAGTACCAACCCTTGCATCACCCGAACCAATATTAATCTCCTGTTATATCTGGGGATTAATTAGGGAGATTAGGCATGTAGTCAAGGCAGCTAGACCTCAAACCATAGAAGAAGGAGTAGAACTAGCAAATACCTTGACAGGTGAATTAGTCCATACACGAGAAGAGGATCAGAGGAGGAACCTAACCCAGAAGCTTACCCAGGAATTCCGTTCTAGAAATTCCAACCGTGGGAAAAATGTAGGTTCTACCTCTGCACCCTACTACAAGTATTGTAAAGGAAACATTCTGGAAGATCCTCCATATACTGTAACTTCTACAAAATATCTGGACACAAGGAGGAAGACTGCAGGAAGAAGCCTAGCAACAGGATATGCTACAACTGTGGAGAACAAGGTCATATCAAGCCAAACTGTCCAAAACTAGCTCCAGCCACGAACACCAAGAATACTAAAAATGCCAGAGCATTTGTTCTAACTGCAGAAGAAGCAAAGATGAATCCCGGATTTGATCGCTGGTATGTTTTTAGTTAGCGATGTTTTTGCTAAAGTATTATTTGACTTTGGTGCGAACCAAAGTTTTATTAATACTTCATTTTGCAAACTTCTCAATCAACCATTAACTAAACTTCCATAAGAATGTCTACTAGAGACAGCAAATGGAGAAACTATTATGATTTCTGAAATCTTGCAAGGAGCAAGAATAGAAATTCTAAATAAAAAATTTATTGCAAAGCTTTACACAATGAATCTGGCAGGATTTGATGTTGTGTTAGGAATGGATTGGTTAATAGCCAGTAAAGCCAGTATTTTATATGATCAAAAGTCAATCCAAGTAAATTCACCAAGGGGTGAAAAGATCACAGTTAAAGGAAATAAACCCTCTAAATCCACAAAATTCATTTCTGTAATGAAAACAACAAGTTATATAAGAAAAGGGTCATTAGTGTATTTGATTTCCATAATCACTAACACTTAAGGAAAAGAATTAAAGGATATTCCAGTAGTATCCCAATTTTTAGATGTATTTCCAGAAGAACTACCAGGGTAACCTCTAGACAGAGAAGTTGAATTTAGAAACCATTTGATACCAGGAACCGCACCAATTGCCAAAGCACCTTACCGTTTGGCACCCGCAGAAATGCAGGAACTAAAGAAACAGTTAGATGAATTATTGGAGAAATGATTCATACAGCCAAGCTCATCGGCATGGGGAGCACCGATCTTATTCGTTAAAAAGAAAAACGGATCAATGCGTATGTGCATTGACTACCGTGAATTAAACAAAGTCACGATTAAGAGTCGGTATCCATTACCAAGAATCAATGATCTGTTCGATCAATTACAAGGAGCACGATTTTCTTTAAAATCGATTTAAGGTCAGGATATCATTAATTGAAGGTACAAGAAGAGGACATTCCTAAGACCGCTTTTAGAACAAGGTATGACCATTATGAATTTACTGTCATGCCATTTGGTTTAACCAATGCCTCAGCTGCATTTATAGACATGATGAACCGAATATGTAAGCCATATTTGGATAAATTCATAATTGTCTTCATAGATGATATTCTTATTTATTCTAAAAGCAAAGAGGAACATGCAGCGCATCTACACGCACTTCTAAGTTTATTGAGAAAAGAAAAGCTTTATGCTAAATTTTAGAAGTGTGAGTTTTGGTTAGAACAGGTACAATTTCTTGGACATTTAGTCAATCATGAAGGAATTCATGTAGATCCCACCAAGATCGAGGCAATTACCAAATGGAAAACCCCTGACTCACCAACCGAGTTAGAAGTTTCTTAGGATTGGCCGGTTATTATAGAAGGTTTATTCGAGATTTTTCTAGAATAGCCATTCCTTTAACTAAGTTAACGTAGTAAATCCGTTAAGTTTGAATGGGGACCAAAACAAGAAGAAGCCTTTAGAATTCTTAAGCAAAGACTAACCCATGCACCCATACTAGCATTACCCGAAGGAACTGAAGATTTTATAGTCTATTGTGACGCTTCTAAGTTAGGTTATGGATGTAGCTTTTGAGAAAGCTCTTGGGGACCAGGATCCAGAGGCTGGGATGCGGGTCCCAGTCATCAAGTTTGAACGATTAATTCCGGCTTGCATGTCGTCTGTTAGCCTGCTGGCCTTGTAACCACCAGACAATTTTATCCTCGTTGTTTGTGAACAATTTACTTTTACCATTCTGTGGTTGTTGATACCATTGATATAATTTTTGGTGCGTAATGTTAACTTTAGATTGCTATATGTGCAACTGATTTGATTAGGTGTCGCGAATGAATGATGGCTATGACAAGTTATT
The DNA here is from genome assembly GCA_030545235.1 of Helianthus tuberosus. NCBI lineage: Eukaryota > Viridiplantae > Streptophyta > Magnoliopsida > Asterales > Asteraceae > Helianthus > Helianthus tuberosus. The sequence continues at coordinate 22,062,553 of CM060371.1, forward strand.
GTGTGTTGATCCCATTGGCTTCAGACTTTGTTGTGTTGAGCTCAAGTGACCTTACAATGTTTATGTTTTCGTTATGCCTGTTTATGTACGAAGTGATCGTTTAACAGGTTATTGTGTTTTGATGACCTGGCAGTGCACTTGGTGCTTCCCAACCTTGGGGGTCTACAATGTCTTATGTTACCTTGTGTACGATGTTTTCGTGTATAGGTGGGTATGAAGTAATAGTTGGCTGACAGGTTTTGATTGTGTATATTTGACCCTGCTGTGCACCTAGTCGTGATGAGCCTTGGAGGTCTACAATATTTTCTGTCGTTAAGCCATTATGTTTTCATGTATACCTAAAGTAATATATGCAGTTGTAACAAAAATTCACAAAAGCTAAGATAACCAACACTTTTTGTATTACAGATGACTGTGTTAGGCGCATGGCCGTACATTAAGGAGAAACATCATCGGCCTATTACATATGACATTTTCTTAGCTGTTGAGCATTCCAAGTCCCGGGGACTTCTTTGTTTTCGAGTGTGCACAGCTTGTATGCTCCTTTCCCTAGGACTTTGTCTACAACATAAGGCCCTTCCCATTTTGGAGCCAGTTTTCCCGGTCTTTCGACGTTAGACACCTCATTGTCTCTCAGGATGTAATCTTCGGAGTTGAAAGTGTAGATTCTGACCTTGTTGTTGTAGTATTTCTCCAGCTTCGTTTTGTACTTTACTTCGTTAATTGATGCCATTTATCTTCTTTCCACTAGAAGGTCTAGATCCAACCTTCTTTGTTCTTCATTGTTGATGGCGCTCATTGAAAGCATTCTCGGGGATGGTAATCTGTTTTCTGCAGGTATGACTGCTTCGGATCCGTACACTAGACTGAACGGTGTCTCACTGTTACTTGTCTTTGGCATTGTTCTGTGTGCCCATAGGATACTAGGTAGTTCGTCGACCCGACCCCTTCGCTGCGTGCCAAGTCATGATTTTATGCCATCCACGATGCTTTTGTTTACTGTCTCTACTTGACCATTTCCTTGTGGGTGTGCCACTTAGGAAAAGGTATGTTCAATGTTCAGCTCTTTGAACCAATTTTGGAGGTCTTCAGCAGCGAAGTTTGTTCCATTGTCAGTTATGATTCGTAGAGGTAAGCCAAAATGACAAATTATCTGTTCCCAAATGAACCTTCGAACCATTGTAGACATGGTTGATGCCAATGCTTTTGCTTCCACCCATATGGTAAAATAGTCTACCGCGACTATGATGAACTTTACTACTCCTGGGGCTTCTGGGAAAGGACCAACCATGTCTATTCCACATTGTTGAAATGGCCAAGCCGTTGTGACGGGAACCGGTTCGTTCTTTGGGCGCATGGTTTTGGGGGCGTGCCTCTGGCATCCACTACATTTCCTTAAAACTTTGACTGCATCTAGGTGAATTCCTGGCCAATAATAGCATGCGTTCATTTTGCTACTACCACTCTTGGGCCTGCATGAATGCCGCAGGTTCCCTCGTGTACCTCGCGAATTAAGTAGTTGGCGTCTTCTGGGTCCACACAACGTAGCAGTGGTCCAAGGTATAACTTCCTATATAGGATGCCGTTAGACATTTGGTAGCGCTCTGACTTGTACTGTATCTTTCTTGCATCGGCCTTGTTCTCAGGCAAGATTCCAGATTGGAGGTACATGATGATTGGAGTCATCCAGGATGTTGACCCCAGTTGGATGACGTTTACCTGCCTTAATGGGACTGATGGGTTGCTTAGCACCTCGATGAGCACGGTCTTTAGCCAGATGTTGGAAACTGGTCGACGCGAGTTTGCTCAGTGCATCTGCTGGCTTGTTTTCACTTCTATTGATGTTGTGTACCTTGTAAGAAACGAAGCTTTGGAGTAGGGTTCTTGCTTGTTCTAGGTACAATGCCATGACATCCCCCTTGGCGTCGTATTGGCCATTAATTTACCCTGCCACGAGCATTGAGTCTACGTGCGCTTCTATGTGTTTGACCCCCATCTTGACTGCCAACCGTAGTCCAACAAGAAAATCTTCATACTCGGCCTCGTTGTTTGTGCTTTTGAAGTCCAAACGGATGGCGTATGTGAATTCGTGTTTTTCCGGACTTACCAACCTTAGTAATGCACCCGCTCCATCCTCATTGAATGCGCCGTCTGTATACAACAGCCACGGCTCTTCTGAGTATTGCTTTTCTGTCTTTTCCATCGCTTTGCATTCTCCATCTTTATCGTTAGGTACTTTTGTGAGGAAATCGGCTAGTACCTGTCCTTTGATTGCTAGCCTTGGTCTAAAAACCACGTTATGGCCTCCCAATTCGATAGCCCACTTTGCCAACCTCCCTGATATTTTCGGTCTTGCTAGGATATTACCGATGTTGTAATTCGTCAGAACATGGATAACAAGATTGGCAAAGTATCTGCGCAATCATCTGGACGCGTGGATCAGTGCTAGGACCAATTTTTCCATTACGACGTATCTTGTTTCTGGATCATTCAAAGTACGAGATACATGATACACTGGTGTTTGTACGCCCTGTCTATCAACTAGAAGAACCGCCCCTACTGCTTTCTCTGATGCAGATAGGTACATGACCAAAGGTTCATCTTTCATTGGGGTCGTCAGTGTTGGCAAGCAATTCAGACAATCTTTCATTTCCCTGAATGTGGTTTCTGCTTCAGGAGTCCATGAGAACTGGTTCTTCTTGACGCAATTGCGGAGGGTTTTGATGAATGGGAACGCCTTTGCTGCGTGATTTTCAAGGAATCGGTTTAGTGCTGCTAATCGCCCAGCCAGTTTCTGCATCTCTTTTATCGTTGATGGGGAGGGCATCCGTTCTATGGCTTGCACTTTCTCGGGGTTAACGTTGAATCCATCCTTGGTAACAATGAAACCCAGGAATTTTCCTTCCTCCATTCCGAAGGAACACTTCGCTGGATTAAACTTGATGTTCACCCCTCGCAGCGTGTCAAAAGTTTTCTGAATGTTTACCAGCATTGAGTCTTCTTCTTTTCTCATGATGACCAAATCATCCATGTAAACTTCGATGTATTTTCCAATGGCATCACTGAATGTTTCATTCATTAGTCTCTGATATGTTGCTCCGACATTCTTCAATCCAAAGGGCATTTTTGTATAACAGTATAGCCCTGTTGGTGTACGGAATGCTGTTTTGTCCTCATCTTGGATTGCCATCTGCACTTGATGGTATCCTTTGTAACAGTCGAGGAAGCATTTCCACCGGAAGGATGCAAGTCAATCAATCTTTTCGTCGATTTCGGGCAAAGCGTAACAATCGTGGGGGTAGGCTTTGTTCAGATCCTTGTAATCCACACACATTCTCCAGCTGCCATTTCCTTTTGGAACCATTACTGGGCTGGCTACCCAGGTTTGGTATCTTACTTCTCTGATTATGCCAGCGTTCAGAAGTTCTGTGATCTATTCCTGCATGGCTTCATGTTTTATGTCTCCCAAATGACGCTTGGTGTGTACTACTAGTTTTGCATGTTCAGCAACATTCAGCCTGTGTTCAGCTATATGCCGTGGAACGCCTGTCATGTCTGCTGGCGTCCAGGCAAAAATATCCATGTTTTTGAACAATAGCTTTTTGAGAGATGCGTGCGTGAGCTCTGACATTGTTGGGCCCAAGGTGACTGTTTGCTCTGGGTACTTCCTGTTTAGGATCCATCTTTCAGGTTCTTCGCGCGGTGTGTGTTTTCTTGTTTTCGCAGTCCTGACCTCGTTAGTCACAAGAACTTCTTTACTTGCATTGATTATGGCTATTCCTGTCTCTGTTGGGAAATCGACTGCTGAATGTGGCCCTGAACAAATCATGCTAAAATCTCCTTGGGATTCTCTTCCCAAAAGGGTATCGTGCCTTGAATTTGCTGGTAAAACCATAAACATGACTTCTTCCGTTCTAGAGTTCCTCCCGTCGGAAAGCAGCACCGGAAAAGATATCTGACCAAGAGGGAATACGGCTTCGTTATAGAAATCAGTGCGTGGGTAGTCGACTGGCTCTAAGCACGCTTTATCTTCGTGGTCTAATTGATTGAAGCATTGTTCGTATATGATATCTGCTGTGCTCCCCGGGTCTGTAAAAATGTATTTGGTCTGGTAATGGGCAAATACGCCGGGGATGATGATGGGTCTTCTCTCCCTTGGGCCGCCTCGGACTGCTGGGAACACGACTTGCCTTTCGCGCCAGGAGTCATCCTGCGTGCACTTGTTATAGTTTTTCGTTGGTCTTCTCTGACCTTCTTGAATTATGTGAGTTTTCAACTTTCTGAGCTTTTTGTTGTCTGGACCCTCTTCCCTTCGCTGGATTTGACGATTGTCCCTTTTTCCTCCTTTGACCAGGTGGGTAAGCTTGCCACTTTTTAAAGCTCGCTCTATTTCCTGCCTTAGGCTGATACAGTCGTATGTGAGGTGACCTGTGTCCTTGTTAAACTCGCAAAAGAGGTTCGGGTCTTGCCCCCTCTTGTTTCTCATTTGCAAAGGAGCTTTAAATTGATGATTTTCAGTTGATAGGACTTCAGAAGGGGTTTTCGTCAGAGGTGTCCACCTCTTTTCTCTATTTTCTCTTTTGACTTCCTTGCGATAGCTTATTTGATTGATGGTTGCCCACGCGTCTTCCGCTGGTGGACTCCTTTCTTTGTAGGCAGATGTTTTCCAGGGCTGACCCTTGCCCTTCTTGTTGCGTCTATCGTTGGCATGCTGGTTATAGCTGTGCTGACGGCTGTCTTCGCTGGTCAGCTGTCTGTCCGTCCTTGCTATAGTTTTTGCAGCTTCAATGAAAGTGTCCCAATCTTTGGGACCTCTATCTATTCCCTTGATTCTTTTGATTAGATCATCGCACTTGACAGCTCACATGAAGTGCGTGCGCATCATCTTTTCTCATACATCTCCCATTTCTAGGCACTCTTTGTTAGATCTGGTGATAAAGTCTTCAATGCTCTCGTGATCTTTCCTCCAGATGTTTAAGCAGTCCGCTGGGTCTCTAGTGTGCCTGCACTGCTGGGAAAAGTGTGCTAGAAATTTGTGCTGAAAATCCATCCAGGATTTGGTCTTTCCTTCCGGTAAACTATCGAACCATGCGCGCGCCACGCCTACAAAGGTCTGCACAAATAAATGGCACCACGTGGATAATGACCAACCACCTACCAACCCAGCGTCGGTGAAAACTTGGAGGTGGTCGTCGGGATCAGTTAGGCCATTGTACTTACCCACGTTGTGCGGCAGCTTTGTCTTGTCGATATCGGTCGTTGCGATTTCTCTAATAAGCTTTGACTTCTTAGTTATGCCTTCCGGGTGGTAGCATAACGTGTAATCGTACTCAGCGTTTGGGTTGTACACCGCGCGTGCGCGGGGCTTGTACGCCTTGTCAAATACTTAAGTGTGGTTGCAACTCTTCTGAACGCCAGAATCTACAATCGTCGGCGAGTTAAGATTTGGACAGAAAAACATGGGTTGAGGCAATAGGGCTAATTGGCCAAGGGTGGGAGAACCCATCTAGTTATTTTGTCTTTGTTATATTTTATTTTTATTCAAGTTTAAAGACTAGTTTTCAAATAACAAAAAATAATATTTTTTGGCTTGTAGAAAAAAAAATCATCGTTTTACTAAATTAAAAAAACAACAACAAAATTCAATATTTTTCAGTAAAAAGTTATCCACACAACGATTAAAAAATTGACCAGACTGTAACCTTACAATTACATAGGTTAAGGAACAATAAATCTGTTGGGATTGAACCCTACAGAGGAACAGATGATGTAAAGCCAAAATCTGATCCCAACAGTGGATTCACAATAAGCAGCTGTTTACACTAAGTCTTCTCCCTTGAAAGTGATTACAACAGCTGATGGTCTCATATCCACTGCCCAGATACAACTGCTGCTCCGCATAACTACTGATGAAGCCTAGAAGACTGCTGGAAACTAAGCACTGCTGGAACAAACTGCTGATGACAAAGCACTGCCAAATCAAGGACTGATCAACCTTGATGAAAGCACTGATGAATAGAGAGAGCAGTAGTTTAGTATATCATCTGTCTTATGAAATGTCAGTTGTTAGGTTTAGCAGTGTTTGTATAAGAACAGTAGATACAGGTTGTTAGGCTGTTAGACGTCGCTTTCATGGTGACGTCAGCTGAGATGCCTCAGCGGTTTGGTTTGTCTATAAATGGAGCAGTACTCTATACTGTTACATTTGATTCATTTTGAGAGAGTTCTTCTCCTCAATTCAATCCTTTCATCTTGTACAATCCAACCTTAAGGCATCTGGCTGAGGGGGAGCTTAGTATGTAAGCATATCTGTAATCATTTGATTATTATTGTAAATCTTTTGACTAAATGAATTGCATATGCTTTTTCAAAACTATTTTCTCCTTGATTGTGTTTACAAAGTTTATTATTCATTTCCGCTGCACTTAAACTCAGTTCATCTCTATTGATTATACAATGTTACACAAACAAGCACAATCAGTAGATCCGCAGATCCTAACAATTGGTATCAGAGCTTGGACAGTCAAATTCTATCTAACAATCAATTTGACATAACAGTTCAGCTCAAATTTCATTGATACTAAGGTTGGTCGTATTTGTTGAAAAACAGAGTAACGAGTAATAACGTTCAAAGTTATTAATTCAAAAACTCTGTAAAACAACCAAGATGTCATAAGACACACAAAATTCACATAACAAGTGATGTCATGCATAAATCACCAATAGTTTCAGATCTGGAAACTTGTCTGGTGACTTTGGTGTGATTATTCTCGTTACAAAATTGATTTCAAATGTTATTATGAAGTTTGTGTTGTTTTCATTATAACTACAGCTAAGGTGTTCACCTCATGGTTGACAAAAGCCTATGTGCGGATAAAAGCACTAGTGTCTTTGTTAACATAAAAAGAGGGAAACCAAAACTTTAGTGATTTGAATCTTATGTATTGAAAAACAGGTTGAGTGTCCTCTAAAAGGACCAAAATCAATTGTGTTAAGAATACATTAAGAAAATCAGCAGTCAAAATATCCAGATCATGAGTAATGTGAAATTTGGCATAAGCATGTGCAAAAATGACCAAATCTCTCAAAACATTGCTGAAAATGATTTTGGATTGAGTATTTTTTCCTTAAAATCCTTCTAGTAAAAGTTTCAATACTTTTCTATGGAAAGGGTAAAAAGGGAAAGATGAAAAATTACAAAAACTCAAAAGTGTTCTCAAAACTTTTGAAATCAAAAGAAAAGAGTATAAACATAAAACACTTATGAGTCCAAAATTGGGTGAATAATGGTCATCAAGCAACTATGTGCATTCATTGATTCAGGGAAATTCAGGATGTTACTTTGCAGATATCTCATTATCACCATCAAAAGATGTTGGACATGATACTGTGTTATCACAGGACAAAATCATTTCCTTCATCTGGGCAGCAGATGTACAAAACAGCTGGTAAAGCTCATCCACTGATCCACCAGCAGTTGCTGATAGAAGTCCATCAAAAATGGATAGAAATCACTTGACTGCTACCTCAACAATTGCTTGATCAAAGTAGCCCTTCACCTCTATTTCCAAGTCCACAACCACTGTTGATAAAAATCTACTAACAGTCGATAAAAATCAACACTGGTTATCACCAATTCCTTTTATTCCTCCACTTTCACCTTCAAACAGTTGTTGGATCATTAAAGTCACCGACAGTTGTTAGCTCGGATGATTCACATCTGCAGCCTCACCTTTTAAACCTCAATACTTTTTAATCACATCCATTTTACCATACACTTGACAACATCAATTGGAAGGGATTCTTATAAAAAGTTTATCCCAAAACCTTTGTCTTCTTCTTGACTTTCTACCATTCCATCAACAAGTCATGTGCCTTATAGCACTGAAAGACAGAAAGTTGGGTAGCTGTCATTTAAGAGGAGCTTCAGCAGTTCAGTGACAACAAGTTTGAAAACCTTGTGCCACAACCAAAGGATGAGAATCTATTTGGCGAAAAGTGGGTTCTCAAAGAACATTGCATATGCTAGGAGCATGTTTGACAAGTTTTATCAAACTCAAAACAAGTACAAACATCAAGGTGTTATTGACTGTGCACATGCAGCAGATATTTCCAACCACAGATTGAAGAATATTATGATGCTGCTGCTGTTGCTGAAAAGTTCAACTGTTTGTAACTTCAAAATATGTTATTGAATTTTGGTATAGTTGCTCAAAAGATTGTTTTTATGCAGGGCAGTCAAGTAGCTGAAATATATCATCAAAAAGTTCAATATCTCATTAATTCACCATCATTCATTATCAGACATCACTTTGTGAGAGATTGCTATAAAAAGGTTTGATTTCATCTTTAACATGTCCATCCTAAAGATTGGGTGGTAGATGTACAAACCTAAATATTGGATTCATCTACTGTTAAAAACATGATCCCTATGATTGGAGTGCTAAACATGGATTAAAGCAAGCTTTCTTGTGTTCCATGTGTAAATAGCATAAAAATGTTTTTAGAAAAATCAAAAATAACCTTAAAAATAGTTTAAAATTGAATTTTCAATAAATCCTCAAAGTCTGTTCAAAGCACTGATGGCATTAAAACTCTGTTAAATAGTAAAATCTATCCACTGCCAAAGTGTATCCTCTGCTTGTGCAAAACACTGATTTATAACAGAGGTTACATGTGGACAGATGTTATTCAACAGTTGTGTGCATCAGTTGCCATAATCACTTTTTCAACTAATGGCCTTACACCTGAAACATTTACAAGGCTTTCAAAAATTTCCAAAAGAAAAGCAGAGGTGCCTGAGCATATTTTAGCAGCTACCACTGCTCCTCAGGTATCTGCTGCTCAGCCCACTGCTCAAGGTGATCACAGCAGTAACACAACTGCTGTGAAACCCACACCTAAAACCACCAAAAAGAGATCAACCAAAAAGCCCACCAAACCTACAATAAAGGCAACTCTGGAAGATGAGATCCCAGAGCAACTGCCAGTGACAACACAAAAGTCACTAGAAAACCACTGCTGCTACTTCCTCACAGCAGATGGTAGAAAGGTCTCAACCCATGCCTGAAACTCCTCCTGCTTCTTCTAAAAAAAGATCAGGTTGTAAGAACAGGGACACCACATTATGATGCTCTAGAATCACTTGATTCCATCATCCACAGCCCACTGCCTGGGGCAAATTCACTTTCAACTCCCATCATCACTTCACAAATACCACCATCAATAATGACCTTGTTGCATGCTTATACCTCTGCTAACCCAGCAACAACTGAGGAGGTTACACCCCTTGAGTTACAAGTAACTCTTGGTGGTAGTTCAAGTGAAGCAGCTACTACAAGTGCTGAACCCACTGGTTTGCACTTGGGCAGTAGTTTCATCAATAAGACTTCCTTGAAGGCAATTTCTTCACTGAGAACTCTTGTGTATCCAGTCTTCACTGGTTCACTAAAAAGCGGTTCTCATTATGAAGAAAGAAGTCCCCAGTACCAAGACAAAGGGGCAACAGTGGATGATTTTTGGGATATACTTCCTCAATCAACCACTGTTACAACCACTGCTAGTGGGAAATCAGATGACCCCATTAAGTTGGGTGATGGTTTAATGTACCAAGAATTGACGGCAAGAATTGATAAACTAGATACATCTGTTGCAGAAATCAAAGACATGCTGCAACAATTGTTGAAGACACAAAGGGTACCATCCACTACTGCACCACCTCCAACAGCTACTCCATCATCTGCTCCTACTCCAGATGAGCTGTGGAATTTGTTTCAACCCCTGCACTATCTTCGAAAGAGTTGATGATGCCAAAAAGGGGGAGAAAAATGACTCTGAGGAAAATCTTTCAGTAACTTCCGCTAAAACATCTGTCAAAGAAAAGGAAAAGGGAGGTGATGAAACCCAGAAAATTCAAAGCAGATGATGAAGATACACAAATGAGGATCGTTCAAAGTCAAGTCAATTCAGCTGGTCTCAAAACCACTGCTGATATTAAAAGGGTAAGGGATGATATCAGAGCTTTGGTTGAGAAAAAGTTAGTTCTGAAAAAAGGAAAAAGAAGAGGTTGGTACTTCATTAAAGAAGAGTCCTATTAGAAAAACACGGCAATCAACCACCACAACTTCTAAAACTAAGCCAGTTACTACTTCAACCACAACTTCTGTTCCCACAAAATCACTTACACCTCCACCATTAACAACTGCCACCAATACCACATCAACACACACCACAACCACTGCCATTCCTAGTAAATCAACCACTGCCACATCTAAAACATCACCACCACCACAAACACCACCTGCTGCCATCCGTCATCAAAAAAGGAAACAAAGCAGATGGATGCAGAAATCTCAAAAGAAGAACAAGCTTGAGAAGAATATATCATGAAGATGGTTCTTCAGAAACTTAGAGCAAAACTACATGAAACAGCAAAATCTTAAGCCACTGCTCAAAGTTGTCATCACCAGGCCTCAATTTCCAAACTCATTCAAATAAATCTCTCCCAAGAAACCCATTGGATTCAAAAATACTAAAGTGGATGTCTGATCAAAAGACCCACGTATTGACTTTGCTCAGGTCCAATGGCGAAGTGAAGCATATATCAAGGGAAACAGCACTCGGTCTGGGTGTTGAAGATTTGCAAGATCTCCTTGAGCTTACACTGTGTAGGGAAGAGGATGACACATATTCCATGAACTTTGAATTACAATTCAAAGGACAAGTTAGGGAATTATTGATGAGTCAATAAAGATCCTGAATAATGAAGTGTTTTGGCATCATCTGTTCCAGGGGGAGATTGTTGGGATTGAACCCTACAGCGGAACAGATGATGTAAAGCCAAAACCTGATCAGAACAGTGGATTCACAATAAGTAGCTGTTTACACTAAGTCTTCTCCCTTGAAAGTGATTACAACAGCTGATGGTCTCATATCCACTGCCCAGATACAACTGCTGCTCCGCATAACTACTGATGAAGCCTAGAAGACTGCTGGAAACTAAGCTCTGGTGGAACAAACTGCTGATGACAAAGCACTGCCAAATCAAGGACTGATCAACCTTGATGAAAACACTGATGAATAGAGAGAGCAGTAGTTTAGTATATCATCTGTCTTATGAAATGTCAGTTGTTAGGTTTAGCAGTGTTTGTATAAGAACAGTAGATACAGGTTGTTAGGCTGTTAGATGTCGCTTTCATGGTGACGTCAGCTGAGATGCCTCAGCGGTTTGGTTTGTCTATAAATGGAGCAGTACTCTGTACTGTTACATTTGATTCGTTTTGAGAGAGTTCTTCTCCTTAATTAAATCCTTTCATCTTGTACAATCCAACCTTGAGGCATCTGGCTAAGGGGGAGCTTAGTATGTAAGCATATCTGTAATCATTTGATTATTATTGTAAATCTTTTGACTAAATGAATTGCATATGCTTTTTCAAAACTATTTTCTCCTTGATTGTGTTTACAAACTTTGTTATTCATTTCCGCTGCACTTAAACTCAGTTTATCTCTATTGATTATACAATGTTACACAAACAAGCACAATCAGTAGATCCCCAGATCCTAACAAAATCAAATTTGAGTGATTTTATAAAGAAAAAAAGGATTGACTCACTTTAATAAAACAAATAGGAAATTTGGGTACTATTCTATGAAGTTACCTCGTATTTTAGTTTGTATTTTTAAGCTTACGTATTAGAATGAAACATAGAATATAATTGTTAGTATATTAATTGTATTTGCTTTATCTATTTTTTTTATTAATTGCAAACATCTAATAGATGTTGGAAATTTGATGAAAATAGATTTTTTTACAAATATAGGAAAATGAATTTTTCCTATTTTGGATTAGAAATAAATATAAGAAACAGAGGTTTCTTTATATATTTATTTGTGGGTTTGTGTTCTATGTTGGAAGAGCTTCGCAACGACCTAAACCACGTCTAAAACGAAGCTAAGATGAATGAGATATCGATTCTCAAAGTTTGGTGTTTGAAACTTTGAATGCTGAAATAAAAGGGAAAGTGACATCTTGTCCCACATAGGAGGAGACATGAAACTTAAATGGGTATTTAAGTGGGAAATCTCCATCGTTAATGTTTCATGGAAGCACACACTAAGGTTACTCGCGAAGGGTGCGGAGCACCCTAACCCGCAGACGCACTCGCCAACGCGCGTGGCGTGGGTGATGTGGCACTTTGATGGCGCACTTTGCACTTCACACACTCGCATCGCCATGTGCGTGTGGTGGAACACAGGGGCTGCAAGGACCAAATGGTGAGTGACATGGCATGCAGGCGCACGAGTACATGGCGCATGACCCAGGTGGGTCCGCGCGCAATGGCGCATGACGTGACAGTCTAGCGCGTCCGCGCGCGAGTACACGTGGCAGGTAGGCGTGCGGTTGCGCGCATGGAGCATGGGCCCTGATGTGACGTGCGCGGCGCACCGGAGTGAGCCAATACGGCACGACTGTGTGGCGTGCTCATATAGGCTCACAGGTGACGTGGCGCACGCGCGCAGACGTGCATGGACCTGAGCCAGTGTGGCGCACGCGCGCATGGAAATGAGCCAAAATGGCGCGTGCGGAGAAGCTTCCAACATTTAATGACAGAGCAGTTAACGGTTATGACTGAGAATTAAATGACGTATTAAATTGCATTGAAGACGGTTAATGCAATTTAATCCTCTCCTTCAATTCCTTTTGGCTGTTTCGAATCAGGGGCTGTATAAATACAGCATCATGGTCACTACAGAAAGACACCAGCAACACACAACATATGCAAACAATTTTCTTCCAACTTCTGATCCTGTTCTTATTCGCTTCAAGGTAGTCTTCGGGTTCTTGTGCCAGCTCCGACAGTACCATTGCTTCGGCTGTTGTACCCTGGGAAACAAAACGAGTGCTCCTGGGAGACTCGGAATTTGTTTTAAGAGAAACGTGTTGAACACGTGCCTCAGTTATCAGATTTTCTGCTTCTTCTTCATTTCTTGTATTTTTGTTTATTTCAGTTATAATTGTACAAGTTATTTCCAACTTTCTTTTTCTATATTGTAATTGTCAAATATAATTCGTTTTATTTTATTTATTACGCAAACGGTTCCTACAATACATAACATAGCGCATTACGTGTTATTTTTTTTACAAAAGTTGTTGCCTTTGTTAACTTCCTTTTTAATGAGTCCCATTTTTGTTGTTGATGCCAAAACGTGGTTCGTTGCTAACGCTTCCTTTGAACGCTATACATGTATTATTGTTGTAGACCGAAATTTATGACTGCATATATAGTTTGAGAAATTGATGGATATGTTACATGAAAAGTAATGTTGTAAAAGCGGCATAGTATTTTGTGCACATGGAACTTAAATGCATATGGAGTTGTTATGGATAGAAATTTTGGTCCAATATCCTGAATTATGACTAGGGATCCTAAACCTTAATCTCTCTAGTATAGTCATGTTCTGATAATTAATGTTTATACTAACTATTTTTGTTTCCATACAAGTATATGATAACAACTAAATAATACCGATCAAAGATATATTGTGAATATATTACATGTGTTTTGGGAATGCCGAATCCTCAATGATCTCAGTATCCTGAATATTATTGTGGGTAATGGTTAATATATATGACTCCTATTCGCAGTGACTAATTGTGAGACTGAGTCCTAACCCGAAGAATCTTAGAATATAGTTGAAAAACACGTGGAGCAGACGCTAATCAAGTCCACAACGGTCACAAGAGAAGACCAAGTTTACTCTAGAGATCGCGGATAGTTACTAGACTTTTATAGTATTTAAGCGATGTGGATTAGATAGGATTTCACTAAACACACACCCTCACAACACCTATAACACTTAACTCTCAATCCACTTCAGCTGTTTTCACTCAATTTCATTGGATTTATAACAAGAATAGTGGTAACAACCTTTTAGTCAGCGCAACGCTCTAGGTTTTATGCCGGGGATCATCATTGATTATAGGCTTTCCTTGTAAAAATCCGGAGTGTCACATTGCATTATCTTGTTTATTTTATGCATTATCTCGAACAGTACACTACCTCAATTACAAATATGATCAATAAATTGCTTCATTATTTTTGGCCAAAACAATTGGGCTCCCACCGTGGAACAAGTGGTATTTTTTTCTCATCAATTTCCTTCTAAATTGTTTTCTTAGTCAATTCCTTTCAAAAATCTTCTCGAAAATGGCATCTCAATCTAAGAAGACATCTTCTTCAGCCCCTTATTCGACTTCTAGAGTCAGCAATCCTGGTCCTCCTACTCCAAACTTCTAGAAAAAAAGAATGTTGCTCAAACTAAGAAGACTACTTCTGTTGGTTTTGCTTCTCCGGATCTGGAACACACACTGGAGGACCTGTTTTTATCTCCAATGATGAAGTCTTCACCATGTTAGCACAGATGAAGCAAAAAATGGAACAACAACAACAGAGGACCAACAATATGTTGATGAAAGAGATCGAGACATGAAGAAGAAGGCGGTGGAAGATATTGTCACTCCGTTGCAACCTAGGATCCTAAATTTTGACTCTTTGAGATCTTTAACACATCATCAAGGAGACTTTATCCCCATGTAGGCTCGAAAAGTGTTTTGAACAACTGATTGTTCACGTTATTTTTGGGTTTCTTAATTAGCGCTACTTGGTGTGGATGCTATGAGATATTCCCATGCATTGTATCAATTTGGGTGGTGAAGAAGCTAATTAAGAAACCCAAAAATAGAAAATTGTTTTGAACTACTTATTCTTCTTACACGTTGGTGTTCTAATCTCAATCTTGATAACTTATTCAGCTAATTAAACGGTAAAGAAGAATCATAAATTTAATGATCATGTTTTAAAGCTAAAAATAGAAAATTATTAATATTAAAAGGATGTGCATATTTGCACACCGAGATATATTCTTGTGATAGCAACATGACTTAGACATACAAACTAACATTCAATCAAAGATATAATTTAGTTTCTATGATAGCATACTTAGGCTAGGGAAAAGATCAAATAGGAAGATTAATTTCGCTAGGAAGGATAGGAAGCAATAAGAGGATGACATGTGACAAAGATGAAAAACATAAGGAGTGGCATTTTGGTCAAAACTCACCATCTTCAAAAAAAACCCAGCATCTGCAATTCATTTCTCTTATCCGTATACTCAAATCCACCATTTTCAAAACTATAAACTACCACCACCACCACCTCCACCACCACCACCACCACCACCACTACGACCTACGATCGCCACCATCTTGCCAGAAACTAGATCTGAAACCACCACCTTCAACCACCTGTTGGGTTTTTCAGATCTGACACCATCATTCCACCATCCACCGCCACCGCTCCACCGCCACTAGTTTCCCCACGGTGTATCAGAGTTCTTTTTCCGTCCACCGTCGTTAATCAGAGTTCTTTTGTATGTTATGTTATATTTTATTTTCATTGCGTTTTAGTTATCAAACCTCAATTGTGTTTTCACATCTTTATGTTTTAGTTAGAGTTCTTCTGGATGTTAAAATAGAGACATGACCATGCTAAAATAGAAGCATGATCATGTTGGAACAAATGTATGACCACGTTAAAACTCATTGCGTTTTACAACCTGCAGTGCAAAGAACATGATGATGCTTGGACAGAGGCATGATCATGTTGGAACTAAGGCATACCCATGTTAAAACTACATTGCTTTTTAGAACCTATGTTAAAACTCCACTGCTTTTTAGAACCTGTAGTACAAAATATTAATTTTGGTTTCATTGCGTCTTACAACTTAGAGTGTAAAGAACATGTAGAAACATGGTCATGTTGGAACAAAAGCATGGCCATGTTAAAACATAAACATGGCCATGTTAAAACTTCATTGATATTGATTTTTAGTTTTATTGTGTTTTACAAGCAAATAACATGATCATGCTAAAATAGAAGCATGGTCACGTGGGAACGAAAGCATGGCCATGTTAAAGCATAAACATGACCATGTTAAAATTCCATTGCCTTTTAGAACCTACAGTGCAAAATATTGATTTTTGTTTTCATTGCGTTTTACAACCTGATGTGCAAAGAACATGATCATGCCAAAACAGAAGCATGGTCATGTTGGAACAAAAGCATGACCATGTTAAAACATAAACATGGCCATGTTAAAACTTCATTGCTTTTTAGAACTACAGTACAAAATATTGATTTTTGGTTTCATTGCGTTTTACAAGCAAATAACATGATCATGCTAAAATAGAAGCATGGTCATGTTGGAACAAAAGCATGACCATGTTAAAACTTAAACATGGTTATGTTAAAAGTTTATTGTGCAATATATTGATTTTTGGTTTCATTGCGTTTTACAATCTGGGGTGCAAAGAACATGATCATGCCAAAATAAAAGCATGGTCATGTTGGAACAAAAAAGCATGACCATGTTAAAACATGAACATGACCATGTTAAAACTTCATTGCTTTTTAGAATATGTAGTGCAAAATATTTGATTTTGGGTTTCATTGCGTTTTAGAACTGGAGTGTAAAATAACATCAAAGAACATGATCATGTTAAAAGGGAAGCATGATCATGTTGGAACAAAGACATGACCATGTTAAAACCTATTGCGTTTTAGAACCTGGGTTATAGTGTGTTGTTCTATCCATTGCGTTTTACGCATCTGGGTTTTTGAATTTTTTTTCAAAAGTATAGCAATAGTGTGCTCGTTTTAAAGATAAAAAAACGCTCGTTTTTATGGTGTAATTTAAAAAAAAAATATTGTCGTATGAAAAAGTTATTAACGATTTAAAAACGATGGGGAATTGGAGGAGAGAGAAACTATTGACTTGAATGGACTAGAATACCCTCAAACTAACTCACGCGCCTCTTTTTTCTTGTTCAATTTCACCCATTTAATCTCAGCCATTGATTAATCAAATTGATGGTCAAGATTACTTCCTAGCCTTCCTCACAAAATAAACTTCCTATTGTATCTCCACCCACTTAGGCTATATTAATAAGGGGAAGGATCCACTAAAAAGTGGATTTTGCCTAAGTAGCCTAAGAAGGATTGTGATGATGACATGTGACACTCCTAATAAGTAGGAATGAAGGGCATTTTGGTCCTTATAAATAGGAGTGAAAATGACATGTTGCACCTCTTTTGGTTTTTTTAAATACAACAAAAAAATCTAGAACAAAAAAATCTAGCACAAAAAAACTAGTACAAAAAATCTAGCACAAAAAATCTAGCACAAAAAATCTAGTACAAAAAATATAACACAAAAAATGTAGTACAAAAAAAATATAGCACAAAAAAATCTAGTACAAAAAAATATAGCACGAAAAAATTCAGCAAAAAAATATAGTACAAAAAAATCCAGCACAAAAATTGAGGAAAAAAATTTAAGACAAAAATTTAGCACAAAAAATTTAGCACAAAATATAGTACAAAAATTCAGCACAAAAAAATGTTATACAACATAGAAATACAACACATTTAAGTGAGTTTTTTTAGTCTTCATATTTTATATAGCAATATAGTACTCAAATTAAAGATAAAAAGACGCTCGATTTTACGGTGATTTTTTTATGAAAAAATAATGTCGTATAAAAAAGTTTCGAAGGTTTAAAAAATGGGGGTGGAATATGCCTATGCCTTGCATGTGTAGAGAGAAAGTTCATAAATAGGATTTTCCCAAGATACCCTTGAACGCCTCCTTTCTCATACCCTTTCATCTTAACCATTGATTTGAAAAATGAATGGTTAATATTACTTCTCATGCTACTTAGGGAAAATTAACTTTTTATTTGATCTTACCCCATATTAATAATAGGTTAACCAGAAAAGTAGCCTAAAAGTCAAGAAAGTGGACAAAATACCAAATATATAGTCTAGCGACAAATGACCTGTCAGACCTTGTATGTTGACTTATCCCAAAGCGCCCCACTTTGGCCTAAGCGCAGCGCTTTGGGTGTGCAAAAAGACAAATGGCTAGTGGAGATGAGTTTGTGTTGTTTTTTTTTTTTTTAAATAGGTGGTATGTGGGTTAGTTTGGTAGTGTTTTTTTTGGAGGAAAAAGGAAAAAATTGTATTTGAGTTTTATTATTATTATAAAATATTAGTATTACATATAATTCATAGTTGTTTTATAATTACGTTTTTTTACGTCATTATTTTTATAGAACGTATAAAATATAAGTGCGTCTTTATAAACTGTTAACCTAGTTTATTTTGTTAAATTAAACGAACACGTTAAATAAAATGTACAGAAAGCCATAAGAATTAAACGTAAACAATCCAAAACCAACGTGATGTAATTTACAACCGATCCGATCCGAGCGGATCAAATTTGCAAAACCGAGCGCAAAAGTGATGCTCATGCTCGGATTGAATTACAACCGATCCGATCCGAGCGGATCAAATTTGCAAAACCGAGCGCAAAAGTGATGCTCATGCTCGGATTGAATTTGAATCGATCGGCTCGGTTTCGCTCGGTTTTTATCAAATCCTAAAAAAAAGTCGAGCGGATCGTTTTCGCTGGATTGAATGATAAGGCTTCGTTCAACAAAAACAAATTCTAACTTAATTAAAACATGTCCAACAAAAAAAATTTAAAAGCCTAAATAATATTAAGATGGGCTGATTATTATTTGGGCTTTAAAATTTTTTTGGGCTATTATATTTTTTTTTTGGTTTTTAATCTATAAAATCTATAATATATATATATATTAATTATTAATAAAAATAATTCGAGCGAAACCGAGCGATCGTCGAGCGAGCGGAGCTTTGCTCATGCTCGGATTGAATTTGAATCGAACCGATCCGATCGGCTCATTTAGAAACTGAGCGGGAATCGAACGAGCATTTTTCGAGCATTTTTCGAGCGATCGTCGAGCGATCTTCGATCGTCGAGCAGTTTGGACAGCCCTAGATGTAAATAGAAGATTAACTGCAATATATATATATATATATACATATATCAGTTTGTACATACAAAACAAAAGGTACAACTGAGTACATAATACATAACAAAACACTAAACAAACAAACTAAGGTACTAATCCTCGTGCGGCGGGGACGGTGGGAGGGGAAGTGGAGGCAACCCAGCGAGCTCTCATAGAGCAACGAGCGTCTCGACGATCCAGTCAATGCGTGCGCCCTGGCGTCTGAGGCGCTGGTCGAAGTCCCGAGCCACATCACGCGCTGCCGGAGGCAGGTCAGCGTAAACGTGCTGCGGGTACTGTGGCGGCTCAGGAGCTCGTCCTGAGGCTGATCGAGGCCTAGAGCCTGTAGCTGAGCCTGCCGAGCGGCCTCCTGAACATGAGGAGGGGCTAACACTCCAGGCCTCACCTCAATAACAACCGGGATGACCTCCGGCAACACCTCCGGATGCCAAATCAACCCGTCACGGCCCTTAAACCTCAGACCAACATCAAAGGTACGGGTGATCTGCATGCTAGATACTGACGCGCAGCCCAACGTAGTCGATGGGATCGGCGCGGACAGCTCCGGATCACTCTCGGGCACGATCCCTAGCGAGCGTGCAATGGCGGTGATGTATGAGCCACCGTGCAGCTTCCCGCGGAGCTGCCGGTGGTATGCTGTGGCAAAGTAATCTGCCAGGCAGCCTGCTAGATCGCAGGTCTGGCCGCGAAGTAGGCAGTATAGAAAGAAAATGTCACTGAGGTTGACCTTCTCCCTGCTGGTACCCCGCGGCACGATAGATAACCCGATAATATGGTGCAGGTATCGGTACAAGGGGTCTCTAATAGTGGTGGCCTTTTGCCAGGAGTTCCCAAAGGGAACCCTGGAAATGGCCCTCCAGAAACTAATAAGCGTCTGCCTGTACATCTGCCTAACCCCCTGCGTATATAAATCAGTATCAAGCTCGGGCTCTGTGTACAAACCTGTATGGACAGCAAACCCCCGCACACTCATCTGAAATTGCTGACCGGCGAGACGGAATGTAACCTCGTGGACTGGAAAATCCGGGTCCTCCATGTAATCCGCTGGATGCGGCGCGTATGTAAACGTAGAAAGAAACTCGATCGTAAGCTCACGGTACGAGTCCTCCAACGCTATCTGAAAGAGGCGCGACCAAGGAGTATCTAGTCCAACTATATCACGCGTCCGCGCGGCCTCTTCCACGGTCTCCAGCAGCATCCAGTCTATCCCTACATGTCCCCCAATCTCCATGGTGCGCAACCTAGCGCATCTCTTCGCCGCCCGTGACCCCTGCGGAAACTGCAGGTATGGACATACCCCCTCAACCTCCTCTCCCACCTCTCCCTCAGCGTCCATATGCTCAATCTCGTCATCGGAATCCATCCCTGCACGTTTAAAAGATAATATTATTAAAACAATTTAAATAAAAGATAATAAACAAATAATATTATTAAACAATTTAAAAAAAGATAATAAACAAATAATATTAAATAAAAAATAATAAACAAATACTATTATTAAACAATTTAAATAAAAAACAAACAATATTAAACAAATAATATTAAACAAATAATAAATAAATAACAGAAAAAAAAATTAAACATGAACCAAAGCGCCCCGCTTTGGCCTCGGCGCGGCGCTTTGGTTCTTCGTTTTAAATAACAGAACTCAGCAATCGAATCAAAACCCGGCCAATCAAAACAATATCAAACAAAACTATTTAACCAAAACGATAAAGGATGTTCGATCTTACCTTTTAGCGGTTGAAATCTTGAAAAATAAGATCGTATCCCAACTGTGTGTAATCGCACCTTTATGTGTGTGTTTGTGTTTGTTGATGAAATGGGGGAGAAGCTGCCCCGCTTCAGCTTAAATGAGGGACCAAAGCGCCGCGCTTTGGCCATAGCGCGGCGCTTCAGTTCAAATTTCCGGGCCAAGCGCCCCACTTAGGTCAAAGCGCGGCGCTTAGGGCCTTTTTTAAATTTTTTAAAATTGTTTTTAATTCATAAACGCGTCGATAATAGTCTAAATTTTACGCTTTTTCCATTATACATAATTTTTTTAATATATATGGACTTTACTGCAAGTTCCGGATCAAATCGGTTACGTGTGATGTCGTACTCCATTATATCGTATCATTTTTGTTTGAAAGCACAAGTACTCCTATGAGTAGTTTTATGTGTATCAGCCTCCTACCGTACATGTACATGACGTATTTTTTCATTAATTGTAGTATTATGATGTATATTGTCATTTTGGGTCGTACAAGTGCGTATTGGATCTGATTGGGTCGTGTCGGTGACATTCGGTTTTTAACGTGATGTAACGCATATATTGAACAAACACAAACGTGATTATTATTAAACACATTTAGCATACATCTTGAACTTATGGGGTTACATTAAGGTCAGGGGGACGATACGTAAGCATTTCGTACGCGTTGATCTGATCCCTGTATAATGTATGCCAGGCTGATGCGCGCTCTTTTCTGTTCGCTGTCCAAAGTAGGTTTGGGGGAGGCATTGGATAACATCCTCCAAGCTCTACATGTATGAAATGCCCAAGTTTCTTCCGACGGAATGTACGAGCTTTTTCTATCGGCTTCAACCTTCCTTTGTTCTTGTGTTTTCAATGTTGGGCGACCACGAGTTTTCTTCAGAACAACAGGACGTTTTTTGTTATTGTTCCCTGGATTGAGGATTTGCTGAAACTTTTCAAAGAAGCTCTTTTTCACTTCAGGGAGTGTTGGATCGATCTGTCGTTTCAATTTTTCAAATTCCGCGTCTACATCGATATCCTCTATCTTAGTCCTTGCAGGCTTGAAGTCAAGCTTCTTCCAGAATACGTCTATCAAATTGATACGGATTTGCTGAGCTGTGGACGAAAACAAATTAGGTGGCAAAATCATAACGACAAAGGTCAAAAATATTATTTACCGTTATTTTCCAACTTTTCCAAACGACAGACACATGGCAAACCACAGCTGGTAAAAAGTTGGCACCCACAGCTTGCACCGTAGGCTCTCAACCCGTCTTCCTTACGTTTTAGTTCCATATTCAAAAGCTCAATCGCAAATATTGAAACCTTTCTGAGAATATTTGCAAGCATGGGATGATCCTTGTGGTGCTTCATCACTTTTCGGAGGCTTGTTTCAAAGCTACTACTAATCTCGGCGTATTGTCTATCAACAACATGATCAACATACAGTACAAGTTTATCCGGTGTGTTGCGATGACTTGGAAAGTGACTTTTTAGTGTTGCATGCATGCCCTCAACCCTGTTGGTCGTAGTTTGGTGAAAGTTAATATTTTTGTTAATCCAGCAAGATACAAACTTTTCACGGTAAGGATCCAACCAGGATTTCATCAAATAATCAAAAACCTCTGAAATTAAAAAACGTAAATAGTCAGTTTTTGTTATTATATAAAATTTGAACATAATTATGTAAGAAATACTCACGTTCACGGCCATCTTCTTTCAGTTGTGCTTCAAGGTTTTCCAAGTTATACATGTATATTTCCTCGGTCGTAGACTCGCACAATGTCCAAAATGTACGTACGAATTCTTTCCACTGCTTGTCAGAGAATTTCCTCTTGATGTTCTTATTAATATTTTGTTGAATATGGAACCGACAAAGATACTTATGCGCTTTTGGAAAAACTTGTTCACACGCGTTAATTAGCGCAAATTCCTTGTCTGTTAAAATCACGCGCGGTTCCATACATCCTACCAGCATAGACTTGATCCTCTGCAACACCCATAGGTAGTTCTCTAACTTCTCAGCGGAAACTACCGCACAAGCAGCCGTAAACGATTTGTTTGTCGACGTCATGCCTACGACCTGAACAAATGGCAGGTTGTACGTGTTCGTTTTGTAGGTGGCATCAATCATTAGCACATGCGGGAAGGCACACCACATAGTGAATGATTTTTTGTGAACAAAGAAGACATCTTCAACTGCGTTCGATCTCTCATTCGTGTGCATGTAATAAGTGTAATCTTTTTCGAGAAGAATGTTTTCAAGTTTTTGCATCGGAGACTTACCGACATTTTTTCCGGCGTTGATCTTCTGAACAGCGTTGTGTATATCTTTCGGAATAAGCTTTCTAGCCGGATTGTTTTTCGTCAGCGTTCGCCAGATACTTTAGTTGGGAATATCTTGCTCTGCCAGCTCCTTAACCAATTTTGTATCCTCCGAAGAAAGCCTTCTCGCATACGCGTGACCCTCTAAGTTTTCAATAGGAGTGTGGTTATGCTTCGCCTTCGTTATCTCGATCCTCCAAACACTTCCGGATGATTCCGAAAACCCGATCATCTCGAACGGGCAGCCTATTTTCTTGCTACCCGTTTTCCTCTATGTAGCTATACTCTTATGCTCCCCACCAAAAGTACATTGAAACAAAATCTTGTAATTCTCTCCTCTTTTATTCGACCTCTTAATCACAATGAGGTAACCATTGTCTTTTGCCGTGTCTTGTACCCAACGCACCAACTCTTTACGTGACGAAAAGGTCTGCGTTGTATCAAACGAAAATGTAACCGGGTAACAGCCTTCCTCGTCAACAGACACATTCTCCGGCTCACCATCGTCACCGAGGTCCGAATAGACTTGATGTTCAAAGCTCTGTTGACAACCGTAACTGTGATTTGGATAACACTCCTGCTGTACAAAGTTGTGCTCGCCACCGTAACCGAAATTCGAATAACCTTGTTGTGCGTAAGGGTCCTCCACAGGGGTATTCAAATCCAGCGTCAACGTGTTATCACGATAACGAATGCCAGATACAACCTCTGCCTCCTTCAAGTTGGACGAGACCGGTTTCTCATACAAGTCAGAAATAGCGGTCCCCTCGTAAGAATCAGGAACAACTGACTCGTTAGAATATGGACCGAAAAGATAGTTGCTTAACCACGATATCGTTTTTTCAAGACACGTAACTAATACAGCAAAACCGTGCGTTATTTTGAAGAAACACAAGTAATTTGGAATTCGACAAACAACAAAACCCCCGTATGTTTGTAAACAACATATTGAGTGCTTTATGTCTCGAACGCTAAATGTACTGAGCAGCTTGCTTTTAAAAGTGAAAATTTGGGGTCGAAGCGCCACGCTATGGCCAAAGCGCGCCGCTTAGGGTTAACGACAAACCTCGTAATCAACTTTATGTCTCTCAAACAGTAACTCATGTCTCAAACGTCAATCAAGTCACCTTTTGTCGAGCTAAGCGCCGCGCTATGGCCAAAGCGCGACGCTTTGAGGTGTGAAAATAATTTTGGCCGTGTGTAAATAGCATGACCCCATTAATATTATGTTCAACTGCCAAGTGTCTAATCTGGACTTTAAGCCAAAATAACTCCTGAGAAACTTTGTTGTTGTTTTTGTTTATTATTATTATTATTATTATTATTTTTTTTTTTTTGCATGGGCCCCTCAAGTCTTAAATACTCGGATAAATTGTGTAGCAAGTTGTATCATAGATTGCTCTATGATAACTTAGTCACATTGTAACAAATTGTATTTACTTGGACCATATATTTCTAAATAACAAGTGCTAGACCGACCATCATCTTTGAGCAAGTTCGATGATGGAGAAGCTAGCATTATTGTTTTTATACTTTAGTGTTCTAATATCAATATATCTTTATGACTTGTGGAGCTGCGAACACCATAACAATTGGTCAAGTCATTCCAGACGGCGATACCGCTGCTTCGGCTGATGAAATGTATGAACTCAGGGTTTTTAGTCCCGGAAGCTCTAGAAACCGGTTTGTGGGGATATGCAGGGGCACACTTTTTAAGGGGCAAGGAGGGTGCACATGCCCCCGCCAATGTTTCAACTACTATAGTAATTTTTTCAGATTTTTCGTTTGAGATTTTTAAAATTATATAGGTCTGCCCCCGCCAATTATTTTTCCTAAAAATTCCATGTCCCTACAAAGTTTATTGTCCAAAAAATTTATACATATTTTCGTATTGAGTAAAAAAACATGAAAAACAAGGCTATTGGTAATTTTTTATAATTTTTTTAAACTCTAAATGAGTTTAAATAGAGTTTATTGTCCAAACTATAGTGTGGGTTGCCAACACAGTGACTCCTTTGACCCATATCTGCTGAGCTCAGAGTTAGTCAAAGTGGATTGCAACTGTTTAACGGTAACAACATGGTTATCTGGTCAACTAATTCATCTGGATCTATTAGTTTGGTGGCATAGATACCGGGGAATCTTCTGTTTCCTGATCAGGGGATTTCGATCTGGGAAAGTTTTGATCATCCTGGAGACAGTCTGCTTCCGGGATTGAGAATTGGTGTAGACTTAGTAACAGGAAAAGACAGACACTTGACATCATGGAAGAGTGAAGACGACTCGTCTGTGGGTACATATCTAAATGGGTATCTTGACGCGGAATTTGGATTCAAAGTCGAGATTGGGGCCATGGAATGGTGCTACGTTTAATGGCATGCCTGATTTCGGTGATAATTCGATACAGTTTGTATTTAATGAGACAAGGAGGTACTTTCGGATTTGCTGACCTATGAACGAAAACATATGATAGTAAATTAGGTAGTGAAATCATAAAAGCCAAGAGTCAATATGATTAATTACCGCTTTTTTCTAACTTTTCTAGACGACAAGCACATGGCAAACCACAACTGGTAAAAAGCTGGCAACCACAAGTTGCACCGTAGGCTCTCAACCCGTCTTCCTTACGTCGTAGCTCGAAAGCCATAAGCTCAATAGATATATTGAAACCTTTCAAATTTTATTTGCATGCATGGGGTAAACCTTGTGGTGGTTCATTACTTTTCTAAGGCTTGTTTCAAAACCTCTTTTTATCTCCGAATATTGTTTCTCAACAATATGATCAACAAACCCCACAAGTTTAACTAGCATGTTGCGATGACTTGGAATGTGACTTTTTAGTAATGCATGCATGCCCTCGACTCTGTTGGCTGTAGTTTGGTGAAAGTTAAATGTTTTGTAAGTCCAGACAGTTAGGATTTTTTCATTTACTCAAAAACCTCTAAAAATATAACCATAACTTGTTAGGTATGTATGTGTGTATGTAAAAAGTATTTAAATAATTGTTGGTGCACTTGTGTCTGTACTTTGTCTGTAATTCGTCATGATACAAAACGATGTCTTTAATGTAAGGTTGATGTAAGTTTGACCAAGTCAACCATCCTCCTGGTTTGACTTGACCAAACAGTTAGAAAAATGTTGTAAGCTGGTTGTGTCGAAGGATGTGTCATCGAAGGATTGTTTTATATCCTTCGATGAGCTCGAAAGATGATCATTCGATAGATGAGTTCGAAACATAAACCTTCGATGGATGAATTCGAAGGATATCTCGAAGGATATCATCCTTCGAGGTATTTGTGAATCTTTCGATGGCTTTCTGGTCGACAGATGATCTTTCGATCAATCTGTCTGATCCTTCGACCAGACCTGCTGTGTCGGGTATATATACCCATGTAGTGTGTTGTGTGCAGATAGTGAGAGATAGGAGACAGAAGTGAGACCCGAGAGAGTTGAGAGCACACACACGAGAGAACTTTGAGAGTTTGCAGAATACATCTGTGAACATTGGGCTTGTAACCGAACCTTTCATACGCATTAATACAAGTGGTGTTAATCGTTGAATGTTGTGTGTTGTGTTTGTGCTTGTTCTCGTATAAAGTCTCGGTTGCATGCTAGCTTGGATTCCGCACTCGCTAGTGTGTTTGATATAACAAGGATAAGGTTGTATCTCATCCTCGAGAGGGACCTACAAGTGGTATCAGAGCATTGGCTCTTCTCCTTGTTAAAACCGAGTGTTTTCGGGTGTTTTCCGGGTGTTTGAAGTTTATATTTTTCTGGAAAAACTTGTTAAAATCGGGTGTAAGCTTGTATTTTTGCTTGGTGTTTTGTTGAAAACCTTGTTGTTCATCATGTTCTCATGTTAGTTTTTGGTTTTCATTAAACATTTTAGCAAAATCTTGTGTTTGGAAGTTTAAATTTCACCGAAAATTTATAAGTGTTCTTGTTATATTCATAGTGTTCTTGATAAACTACACTTTTGATCTTAAAAATTTTAAATTACAAAGTGTTTGTTTGTGTTGGAAGTTGTTTTCTAATTAAAATATTGGGATCCTTACCTGGTTGGTGAAAGCCTGCATATTCAGACCTGAAAGATATGGTCTGAACATACTTTCTTCCGAAAGTTCTCACCAACCCGTCAACTTTTCACCAACCTGTCACATTTGTCAACCGTGTCAGTAAGATCGAAGGATATCCTTCGAAGTCGAAAGATCATCTTTCGACCAAAGGAGGTTCGATAGATAGTCATCCTTCGAGCATCCTTCGAAGTCTGAGACGTATCTTTCGTTCCAAGGAATATTTTCGAAACATACATCTTTCGATCTACTGCTCTTCTCGAAAGACAAGGATCCTTCGATTGGGGAGTCTTTCGAAGTCATTGTTCGACACTCAACAGTGTTCATCTTTCGGTCTACAGTTCTTTTTCGAAAGATAAGGATCCTTCGTTTGAAGAATCTTTCGAAAACATTGTTCGAAATTCAACAGAGATCTTTCGAACCCTGTTGATCCTTCGAACAGGTGTTGATCTTTCGATCCTTGTCTGTTTAAGTTTAACAGATTGTGCTTTTCAGGTCTTTCGATTCTTGATCCTTCGGCTGGTTGTTATCCTTCAAGATTTTAACATAGTTTGTGAAAATTAAATTTTTAAAAGGAGAAAACTTATTTTTCAATTTTTAAATCAATTTTCACTTAATATATTAATTTTCATAAAATGGGAACAAACGGTCAGTGGGATCCAACCGCGTGGACTCAAATAACTTCGACTCCACAATCATCAGCTATGCAATCTACGCAATCTACGTCAGATTTCGACAAAACTGCATGGATGCGAGCTATTGCCCCACCTCAAGCTGCAATGATAACTGCAAATCCATGGGCTTTGGTCACAAATCAAAGCAACAGCATTCAATCTATGATGCAGAACGACAGTGAAACTGGTACAAGCACAAAACCGCCAAAGTTAAATCACATCAATGATTGGGGATGGTGGAAAGAAAGGCTGAAAACTTATGTTCAGGGACAAGGTCAAGATCTATGGATGTGCTTCTTCACAGCTTTTGAAAATGAGTTGGAAGTTGCAGGATCTAATCCACAAACTTACAGCACTTTGTCTGAAGAAGATAAGAAGAAGTTTGAGTTAGAAAAGAAAGCATTCATAATTCTCACACAAGCTCTTAACAAAGACATTTACCACCAGTTTGTTTACTGCACGACTACTAAAAGCTTGTGGGATATGCTCACATTACGTTGTGAAGGAAATGCTCAATCTAGAAAGATCAAGCAAGAATTACTGAAGAAAGAGTTTGAAGGATTCACGTGTTTGGAGAATGAGACTTTGGCAGAGTTATCTACAAGGTTCCATCACTTGTTGAGCGAGATGTTTGCTTTTAAAGTCACTGCCACTCCACAAGAATTGGTGAAGAGATTTGCTGATAGCTTACCAGCAAAGTGGAGCAGTTATCTTGAAATTCTCAAAGAAAATGGTGTTCTAGACACAATCACCGTTTATGAATTAATTCAAAGATTGGAGAATAAGGATGTAGAAGAAAAGCTTAAAGCAAAAAGAACACAAACTCCTCAAAATCCAGAAATGTACCTTGGGATTGCAGGAGGTATCTGTGGAGAAAAACCAGCTTCTCAACACGCGAAACTTCAGACAGCTTTCATCTCAAGCACCGGACCTTCCACAACAGATCAGTTTGATCCCTCAGCATACACGATGATGTATTCAAGACCAGATGTGCAACCGAAAGCTCAGCAGCAACAACCGCAACAGCAAGGGTTTTATGGAAGCTCTTCAAACTTTCAAACCACTTCCAATCCTAACACAGTCAGATTAGACACTTCCAACTTTTCCAAAGTCAGTGTCGAAGTAGCCAAGGAGCATATGGAGATGTTGAATACCTTGGTTAGTGCTTATAGTGGATTGATCGCAGGTCAGATTGGGAATATCAATCTAACCAATGAAGATTATCAGCAAGTGGATAAAGAAGAGTTTGAAATGATGGATATCAAATGGGCTCTTGCTAGTGCAATTCGAAGAGCAAAGGAGTTTATGGAAAGGACGGGGAGAACCAACTTGGAAAACAAGAAAGACACCAAGTATGGGTTCGACAAGCAAGCTGTCAAGTGCTTTAACTGTGGCGAACGGGGTCATTTCAAAAGGGAATGCACAAGACCAGCTCAGCATGGAAATCAAAATCCGTTCAGAAATCAAGGCAACCAGCAGAACCAGAACGGGAACAATGTTCGTACATTGATACCTGTCAACAACCAAGGCCAAGCAGGGTCATCAAATGCCAACCGGGGGCTGGTGGTTCAAATCGATGAGGGTTGTGATTGGTCGCTTCAGCTTGGAGAAGGAGGAAATGGTGGAACAGCATGTTTTGCTGAAGTCGTAAAGGAGTTAAAGCACGCCAGTGGTGGAGAATCTTCCATCAATGGTGTTGCATCTTCTGAAGATGAAGACAGTTCTGGTTATAGTGGAAGCTCAGATGAAGAATCCTCCACTTCAGGAAATGATCATGTGGATGAGACATCAAGTGCGTCAGTCGATGCAGATATTGATGAGCTTTTGGAAGAAGCTGCAGCAGGAACTGAAAGAAGATCTAATTTGATGGATCAAGCTGCTTACTCTTCGTCTTCTCTCCATTCAGCCTTTATAGCTAATGTCGACAGTTCATCAGATCAGGTATGTGTCGATGAACCCACTGTAGTTAGCTGTGAAAAGTGTGATAGTTTAAATATTAAATATGCAGAAAAGGAAAGTCAGGTTGAAATCACACTCAAACACAATCAACAATTGATTGTAGATCTTGCTAAAGCAACTGAAGCTAACGTGTTTTTAACCAGAAATGAAAAGGAATTTAAAACAACAATTGCGTCATTAAGACATGATGTTTCAGAATTACAAAAAGCTGTTTTGCGAAAACAACATGCTAACAATGATCTTATAGACACAATTGAAAAGCAGATGGTAGAGTTGGCAACCGCTCGATGTGAATGTGAAACAATCAAGCAGAAATTGGAAAGTTATTCCAATTCCCGCTATGTATTGGATCACATTATTGATGTTCAAAAGAAAAAGGGGGATAAGAAGTGTATGGGATTCAAATCATGTCCTCCCCCAATGAATCACAATTACTCCAAATTGCCTGATGACGAGGATATGCCCCGTTTTGAACCTACTGTGCCACTCGGTCTAGATGACTTTGCAGCAGGCCTCGGGTTCACAACTGGTACATCATCCTCAGGTCAATCAGAATCTGAGAAAAGTGTGACAGATTCATCGTGTGTTAAGGAACAGAGTCCTCCCGTTGTTGAGGATACTGATTCTTCGGATGATGAATCTGATGAAATTGTGAACCAACAGTCTAACTCGGTTACAACAGATATTCCAATCGAGAATCACATCCTGTGTGATCCACCAGTGAAACCGAGTAAGACTGAAATGTCAAAAGAAATGGAGTCGATTGTATCAAGTTTTGAAGGGAGTAACTTGTTGTACACGCTCAAAGGAGATAGCAAAATCTACTCTAACAAAGATTTTCCAATTAAAAATGTAAATCAAGATTTAATTGAGCAAATTTTTGAAGGATGCACTGATAAGTTTTTGGGGAACAAAAGTGGCAAAGTTACCGTCACTCAATGTGATCAAATTCCGTGTGAACAAATTAGAAAACAATACGGAAACCAAAAACTACAAGTTGAGCGAAAACAACAAGTCAATTCCGGAAAAGGTAAGGTACAGGGAAAGAAGGCTCAGAACAAGAATGTTCAAGCACCTAAGGTTCAACAACAATGGGTGCAAAACAAAAGAGCTCCTGTTAAGAAAAGAGAACCGAAAATGAACTTTGTTGGATCCACGGGTTCAGATAAACTTGAAACATTTCAGGATAAATCTAACATTGATTTTGTAAAACAAGTTAGAATTTTAAAACGAAATGATCAGAATAACTACACCCAACACACCAACGGAGGTGATTTAGGTCCAAGCACGTCTAGATCACAAAGTTCATTGTCTGGTTCTCCGTCTGATCGTCAACATGTTTCTCCGAGGTTTGTAGAGCGGAGAATGTGTTTTGAGTGTGGCACAATTGGGCATATTGTAAGATACTGCCCATACCTGCAAAAGTTGAAGGCAAAAACAAGTGCTCCCCAAGAAAACAATTACCAAAAACGATCATTTTCCCCGAAACAAGACCCACGTGTCTTGAAAGAAAGGGAAAAGAAGTTAAAACAAAAGAATCAAAAGGTAATTGAAAAGGCCTTAAAATCAGAGGTCAAAGAAGAAAAACCTGTTCAAGCAAAACCTAAAACTGTAAAACCAGTAAATGCTAAAACAATTAATACAAATACTGGTAGAGGACAAACAGCTTGGAAACAAAAACAGGTAATTCAGTCAGGGGGAGCACCACAGGTTCTTTTTCCTAATCATCAAGTGATTGAAATCACTTTTCTTGATGATCAAGGACGACCCAAGTCCACAAAGGCTTGGGTCCCTCTCTCCAACTAATTTTTGAGTGAGTGTGTAGGATATTCCAGGAGGAACTTTCGATAGTCGTAAGATTGTTGATAGTGGAACATCCTTGCACAAAATAGGCAACAGAAGAAATTGCTGCCTTTGGCGGAGAGAAAAAGTAAAGGGAAACAGAAATGTCTGTTGAAAGAGATTGAAAAGCTTCGACAAAATGAAAATCATTTTAAAATGTGAATGTTAAAAGCCTTGATCGGGTCCCCGGGATAGATTCAAATCAAAATGTACGCACCTGCAGCACGTCTGAAGTTCAACAATCTACAAGATGAACGTGCAGTGTACATTTCTTCGCGGTGTGTTTGAAGAAAATGTGTTTGTTGAACAAACCAAGCGGGTGTGCGGATGCCTTGGCGTGGATTGAACAACCGCACACTACCTCTGAAAGAGAAAGACAAAGACCTTCGCTGGTGCAATGTGGAAGCCCAGCCGGACCCAAAGGTTTATGATCTTGTTGCTGTCAAGAGACTTCTCAGTAGCTACAAAGAATCGACTTTGAAATCCACACCGGATGGATATCCAGTTTGGGAGAGCTCTCAGATTCCTTGCAATGCACGAAGAAGTTGCAGGATACGGTTTTAAAGTTTTAATCTCTCCTATACTTGTCGATATTTAAGCTGCTTTGTGATTTATTATCTCGTTCAGCACTCTTTGGCCAGACAATGTTGTCATGGTTCGCACCGCTTACCGACATGCCAACTGATTTTTCCAAAATTCGCTAAATCATTTCTGATTAAAACTTAATTTTGGTAAATGGCATTGAGGTAAAACATGAGTTAACCAACATCGGAAAATCATTTTTTTTTGTGAATATCTTAGTGTTTTTAAATTTGTCATAGTTTGTTGATTTTAGGGGGAGTAAATCCAACTTTGAAAAATCCAAAAACATCGAAAAATTTCAAAAACACAAAAACAATAAAAAAAAACAAAAATGAGTTTCTTGGCGAGCAAAAGAGAAAATGATAGTACATCAGTGGTCTGTCCAAACCTCTTTAAACCTTAAATGCAAAACGATAAGCAGCTCTATATAAGATGTATCGGTAGGCTCACAATCATTTTAAAGTGTGCAGGGTGATATAAACTTAAATCTGACTGAAGACTGGGTGGGAACCATTCATTGGCATATGGTCTTGGTACCGAAATTTCGTTTGAGAGATTGCCGAGGTTCTGAAATATTCGGTCTTTATGCTGCTTATCATCTGGGTATCATGGTTGTTTCTATAAAAGACAAAGTCTAGATCTTCCATGATACCATACATACGTGTACATATCTCATACTGCATTCGACCTCAATAAGTGATCAACAATCACATGTCCAAATCAAATAAGTGATAAAATATCACATTCATCCGGGAGTCAAGTTCGTCTCTCTGCTGTACGAAAGTACTGACCTGTTCACGGACTTGCTCCTGTGCCCTCATGCATCTGAAAATCAAGTTCCTCATAAATAAGTGATTCTATCACATAGGGCTTGTTTTCAATCAAAATAAGTGAGAATCTCACATCATATACGGTCAAACAGATGATAATCGGTATACTCACCGGTAAGATGAATCCTCGTGCATACCTTGATACGGGAATGTGTCGTGATGTGGATGAACACCGGTCGGTAAGTATAAATTATACCTTAACGTATCCCCTCGCCATGATTACAAATGATAAGTTGAGCTTAAGTGGACAACAATACCGATAATCGTTATAGGATGCTTATCTTAATGTTAACTAAAAGAAAAACAAGAGCGTTTTGGCATGACCGTACACTGATATGATTCTCTTACCCTCGAAACTCGCAAAAAGAATGTCTGTAAATATTTATTTAATGTTTCCTGTTTATGCCTCTTTGTATATATTTATTTATTGCTTTCCGTCTTTACTTTTGAAAAATGAAAATTTCAAAAAGATTTTAGGTGTGTTTTAATTTAAACTTTATAAAATCCAAAAAAAAAATTTCTTCTAGTTTATTTTTTGATTGACCGATGTTGGAACTCGAGTCTATCCTACCCAAAATCCTGATCGTAAGCTGGAAAACAATTGCATCTTCATAAACAGTCGAAGTTAACGAGTTTTGAAAGTTAAAGGATTAAAATGAATATTTTTCTAAACTTTCAAACTACTGTCGGTTGGTGTTTGATTGAGATTTGATCTCATATGTGTCGTTAGTTTAAATGTTAACTATATTCCAAGCGGTTGTTCTCATTATGCGTTTAGCTTTCTTGCATGTGCAGATGCTAAAGGCGAGGAGAACATGTTCGATGAAAAGCTTTGGAATGAAGACACGAAGTGGAGGCACTCAAAGGATAAAATGATCGAGTTGCCGCTGTCCCTTCATCAACACCACAAGGATCTGAAGAATTGACAAGTCAAAAGATTCACGAGCATGACTCAATGGAGAGTTCAATCTAAGGGGGATTTTATTGACACACTACCTAAGTTAAATGGGGAGTTTGTTGATACACTTTCTACTTACGACGTGTGAAGACTTTGAAGATCCTCCGACATGAAAGTCACAGAAGACGAACCATCACGAGTAGCGTCCAAGGGGGAGTTTGTTGATACACTTTATGTGGACGCGACTCGGCTCGGTTCGACTCGGCCTTGAAGACTTGAAGACACGAAGATCGAGACAAAGCTACAGCCAAGGGGGAGTTTGTTGGTGCACTTGTGTCTGTACTTTGTCTGTAATTCGTCATGATACAAAACGATGTCTTTAATGTAAGGTTGATGTAAGTTTGACCAAGTCAACCATCCTCCTGGTTTGACTTGACCAAACAGTTAGAAAAATGTTGTAAGCTGGTTGTGTCGAAGGATGTGTCATCGAAGGATTGTTTTATATCCTTCGACGAGCTCGAAAGATGATCATTCGATAGATGAGTTCGAAACATAAACCTTCGATGGATGAATTCGAAGGATATCTCGAAGGATATCATCCTTCGAGGTATTTGTGAATCTTTCGATGGCTTTCTGGTCGACAGATGATCTTTCGATCAATCTGTCTGATCCTTCGACCAGACCTGCTGTGTCGGGTATATATACCCATGTAGTGTGTTGTGTGCAGATAGTGAGAGATAGGAGACAGAAGTGAGACCCGAGAGAGTTGAGAGCACACACACGAGAGAACTTTGAGAGTTTGCAGAATACATCTGTGAACATTGGGCTTGTAACCGAACCTTTCATACGCATTAATACAAGTGGTGTTAATCGTTGAATGTTGTGTGTTGTGTTTGTGCTTGTTCTCGTATAAAGTCTCGGTTGCATGCTAGCTTGGATTCCGCACTCGCTAGTGTGTTTGATATAACAAGGATAAGGTTGTATCTCATCCTCGAGAGGGACCTACAATAATTATGTAAGAAATACTCACGTCCACGACCTACTTCTTTCGGCTGTGCTTCAATGTTTGCCAAATTATACTTGTATATTTCCTCTGTTGAAGACTCACACAATGTCGAAAACGAACGAAGAAATTCTTTCCACTCCTTATCAGTAAATATCTCATTGCTGTTCTTATTAATATTTTGATGAATATGGAACTGACAAAGATACTTGTACGCTTTTGGGAAAACTTGTTCACACACGTTTATTAGCGCCAAGTCCCTGTCTATTAAAATGACACGCGGCTCCATATAGTCCACCAACATAGACTTGATCCCCTCCAACACTCATGTGTAGTTTTCTACCTTCCCTGTAGAAATTAACGCAAAAGCAACCAAAAATGACTGGTTTGTCAACGTCATACATATGACCTGAACGAACAGAAGATTGTACAAATTTGTTTTGTAGGGGGCGTCAATCATTATCACATGCGGGAATGCACACCACATAGTAAATGAAAGTTTGTGGACAAAGAAGATATCTTCAACTGCATTCGTGGTCTCATTTTCGTGTTTATAATAAGTGAAATCCTTTTTGACAAAAAGCTTTTCGAGTTGTTGCATTGGAGATTCGCTGACCCTCTTTCCGGCATTGATCTTCTGAATAACACTGTGTATATCTTTCGGAATAATCTTTTTATTCGAGTTTTTTTTCATCGACGTTCGCCAGATGCTACGGTTTGGAATTTCTTGATATATGAGATGCTCAATCAATCTTTTATCCTCCGAACAAAGCCTTCTCGCATACACGTGACCCTCTAAGTTTTCAATAAGAGTGTGGTTGTGCGTCGGGCCCGTCACCTCTAACCTCCAAACACTTCCCTTTGATTCGGTAAACCCTATCAACTCAAACGGGAAACCTATTTTCTTGCTACATGTTTTCCTCACTATAGCTACACTCTTATATTCCCCATCGAGAGTTCATTGAAACTAAACACTTGAAATTATTTCATCTTTTATTCCATCTTTTAATCACAATGACGTAACCATTGTCCTTTCCTGTCTTCTGTACCCAATCCACCTACTCATCACATGACGAAAAGGTCCGGTTTGTATCAAACGAAAATATAATTGGGTAAGAGCCTTCCTCATCGACTAACAGATCGCACACCACCGTCTACCTGGTCCGGATAGTCTTGTTGTACAAAGTTTTATTCACCACCATCTCCCTGGTCCGGATAGTCTTACTATACAAAGCTCTGCTCTGCTCACCATCGTAACCGTGGTTGGGATAGTCTTGTTGTACATAGCTCTACTCACCACCGTAACCGTGGTCGGGATAGTCTTGTTGTACATAGCTCTGCTAACCACAGTAACCGTGGTCGGGATAGTTTGGCTGACTTTATGAGACACTAAGGAGGTTGAATTTCAGCTTGTAAATGAGATTAACATTTTCAAACTTGACTTTTTTTCCAGACTGAACTGTTCCAGACCCCGTACGTATATTCAGCCTGAGGATGTGGTATACCTCCGTATCCGTAATTCGAATAGCCGTATTGTCCGTATGAGTATTCCATATAGATATTCAAGTCCAGCTGCACCATATTGTCACGATAATGAATGCCAGAGACAACTTCCTCCCTCATGTTGGACGGGACCGGTTTCTTGTACAAGTCAGAAATAGCGATCCTCTCGTAAGAATCTGGTACAACGGACTTGTCAGAGTATTCACCAAAAAGGTAGTTGCTAAACCACGACATCGTATTTTGAAGAAACACCACTAAAACCACATAATACGCGTTTGTTTGAAACACTTTAAGGCCTTTGGAATTTGAATGGAATGTCGAATGCATGGTCTGCTTACTTAAAGCACCAGAATTTGGGGTTGAAGCACCGCACTTTGGCCAAAGCGTCGCGCTTAAGGTTCCTCGTGACCCGGCTGACAACATCGTACCGAATCAAAACTCGTATCAAAGTCACATCAGCTCACATCATCTTTTGTTTGGAAAAGAACCCTAAACACCGCGCTTTGGCCAAAGCGCGACACTTCAAGGGGTCCAAAGCGCGGCACTTCAAGGGGTGTGGAAATAAGGATGCGTCTGTGAATATCATGATCCTCTATAAACAAAAGAAAAGCCTTTCAAGCTATTGTTTTCGTAAGCATCTGGAGCTTCGGGAACATGAGAAACGACGTGGTTTTTTATAACAAGTGTCTATGGCTATAGTTATTGAAGAAACATCGGTATCTGTATTGGGATTACGAAAATTATTACCGATATTTATTTTTTATGGTTGATCTATGTAAAAGATTTATTTTTTTGGTTTTCATTTTCTGTTGCAATACCAGGTGTCGATACTATATCGATACTGTAGTAAATCAAACCGATACCAATCGAATCCTGTCTTAACAGGCTGGGGAATTTCACTAGTTATCTTTATTGTGTGAAAATTGGGTACCATTCTGAACAACACGCGGGGAATATCACTAGTTATCTTTATTGCGTAAAAATTGGGTGCCATTCCGAATACGTAACAATGACTTGTATGTTTAGAAAATTAGAGATTTAATAAATACGTGAACCCACGTATACCTCAAGTCCACCACCAGGACCACAAGCGGTGGGCCTAGATGAAAAGACCCCTAGGTCAATCCTTAACCACGCAACCTATTTAAAAGCATAGTACGTTTTATATGAATTTACAACACACTAAAGACTTAACAGCAATGGTGGTGCTCCTTCACAATTTTTTAGTCTTTGGTGCTCTATTTTTCGTTTTGGCAACTTGTACAGTACAGGACACCATAACAGTTGATCAAGCCATTCGAGACGGTGATAAGCTTTACAAGAGAAGAAAGAAAACAAAAAAATAATTCTAACAAACTACATCGTAAATTATGGACACAACGTAAGTAACACGGGCAGCTCCTCTTGACCCATACTTCCTGATGATTCGGCCATGTTTCTTGACTCAGTTATTCTCTCCTAACACCTCAGTTGATATCTTGAATTACAACTTCTACACAAAAATACAAATGGTAGCTAGCTCAAGCCAAAAAATGTATTAGCTTTTAAAATTATAGTCTTCTCTTCCACTTCAGCCACATAATCTTCCTTTGAAAATTCTATAAATTCTGAGTGAAGTTACCGCTGCACAATACAAAAAATACAACATCAATGGAGGCCCTTTACAATCTTGTACTCTTTTGTGTACTGTTTTCCATTTTGGCAACCTGTACATTACAGGACACCATAACAGTTGATCAAGTCATTCGGGACGGCGATACCCTTGTTTCTGCTAGTGAAATATATGAACTAGGGTTTTTTAGTCCCGGAAGATCTACAAACCGGTTTATGGGGATATGGTATAAGAACATATCCCCACAGACAGTGGTCTGGGTTGCTAACAGAGAAACACCAATAACAGATTTGTCGGGTGTGTTTAGAGTTGCAACCAACGGATCGTTATTGGTTATTGCTGGAAGCAACAAAACCACAGTATGGTCGTCTGAAACCCCCACTACCATAAATCCAGTAGCACAACTTTTGGATTCCGGGAATCTGGTTGTGAGGAGAAATGGTGAGGAAAGTTTCATATGGCAAAGTTTTGATTATCCAGGAGACACGTTCCTTCCCGGTATGAAATTCGGGAAGGACCTAGTCTCCGGACTAGATAGGCGGTGGAGGCCGTGGAAGAGCCTCGACGATCCTTCACCAGGTGAGTTTGTAGGGTTCATGGATACCAATGGGTATCCTCAGTTGTTCCTAGACCATGGTTCTGTTCCACTAACCCGATACGGACCGTGGAATGGTATTACATTCGGCGGATTGCCTAACCATGCACCGAACTCCCCAATCAAGCTCAAATTTGTTTTTGATGATAAAGAGGTGTATTACATGTTCACAGTTGCTAACAATTCATTACTCGCACGTGCCTACGTGAATCCTGAAGGTTACTTCTTTCATATGAACTGGCTTGATCGAACACATCAGTGGTTCATATACTGGCAACAATATATCAATATATGTAGCCGATTTGGGCTATGTGGTCCAAATGGATGGTGCAACCCGGACAACTCACCGTCCTGTAGTTGTATGGAAGGGTTTGAACCACGACAACCAGCTGAATGGAGCGCATCTGATTGGTCAAGCGGGTGTCAGCGTCGAACACCTTTAGAATGCCCAAAGGGGGATGGTTTTCGAGTGTTTAAGAACATTAAACTTCCAGATACTCGGCGTTCGTGGTACAATAGAAGTATGACACTTGACGAATGCATGAGCACTTGCAAGAGCAATTGCTCGTGTACAGCGTATGCGAATATAGAAATCACTAGGGGCGGGAGCGGATGTTTGTTGTGGTTCGATGATTTAGTTGATGTTCGAACAATGGAAGAAGGCCAAGATCTATACGTAAGAATGTCTCTATCCGACATATCTTGTAAGCTTATTTTCATATTGGTTATCTAAATATTTATTTTATTGGTTTCATCATTCATGTATTGTTTTAACCTGTTTTCAATTCTACATGATTTGTGTTTCAGTCAACGAATCTACCTCGAAACCTAGTTCCAACAAAAAGAGGGGAATAATCATAGCTGCAGTGTTCATCTCATCATGTTTGGTTACGATTATCTTGATTTTATTATACGCTTGGAATAAGAAGAAAACACCAGGTTACTTCGTTTTACAAACTCTTGTTTAACTAGAGCTTGACCCGTTTATTAATTTGGCGCAACCATACTGCTGCGTTAACCGACCAACCATTACCAAACTAACTAGGATGGTGCGAGATGCCGCGCGTTGCGGCGGCGATCTCTAGGTTGCTTATAGTCGGCGGAATTATGGTTGTTTAGGATCTTAATGCATTTACGGTCTTAAAGTAAGCCAGAGAAGTAAAAAGCTACATGCTGGCGTTATACTAAATTCATTAGTCGGCGTTAAAGTTGTTACAAAAGGCCGTCTTTGTGTCATATTTTCCTCATAGGAGGCATTACCTAACAACTACAAAGTGGGGCTATACTACATACGTTAGTCGACATTGAAGTTTTTACAAAAGGCAAGCTTCTTGTCTTGTTTTCCTCCATCTTTTTCTGTTTCTACCCATCCCAGAGATTCATCCTATATTCCTATAGATTAATCGAGTCAAATTATTCCAGTAAATAACAGAATCCAATTATAATGTTTCTTACTTTGCAGTTGTACCATTGAAAATCCCTTTCTATTTCTACCCATCCCGGAGATTCATCCTATATTCCTATAGATTAATCGAGGCAAATTATTCCAGCCTGTTATTTTGTTGAATTTGGTATAAAAAAACCAGATACATATTTGGGTGGTAGTTCCAGTAATTTGGTTAAATGGTTAATGATATAGTAATAAAAGTGTGGCCTATAAGTTACCTGGGTTAACTGTGTTGTTTTTCCAGAAGCAGTTTCACCAACAACCACTATCACTTGATTCTCTCTCACCACCTATTTTGCAAAATAAATGAGAAAACGAAGAAAAGGTCAGATCAATAAAAGACAATACAACCATTCCAGTTGACTACAAAGGAAGAGAACTCAAAACTCTAGATACATTACTATTAAAAACCCATATTCATTACACTGATCTGGCCCAAATACGTAGTCTAATTTGTACAAAATTGAATATAGTAATTTAACTCAAACCAATTGTTACTAATTAATATATGGTTAACTAATAATTAAGCAATATGCATAACAGTATTCTTTTAACGTTTGGAAAAGAACAACAAAGTTTGGTACTTTAACACATTCCAAAATCATACAAACCACAAATTTGAGCATAGACATAAAATTTTAATCTTCTGCACATAACTTTAAACGCTTTAAGCAACCTGAGAAGTAAAAATCTCTAAACCATTTAATCTTCTTAACAGAAAAAATATGTACTTTATACCTACAAAGTTTGTTAATTTTGCACATTCAAAAACTATAAGGTACAAATTTTTCAGTTTAGGAAACCCACATTAGAAACCTGCCGTTTTTTGGTTTAGAAAACCCACTTTTGTATATGTATTTTACACCTGCCGTTTCTTACCCACTCAGCCATTTACGAATTCTCTCAAATCTTAGACTCCGGCCTATCTTCTTTCTAAAAGCAAGCTCCCTCCTTAGAAAACCCTCATTAATATTGCTAAAGACTAACCGTTTTTACCCGAACAAATAACCAAAGACATCCCCATTTAGCAATTTTCCCTCAATTCTTTGATTCTCAGGCATAAAACCACTACATTAGAAAGTAATATCATTACCCTCTAAAATCACCGTAAGGTAACAATTTTTCTTAAGAATTAGAAAGTAATATAAAATGTATAATTGAAGTAAGAAAATTGGGGGAATTCCATACAAAGTTCAAAATCACTGTTATAAGTTCGAAGGTAAATATTGATCTATAAACTCAAATTCATGTAGATCTTATAGTTTTTCACGCAAATGCAAAATGACTGTTATAAGTTCGTAATCTGATTAATCTCTATGAAGATGAAGTATTTATACGATTAAGCTCTGATTATTAATAGAATTATATTCAGTTGCTGTTTTACTACTGAAATTAGCATACCTGTGAAAAATGGCAACTGATAGAGACGACATAAATCAAACCTTGAATGCGATCTTGAGTCGCTTGTCAGCTGCGAAAGCAAATTGGAAACCTAGGGTTTTCAGAAAAAATAAAACACAAAAGAGAAGAAATTGATGAAAGACAAAACCTAGGGTTTTGATGAAAAATAAAACACAAAAGAGAAGAAATTGATGAAAGACAAAACCTAGGGTTTTGATGAAAAATAAAACACAAAAGAGAAGAAATTCACACAAACCTATGGCAGCAACAATGGTCGCAGAGAGTGAAAAGTAGAAAGATCTGGTATACAAAGGTATTAAGAGGAAAAAGGGTAGGTGGACACAGTGTGTTAAGAGATTATAACCTTTCTCCTTAATATTATATAAATTTTTAAACGTGTTTATGTGTTTTTCTTTTAATTTTAATTTATTATCTATTTTTAATCAATTTTTATCACTATTTTATAATTAAACAAGTGTTTATTTTTTAAAATTTATTATGAAGTTAAATATTTTATAGTTTCTTTATATTCTTATTCTTATTCTTATATGTATATATAATGTAAAAAATATACAATGAAGCAATCAAAACAAAAATAGATAAAATATAAGACTTTAATTTTTTTATTGATTTGCTAATGCGATTAATATATACATGCCGGTAATTGTACAAAAGATCTTAAGGTACGTTGCGTACGTGTTTAAGTATTAACATGCGAAATTTGGTTTATGACATGCGACTTTCATTTTTTATATACATGCGATTTGTAGTTTTTTATATACATGTGATTTGTAGTTTTTTTTTAAACATGTGATTTCCCTGTTTTTTTGTTTTGTACATGGGAATTTCATTTTTTCAGTAACACGTGAATTTCATTTTTTGTAACATAACGTGCGATTTGTCATCGCGTACGCAGCGTACGTTAAGTCATATTGTACAATACACTTTCTCTCTCTCTCTCTCTCTCTCTCTCTCTCTATATATATAGGTATGGGATCATGAGAAAACAGTGAAAAGTGTGAGAATGGTGAGAACGGATCCTGGCCGGCCACGTGGTATAGCGCTCTAAATTATATGTAGGGGTACGATTGTTATTGTCCACCTCCCGCTAAATAATGGCGTTATGATTCCGTTAAAAAAAATTAAATAGAAATGGTGTTTTCATCGTTATGCTAGTTTTACATGAAGTTTTTTTACAAGTATTTTTTTTCGAATGGCGTTTAGGTTTGAATGGCGTTCTATTGATATCCAACAGATATGGTGTTTTTGTGTTTTTTACTTGTTTTAATATAGTTTTTTAACCCTTTTTAATGTTGTTTATGTTTAAATGATTACTATTTGTTAATTATTCAAATCATAGCGTTTTCATTGATTTGCACAAATATTATTGAAAATCACACAACGAAACATGTAGATGCAATAATCTAAAAAGCAAAAAAACATTAGTCAACATTAAAATTATACAATCCATGGTGTATAAGCTAATCTATATAATATTCCATCCTTTGTTCTATTCTGGTGTCCGTTGTTTCATACATTTCACGTATTTCCCCCCTAAAGTCAAGAATTTTCTTACAGATTTTGTCAATCGTGTTCTGGTTTCATTTTCGCTATGAAGCAGGATTTTTACAATGTATTTCATCTTCAGTTCATTTAGTTGTCTCTGCTGTAGTTGATTTGGGCATCTTCTTTTGCCAAACCACTTCTCCAACCAGCTATATCCCCATGTATGTTTCCATATGCCTCATTGAAAAAACCTCACAGTCGACCACTTTAGACGCCGTCCTCCAATCCATCTTTTGTCTGACAATCTCGACCGACTTCATGATCTTATGCTTTGGGTGTTTTTTAAGACCCAAGTAGTTAGCAAAAGCACCGTGCTGCAGTTTCACATTTTTTGCATATATTAGTTTGGCATTTTGTCAACATAGTTCCTATATACAAAGTTTTTAAGATACTTACCAACTTTCCCTCCCATCCAGCATAATTTTTTTTCGATGCTGAGTTTATCCTTGTTAGCGTTGTTATCTAATACATCAACTCTTTTGTGTTTTATGTTGAAGCAGACAACATAGAAATGTCTTGCCCATATTATTGGCACGAAGACTAGTTCATAATCTTTGATGCTTTTATCTTTCTGGTCTCCTTTGAAACAGACATTTTTCAGAACAGTTTCCATGTTTTTGTAGAATTCTTTGTATCGTAAACTTGCTTTCGTTGTTTCGTTGTATGCCGGACTATTCTGTAAGTACCACATTTTAAACAACAAAACAACGTCCTAATATAATTTCATCAATTAAATATAGCAAAATAGTTACCAACGTTATTTCTGTGCAAAATAACCTTAAGGGTGATTCTGGAGCCTTGTATCTTTCTTCATTGTTCAGGATATGTGCCCAACATAGAATCATGCCGACGTTTGCATGAAATCCTTGTTCC
The DNA here is from genome assembly GCA_030545235.1 of Helianthus tuberosus. Taxonomy (NCBI): domain Eukaryota; kingdom Viridiplantae; phylum Streptophyta; class Magnoliopsida; order Asterales; family Asteraceae; genus Helianthus; species Helianthus tuberosus. The sequence goes on from CM060371.1 coordinate 22,106,429, forward strand.
ATGCTCTCACAAATCACCCTCATGAGTGTAAACTGTCATCCCATCTTGAACACGACAGTCCTAAAAAACATCATGTGGCATTTTAGTTATACAAACTCATTCTATTATAAGACATGGCGTTTTGAGCATTTTTACATGCATATTCAAGTAAACATGATAAATGGAAAGTTTGGTGTTTTATTTAAGAGAAGTGTACATACTCGTAATCACCGCATCTAGTGAAGATGTATGTGGCAACATTGGTTTCAAGGGTCTTCCTTGGTTCATGTATAACCACTTGCCTCCTTACATAAGGTGACAAACATGTCCTGCTCATTTTTGTATCTCCTCATTTTCACCCATAGTGTTTTTGTTTATATTTTCATCTTCTTCATCATCTTGATTAATTTCTTCATCACCAGGCAGCTCTTCAGGGTTTAAAATTATATTTTCTTGCATCAACTTTGTGATGTCTTGAGTTTTGTCCTCATCACCCTTTTCCTGCACATCTGACATGTTTGGCGTTTTTGGTGGTGATGTGTTGATGGCGTTTTCATCTTGGGGTTTGGGTGTCTCTTCCTCTTCAAAAGTTTGCAAGAAGTTCTTCCCAACTGTAGATGGTGGCTCTTCACATGTCGTTTTATCAAACACTGCACCTTGTTGCTCAAGACTTTTGTTCACCATCTTCCCTTCAGTTTTTTCTAGTTCAGTGATGAACGCCTGAATGTATTGTGTTTCTGTTGGTGGGATGTTTGGTGTCTTATCAAATACATGCATTTTTAGGGTCTCTTCAGCAGGTTGCAGATATTTTTTTATTGCTTTAATCACTTCATCCACCATCTTTGAATTATCTAGACCTTTTTTTATATCAATCATTTGTTTTAGATCTTGTTCAGGCAGTTCTAAAACCTCAGCAATATTCCTTTTAATTGTTTTTTCCCCATTGTATCTGTAAATGTGATATTCAAGTGTCCTGAAATCACAATTCTATCTCTCAATATCGTTTTCATTTATATCTTCATCTAATAATATAGTATCCTCATTATCATCATATATGGGGGCTGTTGTAGCAGTCGAGGGTTCGGTGTTTTGTTCTCTGGCCATATTCCTTTCTCTTTCTACTCCCGTATCCCCTCCTCCTTCTCCATCCCCTTCCCATTCCCCTTCCCCTTCCTCTTCCCCTTTTCCTTTTCCTTCCCCTTCCCATTCTCCTTCTCCTTCCTCTTCATTTTCAACTTCATTGGCGTTTTCATCAACTGTTTCCACTTCAATGCTGTTTTCTATTCCAGCCATCTCCTTCTCCCCCTTCTCCTTCATTTTCACCTCCTCCTTTTCCTTCTCCTTCATTTTCAACTTCATTAGCGTTTTCATCAACTGTTTCCACTTCAATGGCGTTTTCTCTTCCAGCCATCTCCTTCTCCCCTTCTTCTTCATTTTCACCTCCTAGTACCACCTCATTTTCAACCTCACCTTCATTTTTACATTGTTCTCTTTCAGCTGGCACTTCCTTGTCGTTTTCATCAACAAATTTTGAGATGTTCTCCAACAATGTCAGACATTATGAGTATTTAATGTGTACCAGGAGGCTGTTTGGATATTCAATCTTTGTATGCCCCATCCAATTTATCAGCCATTTCCTATTAAATTAAAAATGGGATTTTATTAATCATGGCGTTTTGTAGTTTTTATTAAATTTATTATCTGAAGATCACACCTCTTCAGTTTCATTGTTTTCTTCTTCATCAGCAAAAATGTTGTCATACTGTGTTACTCCTCTGAGCAGAGCATGGTTCCTTGATGCAGAAACTTCAAACATCATTTCCCGGCTTTCTCTATCCTCATTTACCATCCTTTGAAGGGAAGCCTCTTCATCCTCATTATCTTGATTCTCATTCTCATCATTGATGTGCATTGCACATCAGGGTGGAGCCCAGCATAATCATAATGATCATCATGATCAAAACCATCATCATCATCAAACTAATCATCATCCTTATCAGCATGGTCATCAACATTGTCATCGTCATTTTCATCTTCATTCTCAACATCAGCACCATCACCTTCTTCATCAACAACAACCTGCATTTTTTTTTGTTTTTTTTTTTTTGGGGTGTGCCTTCCTTAGCCTTTTTAACTGTTCTCCTTTTTTACTTTATTGCCAACAAGGCATTTTGCCATTGCACCCTCAAACAAGTCAAGAGTATCTGTTGTAACCCACTCAATTGGGTATCCTTCTTTTCGTCCCATTTTTTTCTATTGCAAGCATTGTTCACCAAGGCAAGCTGTAACAAAATAGATTTTCAAATGATAGATGTTTTTGGCATTTTAATGACATACGAATGATATATGTTATATAGGGAAATTTTATTCTTACCGCAAGTATGATCAATGGCCCTGTGTAATGCTTTGTTGGAGACTATGCGGTTTTGGTGTGTTGCAAGCATTGGATGATATAACCACACCAGTTCATTTGGTTTATTTGAACGTTTGGTTTAACGTTGTGCAAGAACTGTTTGTTGACGACTACATTATCACTTGCATGCCCCATTATAGTGAAGAATGCTACAAGGAAATTTAGGCAGAAGTTTCTCCCGAAGCCCTGCATCACAGGCAAAATGTCATCAAAGTAGAGCTTCACACTTGGTATGTTAACCTAGTCAAACATGTCGAACTGTGATGTCCACTCAGCCACCACCTGGTCTTTAGTTGTTGGTCTTTTTTTCATGTGCACGGGCACCCTTCCATTCGGTATACCCGTTAAAGAGTTTATCAATTTTTCATTCATATCTACGGTATGGTTGCCAACGTTTAGGTTGTTTGTCTTTTTATTGTAATTTTCAACTAACCAGTACCCAAGCATTGTCGGTATGATGTCTATTTTCAACTTTAGTGTAGCACCAAACCCCATTTACTCTACTGCCCGTCTTTGATTTTGGTTTAGATTTATAAACCAACCAGTCAAGTTTGTAGGTTTTACTCTTGACAAAACCCTAGCCCCACTGAACTCATGATATGGTTCTTCCTCAACCTCAATATTCTGACTTAATGCCTTCCTCTTATTGGCGTTCTGGACCTTGCCAGTGTGCACATTATTCTCGATCTCAACCTCTCTTCGCCTATAAAAAATGATTTCAAGGCATTTTATTTTATGGCGTTTAATAACATAAATTATACATGTATTTAGTAACACACGAATGATATATGTTTTTCAATAAGACAATCGTAGATGATTCATGGTGTTTAATAACATAAATTATATATGTAAAATTTCGTTCTTATACATTTTAACACTGTTAAACAAACGATACGAATTTTGGCATTATGGTAACAACGTATCAAAGTGTATTACAACATCATGAAAAGTAACATTCTGTAGCATGATCTCTTGTTGTCTTCTTTCGTTGCTCGTTGGGTTTTTGGCGTTTTGGAGCAGATGACCCTTCCCCTTCCACACTCATAGAAACTATAAATTTATTGTTAAAACTAGAACACCAAAAGCAGCATAAAGTAGCACAATGTAAATCGAAGTTAACTCACTATGTTTTTTGCCTCTGGATCTTGTTTGATCTTTCAACACCATAGTATTTGTTGTTTCGTGTTTTTTAGGGTTTTCCCGTTTTACGTTGGTTTTGGAAAGGTTTCTCTGGGAAGTATATATGTTTCGGTCAGGTTTGATGTGTTTTGAAGATGAACATTTACCTTTTTGCCCTTATTGAAGCGCGCCCACTTTAAAAAAGTTTATGTTATTTACGAAAAACGCCACCGCGCCATCTAGTCCATAGATTGTTTTGATTTGACAATCGTTCTCACTGTTCTCACACTTTCCCTCGTTTTCTCTAAATCCTGATCATATATATACATATATATATATATATATATATGAGATGGATCATACGAAAACTAAAGTAAATAAGAAAACCAAAAACTAACTAAAAAAAGACTAAAAACATAATAATTTTTTTTGATTTTTTTAATAAAAATCGCTATATTTTATGTATAAAAAATGTTCAAAAAAAAAATCAAATTGCACTGCACATGTTCATTAATACGAAAAAACCTAAACCACCCCCACTGATACCCTCTAATTTCCTAAACCCCCGACCCTCACCCTCCGAAAACCTAAATTCACCCTCCCACCAAAATCCTAACCCTAAGCATATAATGAACATGTACACATATAAACTTGGGTTCCCTGAATGTAACTTTAGAAACTTGAGTCCCTATGGTTTCGAAAGCGCTACATAATGCATGCATCCCTGGAGCTAAATATGTTTGTTTTTTTATATTGAAATGGCTATATTACCCTTATATCCTATTAGTTTGTGTCCCCATGCTTCATAACAAGTTATTCTTTACGTCGTTGATCTTAATAGTTTTTTTAACTGCCAAATTCAAATACAAGCCTTTCAATCTGCGTCTCTTTGGTTTCTAATATGTATCAAAATTTGTCCTTATGGTTATATAATGTATCAAAATCCTATTTAAAATACATATTAAGTTAATTGTTTGCCATTATGAAAACATATTATGTAAATTCTCATAAAATGAACATTCTACGTATATATAATGTATTAATCATATGTCATAATTACATCAATAGTTAGATTATCCTACAACCACCTAAATCATTAATTAACAATAATCATGATCAAAAGTTAGATTATCTAAATACCTACTTGATCCTATCTTCTTCTTCTTTTTCTTCCCTGCTTCCCCGCTCATACCTCCAATCAAAAGTCATGTTGTTCTAGAGCCTGAAAACCACCCTCACGTGCAAGACGAAGTGGCTCAGGGTACCGATCACCCTAATCCTGCCTACAATTGTTCAAATTTGTTGTATCAAGTTAGATTTATCAAATGCATTAACCAAATTAGCTAAAGTTATCAAACAATACTAACCAAATTAACTAAACTAATCAACTAGTATTAACTAAACTAATCAGCAGTGTTAACCAAATTAACTAAACTAGTCAATCAGTATTAATCAAATTATCGAAATTGATTAAGTTCATTACCTACCAAACGATGGTTATCCATAGTTGCTTGAGCTTGAAATGGCATCTGAGCAGGTGGTGGTGTGAGATGGTGGAGCAACGATAGTAGTGTGCGACGGTGAAGCAATAGTGGTGGTGTCCGATTGGTGGTTCAAATCGGAGCAGAACGGGGACCAGTGGTGGTATGGGACGATGGGGGGAAGGTGATGGTGTCCAATCGAAGGATTAAATCGTAGCAAAAGGGGTAACTCTGGTGGTGGTGGTGGTGTGCAATCGTGTGGTGAGTGAGACGAGTGGTAGGGTGAGACGGGTGGTGGTCTACGATGGTGGCAGTGGTGTAGAGGAAGAGGAGGATTTCTAGAGAAGATGAAGGTGGGTACCTGGAAATCAATGGGGACGCAAGGTAGAAACGAGGAATTATGAGGGTGTGAAAATGATAGAGAGTTTGGAAGGCATGTGAAAAGACATATTTATCCCTATGCCTATAACTTTTTGATAAAAAAAATAACAAAGTTAGCTCCAGGGACACATTCTGTAGCGTTTTTCAAACCATAGGACTCAAGTTTCCAAATTTGCAATCAAGGGACTCAGGTTGATTTCCTCCCCAAACCACAGGAATACAAATTACACTTGACTATTAATTTTTTGATTGATTTAGTTTGTTATTTTTCAGAGTGTGTGCAAGTATATATAATAAGTTAAGATGCTAGCTAATTGTTCTTTAATTTATAACGCTTTGGTTTTTCATGTACGCATGTAGATGAACGCATTAAAATCGTTGACGAGGAATATAGCAAACAGAGCCAACATGACGATGATATGGAATTATCATATTTTAGCCTGGTTGAAATATCAATGTCTACAAAGGATTTCTCAAATGACAATAAACTCGGACAAGGCGGTTTTGGTCCAGTTTACATGGTAACAATGTTAAACAGATATGTAAGACCTGTAAACCAATAGTAGTCCTCTCTTGACAGTAACTCCTACTTGGATTGCAATCCACAGGGTGTGTTGGATGATGGGCCAGAAATAGCAGTGAAGAAGCTTTCAAAAACTTCAAGACAGGGGGTTAATGAGTTCAAAAATGAACTTAAATTTATAGCCAAACTTCAACATCGAAATCTTGTGAAGCTTTTAGGATACTGTAATGAAGGAGATGAAAGCATGTTGATTTATGAATACATGCCAAACAAAAGCCTTGACTTATTCATTTTTGGTATCACTCTTTTTACACCACTCGTTTGCATGTCTTGCATTTCACGTTTTCTTTTGTTCTCCACACTACCATAGAATTATACTAATAATTTATGTTGGGCAGATAAAATTAGAAGTTTAACACTAGATTGGAGTATTCGTTTTCACATCATCAATGGAATTATTAGAGGGCTTCTTTATCTTCATCACGATTCAAGGTTTAAAATTGTTCATCGAGATCTTAAAGCTAGTAACATTTTGTTGGATGTTGACATGAATCCAAAGATATCCGACTTTGGACTTGCTAGAATGTTTAGAGATCAAGAAAACGAAGCAAACACGAATAGGGTAGTTGGGACATTGTAAGAATCTATAATGACCAAACTTTAGAGATCTAGTACACTTTTAATTAACTCACATGTTTAACAAAATATTTATAATTCCTTAGGGGTTATATAGCACCCGAGTATGCTGTAGATGGGACGTATTCTGAGAAATCAGATGTATTCAGCTTTGGTGTTCTTGTTTTGGAGATAGTTAGTGGGAAGACAAATAGAGGATTCTCCCGTCAAATGGACGATGATAATCTTCTTGCACATGTAAGTTTAATAAAGCTAATGGCAAATAAAAATTTTTATCTAAAGGAGACGAGTCTAATTCTTCATTAATATATATATATATTGTTTTTTTTTTAATTTTAGGCATGGAGACTATATGAAGAAGGGATGGCTTTTCAGTTGCTCGGTGCATATATGCATGATTCATGTGTCGAATCTCAAGTACTTCGATCAATACATATAGGTCTTTTATGTGTGCAACATCATGCAAAGGACAGACCAACTATGTTATCAGTGGCTTTGATGTTTGATCAAGATTGTGCATTACCTCCACCTAAGCCACCTGCATTTTTTTCTGAAGGCACTATACCAAATGTTAACCAGATCTCCATCAATGAGGTCACTATGACAACATTAGAACCTCGGTAAAATTTATATACATGCATGTAAGGTGTATTTGGCCAAGAACACAACTAATTAGTGTTAATTTATGCATATGCTTTCCTAGGAAAACTACACTTTAACATTGTATTCAAGATGTTAAAGGATATATTTTAATAACAACTATAAGATCTACATGTGAAAACTATATATTTATACATGAGATACTAATGGGACAAGGCCTTATTACGAAAAAGTCATCACAATTTTCTTTCATAGTAGTCTATTAAAAGCCTACAATGAGTGACATAACTAAAACACCGATTGTTTATCACATGTTACTAAAGCTTTACACTTATGGTTCTAGAAATGTAAGGACATAGTATGGTTATGACTTGAAAATTCATGGTGGTCACAATAGTAGGATTATGACCTAGAAGTCTCTATTAGGGTAAGAAAGAGCCGATTTGTGAATTCGTTGGTGAGCAGTCCATAGGGGCAAATCAGACAATATTGTGGTACGAGATCCATAACTTACAAATGGTAACAGAACGACTTCCCACCTTGGACGAAGTCCTTTAGCAAAGCAGAGAAGATTAATAGGGCCCATTGTAATACCGTATGCAAATTCCACAACTGTCGAGATGAGAGATTCCAAATTCAAATCACTAACGTGTTTTGGATGCATTTGTTGTGGAACATATAAAAAGTCCACAGTTAAGCGTTCTCAGGTGAGAGCAGTACAAGGAAGAGTGACCTAATGTGAAGTATTAACCACGACAACAAGAAACATATATCTAAGTTCAGGGATCCGGACCAAGAGACCAGATGTGTGTATGTATGTATGTATGTACGTACGTATGTATGTATGTACGTATGTATGTATGTACGTATGTATGTATGTACGTATGTATGTATGTATGTAGGTATGTATGTAGGTATGTAGGTACGTACCTATGTATGTACGTATGTATGTACGTACGTACGTATGTATGTACGTACATTCGTACGTACGTACGTATGTACTTATGTACGTATGTATGTATGTACGTACTTACGGATGTATGTATGTATGTATGTATGTATGTATGTACGTACGTACGTACGTATGTATGCATGCATGCGTGCGCAACGTGCATGCGTGTATGTACGTATTTATGTATGTATGGATGTATGTATGTTGTTTTGGTAAAAAAATATCGAAGCAATTAAGTGATCAAATTAGTTTGTGAGGTAGTGTGCTAATGTTGTTTGCAAAAAATATGTTAAGTTCATTGTAAAATATAGCTTGAGGATATCAAACTATACCAATAATCAAATAATGAGCAATAAATGTAAAAGTTGACATAGGATGTACGAGGAAAGCCCTTGATCAATCTAGATCTCCGGTATAAAACCTCGGGAGCTGACAATCGTCGGCTCCCTTGTTCTTCTTTTTGCTTTGAATAACCAGGATACAGTGAAGGATAATGCTCAGATTGCTACTAACTGTTAGAACGATTGCAAGTGATGAGTGTTAAAGTGTGTTTGCAGCTAGAAAAGAGAGTGAATGAGTAAGAGAGTTCGAAGTGTGTGTGTTGTCCCCCTCTAAGTCTACCATTCAGCCCTATTTATAGTATACAAGTATAAACAAATCCTAATTAACTCTCCATTAATGCTGGGATCCTGAGAATATGCTCTTCTGAACGTTGGAGGGCTGTTTCAACTTGTTTTCCACGTGCATACTAACTATAAATCCGGGTCTTTAGCTCACATAGCCGTTACAACATTTAATAGCATTAATTAGGATCTGAAACTCTCGCAGAATACGCCTTTCTTTAATTCTGACCGTTACAAGACCCATTCGACGTGTTTTAATGTGTCTCCGGTAAATTATCATGCATTAATCACCTGCAGCCAAAGTCTACAAGCAAATCGTTAGTCATGACCAAGATATTCTCGCAGGATGTTATCAAGATCCTGGTTCGGTATCCTGATCACAGATAAGCAACATAAAAATCAAGATATATCGTCAGGATATGGGCTCAGAATTTCACCCATAACAATTGTCCCCAAAAATATTATCGTTGGGGATCCATGATCTAACGGTAATATTTTTCTAATATCTTCAAAGCCCTTAATTGATTGAAGGTATGGTGTGACATGGAACAACTTTCAATGTGATTTTCCCTAATTATTATCCAGACCTTCCCTGTAACTTCTCTGCATTTGCTTCTCCCAGACCTACTCCACAGGCTAGGGCCCGAGCTTCAGGGTCCAAGAAAAGAAAGGGTTCTGACACTGTCGTTGCTGCTCCTGCAGGATTCTCTTATGAGGACCTTAGCTTTGTTGACTCCTTTGAGCCTATGACCGCTTTCCTTAACAAGGTAGATATCCTTGCCTGTATTCTATACACATATACTGAGTCAGTATCCTGGTTAGTTTACATTTAATGATACCCATATTTTGCTTTGTAGGGTCTGCAACATCTGCTGGCCCTCTACACCGAATCTTGTGAGGCGGTAAAGGTCCTGGAGGCCAGGATAAAAATGACGTATGAGGCCAAAGATGCAGGCTTCAAATGCCCGACTTGGCCGGTTGATTCTTGGGTGGCTAAGCTGAAGGATCTTGGAGGGAATCCTATGCCATATCTTGCCAAGTCTAGACCCGGTGAGCCTTCAAAAGCAGTTGAGGCAATGGTTGAAGCAGGAGAGAAGGTGGAGGCTGGAGCGGATTGTCGCAACCCCTGATCCTACCCTAGGAACGGGAGCCACGAGACTCAGAGAAGATGGTATCGGTGTTTATTAATTTGGCAGCGGAAATTTTTATCTGGATAGTATTAAATGGATTCTGAATTCAACTTCTCTATCTGGAGGTTGCCCTGGCAATTCTTTTAGAAAAACATCTGAAAACTAAGATACTACTGGAATATCTTTTAAATCCTTTCCTTTAGTGTTAGTGATTATGGAAATCAAATACACTATAGAACCTTTTCTTATATAACTTGCAGTTTTCATCACAGAGATGAATTTTGTGAATCTAGATGGTTTATCTCCTTTAATTGTGATCGTTTTACCTTTTGGTGAATTTACTTGAATTGACTTTTGATCACATAAAATACTGGCTTTATTGGCTATTAACCAATCCATTCCTAAAACAACATCGAATCCTGCCAGATTCATGGGGTAAAGGTTTGCAATAAACTTCTGATTTAAAATTTCTATTCTTGCTCCCTGCAAGATTTCAGAAATCCTAACAATTTCTCCATTAGCTGTCTCTACTAGACATTCTTGTGGTAGCTTAGTTAATGATTGATTTAGAAATTTGCAAAATGATGTATTAATAAAACTTTGGTTTGCACCAGAGTCAAATAATACTTTAGCAAAGACGTCATTAACTAAAAACGTACCAGCTGGAATCATCTTGGCTTCATCTGCACTCAGAACAAATGCTCTAGCATTTTTAGTATTCTTGTTGTTTGTAGCTGGAGCTAATTTCGGGCAATTAGGCTTGATATGACCTTGTTCTCCGCAGTTGTAACATATCCTGTTGTTAGCTTTCTTCCTGCAATCTTCTTCCTTGTGTCCCGATATTTTGCAAAAGTTACAGTATATGGAGCATCTTCCTGAATGCTTTCTTTTGCAATTCTTACAGTAAGGTGTAGAACCTATATTTTTCCCACGATTAAAATTTCTAGAACGAAATTCTTGTGTGAGCTTTTGGGTTAGGTTCCTCCTTTGATCCTTTTCTCGGGTACGGACTAATTCATCTGTCAAAGTATTTTCCAGTTCTACAGCTTCTTCTATGGTTTGAGATCTAGTTGCCTTGACTACGTGTCTTATCTCCCTAATTAATCCCCAGATATAACGGGAGATCAATACTGGTTCAGGTGAAGCAAGAGTTGGCACAATTCTAGCGTATTCGAAGAATAATTTAGTGTATCCCTTACTATCCACACCAGTCATCCTAAGGTTTAGGAATTTGTTTGCTATCTGTTCCTTTTCATTGGGTGGGCAGAATTTCCTTTCTACCTTGTCCTTAAATTCCTTCCATTTCATATTGTAAGTTCTATCACTTCTTCTTAATTGGAGGATAGTGTTCCACCATTCTAGTGCTGAATTCTTAAAAAGATTAGAAGCAAACATTATCTTATCTTCTTCAGCACATTTGCTTATTCTTAAGACTGCCTCAGTCTTCTCTATCCAGCGTAGGGTTGCAATGGCCCCTTCGTTGCCCGAGAATTCCATTGGTTTACAAGACCAGAATTCTTTATAAGAACAACCGTAAGATACGGTTCATCTCCTATTGGGAATGGGCATTTGAAGTACAGGTCCATTGTTCACGCTGTTTTCGGGTTCGATGGGTCGCTTACTGCTATGCTTACTTTTATTATTCGCTTCTTGAATTGTTTGAATAATAAATAGCATTGCATCTATGATTCCTTGTGCTACTATATGTTGAACGGCACTATTATCCATTTGGTTTCCATTGTTATTGATGCTTGGATTCTCATTAACCACGTTAATGTTACTCTGGTTATCATTATTCAGATTTCCTTCGTCGGCCATCTGAATTTTAAACATTTACCAATCATTAATAGAATAATTAAATAGTTTAAGTAACAACCACATAATACACATATTGGTCAAAAACGTCGTGCATTACGACTTTACTCTTTTTGCTATAGTATGCGTCAAATACACACTAAAACGGAAATTAAAAGTTACAATACTAATAGGCCTCGTTAACCACAGAGTGCTCTATACTACGATAAATTTATTATTATTATTACACATATTTTATTTATTTTATTATTATTACCAACTTTATCATATCCTTCATGGATATGGATTTCCCCCGAAATCCATCTGGCGCTCATCGTATTTCCATACGAGTTGCTCTCCTACATACCTCATCCTCTCGCTACTTTCTATGATTTCCTCTCCAAAATTTCGGAGTTCTTGCAAATTCTCTGCACTCATTGGGGGTGCAGGTGCTGGTGCTGGTATTGGCTCTGGGTACTGAGGTACTGGATTCTCCTGAGGGTATGGATTCTCCAAAATCTCCCTAATGTAATCATCATTGTCAAAATAGGGATCTAGAGGGTCCAGACCTGGATATGCTGCTAACTTCGGCAAGGTTTCTTCGTTTAAGTGATAGCGTGGCACATAATCCCTAAGATCGTCAAACTATGGATCATAATTTGGATCTAGAGGATTAGGGGCTGGTATCCTAGGTATCTCCTCAGGGTTAAAGTCATTCATTTCTACCTCCATCAGTTGAGTGGGAATCAAAGGTAAGGGTTGTGGGGCTACTAGTTGTTCCAGACATGGGTCAGCAGCAGTTGTAGCTAGGATATGGAAATTGGCTAGGCTTCTATTAAGCATATCCTGTGTATGGGCATCTGTCTTTCGCTTAGCAGCCGCTAGAACTCTTTGCTGTTGCAACTTTCGCATTCTTTTCCTACGTGCAAAGGCTTCCTTACTAAACCATCCTCTTTTCTTATGAGGGAATAGCTCTTCTGACTGAGCTTTAAAGGCATACGTCCCTTCTTCCTGATCAGCAGAATACCCAGAAAGGGCAGGCTGTGAAGAGGTACCTTCACTCCTAGGTGAATCGGACAACTGACGACACATGTCTGAGGGTCCTTGATCACTGATACTGTAAACTAACAAATAGTCAAATAACACAAAAAACATAATCACATAAATTATTTCCTAACACAAAATTTAGAATTTAAGTGTCAGCAGAACACTTCTTTGGCTTAGACCAGTGGCTAGGCTCTGATACCACCTTCTGTCGCAACCCCCGATCCCTTATATGTCCCGGGAACGGGCGGACGCGAACTCAGAATTTTGGTGGTATCAGTTGGTTAATTTGGCAGCGGAAATTACATCCGGACCGTAGTTAGGAAATGTTTATCAGAGTAAAACCATCACATTTGATATTAATAATCACATGGGTAAAACCCAAGTTTCTTATTACAATATGTTTATAGGGATAAACCCTATTTTATTGAATTTAAAACATCGTCTTTTATGTAACTTTCATAGCCACATTTTTCCCAAGCCTTCAGTGCTCTCCAGCTGGCTTTTTACTAATTGGCTGTCACATTATGTTACCTGAAACGCGTTTTAAAAACATTTGTCAGTGGGAAATACTGGTGAGTGAATCCCAGTTTAATCAAGAAACATTTTATTAATTAAAACAGTATTGAGAGCTATCACATTGTTTATTTCTACACAATTACTCATTCAGTACTGTCAATCCTGACTTGTGGGTCATATTACACATTGGCTAACTCGTTGTCCAATGGTAACGTATTGTCATCCCGACTTACTACTCACAGTGTAGTAAATTTTGTATACAACATACCGGCAGTAATTGAAGAACTACAAAGACTCAATCACCGTTTAATCACATTGTAAAACAATTAAGGTTTTGTAAAATATTCCAAAAAGGTTAACAAAAAGAAGATAAACTCACATTGCTATCTTAGACTTCGCGTAAGGGTTTCCTTGAATTAATCTATAATTTATACAAATGTACATAGGTTAGTATAATAACCCTTTGAAAATATTAATGATACCCTCCTCGAGACGGTATTCCAACAACTACGTCGGGCAGAACCACGACAGTTGTTACGGAACCCTAAATCAATCGGGCAGCGTCTCTAATACGAAACTGGGGTTATAATACTTACAACGGAGCAGAACCTTGCTAATTAGGGGGTATAATACTCGAATATAAGGCCTACTATTTCAGAAGTTGAGATTGAGAAGTGAAAATGAACGATTTCTGGTTGAACCCGATGGCTCCTTTATATAGTTGCTGATTTTGGTTCTTACGCGGCCCGCGTAAGATGAACACAGGGCCTACGCGGCCCGCGTCAAAGCTAGTCAACGGACTAGCTTGTCCCGGTCAGCGCATAGACTCGACACGATGATGACACGTGTCGGCCAGGGGTGTTGCCGTGTTCTTGATCTCTCGCGGCCCGCGTAAGTGTTAAGGTTAGCTTACGCGGCCCGCCTTAACTTAAGAAAACCAACAAAATCAGGTTCTAACCTTGATACCGCCCGCGTAAGGGTTGGGGTGGGTCTACGCAACCCGCCTCAGCTTAAAAATCAGATTTTTATTTTATTTTTAATGCTATACTGTATTTCGGGCTCGGTTTTCACATACGGGGTGTAATTAAAGACATATTGGGAAATTTAAAAATATTCTAGGGTGTCGGAAAAAAAATTATGAGGGTGTCGGTTTATTGAGGATTGTTACAGTTGTGTTGCGTTGCGTATTAGTGTCTCGATTTATCACGCTGGAGTGTTTAAGCGAGTTTTAATACATTTAAACATAAATAACATATATATATATATATATATATATATATATATATATATATGTATATAAGTAACCGAGTTTTGAGTTGCGTTGCGTTGGTGCGAGAGCGAGCGAGTATTTTAGATACTCACGTGATGTACTAGTGTGACCGAATGGGTTATAAAGAGACTTTTTAGATTCGTCATGACCACAAAATGGTAAACTATTTTCTAAACAAAATCCAGCACTACGAACCGAACCCATTAATCGATACCGATTTCCAATCCTTCTTTCCTTGTTAAGCCTTTTATTCATTTGCATCATAGGATCGCTTTTGGTTCAAGAGATTTTCACATTTTTGCGCCGCCTTATTATGCAAACTATTAACTAACCCAACATGTTCTTTTAAGACATGGGGTTTACTCCAATTACAAAAGCCTCCACTTACAAACATCTCTCTTCCACCTTTATTACCAACACTTTCATTAAACAAGTAACAACATAAACAATATGCTTTTTCTTGTTTAGCTCTATACTCTAACCAATGATATTTATCAAACCATTTTGTTGATGCACTTGTGTCTGTACTTTGTCTGTATACGAGACGATGTCTTTATTAGTCATGTAAGTTTGACCAAGTCAACCATCCTCCTGGTTTGACTTGGCCAAACAGTCAACATTGTGTTTGTAAGGTGTTGGGTCGAAGGATGAGCCATCGAAGGATTGCCTATATCCTTCGATGATGAGCTCGAAAGATGGACCTTCGATGGATGGACCACGAAAGATCACATCTTTCGTGGTACATGTTGATCGTTCGAGCTGTTTCTGGTCGATAGATGATCCTTCGATCATCTGTCTGATCCTTCGACCAGACCTGCTGTGTTTGGGTATAAATACCCGTGTGTTGTGTTCATTTCGTGAGTCAGACAAGTGAGACACCTAGACAGTTAGCAGAGAACACACACACACTTAGAGAGTTTACAGGACTGATTTGTAAACATTGAGCTGTAACCGGACCTTTCATACGTTTAATACAAGTGGTGTTAATCGTTGAGTCTTGTGTGTTGATTATTTGCGTGTTCTATCTCGGTTTGCTATCTCGGTTGGATTCCGCACAACCGGGTTAGTTTGTACACAAGGATTAGGCGACTAGATCCTCCCCTAGCCGGACCTACAAGTGGTATCAGAGCCTTGGCTCTTCTCCTTGTTAAAACCGAGAGTTTTCGGACTGTTTTTCGGGTTTAAAAAGTTCTCTATTTTCTGGAAAATCTTGTTGTTTTTGCTTGGTGTTTTGTTAAAAACCTTATTATTCTTCATGTTTACATGTTAGTTGTTGGTTTTTGTTAAACATTTTGGCAAAATTGTGTGTTTGGGAGAGTTTCGGTTCACCGAAATTCTTGTTTTTCTGGGTAGTGTTCTTGGTCTATTCATAGTGTTCTTGATAAACTACACTTTTGATCTTAATAATTTTAAATTACAAAGTGTTTGTTTGTGTTGGAAGTTGTTTACTGATTAAAATATTGATCATTACCCGGTTGGTGAAAAACCTGCATGTTCAGACCTGAAAGATATGGTCTGAACATACTTTCTGCCGAAAGTTCTCACCAACCCGTCAACTTTTTCACCAACTTGTCATCGTTTGTCAACTGTGTCAGAACCGTTCGAAAGATATCCTTCGAACTCGAAAGACCATCTTTCGATCAGTGGAGGTTCGATAGATCATCATCCTTCGAACCAAGGAATCATTTCGAAACATTCATCTTTCGGTCTACTGTTCATTTTCGAAAGACAAGGATCCTTCGATTGGGGAGTCTTTCGAAGTCATCTTTCGAAATCATCTTTTGGTGTACAGTACTTTTTCGAAAGATAAGGATCCTTCGGTTGGAGAATCTTTCGAAAAACATTGTTCGAAATTCAACAGAGATCCTTCGAACCCTGTGATCCTTCGAACAGGTGTTGATCTTTCGATCATTAGTCTGTTTGTGTTTAACAGTTTGTGTTTTTCAAGTCTTTCTAACAGGTGTCCTTCGGCTGATCAAAAATGAATTCGGCCTGGGGTGTTCCCTTACCTGCATCTCCTGCATGGGCCGAATCTCCCGTACCTGTATCTGCGCAAGCTAAGGCTATATCTACCGGTCAATGGGCATTCGTATCAAATCAAACTCCAAGTGTTCAAAGCATTTTGTTAAGCGAAAGTGAAACGGGAAGTTTAAATAGGCCTCCAAAGTTGATGCACTTAAGTGAATATCCGGGATGGTTTGATAGATTTCATACATACGTCCTTGGTCAAAATACAGAATTGTGGTTACGTTTCGTCACAGATTTTGATCAAACAATAGAGCTTGCCGCTTCATCTGCTGCTACATTTGCTGATCTTACGGAAGATCAGAAGAAGGTCTATGACTTAGAGAAGAAAGCGTATGCCATTCTTACTCAGGCATTAAGTAAAGATATTTATCATCAATTTGTCAGTCACAAGACAACGAAGAAGTTGTGGGACGCATTGAGGATAAGGGGCATAGGAAATGAAGCGACACGTCAATTGAGAAAAGACCTGCTAAAGAAAGAGTTTGATGGTTTTACTTGTATGGAGAATGAATCTTTAGGAGATTTGACAAGTAGATTCAATCATTTGCTGACTGAATTGGGAAATATTGGGGTTGTAACAACTTCAGCAGAGATAGTGAAGAAGTTTGCAGATGCACTGCCACCTCAATGGAATAATTTCTTAGAAATCATGAAGTACAATGGCACTTTGGATACAACAAACTTCAATGATTTTGCTCAACTCCTGGAAAACAAGAATCAGGAAGAAACTCTCAAGGCAAAAAGAGTTCCAGTGCCACAAAATCCTGAAATGTATTTTGGAGCTTCTAGCACTTCTACAAAACCCTCTTCACACGCTCCAATTCAGACAGCATTTGTGTCTAGCACTAGCTTGTATGGCCTTCCTCCTCCAACAACAGACATATATGGAGTTCCGCTTGAACCAGTCCCTAAATCAGTACCACAACAGCAAGGCCAACAACCTATCAGAGCAACAGACATGTATGGGAATCCTCTTCCTCCTCAACAGCAAGCGTGTTATGGAAGTACATCATCTGCTGGTCAACAATCAAAGCCAAATACAGTACGGCTTGACACCTCAAGTTTTTCTAAAGTCAGTGTGGAAGTAGCAAAGGAACACATGGAGCTGCTAAACACTTTGGTGAGCGCATACTGTGGATTAGTAGAAGGTCAGATTGGGAACATTAATCTGACACAAGAAGACTATAAGCAGATCGATAAAGAGGAGATGGAGATGATGGACATTAAATGGGCCTTTGCCAGTGCTGTTAGGCGAGCAAAGGATTTCATGGAAAGAACAGGCCGAACCAGCTTGGAAAGCAAGAAAGACACCAAGTATGGGTTTGATAAACAGGCTGTTAAATGCTTCAACTGTGGTGAACGTGGTCATTTCAAGCGTGAATGTACAAGGCCATCTCAGCATGGGAACCAGAATCCTTTCCGAGGTCAAGGCAACAGGGCAAATCAGAACCAAGGAAGGAACAACGAACGAACACTGGTGCCTGTCAATAACCAGAGTCAAGCAGGACCATCTAATGCCAACCAGGCACTTGTGGTTCAGGTAGATGAAGGTTGTGATTGGTCAATCCAGTTGGGAAATGATGCACCTGATGGAACAGCTTGTTTTGCTGAAGTGGTTGATGATCTTAAACACGCCAGTGGTGGAGAATCTTCCACCAATGGTGTTGAATCTTCTGAAGATGAAGACAGCTCCGGGTACAGTGGAAGTTCAGATGAAGAGTCCTCTGCTTCAGGCAATGATCAGGAAGATGACACATCAACTGCATCAGTTAATGCAGACATTGATGAACTTTTGGAGGAAGCTGCAGCAGGAATTCAAAGAAGATATATTTTGGTGGATCAAGCTGCTTATTCTTCGTCTTCTCTCCATTCAGCCTTTATGGCGAATGTCGACAGTTCATCAAGTCAGGTATGTGTCGACGAACCCACTTCTGTTAGCTGTAATAACTGTGATAGTTTGCATGTTTGATGTGCTGAGATGGAAGCAAACATGTCTGAGTTGCAAGGCAAACACGATGCTTTACAAGCTAGTTTGTTTGAATTGCAAGACAAACATGTTTCTGTGAATGATAAGTGGTGTGAATTGCAAAGCAAACACGAGGCTTTGCAGGAGAAATATGATGTGACATTCATTCACAATCAGAAATTAACAGTGGATCTTTCAAAGTGCACTGAAGCCAACATGTTTTATGAAAACCATGAAAAGGAATTTAAAAGGATGATTGAAACATTAAAGAAAGATAAAACAGAACTGACAAAAATGGTTTCCAGAAAACAAACTGACATTAATTTGTACATCACTCGTCTTGAGGTGATGCAAAAAGAAATGGCTTGTGTTAAAACAGAAAGTGAGGCAATCCGACTCAAGTTAGACAGTTATTTGAGTTCTAGCTATGTGTTGGATCACATCATTGATGTTCAGAAAGAGAAAAAGGATGTCACATGCATAGGTTACAAGAAATGTCCACCACCCGTGAGAAACAATTTTGATGCTCTGCCTGATGAGGAATATAGAACTCACTTTGAGCCATCTGTTCCTCTAGATATTAAGGAATTTGCAGCAGAATGTGCAACAGGACTCGGATACAAGAAAGAGGAATCATCAGATTCAGATGTGTCAGCAGATACATGTGTGTCTTCTGCTGAACCGAATCAGGATCCTCCAGTTGTTGTTGAGGATACTGATTCAGCAAAGTCTGATGCGGTGATCAAAGAAGAGGACATACCTCTTGAGAATCATATTCTCTGTGATCCTCCCGCTAAGACTGTTGCAACTGAGTCCTCGTCTGAGAAAGAGTCGGAGAGTGTGGATTTGCTGTACACTCTTGTTGGAGATGATAAAATTTACTCAGACAAAGATTTTCCGATTAAGAATGTTAATCAATCTTTAATCAGTAAAGTCTTTGAAAATTCGACAAGTAAGTTTTTGGGAAAGACAGGACCACATGTTACAGTCACACAGTGTCCTTCTATCCCAAAGGCTGAAGTTAGAAAACAATTTGGGAACAAGAAATTACCAACAGTGGAAAAACAGCAAAATCATACCAAATTCAAAGGTAAGACACCGACTCAAAGTCAAAAGAAGCCAAATCAGAAGAAGAAGAAGAATGTGAACTTTGTGAAATCGAAGGGAACGGACAAAATTGAAAAGTTTGCAAATCAATCTAACTTAGATTTTGTCCAGAAAGTAACAGTGATGAAAAGGAATGAACCAAATAGTTCAAAACCTAGTACCTCGAAATCACAAAGTTCATCATCGGCAAGACGACCACATGATACTTCGGGGTTTGTTGAACGAAGATCATGTTTTGAATGTGGAACAATCGGGCATATTGTTCGAAATTGCCCGTATCTTCATAAACAAAAAGGCATAGTTGATGATCCCCGTGGCCCAACTGACCGCAAGCGATCTGTTTCTGTAAAACAAGATCCTCGACTCATAAGAGAAAGGGAAAAGAAACAGAAACGTCAACAGGTCAAGAAAATTGAAAAAGCAATTAAAACCGATGTGGCTCAAAAACAATCTGTTTCTGTCAAACCAAACAATTTAAAAACTTCAGACAATCATGAAGTTAAGTTTTTAAAGAATAACACTGGTATAACAAAACAGACTTGGAAACCAAAAACGGTTACTGAATCAGGGGGACCATCACAATTTTCAAATCATCAAAGAATAGAGGTTATTGTGATTGATGAAAATGGAAGACCCAAGACCACAATGGCTTGGGTCCCCATCTCCAACTAATTGTGTGAGTTCATGTGCAGGGTGTTCCAGGAGGAACTATCAGTAGTCACTGGATTGTTGATAGTGGGGCATCCAGGCACATGACAGGCGACATGAAGCTTCTCTACGACGTCAAATCTATTAGAGGAGGTTATGTTGTTTTTGCTGGAGATAAGGGCGGATATATTTCGGGTGAAGGAATGATTACCAACGGGGTTGTTAGTTTTGACAAGATCAACTTCGTACAACAACTTGATCACAATCTTCTTAGTGTTTCTCAAATTTGTGATAAGCAGTTCTCAGTACACTTTGATGCAAATGGATGTTACGTGCTGAAACCCGGCTTCAAGATTCCGAAAGAATGGATTCTTTTGTCGGCTCCAAGGATAAATGATCTGTATGTCCTTGATATGAGCCAAGCTATCACAACGTCTGCACAAGCAACTTGTTTCGTTTCTAAAGCCACAGAAAAAGACACAATCTCTTGGCACAGACGAATGGGTCACATTCACTTGCGCAAAATGAATCATTTGGTATCAAATGAATTGGTGAATGGTGTTCCTCTTAAAAATTTCCATCTTCAAGACGTCTGTGTTTCGTGCCAGAAAGGAAAACAAACGAAGAAGCGACACCCTACAAAGAAAGTCAACACGGTGGCTGTTCCTCTTGAACGTTTGCACATGGATTTGTTCGGTCCTGTCAAGCACAAAAGCATTAGGAATGATCAATATTGCCTCGTGTTTACTGATGATTATTCAAGATTTTCTTGGGTGGCGTTCATGGCACACAAGAGTGAAACCTTCGGTATTATCAAAAACTTGATCATTCAGATTGAGAATCTTTACAACTTGAAGGTTAGGCGGATACGTAGCGACAATGGTACTGAATTCAAAAATCATGCCATGGCGGAGTTTTGCACTTCAAAAGGTATTCTTCACGAATTTAGTGCAGCTTATACTCCTCAACAGAATGGCGTCGCTGAACGTAAGAACCGCACATTGATCGAGACTGCTAGGACTATGTTGGTAGAGTCGCAGCTGCCCATTCCATTCTGGACTGAAGCTGTGTCCTCTGCATGTTACACGTTGAATCGAGTCCTTACAGTCAAAAGGCACAACAAGACCTGCTTTGAGCTTATTAACAAACGGAAACCAGACTTGTCATATCTTGAACCGTTTGGAGCTCCTTGCACAATTATCGATCCTAATGGAAAGTTTGGGGCAAGAGCAATTGAGGGATACTTTCTTGGGTATTCCACCCCGAACTTAAGAGTCTGGAATCTAGAGACTAAAAGGGTCGAGGAATGGTCTGAAGTCAGAGTACAAAGGCACACTTTACCGGTTAGAAATCCTGGTCAGCCTTGGATGTTTGAGTACGATGACTTTTTCAATTCGATCAATGTCGAAGCCGTTGAAGAAAGTGCTGCGGCAAGGATGTTTTTCGAGAGTGACAATGCAACAGATTCACCGTTGGTTCGTCCCATTATTGTCAATCAAGAACCATCTTCAGTGAACAACAATGCTCTCGACAATGAGGATTTTCACGATGCTACCGACTTGAACGAATCTTCAGAGGATGATGAATTTCTCGATGCAGATCAAGAAGCTCCAACAGCAGTTCATGGTATTTCAGAGGGTACACCTCCAGTGGATGTCCCTAGAACAGCTGAAACTTCTGCATCATCCTCTTCGTCAATTCCGGGCCTTGAATTGATTGTTGATCTGAATCTCAACAATCTGGGTACAAATATTCCAGTTCAAGATAATCCAGAAACAAGGATTCACAATACCCATCCTCAACAAAACATCATAGGAAATGTACAAAGTGGCGTTCAAACAAGAAACATGTTGCGGAACAACAACAATGCAGGCTTGTATGCGGCGATTAGAGAATCTGGTCAACAAAATGATTGGTCTTTCGCGTGTTATGTCTCACAGGAAGAGCCAAGAACTTGGAGAGAAGCTTTGAAAGATAACTCTTGGGTTGAAGCAATGCAGGAAGAACTGCAACAATTCCAGAAGCTTGGTGTCTGGAAACTCGTACAGAAACCTGCTGGATACAAGAAGATTGGTACCCGTTGGGTGTTTAAATGCAAAAAGGATGACCGTGGGATCGTTATCCGGAACAAAGCAAGGCTAGTCGTTCAAGGTTTTCGTCAGATAGAAGGGATCGACTACAACGAAGTGTATGCACCTGTTGCACGTCTAGAAGCAATTCGGATTTTTCTGGCTTATGCCTCATTCAAAGGTTTCAAGGTATACCAGATGGACGTGAAGAGTGCATTCTTACATGGTGTGGTGGAAGAAGAGGTGTACGTCGAACAGCCTCCAGGTTTTGAAGATCCTATCCATCCCGATCGGGTTTGGTTGCTCAACAAAGCTCTCTATGGTCTACATCAAGCACCGCGAGCTTGGTACGCAACCTTATCTAATTATCTGCTGGAGAACGGTTTTCGCAGAGGTCTTATCGACTGCACTCTTTTCATCAAAGAACAAGATGGAGATCTTCTACTGGTACAGGTATACGTTGATGATATTATTTTTGGTTCTACTAATGATGTTTTGTGTAGGGATTTCGAGCGTGTTATGCAGGATAAATTCGAGATGAGTGCTATGGGGGAAATGACTTTCTTTTTGGGCCTACAAGTACAACAAACAGAGTCTGGGATATTCATCCATCAGACTAAATATGTTGGTGACATCTTGAGCCGGTTCCAGATGTCTGATGCAACGCCCATTGGTACCCCATTGCCGCAAAATCACGGAATTACTCCAGACTTGAAGGGTCAAGATGTTAGCCCCTCATACTACCGCGCAATGATCGGATCTCTTATGTACCTCACAGCATCAAGACCAGATATAATGTACCCAACGTGCCTGCTTGCCAGATATCATGTCAACCCGAAGGCCTCACATCTTGCAGCTGTAAAAAGGATTTTTCGTTATTTGAAGGGTTTCCCTGACACCGGTCTATGGTACCCTAGGGATAATAACTTTGACTTGATCGCATTCAGTGATTCTGATTTTGGCGGATGCAAAATCGACGGCAAATCCACAACAGCTGGATGTCAGTTTTTGGGAAATCGCCTAGTCACATGGCAGTGCAAGAAGCAGACGTGCGTCGCTACATCAACATGCGAAGCTGAATACATTGCTGCCTCAAGTTGTTGCTCCCAAGTCCTGTGGATACAACAGCAAATGCGTGACTACGGTTTTGAATTCCTAACTACTCCTATTTACGTTGATAATTCTGCTGCATTACAGATCACTAAAAATCCTGTGCAGCATTCAAAGACTAAGCACATCGATATTAAGTATCACTTCATACGTGATTGCTTTGAGAAAAGGCTAATCGATGTTGCTTACGTCCACACCGATGACCAACGTGCCGACCTTTTTACCAAAGCTTTTGACAAATCAAGATTTGACTATTTATTATTGGTAAACGGCATTAAGGTCAAGCAAGAGTAAAACCAACATCGGAAAATCATTTTTGTAAATACCTGTGTGTTTTAAATTTGTCTTAGTTTATTGATTTTAGGGGGAGTAAATCCAAAATTTGAAAATCCAAAAACATCGAAAAATTTCAAAAACACAAAAACAATAGAAAAGCAAAAATGAGTTTCCTGGCGAGCAAAAGAGAAAATGATAGTACATCAGTGGTCTGTCTAAGCCTCTTTAAACCCAAAATGAAAAACGATAAGCAGCTCTATATAAGATGTATCGGTAGGCTCACAATCATTTTAAAGTGTGCAGGGTGATATAAACTTAAATCGACTGAAGACCAGGTGGGAACCACTCATTGGCATATGGTCTTGGTACCGAAATTTCGTTTGAGAGATTGCCGAGGTTCTGAGATATTCGGTCTTTATGCTGCTTATCATCTGGGTATCATGGTTGTATCTTTTACCGGAAAAATAACGGGGACGCAAGTCTAGATCTTCCATGATACCATACATACGTGTACATATTGCATTCGACCTCAATAAGTGATAAACAATCACATGTCCAAACTCAATAAGTGATAAACAATCACATGTCCAAACAAAATAAGTGATAATATATCACAAATTCTTTCCGGGAGTCAAGTTCGTCTCTCTGCTGTACGAAAGTACTGACCTGTTCACGGACTTGCTCCTGTGCCCTCATGCATCGAAAATCAAGTTCCTCATCAATAAGTGATTTTATCACATAGGGCTTGTTTTCAATCAAAATAAGTGAGAATCTCACATCATATACGGTCAAACAGATGATAATCGGTATACTCACCGGTAAGATGAACCCTCGTGCATACCTTGATACGGGAATGTGTCGTGATGTGGATGAACACCGGTCGGTAAGTATAAATCATACCTTAACGTATCCCCTCGCCATGATTACAAATGATAAGTTGAGCTTATGTGGATAACAATATCGATAATCGGTATAGGATGCTTATCTAAATGTTAACTAAAAGAACAACAAGAGCGTTTTGGCATGACCGTACACTGATATGATTCTCTTACCCTCGAAACTCACAAAAAGAATGTCTGTAAATATTTATTTAATGCTTTCAGTTTCTGCATGTTTGTATATATTTATTTACTGCTTTCAGTCTCTTACATTTGAAATATTAAAAAAAAAATTCCAAAAAGATTTTAGGTGTGTTTTAATATAAAATTTCGAAAAGCCAAAAAGATTTTATTTCTATTTTATTTTCGATCGTACGATGTTGGAGCTCGAGTCTTCGTTACCTGAAACCTGATTGAAAACCAAAACGACTAAATCTTCATAAACGGTCGAAATTTGCAAGTTTTGAAAGTTAAATTGAAATTGATAAAATACTTTAAACTTTCAAACTGTCGGACGGTGTTTGTTTGAACAATGGTCTCACGTGTGTCGTTTGGTTATGTTATGATATTCCAAGCGGTTGTTCTCATTACGCGTTTAGATTTCTTGCATGTGCAGATTCTAAAGGCTAGGAGAACATGGTCGATGACAAGCTTCGGAATGAAGACACGATGTGAAGGCACTTAAATGATGAAGATGATCGAGTTGCCGCTGACCATCATCAACACCACAAGGATCTCACTTCATAAAGATAAAGACTTTCACGAGCATAACTCAAGGGGGAGCTTATGTTAAGGGGGAGTTTGTCAACATACTTCCTACATAAAACAGGGAGTTTGTTGGTACACTTTCTGCTTTCAAGACGTGAAGACTTTGAAGATCCTCCGACATTGAAGACTTGAAAAGAAGTCAAAGACTTGAAGACACGAGAGACTTACAAGAATGAAGATAGAGACAAAGATACAGCCAAGGGGGAGTTTGTTGATGCACTTGTGTCTGTACTTTGTCTGTATACGAGACGATGTCTTTATTAGTCATGTAAGTTTGACCAAGTCAACCATCCTCCTGGTTTGACTTGGCCAAACAGTCAACATTGTGTTTGTAAGGTGTTGGGTCGAAGGATGAGCCATCGAAGGATTGCCTATATCCTTCGATGATGAGCTCGAAAGATGGACCTTCGATGGATGGACCACGAAAGATCACATCTTTCGTGGTACATGTTGATCGTTCGAGCTGTTTCTGGTCGATAGATGATCCTTCGATCATCTGTCTGATCCTTCGACCAGACCTGCTGTGTTTGGGTATAAATACCCGTGTGTTGTGTTCATTTCGTGAGTCAGACAAGTGAGACACCCAGACAGTTAGCAGAGAACACACACACACTTAGAGAGTTTACAGGACTGATTTGTAAACATTGAGCTGTAACCGGACCTTTCATACGTTTAATACAAGTGGTGTTAATCGTTGAGTCTTGTGTGTTGATTATTTGCGTGTTCTATCTCGGTTTGCTATCTCGGTTGGATTCCGCACAACCGGGTTGGTTTGTACACAAGGATTAGGCGACTAGATCCTCCCCTAGCCGGACCTACACATTTAACATTAAAACGTCTCCGACCACTAGAATAGTTTGTCCATTTAAAGTCATGACCTCGTGGTTGAAAAGCCTTTTTAATAAGATACGCTCTTCTTATGTCGTCTATTTGATTAGGATCATAACCAGTAATAGGTGGTCTATCGGAGGGATCCGAAGGAAGATCATTCAAATCGATTTTGTTTCGTGTTGAAGGATTTGAAGCCGAAGTAATAATTGGACTTGCAGTTGGACCGATATCTTCATTTTCTTGCATATCAATTTCATTATTTGAACTTGGACTAAGATCTTCATTTTCTTGCTTATCTTCAATAATATATGAACTAGGAGTTGGACCCAAATCATCATTTTCTTGGAATTTTCGTTTAAAAAGACTACTAATGAGAGTTTGTTTTTTCATCTTTCAACTTCAAAATTCCCTAATTTTATAAGACAATTAAAATTAAACATAAGCCCTAAATCAATTTCACATAAACCCTAAAATTAAACAATTACACATAACTATAACTAGATGATGAAAACATTGTAATTTGCAGTTAAGATAAAATAAGAAACAGAGACAAATTTAGTAATCCTAGGACAAGCACATGGATAAAGTATGAACACTTGATTACTAGAAGTCACGTCTCCTAAAACTATTGAAGTCGAATACTTGCAAGAAATTATCAGAAAAAAGATGGGGGGGGGGGGATATTCCACGGTCCTCCCAACTGCTGGAGTGATCTCACTCCACAAGCTGGCTTAGCCCCATAGCTGCATGGGGTTGATTACCCAACCGAGAACGAAGAGCTTGGCCGGGGTTGCGGACACCAAGATTCGAATCCGGGACCTTTGGGGAGAGGGTGGGTGAGGCTGGCCAACTGGGCTACCCCAGAAGGTTTATCAGAAAAAAGATGAGAGGAAGTAACAATTGTTTCGCCCTTCAATTGACCTAAAGATTTTCACAGAGAAAATGGAGTGATGAACTGTGAATGTCGCTCGTTCTTTTTTTTTTTTCAAATGTTTGGGTTGGGGGTGGGGACTTAGGCTATAATGGTTGGGCTTACAAATACTAGGTATTTATTTGGGTAGCATAAAAATTATTTGGGCTTTGAAAAGGGGTAACATAATATTTATTAAAGGGCAACGAAATCCGAAAAACGCAAAAAATTTTTTTTTTTTTTTTTACACTATCGTCGGCGAGTCAAGGGGCAATGGGGGCTACCCCTTGACAAAGGGTATGTCTGTCACTGCTAAACGCCCCACTTTAGCTAAAGGGGGATGCTTTACGGGGTGTGAAAATAAAAAGTGTGTGAATATGATGATTCTTAAATTATATCACGAGAGTTCATTAATCATTTCTTTAAATTCATTCTTCCCGGCAAATCAGATCCATAATAAAGTGGCCAACCTTTTTCCTGCATATTTTTATCTTTTCTTACAACATTGTCAGCCTCTTCACCCATGTGTGCACATGTTAACTGTTTGGTCAAATACCCCAAAGAAACTGTACCCACTATACCATTTGCATTCTGCACACACTGTTACACCAGTAACAATTCTAACCATATAAATAATAATAATTAATCCAAACCCATGTCATTTACAACTACTAATCATTAAAATCTGTAAATATAATCAAGAAAGTTTATGTTTTTGGCAACCCCTTTGCCCCAATAGCTGTCTGTTCATAAAATCATAGCACACTCCTATAGTTCTATAGTTCTATAGCCATAGCCACTCATATATGTCAATATCTATTGAAGTAAGTGGTCTTGTTTGATGCATTGTTATCATCTTTTGCCATAATTCTTTTGTGGGTCATTTTTACTAGACCTTTTTATCTTCCCTCATGTGTTTTGTCTCAGCTTTTTAGCAAAGTCTAGATAAACATTCCACAAAAGCAAATAGTCTTGTAGCTTTGTTTCAGCTTTCATCATTCCCATTGGTTGGTTTCAAAATTCCATATGTGTCTCTTCATCTTATTCCTTAGGTAATGCGTAGTGGGGCGGTATGCCCAAGCATGGCGCCGGCAAAACGCCGGGCACACCAATACGCGGGGCGCTATGAATCGAAAATGAGGGGGTGGCGCGATGTCTATAGCGGCGTGATGTGTGGGTTTGTTTGAATTTTATTTTTTTCTTTTTTCTGCTCTGTTTTTGTGTTTGTGTTTGCGTTGCAGGTATCTATCGAAGAAGAAGAAGGAAGACAAGGAAGAAGAAGAATTTTAGGGTTTTTAATTTAAGGGCTTTGGGCTGGTTTGTGTTTTGTTTTTATATGGGCTTTGTGCTGATTTTGTGTTTTGAGTTAATTAGTGTAAGGTTTTTTTATTTTTTTAGTCCAACTTTTTTTTTAGTGGAACCGTTTTTTTTTTTTTAGTGTAATGTTTCTTTTTTATTTTAGTGTAACGTTTTTTTTAATTTAATGAAATGAATTTTAATTTTATAAACTTAGAAAATAATTATAAAAAATTAGAAATTAATAATTGAGTAATGATTAGGCGGGGGCTTTATTACTACGGGCTTAAATGCATAACACCCCATAACGCCCACCCGCACACGTGGCGCGCCACGTGTCGCATAACGCCCACAAAGGGGCGTTATGACTACGCATGGCCTTAGATAACCCACAAATACTTTTGGGATCAGCATTATTCCAAGATCTCATTACATTCATGGGTAATTCATTGTTACTAATTGCAATATGTGTCTCATTTGTTCTTCTTTTTTGAACTTGCAATTCTTTATCTGATAAAGAAAAAGATAAGATTGAGAAACTACCTGGGCAACCACCAAATATTGGTTTCTTACAATACTCAGGTTACGTTACTGTGAACCAACAATCTGGGAGGGCTCTATTTTATTGGTTAACTGAGTCACCGGCTAACCGTGATCCGAAATCAAGACCACTCTTGTTATGGCTCAATGGTGGTCTTGGTTGTTCTTCTATAGCTTATGGAGCTGCTGAAGAAATTGGTCCTTTGCATATAAATCATGATGGGAAGACCCTTTTCACTAACACTTACTCTTGGAACAAATGTATGTCATTACTCATTTCTAACACAACATACAATTTTTTTATGTTAAAGTGTTAAACTTGTTGGCCCCAAAATGGATCTTTGATCTCTAGACAATCGAATAACTTGAATATAAACTGAATATCTGAATACATGAATTGTTGAGAGTGATTTACAAATGAGAAATCTATCCCTATTTATAGTTTCTAAAGGGTGCGATCCAATAGACGCGTCTCCTCGCGAACGGTTGCGTCTCTTGAATTGTGTGGATGTGATTAAACATGAAGAGATACGTCCCTTGATTCCAAAAGTCACGTCCCTTTGTGTCTGATGTATTGCCGCCCTTTGTAACTCCTTGTTGAATAGGCGTGCCCCTGCTTCCCAATAGACATGACCATGCCTTCCAATCAACATGATCATGCCTTCTAATTAACATGACCATGCCTTGATAGTGTCTGGCGAAATCAAACAGATGCACTCCAAGGGTGTCGCAACCCTTAAGGGTGTTGGTTGTCAAGTTTCATCTTGACACTTTCAGCCCTTGAACTTTATAACCGCCATATATTATCTTTAAACTAATTACGAATTAACCCTTGCACTTTGGATGTGTAGAGATTAGTGATTTCAAAACTGTCACCAATTGTGTTATTGAATATTGATCTTGAATTTTTGATTCTTTAACTTGGTACGTAGTGGCGAATTTGCTCTTCCTTGAATCACCGGCTGGAGTCGGTTATTCGTATTCAAACACTTCATCGGATTTGTATACTGTTGGTGATGCAAGAACTGGTAATAGTCCCATAATTTCGACGAAAAGTCACCCTTTTAGGTTAGGCTGCATAAAGTTTTCTTCTATAAGTTTAAAGTTTGTTAATTTGTACTTATTTTGTGTAGCGGAAGATTCGTATATATTTCTTATCAATTGGTTTGAGAGGTTCCCTGAATACAAGCACAGGGATTTTTACATTGCTGGAGAAAGTTATGCAGGTTCCTATACCAAAACTAGTCTTGTTAGTTGTTACTATAGGTTCTGTCGATAAACGATAAACGTTATAATGCATGTTAATCAATCTAATCAGGTCATTATGTACCTCAGTTGTCTCAACTTATTTACCAAAGAAACAAAGGAGTAAAGAATCCAGTTATTAACTTAAAGGGCTTCATGGTATGACTATAAACTGAATTATAATCATCAATATCCTTTGTTCAATAATTTCCATCTTTTAATCATGCTTTTTTAGGTGGGAAATGGTGTTACTGATGATTACAATGATTATGTTGGCACATTTGAGTATTGGTGGACCCATGGTTTAATTTCGGATTCTACTTATAAGTCACTTCAAAAAGAATGTGAGGGAACTTCCTCCGCGCATCCACCCATTGGGTGCTCTAAAGCTCTAAGAACCGCTGAAATGGAACAAGGATATATTGATCATTATAGTTTATATACAAAGCCTTGCAATTACACCTCATCACTAAAGCCTAGAGGCCGATATGTAAGTTAAATTATATGAAACGTTCGTTTTAAAATTATATTATACGCAAATCTTGATTCATATGTGAAATTATGATTGTGACAAAAGGTTCATACTTGTAAATGTTGTTTTGAGGTGATTAGTTTCTAAAAATGTTTTTGTCTTCTATGGACAGCCTTGGATGCGCGGAGCGTATGATCCATGCACAGAGAAGTATGCAAATATGTACTTTAATCTTCCTGAAGTTCAAAAGGCTTTTCATGCCAACACTACTAAGCTTTCCTATCCTTGGAAAACCTGCGGGTGCATATTAAAATTTAAAATCTTTAGCTCTTTTACGCCTTTTTTTATGCGAGTTATTTCCTTAATTGTAGTGATATAGCTGGTGAGTATTGGACAGACTCTCCACTTTCAGTGCTTCCTATCTACAAGGAACTCATAGCTGCTGGTTTACGCGTATGGGTATTTAGGTATAGTTTCTTGTTTTTCATATCTTTGCTTTTACGGTTTTAAAGATTATACCGGCCATTTTAGATTTTGATAATGCGAGTTATATGATGATTAGTTGATAAAAATGTATGCTAAATTATATTTTATGTCTTGCAGTGGTGACACAGACGCGGTGGTTCCCCTCACTGCAACAAGATACTCAATTGACGCGTTAAATCTTTCAACAATTGCCAATTGGTATCCATGGTATGATAATGGGAAGGTAATGAGTTTTAGTCTCATGCATCTTTTCATTAAATGTATGTATTTAAATAAATTTTCTGAGTAGTTGTAATGATTTTTCGGGATAGGTTGCCGGGTGGAGCCAAATATATAAGGGGCTGACATTCGTGACAGTAATGGGTGCAGGACATGAAGTGCCATTGCATCGCCCGCGACAAGCTTTTATACTTTTCAGGTCATTTTTGGAGAACAAAAGAATGCAAAGAAGCTAAAACTCCATCTAGGCTCAAATTATTTTCTGCATAATTAATAATTCAAAGACACCCCATTCTTCCTTCCATGATTATTATTGTTGGTGCACTTGTGTCTGTACTTTGTCTGTATACAAAACGATGTCTTTGTTAGTCTTGTAAGTTTGACCAAGTCAACCATCCTCCTGGTTTGACTTGGGCAAACAGTCAACATTATGTTTGTAATGTGTTGGGTCGAAGGATGGTCATCGAAGGATCACTTATATCCTTCGATGATGATGAGCTCGAAAGATGGACCTTCGATGGATGGACCACGAAAGATCACATCTTTCGTGGTACATGTTGATCGTTCGAGCTGTTTCTAGTCGATAGATGATCCTTCGATCATGCTATCTGATCCTTCGACCGGACCTGCTGTGTTGGGTATAAATACCCGTGTGTTGTGTTCATTTCGATAGACCAGACAGATAGACAGATAAAGAACACAGAGAACACACACACACTTAGAGAGTTTACAGGACTGATTTGTAAACATTGAGCTGTAACCGGACCTTTCATACGTTTAATACAAGTGGTGTTAATCGTTGAGTCTTGTGTGTTGATTATTTGCGTGTTCTATCTCGGTTTGCTATCTCGGTTGGATTCCGCACAACCGGGTTGGTTAGTATACAAGGATTAGGCGACTAGATCCTCCCCTAGCCGGACCTACAAGTGGTATCAGAGCCTTGGCTCTTCTCCTTGTTAAAACCGAGTGTTTTCGGGTGTTTTCCGGGTGTTTGAAGTTTATATTTTCTGGAATATCTTGCTATTTTTGCTTGGTGTTTTGTTAAAAACCTTGTTATTTTTCATGTCTACATGTTAGTCTTGGGTTTTTGTTAAACATTTTAGCAAATATTGTGTTCCGAAAGTTTGTGGGTTTACCGAAACTTCAGATATTTGGGCTGTGTTCTTGACATCTTCATAGTGTTCTTCATAAGATTACACTCTTTGATCTTGAAAATTTGAATATTAAACTTGTTTGTGCATTGAAAAGAGTAAACTGATTAAAATATTGGACATTACCTGTTTGGTGAAACCTGCATGTTCAGAAGATATGGTCTGAACATACTTTCTGCCGAAAGTTCTCACCAACCCGTCAACTTTTCACCTACCTGTCACCATTGTCAACTGTGTCAGAGCAGGTTCGAAAGATATCCTTCGAAGTCGAAAGATCATCTTTCGACCAAAGGAGGTTCGACAGATAGTCATCCTTCGAGCATCCTTCGAAGTGTGAGACTTATCTTTCGTTCCAAGGAATATTTTCGAAACATATATCTTTCGGTCTTCTGCTCATTTTCGAAAGACTAGGATCCTTCGATTGGGGAGTCTTTCGAAGTCATCTTTCGGTGTACAGTACTTTTTCGAAAGATAAGGATCCTTCGGTTGGAGAATCTTTCGAAAAACATTGTTCGAAATTCAACAGAGATCTTTCGAACCCTGTTGATCCTTCGAACAGGTGTTGATCTTTCGATCATTAGTCTGTTGTGTTTAACAGTTTGTGTTTTTCAAGTCTTTCGAACAGGTATCTTTCGGCTGGTCCTTGATCAAAAATGAATCCAAGATGGAATACTTTGGTAAATACAGATATGTATTTTGGTACTCCGTCATCTTCCGCACCGGTATCTTCTCAAGCTAATGCAATTTCTACCGGTCAATGGGCATTTGTATCAAATCAAGTTCCAAGTGTTCAAAGCATTCTCTTAAGCGAGAGCGAAACTGGAAGTTTGAATCGGCCTCCAAAGTTGATGCATTTATATGAATATCCAGGATGGATTGATGGATTTCATACATACGTTCTTGGCCAAAATACAGAGTTGTGGTTGCGGTTTATTACTGATTTCGATCAAACAATAGAGGTTGCCGCATCATCTGCTGCTACGTTTGCAGATCTCACGGAAGATCAGAAGAAAGTCTATGATCTAGAAAAGAAGGCAGACGCCATTCTCACTCAGGCCTTAAGTAAAGATATCTATCATCAATTCGTCAGTTACAAGACAACGAAGAGGTTGTGGGACGCGTTGAAAACAAGGGGCGTAGGAAATGAAGCGACACGTCAACTGAGGAAAGAACTGCTAAAGAAAGAGTTTGATGGTTTTACTTATATGGAGAATGAGTCGTTGGGTGATTTGACAAGTCGATTTAATCACTTGTTGACTGAATTGACAAATTTTGGGGTTGTTACAACTCCTGTAGAGATTGTGAAAAGGTTTGCAGATGCATTGCCACCTCAGTGGAATACTTTCTTGGAAATCATGAAGTACAATGGTACTTTAGCCACAACGAGCTTCAACGACTTCGTTCAAATCCTGGAAAACAAGAATCAGGAAGAAACTCTCAAGGCAAAACGAGTTCCAGTGCCTCAAAATCCTGAAATGTATTTTGGAACTTCTAGTACTTCTACAAAACCGTCTTCACACGCCCCAATTCAAACAGCCTTTGTAACTAGCACAGATATGTATGGCAATACTATCCAAGTTCCGGTGCCTCCAAAGACAGACATGTATGGAAATCTGCTGGAACCAGTCCCTCAATCAGCACCACAACAGCCACGACCCCTCAGACCAACTGATATGTTCGGAAATCCTTTACCAGTTCGATCTCCCGCAACAACAGACATGTATGGGAATCCACTTCCTCCTCAATCTACCGTACCAACAGATATGTACGGGAATCCTCTTCCTCCTCAACAGCAAGCTTGTTATGGAAGCACATCATCTGCTGGTCAACAATCAAAGCCAAATACAGTACGGCTCGACACCTCAAGCTTCTCGAAAGTCAGTGTGGAAGTAGCAAAGGAACACATGGAGCTGCTAAACACTCTGGTGAGCGCATACTGTGGATTAGTAGAAGGTCAGATTGGCAACATTAATCTGACTCAAGAAGACTATCAGCAGATTGATAAAGAGGAGATGGAAATGATGGATATCAAGTGGGCCTTTGCCAGTGCTGTTAGGCGAGCAAAGGATTTCATGGAAAGAACAGGCCGAACCAGCTTGGAAAGCAAGAAGGACACCAAATATGGGTTTGATAAACAGGCCGTCAAGTGTTTCAATTGTGGTGAGCGTGGTCATTTCAAGCGTGAATGTACAAGGCCATCTCAACATGGGAACCAGAATCCCTTCAGAGGTCAAGGAAACAGGGCTAATCAGAACCAAGCGAGGAACAACGAGCGCACATTGGTGCCTGTAAACAACCAGAGCCAAGCAGGACCATCTAATGCCAATCAGGCACTAGTGGTTCAGGTAGACGAAGGTTGTGATTGGTCAATCCAGTTGGGAAACGATGCACCAGATGGAACAGCTTGTTTTGCTGAAGTGGTTAATGATCTTAAACACGCCAGTGGTGGAGAATCTTCCACCAATGGTAGTGAATCTTCTGAAGATGAAGACTCCTCCGGTTATAGTGGAAGTTCAGATGAAGAGTCATCCGCTTCAGGGAATGATCAGGAAGATGACACACCAGCTGCGTCAGTCGATGCTAATATTGATGAGCTATTGGAGGAAGCTGCAGCAGGAATTCAAAGAAGATCTATTTTGGTGGATCAAGCTGCTTATTCTTCGTCTTCTCTCCATTCAGCCTTTATGGCTAATGTCGACAGTTCATCAAGTCAGGTATGTGTCGATGAACCCACTTCTGTTAGCTGTGATAATTGTGATAGTTTGAATGTTAGATGTGCTGATTTGGAAGCAAACATGTCTGAGTTGCAAGGCAAACACGATGCTTTACAAGCTAGTTTGTTTGAATTGCAAGACAAACATGTTTTAGTGAATGATAAGTGGTGTGAATTGCAAAGCAAGCATGAGGCTTTGCAAGAAAAATATGATGTGACATTTATTCACAATCAGAAATTGACAGTTGATCTTTCAAAGTGCACTGAAGCCAATATGTTTTATGAAAACCATGAAAAGGAATATAAATCAATGATTGAAACATTGAAGAAAGATAAAACAGAGTTAACTAAAATGGTTTCCAGAAAACAAACGGACATTAATTTGTATATCACTCGTCTTGAGGTAATGCAAAAAGAAATGGCTTGTGTCAAAACTGAAAGTGAGGCGATCCGACTCAAGTTAGACAGTTATTTGAGTTCTAGCTATGTGTTGGATCACATCATTGATGTTCAGAAAGAGAAAAAGGATGTCACATGCATAGGTTATAAGCAATGTCCACCACCTGTCAGACACAATTATGATGCACTGCCTGATGAGGAATATAGAACTCACTTTGAACCATCTGTTCCTCTAGATGTTAATGAATTTGCCACAGGACTCGGATACAAGCAAGAAGTATCGTCAGTTTCAGATGTGTCAGCAGATACCTTTGTAACTGCTGAACCGAATCAGGATCCTCCAGTTGTGATTGAGGATACTGATTCTTCTGATGATGAGTCTGATGATACTGATTCAACAAAGTCTGATGCGGTGATAAAAGATGAGGACATACCTCTTGAGAATCACATTCTGTGTGATCCTCCTGCAAAACCCGCTAAGACTATTGCAACTGAGTCCTCGTCTGAGAAAGAGTCGGAGAGTGTGGATTTGCTGTACACTCTTGTTGGTGATGATAAAATTTACTCAGACAAAGATTTTCCCATTAAAAATGTTAATCAATCCTTAATCAGTAAAGTCTTTGAAAATTCTACAAGTAAGTTTTTGGGAAAGACAGGACCACATGTTACAGTCACACAGTGTCCTCCTATCCCAAAGGCTGAAGTTAGAAAACAGTTTGGGAACAAGAAATTACCAACAGTGCCAAAACAGCAAAACCATACCAAAACAAATGGTAAGGCACCGACTCAAAATCAAAAGAAGCCGAATCAGAAGAAGAAGAAGAATGTGAACTTTGTGAAGTCGAAGGGAACGGACAAAATTGAAAAGTTTGCAAATCAATCTAACTTAGATTTTGTCCAGAAAGTAACAGTAATGAAAAGG
Organism: Helianthus tuberosus; assembly: GCA_030545235.1. NCBI lineage: Eukaryota > Viridiplantae > Streptophyta > Magnoliopsida > Asterales > Asteraceae > Helianthus > Helianthus tuberosus. The sequence continues at coordinate 22,142,927 of CM060371.1, forward strand.
AATGAACCGAATAGTTCAAAACCTAGTACCTCGAGATCACAAAGTTCATCATCGGCAAGACGATCACATGATACTTCGGGGTTTGTTGAACGAAGATCATGTTTTGAATGTGGTACAATCGGGCATATTATTCGAAACTGCCCGTATCTTCATAAGTTGAAAGCAAAGGTTGATGATCCCCGTGGCCCAACTGACCGCAAGCAATCTGTTTCTGTAAAGCAAGATCCTCGACTCATAAGAGAAAGGGAAAAGAAACAGAAACGCCAACAGGTCAAGAAAATTGAAAAGGCGATTAAAAGTGATGTGGTTCAAAAACAATCTGTTCCAGTTAAACCAGAAAGTTCAAAAACTTCAAACAATCACGAAGTTAAATTTTCAAACAATCAAACTGGTAAAACTCAACAGACCTGGAAACCAAAATCTGTTATTGAATCAGGGGGACCATCACAATTTCCGAATCATCAAAAGGTGGAAGTTATTGTTGTTGATAAAAATGGAAGACCCAAGACCACAATGGCTTGGGTCCCCATCTCCAACTAATCGATTGAGTTCATGTGCAGGGTGTTCCAGGAGGAACTATCAGTAGTCATTGGATTGTTGATAGTGGGGCATCCAGGCACATGACAGGCGACATGAAGCTTCTCTACGATGTCAAATCTATTAGAGGAGGTTATGTTGCTTTTGCTGGAGATAAGGGCGGATACATTACTGGTGAAGGAATGATTTCCAACGGGGTTGTTAGCTTTGACAAGATCAACTTTGTGCAACAACTTGATCACAATCTTCTTAGTGTTTCTCAAATTTGTAACAAGCAGTTCTCAGTACACTTTGATGCTAATGGATGTTATGTGCTGAAACCCGGCTTCAAAATTCCAAAAGAATGGATTCTCTTGTCGGCTCCAAGGATAAATGATCTGTATGTCCTTGATATGAGCCAAGCTATCACAACGTCTGCACAAGCAACATGTTTCGTTTCCAAAGCCACAGAAAAAGACACAATCTCTTGGCACAGACGAATGGGTCACATTCACTTACGCAAAATGAATCATTTGGTGTCAAATGAATTGGTGAATGGTGTTCCTCTTAAAAATTTCCATCTTCAAGACGTCTGTGTTTCGTGCCAAAAAGGAAAACAAACGAAGAAGCGACACCCTACAAAGAAAGTCAACACGGTGGCTGTTCCTCTTGAACGTTTGCACATGGATTTGTTCGGTCCTGTCAAGCACAAAAGCATTAGGAATGATCAATATTGCCTCGTGATAACTGATGATTATTCAAGATTTTCTTGGGTGGCGTTCATGGCACACAAGAGTGAAACCTTCGGTATTATCAAAAACTTGATCATTCAGATTGAGAATCTTTACAACTTGAAGGTTAGGCGGATACGTAGCGACAATGGTACTGAATTCAAAAATCATGTCATGGCGGAGTTTTGCACTTCAAAAGGTATTCTTCACGAATTTAGTGCAGCTTATACTCCTCAACAGAATGGCGTCGCTGAACGTAAGAACCGCACATTGATCGAGACTGCTAGGACTATGTTGGTAGAGTCGCAGCTACCCATTCCATTCTGGACTGAAGCTGTGTCTTCTGCATGCTATACGTTGAACCGAGTCCTTACAGTCAAAAGGCACAACAAGACCTGCTTTGAGCTTATCAACAAACGGAAACCAGACTTGTCTTATCTTGAACCGTTTGGAGCTCCTTGCACAATAATCGATCCAAATGGAAAGTTTGGGGCTAGAGCCATTGAGGGATACTTTCTTGGGTATTCCACCCCGAACTTAAGAGTCTGGAATCTAGAGACTAAAAGGGTCGAGGAATGGTCTGAAGTCAGAGTACAAAGGCACACTTTACCAGTTAGAAATCCTGGTCAGCCTTGGATGTTTGAGTACGATGACTTTTTCAATTCGATCAATGTTGAAGCCGTTGAAGAAAATGCTGCGGCAAGGATGTTTTTCGAGAGTGACAACGCAACAGATTCACCGTTGGTTCGTCCCATTATTGTCAATCAAGAACCATCTTCAGTGAACAATAATGCTCTCGACAATGAAGATTTTCAAGATGCTTCCGAATTGAACGAATCTTCAGAGGATGACGAATTTCTCGATGCAGATCAAGGACCAACAACAGCAGTACATGGTACTTCAGAGGGTACACCTCCAGTGGATGTCCCTAAAACAGCTGAAGCTACTGGATCATCCTCTTCGTCAATTCCAGGTCTTGAATTGATTGTTGACCTCAATCTCAACAATCTGGGTACAAATATTCCTGTTCAAGATAATCCAGAAACAAGGATTCACAATACCCATCCTCAACAAAACATCATCGGAAATGTACAAAGTGGCGTTCAAACAAGAAACATGTTGCGGAACAACAACAATGCAGGCTTGTATGCAACTATCCGAGAATCTAGTCAACAAAATGATTGGTCTTTCGCGTGTTATGTCTCACAGGAAGAGCCAAGAACTTGGAAAGATGCATTGAAAGATAGCTCATGGGTTGAGGCAATGCAGGAAGAACTGCAACAATTCCAAAAGCTTGGTGTCTGGAAACTCGTAGAGAAACCTGCTGGTTACAAGAAGATTGGTACCCGTTGGGTGTTTAAATGCAAAAAGGATGACCGTGGGATCGTTATCCGGAACAAAGCAAGGCTAGTCGTTCAAGGTTTTCGTCAGATTGAAGGAATCGACTACAACGAAGTGTATGCACCTGTTGCACGTCTAGAAGCCATTCGGATCTTTCTGGCTTATGCCTCATTCAAAGGTTTCAAGGTATACCAGATGGACGTGAAGAGTGCTTTCTTACATGGTGTGGTGGAAGAAGAGGTGTACGTCGAACAGCCTCCAGGTTTTGAAGATCCTATCCATCCCGATCGGGTTTGGTTGCTCAACAAAGCTCTATATGGTCTACATCAAGCACCGCGAGCTTGGTACGCAACCTTATCTAATTATCTGCTGGAGAATGGATTTCGCAGAGGTCTTATCGACTGTACTCTTTTCATCAAAGAACAAGATGGAGATCTTCTACTGGTACAGGTATACGTTGATGATATTATATTTGGTTCTACTAACGATGTTTTGTGTAGGAATTTCGAGCGCATCATGCAGGATAAATTCGAGATGAGTGCTATGGGGGAAATGACTTTCTTTTTGGGCCTACAAGTACAACAAACTGAGTCTGGGATCTTCATCCATCAGACTAAATATGTTGGTGACATCTTGAGCCGGTTCCAGATGTCTGATGCAACGCCCATCGGTACCCCATTGCCACAAAATCACGGAATTACTCCAGACTTGAAGGGTGAAGCTACTAGCCCCTCATACTACCGCGCGATGATCGGATCTCTTATGTACCTCACAGCATCAAGACCAGATATAATGTACCCAACGTGCCTGCTTGCCAGATATCAAGTCAACCCGAAGGCCTCACATCTTGCAGCTGTAAAAAGGATTTTTCGTTATTTGAAGGGTTACCCTGACACCGGTCTATGGTACCCTAGGGATAATAACTTTGACTTGATCGCATTCAGTGATTCTGATTTTGGCGGATGCAAAATCGACGGCAAATCCACAACGGCTGGATGTCAGTTTTTGGGAAATCGCCTAGTCACATGGCAGTGCAAGAAGCAGACGTGCGTCGCTACATCAACATGCGAAGCTGAATACATTGCTGCCTCAAGTTGTTGCTCCCAAGTCCTATGGATCCAACAACAAATGCGTGATTACGGTTTTGAATTCCTAACTACTCCTATTTACGTTGATAATTCTGCTGCCTTACAGATCACTAAAAATCCTGTGCAGCATTCAAAGACCAAGCACATCGACATTAAGTATCACTTCATACGTGATTGCTTTGAGAAAAGGCTAATCGATGTTGCTTATGTCCACACCGATGACCAACGTGCCGACCTTTTTACCAAAGCTTTTGACAAATCAAGATTTGACTACTTATTATTGGTAAACGGCATTAAGGTCAAGCAAGAGTAAAACCAACATCGGAAAATCATTTTTGTAAATACCTTTGTGTTTTAAATTTGTCTTAGTTTATTGATTTTAGGGGGAGTAAATCCAAATTTGAAAAATCCAAAAACATTGAAAAATTTCAAAAACACAAAAACAATAGAAAATCAAAAATGAGTTTCCTGGCGAGGAAAAGAGAAAATGATAGTACATCAGTGGTCTGTCTAAACCTCTTTAAACCTAAACTGAAAAGCGATAAGCAGCGCTATATAAGATGTATCGGTAGGCTCACAATCATTTTAAAGTGTGCAGGGTGATATAAACTTAAATCGACTGAAGACTGGGTGGGAACCATTCATTGGCATATGGTCTTAGTACCGAAATTTCGTTTGAGAGATTGCCGAGGTTCTGAGATATTCGGTCTTTATGCTGCTTATCATCTGGGTATCATGGTTGTATCTTTTACCGAAAAATAACGGGGACGCAAGTCTAGATCTTCCATGATACTATACATACGTGTACATATTGCATACGACCTCAATAAGTGATCAACAATCACATGTCCAAACAAAATAAGTGATAATATATCACAAATTCTTTCCGGGTGTCAAGTTCGTCTCTCTGCTGTACGAAAGTACTGACCTGTTCACGGACTTGCTCCTGTGCCCTCATGCATCGAAAATCAAGTTCCTCATCAATAAGTGATTCTATCACATAGGGCTTGTTTTCAATCAAAATAAGTGAGAATCTCACATCATATACGGTCAAACAGATGATAATCGGTATACTCACCGGTGAGATGAACCCTCGTGCATACCTTGATACGGGAATGTGTCGTGATGTGGATGAACACCGGTCGGTAAGTATAAATCATACCTTAACGTATCCCCTCGCCATGATTACATCTGATAAGTTGAGCTTATGTGGACAACAATACCGATAATTGTTATAGGATGCTTATTTTAATGTTAACTAATTGAACAACAAGAGCGTTTTGGCATGACCGTACACTGATAAGATTCTCTTACCCTCGAAACTCGCAAAAAGAATGTCTGTAAATATTTATTTACTTTTTCTCAGTTTCTGCATCTTCGTATATATTTATTTACTGCTTTCAGTCTTTACATTTGAAATATTCAAAAATACCAAAAAGATTTTAGGTGTATTTTAATCTAAACTTTATAAAAGCCAAAAAGATTTTATTTCTATCTTATTTTCGATCGTACGATGTTGGAGCTCGAGTCTTCGTTACCTGAAACCTGAACGAAAACCGAAAACGACTAAATCTTCATAAACGGTCGAAATTTGCAAAGTTTTGAAAGTTAAAAATTGAAATTGATAAAATTTGTTAAACTTTCAAACTGTCGGACGGTGTTTGCTTAAACAATGGTCACATGTGTGTTGTTTGCTTATGATATTCCAAGCGGTTGTTCTCATTACGCGTTTAGATTTCTTGCATGTGCAGATTCTAAAGGCTAGGAGAACATGGTCGATGACAAGCTTCGGAATGAAGACACGACGTGAAGGCACTCAAATGATGAAGATGATCGAGTTGCCGCTGACCATCATCAACACCACAAGGATCTCACTTCATAAAGATCAAGTCATTCACGAGCATAACTCAAGGGGGAGCTTATGTTAAGGGGGAGTTTGTCAACACACTTCTTACATGATACGGGGAGTTTGTTGATACACTTTCTGCTTTCAAGACGTGAAGACTTTAAAGATCCTCCGACATTGAAGACTTGAAAAGAAGTCAAAGACTTGAAGACACGAGGACTTACAAGAATGAAGATCAAGACAAAGCTACAGCCAAGGGGGAGTTTGTTGGTGCACTTGTGTCTGTACTTTGTCTGTATACAAAACGATGTCTTTGTTAGTCTTGTAAGTTTGACCAAGTCAACCATCCTCCTGGTTTGACTTGGGCAAACAGTCAACATTATGTTTGTAATGTGTTGGGTCGAAGGATGGTCATCGAAGGATCACTTATATCCTTCGATGATGATGAGCTCGAAAGATGGACCTTCGATGGATGGACCACGAAAGATCACATCTTTCGTGGTACATGTTGATCGTTCGAGCTGTTTCTAGTCGATAGATGATCCTTCGATCATGCTATCTGATCCTTCGACCGGACCTGCTGTGTTGGGTATAAATACCCGTGTGTTGTGTTCATTTCGATAGACCAGACAGATAGACAGATAAGGAACACAGAGAACACACACACACTTAGAGTGTTTACAGGACTGATTTGTAAACATTGAGCTGTAACCGGACCTTTCATACGTTTAATACAAGTGGTGTTAATCGTTGAGTCTTGTGTGTTGATTATTTGCGTGTTCTATCTCGGTTTGCTATCTCGGTTGGATTCCGCACAACCGGGTTGGTTAGTATACAAGGATTAGGCGACTAGATCCTCCCCTAGCCGGACCTACAATTATTTGTTTCTAATTAGTTCCCTAATTCATCATTGTTATGTACTTTTGTTGTTGCCACAAGTGACAAGGGTGTTGATGTGGCAAATCCAAAAAAATAAGTGAGATTCTTTATACATTAATGTTTCAGCTTTTAAATGTTATTTTATAAAATATATATAGATTTTAAGGTGTTATTAATTGTTCGTTGAGAATGCGTCCTTGTCTACACAAACATGGGTGGAGCTAAGGGGGTGGCCCAACCCCCTTTTTTTTATTTGTATGGTAAATTTTACCGAAAACACTGAAAATTTTATATATATAGAGTTTGATCCCCTATTTGTTTCTTTTAAACATTCCGCCATCCTATTTAATAGGTCAAGATCTGCCGTTGTTAACACAGACACGGTGTATCATAAGTTGTTCGAACCAAATAAAAGTGTCATCTTTATAGAAGAAGTCACTTAAAAGGTGTGTAATCATTCTAATTAATAACATAATATTTATGGATTGAATCTATTTAATTAAATTTATCTAAAATATTGTACTTTATTAATATCATTAGAATAGAATATGAGTTTCATTTCTCTCTCAAGTAGGATACTAAACGTGTTAATTACAATACTAGACACCTAGCTTTCATCTCTAGTGCCGGTCTCTTGATGTTCTTTCGGATCTCTACACATTTTACCGCTCCAAAGAAAATTCCTCCCCTACCGTACTTCAGCTTGATTATACTTAGGGGCTGTTTGTTTATCTCTTAACGAGGCTCTTAATAGTTCAGACCTCTTACTGTTTCAGCACTTAATGGTTCAGACTGTTTGTTTCACGAGCAGATGTCTGAATGGTTCAGACATTTGCCTCTGAATGGTTAAGATTTCTACATAGTTTGAATGGTTAAGACCTCTAATCTGAATTGGTCAGACATTTGCCTTTGAACGTTAAGCATTATTTCAGACCTCTTACTAGTTCAACACTTAATGGTTCAGACATCTTCCTGGTTCAGCACTTAACCATTCAGATGTTTCCAAACAGCCCCTTACTCTTTATCTAAATAATATCAAGTCGGGTTCTTCTCCTATTACTCATTCACTGAGCATTTGAAGCTACTTAACCACTTTGCAGCATCAAAGAAGTATGTAAGAGTTAGAAATTTCAAGTAAAAAAAGTACTTTATCCAAAGTATCCTAATTACACAAATAGTCAATAATTAGTAACACAATCTAATGTTTAATTAATCATAAGATATTATTTATAAGTCCCATATTTTCATCAAACACAAGGAAACAATTAGCTTTGACTCTAGAAACAAGTCATTCAATCAACATTATATATCTAGAGTTAAGTTTCTGTACAAATAACTATACTATACAAAACGTACGAACCGAATAATTTTGGAATTTTAGGCGGTGGAATGTTGACCTCTATAAAATTCAAGCATCTCAATCATTTCTACACCTAAATCAATACAGATTCGATAAACGAATCAAACCCACCAAATTAATTCTCCTAAAACCTAATCAAATTGAATTCTAAAATAATTAGACTAACTTCCAAAAATCATCCGATTCAACTCCAAAATCATATTATTTAGCTCCAAAAATCCGATTCATTTCCCAAATCATGGGGTTCAGTTCCAAATACATCCGATTCAAGTTCTAAAATCATCAAAATTAAACAAAATTCAGATGTTAGTGATATCTTGTTTTCTGATGAGCTTGTAGAGTAATTATTTCTCTTTTGTTTTATTTTTTGAAAAATTAGTAGGGTAATTATGATGCAGTTGTAGATTAATTTTGAATTATATGTTGTTTGTTGAATTTATAGAGTAATTATGATAAACTTGTAGAGTAATATTGAATTTATATTGTTTGATGCACTTGTAGACTAATTTCGAATGACTAGTGTTTGATGCAATATGTATAATTACTCTACTTATAGAATAATCACTCTAATATAATTATTCTAACATAATTTCTCTAATAATAGAACAATTACTCTAGTTACAAAACATAATTACTCTACTTTTGATAATTACTCTACTAATAGAATAATTACTAGCAGGATAATTACTCTAGAGTAATTAATCTATCTCACGCCGATTCAAAATCATTATATGTAAGATCAAATTCACAGTAAAAACCAATTTGCAAGGCTCAATTTAACAGTCGATTATGATTTATAAGCTTCAATTCATCATTAAAAAGTTTCAATTCATCTGATTCAAATTTTCAATTTTAAGGAACTTCAATTGATCGATATGAGAATCAAGGGAAATCAGAATCAAAGGAGTGTTCAAATCACGTTTAGCGCAATTGATCGATCTGTATTTACGATTTGCAAAGCCTGATTTGTCAATGAGGGTCGTTGATTGGTAAGAAAGAACGTAGTCTGAAGGAATTGTACTTTGAGGGAATTAAAAAATTGCCACCGCTCTTTTTCAAAAAATCCTTCAGTTCGTACGTTTTGATGGATAATGTTATTTGTATTTAATCTTTTGTCTACATATCTAAGGGATAATGTTATTTGTATTTAATCTTTTGTCTACATATTTGTATTTAATCTTTTGTCTACATATCTAAAAAATTGCCACCGGTGTTACTTTTTGGCACTGACTTTCATGAATTACAGACGTAGCACCTCCAACCAACCTTAGCTCGACATGTAGCAACCAATGACTATAATAGCCGACCAATCAGCCGGCCCATCTATGTCATTAGCCCAAGACCGTCCTCGAGAATCATTGAATTTTTTTTGACCATGGGCGAGTAGAAGATGACGGGCCCTATGATATAAAGTCAATAACTAAATTATGAAAAGAAAAGTTAAATATATTTGATTTAGTACATATTAATATACTAGAAAACATAATAATAAATGAAAAATAGGCCCTTAAAACATATTTAAAATACATATATAAAAACTAATGGGATTTAACCCGCACATTATGCAGAGTAGAAACTTTATCTGTTTATGCACTTTTAAAAACTAATGGTATTTAACCCGCACATTGTGCGGAGTAGAAACTTATTTGTTTATGCACTAGCTATACCAAAGGAGATAAAACCTAAAAAATATAGATGTAATATGCCTAAATTATGCTTGCATCATTAGTTTTGGTATAATAAAAGGTAAAAAATATTTCAAGAGTGAAAATTGTTTAGTTAAATTTAACATCAAGAATAAACAAAATAAAAAAAACTTAAATAATACAAGATTTGAGTTTTAATATTAAAAAGAATATTTAAAAATGAAACAGGAAATAATAACGAAAAAACATGAAAAAAAGGAAAAACAAAGCTCATTTTAATGCAAAGAAAATTAAAAAAAAAATTGTGCAACGAAAGGATTCCGGCTCGAATCGAACGCGCATTTCACTCTACAAGCTCATTAATTTTAATGCAAAGAAGAGACCATCACACCAGCCTATGCGTTGCTTATTAATTCCGAAAAAAAAACTTATATATATACACACTTAATATATAAAGAATTAAAAAAAAAGTTTGAGGCCCTCGAGGAGTTTGGGCCCTGGGCGGTTACCCACCCCGCATCTCCTCCAGGCCGGCCCTGCATTAGCCGACAGTGACACGTTGGATATCTGACTAATCTAGGCAGCCACATATGATGTCTGCCGGTGTCACATGAACTCTTGGATGTGATAGTCGCACACATATAATTTGAGCTGTCGTAGTTATTTCCATTTAGTCGGCACATGCTAATCGGCTCGGTTGGCTATGTTGTAATGGCTAACCGTCGTTGGTATACTAGCTGACATAGTACAAAGTAGGTGTTTTCGATTTAATATCTTTATTATTACTAGTGGGCTGGCTTGCACGATGCGGCAAGTGTCATCGAGGCTCTTTAGGGCGCAATCTAACCCGACCTACCTTAAACAAATACTATTATATTTGGGTATTATTATTATTATGTAAATATTTGATAATTATATAGTTAAGTATTTAAATAAAATTATACTTAATTTAAATAGTATTTGTTTATAAAAATATAAATTATAAATGTAAATTTAAACCTTAATTTAAAGTTTTATAAATAAGAATACTTAATGTAGTCTTATTAATAAGTTGGGGCAAATTAGGAATTCTATTGTATATAGCACTTATGCCATACACCGCAAAATTAATACACGTTATAGTTTGCGGATTTGAACATGCAAACCATTTGCCAGAAGTTCGTGATTACCATTTTGATTTAAATCTAGGGAAATTGGATTTTAAAAATATCAAATTTGACCTATAGCTCAGGAATAACCCCAATTTAGGAAATGTTTACAGATAGTTCCAACTTTGAATGCAAATCACTTGCCAGAAGATCGTGATTACCATTTTGATTTAAATCTAGGGAAATTAGATTTAAATAATATCAACTTTGATCTATAGGCCGGGATTAATCCCAATTTAGGAAATGTTTACAGACATTCCCAACTTTGAATATATTTTCATTCGGCAATTCCTTACTAAAAAAAAAATTTTAACTCAATTTGTTTTTGCTGACGTAGACTGCTTATGTGGCAAAAAAAATCCAAGTTTTATATGACATGGACTGCTTGTGTGGCAGTTCACACCATCCAAAACTAAAACTAACTGGGTGAACTTTCAACTATTATCGACCAGTAAAGGAAAATATGTTTAAAGTTGGGAGTATCAATAAACATTTCCTGAGTTGGAATTAATCTATTCCAATATGTCGAAGTTGAGATTATTAAAATCTAATTTCCCTTAAATCTATCACCAGATAATTTTTAGTCGTTTTCATAGCCGTCCTCTAGTAATTACAACCGTCTAGTCAGTAGTATGTATTGTATTCCAGAGTTAGAAGATCACGATCCAATGCCTAATATTGATCCAAAGAAAAGTAAAATTTGAGGTTAATCTTCTACTTCTTTGATAGGCATGTGTTTCAAAGATTTGAAGCATCATGTGGCGAAAAAGATTGTGAATAGCATATTAAGGCCTATACCATTTTTTATTCAAATCATTTTTTCGTTAGATATTCAATGACCAACACACGTGCTCGAGACTCGAATGTATCCCATATCTAAAAGGCAAATAAAAAAGTGGTGGGTAATGATATTTGAGAACACTTCAAAGACAGTGGGCATGTATACTATGCATAAGATATAACGAAAGATTTTCCTTATAAGCATAATGTGATATTAACTTACATGCAAGCTTAGCGTGCTAAAGATTATTCATTGAGGCTTTTCGTTGAGCTTCCAATTCACTGCTACAATCTTAAAAACAAGAACCCGAAACTGTTACGCAAATTTTAACATAGGAATTGAGTCGTAATAAAATGTTATCTGTTACCATTAGTGTTACGCAAACTAGCCTAAAATTGATTTGGATTTTGATTTGATTTTTAGTTAATAACCTAGTTTATACTAATGAATCTAAGACCGTGGGTATATCTCCCCTCGTGGCCCAGTGGGTATTCCCACTTGGGTTAAGTCGGCCGGCCCTCCTTGGAGGTCACCGGTTCGACTCCCACTCGTGGCCTTAGGGGGGGGACGTCCCAATGATGGATCGTATCCTACCGAGGCATGGTGCGGTCCTGAGGGCAACCCGGTTTTACCCAGCTGTTACCCCAGCGAGTCTCTCGTGTGGGGGCAGTATGGTTTCCGGGCGGAAGTCAGCTTACGCGGAGGCCGGGGCCCAATCGAACATCGCGTCCTCAGATGCGGGGCTGACGGGGGATTGTCTTCGACATGAACCCGGTGACCACTGGTCAAGTACATAGAAAGTCACCTTCCAAAAAAAAAATCTAAGACCGTGGGTATGGTGGGGCGGGGGTTGGGCGTCGGTTGGGGCATTTGGTGACACGTGGAATGGGTGCCCCCCACCTCCTGGTTACGTGTCCGCGGGGTATGGCGGGGCGTGGGTTGGGTGCACCGCGTGGCAGAGTAATTAAAAAAAAATAAAAATACAAAAAAATTTATAAAAAATCACACAACAATTATATAAAAAAACCTACAACTTCATTAAAATTTAAAACATTACATAATCCTAAAAATTACAAAATAACAAACCTAAAGCGTTAAAAAAATTTCAAAAAGGTCGATCTTGTCGAACGCCTTTTTTTCCTTGCCTCAAAACTCTATGTTAGCCACCGCCACCCGGTCCTCGTGGCTTAACTCGCCACCGGGAACGGCTTCGTAGTAAGCCTTGAAACGCTCGAGCTTGGGCCGTAGCTCGCGCCATTTATGTTGGCACGCGTTGAGGTTGTGGCGGTCGTTACCGACGTTATGTCGGTAGGCTTGGAATGCTTCCACCCAATATTTTGTTTGGCCCGGTGGCCGACCCTTCATAGCGTCAACGACGCTTGTGACGAAAGCAATTTCCTCTTCATGAGTCCAAGATGCCATAGCGGTTCGAGAGAAGTGGGTAGCCGGTGGGGTTGGGGTGGACCAGTGGGGTAGCGGTTCGAGAGAAGTGGGTAGCCGGTGGGGTTGTTGGGTTCGTGGGATGGGGGGACCAGTGGGTTGGGGTTACAATATATAGGCCTTTGGGAGACCCGCGTGGCGGTTCGAGAAGATGGGGGCCGTTTGGGGGGACCGTTTGAATTTTAAAATTCAAAATTTTAAAAACCCGCTTGACGTGGCGGGTGAGCCAATGAGATTCAGCCATGTCAGCTGGCCAGACCGCCCCACGCCCGGCTTGAAAGCCAAGCCCCAAGGGCCACGCCCAAACCCAAGCCCACCCGGGGTGGTGGCTTGGGCGTTTTCCCCCAACCCATGCCCAAACTCCCGCCCCATACCCCACGGTCTAAAACAAAAACTTGAGCAATGAACAACTGGGAGTGTGACCAGTGGTAATAAACAAACCACCTAGGTAAGAATCCCTAATAACATGCAAAACTTCTAAGGTTGACAAATTAATAAGTTATGGTTTTAAGACCCGACTACCCTTTCGTGAAAGAGGGAAAATCCTATAGTGATTAGACTATTAAGAATGTGATCCATACTCAAAATGCCTAAAAACTGTATATGACGCCCAATCAGAGACTGTGAATGAAGTGCTAGATAGAAACACGTCTAACCAAAATTCCCGAATCACACAACTGTAGAATTGAAAAAGAAACACTCTGACAAACTTTTAGATGTGAGGCTAGTTCTAAGATGATAGACCGAAAACCTAGGACTCACTAGACGCGAATAAGTAGAAGAAACTCGTGCTAACGAGTGTTCAACACTATCAAACAATAAATAGACAAACCATAGCAAATCCAAATTATCTTCCAAATCAACGGAATTGGATGCACACTAAAGTCTCTTGATTTTAATTAATTAGTTGTCCTATATTATCTCTAATGATAAGGTTAGAACAAAAGCTGGCCGGATTAACGAACTAACAATTGATTTTAATGTATTTACGGTGAATCTCATCTTTATAAACACATCAATAATGAAAACCAATCAATAAATCACTGCATAACGCGTACATAATCAAATTCAGTAACAACTTGAAACTATTTTACTTCAAATACAAACTATGATAAAAGTCAACTGAAAAAGTCAAACATAGTGAATTAGTTTATCAAACCTAGGCGGCTATGGATGTTTAGCCTCTAAACATGTTTCTAGAATCAAAACTCAAGTAAAAGCAGAATACATGGTGTTCATAATCAGTAAAGCAAAGAAAAACCAAATGATTCGACTAACAGTTTGCAATAATCTTCAAAAACTTGAACTTTATGATTAATCTTGTTGATACATATCGTGTGGATACGGCTCGACTCGGTTCGACTCGACTACGAAGTGAAGGCCGTAGTCAAGACATCCTCCTGTCTTGACTCGGTATGCGATTGACTTCGTAACATTTGATGTAATTGCGACTGCGTGTATTTAGACTAAGTTTATGTTTGTTTGTTTGTTGTATTGGTCCATGTTTGAAGAAGCCCAAGTGACATGTCCAGGCCCAACACATGTGACGAAAACACTTATGGATGAAAACCAAATAGGACGAAATCACCTGATTTCGTCCATATTCTTGATTTCGTCCCTAGTGTTTTCGTGGGATTCTGATTTCATCAGTCATGTTGGTATAAATACACTCACAACAGATATAACACAGTTAGGCAAATCTGAATAGATTTGAGAGCGAACACTGTAAACACACACACACACAACTGAGAGTTTATAGGTTTATCTTGTAAACATTGCTTTGTAACAGTTTCATACGAGTTAATACAATGGAGTGTTAATCGTTGAATCTTTGTGTTTGTGTTCGTCACTTGGTTTAACTTACCCGTTTGGATTCCGCACTTTCGGGTTTGTCGGAACACATGGAATAGAGGTTACTCGATCCTCCGGGTGGACCTACAATTGGTATCAGAGCATTGGCTCGATTCCTTGTTTAAACCAAGTTGTTTTTCTTGTGTTTTTCAAAGTTTTATAGGTGTTTTTCTTGATATTTGAACTTAAAGATCATACATTTTCTGGAAAATCACTTTAAAATTTTCGAAAAACCTTGTGTTTTGCTGTTTGTTTTATTAAAAACCTTGTTAAAACTTATGCATATTTGTTAGAATTGGGTTATTATTGAAACATTGTGCAAAACTTGTGCTCGGAAATTTTCCAAGTCACCGGTAAACTCATAATTTCGCCGGAAATAGTCATAGTGTTCTTGGTGTTCTTGGTTTATTCAAACCAATGTCACCTAATTCGCGGTTCGCTCCGGATCGGGTACGCTGTCCGGGTTCGCGATTCGCTAGTGGATGTGAATTCGGTTCGGAGGGGGGTAGGTTCATTTCGGTACGATCCGGTACGATTCCGGTTCGGTATACACAAATTAAAGCAAAAATTACTAATTGCTTTTTTCCCCAAAAAGCCATTTGATTGTGAATGTGTGAAATTGAGGATGAAATCAGTGAAATTGAGTAAGAAATCAGTATATATATAAACATGATTATGGATTTCTGGGTTTTGGTAATTGATCAGAATTACGGAAACGTCCATTCGTATTCTCTGTGTCTCCCGCTTTTTTATAATCTCGCCAATTCTATTCATACGCGCCGTTTCCAAACCCTAATACGTATTATACCTACAAATTCGCTACTTTAGAAAACGGAATTGAATGAATTCATTAGCGCAATACGCTGAATTGATGTCTGAAATTCGATGAATTGATGTATAAAATACGCTGAATTGATGTCTGCAATTCGCGAATTGGAACCGTACGATACTCATACGAATTCCATATGGTACGAAACGTACCAATACGAAATTCGTGGCTTCAGGGACGAATTCTGTGACTATGATTCAAACTGTTCTTGAAATATATATGTTTTTGATCCGAAATTGTGTTTGAATTATTATTGTTGTTGATTATATAATATTATTGTTTGACTATTGTTCACATCAACATGATGGTGTTTAACTTGAAAAATGTGAGCCGAAAGCAAGACAGTGTGTAGGATGTTCCAGGAGGAACTTTTGATAGTCTTAGGATTGTTGATAGTGGAGCGTCCATGCACAAGATCGGCGACATAAGGCTCCAAAATATTGTTACATCTAGGAGAATATTGTTGCCATTGATGGAGAGGAAAAAGGAATGAAGTTGAAAAATTCGACCAGATGAAATATGTGCCAAAATTTTGGTTGTTATGGTTTTTGATCGGGTCAACAGGAAAGATTCCAATGAAAAGTATGCGCCTGCAGCACGTCTGAAGCTTTTTGAAGATTCATGGATTTTTCTTCCACAAGAAGTTCAAAGTCCACAAGATGAACGTGTAGGGTACTTTTCTCTACGGTGTGATTGAAGAAAATGTGTTTGTTGAACAAACCAACCGGGTGTGCGGATGCCTTGGCGTGGATTGAACAACCGCACACTAATTCTCAAAGAGAAAGACAAAGACCTTCGCTGGTGCAATGTGGAAGACCAGCCGGACCCAGAGGTCTATGATCTTGTTGCTATGAAGAGATTTCTTAGTAGCTACAAAATCGACTTTGAAATCCACACCTGGTGGATATCCAGCTTGGGAGAGCGCTCAGATTCCTTGCAATGCATGAAGCAGTTGCAGGATACGGTTTTAATTTTCTAATCTCTCCTATACTTGTCGATATTTAAACTGTTTTATGAATAATTATTATCTCTTATAAGCACTCTTTGACCAGACACGTTGATCTCGAATATCACCTCACACGTGATTGTTTCACTATGAAACTCATCAATGTTGTCATGGTGCGCACCGATTACCGACGTGCCAACTGCTTTTTCCAAAATTCGATAAATCAATTCTGATTAAAATTATTGGTAAACGGCATTAAGGTCAAGCAAGAGTAATCCGCATCGGAAAATCGTTTTTGTAAATATCTTTGTGTTTTTAAAATTATTGTAAGTTTGTTGATTTTAGGGGGAGTAGTTCCAAATTTGAAAAATTCAAAAACATCGAAAAATTTCAAAACCCAAAAACAATAGAAAAACAAAAATGAGTTTCCTGGCGAGCAAAAGAGAAAATGATAGTACATCAGTGGTCTGTTGAAACCTTTTTAAACTGAAATGCAAAATGAAAAATGTTAAGCAGCTCTATATAAGATGTATCGGTAGGCTCACAATCATCTTAAAGTATGCAGGGTGATATAAATCCTAAATCGACTGAAGACCAGGTGGGAACCACTCATTGGCATATGGTCTTAGTACCGAAATTTCGTTTGAGAGATTGCCGAGGTTCTGAGATATGTGGTCTTTATGCTGTTTATCATCTGGGTATCATGGTTGTTTCTTTTACCGAAACAAAACGGAGACGAAGTCTAGATCTTCCATGATATCATACATACGTGTACATACTGCATACGACCTCAATAAGTGATCAACAATCACATGTCCACAAAACAAGTGATAATATATCACATTTATCTGGGAGTCAAGTTCGTCTCTTTGCTGTACGAAAGTACTGACCTGTTCACGGACTTGCTCCTGTGCCCTTCATGCATATGAAAATCAAGTTCCTCATCAATAAGTGATTCTATCACATAGGGCTTGTTTTCAATCAAAATAAGTGAGTATCTCACATTTTCATATACGTCAAAACAGATGATAAATGGTATACTCACCAGTAAGATGAATCCTCGTGCATACCTTGATACGAGAATGTGTCGTGATATGGATGAACACCGGTCGGTAAGTATAAATCATACCTTAACGTATCCCCTCGCCATGATTACATATGATAAGTTGAGCTTATGTGGATAACAATACCGATAATTGTTATATGATGCTTATCTATATGTTAACAAAAAGAAAAACAAGAGCGTTTTGGCGTGACCATACACTGATATGATTCTCTTACCCTCGAAACTCGCAAAAAGAATGTTTGTATATATTTACTTTTCTTAGTTTCTGCAACTCTGTATATATTTATTTACTGCTTTCAGTCTTTTCTTTTGAAATATTCAAAATGCCAAAAAGACTTTAGGTGTGTTTTAATATAAATTTTCTAAAAGTCAAAAAGATTTTATTTCTGCTTTAGTTTTGATTAACCGATGTTGGAACTCAAGTCTTCGTTGCCTGAAATCTGAATGAAAACCAAAACGACTGAATCTTCATAAACGGTCAGAGTTTGCAAGTTTTGAAAGTTAATAATCTAAATTGAAAAATCTGTTAACTTTTCAAACTAAACTGTCGAACGGTAGTTAAAACATGGTCACATGTGTGTCATTTGTTTAAATGTTAACTATATTCCAAGCAGTTGTTCTCATTACGCGTTTAGATTTCTTGCATGTGCAGATGCTAAAGGCGAGGAGAACATGTTCGATGACAAGCTGTGGAATGAAGACACGACATGAAGGCACTCAAATGATAAAGATGATCGAGTTGCCGCTGATCAATCACCAACACCACAAGGATCTCAAGCATTGAAGTCAAAAGATTCCCAAGCATAATCAAAGGGGGAGTTTGTTAACACACTACCTAAATGAAAAGGGAGTTTATTGATACACTTTCTACTTACGAAGCGTGAAGACTTTGAAAATCCTACGACAAGAATGAATGAACCATCAAGAGATGGAGAACGAGATTACGAAACTCGCGAGCAGCATCCAAGGAGGAGTTTGTTGATACATATCGTGTGGATACGGCTCGACTCGGTTCGACTCGACTACGAAGTGAAGGCCGTAGTCAAGACATCCTCCTGTCTTGACTCGGTATGCGATTGACTTCGTAACATTTGATGTAATTGCGACTGCGTGTGTGCAGTATGCAATTTAGACTAAGTTTATATTTGTTTGTTTGTTGTATTGGTCCATGTTTGAAGAAGCCCAAGTGACATGTCCAGGCCCAACACATGTGAAGAAAACACTTATGGATGAAAACCAAATAGGACGAAATCCATAAGTGGTGAAAACACTTATGGATGAAAACCAAATAGGACGAAATCACCTGATTTCGTCCATATTCTTGATTTCGTCCCTAGTGTTTTCGTGGGATTCTGATTTCATCAGTCATGTTGGTATAAATACACTCACAATAGACATAACACAGTTAGGCAAATCTGAATAGATTTGAGAGCGAACACTGTAAACACACACACACACACAACTGAGAGTTTATAGGTTTATCTTGTAAACATTGCTTTGTAACGGTTTCATACGAGTTAATACAATGGAGTGTTAATCGTTGAATCTTTGTGTTTGTGTTCGTCACTTGGTTTAACTTACCCGTTTGGATTCCGCACTTTCGGGTTTGTCGGAAAACATGGAATAGAGGTTACTCGATCCTCTAGGTGGACCTACAAATCTTCGTTCCTAGAACCTCCTTAGATGCTAATAAGTTCCAAATATCATCTATGATTCATCTGGGATGGAAGACGTACGACCTAAGGTGCTAAAACGGGTTTAAATAGCCCAAAAATCATAATGGACTTCGAATAGCTCTGTCGTGTTACGCGATGGAGAGCCTTATGATCATCTCGCGACTCGCCTAGGGGGCGTTACGTGCCAAAATAGTCGGTCAAATGTTACCTTATTCCAATCAAACTAAACCACCTCTCGCGTATCGCGAGAGGCTTTTCAACCCGATTGGCGAGGCAAACCAAATCTCATAATTTTCAACTAACACCCCCAAACTTCATTGGTTGCTCCCTGTTGCTCATTTGTTGTCCGCTTATGCTTGTTTTTGCTCTTTTAATGCAACGGGGCCTGCAAATACACAAACTAATAGTAACATACAAGGTATAACCTAATAAAAACGACACTAAAATTATCAAAAAAATGTTTAAACTACATAGGATTAATGCATATGTTTTACAACACATCACACGATCACATTGTTTACCAAAACAATGAGCTGAAGTACATGGACATGATTGTTTTCTATTTTGTAGAAGTTAAAATGCTCATTTTTAAGTTTTTCATATGAAACTTTTTTTTGGGTAAATATTGTTTTATTGACTTTTAACTTTTTAAACTCTATGATTTTTTTTGCATGTATGTTATATGTCGTTGTTTTGGAGAAGTTACTTGTGTTATGTATATGAAACATTGTGTCTTTCGTTTGAGATTGGGTACGTCCATTCATTTTTTTGTCATTTTTGTTGGTGTGGTTTCTCTTTCTTGGGGGTGATACTTATATTTACAAGTCTCTTACAAGGGTCGTCTGACTCTTATAAGGTGAACAAGGGGTATCAATCCGGCGCATTGCGCCTGTGGTTCCCGGCAGCGCCTATGGTTCCCGGTTCGCAAAAAGCCGTATTACATAAATGATCGCTAAATCACATAAATACCGGAGACTTGTAGGTATTATTGTAAATTGTTGTACAATAGTTGAATACATAAACTTAATGTGGACCACCTATAACATGAAACAACTTAAGGCACTTGTTCTCAACAATACCTTTGAGATTGCTAGTTTTTTTAAAACAAAAGGAAAACTACAAGTCTTTACTAAATCACAGCTCCAATTCATACGGCACATAATGGTTCAATAATATACACAATTAAGAACAAAAGTCAATTTCATTTAGCCATTCACAATTTAAGCATTACCCCTTTCAAAACAATATTTCAAATTCTTAAGTTTATAAATCTAAACTTGGCCAAGCTGGTGAAGACAAAATAAGAGTTTCACCACAAAATGTTCAATAACGTTGATAGTTGGGGCTCAGAATTGGTAACTCAGAATGGTTGCATACCGGTTGCCATGTAAAGACATAAATGACTTCACGTTGCCATCACAGTTGCCTTGCCAAAAAAGTAGAAACCGCACATTCATGTGCATCATCATTGCCCCAGTGCCGCTACGGATATGCAAACCGAGTTGGCATGCCAAGTAGCATGCCAGAGTTGTCATACCAAGTTGCAAACCGCTATCATCCAATCGACTCAGATCTAAAAATATCATCATCGTCGTCACAGAACGAATCCACATCCAATAGTTTGTCGGTCTTATAAACTCATCACAACCCAGCACCTATGAGTAAACCCATACACAACCGCCAATCAAAGACCAAAAAGCATCACAATGTAGTTAGGGTCTCAAGCAACTAAAGCACAACCATCATCGACCAATACGTGAGGAAATCACCCCTTTAATGCTCTCAGATGACCAGAGATGGGCAAAAAACATCAAAACAATATTCATTTACTGTGTCTATTAATGATAAACACGAACACCAAATCGGCTGTGAAAACGCCGCTACCGAGAACGGCGGCCAACGACAACAATAGGGTCTCAGTCAACTAAATAATAGCCATCACCGACCGATGCGTCAAGACATCACGGTGGGGAACCATTTTAATGGAAACCCGTTTAACTAAAATCACATAAATCAGCGATCTTAGAAGCAAAAATGTTCCCAGGTGAGAGTAAACTCACCATCACTGAAAGTTCAAAGCGAGAAAGAGAGACAAAAGCCATCACATAGGACCACCGAAGCCACAGAGGTCTGAAAAAAATGTTCACAAATGAAACTAAACCCATCGTCACCGAACTAAAAATGTTCTCAAATCATGATGGTGGTGACTCTCCAGTCACCCCACCGCTAAAAAAGGGGTAAAAATAGCAGCAATGATGTTGCAGTGGTGTAACAACTGAGATCGTCACCGTGGTGGTGGCGAGACGGTGGTGACCGCGCGACGATGGGGACCGTCCGGTCATCGCCTCTCCCTCTCTTCTATCTCCTTTGTCCCTCTCTGTCTCCTCCCTTGAGAAGCCCAAAAAAGTTTTTAAAAGGGAAGAATGGGATGAGATAATGCAGAGACACCGGGAGACGCGGTTGGTGGTGCGACGGTGGTAACCGTCCGGGTTGTGGTGCGACGGTGGTAATCGTCTGGTCACCACCCATATCTTTCTCTCTCCCCTTTTCACACTCTTCTTATTCTCTTTCTTTCTCTTGAGAAACCTAAAAAATGTCTAAAAAGCAAGGGAAAAACATAATGATGTGATAACCATACACGTGGATGACCCTGATCTTGAAAAGTTACTGTTCAAAAGCCTCAAAATTTAATATAAGGATAATTATGTTCAAGGTTGCAGTTTACACACTTCACATGTGCAAGAAGTGCAAATTCTTACTAAATCTTAAGGCTGGCAAATCGTGTCTTAACAGGTTTAACAGGTTTCTGACGGCGCGCACAACATAAGTTTCAAACATGATTACGACTCGTTTAACTACTTTCTACCTCATGTTTATAAAACAGTTTTATGTTTTATGTACAAAGATGAATAAATGATAAATCATAACATTGTAATTTTAATTATTTTAAAAATTAAAAAAGTCAAAGGGTGTATTTTTCAGTCAAACAGGTCTAATCGTGTCTTAACATGTACCCAATTGCCAGCCCTACTAAATCTTTGGTATATAACTACACAAATTAAGCTCAAATCAATTGGTGCTATTTCATTATAGAAGATTCTAAGAACGAAGGTTGCACCTGTTCAGGCAGGCCCTCAGTTCAGTTGATTTGTTTCAAGCTATGAGTTCTGAGGCGTCTGTAACAACGTATAAGTTTGATATTCGTCAGTTTGGTTGACCAGAATTAGGCTTCGGTTCGTTCAATTCATATATCTAAGATCATGGTTGTAAAAATCCCGACTAGGCGCCGATTAATCACCGATTAATCCTGATTAATCACTAGTTCCTACCACACCGCCCGACTAGCGACTAACGATTACTTCAACACTGTCTAGGATGTATTATAATCTATTCATGCTCTCGAAAGCTTTCATGCTATCTAGGTTACTCCAAGTTCGATATTCATCAGTTTGGCTTGTTAAGAATTGGGTTTCGGTTTGTTCAATATGATATATTCAAGGTGCATTTACCTATATATTAAATTTCAAAGTGAATGAACAGTAACGGAATGAATAAATAGTATCGGGTACCGGTACTGGTATCCGCTTTTACCAAATCGGGTGTCTTTTCGATACCGGTTCGGCACCGGTATTCACCGATTTTTACCCTCAAATATCGGTGCCATATCAGTACCGACCGGTACCGAACCGTACTGTACAAGATATATTCGGTATCGGTACACACTTTTGGGGATTTCGGTAACGGTATTTTCGGTACCGGTTGGTACCGAGCTCATCAAATCCTGTAGCAACGTAGCAATGCAACTAATTGCACCGTTTAGATTACTTTTCATACACACAGTAAGTAAACTGTATTTCGTTTGAATGAGGTTTTATATACACAACAACTTATTTTGCTTTCTTTTTTTTCTGTAAGAAATGAATTATAGCATGTAAAATTAACTTGGATATTTAGATTATTGATGAGCAAATCGTATCAAATCCTGTAATCAAATAGGTATCATATCGGTACCAAATTTACTATACCAAATCATTTTTGGTACCAATTTGGTACCCACCTTTTGGCGTTTTCAGAATCGTTACTTTCGGTTCGACACCGGTCTAGCACCATACCTGTATTTATTTATTTTTACCTTCAAATACCATACCGTATTGTACCGAGCATTTTCGGTGCCGGTACCTAATTTCGATGATTTTTCCGGGTCGGTACTTTCGTTGTCGTTACCGGTACCGAGCTCATCCATATTTTAACGTGTTAGCACCGTAATAACTAAATTGAAAACAACCGAATTTCCAACGTGTAGGACGTGTGGGTCCTATTATTATATATTAGGTTATTTAAAATCGTTTTTTTTAGGACGGAGTGACCATCCTTACCACGTCATTTTTATTTATGTTTTGATATTCGGTATCTGCTGCTGACACGCGTTTTGCAGACATTGGGTCCCCGCCGCAACGCGCGGGCAGAAAATCAACTAGTTACAATCAATAATTGCTTTCTTGCTTTTTGCTGCAAGCATATGTGACATCTAGCCATCTAGGTGTGCTAAGTTGTAAGGCAATGTCATTTGTCCTCTTTGGCTTAGGCTATGAGGTGTGGTTGGAGCTTCATGGGGCTTTATCATGTCACCTAGGATTCATGTCATCGCCATGTTAGCATGAGAGCTTTATCATGACCCCCTTTAATTTGGAGGGTGTGGATGAAGCCCCGTGTCATGATTAAGTAATTATTTATTTAAATATTTATTTTTTTAAATTAAATGGCAATTTTAATAACTACAAAATTAAAAATAAAAACATAATTTCATTAAAAAAAACACTACAAAGTCATAAAAAAAACATAACATACTAGAAAAAAAAAAAAGACAACATACTTAAAAAAAACTACATATATTTGGCCTGAATTTGTGCCTTACGAGCCTCCAAAATGACTCGGTCCTCCTCTGGTAAATGTGACAGATCCCTTGCGAGAAAGTCCATGTCTCTCGCAATTTGTTTCTCCATTCTCATTTCTTGGTCTTTTTCCCTAATGGAGATTATTTGCTTGAGATCTGCCTGGAACTCGCTAATCTTTGACGGGCCATCTGATTTAGTAGACTTTCCACGTGCCTTGGCTTTACTTTTATCCCTACAAGTTGGACGAGGCAGCTCATGTGGTTCTTCAAACTCGTCAGCATCCTCGTTTAGATTTATTACTGTACGAGCATCGGACCCAGAAGGTTCGGTGGTGGATGTCGATTTGGACCGTTTGGATCTAGGGCGGGTTGGGTCGAACGGTGGCACAAGGTGCCACTTTGGAGATTTGCGAAGAAGCTCCCATGTGGTTACCAACGTAAACATATGCCCATGGTTCATTCTATACTCGTTGTGGGCTTCAGTCAAGACATCGACGTCGCTCGCACCACTTCTCCTTCGAGTGTTATTGACGAGGTTATTGTATATGTTGTTGAAGTTGCTAACCTTCGTCCTCAAAGCACCCCACTTTCCCGAAAAAGAGTCGGGGGTTCGATACACGCCACGACCCATTGCGGCGAAAAACTTCTCGCGTATACGACCCCAAAATACCTTTATGTCTTGGTCGTCTCCTAAAAAAATATTATTTACAAAAGCATAAAAAATATTATTTACAAAAGCATAAAAAATATTATTTACACAAGAATAAAAAAATATTATTTACAATAGCATAAAAAATATTATTTACACAAGCATAAAAAATATTATTTACAAAAGCATAAAAAAAATTATTTACCAACAATCTCGTCCTCCGACACGTCGAGTCAAGCTTTTGCCAACTCGAACTCTTCCTTAGGCGACCAAAATTCTACCTTCTTAGTGGTACGTTTTTCGGTCTCATCCTTCTTTTTATGGCTTTTTTTTATAGAAGAGGATTCGACTTGGGTTTCGGGAACGAATTCGGTTTCGCTTGTGTCTTGGGCGGGTACGTTTGGTGGTGGCATGTTTGGCGGAAAAAAAAGGGGTTGAGAATAATACCCGAAATATGAAGGCATCGGTTGAGTGGTGGGATGAGCAGAAGTTGGTGGCATTGGATAATATCCAACCTCCCCCGTACGCGGGTCTCGGCGATAGCGGTCCTCTTGCTCGTTGTTTTGCAAATTTTGCCAAAACGGATTGGTCGGATCCCATGGGTTGTTTGTGTTGTTGGGAAACATTGTTGGGAAGTTTTAAAAAATACGAAGAGAGTTGTATAAAAAGTGAGGTAGAAAGTGAGAGAGGAATGATTTAAAAAGTGAGGTAGAAAGTGGGTATTCATAGTGTTAATTTATAAATAAAATAAAAAGTAAATTTTTTTTTAATTTTTGACCGTTTTCAACGGTCCAAAACAATAAAGCACCTCGGTCAATGCGCGTTGCAGCTCGTTACCATCTTGTCGATGGTTCTATAGCGCCCCGGCATAGCGCCGGGGGTGTGGACGATGGCGGGGGGTGGGGCGCTATAGTGTGCCAGCTGGGTTGGGTGGCGCCCCCACACCCTCCAGCCTTACAACCAACATCTTCCTTGACTGGTTCTTTGTACTCATAAAATTTTAATGGAACTCTGTTATGGCGTAATCAAAGTTGCCAGAATTAACTCGGGACCCTAATTCAAAATAATGGACACCTCAGTCCTTGTGGTTTGCATTTCACTCAAATTTAGTGATTTAAAGTTGTTTTTTTTTCGCAATAATTTGTGTTTTGTAATAATCCTTATCCTACACACACACACACACACACACACACACACACATATATATATATATATATAGTGGAGGGTTCAAATGAGAATAATTTTTTTGTAAGAACAAAAAAGAAGAAGTTTCAACCAATAAGAATCCTTCATTTTACTTCATTTAATATTTGCATTTAATTTTAATATAAGGGTATGTCGGTAAAGTTACATAAATCAATAATTTGTATTCTTCCTCTTTAAGAACTAACTAAATTAAATTTGTAACTCCTTTTCAAAGTATATACTTTTTTCCAAATTAAAAAAAAAATCAACTTAATTTAAAGTTTAGAATAAATTACTAATTTACTAGTTGTGTAGGATAAATTATGAGTTGTGTGGGATATATTTCGAGGTGTGTAGGATAAATTTCGACCGTGTAGGATAAAATTCTATAATGTGTAAGGTATATGTAGGAAAATTTTGATATGTGTAGGTTTTATAGATTATATGTAGGATAATTAATGATTAGTTGATTAATTAATTAAAGAGAGAAAAATTAATGATATGAGTTATAAATGAAATAGTATTTAACTATTTACTAATATGTCCTTTCTTATTTTTCTTCTCACATTAAATTTCTTCTCAAATGAACATTCCCCTATATATATATATAGGGTAGGGATATGGTAAAAAGTGTCTAAAATGTGAGAAGGGTAAGAAATGTTTTAAACCATTGGATATTTGATCTAATGGTTGAGATCAATAGGGTATAAAATGTAAATTGTGTTTTAATTAGAAGGACCTTATGTAAAATTGAAGGCAATAGTGTCTTTTCCACTGTTTCAAATATGGTAACCGCCATCAATCTCCTAAAAACTAGCTATTCAAATTTAATTGCTAAATTATCTCGATTCTAAATTCTAAAAATAGAAAAATATGTAACTGCTGCAAAGAAACGTATAACACTATACATCCATCATATAACACTATACATCTATCATATAACACTATATAACAATATATAACACTATACATCCATCATAGGCATGCTATCAGAAAAATATAACACTATATAACACTATGCATCCATCATATAACACTATATTACCAAAGAACACTATATAACACCATGTAACACTATATAATACTATATAAAAAATATATAACACTATACAGTTCTAAATGGTGGTTGCACTACAGAATTAATAATTGATGGTGTTATATAGTGTTTTTTGATGGTTGCGCTACAGAATTATATAACACTACAGAATTATATAACACCAAAAACCATATTATAACACCATATAACACCAAGTAACACTATATAACACTATATAAAAAATATATAACACTATGCAGTTCTGAATGGTTGTTGCACTACAGAATTATATAACACTACACACATTCGTAGATTAATTCCTAAAATCGAATTCCTATAATAAAGGGTGGAAGTTATTTTAGGCAGTTATCTTTTAATCAATTAATTGAAAGAAAATAGAAAATTACTAATTCACCCTTTTGAATTAATTTAGATATAGGACACTTGTCATCACCACATTATTTCTTACCCTTCTCACACTTTAAGCACTTTTTACAGGATCCTTTACCTATATATATATATATATGTGATGAGGATATAAAGAAAACCCATGTGAGTTCAAAAAACTTAGAAAACCCCAACTCAACCATCCATCAAGTTAATCTATGGTTGAGATTGATTGTTATACAAGTTGCTTTTTAGAAATGGGTGTGATAAATACACCCAAATAAGGATTAATATACCCAAAAGTCAAATTTAGTAATGATTTAGTAATGATTAACTACTTTATTATATTATTTTATTATAAAGTAAAAAGTAATAATTATGTTTTATTATAAGTCAAAAGTAATAATTATGTTTTTTATGTTATTTTATAATACTTTTGTTACTTTTTTATATTTTGTTATACTATTATTAGTATTAATATCAATATTAATAAATAAATAATCAAGATACTTTATTATAATCAAGACACCTGCTTTGGTATAAATTCAAGTTAATTACATTTTTTTTTTTGAAAATGAGTAAACTCCGATGTAATATGTTTTTTTTTTTTTGCTTTTTTTACGTTTTTAGTTGATCTACGTTTTAACATAAATTTTATTAGTGTTTATTAAACTAACAGAAATATTAGAAAGCCTTAAACTAAGATAATTAATTTCAAAATTGATACACTATACGTGAAATGGACCATCCATAATTCCTAGTTGCATAAATAAAAGATATTATTAGTTAACCATAACATATTGCGTGAGAAAAAGATATTATTAGATATCAAGTTTATCCTAACTGGTACTTGTATCGAAAATACATGTATGGTCCGGTTCGTTATCGGTACATGAAGGTAAAAACCGGCACCAGCATTGTATAGAAAACCCCAAAAGTCAGTACCGAAATGATTTTGAAAATCTTTTAGTTCTGGAAATTCGGTACTTCTACCCGGTACCATTTGCTCATCTCTAATCATGGGTACCGTACGAACAACAACGGTGTCGTGCAACTTTTTTTGTTGATTTTCTTCAACTTTTAATGATTTCATTACCATAAAATTTTTTTGGTTGATTTTCTTTCGTTATCTTTTAGTGTTTTTTTCTATATCTTCTTTTTTATTCTTGTCAGCGGTTTCGTGCGCAACGCCCTCGTAGTGATTTCAAAACACATGTAAACACAGACTAAATAACAAAGTAAGTTCACCGCAATTCGATGATTGTGAAAAAAACCTAGTATTATAAAAATGTTAAAAGTACTATTCATTATTTATAATGACACGTGTCTTGGTTTTTAGACAATCCTCCGATTTATAACTACCCATTTTTAAAGTCGATGTAATCATGTCATATGCTTTATAGTAATTCTTAATCTTAAATCAGTTTTTCGTAGTAACTTGCTGTATTTATAAAACTATATTTTAGGAAGCTTAATTTAACAAATATTTTATAAATAGATGACCATAATTATATATTTGTCGAATTTGAAATTAAGGTTTCCAAAGTTAAATTTAAAATACTTCGATTCAATGTAACAATATAATTTATTTTCATAATTCATTGTTTTACATTTACCATTTTTATCTTTCCAAATTTATTATTATAAACTAGGTCAAAAGTAATAATTTGAAATAGGGGTTTCGGAAAGTAAGGTTTAGACCTTTTACTTTAGGCTTAGGCTGAAACACACAATGTCCTTTCACTATTAAATAAATAATAAAAAAGTTGACTTATAGGTATATTTAACAATACTTTTTAGAAAACATGTTATCGACTGACAAAGGGTATGTAATAGCCTTTTGCTTTTTCTCTTTCCTATCTAACACAAAAAAGGTGTAACAACAGATTTTTTACATATGTCTGTCACACTAAAATCTTTCCATAAAAATATGTAACATATTTTTTACATGCATAACACATTAAAAACTTTTAATTCTAAATTCAAAAATGTTACACTTCATAGAATCTAAAAAATCTGCCGTTGAAAACAAAAAAAAGTGTAATATGTGATGTTACATATAATGTAAATGGGTGAAATGTGTAACATATTCTCTTTCTCTCTCCTGGAAAAAATGTTGGTAAAAGATCAAATACAAATAAAGTTAACGTACGAACTGAAGGAAAAGACAAAAAAACGCGGTGGTATTTTCGTAATTATCAGCAACTATCAAAATTACTCTACAAATGATCATGTAGAGTAATTTTGATCTTTTGTAGAGTAACTTTGTAAAATGTTCCTGCAGAGTACTTTTGTTCTTGTAGGGTAATTATCAAAATTACTCTACAAGTGTATCAAAATTACTCTGCATCAAAGTTACTTTATAAGTGAATCAAAATTACCCAGCAAGTTTATCAAACAACATACAAGTCAAAATTACTCTACAAATGATCCTGTAGAGTAATTTTGATCTTGTAGAGTGACTTTGTATACTGATCTTGTAGAGTAATTTTGTTAGCATTTAGTTATGGGGTTTACATAATTATAATAGTTTACATAATCACGATGGTTAACCTAATATGGCATTTGAATTTGGAGGGAAAAATTATGTAAAGCACAAGGACGGATTAGGGGAATAAGTATAAACATAGGGATGTATATTAAAATGATAAAGTGGCCAAATAGTCTTTTTGCTGCATACTGGGAATGGCGATGGCTTAAGGGACTCAAAGTGTAGCAAGATCGATTTCACAGAAACATCATCCAGAGGGATTTAGGGTTTAAGAGAATTTTGGTAGGTTGAATTGTGTGTGTTTCCATTTGAGAGAAGTGTGGTTGTGAAGCTTTAGGGTTTGTTAAACAACATATATGATCCGAATGAACGGGTGTAGGATGATCCAAACTCAAAATGGATCCCGCGTCCAAAAGCAAGGAGAGTATTTAGAATGGATTCTCTCCCAAACTCACAAAACACCTCAACCATAGGTTGCCACATCATCAAAAAGCTCCAAAATCACATGCCACATGGCCCAAATCCATCTCATTTATATATATATATATATATAGGTAGAGGATCATATAAAAAAGGCCTAAAGTGTGAGAAGGGTAAGAAAGAATCTCGGCCATTAGATCTTTTGATCTAATGGTTGAGATCAATAGGGACCAAAATGTTAAATATTTTTCTTAATTTGGACTTAATTGAAAATTATAGGGGTAATAAAGTCTTTATACCCATTCAAAATAGGAAACTGTAAATTAAAATTCCTGTTATTCCGATCTCTCTCTCCAATTTGATCGTACAGTTTCTCTCTCTCTTTCTCTTTACAATTAAAGCATCGTGATCTTGGTCTCCAAACTTGATTCAGGGTTCGTCTATCTTTATAATCGATCGAACGGCGGCGACGACGAGCGGCAGCGACGAGCGGCGACGGCGAGCGGCAGCGGCGACGGCGAGCGGGCAGCGGCAGTGGTTGTGCGGATCGGCAGCGGTGGTGCAGCAGTGGTGGTGCCGGAAGTGCCAGTGGTGGTGCCGGAAGTGGAGAAGATGATACAGAGGTGTTATTTTTTTCTTTACTGAATGGTGTTATTTTTGTACTGAATGGTGTTTTTTTATTTACTGCTGAATGGTGTTATTTTTTGTGCTGAATGGTGTTATTTTTAGTATTGAATGGTGTTATTTTTGTACTGAATGGTTTTTTTATCTACTACTGAATGGTGTTATTTTTGTGCTGAATGGTGTTATTTTTGTACTGAATGGTGTTTTTTGTATTTACTGCTCAATGGTGTTATTTTTGTGCTGAATGGTGTTATTTTTGTACTGAATGGTGTTATATTCTTGTACTGAATAGTGTTATTCTTGTACTGAATGGTGTTATTTTTGTACTGAATGGTGTTATATTCTTATACTGAATGGTGTTATTTTTTACTAAATGGTGTTATTTTTGTACTGAATGATGTTTTTTTTTATTTTACTGGTGAATGGTGTTATATTCTTGTACTGAATGGTGTTTTTTTATTTACTGCTTAACGGTGTTATTTTTGTGCTGAATGGTGTTATTTTTGTGCTGAATGGTGTTATATTTTCTGAATGGTGTTATATTTAAAACACCATGTATGAACATACTCTGAATGGTGTTATATTTATGGACGATTATAAGTCCTTAAATCCAGGATTTTCTCTCTCCAAATCCTTAAATCAAGGATTACCATATTTAAATTTGTTAATGAATTTACAATCCTACCCTTTTCAATTAATTTTAATCTAATGGTTGAGATTCTTTCATACCTTTCTCACACTTTTGGTCTTTTTTACAATAACTCCACCCTATATATATATAGAGAGAGAGAGAGAGAAAGAGAGAGAGATTATCATTCTTACTGTGTATATATATATATATATATATATATAGATTATCATTCTTACATTTTTAGGCTAAATAAGGCTAAATTAACAATCATCTAGTAACTTTACATTTTTATCTAAATAAGGTTAAACAAAAATAAGCATCATAAACATGAACTAGTATAATACCCGTGCGCGTTGCGACGCAGGCATCATGGTGATGGAACATATATGTTTGAACCTTACTAAATATCTTGTATAACACCTTCATACAAAATTTACAATCCATTAAAGTTATGATTCATATGCAATAACATAACACTATACAATAAGAGCAAATCTAGACGTTCGTTTTCTACTTCCACTGCATGATGTGCATATAGCGCATTAACTACAACTTGAAGTTCCAGCTGTTTCGCATGAATACTAGCAACCATCTGAGTAAGTTCGCCTATTTCTCTTTAATGTGTCGATCGTATGCGATGACCTCGTCAACCAAACATTGTAAATGTGCTAGAAGTTGTCGCTCGTTTATACCTGACATATTGATCACTATAAACATACCCAAAATGGTTTTAGCAAAAGGTTATTAAAAATTACTTTTATATCTCTATATCACATATGGCTTGCATAATATTATGGCCTTTAGGAAATGAATTTAAAACATTACTGATAGGCTTATAGAAATCGTTTCCATAGCTACAAGAGATTGCCACGCCAGGTAGAGATATGGTGTTGCATTATTTATTCAATCTAAACACGAGGCACAAAGTAGATGGGTTATCGTGGCTGCGAATAAGGCATTCGTCAAGCCATAAAAATAACCATAAAATATCTGTTATCATCATAGCCAATCATTAAAAGAAAAACACTACCTATGTAACGTACAATACGTTTGGTAAGCACACACTACCTACAAAATGTAAATCTCAATTATATAGGCATCTGGCAATATAAAAAACCAGTGAGGAATCTACCAAATAAATACACGTGGCAGACCTAAAGCCTACCACACAACACGTGGTTGTCGGGCTTTGAGCCCAAACGCAACAACAAATCAAATAAACAACAATGCCAAACATACAACAACGTAATGTGGACAACAACAACAATGCACGACGTACAAACACATAACGCCTACAAAGGTTCATAATTGACATTATATAAATATAACGTACTTGAAACTAACATCTTAAATGTTCATTTTATGTTAGCCCAACTAAACCTCACTTGCTTAAAAAGTTGACAATTTATATTAATGGAATATCCCTTATGTAAATAATAGATATGATTTTGTTATTATCTTTGTATTTACTTGTTCCCTAAGGGATTGTATCTTGTATATATTTAGAGGTATCAATGAAAGAGAATTCCAATTGAGCCATAATATTCTTCATGGTATCAAGAGCCTAACCCTAACCCTAACCCTTTTTTTTTCGCCCCCCCCCCCCCCCCTCCTCTCCTCTCTCTCTTCATTTTCTTTCTCCGTCCGGCCTGTCTCCCTCATCGGCCGGCCATGTCTCACACACCCATTCACCCGGCAGTCATCGTTAACAACATCAAGAATTTTATTCCGTTGATTCTTGATAGCCAAACCGAACACTACAACACATGGGCTGAGCTATTCGTTCTCCATTGCAAAGCCTATGATGTGTTCGACCACTTGCAACCCCGTGTCACTACCAAATCTTCTTCAACTGAAACCGCAAAGGATAAAGACAAGGAACAAGCTCCCAAACAGGCCTATCTTGAGTCATGGGAGCGCATAGACTCCATTGTTCTACAATGGATCTACGCTACCATCTCTCAGAGTCTCAGGACCTCATGCACACGATTATGATCACCAATACCACTGCATACGACGCTTGGTGTCGACTCAAGAATCTCTTTCTCGACAATCAAGTGGCCCGTACCATTACCGTACAAAACAAATTTTTCAACACCCGTCTTGAGCAATTCTCTACCATGACCGATTATTGTCAACACATGAAACTGCTTCATGACCAACTTACCAGTCTCGGGTCGACTGTATCCGAGAACCAGCTTGTTCTTCAAATACTCACTGGATTAACGGACCAATACGAGAACATCTCACTCATCTTACAGCAGACACAGCCGCTCCCGGATTTTTACAACACAAGATCTCGTCTTTGCCAAGTTGAGGAACGGAAAAACGCTCAAGCCAAGTTGTCGGCTCAGTCAGCCGGAACCGCTCTTCATGCCTCCACGGATCAACCCGCTCGTGCTCAAACCGAAACTCGCACCTACAACCGGTTTGATAACTCCTCCGAACGTGGTCGCGGCCGAGGACGTGGTAGAGGTCGTGGCCGCGGACGGTCATCCTACGGCCGTGGACGCACCCAACAGCCGGACTATTACCCGCCATTCTTCTGGCCGCCCCCATCAACCACAAATGTAGGCCGGGTATCCCTCTCAACAGCCTCCACAAAGTTGGGCCCAATGGGCTCCCCCTCCTTGCCCATATCCTTCTACCCCGAGCCCATCCCATGATACTTCTTCACCACAGTCGACCTCGGCCCAAGGTATTTTAGGCCCAAAGCCAGCTGACCAACCTGCGGCCCAGAATTACATGACTGGCTATTCCCCGACCGATATTGCTCAAGCGCTTTACAACTTGGTGCTGCACAACAATGACTCATCATGGACTATGGACACCGGTGCGTCAGGTACGACGTCTCCTCAATTTGATAAGTTCCAATCTATTTTTAATTCTGGCATTATTCGAAACATTATTGTTGGCAATGGCACGACCATTCCGGTACACGGACAAGGCAACATCACCCTTCCCCCACCTTTCCCACCTTTTAAACTCAATAATGTCTTATACGCACCTAACCTAGTAAAAAATCTTATATCTGTTCGACGTTTTACAACTGATAATCAATTATCTGTCGAATTTGATCCATATGGTTTTACTGTGAAGGACCTCCGGACCAGGAAACCCATCCTAAGGTGCAATAGCTCGGAGGATCTCTACACTCTCAACCCGTCCAACATCACAAATCTCACTAATGCTTCCACTTTTGCTGCTATACCTCAAGACATTTGGCATCAAAGACTTGGTCACCCAGGCCCAGCAATTTTGCAAACTTTAAAAACTTCTCATTCAATTTCTTGTGGATCTTTAAATAACAATGTTTGCACTTCATGTATTTTTGGAAAACACACTCGACTTCCATTTGTTGCATCTAATACTAGTACCCTTAAACCATTTGATATTATTCATAGTGATGTTTGGACATCCCCCATCCTTTCTAACGGGGGTCATCGTTATTATGTATTATTCTTGGATGATTACACTAATTTTTTATGGACATATCCCATTGCTCACAAATCCGAGGTTTTTACAATGTTCACAACCTTTAATACCTTTATTCAAACCCAATTTGACACCAAAATCAAACAATTCCAATGCGATAACGGACGGGAGTATGCAAACAATTTCAAACCTTTTGCAAAAACCAAGGCATGCGCTTCCGTTTTTCGTGCCCACATACGTCCTCGCAAAACGGTAAAGCCGAAAGAAAAATACGAACAATCAATAACATTATACGTACCCTATTAGCTCACTCGTCCACACCAACCAATTTTTGGCATCATGCACTTGAAACCGCTACCTATCTTTTAAATATTATACCCACCAAAATTCATAATTTTCAAACCCCCACCCAACGTCTATATCATTGTCTTCCCACCTACGAACACCTTCGTGTGTTCGGGTGCATTTGCTATCCCCTTATTCCTCATACCACTATTCACAAACTAGCCTACCGTTCCTACCCATGTGTGTTTCTCGGTTACCCCTCCAATCACCGTGGATACAAATGCCTTGATCTAAAAACCCAAAAAATTACCATTAATCGACACGTTCTTTTTTATGAAACCATTTTCCCATTCCACAAATCTCACAAACCAACACCTACAACCTATCAATTTCTTAATGATCATATACATCCATATTTTCAGCTCACCCATACGAGCCTCCCACATGACCCACCTGACCCTCCCAATCCGTCGCATAATACCACCCCACCTTCTTCTCCTCAGTCCACTACCCATACACTTTACTCCCCTACGGCCCAAATTTCTTGGGCCCACTCTCAATCCCACACCAATACGTCCCCTACAGCCCACTTTCCCATACCTACCTCCTCTCCGGTCCAATCCCCGGCCCATAATCACTCATTGGCCCAACCTGATCCTTTCACAACCACCACTCAAGACTCGGCCCCCACTCCAAACAACCCACTGCCTAACCCGTCACCCGACCACGTCTCACCACCTCCGAACCCCGACCTAATTCCGAACCATCCACCTCTACCTCCCACTCGTACCATACATACTCGTGCTATGTCCAGTATATCTAAACCGAAAAAGCTTTTTAACCTTTCAACCACTACTATCGTACCGATACCCAAAACTCCCAAAGATGCTTTGTCTAACCCGGAATGGTTTAATGCCATGCATACCGAATTTAATGCCTTAATTAAAAACAAGACTTGGGATCTTGTCCCGAGACATCCTGACATGCATATCATTCGTAGTATGTGGCTCTTTCGTCATAAATACAGGTCCGATGGTACACTCGAGAGGTACAAGGCACGCCTTGTCTGTGATGGTAGAAATCAGGAGGTGGGTGTTGACTGTGGGGAAACTTTTAGTCCGGTTGTTAAACCGGCTACGATTCGGACAGTTTTAACATTGGCTCTAACACAGTCATGGTCTATTCACCAGTTGGACGTCACTAACGCATTTTTACATGGAAATCTCACCGAGACTGTGTACATGTATCAACCGATGGGATTTCGAGATCGTGACTATCCTGATCATGTGTGTCTTCTTAAAAAGTCACTTTATGGGCTTAAGCAAGCTCCGAGGGCGTGGTACCAACGGTTTACAGATTTCGTCACATCCATGGGATTCACACAAAGCCGATGTGACAACTCTCTTTTTACTTATCATCATCGCGGTGACATTGCATATCTATTGATATATGTAGATGATATTATTCTCACTACTTCATCCGATTCACTACGTGTGAGACTACTGGGCAGCCTCGCGGCTGAATTCGCCATAAAAGATCTTGGACCACTCAGCTACTTCTTGGGTATTACAGTTTCTCGTAACGGTAATAAGCTGTTTCTCTCGCAACAGTCGTACGCTTTGGACATTGTCAACCGTGCGGGTATGTCTACTTGTCACCCGGTCGCCACCCTTGTCGATACGAAACCAAAGCTTGGTGCTCAATCTAGCGTTCCGTTTGATGACCCCACATTATATCGCAGCCTTGCGGGTGCACTTCAGTATCTCACATTCACTAGGCCCGATATCAGTTATGTCGTTCAACAGATATGTATTCATATGCATAATCCTAGCATTGAACACTGACAGGCATTGAAGCGTATTATACGATACATACGCGGCACAGCAACATATGGTCTTTCTCTATCTCCGTGTGCGGCCATCTCCCTCCGGGCTTATACCGATGCTGATTGGGCAGGCTGTCCGGATACACGTCGCTCTACATCAGGGTATTGTGTCTATATGGGTCAAAATCTATTGTCCTGGTCATCAAAGCGACAGTCTACCATTTCTCGCTCCAGTGCTGAAGCAGAGTACCGAGCAGTCGCAAATGTCGTTGCTGAAGTTTGTTGGCTTCGTAACCTTCTTCTCGAGTTACGTCGACCCCTCTCTACTGCCACTTTAGTATATTGCGACAATATAAGTGCTATCTACTTATCCAGTAATCCGGTTCAGCATCAACGAAACCAAGCACATAGAACTTGACATTCATTTTGTGCGTGAACATGTTCAACGTGGTACCATACGGATACTTCACACGCCTACTCGTTTACAGATTGCTGACATCTTCACTAAAGGCTTACCTCGAGTATTATTTGATGATTTCCGCTCCAGTCTCAACATTCGCCCACCTCTTGCTTCGACTGTGGGGGTGTAATGGAATATCCCTTATGTAAATAATAGATATGATTTTGTTATTATCTTTGTATTTACTTGTTCCCTACGGGATTGTATCTTGTATATATTTAGAGGTATCAATGAAAGAGAATTCCAATTGAGCCATAATATTCTTCATATATAATATCAATTATCAATCATTGTACATTACAAGTGATCATAGGCTCAAATTAAAGTAGGCATGGTTCCTTTTTAAAAGCCATCTTAGTAACCAACCTAAAAAAGGTCATCATCACTGCCTAATATTAGTTGAGCCAAATCCAATATAACCACAAAACCACAACAAAAAGGCTCAGCAACGCTTCATAGCCTGAATTTCCAAACACATACGATTAAAAAGTACGTCTTATCCGCATATAATGCAGTTTTTCAGTTAATGAGGGAAATATGAGTCAACCATGCCATCACAACTGCCAATCCACCAAAGGTATCGAGACAAGCATCCCTGCCCTTGAGACTTAGCCAAGCATCATAGCGTCGGTATCTTAAAAGACACAATTGATATCCAACAAAACAAATCCATATGTAAACGCAAGCAACAACAAAACCCAAGTAACCTTAGGTAATAAAACATAATAATCATAGATCCAAATGTCCAGTTAAAGTTCTCTCACAAAACATCATATCCATGGCTCACCAACGGTTCATCGCCACTAACAAATCCAAATCTAAATATAAGAAACACCAAAATCAGGTTTAACTACATAACAACCATAGATCCAAAGACTCGATTAAAGCTTTTTGGGAACAAATCATATATAGGGCTCAACTACAGATCAACGCCACTGCATTCGGAGAATAAAGTCCGATTTAAGCACAAAAAATGTAAATTTAGAGGTAACGATCCAAAGACACATCATATACACGGCTCACCAACGGATCATCACCTATGCATTTCAAAGATAAACTATGATTCACCCAAAACAAACACAAATTTAACCTTACATGAGTCACCGCCTCTGCATTTCGAAGAATAACTACGATTCAACCCCAACAAACGTAAATTTAACGCGTTCTAGAGCAAGGGTTTTAAAGTCAACCCAAATAAAGGAACGCTCAACAAAAAAGCACAAAGTCATACCTGGTGACGATCGACGACAAACAACGGCCAAAACGGAAGTCAGTCGACGATTTCTAGATAGAGAGAGAGAGAGAAAGAGAAGGTAATGCAATAATGAGAAAGAAATATAAAGGGTACTACTTTCTACAACCCCCTAATTACTTTTTACACCTCCCTCCTCTCACATACTTACAGGTGGGGCCTGCGTGGGACCGACAGTTTTCCTCTGACAATGGGGGGTATAATTAGAGGTGTACAAATCAGTTTTTTTGGAAAACCAGTTACGGTTAATAACCGGTTCGGTTATTTTCAGCCAAAAAAAACCGGTTTTTTATTAACCGGTTACGGTTAATAACTGGTTTTAACTAGGAAAAATTGTAACCGGTCCTAACCGGTTGTAATCGGTTTAAAAAAACCGGTTTTTGTGTCGATTATTAACCGATATGAGTGAAACCGGTTAAAAAAACCGGTTAACAAAAACCAAAAAAAAAACCGGAATAATAACCGGTTCTACAGAAACATGCAGGAAGTTCACAGAATGTTATTTTTTTTTCATTTTTTCAGCTATTTGGGCAGTTTTTTTTCAGCTAAATGCAGTTTTTTTATACAAAAATTAACAATAAACTCATAAAGAGTTAAACACATAATAATATCATTAGTCTTGGAACAAACGGTTGTACATAACAATGAAATACGAAGGATAAACATAACAAACGAAATGCGTAAACTTAAACTATTAATCCGCAAGCACGTCCACTAATATATATATATATATATATATATTTTAGTGGAACTACAATACTAAAATATATCTTGAGAAGCGTCATTTAATCTTCTTCGGCCGAACCCGAACCCGAACTATTGCGTAGGAATTCATCTAATTCGGCTTCTTCGTCGGTCATTGGGGTTGTCAATTCGGCTTCGACCTCGTCCTCGTAAACTTCTTCTTCGTAATCTAATTCTTCCTTGAGTGAACGTTTGTCATGATCTCTCTCCGCCGCATCCAAGTAATCTTTTAAGCAAATCGACATCTCAACTGCCTTAGGTGTTAGTCGAGTCCTCCTTATCGAAATCACCCTACCACTAATAGAAAAAGCACTTTCCGAAGCTACCGTGGAAGCTTGGACCGTTAGTAAATCTCGGGCCATTATGGCTAAGATCGGAAATTGATCTTCCTTACTTTTCCACCAAGCCAACAAATCAAAATTTTTAAACTCTTGTGAACTCATCATTTGTAGAAAGTTCGACCCACCATACCGACCGAGTTCACTACTACTAGTGTTACCACGATGCATTTGACTCGACTCATCATACAATTGGTTATAAACATACAAATCGGTATCTTCCATTTGACTTGAACCTTCACCGAAAGCGGCGTTTCTCATTGACGCGTGAATGTGTGACGAGGTTGAACCATATTTTGTTACTTAAACATCAAACAATTTTGAAAGTTGATCGTTGAAACGAGATTTTGCGACTTCACCAAAGTTTGGTTCTTGAGTGGTGTTTAAATTCAATTGGTGTGCAATTTTTTCAATCAAAGACCCGGTTCCAAAAATATTAAAACAAGGGTTTAGAGCGGCGGTACAAGTGAAAACCGCCGGTAGTTCTTTAAAATATTTTCTTAATTTTTCCTTCATTGTATCCGCCATGTCACAATATGGTCTACCTCTAACCGACAACTCGTTTACTTTCAAACACATTTTAAACAAATTGTGAAGTACCAATGAACTTGTGGATAATAAACCCCTGATAAAGTCTTTGTTGATGTTTTGAAAACTTGAAGCACTTGTGTAACAGTTTCAATAGCTTCCCAACCCGATGGGTGGTAAGGCGAACACTTTCCACGACTAGCCAAAAGGTTATGAAATTCTATTAAACTTTCCTTTTGCAAAATAGCTTTTTCAAACATAATGCAAGTCGAGTTCCACCTATGAGCAACGTCCCAATTGGGTCCTAAGCATATTCGACCCGCTTCCTTACAAGTTTTAATATATTTTGAATGTCTTTGCGTGTTACTAAATATACTTCGTAACATTCTTTTGAAAGCCTCTTTTTGTGTTTCAATAACCCTTAAACCGTCTTGAACGGCCAAATTTATGATGTGTGCAACGCATCGGCTATGGAAAAAAGTACCCTCACAAATCGGATTGTATTTTAATTTTAAACGCATAACCGCGCTCGTGTTGTTTGAGGCGTTATCAAAAGATATTGAAAAAACTTTATTTTCCAATTTGTATGTTGTAATACATTTGTCGATTACTTTATATATAGCTTCACCAGTGTGAGGGTAATCGAATAATTTAAACAAAATCGTGCGTTTCATCATTTGCCACGTCGCCGGTTCAATCCAATGGGCGGTGACACAAATATACGAATCGGGTGAACCGTGCGGTGCGGACCAAACGTCGCTAGTCAAGTTAACACCGGTATCTAATTTTTCAAAATAAGAAATTAATTCTAGTTTAGTTTTTTTCCACAATTTTAAACAATCCCTCCTAAGAGTAGCACGACTTACATGGGTGTATCGTGGTTGGAGAGTTCGCTGAACCATCTTTGGATAGCATTGGTTGTCGAAGTGGTTGAACGGCAAACAGACTCAACCGGATCCAAAAAATATATAATTAAGTTAATAGATATCAGAGCACCAAAAATTAGACACCCATGAAAAACCAGGTGTACCACTAATTTGACCGGAATCTCAACATATGATGGAAACACCCCCCCCTCCCCCCACCCAACTCACATATATATAGGGGAAAGTGTTGGTGCACTTGTGTCTGTACTTTGTCTGTATACAAAACGATGTCTTTGTTAGTCTTGTAAGTTTGACCAAGTGAACCATCCTCCTGGTTTGACTTGGCCAAACAGTCAACACTTTGGTTGTAATGTGTTTGAGTCGAAGGATGGTCATCGAAGGATCACTTATATCCTTCGATGATGATAAGCTCGAAAGATGGACCTTCGATGGATGGATCACGAAAGATCACATCTTTCGTGGTACATGTTGATCGTTCGAGCTGTTTCTAGTCGATAGATGATCCTTCGATCATCTGTCTGATCCTTCGACCAGACCTGCTGTGTTCGGGTATAAATACCCGTGTGTTGTGTTCACTTCGAGAGTTAGACACCCAGACAGTTAGCAGAGAACACACACACTTAGAGAGAGTTTACAGGACTGATTTGTAAACATTGAGCTGTAACCGGACCTTTCATACGTTTAATACAAGTGGTGTTAATCGTTGAACTTTGCGTGTCGTGTTTTTACGTGTTCTATCTCGGTTTGCTATCTCGGTTGGATTCCGCACAACCGGTTTGGTTTGTATACAAGGATTAGGCGACTAGATCCTCCCCTAGCCGGACCTACAAGTGGTATCAGAGCCTTGGCTCTTCTCCTTGTTAAAACCGAGTGTTTTCGGGTGTTTTCCGGGTGTTGGAAGTTTATATTTTTCTGGAAAATCTTGTTGTTTTTGCTTGATGTTTTGTTAAAAACCTTGTTGTTTTTTCATGATTACATGTTAGTCTTTGGTTTTTGTTAAACATTTTAGCAAATATTGTGTTCCGGAAGTTTGTGGGTTTACCGGAAAACTCAGATTTTTGGGCTGTGTTCTTGACATATTCAAGTGTTCTTCATAATATTACACTCTTTGACCTTGAAATTTGAATATTAAACTTGTTTGTGCATTGAAAAGAGTAAACTGATTAAAATATTGGACATTACCTGTTTGGTGAAACCTGCATGTTCAGAAGATATGGTCTGAACATACTTTCTGCCGAAAGTTCTCACCAACCCGTCAACTTTTCACCAACCTGTCACATTTGTCAACCGTGTCAGAGCTGTTCGAAAGATACCCTTCGAAGTCGAAAGATCATCTTTCGACCAAAGGAGGTTCGACAGATAGTCATCCTTCGAGCATCCTTCGAAGTCTGAGACTTATCTTTCGTTCCAAGGAATATTTTCGAAACATACATCTTTCGGTCTACAGTACTTTTTCGAAAGATAAGGATCCTTCGGTTGGAGAATCTTTCGAAAAACTTTGTTCGAAACTCAACAGTGATCTTTCGAACCCTGTTGATCTTTCGAACAGGTGTTGATCTTTCGATCATTAGTCTGTTTGTGTTTAACAGTTTGTGTTTTTCAAGTCTTTCGAACAGGTATCCTTCGGCTGATCAAAAATGAATTCGATGTGGGGTGTTCCGGTAAATGCAGAGATGTATTTTGGTACTCCAGCTCCGGATTCGGGTTCGCAAGCTAATGCTACTTCTACCGGTCAATGGGCATTTGTATCAAATCAAGCTCCAAGTGTTCAAAGCATTTTGCTAAGCGAAAGTGAAACAGGAAGTTTGAATAGGCCTCCAAAGTTGATGCACTTAAGTGAATATCCGGGATGGTTTGGTAGATTTCATACATACGTTCTTGGTCAAAATACAGAATTGTGGTTGCGGTTCATTACCGATTTCGATCAAACAATAGAGGTTGCCGCATCATCTGCTGCCACGTTTGCAGATCTTACGGAAGATCAGAAGAAGGTCTATGATCTGGAAAAGAAGGCATACGCCATTCTCACTCAGGCTTTAAGTAAAGATATATATCATCAATTTGTCAGTTACAAGACGACAAAGAGGTTGTGGGACGCATTGAAGACAAGGGGCGTAGGAAATGAAGCGACACGACAATTGAGAAAAGAACTGCTGAAGAAAGAGTTTGATGGTTTTATTTGTATGCAGAATGAATCTCTAGGAGATTTGACAAGTCGATTTACTCA
The DNA here is from genome assembly GCA_030545235.1 of Helianthus tuberosus. Classification (NCBI taxonomy): domain Eukaryota; kingdom Viridiplantae; phylum Streptophyta; class Magnoliopsida; order Asterales; family Asteraceae; genus Helianthus; species Helianthus tuberosus. The sequence goes on from CM060371.1 coordinate 22,186,369, forward strand.
TTTGCTAACTGAATTGGCAAATACTGGGGTGGTAACGACTTCAGCAGAGATAGTGAAGAAGTTTGTAGATGCACTGCCACCTCAATGGAATAATTTCTTAGAAATTATGAGGTACAATGGCACTTTGGATACAACAAGTTTCAGTGATTTTGCTCAACTCCTGGAAAACAAGAATCAGGAAGAAACTCTCAAGGCAAAAAGAGTTGCAGTGCCACAAAATCCTGAGATTTATTATGGAACTTCTAGCACTTCTACAAAACCATCTTCACACGCTCCAATTCAAACAGCATTTGTGTCTAGCACGAGCTTGTATGGCACTCCTCCTCCAACAACAGATATGTTTGGAAATCTGCTTAATCCAGCTCCTCAACCAGCACCACAACAGCAACAGCAAATCAGAACAACTGATATATTCGGAAATCCACTTCCTCCTCAACAGCAACAGCAAGCTTGTTATGGAAGTACATCATCTGCTGGTCAACAATCAAAGCCAAATACAGTACGGCTCGACACCTCAATCTTTTCTAAAGTCAGTGTTGAAGTAGCAAAAGAACATATGGAGCTGCTAAACACTGTGGTGAGCGCATACTGTGGATTAGTGGAGGGTCATATTGGTAATATTAATCTGACACAAGAAGACTATCAGCAGATAGATAAAGAGGAGATGGAGATGATGGATATTAAGTGGGCCTTTGCCAGTGCTGTTAGGCGAGCAAAGGATTTCATGGAAAGAACAGGCCGAACCAGCTTAGAAAGCAAGAAAGACACCAAGTATGGGTTCGATAAACAGGCCGTCAAGTGTTTCAATTGTGGTGAGCGTGGTCATTTCAAGCGTGAATGTACAAGGCCATCTCAGCATGGGAACCAGAATCCTTTCCGAGGTCAAGGCAACAGGACAAATCAGAACCAAGGAAGGAACAACGAACGAACACTGGTGCCTGTCAACAACCAGAGTCAAGCAGGACCATCTAATGCCAACCAGGCACTTGTGGTTCAGGTAGATGAAGGTTGTGATTGGTCAATCCAGTTGGGAAATGATGCACCTGATGGAACAGCTTGTTTTGCTGAAGTGGTTAATGATCTTAAACACGCCAGTGGTGGAGAATCTTCCACCAATGGTAGTGAATCTTCTGAAGATGAAGACTCCTCCGGTTATAGTGAAAGTTCAGATGAAGAGTCATCCGCTTCAGGGAATGATCAGGAAGATGACACATCAGCTGCGTCAGTCGATGCTAATATTGATGAGCTATTGGAGGAAGCTGCAGCAGGAATTCAAAGAAGATCTATTTTGGTGGATCAAGCTGCTTATTCTTCGTCTTCTCTCCATTCAGCCTTTATGGCGAATGTCGACAGTTCATCAAGTCAGGTATGTGTCGATGAACCCACTTCTGTTAGCTGTGATAATTGTGATAGATTGCATGCTAGATGTGCTGATTTGGAAGCAAACATGTCTGAGTTGCAAGGCAAACACGATGCTTTACAAGCTAGTTTGTTTGAATTGCAAGACAAACATGTTTTAGTGAATGATAAGTGGTGTGAATTGCAAAGCAAGCATGAGGCTTTGCAAGAGAAATATGATGTGACATTTATTCACAATCAGAAATTGACAGTTGATCTTTCTAAGTGCACTGAAGCCAACATGTTTTATGAAAACCATGAAAAAGGATTTAAGTCAATGATTGAAACGCTAAAGAAAGATAAAACAGAGTTGACTAAAATGGTTTCCAGAAAACAAACTGACATTAATTTGTATATCACTCGTCTTGAGGTAATGCAAAAAGAAATGGCTTGTGTTAAAACAGAAAGTGGGGCGATCCGACTCAAGTTAGACAGTTATTTGAGTTCTAGCTATGTGTTGGATCACATCATTGATGTACAGAAAGAGAAAAAGGATGTCACATGCATAGGTTATAAGAAATGTCCACCACCCGTGAGAAACAACTTTGATGCACTGCCTGATGAGGAGTATAGAACTCATTTTGAACCCTCTGTTCCTTTGGACGTTGAGGAATTTGCTACAGGACTCGGATACAAGAAAGAAGTATCGTCAGATTCAGATGTGTCAGCAGATACCTTTGTAGCTGCTGAACCAAATCAGGATCCTCCAGTTGTGATTGAGGATACTGATTCTTCTGATGATGAATCCGATGATACTGATTCAGCAAAGTCTGATGCGGTGATAAAAGATGAGGACATACCTCTTGAGAATCACATCCTGTGTGATCCTCCAGCAAAACCCGCTAAGACTATTGCAACTGAGTCCTCGTCTGAGAAAGAGTTGGAGAGTGTGGATTTGCTGTACACTCTTGTTGGTGATGATAAAATCTATTCAGACAAAGATTTTCCTATTAAAAATGTTAATCAATCTTTAATCAGTAAAGTCTTTGAAAATTCTACAAGTAAGTTCTTGGGAAAGACAGGACCACATGTTACAGTCACACAGTGTCCTCCTATCCCAAAGGCTGAAGTTAGAAAACAGTTTGGGAACAAGAAATTACCAACAGTGCCAAAACAGCAAAACCATACCAAAACAAATGGTAAGGCACCGACTCAAAATCAAAAGAAGCCGAATCAGAAGAAGAAGAAGAATGTGAACTTTGTGAAATAGAAGGGAACGGACAAAATTGAAAAGTTTGCAAATCAATCTAACTTAGATTTTGTCCAGAAAGTAACAGTAATGAAAAGGAATGAACCGAATAGTTCAAAACCTAGTACCTCGAGATCACAAAGTTCATCATCGGCAAGACGATCACATGATACTTCGGGGTTTGTTGAACGAAGATCATGTTTTGAATGTGGTACAATCGGGCATGTCATTCGAAATTGCCCGTATCTTCATAAGTTGAAAGCAAAGGTTGATGATCCCCGTGGCCCAACTAACCGCAAGCAATCTGTTTCTGTAAAGCAAGATCCTCGACTCATAAGAGGGAGGGAAAAGAAACAGAAACGCCAACAGGTCAAGAAAATTGAAAAGGCGATTAAAAGTGATGTGGTTCAAAAACAATCTGTTCCAGTTAAACCAGAAAGTTCAAAAACTTCAAACAATCACGAAGTTAAATTTTCAAACAATCAAACTGGTAAAACTCAACAGACCTGGAAACCAAAATCTGTTATTGAATCAGGGGGACCATCACAATTTCCGAATCATCAAAAAGTGGAAGTTATTGTTGTTGATAAAAATGGAAGACCCAAGACCACAATGGCTTGGGTCCCCATCTCCAACTAATCGATTGAGTTTATGTGCAGGGTGTTCCAGGAGGAACTATCAGTAGTCATTGGATTGTTGATAGTGGGGCATCCAGGCACATGACAGGCGACATGAAGCTTCTCTACGACGTCAAATCTATTAGAGGAGGTTATGTTGCTTTTGCTGGAGATAAGGGCGGATACATTACTGGTGAAGGAATGATTTCCAACGGGGTCGTTAGCTTTGACAAGATCAACTTTGTGCAACAACTTGATCACAATCTTTTTAGTGTTTCTCAAATTTGTGACAAGCAGTTCTCAGTACACTTTGATGCTAATGGATGTTATGTGCTGAAACCCGGCTTCAAAATTCCAAAAGAATGGATTCTCTTGTCGGCTCCAAGGATAAATGATCTGTATGTCCTTGATATGAGCCAAGCTATCACAACGTCTGCACAAGCAACTTGTTTCGTTTCCAAAGCCACAGAAAAAGACACAATCTCTTGGCACAGACGAATGGGTCACATTCACTTACGCAAAATGAATCATTTGGTATCAAATGAATTGGTGAATGGTGTTCCTCTTAAAAACTTCCATCTTCAAGACGTCTGTGTTTCGTGCCAGAAAGGAAAACAAACGAAGAAGCGACACCCTACAAAGAAAGTCAACACGGTGGCTGTTCCTCTTGAACGTTTGCACATGGATTTGTTCGGTCCTGTCAAGCACAAAAGCATTAGGAATGATCAATATTGCCTCGTGATAACTGATGATTATTCAAGATTTTCTTGGGTGGCGTTCATGGCACATAAGAGTGAAACCTTCGGTATTATCAAAAACTTGATCATTCAGATTGAGAATCTGTACAACTTGAAGGTTAGGCGGATACGTAGCGACAATGGTACTGAATTCAAAAATCATGCCATGGCGGAGTTTTGCACTTCAAAAGGTATTCTTCACGAATTTAGTGCAGCTTACACTCCTCAACAGAATGGCGTCGCTGAACGTAAAAACCGCACATTGATCGAGACTGCTAGGACTATGTTGGTAGAATCGCAGCTACCCATTCCATTCTGGACTGAAGCTGTGTCTTCTGCATGCTATACGTTAAACCGAGTCCTTACAGTCAAAAGGCACAACAAGACCTGCTTTGAGCTTATCAACAAACGGAAACCAGACTTGTCCTATCTTGAACCGTTTGGAGCTCCATGCACAATTATTCCACCCCAAACTTAAGAGTCTGGAATCTAGAGACTAAAAGGGTCGAGGAATGGTCTGAAGTCAGAGTACAAAGGCACTCTTTACCGGTTAGAAATCCTGGTCAGCCTTGGATGTTTGAGTACGATGACTTTTTCAATTCGATCAATGTTGAAGCCGTTGAAGAAAGTGCTGCGGCAAGGATGTTTTTCGAGAGTGACAACGCAACAGATTCACCGTTGGTTCGTCCCATTATAGTCAATCAAGAACCATCTTCGGTGAACAATAATGCTCTCGACAATGAGGATTTTCAAGATGCTACCGAATTGAACGAATCTTCAGAGGATGATGAATTTCTAGATGCAGATCAAGAAGCTCCAACAGCAGTTCATGGTATTTCAGAGGGTACACCTCCAGTGGATGTCCCTAGAACAGCTGAAGCTACTGCATCATCCTCTTCGTCAATTCCGGGCCTTGAATTGATTGTTGATCTGAATCTCAACAATCTGGGTACAAATATTCCAGTTCAAGATAATCCAGAAACAAGGATTCATAATACCCATCCTCAACAAAACATCATAGGAAATGTTCAAAGTGGCGTTCAAACAAGAAACATGTTGCGAAACAACAACAATGCAGGCTTGTATGCAACTATCCGAGAATCTGGTCAACAAAATGATTGGTCTTTCGCGTGTTATGTCTCACAGGAAGAACCAAGAACTTGGAAAGATGCATTGAAAGATAGCTCATGGGTTGAGGCAATGCAGGAAGAACTGCAACAATTCCAGAAGCTTGGTGTCTGGAAACTCGTAGAGAAACCTGCTGGTTATAAGAAGATTGGTACCCGTTGGGTGTTTAAATGCAAAAAGGATGACCGTGGGATCGTTATCCGGAACAAAGCAAGGCTAGTCGTTCAAGGTTTTCGTCAGATTGAAGGGATCGACTACAACGAAGTGTATGCACCTGTTGCACGTCTAGAAGCCATTCGGATTTTTCTGGCTTATGCCTCATTCAAAGGTTTCAAGGTATACCAGATGGATGTGAAAAGTGCATTCTTACATGGTGTGGTAGAAGAAGAGGTGTACGTCGAACAGCCTCCAGGTTTTGAAGATCCTATCCATCCCGATCGGGTTTGGTTGCTCAACAAAGCTCTATATGGTCTACATCAAGCACCGCGAGCTTGGTCCGCAACCTTATCTAATTATCTGCTGGAGAATGGATTTCGCAGAGGTCTTATCGACTGTACTCTTTTCATCAAAGAACAAGATGGAGATCTTCTACTGGTACAGGTATACGTTGATGATATTATATTTGGTTCTACTAATGATGTTTTGTGTAGGGATTTCGAGCGTGTAATGCAGGATAAATTCGAGATGAGTGCTATGGGGGAAATGACTTTCTTTTTGGGCCTACAAGTACAACAAACCGAGTCTGGGATATTCATCCATCAGACTAAATATGTTGGTGACATCTTGAGCCGGTTCCAGATGTCTGATGCAACGCCCATCGGTACCCCATTGCCACAAAATCACGGAATTACTCCAGACTTGAAGGGTCAAGATGTTAGCCCCTCATACTACCGCGCGATGATCGGATCTCTTATGTACCTCACAGCATCAAGACCAGATATAATGTACCCAACGTGCCTGCTTGCCAGATATCAAGTCAACCCGAAGGCCTCACATCTTGCAGCTGTAAAAAGGATTTTTCGTTATTTGAAGGGTTACCCTGACACCGGTCTGTGGTACCCTAGGGATAATAACTTTGACTTGATCGCATTCAGTGATTCTGATTTTGGCGGATGCAAAATCGACGGCAAATCCACAACGGCTGGATGTCAGTTTTTGGGAAATCGCCTAGTCACATGGCAGTGCAAGAAGCAGACGTGCGTCGCTACATCAACATGCGAAGCTGAATACATTGCTGCCTCAAGTTGTTGCTCCCAAGTCCTATGGATCCAACAACAAATGCGTGATTACGGTTTTGAATTCCTAACTACTCCTATTTACATTGATAATTCTGCTGCATTACAGATCACTAAAAATCCTGTGCAGCATTCAAAGACTAAGCACATCGACATTAAGTATCACTTCATACGTGATTGCTTTGAGAAAAGGCTAATCGATGTTGCTTACGTCCACACCGATGACCAACGTGCCGACCTTTTTACCAAAGCTTTTGACAAATCAAGATTTGACTATTTATTATTGGTAAACGGCATTAAGGTCAAGCAAGAGTAAAACCAACATCGGAAAATCATTTTTGTAAATGCCTTTGTGTTTTAAATTTATTTTAGTTTGTTGATTTTAGGGGGAGTAAATCCAAAATTTGAAAATCCAAAAACATTGAAAAATTTCAAAAACACAAAAACAATAGAAAATCAAAAATGAGTTTCCTGGCGAGAAAAAGAGAAAATGATAGTACATCAGTGGTCTGTCTAAACCTCTTTAAACCTAAAATTTGAAAAACGATAAGCAGCTCTATATAAGATGTATCGGTAGGCTCACAATCATTTTAAAGTGTGCAGGGTGATATAAATCTTAAATCGACTGAAGACTGGGTGGGAACCATTCATTGGCATATGGTCTTGGTACCGAAATTTCGTTTGAGAGATTGCCGAGGTTCTGAGATATTCGGTCTTTATGCTGCTTATCATCTGGGTATCATGGTTGTTTCTTTTACCGAAATATAACGGGGACGCAAGTCTAGATCTTCCATGATACTATTCATACGTGTACATATTGCATACGACCTCAATAAGTGATCAACAATCACATGTCCAAACAAATAAGTGATAATATATCACAAATTCTTTCCGGGAGTCAAGTTCGTCTCTCTGCTGTACGAAAGTACTGACCTGTTCACGGACTTGCTCCTGTGCCCTCATGCATCGAAAATCAAGTTCCTCATCAATAAGTGATTATATCACATAGGACTTGTTTTCAATCAAAATAAGTGAGAATCTCACATCATATACGGTCAAACAGATGATAATCGGTATACTCACCGGTAAGATGAACCCTCGTGCATACCTTGATACGGGAATGTGTCGTGATGTGGATGAACACCGGTCGGTAAGTATAAATCATACCTTAAAGTATCCCCTCGCAATGATTACATCTGATAAGTTGAGCTTATGTGGACAACAATACCGATAATTGTTATAGGATGCTTATCTTAATGTTAACTAATTGAACAAAGAGAGTGTTTTGGCATGACCGTACACTGATATGATTCTCTTACCCTCGAAACTCGCAAAAAGAATCTTTGTATATATTTATTTACTGCTTTCAGTCTTTACATTTGAAATATTCAAAAATACCAAAAAGATTTTAAGTGTGTTTTAATATAAACTTTATAAAAGTCAAAAAGATTTTATTTCTATTTTATTTTCGATCGTACGATGTTGGAGCTCGAGTCTTCGTTACCTGAAACCTGAACGAAAACCGAAAATGACTAAATCTTCATAAACGGTCGAAATTTGCAAGTCTTGAAAGTTAAAATTGAAATTGATAAATTATTTTAAACTTTCAAACTGTCGGACGATGTGTGTTTGAACAATGGTCACATGTGTGTCGTTTGTTTATGTTTACTATATTCCAAGCAGTTGTTCTCATTACGCGTTTAGATTTCTTGCATGTGCAGATTCTAAAGGCTAGGAGAACATGGTCGATGACAAGCTTCGGAATGAAGACACGACGTGAAGGCACTCAAATGATGAAGATGATCGAGTTGCCGCTGACCATCATCAACACCACAAGGATCTCACTTCATAAAGATCAAGTCATTCACGAGCATAACTCAAGGGGGAGCTTATGTTAAGGGGGAGTTTGTCAACACACTTCCTACATGATACGGGGAGTTTGTTGATACACTTTCTGCTTTCAAGACGTGAAGACTTTAAAGATCCTCCGACATTGAAGACGTGAAGAGACGTCAAAGACTTGAAGACACGAGAGACTTACAAGAATGAAGATCAAGACAAAGCTACAGCCAAGGGGGAGTTTGTTGGTGCACTTGTGTCTGTACTTTGTCTGTATACAAAACGATGTCTTTGTTAGTCTTGTAAGTTTGACCAAGTCAACCATCCTCCTGGTTTGACTTGGCCAAACAGTCAACACTTTGGTTGTAATGTGTTTGAGTCGAAGGATGGTCATCGAAGGATCACTTATATCCTTCGATGATGATAAGCTCGAAAGATGGACCTTCGATGGATGGATCACGAAAGATCACATCTTTCGTGGTACATGTTGATCGTTCGAGCTGTTTCTAGTCGATAGATGATCCTTCGATCATCTGTCTGATCCTTCGACCAGACCTGCTGTGTTCGGGTATAAATACCCGTGTGTTGTGTTCACTTCGAGAGTTAGACACCCAGACAGTTAGCAGAGAACACACACACTTAGAGAGAGTTTACAGGACTGATTTGTAAACATTGAGCTGTAACCGGACCTTTCATACGTTTAATACAAGTGGTGTTAATCGTTGAACTTTGCGTGTCGTGTTTTTACGTGTTCTATCTCGGTTTGCTATCTCGGTTGGATTCCGCACAACCGGTTTGGTTTGTATACAAGGATTAGGCGACTAGATCCTCCCCTAGCCGGACCTACAGAAAGATAATAAGAAAACTCATCTTTGTAAGAAAAAATTATATAACCATTGCTAAACCCTAAGGCTATAAGGTGTGGTTATAACCCTCCTGACCATCATCACCTTTCACGTCAGTGTCATGTCATCCACCTCTAATCCACCATCCAAAACCAATACCTTAAGGGTGTGGTCATGACCCAAACCATTATCCCCTGATTTATTTTAATTTATTTTTGTCTAAAGAAAAAAAAATGATTTCTTAAAAAATGGAAAGGAGGGCCATAGTTGTCATGGTTTAATCCATGCAAAACATGGTGGATCATGCAACCGGGTTGTTTAGCCTTCCATTCATGTACATCATATCCCAACCATGACCCTCACACCCTTTAGCCTAAGAAAAAAATCCTAAACCGAAAAAAAACTAAACCCTAATAGCTAAGTACTAAAGGCTAACACCTAAGAGGATTCACATTCAATCCACCATATTTTCATCCTAAATTACACTAAAAAACACTACATTTTCTCTCTCCTTTTCAATTAAATAATATTTTTTTATACCTTTATTATTATCTTTTCTCTCTCCTCCACCCACAACTAATTTCAAAATATATTAAAAAATTATAGGGGGTGAACAGTGTCCCCCAAATATACAGATGAACAGTAACATTTTCTCTCTCCTCCACTCACAACCAAATTTATACTCTTTATATTTTAAAAACACCACACACATAATTTAGTTATTTGGATGTGAATGCTCTAAAACCTGAAAGCTAAATGCTAAAACTAAACCCTAACCTCTAAAATTTATAACTTAGGGTCAAGGGAGTGGTTACCTATTCCAAATAGGTAAACTCCTAATTCACCCAATCACACATTGCCATGTCAATTCATCTAAATTAGTTACCTAATGTTCACAAACATTGGCGGCGGTGGTTTACTTAATAGGGTTTAGGTAAACTATTTAAAAAAAAGAAAAAAAATGTGTGATTGGTTGAGAAGTAATGGACCCCACCACACACCCATCTCTCCCCCCTTCCCTCCCTCTCACCGAATCGGTGTAGCTTCACCGAACCCCTCAACTAAAATCGGTAAAGAGGTTGTTGGCGGTGCTTTACCGCTTCGGTAAAGGTGGTTACCAATGGAGTTTACCTTCGACTCCGTTCACCTTAAACCCTTAAAACTAAACACCATAAAAAGTTAAACACAAATATCAATTGTTTGAAATAATTTCATTTTCTTAGGAAAAAGAGTTTTCTCATTTCCTCTCTCTCTATATTGTGGTGTGCCAACATGTAGACGTGGGTTAGCGTGTGTAGGAGAAAGTATGGGTCACTAGTGTTTAGTGTTCATGTGTTTTATTTGTCTTTTAATTATTTTAGTTTAATTAATTAGGTTACTGGTTCAAGATGGTTATTAGAGTAGTGGTAGCTAGTTTCATGCACTATTGTTTTGTTAGAGTATTTTTTCTTTCACACATGTAAGCTATATATGTGAAACCATTATATTTTCAATGAATTATGAATGAAACATATGAATTATGTCTAAATTAATTAATTATTAACTACATATACAAAACCCATGGCCGGGAATAGTGCCAGGCAACTGCCTGGCACCTGGTAATTGGCCGTTTTGGGCGGCGACTTCTTGCCATCATTGGACAAGAGTATTGCAGTTTTACCCCTGCTTCCAAATCAACTACCTTCACCGTAAACGCCATAGGTTCAGCCGTTAAAAGTCAGTTGTCGGAAAATGTTAGCTTCACTGAAACGAGCTAGAGCTTTTGGAGTTGTACTATAAAGATGCCCATCCACATCAAAATAAGACATGCAAGCTCAGATCTGGTCGCCGGAGGTTTGCCGGAAAGCTAGATTGGCCGGCCGGATCTAGGGTTTAACTGGTGCAAACGGGTAGAGAGATAAAAAGAGAATGAATAGGGACGAAGTAGATGCTGGTAGGCAGCCGAGGGTTTCTTCGCGGCGAAAGTTCTAGGGGTTTTCGGGCGGTGTTAGCACGATGGAGAGAGAGAGAGAACGGATTGGTTAATGGTGAGAGTGAGAGCGACAGATTAGATGCTGCTACTTGATAGTGTCGGTGGCGAGACAGAACAGAAGGAGGAGGTCGCTGCCGGTGAACAAACCGGGTACTTTTAAACAAGATGTTGAAATGAGAGAGATGATGGCATTGGTAATATAAATAATTGAAGATGTGGTTGAGGTTTCAACGTGGCTCTTGCTATTTCTTTTTTCTTGCCAACACAAAATAATGATAAAAGTTTACTTTATATTTTTTTCCAGCATATGATTTTCCATATTTAGTTGGTGAGTTTTTTTAAGAAAAAGAATAATCGGTTCAGATTATCAAACTTCAAAATTTTTGAAAGCTATTCATTTTCTCAAGTAACCTTCTTTTCTCCCTTTTTAAAAATTAATCAATCATGTAAATAATAAAGATTCTAACTTTCGATAAATAATTGATTAAATTGAATAATTAAGATAATATTAATTAATATATGACATTTAATAAAGATATATTAGCGGCGCCGACCAGGCAATAGGTCAGGCCCTTTATTGGGCTAAATGGGCGGCAACTTCAATAGTGGCAAGCAGCTGCCTGACACCAGTGTTGTAGAAGGCGCTAGGCGCTAGTCGGGCGGTGAGGTACCGCCTAGGGATTAATCGGGATTAATCAGATTGGGATTTTTATATGTATTTTTTCAAAATTATATATATATACCCAATAATATAAAAATAATACTTCAAAATTCACATAAATACTTCAAGTTTCAGATAGTATGGTTCGATTTTGACCGATTTTGACTGATTCTGACCAATTTTGACCGCCTAGGACCGCCTGGGACCGATTTTGACCGATTTTAACCGATTAATATAGGCCGATTAATCCGATTTTTGACCGCCTAGGACCGATTTTGACCGACTTTGACCGACTCCGATTAATTGGCCGACTAGCTCAAAATTAGTCAGTAAGTAGCCGCCTAGCGCCTAGGCGCCGATTAATCGGCCGCCTAGGCCGATTTTTGCAACACTGCCTGACACTCCCCTATTGGCCCAACAAATTTACGATTTTATCTCGCGTTAAAATTACGATTTTGCAATCAGTTAAAAATTATGTTTTTTCCATCACATAAAATAAATTTACGCTTATGCTCCCAGCTAAATGTTTCAATTTTGCCCCAGGTTAAAAGTGACGATTTTGCCCCGTTTCAATTTACAGTTTTGCCATTAGTTTTTTCCCTTAAAAATAAGATTTTCCCATCAGTTCAAAATTATGTTTTTACCCCCGCTTAAAAATAAATTTACGCTTTTGCTCCCAGCTAAAAATTCCAGTTTTGCCCTCCGTTCAAAATTACGATTTTGCCTCGTAGAAATTTATAGTTTTGCCAGTAGTTTTTTTTTCCTCACAGCCAAGTTACGATTTTACCCTCAACTTAAATTTACATTTTCCCCATCGTTTTTGTTTGTTTTCCTGTTGACATTACAAGTTTGCCCCCAGTGTAAAATTACAGTCGTGCCGGCAACTTCCTGGCACTCGCCCGTTGGTCCATTTAGTTTACAATTTATCCCCGAATTAAAATTATGATTTCGCCCTCAGTTAATAATTAGGTTTTTCCCATCGTTTTAGTTTTTTTACCAAAACTATAAAGAATTTTTGTTTTCATTGGTTTACTCGATTTAATTTTTTTTCGTGTCAAGGAGTTGCCTAACACTAGCTCATTAGTCCTGAAAAATTACAGTTTTGCCCTGAGCTCAAAATTACGGTCTTATCATCGTTTTTGTTTTTTTTTCCTAGCAAAAATATAGTAGTCTTTTTTTAATTTGTTGAGAATTATCGGCCATCGCCCCGCAACGCGGGTGGGGCATCTACTAGTTCTCTACAAATGAAAAGTATAGATCATTTAATAACGATTCGGTTCGTAGCATATATATATATATATATATATATATCATTTAATAACGATTCGGTTCGTAGCATATATATATATATATATATATATATATATATATATATATATAGAGGCCGGTTAATGTACAATACCTCTTATCCTACATTATGTACGCGATGCCCTCAGCCGTACGATCTTCAATCGATCAAACGCGGACGAAACTAATTTAAATGATTAAATTAATCATTTTAATATATCTAAATCATACCAGGAAGGTTAAAAACGTCATTGCGAGGTCATAAATCTTTGTAATTGACCGATGATAGTTCAAAATCAAACCCTAAATCAAATTCAAAAACCCGAAAATCTTCTTCCCCAACCTCCCTTCGTTCCTTTTAGTGCGATATCGATAATAAGAACTACTAATTTGGGAGTTATAAGGGTCAAACGGAAGAAGACTGACAATGATCGACCAACAATCGAAGAAGATGAACAGTAACACACACACAGATTTTTCACATGCGATATTCAATTTTCCACATGCGATTCTACACACCCCATGCCATTTTTCACATTACCCCATGCTAGCCATTTTTTCACATGCGATATTCAATTTTCCACATGCGATTCTACACACCCCATGCCATTTTTCACATTACCCCATGCCATTTTTTCACATGCGATATTCAATTTTCCACATGCGATTCCCATGCCATTTTTCACATTACCCCATGCCATTTTTCACATGCGATATTCAATTTTCCACATGCGATTCTACACACCCCATGCTATTTTTCACATTACCCCATGCTAGCCATTTTTTCACATGCGATATTCAATCTTCCACATGCGATTCTCCACACCTCATGCCATTTTTCACATTACCCCATGCCATTTTTTCACATGCGATATTCAAATCTTCCACATGCGATTTTGTCCATCTACACACCCCATGCCATTTTTCACACTACCCCATGCTAACCATTTTTTCACATGCGATATGTATTGAATTCGCACCAGATCTGCACCTGATCGAACGGCTGGGATGATCGCGTACGTATCGTACGATAAGCGCATTTGTATTTTACTCTTTACCTATATATATATATATAACAAGGATAAATCGAAAACACGGTTCAGTTAAAAAAAACTCAGAAAACTGCCTAATAGCCATTGATTTGTATTAATTTACGGTTGTGATCATTTCAAGATTCAAATATGATTACTTATAAATATAATATAATATAATTAAAAGTACAAAAAGGGTAATTTTGAAAATGGGTGTAAATTCATATTTCAAATCCATATAAATCCATCAAATCCATTCTCTTTCCTTATTTTCTCAATCATCTTTCATTTTTTTGATATTAAAAGTACTTTTATATATGTAATCATTTATTTTTGTCTTATGGAATTGTTAAAATATATTACTAAAAATACATATAAGAATTGTGTTTTGATAGTGTAATATCGTCTTATTGTATTTGATCGTGTAATATTGAATGCATGTTACATCTTTTTATGTATTAAAAATACTGTAAGAGTCACTTTCTTGCAACTCCATCAAAAAAACGTAACATAAAAACATGTAAATGTTACTTAAACATGAAAATGTAACATAGAAATGTTATACACAAAAATGTAACATGTAAATGTTACATAAATATGAAAACATACCATGTGTAACAATAACAAAAACCACTTTATGTAACACTTTGTTTCTGTAATCATCTATAACAAATAACACTTTGTTTCTGTAACATGATAGGTAGATGTGTAACAACTACAACAAAACCTACTTTTTACATGATAAAAAATGTAACATGCAACTATAAAAATGTTTCATATCTGAACCCAGTTGTTCAGATTTTTCTTGACAAAGCACCTTCACCACCATCTTTAACCACCTACAAAAACCCTTTTCTCCTTCACCATGGCGGCGACGTTCTGTCGAGAAAAAAATCCTTCAAATAATAAAAAAATATATAACTAACAAACGAAGTATAAAACTTCCATAGATCTGAACCCAACAAACACGAACCATCAACATGGATGTTACACAAAAATTGTAACACAACCATGACTAATTTAATTTCTGCTACATAAAAAAATGTTACATTGTTAAGACTCTGTTGTTACACTCATATGAATCCCCTGATTTTTGTAAATTAGCATATTTGTTTCACGTAAAAAAATTCACTTTATTTTTATTATACAAAACCCACCTTGTTATTTTTATGTAACAACAAAACTCACTCTGTTTCATGATTATATCAAGAAAAAACTACAAATAATAACATTAAATAAGAAAGTAACTTAGATTTTAATCCAATAAACATGAACTTAAATCAAATTGTTTTGATTGGTTCAGATCTGAAACAAATTTTACACAAAAAATTGATACAAATCAAGTGAAATTGACCTGTAATAATCTCACCTAGACCTTATTGGCCAATAATAATCCCACCTAAGAATATTCCCGCCACCAGTCCCATCTTTCACTTATTTTTCCTACAATGGCCCCTCCCGTTAAAAAAACTTAACGGAGTTAAGCTTTTTTCCAAATTACAAACATATTTTTTAGGGCTTTTGATTAGAACAACGATACGAGTCTAATGATGTAAAACTTGGCTCGAAACGATGCTCCAAACGATGAAAACAACGCTTCAATTCGGGTGTTTAAATTTCCAATTAACAAAAATCAAGTCACTTGGAGCACCATTTCGCAGTAAGTTTTACATCAATAGACTCGTATCATCGTTCTGATCAAAAGCCCTAAAAAATTTGTTTGTAATTTGGAAAAAAGCTTAACTTCGTTAAGTTTTTTTAACAGGGGACCATTGTAGGAAAAATATGTGAAAGGTGGGACTGGTGGGGGGAATATGCTAAGGTGAGATTATTAATGGCCAATAAGGTCTAGGTGTGGACACTTTTTTCAACGTGATGCTCATAAGTCCACTCAGTAAGATACAACTTCCGGGGCCTTATGGGGCCCTTGGTTTTAGCTACTGATGACGGGGCTGCATCGGGGACCGGAACAGGGACACGAAGCTTCTCCGTGATATTCCAGATGAGTTGAAAGACTATGATTCCCTCCCTTGACATCCACTCGCCCTAATGAATAAGCAGGAGAAAATCCACAAGCTTTTACCCGCACCATGGCCTGCCAAAAGTAGAATCGGGGGAGGCTTTGGAAGAAAGGTTTTGAACTAGAGAGGGACCTCCCTACCCCGTGACAGATTCACTAGAGGAATGTCAGGTTATTTTTCAACACTACTACACAAACATGTTTCAGCTACGGAGTTTTACTATGGAAAAAATTTCGTCGCAACTTTGCTACGAATTCGCTATGGATTCGCTATGAACATATTTTGCTACGGTTTAGCTACGGATTTTCCATTGCAAAAAATATCCGTAGCAAAATAAGTAGCAATTTTTTTGCTACGAACATATTTGCTACGGTTTAGCTACGGATTTTCCGTTGCAAAAAAGATTTGTAGCAAAGTCCACGACTTAATATAATTCATAGCAAATTTGTAGCAAAATAGTGTTAAAGCCATATTTTAACTACGGATATTCTGTAGAAAAAAAAACATTCGTAGCAAAGTATGTCGCAAAATTAAGAAAATAAAAATTCATAGCTACATTTGTAGCAAAATTTAAGCAATAAATATTTGTAAATAAGTGAATAAAATCCATGGCAAATTTCGTATCAAAATCAAGAAAAAAATATTAAATAAAGAAAAAAGAATATTGTAGAAATTCGTATGCAAAGTTATGAAAATAAGTGTTTAATTCAATAAGTCAAAAACTTAGTAGGAAAAGTGGTAGCAAACTAAATAAAATAATTACTTAAAATATAATAAATAAATATATTCTACCAAAATTTTAAAATATTTTTTTTAAATAGCTAAAAATAACTTAATAAAATCCATCACGAAATCCATGCAAATTCAAGAAAATTAACATGTAAATTAGTTGAAAAACTATAATATGTAGATAGTAAATCAAGAAATAAAAATTTAAAAGAAAAAAATATATATCAATAAAAATCATACCTTATTAAGGGTGTCCAGAGTTGGGGCGGTAAACCCACTCGGCACCGAACCTGATCCACCGCCAACGTTTTACTGCGCCGATGTTTACCAAATTGGGGGAGATTTTCGTTGAAGCATCACGGATTCGGTGAAGGGAGGGAAAGGGGAAGAGAGAGGGTGCGTGGTGGGGTCCATTTATTTTCAACCAATCACACATTTTTTTTAAATAGTTTACCTAAACCCCAAGTGTTTAACCATCGCCAACGTTTTTTAGCATTAGGTAAACAATTGACATGGCGTTATGTGATTGGGTGATTTAAGAGTTTACCTATTCCAAGTATTTAACCACTCCCTATACCCGTTATCATGACTCTTAAACGCCAATATAGCTCATTAAGACATGTTTAACCTATTATAACTCATTAAGACATGTCTTGGTTATTCAAGGTTAACATGGGTTAAACAAAAGTCAAACTTTTGGTTTTCTTTTTTTTTTTTTTTTCGTTTTTTCCTTTAACCCCAATGTTTTGCATCTTTTGTATTTTAACCCAATATTTTTTCACTTTCAACATTGGTCTCCTATACTTTTCATTTTTTACAAATTTTTCGTTTTTATGTTTCGTCTAAACTTTGTGAGTCAACACGCCACAACGAACGTGTGTGGTTCAACCTTTTATGCCTATTTTTCCTGTTTAACGGCTCCGTCGCAGTGTGGACATAGAGTATCTCGCCTATCAAGCCGAACAGGGAGGTTGCGAGGGTGGCAGTCGGGATGAGCCAGATGTGGAACAATCTGCATAGGTGTCCCAATGATGTTGTTAACGACAAAGATGTGTTGCTCTCCAGTGTATACTTGCTTTTTCTTCCCCGTTCTTATTTTTGTTTTTTTAAATGACTTTCTTTTGCCAGGTGGGTAGTGTATATAGTTCCTTGTCCGAGGACGCCTAATGGAAGATGACAAACCGCAAGCTGAATGGCAGAGAGACAACTATTATTGATACGATAGCGGGCATGTTTCTGTTTCCGCGGATTCTTGTTGGTAGTTCCAAGCTCGTGTTTGCATCAGATGCCTCCTTTTCTCCCGTTACTATTGTTCAAATTTGTTTACTATTGTAACTCTCGCAAGAGAGGAGAGTTTAATCTTCTCCGGTGATGGGCCAGTGGTCTCATATAATGAGTTCTTTCCCTCCCAGCGAGGTGTTGGCCACGCGGGTGAGAAGGCGGGGAGTGAAGCTGGGAACACTGATGGTTCTAGAAGTGTGGAGGTTCAAGCATTGGGGGCAATAGTGCAAGCGGTAGTGTTGGTGTTTGGGTGTTAAAAAAGGCTTGCAAGATTCCTTGAGCTTGATAAGTTAAGTTCAAGTTCAGTCTAATTTATTAAACAAGCTTATTTTCAGGTTTAAGCCCCTTTGTTAAATGAGTTTATTTTTAGGCTTGATCTCGTTTATACTTGTCTTGATTCAAGTCTTTAGCGAGTTGACTTCGAGTAAATCACCAGTGGCTTGAGTCCGTTTATGGCGTAGTTTAACTTTTTTTTAGTTTTCAATCTTAATTTTATAGTTAAATTAAGAGTAAATTGCCATTTTAGTTCCTGAGTTTTGATCAAAATTGCCACTTTAGTCCAAATAGTTTTTTTCTTGCCATTTTAGTCCAAATAGTTTTTTTCTTGCCATTTTAGTCCAAATAGTTTTGTTTTCTGCCATTTTAGTCCCTGACTTTTGTCTTTTTTTTACCATTTTCATCCAACCCACTAACTACATTCAAAAAAATTTAGTTAACTTAGGTGAATTTTGGTCAAACCACATTTTTCTTTCTTTTTTTGCAGGTGCGATGGTATGGGGATGGTGTTGTGCCGATTTATAGTGAAGATGATGGTGGTGGTTATTGGTTTTACGATGATGGCGGCGGTGTTGGTTGATGACGTGGGTGGCGGAAAAGTGGCCGATGGTGGTGAAAATGGTGGGTGGTGATAGTGGTGGGGTGGGTGTGTGGGTGGTGACGGTGCAGGCAGGTGATGGCTATGATAGAAGGTTTTGATGGGGTGGGTGGTGGGAGGTGGTGGTGGTGGTCGATGAAAATGACAAAAGTCAGGGAAAAATGGCATAAAACAAAACTATTTGAACTAAAATGGCAAGAAAAAAACTATTTGGACTAAAGTGGTAATTTTGGTCAAACCTCAGGGACTAAAATGGCAATTTACTCTTAAATTAATAAATACTTTTCAAAATTTAAATTCAAAGTTCATTTATCAAAATCACCTTTAAATATTACTTCCCTCCAAAACCAAAATGTAATTTTAAGAATCCCCCAAAATCAAAATATGTTCCCCCAAAATAAATATAACTGTCACCACTTTCCCTCTTTTCCCCTCTTTCACTAAAACTGACTCAAATCACCCCTATAATTTCATCAACTCCCTCCTCAAATCTATTCATATTACATCTCATATTCTTGTCCAAATCTAAGCATATGGTATCGTGGAGAAAGAGAAGATGGGTGTGGAGAAAGAAAAGATGGGTTGATTCTGTTGTGTGTTAGCAAAGTATTATCAAAGTTAATGGAGGTAGAATCAAGCATTATCAAAGTTAATGTTATTCGATTCGGATAAGTGCTGAGAATTTCAAACTCCAGATCCCTACTTGGTCTCGTTGTGTTATTGTATTCGCCAACGGATATGCTATTTGCTAAATTGTTATTCATATTTAATATAACAGTAATTCAGATTTCAGATTTTATATATTTTTTTATACGACGGTTAAGCGTATAAAGTGTCTTGTTTCAGAAACTCGGAAACTTTGTAGCTGTCATTCGGAACAATTGCAGATAAATTCGATGGTTGAATAGAAGCCTTAATATTGGGTTGAATCATGGAGGTAGAAATTTTACCTTCTTTTTCAATTTATCGTGGAGGTAGAAATTTTAATTGATTTGGGTATTTGTTTATTTAAAATGGGTCACAAAATAAAAACTTTTAGCATAGATAAGGGAGCTTTTCTTTTAAAGGAAGGGAACCTATTTTAAATTGGTTGAGCTAATAGTTGTTTAATGTTCTAGTTCATTTTTTTTGTGCATTAATTATTTAAAAAAGTTGGTCATATATGCAGCAGGTTGAACTTGGATTTGTGCTACGAGGTCCATTATGAAGAACAACTTATAATTACATGTAAGTAATTACAATTTAGTACTAATCCATGATTTTAATTGAAACTTTGGTAGATGTGTATTAAATAAGATTTTTTCTTTGTTAACAGATTAGGCATTCTACTACATATATGTCATCCGTTTCATCAACTTGTAAAAGCAAACACAATGTTTCTTTATTATTAATTTCATGGATGAAGGAACAAGTAACGAAGTTAAAACAAGATATAGTAGAGAAGCATGCTATGTTGGAGAAATTGAAGAAAATACAAGGTTGTACGTCAGAATGAATGGAATATCAAATGTTGTTACAATATGCGAGAAAGATTTCCATCAAGTTAACATATGGGTTTATCTTAGTAAACATTATAATTCGGATTTTATTGTATCGTTTTTGAATAATTTTGATCTTTATTGTATGACATTTGAATATTTTATATAGTTTGATTGCATAATTATCTTTGGTATGATTTGTATATATTTATTGAAATTTGACAAAATGTTAATAAGAAACAATTGGAAAATAATATTAAAAAAAATATTAGAAAAAAGCCTTAGTTTAGTCTGTAGCAGAAACTTTACAAACCCATAACAAAAACCTTTAAATTTTTGTAGCTAAATGCATAGCAAAAATCTTACTTAGTTCGTAGCAAATTTATAGCTAAATTTTGTAGCAGAAAAACCCTAGCAAAATGCATAGCAAAAACTTTGTAGCCAAATCCATTGCAAAAGCTCTATGGTAGCTAAAAATTCGTAGCGAAATTTTGTAGCTAAAAATCCATAGCTAAAATTTTGTAGCAAACTTGGTAGCGAACATTATCGTAGGAAAATCTGTAGCTAAAATAGCGACGTCCCTTCTTGTAGCTAAAACCGTTGCAAATATGATTTTCATAGCTAAAATTCGTAGCAAATAAATCAGCGACGGGACTTGTAGCTACGAACCAGTTTTGTAGCAAATCTGTAGCAAAATGGGTGTTTGCTACCGATTTGCTATGGATTTGGCCATAGCAAATACTTATTTTTGTAGTAGTGCAAGGAGGCGGTTGAAAGACCGGCCTTGAGAGGACATTCTCTTTCTTGAGCTTTCGTGGGTTACAAGATCGACTAGCACATCCAGCTTACTCTATGGACAGCCCAGCCAGATGAAGGATCAAGGAAATCGGGATCAGCTGCCTTTACTTTATTTAAGGGGGGTCTTGAATCTCATGTCATCAAAAGTAGGCAGGCTTTGAACAACCAGATAAGAATCAGTTCCACAAGGGCTTTCGTCCATCTTTCGCCCATCTATCTCCGGATGCAAGCATTTATCTTGAATGGTGCAGTTATCATATCTCTTAGAATTCCCCTACAAATCAATAATAAAAAACAACAGATAGATAAAACAAGAACTTAAAAACCTTCATCTTCTTGAACAAAAAAAAAAAAATTGCAGATCCACAAAATTCGCCTTCTTAAAAAAATTTCGAACAAAAACCTTCGGCCTCCTCAAAAACGTAAAAAAATGTCTAATTTCACCGGATCTTTGCCTAGTTCGAACAAAAACCTTCAGCCGTCTCTTCTATATCTGATTCATCATCTTCTTCATGTACGATTTCTCTTCAAATTAAACCAAAGAGGATCCGTCTTCATGGGGTTTGAAAGAAACATGACGGATCCAGATCTAGATGACGGGTCTAGATCTAGATCTTGACGGGTTTGAAAGAAACATGATGGATCCAGATCTCGATGATGGTCTTGATCAAGATCTAGATGACGTCTACATGGATCTGATGCTCATCAGTTTCTCCGATTTCACCAAAGTTTAGATCTGAACCCCAAACGAACAAAGTTTAGATCTGAGTGGTGGTGGGCTTTTTTGGTAGAGAAAAGAAATGAATGAGGAGAGAGGTAGTTTTAATTGAGATGAATGAGATCTGGTGGGTGTTTTAATAAGTGTGCTTTTATAAATAGTAGAGAGAGAAAATGTACAAAAGTTGTCATTACAAACCTGCATTTTCTAAAGGGAAGACCTGCTTACATCTTCTGATCATGGTTAAAATGACGTATATACCCATTACTTCATCTTTGTGCACATGTGACGTGGTTACATCCTAGCCACATTTGTGGGTTTCTTGAGTTTTCTGATCTGGAGTGGGTTTCTTCATTATAATTAGCCTATATATATATATATATATATATATATATATATATATATATATATATGGCAGGATTTAGGAAAAACGCCTATAAGTGTGAAAACGGTGAGAATGCCCCTCATCCGTTGGACCAAAACAATGTATGGATTAGATTGGCGCGGTGGCGTTTTCGTAAATAACATCAACTTTATTACGTGAACGCGCATCATTAAGGGTAAATGGGTTCTTTTTATTGCTCTAATACAAATCGCCAAACTCATGAGTAAAACGCCATTAAAATTGCCGCCTTAAACTACAAGCCATACACATCAGTCCCTTCCAGATGAAACGACATATTTATCTAAAACGCCATTCATACAAAACACCAAACTTAATGATGAAACGCGTTGCAGCTTTAACAGATAGAGGTGAACAAACAGTAATTGAAACTTTATTACTAACATTTATTATAAAAAATTCCCTCCTAAACTACGCATCAAAGTCATTATATAAACGACGTTACCATCCCCTCCATTGATCATACTAAAAAAACACCATCTTTAACCAAAATGCCAAATTTAAAAAAAAAAACTCTGAAAGAGGACAAATGGCAAACATCGTTTCATGGAGATTCAAAACTAGAATCAATAGATTCGTAATCCTCTTTGACAAAAGAAGAAGAGTGTTTGTGAAAACCATCAAAGTCATAATGAACTTGGACGAAGAAGTACAGAGGGGGATCCTAGCACTAGGCATTCCTCTTGATAACCTCTGTAAGAAAACACAGATGGTTATACGAAGATTAATCAGAAAATTTGGATCTAACAATGCAAATCCAAATGTGAACCCAGTCATCCAATCATGGAGTTTTGATGAAGACACTGACATAGTGACTGTTGTATGTGACAACCGGTAGCAGGAAGACTACACGGTTGAAAACATCATGACCAAACAGAGACTTGAGTTCCTAGAGGAGTTAAACAACGCAACATGTTTGAACACAGGCATGGCCTTAAAATTGGCGTTGTTTCATGACATGTTCATATGGAGGTTTCAAAATCTTCAAGGAGAAGACACCGATGAAAGTGAAGATTTGGATGAGAAATTGGATGAAGAATCCGAAGAAGAAGACGAGGGGAGCGATGGATACTTCTCAGATGAAATCCCTTCTGACGAGGAGTTTTAATTTTTTTTTCTTTTTTCTTTTCTTTTTTCTTGTTCATCATTTTCTGTGTATTGTTATATACTTTTTCGCTAACAAAATACTTTATTTCTCTAATTAGATATAACACGCCAAACTGCCACAAACGCCAAACACCAAAAGTTAGTTAGTTGTATTTTTCCTTCTTTATCTAAAACGCTATAACATTATTTTGCCTTACAAAAGTTAATTAGTTGTATTTTGCATTTTTTTTAATCTAAAACGCCATTCAAACAAAAACGCCAAACTTAATGATGAGACGCCTTACAGCTTTAACAGATAAAAGCTAAACAAACAGTAACTGAAACGACGTACACTACTAACATTTATTATAAAAAATTCCCGCCTAAACTACGCGCCAATAACATCTTATGTAAACAACGTCTCAGGACCTTCCATTGATCACACAAAAAACAAACACCATATTTTACTGAATACCATCCAATTTATAACGTCAAAAAGTTCAAAAACCACAGATGTCAAACGTCATTTCTTGGAGATTCAGTTTTGTTCTCAATAAAGTTTCACTGAATGGGTTGGACAACATTCTTAAAGTGAGGATTAACAATGAGATGGACAAAATCTTCAAGAAGAAGAGACTGATGACAATGAAGATTTGGATGAGAAGAAAATACCGATAATAGTGAAGAGTGGGATGAAGATAACGATGAAGAGCAAGATGAAGACAAAGAAACGAGGGTTTAACAACAACAACAAAAAACCCACGAATCATAGATCAACCAAGCGAAAAACCCACTCACAATCACACCCAGAAAAAATCATCCACACATACGACATCGATCTATGTCTCCAACCATCCACACAACCACTTCAACAATCAACAACCATAGATCATACAAAAAACAAACGCCATATTTTACTGAATGATCAGCTTTGTCTAGAGCCGGGCGTCCAGGCATGTAAGAATCGGCATCTATCTAAGGAATTCAAAGGTTCCGGGGACAAGTTCTTCAAGAAGAAGAGACTGATGACAGTGAAGATTTGGATGAGAAGAAGAGACTGATTACAGTGAAGATTTGGATGAGAAATTGTTGTGTACTTTTCCTCTAATAAAATACATTATTTCTCTAATTAGTTATAAAACGCCAACATACCACAAACGGCATAAATTGCTTTCATTTTATAATTTTCATGTTGACCAATGTATTTGGTTTAGACTATTGCATCTACTTGTTTCTAAACGCCATGAATATTATTTACAATGTGCATGTCTGATACCTGTTTCAAAACGCCATAACATTATTTTGCCTTACAAAAGTTAATTAGTTGTATTTTGTCATCTTTATCTAAAACGCCATTCATACAAAACGCCAAACTTAATGATGGGATGCATTACAGCTTTAACAGATACAGCTGAACAAACAGTAACACTGAAACGATGAAAAATTTGTTATTAACATTTATTATAATAAATTCCTGCCTAAACTACGTGCCAAAAACATCTTATATAAACAAACACCATCATTTACTAAATACCATTCAATTTAAAACGCCACAAATGTAACAACCCGACTTTTCAGATCGTTACCTGATTGCTTATACTTCGATTTGTAACCCTCTTGTACTCCGAGATTCGATATAAACTATGGGTTTTTCTTTACTACATACTTTTTCATCACACCGCACCACTGCACGTTTTAACTCTTTATACTTATACTCAAACGCTTATTATTCGCAACGCTTATGCAACACGAATTACAGAGAATCATGCTATTTAAATTACCGTGTTTGTTTGGTTTGGTTATCATACGCCTCCGCATACGCTTATCACAACTAACACGCTAAACGCAACGCAAACTCGAAACGCATTTATTAGTAGTAGTAATGTTATGATGTATGGTCTTATGTGCATTACTTATGTGTGCTTTATATGTTTTGGATGATACCCGCAAACGCTATCGCAATGCAAAAGCAACGCTTTTCGCACAACTCGATTATTATAATAAAACGCCAGCAACGCTTAACTAACGAACCAAAGTTGGGAAAACTAACAAACGCGAACCCGGCCGCCCGGATGGCCATACGTTCGGATGACCATCCGCCCGGATGACCATCCGTCCGAATGGAGCAATCCGGACACTGCCACTCGCGCACCGCCTTACTCTCCACCTCTCCTCTATAAATACCCGCCATACACCCTCCTTCTAACGATTTGACACTCTCATCCGCTCCCCCAAGACTCAGATGTGATTCAAGGCGCTTTTCATAAGTTTTTCTCTCAAATCTTGTTTAATCTCCATCTCTAATCACTTCTACTCCATCTTCTTCATCAAATTCACACACACATAAACTATTTGGCGAAAATCACTGGTTTTGGATCGCTTGAAGGTGTTTTCCACTTATTTGCTTGTGCAAACTGTTGTTGGACAACATTCAATCAAGAATGGTTCAAGATCTAAAGGATTTTCATATTTTTCAACCTATTTATGAAAGATTTCAACACTTTTCAACTTGTTTTGGACTTTTCTTCAGTTTTTACACAAACTTGGTAGAAATCGGGACTCAAACAGACTCTCGACTCATCCCTAGTCGAGAGCCGGCCAAGGACTGATTTCCACCAAAGAGATGGACCGACTGGCGGGTAAAACATGAAACTCTATCAAGAACAGCATGCTTGTCCAAATGGGTAGGGCCAATCCAGACAAATGGACTAGATTTGGTATCTTTCCGTTGTTTGATATGTCGTCATGCCTTCTCTGTTAACCTAAAACTCTCACTTAGAATTTTTTTTACAAAAACTCCAACCACAGATCATCCGTTCGGATAACCACCAGTCCGGATGACCTGATCCTGACAATTTACATTGCTTAAACGTTTTTAACTAAATTTAAGATTTTAACAAACAACCTCAGACGATCCGAATGGCCATCTGATGCGTGCGAAGTGTTATATATATTAGGTGTATATTTTAAGCCCTTTTTAACACTTATTTTAGCCAAGTTTTAAATTTATAAAACACGATATTTTACTAACACTAAACACACATATGGGCAAGTGCACCCATCGTGAGCGTAGTATAGTGTTGGCAAGATACCGAGGTCGTCCAAGGACACAAGAGCTTTTAGTACCGGTTTATCCTCAACGTCTAATCAAAATAAAAGTTTAGAAAAATGTTTTAAACTAAGAAAAATAAAAACTAACTAAAATGCTGAAAAAAAAAACAGATAGACAAGATGAATCACTTGGTTCCGACTCGTATCTAGTATAACCTTTGATTATTTCCGCACTTTTGCACATAATTAAGAGATTATCTTAGTTATTGTAGTAGGCCCCTCTTTTGAAGGTGACGTTACCCTCACCCCAGTAGTTTGAGTCAGCAAGGATACAATCCTAAAAGGGTGGATTATTGGAAGATAATGAATTAAGTTATTAATGCAGTATTGTGGTAGGCCCCGCTTTTGGCAGTGACGTTACCCTCGGCTAAGTAGTCTGAGTCAGCAGGGATACAGTCCTAAATAGCCGGGTTATAGTATTAATAGTAGTTAACTTATGAGAGGATCAAAGAGTTTGGACCCCCGCCATCCAATACCGTGAAGTATTGAAGGATGTCCTACTAAATTTGACCCAGGTCCATTGCAGGACCTCTAAACGCTGAACAATGGCAAGACCTTTACCAAACCGTTCCCTTAACCCCCGACCAGGTAGCCAAGATACCTCCATATAGACCGTGGAGATATGAATGGTGAAAATCCTTTATTTTATATAGACAGTAAAATAATGCCAAGACACCACGGACAAACGATAAGAAAAGATCACCTTCAACATAAGTAACTAGTTATTAAAGTCATTAATACAAAACCAAATAAAAAGTGCAAAAGATTAGAAATAAAAAGTATTATACTAGACACTTTGTCTTCACCAAGTGATGTAAGAGACTTAGGCAAACATGGCCTTGATTGTCAAGAACTCTTACGATCAATCTTGGATCCCGAGACGACTTACACACTCTACGATGGACAATGGATGATGGTGGTGGATGATGGTGTTGTGATGGTGGTGGGTGGTGGATGAAGTGTGAGAGAGGTGGTGTGCCATGGGATGAGATGAAATGAATCCAAGCACTCCTATTTATAGGCTGAACAGAGAGCTGGGCACGGCCCCGTGTCCGCTGGGCACGGCCCCGTGCCTGTCTGACACTCTCTCTCCTCATTAATTGTAATTCGCAATTACAATTAATGCGCCTGCTGTACTTTCGACACGCCCCCGTGTTCACTGGGCACGGCCCCGTGGTGGGCAATAGAAGCTTCTATAGGTTTGTCTTTTCTGCTGCTTCTTGGGCACGGCCCCGTGCTGGCTGAGCACGGGGCGTGTTCAGTGTTCTGCCTTCTCTATTTTGCTTGGGAAGATGCCGTTGAGGGGTCGGGCAGTCCACTAATGTTCCTTTCCTTGTATTTATGTTGGATTTAGCTGTCTTTTTGCTTCTTTTGTGTTTTTGAGCTCATTTAATCCTGAAAATACAAAAGGAAGACAAAAACACTCTTTTTCCAATGTTAGTACTTAAAAAGGGTTAGTTTTATGCCTCATTTGATGTAATTTATATGTTGCATTTTACACACATCAAATACCCCCACACTTGAACTTTTGCTTGTCCTCAAGCAAAACTCTTTAACATGTGGCTTACACTCCCAAATGGAATGGGTAGAAGAGAAGGTTTTTGGCTTGTCGTAGAGTGTTGGGAATCCAAGATCTTTTTGGGTTTTATCTTTATTTATTTACAATCCTATTCGTAATGATTTATTTAGAACTTTTCATAGGAGAAATTACTTATTTGGGCATAACATGCCTTTTTTTAAAATTCCATTTATATACAAGTTCACATACCTCACGGGAGAAATCACTCACACTCGGCCGAAGGTGTATTTTTAGTGAATCACTCGAGAGCGGCATGGAACTTATTCCTACCATAAGCTTGCCAAGCAATCAATCCTCCTCCTTTTTAACTTTTATACCTTTGTAAATATCAAGAGGACTTTGTGGGTTAAGGGTTAGGCTTGGGTTAAAGGTAGGTGGTTGGGATAGTGGTTAGTGGTTAGTAGAAAAAGGGCGAAAAAGCGTAACAAGTGTCGGTTTTCGTAAGATTTTCTATTTTTGTAACTTTTTATTTTGATGAACTTGTTTGTTTATTTTCTTTTTGCTTCATCAACAACACACATTTTTTTTTTTACGAAAAACCGAACTTGTTACTAAAACAAAGGGTTAAAAATAAAAAGGTTTTGGTGGGTAAAAGGGTTTTTGGTTTGGGTGATGAAATGAAAAGGTTTAGGCTCAAAGGGGTTAACTAGGGGGATTTTTGGGTAGGTGGTAAAAGAAAAAGAAAAATAATGGTGTAGAAATAAAAAAAAGGGGTTAGTCCTAATGCCTCCATCATTTACTTACTCGGGTTTAAGTTGATAAGGACCGGGAATGTATCGTCAAGGCAAGTTCTAGAGTTGTAAGAACCAAGCAGCTATTCACACAAGAAACGAAAAATGAGCATTTAGTCTAATGATATGTAATTGTATGCTCAATAAAGGCTCAAAACTCACTTTTGTGGGAATAGGTTTTTATGTGATCAAGTATATATAATCAAATTTTAACTAATTTTGCCATGCCTTTTCATAATTTTCTTATGTTGGTTCTTTTTATCACTACGCTATCGGTTGTAAATTCGTAAAAATATAACCTTTTTGAGAACTTGAATTTCCCGAGTTAAACCTAGACAAGTAAAAAAAAAAATGAAATTTTTTGAAATTTTTTTTTGAGGTGATTAGCGGTTCCAATAGAGTTTTGTGTAAGGCTTGTATTTAGGACTTGCAAAATTGAAGGTTTTAGCATCCCCCCACTTAAATTACACATTGTCCTCAATGTGCCCCAAAAATAAATTTTTAGGTTGATTAGATGTGTAAAATAGTGTTTAAAAGCAAAAATTTGTGTTACTGGGCACTGAACACGGCCCCGTGTTATCCGGGCACGGCCCCGTGTTCAAGTGCCAGTAACAAAATTGAAATAAGAAAAGCAGAAGTCTGGACACGGGGGCGTGTTGGGTGAACACGGCCCGTGTCCAGGTACCTGTACTGGGCGTTTTTCTGCAGGTGGTTCAGCACGGGGCCGTGTTGAACCTTCTGGAATGGAGAGAATTGTCGGGTTGCCTTGTTCTTGTGCATGAGTTCATTTTTCTCGTTCCCCTTTTCATCCTTTACCATCATGAGTGCGTTTTATTCATTAAAAACCATCCAAACCTTAAAAACCATCATTTCATTGCAATCATAGAGAGACCTTACATAATCCTAATTTAAACTAGATAAAACTTAACTAAATAGGTCAGGAGGTACACGAGGTTATCATAACGAGTTCTACTATTTTAAGAAAATTTCGAGAATAGTTTCCCGATATAGTAGGACTTTTAGCCGAAGGATTTCTTCCCTAAACGTTGTTTAAAGCCATTCTTCGATCTCCCTAGGAAGGAAGAATGCGGCTTCATTTTCCTTAGTAACTGATGGCTGAGGAGGAACATTCACTGGGACTCCTTGCACCACCCTATGCGGAGGCTCTTGGTGCATGGCGTACCATTCGGCCGGAATGATGACTTCGGGCACCACGTTCCACGCCCTTTGGGTTATTATAGGCACCAAAGGCGGGGAGGCGAGAAGGTTTAACCTCTGGTGCAAGAGGTTTACCTCTCGGAGACAGCCCTCCAGTCCCACTGTTAGATGGTTGATACGGTCGACCAATGCTTCTTCCACTCCCGTCATTTCGTCAATAGCTTCCCTTAGGGCGTAAACATAGTTCATAAGAGAGTCTTCTGTTGTTGATGACCTCCTCCCTTGTCGGTTACTTCTTGAAGATGACCCGCTTGTTCTGCTTGCCATTTTCTGTGAAAGAAACCGAAGAAAGCTAAACTTTTACAAAACAGTGCCTCGGACACAGCCCCGTGCTCGCTGAGCACGGCCCCATGTCCATTTGTCTGCAGGATTTTAGGCTAAGGAGTCTTGGAGTTTTAAATTATTCTCATGATTTTTTAGCTGGTTTTTAGGCTTAGATAATTTAAAATAAAGTTATACAACTAACTTTAAGCAAGAATCCTTAGCAAATAATCTTACAAACTTCACATAGAGGGTTGGAATCATGGGATTTCCAAGCTTCCATGGAGGAAATTTTGAAAAATTTTGAAAGAAGAGGAAATGAATAAAAGTGGAAAGGACAAGAGGGTACTTTGGAACCTTCTTTTAGCACTTACCTAGGATGGTATGAGTGAAGATCCCAGGAATCTCTGTCAATTGAAGTGGTAAAAAATGAGCAGGAATCAGGCTGCATTTAAAGAAAACGACAGCGCACTGGACACGGCCCCGTGTGCAGAGAAAATCCTGACACATTTTGTCCGTATGCTGACAAAATCAGCAGAGAATCTTTTAGGTGAGCACGGGGGCGTGTTGACCTGGACACGGCCCCGTGTCGAGGGACTGTTTTATGAAGTTGTCTAGTTTTTAAGGAACTTGCTAGTATCGGGTGGCTCCTGACTGGTTGGAACAACCCCAAAGTGCCTAAGATACCTTAATTGTCCTAGACTAAGGCGAGAACGCAAGAGGTTGTCGGTGAGGGTAATTCCTATTTTCATTCTAGGTGGACAAGTCCAACCCTTTCCCGGGCTCTCGTTAAAGAAGGTGTATGCCGAATCGCTCAGGTCTATGTATGCATCGAACGAGGTCGATGGAGAGTCCTTCACGGCACAATCGACACAGGGACGACTATCGTCCAAGTCTTTGCTATGTACGAAGGTATTTTCGGGAGCAACGAGGTTGTCGGAATGCGGTTCCAGCATTTCGTCATGGTCATCGTCTTGGGGTGGATTGATAAAATCCTTCCTAAGCTCTTTTAACCAATTCAGAATTAGCTTTTCTAGTTGAAATAACTCATCAAGGAGCATTTCCCCTATAATATCTGGCTGGGCGCATTCGAGGGAGAAATAGTGCTTATTTTTACTTTCGCCCCTCTTAAGGTTGTAAGAAGTCGGTGGGTCCATGTAGTGGGGCCTATAATTTAGAAAGTAGCATTCTACTTCTTCATGTTTGCCACCACATAATTGACACCACGTACCATAAGAGTGCCGAAAGTAAAAACAATTACTATCACTCATATTTATGTCAGAAATTACCAACCGCCGGGATCTAATGGTTCTGTTTTCAGTAAGTGAATCTTGGGCACGGGGGCGTGTTGGGTGAGCACGGCCCCGTGTTCAGCTTACTGTCTGACGTAAAACAGGATTGCCAGTTCCAATGATTGAGCACGTGGGCGTGTTCAGCGGGCACGGCCTGTGCTGAGCTCTGCAGAAGCTGAAAAACTAAGAAAATCCTAAAAAAATTAAAAAGAAAAATAAAAGATGATTAGGCCGTTGATTCCTAACTTTCTTAAAATCATTGTGTCCCCGGCAACGGCGCCAAAAACTTGATGAGTCGAGAGTCTGTTTGAGTCCCGGTTTCTACCAAGTTTGTGTAAAAACTGAAGAAAAATCCAAAACAAGTTGAAAAGTGTTGAAATCTTTCATAAATAGGTTGAAAAATGTGAAAATCCTTTAGATCTTGAACCATTCTTGATTGAATGTTGTCCTACATCAGTTTACACAAGCAAACAAGTGGAAAACACCTTCAAGCGATCCAAAACCAGTGATTTTCAGGAAATAGTTGATGTGTGTGTGTGAATTTGATAAAGAAGATGGAGTAGAAGTGATTAGAGATGGAGATTAAACAAGATTTGAGAGAAAAACTTACAAAAAGCGCCTTGAATCACGTCTGAGTTTTGGGGGAGCGGATGAGAGTGTCAAATCGTTAGAAGGAGGGTGTACGACGGGTATTTATAGAGGAGAGGTGGAGAGTAAGGCGGTGCGCGTGTGGCATTGTCTGAATGGCTGCGGCCGGGTTCGCGTTTGTTAGTTTTCCCAACTTTGGTGCGTTAGTTAAGCGTTGCGTTGCGTTGCGTTTTATCGTAATAATCGAGTTGTGCGAATAACGTTGCGATAGCATTTACGGGTATCATCCAAAACATATAAAGCACACACAAGTAAGGCACATAAGATAACACATCATAACATTACTACTACTACTACTACTACTACTACTACTACTACTACTACTACTACTACTACTACTACTACTACTACTACTACTACTACTACTACTACTACTACTACTACTACTACTACTACTACTACTACTACTGTTACTACTGCTACTACTGCTACTACTGCTACTACTGCTACTACTCCTACTACTGCTACTACTGCTACTACTGCTATTACTACTACTACTACTAATAACTACGTTTCGAGTTTGCGTCGCGTTTAGTATGTTAGTTGTGATAAGCGTATGTGGGGGCGTATGATAACCAAACCAAACAAACACGGTAATTTAAATAGCATGATTCTCTGTAATTCGTGTTGCGTAGGCGTTGCGAATAATAAGCGTTTGAGTATAAGTATAAAGTGTTAAAACGTGCAGCGGTGCAGTGTGATGAAAAAGTATTTAGTAAAGAAAAACCCATAGTTTATATCGAATCTCGGAGTACAAGAAGGTTACAAATCGAAGTATAAGCAATCAGGTAACGATCCGAAAAGTCGGGTTGTTACAGCCTCCCCTACTTTAGGAAATTTTGTCCCGAAATTAAGGAGCAGGCGAACAAAGAGCTCCGGATATTTAGCTTTCATATCACTTTCGAGTTCCTAAGTGAACTCGGCGCCGGGTTTGCCTTCCCAGCGAACCTTCACTATGGGAATGCGTGAGCGTCGAAGATTCTTGGTCTCTCCATCCATGATTTCTACTGACTTTTTCACAAAGTGTAGGGTCTCGTTTATTTGTAAATCTTCAATGGGCACATGAAGATTTTCTTCAGCTAAGCACTTTTTGAGGTTCGAGACGTGGAAAGTCGGATGTACATTGCTGAGTTCCTCTGGTAATTCGAGTCAGTAGGCCACTTTACCAATCCTTTCCAGAATTCTAAAGGGACCCACGTATCGTGGCGCTAGCTTTCCTTTCTTGCCGAATCGGATCACCCCCTTCCAAGGTGAAACCTTTAGAAGTACGTGATCGCCAACTTCGAACTCAAGGGGCTTGCGACATTTATCGGCATAGCTCTTTTGACGACTCCGAGCCTTCAAGAGGTTATCTCGTATCTGGAGAATCTTGTCCGTCGTTTCTTATAGTAACTCGGGACCGGTAATTTGTGCGTCTCCGATCTCATGCTATACAATAGGCGTTCGGCATTTTCTACCATATAATACCTCAAAGGGTGCCATCTGAATACTAGTGTGATAACTATTATTGTACGAGAATTCTACTAAAGGTAAATGCGTATCCCAATTACCACCAAAGTTTATAACGCACGAACGAAGCATGTCTTCAAGGGTACGGATCGTGCGCTCAGTCTGACCGTCGGTCTGGGTTGGAATGCGATACTGAGATTGAGAGTCGTACCGAGTGCGACTTGGAATGTCTCCCAGAGGCGTGAGGTAAATCGACCATCGCGATCAAAGATGATGTCACGAGGCGTCCCGTGTCGACAAATGACTTTGTCAGTATAGATTCATGCTAATCGTTCTACCTTGAAGTCTTCTCGTATCGGTAGGAAATGAGCGGATTTTGTAAGACGATCAACGATAACCCAAATGCTATCATTACCAGAGGGAGTGCGAGGGAGTTTCGTAATGAAATCGATGGCTATACTTTCCCATTTCCACATCGGGATTTCGGGTTGCTTGAGTAAACCCGAGGGTCGTTGATGTTCGGCCTTAACTTTCGAGCAAGTTAGGCATTTCGAAACATACACAGCGATATCCATCTTCATCCCAGGCTACCAATACCTGGATCGGAGGTCCTGGTACATCTTGTCGGCACCTGGATGAATAGAATATCGGGACTTGTGAGCTTCAGTCATCAAGATATCCCTGAGGTTATTGCGACTAGGAATCCAAATTCGGTCGTGGTAGTGAAAGATGCTGTTGGATTTGCTTATCAACTGGTTTTCAGAACCAAGTATCCTCTCTTTCCTCAAGGTGTTCTCAAGAAAGCAAACATGTTGCGCGTCGCGAATGAGGGATTCGAGATCGTTTTCGGCTTGGACATCGCGGACACTATACACATAGCTTCGTCGGCTGAGAGCATCGGCCACGACGTTTGCTTTGCCTGGGTGGTAGCGTATCTCGCAATCGTAGTCGTTGAGAAGTTCGACCCATCTGCGTTGGCGAATGTTCAGTTCCTTCTGGTTCAAGATGTGTTGCAGGCTCTTATGGTCGGTGAAGACCGTACACTTAGTACCATAAAGGTAGTGTCGCCATATCTTCAATGCAGAAACAACTGCACCGAGTTCGAGATCATGGGTTGTATAGTTCTTCTCATGGACCTTGAGCTGTCGAGACACGTACGCGATAACCTTGTCCCGTTGCAATAAGAACGCAACCAATACCTAGGTTACAGGCATCGCAATAAACAACGAAATCATCATTTCCGTTGGGGAGTGTAATGTCACACCCGCTCGTAGCGGAAGCGCGAGGTGTGACCTGATCGGTTCTCATTACATAACAATATAAGTGAACATACTAAATGAATAAAACATACTCATTGCCATAATTGTTTCAAAAGAACGGAATATAAGTTAAATGTATTGGTTACAAACCATCAAATGAAAATAAGTTGTTATTGTTTCATACATCAAAATGTAAGTCTTAAAATGTCAAGGCTTTGACCACTATATTGCCGCAAAGAGGCGGTATATAACGGCCAAACCCTTCGAAAGTTGGCATGGAGTCTTGATACTTGCTTTCTTGAACTGAAATATCTGTATGGTCCACTAATTCCCTGAAATACATATTAAGTTTGAAAACATCAACAAAAGTTGGCGAGTTCATGCAGTTTAGTTGTATAAGATGTATCTATAAAATGTGAGATGTATTTGTATCAAAACTGTATGTAAAGATGTATCCGTAAAATGTGAGATGTATTTGTATCAAAACTGTATTTAAAGATGTATCTGTAAAATGTGAGTTGTATATAGATGAAAACCAGTATATAAGATGTAGTATGTAAAGCGTCAATGAAATCATTGATCATTAATGTTTCGTGAGGACATTAATATGTGTGACGAAATAGGAAGAAATCCAAACCTAGACGATTTTGTGTCGACTACTATCGACTGGGACACAAATGCACTCTTCTGTATGGGTCCACGACCAAGAGTGGGGCTCGCCAAAACCCATTAGATCTAACCCCTTGTACCTAGGTCCAAACTGGATTAATGGTGCTTAGATGTATGACCCTAATCGCACATGATCTAAGGTGTTTCATTCCATGACTTAACATACAATTAAACATGTATTTTCCCCGATAGTTGTAAAGTTATAAAACATTTAAAATGAATAGGGGACATGAACTCACATAATTGCGTCCGTGAATTGTAAGTAACTGTGATCTCACATGCGGTCGTCTTGAATAGTGTCACGACCTACAAACGTCCGTGAATACAGGCAACATTGACTAGACCCCCTCCCCCTAATTGCGTCTTGAATACAGGCAACATTGACTAGACCCCCTCCCCCTACAAAAATCCCTTTCAGATCCTGTAATCCCCCATGCTTCAGCAAACGAACTTCCAGATCCTTAAATCCCCAACTCCAATTCCAATGGAAAACCCCCAATTCTTGAACGAAAATCAACCAATCTAGAACTCCTTAACGACTATTCACTTTTGAAAAATGAAACTGGGTTCGTTGAATTTGACGGACTCGTTGACGGTGGCGCTAATGGTGGTTGGTGGTGGCTGTTGACGGTGGCGCTGATGGTGGCTGTCGAAGACCTCTTTTAAGAGAAAAAAAGTCACATGTCCTCAATCAGGGTCAACATCATTTCACAAGTATGCTTTATAAAAAAGTATATCTAAAAATCCAAGTCATTTACATGTTCCTGATGAGGGTTGTAGTGGTTATGGAGAAGAAGAAAGGTCTGTGTAGGTTTATTTGAGAAGAAGAGAAAGGTGTGTGGGAGTGTGTGAGAGAGAAGGTGGGAAGTGTGTGTGGGAGAGAAGGTTTAATGGGAAAAAATGAGAAGGGTCAGCAAAATTACTGATTTGCCCTCATATGTTAGTCATGTGACTAGATTTAACAGAAAAAAATGAACAAAGTTAGTGCTAAAGGATATAACGTGTAGCATTTTAAAACATTAAGTACAAAAATCGTCAAATTTAAAGATAAAAGACATCCCTTGAAAAGGAATATAAAAATAAA
Organism: Helianthus tuberosus; assembly: GCA_030545235.1. NCBI lineage: Eukaryota > Viridiplantae > Streptophyta > Magnoliopsida > Asterales > Asteraceae > Helianthus > Helianthus tuberosus. The sequence continues at coordinate 22,222,997 of CM060371.1, forward strand.
GGACAGTTTTTGCAATTCACTCTAAAAATAATCTATTTTTAAGATTAGTTCTAAAAATATATTTTTAGTCTTTCACTAAAACAATATATTTTAGATGGTAAGAAATATATATGTATGTTTATATATTTAAAAAACAATACCTTTTTAATATAAACCATAATAAATATATTTTATATATTGTAGAAAATATATGGTTACTTATTCGGTTTAGAAAACATAGTTTACCAAGTCGTTGATATATTGTGTAATATAGTCCGTAGTACATATATAGTCCGTAAGTCCAACTTGTCCATAAGTTGTGTCCGAAGGCTCGGATCGTCCGTAAGTTGTTTTTAAGGTGTATTTACATGTAATCTTGTAAGACTTTAGTTGTAATGTGTCTTGTGTTTATTTGTACCATTGTATTCAAGTTCCTAGTTTTCATACATATAACTAATACAACCAAATACTACATTGCACATAAGTTGTTAAGATAACTAAATATATATTTTCTCAAAAATATATATTTATATCTGGTTTTGCTTTTATAAAAAACTATTCTTTAAAATCATTTTATTATAATAAAGATTTTGTCAAAAATGATAGTTTTTATAACACATGATTTTTAAGAAAAATGGCCATATTTCATCTGAAATATATACTTAGCCATGTTTAATAAAACATATCTTTTTCTTATAAAAATCACCAACAATCTTCTCATATCATTCTTAATAAAAACATATGAGATTTATATCAAAATCTTAACAAGATGAAATCATAAACATGTAGGGTTTTGGTATGATCATCACATATGTTTACTAGTTCAAAAACCATGCTTTACTTCTAGTTTTATCAAACTTTTTACAAAAACCCATCTTGTATGTTTCTTTTTATAACTTTGTAAAAGAATTATTTTTTGGTGAAAAACCTTATATACTTTAGCAAAACCCAAGATTATGATCATCCGTTCAAACATTTATGTTTAACAAACCCTTAAACATTTTCATGTACACTTGTTAGATCATGTTTTAAACATTATCTAACAAGTTATTCATATGCTAATCATCAAAACTAGATCAAATATGCAAGTAATAATCCTTAAATCACAACATAAACAAACTTTTATATCAAGATTTTTATTTTGCTTCTATGTATTTTCATATTATTTTGTATGATTTTTTAGTTTATTACACGTTCTTTAAACAATAAATACATAACTAAGTATGAAAAAAAAGGATTTTAAAGGCTTACTTCTTACACTTATGGCCAGAGATGATGTAGATGATGATCAAAGTAAAGAAAAATGTTGATCTTGGGGTTTTGAAAGCTTTTGAATGGATGGAAAGGCTTGCTTCTTCTTGTAGTGTCTTTAGATCATCCTAAGTATTATCAAGCTCCATCTTGATCATCAAAGAAGGTTAAAAAGGTGATGGTTTTTGATGGTGTTCTTGGCTAAAGTATGAATATTGAGAGAGTTCTTAAGTGTGTGAAAAAGAAGGTGAAATGTTATGTAATGTGCTTAGATGATTATGGTAATTAGATGTTATAACTTTTCATCACACTTTACCACTTGATCCACTTGCAAAACACTAGTAAATATCTAAGATATTTGTGGAAACAACTTAGGGGGGGGGGGGTCCCACATGCTTGTAACTTGTTTTCTCTAGTAAAAAGTGTTAGTTGATTTAGAGAGTTTATTAGGAAATGCTTTGATGTTTAAGTTTTCAAGTGTTTAGAAGGTGTTTAGTGACTATTACTAGACCAAAATGATCCAATTAACATTAGATGGTCACTATAAAAAAGATCCGATATCGTTCGGATAATTGTTTCGCGTTGTTTCCGTTAGTCGTTATTTGAACGCTAAGCTTGTCTAAGTGGTGTGAATTGATGTAATTATTGGTTCGGATGATACCCAAAGGTATCCTCACATGAATTTTATGTTAAACAACACTTTTACATGTTGCAAAAAGATTAAATTGCTGATTTCTGCGGAAAAGTGTTGAAATTGTCGCTTTTAGTGCTTTTCAGGCAGTTTTTAATGTTACCGGACTTCGGGAAGGTATTAAACCAAACCCTTGCATTCCTAGTTAGGGTTTAATGTATATTATATGTTGGACTTTTGTCTGAGTCCTAAAGATGTCATTAAGATGGTTTCTGCGGATCTTGCTTTTTCGTCAGAATACTAGTTTACTAGGTGTTTTTCTAGTAGTTTTGATGCATTGTTTAAACTGTTTCAAATGTAATCAAATAAAATGAACCATGTGCACCAATAATAAGTATTCCATGAGTATTCTAAGTGTATGTCATGAAATATGCAGTTCGGATGTTCAAAACACATAAAAGTTTAGCTAAAAATGAGTAATTTAAGTGTAGGAAAGTTACCGAAAAGTGGCAGTTGTCACATTATTCCCCTGTTATTGAGAATTTCGTCCCGAAATTCAATCTGAGTCATCCTTTGGAGGAGTATTCTCGAACAGGTGGGGGTATTTTGGTTTTGATTTGATCTTTACGTTCCCAAGTATATTCGGGACCGTGTCGAGAGTTCCAACGAATTTTTACTAATATGTTACGATTCCTTCGTGTTTTCTGGACCTTCCGGTCCATGACCTTAACAGGTGCTTTGTGAATTGGAGTTTGTCATCAATGTGCATCTCATCCTCCGGGATGATAACTGTTTCTTGCGTTGGACTCTTCTTTAGATTCGACACATAAAATGTGTCGTGCACACTGCTCAGTTCGTCTGGTAACTTCAACTTGTAGGCAACAGTGTCGATCTTTTCTAGGGTTTCAAATGGTCCTACATATCGAGGGTTAAGCGTTAAGCTTTCCACACTTACTGAACCTCGCTACGCCCTTCCAAGGTGAGACTTTCTACAAGACTTTGTCTCCGACCTCGAAAGATAATCGCTTCCGTCTCTTGTCTGCATAGCTCTTTTGTCGATCGCAAGCCGCCTAGATACGGTCTCTGATCTGAAAGATTTTATCTGTAGTCTCTTGGACTAACTCCGTACCAATTAGTTATTTATCTCCCGCTTCCGCCCAACATAGCGGGGAGCGACACTTTTGACCATTAAGAGCTTCGAACGGTGCAGCTTGTATGCTTGTAAGGTAGCTGTTGTTGTAGGAAAACTCAACCAAAGGTAAATGAGTATCCCAGTTGCCTCCCAAATCCATAACACATGCACGAAGCATATCTTTGAGTGTTTGGATTGTCCGTTCGCCCTGGCCGTCAGTTTGTGGATGAAAGGCCGTGTTTAGATTTAAATGAGATCCAAAGGCCTCTTGAAATGACTTCCAAATTCTTGAAATAAAGCGACCGCCTCGGTCTGAGATGATTGTAATAGGCACTCCATGACGAGCCACTATTTCTTTGAGATAAAGTTCTGCTAGTTTCTCTGTGCTATCCTTCTCCTAAATCGGCAATAAGTGTGCAGACTTTGTCAATCTATCGACGATTACCCATATCATGTCGTGGCCTTTTGAGAATTGTGCATCACGGATTCGTGTCGTAAGATCTGTGTGAGTTGTTATCTCTAACGCTCGAACTCTCAAAGATCTAACTCGTTTCTTGCGGATCAAGGCGTCTGCTACAACGTTCGCCTTGCCCGGATGGTACTTTATTTCACAATCATAGTCGTTCAGCAATTCAATCCAACGTCGCTGACGCATATTTAGTTCTTTTTTATTGAACATGTGCTGAAGACTTTTATGATCCGTGAAAATTGTACACTTAGTACCATATAAGTAATGTCGCCATATTTTCAAAGCGAATACAACCGCGCCTAACTCGAGGTTGATGCGCGTTTAAGTGTCGTATATATTAGGTGTATATTTTAAGCCCTTTTTAACACTTATTTTTAGCCAAGTTTTAAATTTATAAAACACGATATTTCACTAACACTAAACACACATATGGGCAAGTGCACCCATCGTTGAGTGTAGTATAGCGTTGGTAAGATACCGAGGTCGTCCAAGGACACAAGAGCTTTTAGTACCGGTTTATCCTCAACGTCTAATCAAAATAAAAGTTTAGAAAAATGTTTTAAGCTAAAAAAAAAAACTAACTAAAATGCTAAAAATAAAAATAAAAGAAAAACAGATAGACAAGATGAATCACTTGGTTCCGACTCGTATCTAGTATAACCTTTGATTATTTCCGCACTTTTGCACATAATTAAGAGATTATCTTAGTTATTGTAGTAGGCCCCTCTTTTGAAGGTGACTTTACCCTCACCCCAGTAGTTTGAGTCAGCAAGGATACAATCCTAAAAGGGTGGATTATTGGAAGATAATGAATTAAGTTATTAATGCAGTATTGTGGTAGGCCCCGCTTTTGGCGGTGACGTTACCCTCGGCTAAGTAGTCTGAGTCAGCAGGGATACAGTCCTAAATAGCCGGGTTATAGTATTAATAGTAGTTAACTTATGAGGGGATCAAAGAGTTTGGACCCCCGCCATCCAATACCGTGAAGTATTGAAGGAGGTCCTACTAAATTTGACCCAGGTCCATTGCAGGACCTCTAAACGCTGAACAATGGCAAGACCTTTACCAAACCGTTCCCGTAACCCCCGACCAGGTAGCCAACATACCTCCATATAAACCGTGGAGATATGAATGGTGAAAATCTTTTATTTTATATAGACAGTAAAATAATGCCAAGACACCACGGACAAACGATAAGGAAAGATCACCTTCAACATAAGTAACTAGTTATTAAAGTCATTAATACAAAACCAAATAAAAAGTGCAAAAGATTAGAAATAAAAAGTATTATACTAGACACTTTGTCTTCACCAAGTGATGTAAGAGACTTAGGCAACCATGGCCTTGATTGTCAAGAACTCTTACGATCAATCTTGGATCCCAAGACGACTCACACACTCTACAATGGACAATGGATGATGGTGGTGGATGATGGTGTTGTGATGGTGGTGGGTGGTGGATGAAGTGTGAGAGAGGTGGTGTGCCAAGGGATGAGTTGAAATGAATCCAAGCACTCCTATTTATAGGCTGAACAGAGAGCTGGGCACGGCCCCGTGTCCGCTGGGCACGGCCCCGTGCCCGTCTGACACTCTCTCTCTTCATTAATTGTAATTCGCAATTACAATTAATGCGCCTGCAGTACTTTCGACACGCCCCCGTGTCCGCTGGGCACGGCCCGTGGTGGGCAATAGAAGCTTCTATAGATTTGTCTTTTCTGCTGCTTCTTGGGAACGGCCCCGTGCTGGCTGAGCACGGGGCGTGTTCAGTCTTCTGACTTCTTTATTTTGCTTTGGAAGGTGCCGTTGAGGGGTCGGGCAGTCTACTAATGTTCCTTTCCTTGTATTTATGTTGGAATTAGCTGTCTTTTTGCTTCTTTTGCGTTTTTGAGCTCATTTAATCCTGAAAATACAAAAGGAAGACAAAAACACTCTTTTTCCAATATTAGTACTTAAAAAGGGTTAGTTTTATGCCTTATTTGATGTAATTTATATGTTGCATTTTACACACATCAAATACCCCCACACTTGAACTTTTGCTTGTCCTCAAGCAAAACTCTTTAATTTGTGGCTTACACTCCCAAATGGAATAGGTAGAAGAGAAGGTTTTGGGCTTGTCGTAAAGTGTCGGGATGTCCAAGATCTTTTTGGGTTTTATTTTTATTTATTTACAATCCTATTCGTAATGATTTATTTAGAACGTTTCATAGGAGAAATTACTTATTTGGGCATAACATGCCTTTTTAAAATTCCATTTATATACAAGTTCACATACCTCACGGGAGAAATCACTCACACTCGGCCGAAGGTGCATTTTTAGTGAATCACTCGAGAGCGGCATGGAACTTATTCCTACCATAAGCTTGCCAAGCAATCAATCCTCCTCCTTTTTAACTTTTATACCTTTGTAAATATCAAGAGGACTTTGTGGGTTAAGGGTTAGGCTTGGGTTAAAGGTAGCTGGTTGGGAAAGTGGTTAGTGGTTAGTAGAAAAAGGGCGAAAAGTGTAACAAGTGTCGGTTTTCGTAGGACCTTTTATTTTTTTCAACTTTTTATTTTGATGAAGCTTTTATTCAAACAAAGTTATTTTTGATGAACTTGATTGTTTATTTTTCTTTTCGCTTCATCTTCAACACATTTTTTTTTGATCATACGAAAAACCGAACTTGTTACTAAAACAAAGGGTTAAAAATGAAAAAGGTTTTGGTGGGTAAAAGGGTTTTTGGTTTGGGTGATGAAATGAAAAGGTTTAGGCTCAAAGGGGCTAACTAGGGGGATTTTTGGGTAGGTGGTAAAAGAAAAAGAAAAATAATGGTGTAGAAATAAAAAGGGTTAGTCCTAATGCCTCCATCATTTACTTACTCGGGTTTAAGTTGATAAGGACCGGGAATGTATCGTCATGGCAAGTTCTAGAGTTGTAAGAACCAAGCGGCTATTCACACAAGAAACGAAAAATGAGCATTTAGTCTAAAGATGTAAATTTGTATGCTCAATAAAGGCTCAAAACTCACTTTTGTGGGAATGGGCTTTTATGTGATCAAGTATATATAATCAAATTTTAACTAAGTTTGTCATGCCTTTTCATAATTTTCTTATGTTGGTTCTTTTTATCACTACGCTATCGGTTGTAAATTTGTAAAAATATAACCTTTTTGAGAACTTGAATTTCCCGAATTAAACCTAGACAAGTAAAAAAAATGAGATTTTTGAAAAAAATTTGGGGTGATTAGCGGTTCCAATAGAGTTTTGTGTAAGGCTTGTATTTAGGACTTGCAAAATTCAAGGTTTTAGCATCCCCCCCACACTTAAATTACACATTGTCCTCAATGTGTCCCAAAAATAAATTTTTAGGTTGATTAGATGTGTACATAGGTGTAAAAAGCAAAGATTTTGTGTTACTGGCAGCCTGGACACGGCCCCGTGTTGAGTGGGCACGACCCCGTGTTCAGGTGCCAGTAACGAGAACTTACAGATGGTGGACACGGCCCCATGTCCACTGGACACGGCCACGTGTCTGACAAAAATCTACAGGACAGAAGCCAAACAGCAGGTCTGGGAGGTGAGCACGGGGGCGTGTTGGCTGGACACGTCCCCGTGTGGACAGTCTGAAAGCCTGAAAAACAGGTTTCTTCCTCCGGTTTTTCCATCCTGGCCCTATAAGTGCTGAGGCTTAGCACCCCAAGCCTTGGTTTGTACCTGTTTCATCACTTAATACCACACCAAGCAACACAAACATCCTACATTACCACAGTTAATTGTTCCAAGCATAAAGTAAGAAAAATAAAATGCAGAAAATAGTTAGGAAAAGTAAATTGTCTAACACTTGGCACGCAGGCCATCAATTGTTCAAGATTGCAAAGGGTTAACCTGGGGAGTCATCAATCAACCGCTTCCTCCTATGCTCCTCCTGCCTACTCCATAGCATCATCATCACCATCATCATCATCGTCATCATCCCCTCCATGGCGTGCAATGTGGTCTCGTATGTATCCGACATCGTCTTGTATCTCGGATAGGTTTCTCTCGATAGCTCCGACCCGGTGGTAGGTGTTGCTCGCCATGTTATAGGTGTTCCGAGTACACATGAGGTTTTCCTGCAACAAATCATGCAAACTTTGAAAATTAGGAAAACCGCCTCCCGAGGAGGATGATTGGCCCGGATCACCGTGGGGTGGGTATTGGTACTGATGATGTTGCGGAGCTGGGAGGACAAGTGCTTCTTGCGGGTTCCACGCATGACCTTGCATCCTTTGAAAGGTTACCGTCCCGTCTTCTGCCTCATAAACCAGGTTCATTGAGCGGCATATGTGAATATCCACCGTACCCGACCATGGGCTCCTCTCAAATGACCTAGGTATGTGGGCGAAATGCTTGAAGAGACGGTACACCCATCCCCCGAAGAAAATAGGGGTTGGTGCACTAGCAAGGCGGTTGTGATGCATGTTTCGGAGCATGAGGAACGGAACATCGAGCGGCCTGCGGTTGTGAATGCAATGGAGGACAAGTAAATCTCTTAACCCAACGACGCCACCACTGTCATGCCTTTGGCTAAGAGAGTAGCCGAGGAGCCTATGAATGTATCTGTAAAGTGGATCCCTCAGCTTGGTACTCTTAGTGCTGCTCGGGTTGTAGAACCCTTCGCCAATCTGAGCCCACATGGCTTGGCGCTCGTTGTCTTCAATCTCTCTCAATCCCCCTGTATTTTCTTCGTTTCCCGCATCCTCTTCCGCATATAACCCGATAATCGACCCGAATTGTGCCATGGAGATCGAATATCTTGTTCCTCCACATCGAAATACAACCCCTTCATTGTCGAATGGGTCACACCTTGAGGTGAAGTTGAAGGTACTGTAGAACTCCATGGTGCATTGATGGACGGAACGGAGTCGGGTTGTTAGTGCGACTCTGAGTGTTCCCATGACAATGTTGTTGAAACGGTCAATTTGATTCACCATGGTTAGCAGTTCTGTGCAAGCCTGCCTCGGGTATTCCTCTGGCCTTGTTTGAAGAAGCTCGAATCTAGCTCTTGCATCTAGCTCATTGGCGTTGAATCTTGTAAACTTCCTGGCCATCTGCAAGAATACACCAAAAGTTAGCATGAAACAGAAATAATTTCGGACAAAACTGCAAACAGCCGGCTGGACACGACCCCGTGTCCAGCGGACACGGCCCCGTGTCCAGGGGTCTGTTACTCAAAAATCCCATTTTTCGACCCGGTTTCGAAAACTTGAAAATTTTTGATCCAATAGGTGCGGTTTCCCCCGAAAATGAAACCCTAAGTGCCGTTTTTCCCAAAATAACCCGTTTACCCTATCAATTTTATCTTTTTCGGTTCAAGAACAAGGGTTTGGGGTTTTTGTAAGAAATCGGGTGAATCTATGAACAATACAAGTGTATTTACTTCCCTTAACACTAATCTAACTAAATGCAAACAGATTTAGGCAAAAATTTGAGGTTCGATCCGGATGAACTTCAAGAACCCTAGATTTTTCCCCAAATTTGTGGTGTTTTAACTACATGCAAGTAACTAATCTAACTACTAAGAGTGATAGAATCATACCTTGACTTTGTTAGATCGATAGGAGACGTTGAAATTTCGCGAAAAATCGCCTGGAGCCAGAGCTTTTGTGGGGAAACGGGGCGTGTGGAATGAAGAAACTGTTTTGAAAAAGGGGTTTTATCCCGTCTGCAGCGCGAACACGGCCCCGTGTCCAGCGGACACGGCCTTGTGCAGAGCAGTTTTTTTTTTGTTTTTTTTTTAGTGCGCGTGTGAGTGCCCCTTTTTCCCATAAGCTATGGTTAGAAAACTTACCGCTTTATTTTGTCGTCTCAATCGTTCGTAACTTACCAGGCATGATGTTTTTATTCTTCCACTGTTTGAAGCGAGATCTCTTCTTCCTCATCCTCAATAAATCCTCGATAGAGTTTCAGCCGTTGGCCATTGACTTTAAATGGTGGCCCATTTCGAGATTTAATTTCTACTGCACCGTGTGGAAAAATGTGGGTGATGGAAAAAGGTCCTGACCACCTAGACTTTAATTTACTAGGAAACAATCGAAGTCGTGAATTAAACAAAAGAACTAGATCCCCTACCCGAAATTCATTAGGTTTAATATGTTTGTCATGCAAAATTTTCATTCTTTCCTTATAAATCTCGGAGTTTGAGTATTCATAATTCCTAAGCTCGTCTAATTCATTTAATTGACAAAATCGATTTTTACCAGTAAATTCTAAATCTAAGTTTACATTTTTGATTGCCCAGTAGGCTTTGTGTGCAATTTCTACTGACAAATGACAACTTTTTCCATAAACTAGCTTATATTGGGTTGTACCTATTGTTGTTTTATAAGCAGTTCGAAAAGCCCATAAAGCATCGTCTAATTTATCAGCCCATTCCTTTTTATTTAACCCTACAGTTTTTTCGTGTATTCGTTTTAAACCTCTATTAGTCACTTCGGCTTGCCCGTTTGTTTGAGGGTGATACGCTGTCGAAACCCGGTGATAGACCCCATATCTTGTTAAAAAATTTTCAAGTGGATGGTTGCAAAAATGGGTACCTCTATCACTTATTAAAGCTTTAGGTGTGCCAAAACGAGAGAATAATTTTTTCAGAAATCTTACCACGACTCTTCCATCATTTGTTGGAAGTGCCTCGGCCTCGGCCCATTTAGACAAGTAATCTACTGCCACAAGTATATATTTGTTTCCTTTCGATGGTGGGAAAGGTCCCATAAAGTCTAGTCCCCACACATCAAAAATTTCACAAACAAGAATGCCATTTTGTGGCATTTCGTTTTTGGAAGAAATATTACCTGTTCTTTGGCAAGCATCACATGTTTTTACAAGACTTTGGGCGTCTTTGTAAATGGTTGGCCAATAAAATCCTGAATCGAATACCTTCCGTGCGGTACTGGCAGCACCATGATGTCCTCCGTATGGACCTTCATGACAATGGCGGAGAATTCTTCGTGCTTCACTACCATGTACGCATCGTCTAACAAGTTGGTCGGCACACATTTTGAAAAGATATGGATCTTCCCAAAAATAGTGTTTCACATTGGCAAAGAATTTTTTTCTTTGATGATGTGGCCATCCTTTTGCGACTATACCGCTAGCTAGGTAGTTAGCATAGTCGGCATACCATGGTTCTTCCTTGTATTCCACCATTTCCAGGGACTCAGTTGGAAATTTTTCGTTGATTTGCTCGTCCCTGGTTGCCTCTAAAGCTGGGTCTTCTAAGCGTGAAAGATGATCTGCTGCGGTGTTTTCTGCTCCTCTTTTGTCCTTGATTTCAATGTCAAATTCTTGGAGGAGTAGAATCCACCTAATCAAACGTGGTTTTGCGTCTTGCTTCTTGAAGAGATATCGAATGGCTGCATGGTCTGTATAGACTATAGTTTTAGAAAGAACAAGATAAGAACGAAATTTATCAAAAGCAAATACCACAGCTAGTAATTCTTTTTCAGTTGTTGTGTAATTTTCTTGTGCATCATTAAGTGTTTTACTAGCATAATAGATTGGATGGAAATGCTTTTCTTTTCTCTGTCCCAAGACAGCTCCAACTGCAAAGTCACTGGCATCACACATGATTTCGAAAGGAAATTTCCAATCAGGCGCTATCATGATAGGTGCATTGACTAGCATTTCCTTTAGGGTTAGAAATGCTTGATTGCAGTCCTTGTCAAAGATGAAAGGAGCATCTTTTTCAAGTAATTTTGTTAGAGGCCTTGAGATTTTTGAAAAGTCTTTGATAAATCGTCTATAAAATCCGGCATGCCCTAGGAAACTTCTGATAGCTCTTACGGAGGATGGAGGTGGTAACCTAGAAATGGTATCTATTTTGGCTCGATCCACCTCCATTCCTTCGCTTGAGATTTTGTGACCGAGTACTATTCCCTCCGTTACCATGAAATGGCATTTTTCCCAATTAAGGGCGAGGTTAGTTTCCTCACATCGGGATAGCATTCGTTCAAGGTTATCGAGGCATTGGTCATATGAATCCCCAAAGATAGAAAAGTCGTCCATGAAGACTTCCATTGTCTTTTCTATCATGTCATGGAAAATAGCTACTATGCAACGTTGGAATGTTGCTGGGGCATTACATAGACCAAACGGCATGCGTGGATAAGCAAAAGTTCCATAGGGACATGTGAAAGTTGTCTTTTCTTGGTCTTCGGGTGCTATCGGGATTTGAAAGTAACCTGAAAAACCATCCAAGAAACAATAAAATTTATGACCGGATAATCTTTTTAACATTTGATCAATGAAGGGTAAAGGAAAGTGATCCTTTCTTGTTGCTTCATTTAATCGTCTATAATCTATACATACTCTCCATCCTGTGACGGTTCTCGTTGGTATTAGTTCATTCTTTTCGTTAGTAATTACCGTCATACCTCCTTTCTTTGGAACTACTTGGACGGGAGTTACCCAAGGACTATCGGAAATAGGATAGATAAGTCCGGCGTCAAGTAACTTGATGACTTCGTTTTTTACCACTTCTTGAACATTTGGATTTACTCGACGTTGTGGTTGTATGACTGATTTGTAGTCATCATTCATCAAAATTTTGTGTGTGCACATAGAAGGACTAATTCCTTTTATGTCAACAAGTTTCCAAGCTATTGCATTTTTGTGTTTTTTCAAAAGATTAATCAATTTTTCTTTTTCTAAGTTATCTAATTTAGACGAAATAATTACAGGTAACTTACCATCTTTGTCTAGAAAAGCATATTCCAAACCTTTTGTAAGTTCTTTGAGCTCAAGTGGTGGGTCTTTAGGAGACTCCTTATTTGGTTGCTCGTTTCGATCAAGAACTTTAAAAGTTTGTTCTATGGCGACCTCTTCTTCAACAAAGTGGTCAATCTCTTCACTTGTATCGGGTGGTTCATCTTCATCTTCAATTAGGGGATCATTATTGCCGAATGGATATTTCATTGATCGTTCGAGATCGACACTTCTTTTAAATGCCCCTAATTGAAGCGGTAGATTATTGAACTTCCGGTTTTTCAAAGCTTCGTGAGTTTTTACAAATGGTCGTCCCAACACTAGAGGAGCGTCATCGAGGATGACAAAGTCGGTTGGGATTACCATTTGATTTGCTTGAACCAGGACATCTTCAACTATACCGATTGATTTTATTACTTTCCGATTGGATAGAAAAATGGGTATTTGAAGTGGAGAAAAATCACTAATACTTAATTTTTCGAAAATGTAGTTAGGCATTATGTTAACACAAAGATCTTTATCGATTGTGACATTACTAATAAACGAATTTTGAAAGAAACATGGAACCGGTGTAATGTTAATTTCAAATGGGTCTTCTTTTATTAGTGAAGTTTGATCATTAGTTAACTTAACACTTACCGTTTCGTCAATTTTAGTGTTAGTGTTTAACTCTTTTAAAAACTTAGCATGAGTGGGTACTAAACAATGATTTTCGAAAGAAGGTGACAAGAGATTAATTTCTTCAAAATTAGACTCTTCTTGGATTTTAACGTTGGCGGACTCACCTTTTTCGTTGTTTAACTCATGTGTAGGTTTTTCACTTATTTGTTCTTCCATTTTTACATTTTCAGTTATCTCTTCCTTTTTTAATTCTTCTCTTGCGTGGGACTCGTCTTCCCTTGCGCGAGCTTCTTTTATACATCGATCGATAACTCTAATGTGTTCTAATATCCTATCGGTCACTTCGGTTATAGAAAAAGAATCATTATTTTCTAAGCTTGAATCCGGTTGTTCGACCCTTTGTTCCTCATAATACTCATATGAAGTCGATGGTTCGCACCATTGTTCTTCATTGTAAGCATATGATGGATAAGGTTCGTAATTTTTTTCTTCATAATACTCATATGAGGTGGGTTGTTCACGCCAAGGTTCCTCATAATAAGCATATGAAGGTGGTTGCTCATATCTTGGTTCCTCAAAGTATGAGTAAGAAGGCTCATACCTTGGTTCCTCAAAATATGAGTATGAGGGAGGAGGTTCATACCTTTGGTCTTCATAGGATGTGTATGAAGTTGACGTCTCGTACCTGGGCTCCTCATAGTAGGTGTATGAAGATGGTTGATATGAGTGATTATTTTGAATCGAACGTGCATTACGACAATTAGTGCAATAATTACCCCTATAATCATCCTCATCAGAGGTGTAGTTGTAACCTCCTGAGTATTGATCCATAAGAACCACTCAGCAGACCACAACTGAGTCTCGAGATCAGAAAACAAAAATAAAAATGGAAACAGAAGCTGGACACGGCCCCGTGTTCAGTGAGCACGGCCCCGTGTTCAGGATCTGTATCTGGGCGTTTTAATTAAATTTACTGATTTCGTTGAGCACGGGGCGTGTTCAGTGAGCACGGCCCGTGGTCAAGCTTCTGTTACTGGGTGTTTATGAAAAATCTGCAGCACGGCCCCGTGTTCAGCGAACACGGCCCCGTGTACAGGTTACTGTAAATGCAAAATTAAACTAAAATGCAGAAAAATGTGCGCGCTTTTAAAAAGGTTTTGAAAAACTGATTAGGCCGTCGATTTTAAGCTTTCTTAAAATCCTTGTGTCCCCGGCAACGGCGCCAAAAACTTGATGCGCGTTTAAGTGTCGTATATATTAGGTGTATATTTTAAGCCCTTTTTAACACTTATTTTTAGCCAAGTTTTAAATTTATAAAACACGATATTTCACTAACACTAAACACACATATGGGCAAGTGCACCCATCGTTGAGTGTAGTATATAGCGTTGGTAAGATACCGAGGTCGTCCAAGGACACAAGAGCTTTTAGTACCGGTTTATCCTCAACGTCTAATCAAAATAAAAGTTTAGAAAAATGTTTTAAGCTAAAAAAAAAAAAACTAACTAAAATGCTTAAAATAAAAATAAAAGAAAAACAGATAGACAAGATGAATCACTTGGTTCCGACTCGTATCTAGTATAACCTTTGATTATTTCCGCAATTTTGCACATAATTAAGAGATTATCTTAGTTATTGTAGTAGGCCCCTCTTTTGAAGGTGACGTTACCCTCACCCCAGTAGTTTGAGTCAGCAAGGATACAATCCTAAAATGGTGGATTATTGGAAGATAATGAATTAAGTTATTAATGCAGTATTGTGGTAGGCCCCGCTTTTGGCGGTGACGTTACCCTCGGCTAAGTAGTCTGAGTCAGCAGGGATACAGTCCTAAATAGCCGGGTTATAGTATTAATAGTAGTTAACTTATGAGGGGATCAAAGAGTTTGGACCCCCGCCATCCAATACCGTGAAGTATTGAAGGAGGTCCTACTAAATTTGACCCAGGTCCATTGCAGGACCTCTAAACGCTGAACAATGGCAAGACCTTTACCAAACCGTTCCCTTAACCCCCGACCAGGTAGCCAACATACCTCCATATAGACCGTGGAGATATGAATGGTGAAAATCCTTTATTTTATATAGACAGTAAAATAATGCCAAGACACCACGGACAAACGATAAGGAAAGATCACCTTCAACATAAGTAACTAGTTATTAAAGTCATTAATACAAAACCAAATAAAAAGTGCAAAAGATTAGAAATAAAAAGTATTATACTAGACACTTTGTCTTCACCAAGTGAGGTAAGAGACTTAGGAAAACATGGCCTTGATTGTCAAGAACTCTTACGATCAATCTTGGATCCCGAGACGACTCACACACTCTACGATGGACAATGGATGATGGTGGTGGATGATGGTGTTGTGATGGTGGTGGGTGGTGGACGAAGTGTGAGAGAGGTGGTGTGCCAAGGGATGAGTTGAAATGAATCCAAGCACTCCTATTTATAGGCTGAACAGAGAGCTGGGCACGGCCCCGTGCCCGTCTGATACTCTCTCTCTTCATTAATTGTAATTCGCAATTACAATTAATGCGCCTGCAGTACTTTCGACACGCCCCCGTGTCCGCTGGGCACGGCCCGTGGTGGGCAATAGAAGCTTCTATAGATTTGTCTTTTCTGCTGCTTCTTGGGCACGGCCCCGTGCTGGCTGAGCACGGGGCGTGTTCAGTCTTCTGACTTCTTTATTTTGCTTTGGAAGGTGCCGTTGAGGGGTCGGGCAGTCCACTAATGTTCCTTTCCTTGTATTTATATTGGAATTAGCTGTCTTTTTGCTTCTTTTGCGTTTTTGAGCTCATTTAATCCTGAAAATACAAAAGGAAGACAAAAACACTCTTTTTCCAATATTAGTACTTAAAAAGGGTTAGTTTTATGCCTTATTTGATGTAATTTATATGTTGCATTTTACACACATCAAGGTCGTGAGTGGTATAGTTCTTTTCATGAACTTTAAGTTGACGTGATGCGTACGCGATAACTTTCTCCCGTTGCATAAGTACGCAACCCAATCCTTGATGCGAAGCATCATAGTAAACTACAAAGTCATCGGTACCATCGGGTAGTGATAAGATTGGTGCCTCACATAACTTATCCTTGAGAAGTTGAAATGATTCTTCTTGTTTCTAGATTGGGGCGAAGGAGGTTAGCGGTTGAGAAACTTTAGAAAAATTCTCTATAAATCTCCGGTAGTACCCCGCTAATCCCAAGAATTGTCGGACTTCAGTTGGAGTCTTGGGTGCTTCCCAGTTCTTAATTGCTTCGATCTTCGAGGTGTCTACTTGAATGCCTTTCTTGTTCACCATATGCCCGAGAAATTGTACTTCACGAATCCAAAACTCGTATTTGGAAAATTTTGCGTTTGTGTCTCCTTCTTGAGTAGTTCTAAAATGGTTCTCAAATGTTATTCGTGCTCGTCGGCCGATCGTGAGTATATTAAAATGTCGTCAATGAACACTCTGACGAATTTGTCAAGATACGATTGTCGTCAATGAACACTATGATGAATTTGCCAAGATACGGTTGTCATCAGTGAACACTATGACGAATTTGTCAAGATATGGCTGGCACACGCGGTTCACTAAATCCATGAAGACCACCGGTGCGTTCGTTAAACCAAAGAGCATAAAGAGAAACTCGTAATGACTATAACGAGTTTGAAAAGCTGTCCTTGGTATTCCTTGTCACACCCCCAAAATACCACATGCGGAAACCCCCGCGAGGCGTGTGTCGTACCAGGATCCAAGCCACCAATCACATTGAACTCATAAATGTATTTAAATAAACTTTCATTCATTAACATAAAGTGTTACAAATGTTATATGTCATTCATTGTATACAGCGGAAGCATAATTCATTTGTTAAGTATTTCGTAAACCATGTGTACATAAACCATTAAGCTTGTATGGGGATTCTTTGTTTCTCGACCCATGACCACTCCAGCCTTCCAGACAGCAAGTTCCACAAGATATAACCCTATAAACCTGCAAGCATGCAGACAAGTGTGTCAGACGACGCTGGTGAGTTCAAAGTTTTGTTAACGCGTTTAGTTACCAGTTGTGTGTTTAAAACAGTTCAACAGTTTGATTTGATGATGTTATTAACTCGATTACCGTATGTGGCTACTAGATGTGAATGCCCAACCCCAATGCCTCTATCAAGGCATTGGTCAAGTGGTCGAGGTAATTAGCTCAACTAATAACCTCGAGTAGATGTAAGGGGTCTTACGTGATACAAGATGTGATTGCCCAACCCCAATGCCTCTATCAAGGCATTGGTCAAGTGGTCAAGGTAATTAGTTCACGCCCGTCCTTTCGGCACGGTGTGAGGGTGCCAATCCTAATAGCGCTATCAACTAATAACCTCGTTGCCTTACCGGCAACTATCGGTAGATGTAGGGGGTCTTATATGATAGAAACTGAGTAATAACCAACATCCCATTAACCTGCATTCCTCCCTGGAACGTTACCCGATATCCCTTCCCGGGATGCATGCTTGGAAAAGTGCAGTGAACTCACCTTTGATTTGCTCGGCAGATTGTTTACTTGTTAAAACACTTTAGTCAATCACGTCCTATTATAGTCATCATGTCTAATCAGATTCGTATACAATTATTCACGTATTCAAGTAGCACATAGGTCATGTTTGAGATAACTACACATACGAATTACATGAACAGTATCACATCGGCCCAAAAACATACTACTTAAAGTGTGTGTGGCCCAAACATCGCATGGCCCACTAGAGGTGTCGGTCCTTATTTAATATGTCCAATATTGTAGGGATAAATGCTAGTGAAATTTTAATGAAACTTTGTCCCTTGTGGGTGTGTCTACCACAACTATACCAGTTTACCACAAACACATGCTCATTGAATTATTTTGCATCAACCAGATGAAGACAAAACACTTTTCATTCCATGATTTCAACTCAAAAATGCCCAAGTTGTATCTTATGCTTATTTGGTTGTACATTCCATTAAAACCCAGCTTCATATCTTCATGCATATTAAACCCAGTTTCATATTTCTAACTAACACTAAATGTCAACCTTAATCATAGGCTTGCACATTTGAAGATCATCATCACATGCACATACAAGCATCTAGTTTCAACAGTTTCGAACATTACACATACAAATGTTAAGTTTCAAATAGACCCATTCCCTTCTTTATCATTACTATCAATCATTAATTAAGAAGAACACATAAACTTCATGCACAGGAACAACAAGTGGAAACAGGGGCGTAATCATCATCATCATCATCATTATTTAACAATCATTCAAGTGTGCATAAAGGGGTTGTACTACGAGTATAATCAGTTGTACATTTAAGATACCCAGCATCATCAATCATCACTAGAATTTATTAACCAACCCTAGTGTTCATACACATGGCCATCACCAGTCCGGTCAACCAACATTAATACATCATCGACCAAGATAACCGACCAACTTCCGATATCACACAATACATGTTCAACCGAAACCGGCTATATTCACGTATATATATATATATATATATATATATATATTCCATATCTTCAATGTTTTTTTTTATGTCCACACACCTTCATGCATATCATCACGCACAATTATTCTATATTATCACACAACTTCAAGAATCAAGAAACAACTTAATAAGGTATATTACCTAGCAGTTAATAAGGAGCTTGGTTCCCACTTATTCTTGAATCCTGTTTACGTGAACAGAAGAGAGGCAGGAGGGGGTTGCCGTCGCAATCAAGTGAGAGGGAGTAGGGTTTTATTTTTGTTGAGTTTATGCTAAACAAGAACATAATACGAGCACTAAATGAAAAGGGTTTGGGGCGGTTACATGTTGGCAGAAATGGGCTTTAGCCCATGCACTTGGACTGCCGTACAAATGGCATAGCTGCCACATAATGGGCAAAGGTGGTGGCAGTTTGGGCTTCTAGTCCCATTTGGGGTTTCTTTGGCTTCATAAGCTTGGGCTGGCCCAATATTAACTTAGAAAGGGAAGGCGGAATGTGCGATTCCGAGCACTAGAGTGCGGCCCAGTTATTCATAACCCAAACATATTGTGCGATTACCTATTAAGTATGTAACTCGGGCATCATGTAGCACTACAACTAACACGTACATGCTTATGACATTCACAAAATAAACTCACGATCATTCATTTAATTAAACATTTCAATTTAATAGAAAACGTACACGCAATTAACGAAGAAGCAGTACAAGGGAAAAGCCCTTCAAATTACGGGTTGTCACATTCCTTCCTCTTGTATTCGTAACTTGTGATTCCCCAGATCATAAGTCTATCTTAGAATAGATGCTTGAACTTTTCAATTGATCGAATAAGTCATCAATCCTCGGCAGTGGATACCGATCCTTGATGGTGAGTTTATTCAACTCTAAGTACTCTATGCACATTCTGAACGTTCTGTCCTTCTTCTACACAAATAGGATTGGAGCTCCCCAAGGTGAGTAGCTTGGCTTAGTGAATACTTTATCCAACAACTCTTGAAGTTGTGTGGATAACTCTTGCATTTCAGAAGGTGCTAATCGATATGGAGATTTGGTTACGGGTGCGGTTCCCGGTACCAAGACGATATGAAACTCGACTTGTAAATATGGTTATAATCCCGGCGAGTCTTCAGGAAAGACTTCAGGAAACTCTTTTACCACGGGAATATTTTTCAGCTTTGGCCCAACGACCTTCTTGTCGACAACATGTGCTAGAAAAGCTGCACAACCTTTCCGTAAGCACTTATGTGCCTTCATGCAATTAATGATCCGCAATGGTGTGTCATGCTTCTCTTTTTGGATAATAAGTGTCTCTTTGCTCGATAGTGGTAGGCGAATGGTCTTCTCATGACATAAGACTTCGGCTTGGTTATCGGATAGCCAATCCATGCCAACCACTATGTCGAAACTACCCAACTGAACGGGTAAGAGGTCGGTATTGAATTTCCGCTCGCCAAGTTCCAAGGAACATCTTTTATCAAATTCCCCTGACTCAACAAGTTTACCGTTTGCCATTTCTAGAGTGAAGGGGCGTCTAGCTTACTCGACTCTAGGCCACGTACATTTTGAATTCTGTGTGGCGAGGACTTCACTGTATAGTTTTTGGAACCCTATGTATAGATGTAGGATAACCCAATCCATATGTTTAGATGTAGGATAACCCAATCCCTATGTTTTAGATGTAGGATAGCCCAATTCCTATGTTTAGTTGTAGGATAATCCAATCCCTATGTTTAGTTGTACGATAATCCAGTCCCTAATTGTAGCTAGGACACTCCCGTCACTAGCCATGAAACTCATGTATGTTAAATGTTGAGATGTGTTAGTGCACTGTGTGTGTGGCCATAGATAGAAATCTAACTGTACATGTAAATTCTAGTGTCTTGAGTCTGTAAAATACCGGACAGAGGTTTCACTAGGTGTCGTTAGGTAATGTTAGGTCAGTATACGGTATGACACGATACGAAGGGAACGGATCTGAACAAGAATGATGTCATCATTCTTAATGATGACATCATTCATATGACATCATACATACTACAACACGTTCAAACAAGAAATGGCATGCACTGGAATTTGAGTTCGTAAGTAATAGCATGCACACATGGAATTGATTTCGCTTGGAATGGTTATTCCGCTTGAAACGGTGATTCCGTTTGAAAAGGCCTCAATGCCTATTTCAAACGGAATTAAGTTGCATATAAATAGAGGAGAGAACTTATTTCAAAGGAAATCAGAAGACAGCAATCAGAGAACTAATTCCGTTTGAAACACTTCTTCAAGTTCATCAGATCTTCATCAAGAACGCTCCGATTTCGTCACGTTGATTAGATTACGAGTGTCTAGTGTGTAGATCGAGTCGAAACTCTGTCCAGTTGTCGTCGTTACGTAATAAATCGTTGTTTAATTACGTTTTCGCGCACGATTACGGTTCGATTTAACGAATTCCGCACGTTAAATCGAATCCACCGCAGATCTAGTGATCGTTTACGATCCGATCCTGAACTCACAAGTGGTATCAGAGCTACGGATGCTTTGCGTGTAATCGTGTTTCAAATCGGACAAGTTTCGATGTATTCGGATTGATTTCGATTCATTTTCGCTGAATTTTGAACATTTTTGGTGAATTGATTGTGTTTTACAGACTGATTTGGTGAATTTCGGAACACATTTTGTTCATAATCAATCTGTTATGTGCAACATATGTGTATATCAAACTGTTTTCAGTGTGTTTTCGATGAACTTCATACTGTTTTAGTTAAATTTTGGTGATATTCAGATCATATTAGTGAAATCCGATTGCTTTCGTTTTGAGGTTTTACATTCGGTTGATTTCTGATGAATTTCGATGATTTCTGATGAATTTCAATCGGTTGTCAATGCTGATTTGGTGATTTGATTACGTATATCATCTGCATTCTTGATTCATTTACATTTCATTACATCTGGTCTTGATCGAATTATTGTTGCTGATTGTTCTTTGTGTTGTGATTGAAGAAGATTGGTTGTGACGATGAGTTGGTTTATTATCCAGGTCATTAGCGACAGCCTGTGAGTGTTGGTAGAAAGATTTAGAATTGTTTGGTGTAGTGACATCGAAGAAAAGTGTTGTTTCGTTCAAGTTGAAAAGATCAACGAATTCGGATCTGAGTTGTTGACAGTAGTAGATAAGATAGGAGTAGACATTCATTGAAAAGTTTGTAGTTTTAAATTGTGCAGTTTGCATTAAAGTCTTGAGCAGTTTGCAATTACTTTCGGACTGATTCGGATAATAGTCGGATTTTCAAACGAAAAAAAAAACTGATTTAGTTTGATAGTTGCGACTGTTGTGGGTGTTTAGAAGTTTAGATATCTAGTTGGCTGGTATTTGTAGTTGTAGCTGCAGGTTGAGGAGCCGATAGAGATTGCGACGACGTGTTTGGCTAGGCTTTACTTTGGTGATTGAGTACTTGCGAAATTGGAGTAGCGGCTGGGTTTGAACAGTTAGGTGCGGCTGAACATTAGTATAGCGGCTGATCGTTTTTGTTGTGTTTGCCAATCGTAGATTGAAGGAGTTGTTTACTCGTACGATTACGAGTATCGCGTTGATGATAGGAGTGTGAATTGTCGCCGAATTGAGATTAGTATAGTAACAGGTTGAAGTCGCTTGGGATTCTTGTTAAGGACAGAAATTTTAAAAACAATAGTTAATAGTTTAAAAAAAATTGGTATGGTTTAGATTTGATTTAAAAATTAATAATAAAAAAAAAACCTACGTTTTGTTAGTAAAGAGTAAAGACAATTGACAGTTACATTTCATATTTGTTTGTTATAAAAAGAGTATTAGAGCTGAATTAAAAAAAATAATAAATAAATAAATAAGAAAAAACATCAAAAGTTTAAAAGTGGGCCGTGAACTTGTTGAAGGTGAGTTGAAGATCTATTGGACCGAAACTTGATAGTGGGATTGGGTTAATAATTTTGGACTAAATTTTTAGAATTTCATTTGGGCTCAAAAAGTGTTATAATATTAGATTGGACTTTGTGAGTTCATCATTTTTGGGCCAAGAATTTTAGAGTTTTGGGTTGTTTGACATTTGGGCCAAGAGTTTTTTTAAAGGGCCAAATTGGATAGTGAGCTGAATCAAGATTTGTTTTGGACATATTTTTGAAGGTGCTTTGGGCTAAGGGTATTGGGTCAAAAGTTTTTAAAATCGATTTGGGTCAAGACTTTGTTTTGGGCTTGTTAGTGGGCTTCGTGAAAATTGAAATTTTGTGGACTTTGAGCTAAAAACAATTTTTGAACCAAGTCATTTAACAAAGAAATTGTGTTTAAAATGTTTGACGAACTGGAAAACGATACACTTGAAAGTTTAAATGATTGGTTTGATGCGTATTGGGTTAATGGAAAAAATGATGAGAATAAGAATGTTTGGGTTAAAAGACTTGAATATTTTTTGTGTAAGAAAAATGAAACGTTGAATGAGTTGGAAAATCGGTATGATCATTTAATTGACAATTTAAAAAGGTACGAGATAAGGATGTCAAATACTGAAATGATATCAAGATTTGCAGACGCGTTACCGTCAGAGTGGGATGAATTTTTGAATAAACTAAAAAATGATTCTAGATTTTCAAAATTTTATCCAAAAGAATTCATCAGAGAGCTTAAAATACACATTTATGAAAATGATAAGAAAAAGAAAGAGTTGATGAATGGAATAGAAAAAGAATTGAAAAAAATAAGTTTGGATGTGATTATTGAAATGAGAAGAAGAGTCAATATGTGTCTTGTAGCAAAAGATGTTATGAAATATGATATTAAGAGGGGTTGTCATCTAGATGAAAGTATGAATTCTCTTGATTTTGTTAAATTTTTTTGTGCAGGCACATACAAGACAGAGACAGAGGTAGTGTCGAAAAATGAAGAATCCGAGAAAAGTGAAACTTCAAGTTCTGAAACTGTGTACTCAAAATGTGAAAAATCTGTAGCAGACAATGTCAAACTCTTAAAAGAGGTGGAGAGTTTGACATTGGGAAAAAAAAAATTAAAAGAAAAGGAAAAAGTATTACAAAATAAAATAATGTTTGTTGAAAATGAAAAATTTAAAAGTGAAAAAGATTTTCAAAATCAAATAAAAATTTTAGAAAATGAAAAATCTATTTTTGGTAAAAATAATTTGGAGAAACAAATAGCAATAAATTCTCATTTTGAGAAAATCATTCAACTTGAAAAAGAAGCTGAATGTGCTAGAAATAAAGTCAATGACTTAGAAAATCAATTGAAAGGTTTTGTGAATACGTCATCAGTACCAGATCTTATATGTCCAAAACCGATCAATGAAATTCCAATAAATGACAATGTCACAAATTATGACGATGTCATAATTGAAGATTGTGATGATAAATCTGATGATGAAAATGACAAAAAGAAAATATTTTTGAAATTAAAAGAAAAGTTTCAAGAAACTGTTTTACAATCTACTGAAAGAGGTGAATGCTGAACGCAAAAACCTTTTAAGAAGAATGCAGAACAAAAACAAAATGGAAAAACTTCGAAAAATTTTCAAAACAACAATAAAAGTTCACCAGTTCAATCATCCAATCGTTATAAAAAAACACAAAAATTTGAAAATCAAAACTCACAAAAAGTTGGTAATAAGTGGTGCAGGTTTGACCACAGTGCTCAAGCGTCAAATCAAGCTTATAGGAGAAGTCATGAGTACTACAAATCAAATCAGTGTTATGATTTGAGTGTTTGGATTGATGGTGGAGATTGGTACGATAACAGGGTGTGTTACAACTGTGGTTTTCAAAGACACGTTGCTGTTCACTGCCAGAGACAGAGATTTGAGACAAGAAGATGTTATGAATGCCAAATCAAAGGTCACATTGCCAGAGATTGCCCAATGAGATCAATGGAAAGATCGAGGGCTGAATCTCATAAAAAAATGAAGAAATCAGTCAAGGTCGAAGAAAAGCCCAAAGAACAGAAGGTGAAAGAACAGAAAGTGAAGCTTTCACAAGGGCAGAAAGACCGAGTGAGAAAGAAAAGAAAGAAAGCTCGAGAGTATCTTGAAAGGAATTTGTCCTCGGGTACAATTGGTAATTCAGATAAAAGTTCTGATGAATCGATTTGCTCAATAAAACATGGTCAGCCAAGCAAAACAAATTCATCAGATACAAATCCGAGGACAGAAGAGAGAGTAAATAAAGAAAAAATGGTTAATCAAAAGATTAACACTTCAAAGAAAGTGAGATTTTCACTTCCTGGTGATGAATTTGTTTCTTTGGAAGCAAAAGAGCCACGTTTTGGCGATGAATCTGACTTGTCAAAGTCAAATGAGCCACATTTTGGCGATGATTCTGATTCGTCAAAATCAGAGGAGCCACAAGTTGAGCTCAAAAGTGAAAATTCAGTTCCGCCAATGGATGACGTAAACTTTCCACCATTGCGAGCTGAAAATTTTAAACAAAAAGTTGACAAAGTTGAGATTTCAAATCAATTTTTTTCTGAAAAGAAAGATTTTGATGTTGAAAAAGCCTTTAACCCCAATGTTCTAAACATTTTTGGAAAAATGGTTGACGGAAAAGTCAAAGGGGTAAAGGAATTTTATGAATCAAAGAGGAAAACTGATACACCGAGTAAAAATAACTCGGATGCACCCAAGACTGGTCAGGCTTGGGTGTCACCATTCTTTGAATGAAATCCTGACTTGCCGGAACTCCCAGGTTGGTAATTGGGGAGTAGGAATCGGCATCTTTCTTGAGAAATTCACAACTGTGATATTTCGACTTACAAGTGGTTATTCAAGGACATTAAGTTGTACTTGATTTAACTATCTTACTAGTGGTATGATTATTGGAAATTGTTTTTTCTGATAAACCTACAAGTGGTTGAAAAACAATGTGATGAAACCCCATGTTTGTGAAATGACAGATAAACTAATTTTCTGGAAAAACCATTTTGATTAAAACAAACTTAAGTGTTTTGAAATCATAATGGGAAAATAGTTTGTTGTCAGGGAGAGTTCTAATTGTTTATGCCAAGTGAATGGCGAATTGAAGCAATTCTCATCAGTTTGTCATTTTATTTGTACAGTCTATTGCTTTCAAATTTTCCCGTAAAATCGAAAATTGAAACATATTTTTGATTTTAGGGGGAGTAGAAAATTTAGAAATTTTGAAAATTTGAAAATCCCAAAAACATGATAAAATCTAAAAGGCCAAAAACATTGAAAAATCAAAAATGAGTGCAACATCCCTATTTTTACCATAAGGTTTGGTTAAATTTATTAACCACTAGTAAATAGTAACTAGTTTACTTTTAATATAAATATTCAACCCAAATAGTTTTAAACACTATTTTATATATAGTTGGTTGAAATATTATTGGCCTGTATATGAGTGACCTTTCTAATAAAATAAAAGTCTATAAAAATTTATATTACTAGACGGGTAGTCTACGGGTAAGTTGACTAATAAAAATATGAAGTTCCTAGACAGGCCTAGGAACCGTATAATAATTAAATTATAAAATACATCATATTTGAACATACTCTATTTTAATGAAACTTAGACCCAAATGTAGACAAAAATATTCTGGTTCCAATGACATATGTATTATTTTCTAAAAACATCATATTTTACAAGTTACAAGGGCCAAATAAATAAAGTAGTTAAATTAATAATAATAATAATAAAAATTTATAATCACTACATATGAAATTCCAGAACTGTCGTGTCATATCTTGACTTCCATGTTCCATTTCATTTCCATATTCTATATCCCATTAATTTATATAAATCACTTAATGGAATAACATATAATAAAATAAAAAGAATAATCAGAAGATAAATATTAAATTCATTCATATGATACGTGTACACCCAAAATGAATTCCAACAAAAGCTTACGTGTCCAAGAAGGAAAACTTGATCTCTAAGCTATAGTATAGTATAAATAGAAGTAGGCATCCTCTAACATTTCTCACAAACTTTTCCTCAGTCTCTCGCTACTCTCTCTATATATATTTTTATTATTTCCTTTCATATTATACCAATAAAGTATTAAAGCCATGCCCTGTTTTAAGTGTTTCAACTTTTGATCACCGCTACCCTTTTCGATTGATCTGAACCCATAGCACATGTCAGGGCTCTGCCCGACTAAGTTCGTTGGGGTTCTGTCTCGGGACATCGGGATAAGGTTGAATTAGGGGTACTATACTTAACACAATTACAAATATATATTTTATTACTACCAAACACACACATAGCTTGAATTTTGCTACGATACAGGGTATTAACTCGATCGCTATTACGATTCATTTTCCGACCGATCAATATATCCAATGGATGTTTAAGTGCCGCCCACATTAGGGTTATACTTTGTCATTCGTCGTGATTTCGACGGGATGTTGAGTGCTGTCCGAAATCGGACTATACTCTGTCCTTAGTTGTGAATCCGCTGGATGTTTAAGTATCGCACTTTGTCGTTCGTTGTGAGAATTTGATATCGTGAGTTATCGTAAATGCTGTATTAAGTTATCTACCTAGTTCGTATGCATTAGGTTACAAGGTTAAGTAATAGGCTAAGCTCTGCCTGTATAAATCTGCAACATATCAAAGGCTTATCTGTAGACTAAACTTTGGCCGTATGAATCCGCATAATTATAATGTGAGTCATTCTCTTTTTATCAAATTACTTTTCAAATCATGTTTATTTCAAAAGTTATAATTACGGGGATTAAGTCTTTGTAATCACCAAATTACAGCCGGTATGTGGGGTTTTGTATACATTACTTGATAATCGTCACCATTGGGGCAGCCAATGGGGATATGACCATAGTCACAGATCCGGTCGAGTGACAAATACCGTGGGTAGTTGGTTGATATCAGAAACATTGTAATCGCTCTTAATACTGTAAATTATAACAAACAGGTCGTTTTATTAAATAGAATGATTCACTCAGTATTTTCTGCTGACAAAACCTTTTTAAAACGCGTTTCAGGTAATTACAGTAGATTGGAGTAAAGGATGGATACGGCACCGAAAGGCATCAAGAAGTGGCTTATTTTATTAATTAAATTAAATTAAGAAATATTAAAGCTACCATTGTAAAACATGGGTTTATCCCATCTATTTAATAAATAAAATCCGGTGTTTTCTAAACTCTGATATTTTTCCTAACTCACGGTTCTGATGAAATTCCCGCTGCAATATTTTTCAAAATAATCACCGGTACCACGGGCTATTCACGACTCTCGATTCCGTCCAGGGTGGGTCGGGGGCCGTGACAGAAGGTGGTATCAGAGCCACTGCTTTAAGCCTTTAGGTGTTGTGATAATAATACCTAAATTTATATAAAAGAGTTAAGAGATTGCTGTTAACTGGTAGCACACAGGATAGCATTTAGACTTGAACTTAAGAAAAGATGCTTTAGTATCAGCTTCAGGATAAGCTAAGTACTTGTGTAAATAAAGTATGATGGGTTTTGATATACCATAAGAATGGTAATTAGAATATTGCAAGATATGATAAATAAGCAAGAATTAATAGTAATTATTGCTTATTGATATTAATTGGGCTAGAATAAGATATGTTACGGGAAATACAAGTTTCCTTGATTCTGGATAAAAGCCCTAATAAAAGAGGCACTTTTGAAAAGATATTATTTATGGGAAATAGAAAATGTTCTCCGGTAAGACTGGGTATGGTGTAGTAGACTCTCCAGTTTGTTCGGATATACTGAGGTTACCGCTCCGGCGCGAATCGGATAAGACGGGGTATATAATATGTCAAACAAGTGGCAAAATTTCCCTAAATAGTATCATGACCAGATATCTGACTGGTTTTTTTTTGGAAATATGAATCTGTTAAATACATTGATCTGATAGATGGTATGTTTATTTCAGCATGTGAAATATATGATTATATAGATATGTATATCTATAAGAAATTCCAAAAAGTCAATTAGGAATAAAAAACAAGCATATGTGTCTAGATTTCTTTATTAGGAATCTCTTTTCCGATATCAAACATTATTTCGTTTGATCATCTGTCTCGTAGCTTGTGTGATAAAATAAACAATGGAAACCCTTTAAGTTAAAACGCCATCAAAAGAATTTCTAACACGTTACCATAAACTATCAACACAAGTAAGAAGCATCTAAAGTTGTGATAATGTATAAAAAAAAAAAAAACATCGGTGCACAGTCTAATCAGAGTCATAATTATTATCACTACAAAAGGAGTCATATACCTTTGCAAATTTCTTGTTTCATTTTATTTGACATTCCCTGGTAATGTCATTTAATAACGATTATCACTCGAAATTCCAGATAAAAGTTCTTATATTTCTTTTGTTGAAAATTCTGACTTCTGCATATAATAAGCTGACTTTCGCATTTCTACTTTCCTAACGGTCATCATACCAGGAAGATTTATTTCATAGTAGCGAATATTGATTCATTTCATTTCTTGGTAAATCCATACGTTACACATGCACCGTTTGTTGCACATGTGGTTCATTTAATTTCTAAATTCCACTAGAGGGATTCATTTTAATTTGTCATTTTATCCAAACTCAAATATCCTTTAGTTAAACTTGATTTTGGCACGGTAAACCGCATTATTGCTAAACAACGACTCTTAATATCGAGTCAATAAATTTTTGAAAAACTCAATTTTCTTTGGCATCCATGGTTTTTGTTATGACCATGTCCGAACTTTCTTATTTAAACTCGTTTTGTTTAAACCGAGTTCAATTGTTTGAACTTGCTCGTATTACATATTCAATTCAAGGTTCCATATGATGAATTAAAACCATCATATTCGGAATAATCCTAACAAGCATTTCAATTCTCTTAACATGCTTGTGTGATCCTCGACTTCACTAAATCATTTCTATGATCACAATCACTTTGTGGTGACATTTTCACAAAATCTGAAGATTGCGCTAATCTCGGATTTAATTATTTAATTATTTAATTATTTATATTAAATCCACTTTGTTGATTTATTCTATAAACAATCATGTGCTCAGATAATGATACCCAAATTTATATTTCGGTATATCTCTTAATAATTATTACAATATCAATCGAGCCTTTCGTAATCTTTATTGCTCTATCATCGTTGATAGAAAAATATTATATAAATTTAATTGATTATATATGGAATTACCTAATTTACAAATATAGTATTACTATATTTTAAACCATTACGGTGAAGAAATTATATTTTTATATAAAAAAAAAACTATGTTGAGGTATACTCTTATTTAAAGATATTGTTTAGTTATTTATTATTGATAATTTTATTATTAGTAATAATATATTAATAATAGTAGTGTTAGTATTATTTTTAATACTAGGGTTATTGTCAATGACAGGTATTGAATAGTCTAGCCTTAGTTAGGCATGGATTGGCCACCTATGCTTAAACAAGGCATCACTAACCAATACCCAACCATGATGATGACTAGTTAATATATAAATTAAGTCAACATACTTATTTAGTAAATTTTAAATTATATATTTTACTATTGTACTATAAAGATATATTTTCATAAAAACAAAACAAGAATGAGAGGAACAAATAAAATTATATAAATAATTATATATTTTGTGATAACTATTTACAGTAATGTTCTGACATGAAAATAACTATATAAGAATAATATGATATTCATCCACTACGTTAGGTTAAGGGATACATTATAAATATATAAGAATAATTTTCGTTTACAAGTATTTACAACATTTGTAAATACATTCACAACGTTATATGGTTTCAAAATGAAACTAAGTAATCACATAGAATCGACCCATTAAGTATTATATATTTACAAAATAATTTACAAGTACTTTTGTACAATAAATATTTTTACACCTTTATTTACAATTTTCATTTAACATTATAAATAATAGCTTCATTGCGGTGTTTTGTAATATATATTACAGAGTAAATATAAGTTATTTTACATAGTATAGTAAAATACTAAAATAATATTTATTTAAAAGTGGTGATCATTTACATATAGTAAAAAAAATACGTAACAAATAATATATATTACATAGTATTTGATATGTAAAATACGGTTCAGAGAAGAACACAAATAATATATATTACATTTGCTTTACAAAAATAATATAATGGTTGGTCATGCCAAAACAACTTGGAACTCTAAACAATGATACACTAACTCGATTGTCTTTTGGTGTATCTTTGTAATTTACTTATCTCAACACTTTGATTTTCTCATATCATAAATATTTGACAAATCATTTTTCATGCTTTTATTTTAATTGGAACCTGTCAATTCTAAATCTTCCTCAGTTACCAATCAAAGTAAGCTTTCTTTTGACAAAGATTTTTTTTAAAAGTCATTCCCATTCATTTTAATTGATCATATATCTTTTAGCATAAACCTAGTCACTTTGAAAAATTATATCATTTCATCTCATTCGTTTATCAGCGATTTCTTAAACTAATTCAGTTGAACCGTTGAATCCTACTTATTGTACAAATCGTATTCACAAAATTTGATATTTTGATTTTATGTCATCTACCTTAATATTGTTTTTATTGACTAAAATATGACATAAGTCTAAAAGAAATATTGTAACCCAAATCTCGAGGACGAGATTTAAAACAAGGTGGGGAGAATGTAACATCCCTATTTTTACCATAAGGTTTGGTTAAATTTATTAACCACTAGTAAATAGTAACTAGTTTACTTTTAATATAAATATTCAACCCAAATAGTTTTAAACACTATTTTATATATAGTTGGTTGAAATATTATTGGCCTGTATATGAGTGACCTTTCTAATAAAATAAAAGTCTATAAAAATTTATATTACTAGACGGGTAGTCTACGGGTAAGTTGACTAATAAAAATATGAAGTTCCTAGACAGGCCTAGGAACCGTATAATAATTAAATTATAAAATACATTATATTTGAACATACTCTATTTTAATGAAACTTAGACCCAAATGTAGACAAAAATATTCTGGTTCCAATGACATATGTATTATTTTCTAAAAACATCATATTTTACAAGTTACAAGGGCCAAATAAATAAAGTAGTTAAATTAATAATAATAATAATAATAATTTATAATCACTACATATGAAATTCCAGAACTGTCGTGTCATATCTTGACTTCCATGTTCCATTTCATTTCCATATTCTATATCCCATTAATTTATATAAATCACTTAATGGAATAACATATAATAAAATAAAAAGAATAATCAGAAGATAAATATTGAATTCATTCATATGATACGTGTACACCCAAAATGAATTCCAACAAAAGCTTACGTGTCCAAGAAGGAAAACTTGATCTCTAAGCTATAGTATAGTATAAATAGAAGTAGGCATCCTCTAACATTTCTCACAAACTTTCCCTTAGTCTCTCGCTACTCTCTCTACATATATTTCTATTATTTCCTTTCATATTATACCAATAAAGTAATAAAGCCATGCCCTGTTTTAAGTGTTTCAACTCCCGATCACCGCTACCCTTTTCGATTGATCTGAACCCATAGCACATGTCAGGGCTCTGCCCGACTAAGTTCGTTGGGGTTCTGTCTCGGGACATCGGGATAAGGTTGAATTAGGGGTACTATACTTAACACAATTACAAATATATATTTTTATTACTACCAAACATACACATAGCTTGAATTTTGCTACGATACAGGGTATTAACTCGATCGCTATTACGATTCATTTTCCGACCGATCAATATATCCAATGGATGTTTAAGTGCCGCCCACATTAGGGTTATACTTTGTCATTCGTCGTGATTTCGACGGGATGTTGAGTGCTGTTCGAAATCGGACTATACTCTGTCCTTAGTTGTGAATCCGCTGGATGTTTAAGTATCGCACTTTGTCGTTCGTTGTGAGAATTTGATCTCGTGAGTTATCGTAAATGCTGTATTAAGTTATCTACCTAGTTCGTATGCATTAGGTTACAAGGTTAAGTAATAGGCTAAGCTCTGCTTGTATAAATCTGCAATATATCAAAGGCTTATCTGTAGACTAAACTTTGGCCGTATGAATCCGCATAATTATAATGTGAGTCATTCTCTTTTTATCAAATTACTTTTCAAATCATTTTTATTTCAAAAGTTATAATTACGGGGATTAAGTCTTTGTAATCACCAAATTACAGCCGGTATGTGGGGTTTTGTATACATTACTTGATAATCGTCACCATTGGGGCAGCCAATGGGGGATATGACCATAGTCACAGATCCGGTCGAGTGACAAATACCGTGGGTAGTTGGTTGATATCAGAAACATTGTAATCGCTCTTAATACTGTAAATTATAACAAACAGGTCGTTTTATTAAATAGAATGATTCACTCAGTATTTTCCGCTGACAAAACCTTTTTAAAACGCGTTTCAGGTAACTACAGTAGATTGGAGTAAAAGATGGATAAGGCACCGAAAGGCATCAAGAAGTGGCTTATTTTATTAATTAAATTAAATTAAGAAATATTAAAGCTACCATTTTAAAACATGAGTTTATCCCATCTATTTAATAAATAAAATCCGGTGTTTTCTAAACTCTGATATTTTTCCTAACTCACGGTTCTGATGAAATTTCCGCTGCAATATTTTTCAAAATAATCACCGGTACCACGGGCTGTTCACAACTCTCGATTCCGTCCAGGGTGGGTCGGGGGCCGTGACAATGAGTTTTGTTGTGAAAAAGAGGAAATGATAGTAAATCAGTTGGACTATCACGGCATGCTAAAGAAATGAAATGTCAAATGTGATAAACGGTCTCACTAAAGATGTGACGATAGGCTCAGCTAGACTAGTAGATTTGCGATAACGATACAAACTTAAATGAAAAAGCCTAGTTCTAGTGGGAAACTCGATTGAACGCATAGTACTTAGTTTTATCCTTCGTGACTATGTACCTACTCAGTAATCGCTGAATGCTAAAGAGCATAAAAACCGGTCAGTTTGTGAACTTTCACAACTTACTGAAAAAGTCGATGTGATTGTCCATTTCTTTTTGCAAAGATTTAAACTTGTTTTATTTCTTTATTTTGTTTAAGCATTGGACATCTTCTGCGTATACGTGAGTATCGAACTGGATGTTAGTGCCTAAACGTTCTACTTTATTTTCTTTGGTGTTTCGTTTAAGCTTTGGATCACCTCTGCGTATATGTGAATATCGACCTGGTGGTTAAAGCCTAAATAACTTCAACTTGTTTTTATTTCTTATTTTGTTTAAACATTGGACTTTCTCTACGTATCGAAAGATCGACCTGATTGTTAATGTTTAAACATTCTGCGTTGTTTTCGCACATATCACAGTTGATGAAAGTTTAAAGGCATTACTTGAGTCAGTGTATTGCATGATGAGGGGATATGCTGAGATCGTGGGGTCCATATGAATTTAGTTCAAAATTAATATACTTTAACGTATCGGTAAGCATTTCGAAAGTTTTAGATTGAGTTTAAGAGGACACCTATATCGTCAATCTATGTGACTTGTTTAGAACTTAAAGTGTTTAAAGCTCAACGGTGCTTGTGATTTGTCTCAAAAACTGATATGATCCTCTTATACAAACTAACAAAAAGATGTCTGTATATAGTTTATTTCCTTAAATCCAAAAAGAGTTTAGTATGTTTTTAGCATAAAATTTTGAAAAATCCAAAAAGATTTTCGACAACTGATTTTGAAAAGTTGATTTTCAAAATTCCAAGTGCTAAACATGATGAACGACAGTGGGTTGGGAGAGTTTGTTTGTGATGAGAAATGATTTTGAAACTTGAATTTCAAAATGAAAATTAAAAAAAAAACGATAAGTTGGATAATCAAGGTCATTAATTTGAACTTGATCATCTCTGAGGGTTACTGATTTTGATCATGCTTAAAAGTCAAATCAAAACGTTTGAATAATGATAAGATTTGACAGGAAGCTAAATGAAAAGGGAGCAAGATTAAACGTCAAATCTTAGAAATTCGGGCATCATTCAAGGGGGAGACTGTGGTTTCACTTGAAGATGTTATCCAAGGCAGTTCAAGACTAAACATCACAGATTTCTAGCTATGTCCAAGGGGGAGATTGTTAGTGCACTGTGTGTGTGGCCATAGATAGAAATCTAACTGTACATGTAAAGTCTAGTGTCTTGAGTCTGTAAAATACCGGACAGAGGTTTCGCTAGGTGTCGTTAGGTAATGTTAGGTCAGTATACGGTATGGCACGATACGAAGGGAGCGGATCTGAACAAGAATGATGTCATCATTCTTAATGATGACATCATACATACTACAACACGTTCAAACAAGAAATGGCATGCACTGGAATTTGAGTTCGTACGTAATAGCATGCACACATGGAATTGATTTCGCTTGGAATGGTTATTCTGCTTGAAACGGTGATTCCGTTTGTAAAGGCCTCAATGCCTATTTCAAACGGAATTAAGTTGCATATAAATAGAGGAGAGAACTTATTTCAAAGGAAATCAGAAGACAGCAATCAGAGAACTAATTCCGTTTGAAACACTTCTTCAAGTTCATCAGATCTTCATCAAGAACGCTCCGATTTCGTCACGTTGATTAGATTACGAGTGTCTAGTGTGTAGATCGAGTCGAAACTCTGTCCGGTTGTGGTCGTTACGTATTAAATCGCTGTTTAATTACGTTTTTGCGCACGATTACGGATCGATTTAACGGATTCCGCACGTTAAATCGAATCTACCACAGATCTAGTGACCGTTTACGATCCGATCCTGAACTCACAAGATGAAGCTAAAATTGGCACCAGCATCAAATAACATGGATGTGAAATGTTGGTTGATTGGAAACGTGTCGGGTAACTACTATTTGAGTGATCGCGGTAGGGTGGGATGATTCGGTCATACCTCAGATCTTTGGGGCTAAATCACAAATGTAACGCACAATGCGTATGAATTCGGGTGTTACGTAGTATGGAAACAACCCTTGAGAGATCGTGAAAGCCTCTCGTGTACCCAACAACATTGGCTCTAATGATGATCGAGTTCTAGAATTTTGTTTCGAACCATTGAATTTAAATTAGCGGCGCGATACTATAACTACCTTCCTGAAATTTTTCTGACGCCCTAATATATACTAAAATACCCTTATATGTTTTAAAATACACCCCGTATGTGAAAACCAAGCCCAAAATACATTATATCATTTAAAATTAAAAAAAAACAAGAAAAATAGGTCTCTCGCGGGGCGCGTAAGCCACCCCCTTGACCTTACGCGGGCCGCAACAGTAGGAAGTCAGGGCCGCACCCGGTGCTGCCACGTGTCATGCAGCGTGTCGAAGTTAGGGCTAAGTCGGACAAGCTTGGGCCTACCCTAGGGAGCCTCGCGGGCCGCGTAGCTCGAGGTCTCACTTTACGCGGGCCGCGTAAAAACCCAAATCAGGCCCTATATAAGGAGGCATCGGGCCTTCAGTTTTCGTCGCTTAATTCTTCGATCTCTCTCTCAATTTCTGCATAGATAATATAATTTTCGGGCATAGTACCCCCTAAATAACGAATTTTTGCTCCGTTGTAAGTATTATAACCCCGGTTATGTATTAGATACTATCCAGGGTTCCGTAACGGCTGTTGTGGTTCTGCCCGACGTAGTCGTTGGAATACAGTCTCGGGGAGGGTATCATTAATATAAATAATGGGTTATTATACTAACACGTGTGCACCAGGAAACCCTTAAAGGAAACCTAAGACAGCAATGTGAGTAATCTCCTTTTTGTAAATTGTTTTTACAAAACCTTAAATATTTTACAATATGATTAAGCAGTGATTAAGTCTTTGTAATTCTTCAATTACTGTCGGTATGATGGGGTTTTGTATACAAAATGTGGAACACGTTACCATTGGACAAAGAGTTAGCCAATGGGTAATATGACCCACCAGTCAGGATTGACAGTACTGAATGAGTAATTGTGTAGATGTAAACATTGTAATCGCTCTCAATACTGTGTTAATTGATAAAACTCTTCTTGATTAAACTGGGATTCACTCACCAGTATTTCCCACTGAAAAATGTTTTTAAAACGCGTTTCAGGTAACAAAATGTGAAAGCCAATTAGAAGAAAGCCAGCTAGAGAGCACTGACGGCTTGGAAAAATGTGGCTATAAAAGTTACCTAAAAGACGATGTTTTAAATTCAATAAAATAGGGTTTATCCCTATAAACATGTTGTAATAAGAAACTTAGGTTTTACCCATGTGGTTATTAATATAAAATATGGTGGTTTTACTCTGATAAAACATTTCCTAACTACGGTCCTGATGAAATTTCCGCTGCCAAAATAATAAATAAATGATACCACCGACAATGATGTTCGCAGCCGCCCGTTCTCGGGACAGATAGGGGGCGGGGGTTGCGACAGAAGGTGGTATCAGAGCTAAGCCACTGATTCAGCCACAGAATTGTTCTGCTGACATCAAAATATTATTTAAAGTGTTAGGAAATAAATTACGGAAATACGTGCATATTTGTATTTTATTGTTATGTGTTATTTGACTATTTGTTAGTTTACAGTATGAGTGATCAAGGACCATCCGACGCGTATCGTCAGTTGTCCAGCTCACCTAGAAGCGAAGGCACCTCTTCCTAGCCTGCCCTTTCAGGGTATTCTGCTGATGATGAAGAAGGGATATTCGTATTTAAGGCTCAGTCTGAAGAGCCATTCCCCCAGAAAAAGAGAGGATGGTTCAGTAAGGGAGCACATGAGCGTAGAAAGAGAACGAAGAAGTTGCAAGAACAGCGGGCTTTAGCAGCCATTAAAAGAGAAACCGATGCCCACACCCAAGACATGCTTAATAGGAGTTTAGCAAACTTCCATATTTTAGCATCCATACCTGCCGACCTAAACCTGGAACAACTAGTAGCCCCTCAACCATTACCCTTGTTTCCCAACCAACCAATTGAGATAGAAAACAACCCAGAAAATCAAGTAGAAACGCATGATTTTAATCCTGAGGAGATACCTAGGGTACCAGCACCCAATCCCTTAGACCTAGATTACGATCCGTGGTTTGATGATCGTAGGGACTATGTGCAACGCTACCAGCTGACAGACCTACCCATGCCAAACCTAGCAGCTTACCCAGGTCTGGACCCTCTAGATCCCTACTACGATAATGATGAATACATTAGGGAGATCTTAGAGAATTCGTATCCTTAGGAAGAACCCATGCCACAGTACCCAGATCCAGTACCAGCACCTGCACCACCAATGAGTGCAGAAAATGTGCAAGAGCTCCGAACTTTCGGAGAAGAAATTTTAGAGAGTAGCGAGAGGATGAGGCAAGTATGAGAACGACTCGTCTGGAAGTATGACGAGCGTCATATGGATTTCTGGATGAATCCATATCCGTGAAGGTGATGGTAGAGATGGTAATAATAATATAATATAATATAATATAATATAATATAATATAATATAATATAATATAATATAATATAATATAATATAATATAATATAATATAATATAATATAATATAATATAATATAATATAATATAATATAATATAATATAATATAATATAATATAATATAATATAATATAATATAATATAATATGTGTGTTTGTTGTAAAAAAATATCATAACTATAGATGGCTACTAGTAGTGTGATTTTATTTCAGTTGTATTGTAATTTTAATTTCCCGTTCTGGTTTGTAGTAGATGCATACTATATATATATATATATATATATATATATATAGGATAAGGATCATTACAGAACACTAATTATTGCGAGAAAAAAAAGAACAACTCTAAATCACTAAATTTTGGGATTGAAGGTTCATATTTCTTAAATTTTATGTTTCTTACATTCATATGTGTATTATATATACACAAAAAAGTCATATATTTTTCTCTACACATACTCTATATACATGTAGCTAATTTAGCCTACACATAACCTACATGTGTGTAGGTTATTTAAAAACTAAAGATTTTTCATATTTTATTTTAAATTCTAGTGTGAGAAACAATAAATCTTACATTTATAACATTTTCATTTACTTTCTAGGTTTTTAGGATTGAAAAAATGAGTGATTCATTTTGTTCTGCGTGTTCTCGCAATATTTAGTGTTCTGCATAGAACCTTTCCCTATATATATATATATATATATATATATAAATAGAGTAAGTCGCAATGATCGACGCTTTTGATCAAAATGCGTGTCATGTGATTGATCGGATTAAGATATTATTTTGTGATATTAATATGTGATAATTGTTTAAAATTCAGATGGCCGACCAAGTGAATCAAGAAAATCTGGATAATAACCCGGAAAACCAGAATGACAATAATCTGAATAACGATAACCCGAACAACGACAACAATGGAAACCAAGTGGATAATAGTGCCATCTAACACATAGTGGCAGAAGGAATAATAGATGCAATGCCATATATAATTCAGACAGTTAGGGAAGCTGATAATAAAAGTAAACATAGCAGTAAACGACCAACTGAACCAGAACACAGCGTAAACAATGGACCCTTACTTCAAATGCCCATTCGCAAAAGAAGAAGAACCATGCCTTATGGTTGTTCTTATAAAGAATTCTGATCTTGTAAACCAATGGAATTCTCGGGCATTGAAGGGGTCGTTGCAGTTCTACGCTGGATAGAGAAGACTGAGGCAGTCTTAAGAATAAGCAAGTGCGCAGAAGAGGATAAGATAATGTTTGCCTCTAATCTGTTCAAGATATCAGCCTTAGAATGGTGGACAACTATCCTCCAGTTTAGGGGAAGTGATAGGATTTACAATATGTAATGAGAGGAATTTAAAAACATGGTAGAAAGGAAATTCTGACCTCCTAATGAAAAAGAACAGATAGCAAATAAATTCCTAAACCTTAGGATGAATGGAGTGGATAGTAAGGGGTACACTAAGTTATTCTTTGAATATGCTAGAATAGTGTCAACCCTTGCATCACCTGAACCAGTATTAATCTCCCGTTATATCTGGGGATTAATCGGGGAGATAAGGCATGTAGTCAAGGCAGCTAGACCACAAACCATAGAAGAAGCTGTAGAACTAGCCAATACATTGACAGATGAATTAGTGCGTACACGGGAAGAGGATCAAAGAAAGAACCTAGCTCAAAGGCTTACCCAAGAGTTTCGCTCTGAAAATTCTAATCGTGGGAAAAATGTAGGTTCTACCTCTGCACCCTATTGCAAGTATTGCAAAAGGAAGGATTCTGGAAAATGCTCCATATACTGTAACTTCTGCAAAATATCTGGACATAAGGAAGAAGACTGCAGGAAGAAATTTAACAACAGGATATGCTACAACTGTGGAGAACAAGGTCATATCAATCCAAATTGTCCAAAACAAGCTCCAGCCATGAACAACAAGAACACCAAAAATGCTAGAGCATTTGTTCTGACTGCAGATGAAGCCAAGATGATTCCAGACGTGATAGCTGGTATGTTTTTAGTTAATGATGTTTTTGCTAAAGTATTATTTGACTCTGGTGCGAACTAAAGTTTTATTAATACTTCGTTTTGCAAACTACTCAATCAACCATTAACTAAACTCCCACAAGAATATTTAGTAGAAACAGCAAATGGAGAAACCGCTAGGATTTCTGAAATCTTACAGGGAGCAAGAATAGAGTTTTTAAACCAAAAGTTCATTGCAAACCTTTACCCAAGGAATCTGGCAGGATTTGATGTCGTATTAGGAATGGATTGGTTAATAGCCAATAAAGCCAGTATTTTATGTGATCAAAAGTCAATTCAAGTAAATTCACCAAAGGGTGAAAAGATCACGATTAAAGGAGATAAGCCTTCTACATCCACAAAATTCATCTCTGTGATGAAAACAACAAGTTATATAAGAAAAGGATCATTAGTGTATTTGATTTCTATAATCACTAACACTAAAGGAAAGGAATTAAAAGATATTCTGGTAGTATCTCAGTTTTCAGATGTATTTCCAGAAGAATTACCAGGACAACCTCCAGACAGAGAAGTTGAATTCAGAATTCACCTACTACCAGGGACAACACCGATTGCCAAAACACCTTACCGTTTGGCACCCGCAGAAATGCAGGAACTGAAGAAACAGTTAGACGAATTATTAGAGAAAGGATTCATACAACCAAGTTCATCTCCATGGGGAGCGCTAATCCTATTCGTTAAAAAGAAAGACGGATCAATGCGTATGTGCATTGACTACCGTGAATTGAACAAAGTCACGATTAAGAATCGGTATCCATTACCAAGGATCGATGATTTGTTCGATCAGTTACAAGGAGCTCGATTTTTCTCTAAAATCGATTTAAGATCAGATATCATCAATTAAAGGTACAGGAATAGGACATTCCTAAGACCGCCTTCCGAACAAGGTATGGTCATTATGAATTTACTGTCATGCCATTTGGTTTAACCAATGCCACAGCTGTATTTATGGACATGATGAACCGAATATGTAAGCCATATTTGGATAAATTCATAATTGTCTTTATAGATGATATTCTCATTTACTCTAAGAGTAAAGAGGAACATGCAAAGCATTTGCACGCACTTCTAAGTTTATTGAGAAAGGAAAAGCTTTATGCTAAGTTTTCAAAGTGCGAATTTTGGTTAGAACAGGTACATTTTCTTGGACATCTAGTCAATCATGAAGGAATTCATGTGGATCCCACAAAGATCGAGGCAATTATCAAATGGAAAAGCCCTGAGTCACCAACCGAGGTTAGAAGTTTCTTAGGACTAGCTGGTTATTATAGAAGATTTATTCGAGATTTTTCTGGAATAGCCATTCCCTTAACTAAGCTAACCTGTAAGTCTGTTAAGTTTGAATGGGGAACAAAACAAGAAGAAGCATTTAGAATTCTTAAGCAAAGATTAACCAACGCACCCATACTAGCGTTACCAGAAGGAGCTGAAGATTTTGTAGTCTATTGTGACGCTTCTAAGTTAGGTTATGGATGTGTGTTGATGCAACGCCAAAAGATTATTGCATATACATCCAGACAACTTAAGAATCATGAAGAAAACTATTCAACCCATGATCTAGAACTAGGAGCCATAATTTTTGCCCTTAAGATTTGGAGACATTACCTTTATGGTAGTAAGTTTACCATATTCACAGATCATAAGAGTTTAAGGTATGTTTTCGAGCAAAAGGAATTGAATATGAGAGAAAGACGTTGGATGGAATTACTTAGTGATTATGATTGTAATATCTAGTATCATGCAGGAAAAGCCAATGTAGTGGCTGATGCTTTAAGCCGAAAGTATCATGAAAAGCCAAAAAGGGTACGTGCTCTTAAATTAAATCTACAAGTGGATTTAAATGAACAAATTAGGAAAACACAAGAATCAGTAATCAAGGAAGATACTGAGAAATTAAAAGGAATGATTAAGGAAATAGAACAAGGAACAAATGGAATTTGAAGATTCCATAAGAAAAGAATGTGGATACCTAAATTAGGAAATCTACGCTACCGTATATTAGAAGAAGCCCATAAGTCTAAATATACAATGCATCCTGGAAGTAATAAAATGTAACAGGATTTAAGGAAAAATTTCTGGTGGATAGGAATGAAAAAGGATATAGCAGCATATGTTGCCAAGTGTCTAACTTGCTCACAAGTTAAAGCTGAACACCAGAAACCCTCAGGTTTATTGCAGCAATTAGAAATGCCAGTATGGAAATGGGAATTGATAACAATGGATTTTGTTACTAAATTACCCAAAACTAGGAAAGGTAATGATACAATTTGAGTGATTGTAGACAGGCTAACTAAATCAGCTCATTTTCTACCAATGAAGGAAACTTTTAGTATGGAACAATTAGCTAAATTGTATGTAAATGAAATAGTTTCTTTACATGGAATTCCTCTATCAATTGTTTCTGACAG
The DNA here is from genome assembly GCA_030545235.1 of Helianthus tuberosus. Taxonomy (NCBI): domain Eukaryota; kingdom Viridiplantae; phylum Streptophyta; class Magnoliopsida; order Asterales; family Asteraceae; genus Helianthus; species Helianthus tuberosus. The sequence goes on from CM060371.1 coordinate 22,265,205, forward strand.
AGATAGTCGTTTTACCTCTCATTTTTGGACAAGTTTCCAAAAAGCCATGGGAACCAAGTTGAATCTAAGCACAACTTATCATCCTCAAACGGACGGGCAAAGCGAAATGACAATTCAGACAATGGAAGACATGCTTAGAGCTTGTGTAATTGATTTCGGAGGTAATTGGGACGATCATTTACCATTGATAGAATTTTCTTATAATAACAGTTATCACACAAGTATCAATACTGCACCATTCGAAGCACTTTATGGACGAAAGTGCCGAACCCTAGTCTGTTGGGCAGAAATTGGAGAAAAGCAACTATCTGGACCTGAGATAGTGCAAGAAACAACAGAAAAAATCATTCAAGTCAAGGAAAGACTGAAAAGAGCACGTGATCGACAGAAAAGTTATGCAGATAACAGACGAAAGCCGTTGGAATTTCAGGTAGGAGATAAAGTGTTATTAAAAGTCTCTCCTTGGAAAGGAGTGGTAAGATTCATAAAAAGGGGAAAGCTAAGCCCCAGGTATGTTAGACCTTTTGAGATTATTAGAAGAATATGACCTGTAGCATATCAGCTACAACTGCCAGAGGAAATGGCAGGAATACATGATGTATTTCATGTATCGAATCTCAAGAAATGCTTAGCTGGCGAATCACTGATAGTATCTCTTAAGGATATAGAGGTAAATGAACAGTTAAAATTTATAGAAAAACCTTTACAAATTGAAGACAGGAAAGTTAAGAACCTCAAGCACAAAAGATTAGTTCTGGTCAAATTGAAGTGGGACTCCAAAAGAGGACCAGAATACACATGGGAACTTGAATCAGAAATGCAAAGGAAATATCCACACTTGTTTCAGTAGACCTCGAGGACGAGTTCTAAAATAAGGTTGGGAGGATATAACAACCCTCCTGAAATTTTTCTGTTGGTTCATATTCGGTGACAACAACTTAATAGTTTGATTATTTAGTCTTTGGATATTTTGTATTGGGCTTAGCTTATTGGTTAGGGAGTTATTTGTTATAATGGGCTTGGAAAATGGCCTAGCCCAGTAGGAAGCCTAGTTCACAAACATGTGGTATATAAACATGTTTTTGTGATTAGGGTTTCAGAGTTCTTGGAGGCTAGATAGAGAAAACGTAGAGAGAGAGAGAGAGATTTCGAATTTGTGTGAGGCAAGATCACAGAGATAGGCTGTGAGGTTGTGAGGTCTTGAATTGATTGTAAACTGTAAGTTGGATAATCAATAGAAGACCCGTTTGATTGTGAAATTTTGTTTCTACTCGTTTCTGTAATAAATCTGATCTAGAGGATTCCGCACTCTAGGTTAGATACACAATTCTGTTAAAGATCCATACATCAAGGGGACTTACAATTAGTATCAGAGCATTAGGCTCTTGAAGAAGCTCGGTTCAGAATTGCAGACTGTATATTCGGGTGGAAGATTGGAAGAATTTTTGAAATTTTAAAACCTGAATTAGGGTTTCGAAATTTTTTTTGGGTTTGATATAATTTTCAAAAATTTGAGGGTTGTTTGATCTGTTTTCGTATTTATTTTTGCTGTTAAAGTGTTTTTGGTTGCAGGTTTGGTTGATTTTTGAAGGATTTTGGCAAGAAAGTCTTGAAGATTCGAAGATTGTTCTTCGTGTTCTTCATAAATTTTGAAAAATTTTGACTGATTTGGTTGTTTAATCTTGCAGGTTTCTGTTAGAAAAGATCTGGAAATCTTCAGAAAATTCGAAATTATTGAGTTTCCATAATTTGCTGGCATAATTAACAATTCCGCTGACAAATCAGAGGAATTATCTGATCCAGCGAATTTAACCTAGGTGACTGGTGAAATTAAATCCAAAGGCGACTTTGGTAACCGTGTAATTGTCCTCAGCGACATTATTACAGTGATCGGCGAAATTAAAGTCGTCGTAATAGTGACCTGAGTAGCCAGCGAAATTAACTGACCGGTGAACCCACGAAATTAAGTCAACATAATTAACCAGTTAATTTGATCAGCTTGCATATTTATTCCAGCGAATTTAAAAACCAGCATAATTATAATTCCTCTACCAGCATAATTATAACTACTCTGTCAGCATATTTAGCTTGGTTTGCCAGCATAATTAGCGTGACACAGCGAAATTAACTTGGTTTGCCAGCAAAATTAAAAGGTGGAGTATTTATTTAGATACGTATAGAGGATTTAACGTTTTTGAAAATAGACTCTGGAAAAACCCGAATTTGTACGGTTGCACGGTTGAATTTGTGGGATTTTTAGGACAAAAAAAGACTCTGGAAAAACCCGAATTTGGTTTTCGACATTATATATCATTGGATTCATTTTTTCGAGACGATTCTAATGGTATAATTTGGTAAAAACAGTTTTCGGAAAAATATTGTACGGTTTTATTAGTACGGTTACGGTAAAACGTGTTTAAAGATGGTTAAAGTGGACAATGTTGGTGAGAAAGTTAAGAATTGGCCAAAGCTGAAAAATGTCAAAGAATATACTATCTGGAAAGAGGAGTTTGAGGCATTTGTGAAAAGTGAAGATACGAGAATGTTGAATTGTATGATCGATGGGTACATTGCTGCCACACGACGAGTTGACGGAAGAGTTAAAGTGATTTCTTATGAGATGATGGATGAATCTGAGAAACTCATGGTAAATGCTGAGAAGAAAGCTTTAGCACTGATCAAGATGTCCTTGCCTGAGGGAATTAAACATACCATCAAGCACTATGGGACTTCTTATGAGCTGTGGGAAGGTTTAGAAAAACGTTATCAGAATTCATCAAGACAGAGTGTAGGAGGTCGTGCTTTAGGTAAAGAAGCAGATGCAGTGAAAGAAGAGAAGAAGGAGAATGTTGAGAAGAAACATGCAGAAGTTTCAAAGAGCATGAATGGTGTGAATGAACTTACAACAGAGGTGAAGGTAACATCAGAACCTGTAAGTCATACGTGTCATAATTGCACTGAACTACAGGGTAAAGTTGACAGACTATCGGAGCAAAACAAAATTCAGTTAGCTGAATTGCAAAAATTAAAAGAGTCAAATGTTCTTTTGATTAAAAGAGAGTCAAATTGTTTAGATAAACTCAAATCAAATGAACAAGAAATCAGCAGTTTAACAAACAAAGTCAATGAACTGTTGCAGATCATTGATTTGGCTCGTGAGACTGTAAAGGATAAAACTAATGAATTTTCTGAAAAGTGCAGGGAATTGGCCATTGCATGAGACCAAATTGTTGAACTTAAAGGAAAGTTAGACAAATTTGGAAAATCTTCATTAGTTAGGACTCAAATTCAAAAAGGGCTAAAAAGGAGTAATGATAGAACGGGAGTGGGGTTTACTAAAGCTTCATCTTCTAAGGATCAAGACTACTCTTTTTTACCTGATGAAAATGAGTTAATTGATTTTGTGCCTACTATACCAGCTGTAGTGGATCCGATAGATGTGGACTTGCCAAATAGTCCAGTTACTTTGAAAGAATCTGTTGAGTCTAGCAGTACACCTCATAAATCGGATGAGGATACTGAAGACGAAAAGAAGAAAACATTTAAAAAGAGATTTATGAAAAAGAGAAATTATAAGACAAAATCTTGTTTTAGATGTCACAACAAAGGGCACGTGACAAGTTGTTGTCCTTTGAAGAAAAATACGCAAAAAGTTGATGAGGTTAAAGATGGGAATCGGGTTGGTTTAAATAATAATGTGCAACCACATTGTCAAAGTAATCAACAAAGATTTCAATCAAAGACTTCAACATCAGGAAGATTTGATAGACCAAGACGCAATTTTACACAATTTAGTCATTTTAATGGTAAATCAAATCAGTCTCAAAATCAAAATGGAAATTTTGGATATCAAAATCGATACCAAACTTCTGGTAATCGAAATTTTCAAAGAAGAAACGAATATAGGGGTTTTAATAACTCAAATGTTCAACAACATCCAAATTTTTTGCAAACTTCATGGTATGATTATGGGAGAAGAAGGTATCAAGATAATAATTTTCAAAGGTCAGAAAATCCGAGATTTTATTGGAACTCTCGCGATCAAAGACCTAGTGGAAGTTATAAATCTTGTGTAGGATCGTGTTGCGACCCGAACGAGTCGTTCAGAAGAGATTTATCAGTTTCAGAGGTGGAAACTAAGAAACCGATTGCGAAACAGCTTGCGTATCACTTTAACTACTGATTTGATTGATATACTATCGTTTACAATCAGTCCTCACACCGGCAGCACCTCGGTATGGAATTTCAGAAAAACGTTACAAATGAAATGACATTACACCTATATATAGTAGACAGATTTCGCTTGGAAACACTTCAAGCGAAATCTACATTAAATGTCACATTCAAGCGAAATCGACAAACTAACTTTTCAAGCGAAACCGACATGTTTGACCGAATCATGGAATCTGTTTTCATTTGAGCATTTTGTCTTCACTTGATGTCATAGATGATATCATTGATATGATGTCATCATCAATAATGATGACATCATCCTTCTTCCGAACTGCAACGAACCTGAGACTCGATATAAGACGAAGACGACAGATGTGTGCACCAACAGACTCCCCCTCAGATGTTGACGAGTCTTACATGTCGAGTCTTTGCATCTTCAGTCTTAATTAGTCTTTGAGCTTCATTCTTCTTCTCAAAATTAACAGACTCCTCCTTGCAATGTGCTGGTATTTCGTTAGTTCTTCAGCATCATCTGCTTCAGGATCTTTGTCTGGCTTTCTTTGTCTTCAGAATCTTAAACCTGGCACTCTATAGAATCTTCAATTTCCAGAATCGAAACTTGGCTATTCCTGCACATTCTTAACCCAGAAATGAATTTCTAAATTTAACAATTTAAATGCATCAACATTCTGATATAATCAGATGACTCCCTCTCATAAACATAAGCATCAACAATCACTCTCCCTCAGATCACAAACTCATGATGAACCACTTGATGATTAAAAAAAAAACATTTTGACATTTCAAAACACACTCCCCCTCACAACAATGTCATCATGTTTAGCACTTGGAATTTTAAAAATCAGCTTTCCAACATCAGTTGTCGAAAATCTTTTTGACTTTTTCAAAAGTTTATGCTAAAACACACTGAAAATATTTTTGTATTTTTGAAATAAACAACAAAATGCAGTAAAGAAATATTTACAAACAATATTTTTGTGAGTTCGTGCAAGAGGATCATATCAGTTTATGAGACGTCACAAGTACCGTTGAGCTTAGTTACACTTTAAGAATTAAACAATTCACATAGATTGCCAATATACTGATCCACTTAAATTTTCACACAAATTTCAACTGATTCAGGATATGAGTTAGATGTTTTAAAGACTTAAACTCATTCATGTGTCCCACCTCTTGAATATACTCTCGTATCCAGATCCCAATATTCAGTCTTACATGTGAGTATACCACAGATGATATCTGTCAGGGGAATAAATTATAGTACGAGGGCCGTGAGAGCTCAGGTCGATCTTTCGATACGCAGAGAGATGACGGCTTCGACTTTCGGTGGATCCCCTTTAGAGGATCTTTTGATTACAACAGCAATGATTATCAATTTTATTGTTTCATCAATTTGCTGAGGGCTGCGCTATATTTCAAGCAAGCGGAAAGTATTCTCCGGGGACTAGGCCATTGCTTCCGCAAAATCAGAAGTCCCGGGATAATACCCCAGATATCACTGAGCATAAAGACCTAGTATCTCAGAAAGAGGGACCTTTCAAACGAGATTTCAGGGGTTACCTATATATCCAAGTAGTGTTCCCCACAAATAAGCAAGTTTTAATTTAAGTTTATATCCCGAAAAAGCTTACTAAATGTGTAAAAACCTATCGGCATATCATCAGTGAGACTGTTTAACGCTATTTAAACATTACAATTCTTTAGCATACTGCGACTGTCTACTGATGTACTATCATTTCCTCTTCTAGACACAAAAACTCATTTTTGATTTTATCATGTTTTTGCCTTTTTCAAATTTTCTAATGTTTTTGGATTTTCTGAAAAATTTCATACTCCCCTTAAAATACAAACACATTAACGGAAATTTGAAAACAAACTGTACAACAAACTTGACAACCGATATCAAATCGCATCAAATCGCCATCCACTTGGCATAAACAATCAGAACTCCCCCTTTCACAAAACTATTTTCTCATTATGATTTCAAAACACTTAAATTTGTTTTAACCAAAATGATTTTTTCGGAAAATAAGTTTTGTTGATTTAACCACTTGTAGATTAGGGGTGTGGTTCATCACATTGTCTATTTAATCACCACTTGTAAAAATATCCAAAATATATAATCACATGTACGAATAAAACATCTACACAAACCATTTTACCAAACAAAATGCCGATTCCTGCTTCACACTTACCAACCTGGAAGCTCCGGCAAGTCACACTCATCCTGTAAAAATTAAACACATTTAAAAATCTTTCACAAAATCTATCTTAACAAGAATGATGCCGATTCCTGATCCACGATTACAAACTTGGGATCTCCGGCAAGTCAGGTTTTTCATTTAAACAGATTCACCCAAGCCTGACAGTCCTTGGGTGATTTTGAATTCTTGTTCAACAATGGTGGAAAATTTTCATCATCCATTGTTAAACCTGAATTCTCCAATTTTACCTCAACCAATGGCTCCTCTGGCTTTAACGAACCAGAATCATTGCCTGAATGTGGCTTGTCTGACTTTGATGAGCCAGATTCATCGCCGACATGTGGCTCCTTTGTTTCCGAAGAAACAGATTCATTACCCCAAACTTTCTTCTTCTTCTTTTCTTCTTTCGTCCTTTGATTTGTATTCGATGAATTCATCTTGCTTGACTTTGCCATCAAGGAAGTCGATTCATCAGAACTCTTATTTTTACCAACAGATGAACCCGAGGACAAAATCTTCTCTAGATACTCTCTAGCCTTCTTCCTCTTCTTCCTCAGTCTGTCTTTCTGCCCCTGTGAAAGCTTTACTTTCGGTTCTTGAACTTTCGGTTCTTGAACTTTCTGTTCTTTGGGCTTGACATTGACTGGTTTCTTCACCTGTTTCTGAGATTCAGCCCTCGATCTTCTCATTGATCTCATTGAGCAATCTCTAGCAATATGGCCAATCATGTTGCAGTTAAAGCATCTCCTTGATTCAAAATTCCAACCTTGGCAGTTAACAGCAATGTGTCCTTGATAACCACATTGGTAACACACTCTGTTATCGTACCAATCACCATTTTCAGCCCAAATGCTCAAATCAAAGCACTGTTTGGCTTGGTGATATTCCTTGCTCCTCTTGATTGCTGGATTTGACTTTTGAGCACTGTGGTCCGACCTGCACCACTTATTGCCAACAATTTTAGAGTTTTTATTTTCCAATTTATGTGATTTTTTTATCACGATTGGATGATTGAACTGATGAGCTTTTATTTTCTTTTTGAAGATTTTTCGGCTTTTTATCCTTTTGTTTTTGTTCCACATTCTTCTTTACAGGTTTTTGCGTTGAGCATTCACCTTTTTCAGTAGAATGTAGAACAGTATCTTGAAACATTTCATTTAATTTCAAAAATATTTTTCTTTTTTCAATTTCATCATCAGTTTTCTCATCACAATCTTCAACTTTGACTTTGTCAAAGTTTGTGACATTGTCACTTATTGGAATTGAATTGATCGGTTTTGGACAGGGGAACTCAGATGAAGTCACAAAACCTTTCAATTTCTCTTCAAGCTCTTGGATTTTAATCCGAGCTTTTTCAGCTTCATTTTCAAGTCGAATGATTTTCTGAAGATGAGAGTTTATTTCAATCTGTTTTTCAAGATTATTTTTAAAAATGGCAGATTTCTCATCTTCTAAAATCTTCATTTGACTTTGAAAATCTTTTTCAAATTTTAATTTTTCGTTTTCAAATTCTTTTTCTTTCAAAATCTTGTTTTTCAATGTCAAACTGTTCAAATCTCTTAACAGTTTGTCATTTTCTGATTTCAACTTCTCACAATTTTCCGTTAAATCAAAAATCTGTTTCTCATCAGCTTTCTTTTCATCCTTCATCACTGAAATCTCTTCAGTCTGTTCCTCTCCCACTTGGACACCTTTACTTTTGCTCTTCTTTAATATTGATTTTCCACTTTGACTTTTCTTCTTCTCAGCATTGATCACCATCTGTTCTTCAATCTTTTTAACGAGTGGACTAATTGTCAGTTGAGAAAATTCTCCAGAAGTCTTCAAGTTTAAGATATAATTTTCCCATTCTTCTCGAGGTAAAGCACTGACAAATTTTTCAACCCATTCTTCTGATTCTTTTTTAATACCCTTCTCAGACATTGAGCGAACAAGATGGCTATACCTCTCAATGATACTCTTTGTACTTTCTCCTGGACAACCTGAAAAAGAATCAAATTCTTTATTTAATACATTTATTCTATCAATAGTTTCTCTTGTCATTTTAAAGAAATTGATATCCATGATTCGGAAACCCGGTTTTCAAAATACTATTATATTTGACCAACACACTTATCTATTTGACACCTTTTTAATTTTTTTCAAAAATTCTGATTGGGCCGAAACACTATAGTGGGCTGAAACAATTTTATAATAAATCCATTATCAACTAGTCGACAATAACAAATATCATTTGCTGATTTGACCAATTAGTACAAGTGGAATGGTGACTTATGCTTTGACTGATATCAATTCACATGCTACATTAATGATCACATGCGATTATCTGTAGATAAACCCAATAGCCGACAAAAACACGAATGCTTTAATGCAAACTGTCACAAACACATGTGACTTCTATTCCCAACCAACTGATCACTTGCAACTTTAATAGTCGACAACTCTGTTGAATAAATCAACTCACAAATTCAATTTTGATTGAACCGCTAAAAACAAAGTCACATGGATTCTGTCAAATCGGTTAATGTGTTCACTTGAAATCTGATCTTCGATAGAAACAATACTATATCATATGCAAACCGACAATCTAGGTTCAATTTTGTCCTCAAAAATCTAATGTGGCCGACAACACCTTTACAATATTCAACACAAATGAATCGGTGATATTAATTGTTTCACATGAGCTGCTGACCAATTTCTTTTAATGTTTCACAGAAACAAATGCTCTTTTCACGTGCAAAACAAATCAAGCGAAATCTACAACTTATTTCAAACAAACTACTGTTTTCAAGCGAAAACCTCGATTTCGCTTCAAACTCTAATTTTTTCAAGCGAAATCCAACCGTATTTCAGCAAATAACGATCTGATTTTGGTCCGATTGAACAAGATTTAATCCGATTTTAGATCTGAAACTCTCAAGGGTTTGTTAAAACATGTTTACGCACATTATGTGAGAATATGAACCGATTTTAACCGTAAAAATTTGTTCGATTTTGAAAGAAGGTGTAGAAAATCAGAAAAAGTGACAAAAACGAGCTGTTTTGGCGAAATCTCTTCCTCCTGAGCTCTGCTACCACTTGTAGGATTGTGTTGCGACCCGAACGAGTCATTCAGAAGAGATTTATCAGTTTCAGAGGCGGAAACTAAGAAACCGATTGCGAAACAGCTTGCGTATCACTTTAACTACTGATTTGATTGATATACTATCGTTTACAATCAGTCCGCACACCGGCAGCACCTCGGTATGGAATTTCAGAAAAACGTTACAAATGAAATGACATTACACCTATATATAGTAGACAGATTTTGCTTGGAAACACTTCAAGCGAAATCTACATTAAATGTCACATTCAAGCGAAATCGACAAACTAACTTTTCAAGCGAAACCGACATGTTTGACCGAATCATGGAATCTGTTTTCATTTGAGCATTTTGTCTTCACTTGATGTCATAGATGATATCATTGATATGATGTCATCATCAATAATGATGACATCATCCTTCTTCCGAACTGCAACGAACCTGAGACTCGATATAAGACGAAGACGACAGATGTGTGCACCAACATCTTGTTCAACAACGGGGAATACATCCAAGACACCAGTAAGGTGTGATGGATATTGGTTAGAAGCATTATATATGGATTTACATGGTCGACCCAAAACCGGCCAGGTTTGGGTTGTTAAATCTAACTGAGTTGTTGAGTGTGTGTAGGATGACCAAGAAGGACTGTTGATGTGTTCGACAGTGGTTATTCCTGTAAAGTGTCTGAGGTGAATAGTAGGTTAAAATTGGTAACTAACTATTTACTTTAGTGATTGATTGATGATTTATTGGTGAAAAACTTATTGTCAAGTTGAAGTGGGAGTCTGTTTGTGTTTTTGAAACTTACTCCATAAAAACAAAAATTTAGGGGGAGAAATCACCCTAAGCCAAAAAGAGTTTAGTTAGTGTGTGTGTTTAGGGGGAGTAAGTTAGTTATATCTTAGAAAATCAAAAATACAAAAACATTGAAAAATCAAAAACATAAAAAAATAGAAAATCAAAAATGAGTTATCACTGTGTGAAAAAGAAGAAATGATAGTAGATCAGCAAGTTAGACTGTCACACTGAAATTGAATTAAATTGCTTAAGTGTGATAGCAGCTTCATCATACGATGTACCAGTAGGCAAAAGCATGAAATAATCAACTTACCAATGTGATATAAACTTAAATAAACTGAGTATGAGTGGGGAACACATCAGTGGTGTATGGTTTAATGACCTTAAATCCTGCGTTGCTAGATTGCCAAAATCTGAGGTTTTGGGTCTTTATACTGTTATTTCATCTGGGGATATCAGGGGTGTCCTTCTGCTGCATCCAGAAACATGCTGACCTAGGCACACCCAGGATATCTTAAAAGAGCTAAAAATGCCAAAACCCTGAAAATGAAGAAGCTCTCAAAGAGAGTCATTCAAATGTGCAAAATGCATAAATCGTACCAAAAATGGTATTTGTCATAGCCCTCGTTAGATATTTTGGTCTCTTTGCTGTACGGAAGTACTGACCTGTTCACCAATTATCTAAACGTTGAAAAACAAAACAGATGAATTTAGTATACTCACCTACTACGATGAATCTTTGTGCATACCTTGATCGCGGGGGTATATCCTGAAGTGGGACACACTAAATATATCAGTAATAATATTACCTTAACGTATCATATGGTAATGGTACTTGAAATGTTCATGCATTTTGTTTAAGTGGACAAACATACTGGTAATCGTCTTGGACTGCTTTTCATGAAAAATTAAATAAAGAATTATCTAATAGTGTGAATACAGTTTGATTGTGCTGATATGATCTTCTTACCGGTGATTCTCACAAAAATAGAGTGTTTATTGCTTTTGTAAATAGTTTACTGCTTTCTTAAAATATCAAAAATACAAAAAATATTTTCTTCTTAAAAGACTTCCATTTTGAACTGACAGGTAGTTGTTTTTGCAAACTAAGAAAAATATTGGTTTATCTTTAAATGTGAAAAAGACTAATGGTTTTTTCGAGATACTTGCTTGTGTTGCTAAACAGATTGATGCAGTTATCAAAATGAAGTGCAGAATACAAGTAAAGTGCAAATTGAGAGTGAAGTGAAGATGCGTGAAGATGCATGGTAGGATCCTTCTACTACATTGTAGAGAAAGAGAGATATGGAAGAGTTGGAGCTTACTTGCTTAACCAAGGATTGCTAGCTAACTGATCTACAATGAATGAAAGTTTTGGAGATTGGAAGCATCAGCCAAGGGGGAGTCTCTTGATGTCAGAAGCTGTGCAGCTGACGCTATCCAAAGACCAAAAGAACACAAGATGTTTGAAGACAAAGTTACACTATGAAGCTATTTCAAGGGGGAGTCTGTTGGTGCATATTCGGTGACAATAGCTTAATAGTTTGATTATTTAGTCTTTGGATATTTTGTATTGGGCTTAGCTTATTGGTTAGGGAGTTATTTGTTGTAATGGGCTTGGAAAATGGCCTAGACATGTGGTATATAAACATGTTTTTGTGATTAGGGTTTCAGAGTTCTTGGAGGCTAGAGAGAGAAAACGTAGAGAGAGAGAGATTTCGAATTTGTGTGAGGCAAGATCACATAGATAGGCTGTGAGGTTGTGAGGTCTTGAATTGATTGTAAACTGTAAGTTGGATAATCAATAGAAGACCCGTTTGATTGTGAAATTCTTTTTCTACTCGTTTCTGTAATAAATCTGATCTAGAGGATTCCGCACTCTAGGTTAGATACACAATTCTGTTAAAGATCCATACATCAAGGGGACTTACATTTTCTGACGCCCTAATATATACTAAAATACCCTTATATGTTTTAAAATACACCCCGTATGTGAAAACCAAGCCCAAAATACATTATATCATTTAAAATTAAAGAAAAACAATAAAAATAGGTCTCTCGCGGGGCGCGTAAGCCACTCCCTTGACCTTACGCGGGCCGCGACAGCAGGAAGTCAGGGCCGCACCCGGTGCTGCCACGTGTCGTGCAGCGTGTCGAAGCTAGGGATGAGTCGGACAAGCTAGGGCCTACCCTATGGAGCCGCGTGGGGCGCGTAGCCCGAGGTCTCACTTTACGCGGGCCGCGTAAAAACCCAAATCAGGCCCTCTATAAGGAGGCATCGGGCCTTCAGTTTTCGTCGCTCAATTTTTCGATCCCTCTCTCAATTTCTGCATAGATAATATAATTTTCGGGCATAATACCCCCCTAAATAACGAAGTTCTGCTCCGTTGTAAGTGTTATAACCCCAATTATGTATTAGATAAGCTGCCCGATTGATCCAGGGTTCCGTAACGGCTGTTGTGGTTCTGCCCGACGTAGTCGTTGGAATACCGTCTCGGGGAGGGTATCATTAATATAAATAATGGGTTATTATAATAACACGTGTGCATTTGCGTAAATTATAGATAAACACCAGGAAACCCTTAAAGGAAACCTAAGACAACAATGTGAGTAATCTCCTTTTTGTAAATTGTTTTTACAAAACCTTAAATATTTTTACAATGTGATTAAGCAGTGATTGAGTCTTTGTAATTCTTCAATTACTGCCGGTATGTTGGGGTTTTGTATACAAAATGTGGAACACGTTACCATTGGACAAAGAGTTAGCCAATGAGTAGTATGACCCACCAGTCAGGATTGACAGTACTGAATGAGTAATTGTGTAGATGTAAACATTGTAATCGCTCTCAATACTGTGTTAATTGATAAAACTCTTCTTGATTAAACTGGGATTCACTCACCAGTATTTCCCACTGACAAATGTTTTTAAAACACGTTTCATGTAACAAAATGTGAAAGCCAATTAAAAGAAAGTCAACTGGAGAGCACTGACGCCTTGGAAAAATGTGGCTATAAAATTTACCTAAAAGACGATGTTTTAAATTCAATAAAATAGGGTTTATCCGTATAAAAATGTTGTAATAAGAAACTTGTGTTTTACCCATGTGGTTATTAATATAAAATATGGTGGTTTTACTCTGATAAAACATTTCCTAACTACGGTCCTGATGAAATTTCCGCTGCCAAAATAATAAACAAATGATACCACCGACACTGATGTTCGTGGCCGCCCATTCCCATGACAGATAGGGGGCGGGGGTTGCGACAGATACTCTTCTCATATAAGATCCTTGAGTTCTTCCCCCGACAACCTCTTCACTGTATCCCTTCCTAGCGTTTGGACCTGGAGATTCCACCAAGTTAAGGCTGCGTTCAACAAGAGACTCTCTGTGTTCTAATTTTCTACTCAGGAATGCGTTTCCTAGTATGACTAACCGACTTCATTGTCTTTATCTGGCGGACAGAACCTACCGCACCTTTCGTATTAACGAGGTCTTGCGGCTTACAGTCCGGAAATGTCTTAAAATTAAGGCCTTGTGTGGCCGCATCTTTCGGTGTGGCATTGCTACTCGTTCCTGATACATCAGGATTCGAACCCCTTGAACTACCAGTACCACCAGTACCGTCACTAGTGTCGTCTCGATTAACCTCATTTTGTGCAATTTCTGCTTCCTCGTGTTGTTCCATAAGAACTTTTAGTTCAGCTTTAATCCGTGATATGTTGACTTGTTAATTTTTTTGGGTGTAAACCTTCCTTTTGGCGCCATGGTCTTTTAATACACAATATTAAAAGAATCTGGACATATATTTGGATAATATAGTCTATCATGCGCCCAAGAATGAAGGATGTAATAGGTCATGGAAACCTCTAGATTGCATTGTTCATACATGTTCGAATAAATGATAATGTGGATAACCGAAACCAAAATGTGGAGTGCCTCTTGCGTATATTGGTCATATGTCTAAGTGGAAAACGAAATAATTCGTTGAGGAGGGGAAACCAACCAGTGGCCTCCATCCCTATAGTAAGCATTCCATACTACATAGGCTTTGATCATCCGAAGTAGAGAAATTCCTTTGTCGTACTTGTCCATGTGACTAATATGGTAATAGTGCTTGAGCTTCACGAGCTCCAACAAGATCACTAAGATCTTCATAGATGTCGAATTGAATGCAATGAGGAAGTTGTAGCATGGCTCATGCCATACTATCCCTTTGGATAAGACAAACGTCAAAATGACGGAATTTATTGTATTCATTTCCAATAAATAAGATAAGGTGTCATAGACACCAAAGAACCAACTCATGTACAAGAATTCTAGAATGTTGAGGAAAGATCCTCCATGAGTGGTTAACATGTTTTGTTTGTTTAGATGACTAGTCTCGAACAACTCGTGTTGTAGATCGAATGTTAGGTGCAAACAATACGTATTGTCTTCCTGTGTTGTATTGTACGGTGTTATAGTAACCATCTCGGTTAGTGTTCTATTGGATAGAAAAGATTGAATTTTAAGTTACAGCTAAAAATTCTTGAATGAATAGTGATCATTAGCTTGACCCGCAGAGTCCACTAGGATTTCCATGCACTACAAGTTGTTATTACATGGGCCCCCGTAATAATAAATTTCCTTGCATGGTCACCCTAGCATTCTCTCGTTCTAGACAGACGATCTGTCAATATGGGGGCACTACTGCCTATGTTTAACACAGGAGGGAACTTCATGATAGTTCAGGTGTCAACGTCTGTTGTCATTACTCACGGAATGGCACGACGTTAGATGAAGTAAAAAAATGGAGAGAATTTGTAAAAATAACAACATGGAGGGGCACCTTTAAGAAGAGTACTTCATCTTCCTTGTCTGGACAATTGTGTCGTCAATCATGATTTGTATGAGCCACAGGGACCTCGTCCCACTAATGGAGTTGTTGTCCAAGGCTACCACCTCTGCCTCATCGTCACTGAAGTCAGGCATCTCAGCATCCGCGAGAAAGCAACCATCTTCCACGGGATCAATGCTTTATGGTCTCACTTAGGAACCACGTTCGCCATAAGCTCCGCAATAGACGTGAGGTCGATATTCTCATGGAAGATGTATTGTATAAAACATGTTATGTTTAGAAATAGAGTATTATGTCTTGTGTAAAAGATGTCGTGTCTTAACCATGTTATGCGTGTCAAGGATGACAATGGAATTCGAAGTCGAAGGCATTTTGTTCTTGCCAAATATTTCATACAACACATATATGAATAACCTATATATATAATCATGTAAAATCTTATCAATCAAGGATTTCTATCTTGTACAAGATGAACTTGTAAACTGTTTATAATGCGTAAACTGATAATGTAATGTATTGTAGGCACATAGTCTATTAATGTAATGTGTCTATTTCTCATAGACTTCACCCATTGAAATGTCCTCGCTTGATTTACGTGAAATGAATTTTTGTTGTAGTGGACCTTGAAAAATGTTTATGCAATAAAAACCTCTTGTCCTTGTATAAATTGTTTTCTTGAGAGGTCCCTAGTGATTGTAGACTAGACTCGAGAAAGAATCCTGGTTCACTTCAATCGATGCTCGGATACTAACCTGTCACACCCGCTCGTAGCGGAAGCGCGAGGTGTGACCTGATCGGTTCTCATTACATAACAATATAAGTGAACATACTAAATCAATAAAACATACTCCAATACCATTGCCATAATTGTTTCAAAAGAATGCAATATAAGTTAAATGTATTGGTGACAAACCATCAAATGAAAATAAGTTGTTATTGTTTCATACATCAAAATGTAAGTCTTAAAATGTCAAGGCTTTGACCACTATATCGCCGCAAAGAGGCGGTATGTAACGGGCAAACCCTTCGAAAGTTGGCATGGAGTCTTGATACTTGCTTTCTTGAACTGAAATATCTCTATGGTCCACTAATTCCCTGAAATACATATTAAGTTTGAAAACATCAACAAAAGTTGGCGAGTTCATGCAGTTTAGTTGTATAAGATGTATCTAAAAAATGTGAGATGTATTTGTATCAAAACTGTATGTAAAGATGTAACTGTAAAATGTGAGATGTATTTGTATCAAAACTGTATGTAAAAATGTATCCGTAAAATGTGAGATGTATTTGTATCGAAACTGTATGTAAAGATGTATCCGTAAAAAGTGAGTTGTATATAGATAAAAACCAGTATATAAGATGTAGTATGTAAAGCGTCAATGAAATCGTTGATCATTAACATTTCGCGAGGACATTAATATGTGTGACGAAGTAGGAAGCAATCCAAACCTAGACGATTTTGGGTCGACTACTATCGACTGGGACACAAACGCACTCTTCTGTATGGGTCCACGACCAAGAGTGGGGCTCGCCAAAACCCATTAGATCTAACCCCTTGTACCTAGGTCCAAACTGGAGTAATGGTGCTTAGATGTAGACCCTAATCGCACATGATATAAGGTGTTTCATTCCATGACTTAACATACAATTAAACATGTACTTTCCCTGATAGTTGTAAAGTTGTAAAACATTTAAAATGATTAGGGGACATAAACTCACAGAATTGCCTCCGTGAATTGTAAGTAATTGTGATCTCACATGCGGTCGTCTTGAATAGTGTCACGACCTACAAACGTCCTATATTTGTTAGACACTTCAGCCTTTGTAATGACATGAGTACAAGTCTTTTATCTTGAATATATGTTAAGACTTGTATGTCTTTGTTATTCGTTGAACTCTGTCTTAGATGTATTAACTAATAACTGTTTAGTGTATATATTTCGCCAAATATATATTCTTGTATCTCGTGAGTTGTATCGTAGTTGTATAAATGTGTTTTCACCAAGTGTTAGGTGATGTGAAAGTGCATATCGTTGCATGTATAAGAATACGTATGTCCGCGTGTTTGTTATATGTGATCTTGTATTCTTAGAATATATATACTTATATATTCTAAGACATGTTTCATAAAAATATATATGTTATACTTGGTAAAAGGTAAAGAAAATATCTTAAAAATAATCTATTTTTAAGATTAGTTCTAAGAATATATTTTTAGTCTTTCACTAAAACAATATATTTTAGATGGTAAGAAATATATATGTATGTTTATATATTTCAAAAACAATACCTTTTTAATATAAACCATAAGTAATATATTTAATATATTGTAGAAAATATATGGTTACTTATTCGGTTTAGAAAACGTAGTTTACCAAGTCGTTGATATATTGTGTAATATAGTCCGTAGTACATATATAGTCCGTATATTTGTCCGTAAGTCCGACTTGTCCATAAGTTGTGTCCGAAGGTTCGGATCGTCCGTAAGTTGTTTTTAAGGTGTATTTACTTGTAGTCTTGTATGACTTTAGTTGTAGTGTGTCTTGTGTTTATTTGTACCATTGTATTCAAGTTCCTAGTTTTATTAGTTATATGTGTGACTTTAGTTGTAATGTGTCTTGTGTTTATTTGTACCATTGTATTCAAGTTCCTAGTTTTCATACATATAACTAATACAACCAAATAACACATTGCACATAAGTTGTTAAGATAACTAAATATATATTTTCTCAAAAATATATATTTATATCTGGTTTTGCTTTTATATAAACTATGCTTTAAATTCTTTTTATTCTAATAAAGATTTTGTCAAAAATGATAGTTTTTATAACACATGATTTTTAAGAAAAATGACCATATTTCCTTTGAAATATATACTTAGCGATGTTTGATAAAACATATATGTTTCTTATAAAAATCACCAACAAACTTCTCATATCATTCTTAATAAAAACATATGAGATTTATATCAAAATCTTAACAAGATGAAATCATAAACATGTAGGGTTTTGGTATGATCATCACATATGTTTACTAGTTCAAAAACCATGCTTTACATCTAGTTTTATCAAACCTTTTACAAAAACCATCTTGTATGTTTCTTTTTATAACTTTGTAAAAGCATTATTTTTGGTGAAAAACCTTATAAACATTAACAAAACCCAAGATTTTGATCATCTATTCAAACATTTATGTTTTACAAACCCTTAAACATTTTCATGTACACTTGTTAGATCATGTTTTTAAACATAATCTAATAAGTTATTCATAAGCTAATCATCAAAACTAGATCAAATATGCAAGTAATAATCCTTAAATCACAACATAAACAAACTTTTATATCATGATTTTTATTTTGCTTCTATGTATTTTTATATTATTTTGTATGATTGTTTAGTTTATTACATGTTCTTTAAACAATAAATACAAAAATAAGTATGAAAAAAAGGATTTTAGAGGCTTACTTCTAGCACTTATGGCTAGGGATGATCTAGATGATGATCAAAGAAAAGAAAAATGTTGATCTTGGGGTTTTGAAAGCTTTTGAATGGTTGAAAAGGCTTGCTTCTTCTTGTAGTGTCTTTAGATCATCCTAAGTATTATCAAGCTCCATCTTGATCATCAAAGAAGGTTAAAAAGGTGAAGGTTTTTTATGGTTTGTTGGCTAAAGTATGAATATTGAGAGAGTTCTTAAGTGTGTGAAAAAGAAGGTGAAATGTTATGTAATGTGCTTAGATGATTATGGTAATTAGATGTTACAACTTTTCACCACACTTTACCACTTGATCCACTTGCAAAACACTAGTAAATATCTAAGATATGTGTGGAAACAACTTTGGGGGGGGGGGGTTGTCCCACATGCTTGCAAATTGTTTTCTCTAGTAAAAAGTGTTAGTTTATTTAGAGAGTTTATTAGGAAATGCTTTGATGTTTAAGTTTTTAAGTGTTTAGAAGGTGTTTAGTGACTATTACTAGACCAAAATGATCCAACTAACATTAGATGGTCACTAAAAAAAAGATCCGATATCGTTCGGATAATCGTTTCGCGTTGTTTCCGTTAGTCGTTATTTGAACGCTAAGCTTGTGTAAGTTGTGTGAATTGATGTAGTTATTGGTTCAGATGATACCTGAAGGTATCCTCACATGATTTCTATGTTAAATAGCACTTTTACATGTTGCAAAAAGATTAAATTGCTGATTTCCGCAGAAAAGTGTTGAAATTGTCGCTATTAGTGCTTTTCGGACAGTTTTTAATGTTACCGGACTTCGGGAAGGTATTAAACCAAACCCTTGCATTCCTAGTTAGGGTTTAATGCATATTAGATGTTGGACTTTTGTCTGAGTCCTAAAGATGTCATTAAGATGGTTTATTCGGATCCTGCGTTTTCGTCAGAATACTAGTTTACTAGGTGCTTTTCTAGTAGTTTGGATGCATTGTTTAAACTGTTTCAAATGTAATCAAATAAAATGAATCATGTGCATCAATAATAAGTATTCCATGAGTATTCTAAGTGTATGTCATGAAATATGCAGTTCGGATGTTCAAAACACATAAAAGTGTAGCTAAAAATGAGTAATTTAAGTGTAGATAAGTTACCGAAAAGTGGCAGTTGCCACATGTAAGAACAGGAGCGTTGCAAAGCATATACTTGAGTGTTTGAAAGGCTTCCTCCTGTTTGGGACCCCAAACAAAAGGTTTATCCTTCTGAGTTAGAGTGGTGAGAGGTATGGCGATTTTAGAGAAATTGGCGATGAATCGACGGTAATAACCCACCAATCCAAGAAAAGAATGAATTTCAAAAGGAGACTTCGGTGTAATCCAACTCTTAACTGCTTCAATCTTCATGGGATCGACGTGAATTCCTTGACTGTTGACGATGTGACCTAGGAATTGAACCTCCTCGAGCCAAGATTCACACTTGGAGAACTTGGCGTAGAGGCGATTTCCTTGAAGAAGTTCGAGAGCTAAACGAAGATGTCACGCGTATTCAGCTCTCAACTTCGAATAGATAAGAATATCATCGATAAACACAATGACAAAGCGATCAAGGAAGGGTTGACACACACGGTTCATCAAATCCATGAAAACCGCGGGTGCGTTTGTCAGACCAAAAGGCATGACCACGAACTCATAATGACCATAGCGGGTTTTAAAAGCGGTTTTAGGAATGTCTTGCTCCTGGATTCGTAACTGGTGATAGCCAGAACGTAGATCAATCTTAGAGAAACAGGTAGCGCCTTGCAGTTGGTCAAATAGGTCGTCGATGCGGGGTAAGGGATAACGATTCCTGATAGTAAGCTTGTTGAATTCCCTATAATCGATGCACATTCGGAACGATCCATCCTTCTTTTTCATGAAAAGGACAGGTGCGCCCCATGGAGATGTGCTAGGGCGTATGAAGCCTTTATCAAGTAATCTTAGAGTTGGCTAGAAAGTTCACGCATTTCGGAGGGTGCGAGGCGATAGGGATCTTTTGCAACAGGGTTAGCACCAGGGATAAGATCAATACGGAAATCTATATCACGAGTAGGGGGTAGACCAGGTAATTCGTCAGGAAAGACAATAGGAAAATCACGAACCACAAGTACCTTTTCCATCGGCTTCTTTTCCTCCTCCGCTACTACAATGTGGGGTAAGAAAGCCAAGTATTCCTTACGAAGATACTTGCTTGCTTGAATACATGACATCAATTTCAACCCTTTCGAGGATACTTCGCCATAAACACATAATTGATCACCTTTTCAAAGAGAAAAAACGGATCAACTTTTCGAAACAGACGACTTCAACACGATTTTTACAAATAAAATCCATGCCTACTGTAACGTCGAAACTACCAAGTTGCATAGGAATGAGGTCGATCAGGAAAACGTGATTATTGAGTGTAAGAGTACAATCACGGAGAACAGAGCTGACGGTGACGGTGCTTCTGGTGGCAACTTCTACGTCGAAGGTCGTTGGGAGATTAGCGCGTTTACGTTTTAGGAGCTTTTCGAATTCAAACTACATAAAACAGTTATCGGCTCCAGTATCAAATAAGCAAGAAGCATAAATACCGTTAACAAGGAACGTACCATTGACAAGGTTGTTTTCAGTCTGAGCCAGGCGGACATTGATGTTGAAGGTTCTTACGCGGGCTGCTTGCTATGGCTGCTGTTGCTGCTGCTGCTGCAGAGGCTGCTATTGTTGTTGCGGCTGCTGAGGCTGTTGTGGCTCCTGTTTCACCACTTGCTGAGGGCAAACATTAGCAAAGTGGTTTGGGTCACCACAAGTATAACAGGAACGTGCATTAGTGGTGGGTGCTGGAAGTGCCTGGTTGACTGGAAGAGCTTGGAGTGAAGCTGGTGGTGCGGTGAGAGCTTGAGGCGCTTGCTGGCGGGGGCCTGAGCGGCAGTGAGCAGTGAAATGCCCGTAGATGTTGCAATTTGCACAAAATCGACAGTTTACCCCTTCTGGGTGACGGTAGGTGCAAGTAGGGCATAGAGGGTGAGTACCAGTATACGCACGCTTAGCAGGCAGTGCGTTGGTAACAACAACTTGACGATTCTGGTTGTTAGGTAGTGCGGAGACTGCACTGAGTGGTGCTGCGGTGGTAGTTGCATAGTTCTTGTTGTTGTTGTTCCTTCGCTTGCGGTTTTGGCGTGAAGACTTTGAACCTTGAGATGCTGCACTGTTGGTACTAGGAGCAGTAGTGACCTGGTTGACACTTTTGGTCGAGGTTTTGAAAGCTCCAGCCCAGACTCGTTTATCGTTGATCTCGGCTGCGAGTTGGTAGGTTTCCTCGATGGTAGTGGGTCTAGCTGCCTGAATAAAATCAGCTACTCAGCCGGGGGGAGCGCGAATATACTTCTTGATAGTTTTATCAGGCATATCCACCTGACGGGGACAGATAATGCTCAATTGCTTGAAACGAGCGGTGAGACCAGTTTTGTCACCTCTTTCCTGCTTGATGTGCCAAAATTTATTCTCCAGCTTTTGAATCTCGTGAGGAGGACATAACTCCTTCATCATGAGCTCCCTGAGCTCGTCCCATGATATGCCATAAGCTGCATCATTACCGCGCCTGTTGCAATCAACAGTCCACCAATCTAGTGCCCTGGACTGGAAGAGTCCAGTAGCATTCACAGTGCGGAGCTTTCGGGACACCCGCTTTGTCTAAAGTGACCTCGATCGAGTCAAACCACTGAAACATTGCACTTGGTCCATCTTCCCCAGTGAAGTTTGCGGGACCATAAGCTTTGAATTGTTTAAAACTAAAGGGAGTCTTAGGTGCATCACTCTTTGATTCAACAGAGGATTTGCTGCTGACCTCATTAATTTCACTGACAATCTGAGGTTTGACCTTGGCCATTTCCTTGGCCATGAGTGAAGCGATACGCTTGTCAGCTTTGTTCCTCTGAACATTTTGGCGAGTGTGAGAACCGAGAGAATACATTTTCATATGCAGGTTCTGCAGCAGACATTATCCTAAAGGGATTAGACGAGATTCGATTATATCGGGTTTTAGGCAATAGTTTAGCGTTTTATATACCATATTTATTATTATTATTACTATTTACGTAAAGCTCATAATCACATAATCATGTAGGCAGATAATCACATAAGCACATAAGCATGTAAGCACGTATGAGCACATAATTCACATAAACATATATTTTGCACGTATTCACCTTTCAAACAAAACCCAATACTTTGATTTCATGTAGCGCGTGCAAGAGTTGCGAGAGATAGTGAGTCGTATCAGCGATAAGTATAGCGTACATCAGCAAGTACTGTAACGTATAACAGCATAGGAGAGTTGCGTGTCTTGTTGGTTCGCGATTAGTTAGCGTTTTGGATTAAGGGCTGTGCGAGTTGTGCACGTTTTGTATAGCGGGGAGCGGAAAGCATGAGTAGAAATCAAAATTGTAGAGTTTAACTCTTCGTAATCTAAAGCACATAACCATAATAAAATCGATGACGCACAAAATCAGCGATTGCAGGCTTGAAACAAAACATAGTGTCTTGGGTGTTAGACATTGACAGCCCAAAGTGATTCAACCATCCCCAACGAATCCGAGTACACGCTTTGGCCTAATAGACTATGCTCTCGCCACAATACGACGATCGGCACTCATCCTTCCAGTTACTACGTGGCTCGAGCTATTGGAATAGTCGTGACTTTGGTGAGATTTTCGAAAATCAAGATAGGGAGTGGAACAAGCTATTAAGATGCGGGTTTCACCCCTAACTTAACAACTCATCCCTAAGTGTGGTTAACAACCATAAGATAGAGAAATGGAGATTCCTATTGAGGTATGGATATCACTCCTATCTCAACGAAAGATTCTCGTGCGAGAGTAAAAATGCGCGGAGTGAGTAATCTTATCGAGAGTTCTTGGTTTTCACACCTATTCTCGACGCATTCGTGTTATACGAGCATTTTTCAAAAGCGTGTGTATTGTGTTAGCCTTAGGAAAGGCAAGTATAGTTTTCAACCTTAGGAAAGGTTATCTTCGTACGAAGCTGTAGTGCGTGGGTTCGTACGAAGTTGTAGAGATGAGAGTTTAAGTTAATCGAATAGCACATAAGCACGTACAAAGCTGTCACACCCCGATTTCCACGTGTCACCGGTGGGCCCGGTGGGGGAGTATCGTGACGTGGTTAGCAACATAATAGTCAAACAACACAATATTTAATATGCACAGTGGAAGCGAATTTAAAAGATAAAATACAACCGAATTTAATATTGTAATATCAAGTGTCACAATATTCGGAAGTTTATCCACAGTAGGATCGATAACAAAAAGGAAACACTAGTTCAACAGACTTCAGGCATCCTAAGTTTGCGAGACTTTTATTGATGCTAAGGAGACAATCCTGCCAATTTCGTTTAGTACCTGCGTTCAGTCTTTTTGGGAAAATACGTCAGTTTACACTGGTAAATACAATCAACTGACTCATTTTGGAAAATGGTTTAAAATTGGTTTGGATGCACATGGCATAAACATTTTTATAACTTGGGATAATTATTTAATATTATAATCATGTGAACGAATTACATGTTACTTGTGCGTTCAGTAGCCCGGATCTTGTCCGGGTTAAAGATCAATAGACACGCCACATTATAGAGTTATACACTGACGGGTGTACGCCTACACCCCGTGCTCAGGTCGTGGCCATCTCGTAAGATGATGCCAAGGATATCCGGGACATGGTCATTAACCCCCCAAAGGCATTTAAGTAAACAAGACTGTTTAAACAAGCCGATCAAATTATTCAACTACCCACTCAATGATGGAGATTTGATGCTCGATCAAGCGGTATGCTATATACCGTAACCCAAGCCCGTATAGGGAAAATAAGTTAAAAGTATTTACCTGAGCAATGTATAAATCACAATAAGCAAAATGCACGTAGCTTTTACTGGTACTCCTAATCTGGAACGAAGGTTTATAATAACCTATTAGAATCCTAACGGGTCTTTAATTAAGCTTAAGCTTAGACCGGCTAGTTTCAAAGATACGGTTCATACGCACTATTAAGCGAAGACCGGATAGAATGTGAATTAGACCCGAAAAGTTTGAAGACTTGCTTAATATGGGTATATGATCCACATTCTGGATTTTAAGATAAAAACGATAACGTTTGACCCGTTTCGGCTAGTTTATGCAAACTAGTTACATAAACCGAACCGAACGCGAATAACGCATAACGGGTAACCGAAAGGGTCGCGAACAGGTTTCCTAAGTTAATATGCTTTAAATATGTTGTGATATCATTATGATACCTTCCATAATGCCCAAAACGAGTTAAATCCTTAATTATGCCCCGTAGGGGTATTTTTGTCATTTTAAAGATTATAAAGGAGATTAATTAAGCTTCTGTGTCACGGGTCTGATTCTATCAGTAAAACAACTTAACTTAACAGGTTATATCCATTAGTGTTAAGTCTTACGTGGCAAAATGGTTTTAAACCCAAACTATGCGTATAATACGCGTATAACGCCGTTTTAAGCGACGTACGGGTTAAAATATGATTCTGAGTTTTATGATTAGTTAAACAGGTTCAAAACACTCTATTTATTATTTAAAATTAGTAGCAATTGGATTCCCATCAAAATACCTTGTAGAACTCATTTTATGACCGAAAAGGGTAAATTCGGTATTAACCGAATCAAGGCGATAAACCTAGCTTATGATCAGTTTAAAAATAATTAAAAATCTTCAAAAATCCCAAAATATTATTTAACATTAGTGGGGAAAAGGTTTGGTGCCGAAAATCGGGTTTAGATAGGCTATGCGCTAATCGCGCCGATTAATTAATAAAAAGCCCACTATTTACGCTAATGCGCATATCTCCTAATCTGGACCTCAAATTGATGTCAAATTTTGAGGGCAAGTTTATAAATCAGTAGCCGAGGTCTTCGTCTACTCACATTGTCAAAACTCTCGTTTTATGGTAAAAAGGGCATTACGGTCTATTTTAAGCATTTAACGGAAACGCGCGAACGAATCGGATAATCAACGAAACAAGTACAGAGGCTTATACTAACATGTAACCCGACCCTAATGAAACTTTAAGGCATGTTCAAATCAAACTAAGACGGGTTAGAACCGAAGTCAAAGCAAAAGTCAAACTATGCGCCTTTCGGTTCCGAATCGATCCTAAACTAAAAATTGTCGAATCAAACAAGTTTAGACAAGTCCGTACACTTATTACCAAGTTATATTAAGGTTAAAACAGGTTACACGCCTCTCGTATCGCTAATTACCCGATTAAAGCTTCTGTTGACTTTTTCATAAGAAGTTTGACCCGACGTTTGACCTAGTTAGAGTGGGAATCAGGGGGAACCCTTTTAGGGGTTTATTACCCACATAATTACCTACTTAACGGTACTTTTAAATCGAGATATGACTGAGCTATCATTAATTAATCTTGAAGTCAACCGCTAATTACGATATATTGACTTTTAAGCTAATTATAAAGCAAAACCTAATTAAGAAAGGTCTAGCATACGTACAAGTGCTTAATGGATGATTAGGAAGACTTGTAGGCTGCTTGGAAGTTCCACAAATGATCAGGAGATGGTTTGAGGAATGAATGACCAATGTTGCAAATTTGAGAGCTTTATATAGTGATCTAAGGCACCATAAAGTGTTGACAACTAAGTCTAGCACCCAC
The DNA here is from genome assembly GCA_030545235.1 of Helianthus tuberosus. Taxonomy (NCBI): domain Eukaryota; kingdom Viridiplantae; phylum Streptophyta; class Magnoliopsida; order Asterales; family Asteraceae; genus Helianthus; species Helianthus tuberosus. The sequence continues at coordinate 22,291,487 of CM060371.1, forward strand.
CACAATCTATCAACACTTGTTTCTAGTGAGTAGGGGGTGTTTTAGGGGTCAAGTGAAGAGGCAAGTTCGATTAGAGTGGGTTACAAAGGGCTGTGGCAGACATGAGATCAAGGAGAATAAGTTGTTGTCCCGACATTGCATGGGCTTATAAGCTCGCGCTACGCGAGCCCCTATGGTCATCCAACAAACTTTTGTAAATTGCAGTTTAGTCCTTGGCTTTTCAAACTTTGAACAGACACTTGTTTATTGTAGCATGAACCCTCGTTATTCATCTACAAGGGCTTCAAGACATATACCCACTTTGTTAAGTCCCCGGGTAACTTAATTGTTACCCGAAAAGGCCTAACTTTCAACGTTAACGCTTTAACCCCTCACACACGAATTTGATCACAACTTTCTCATACGTTGACGAAACTTTATGAAATTTTAATCGTGTATTCTAGTGAGCATAATTAACCGTTATAAAGCTTCGGGTTTGTCGAAAGGTCACTCAGGGGTATAAATTAAACATGTTGACACATTCAACCCCTGTAGTTTGTAATCTCTCACTTTTAGCTTCGTATGATCCGTGATTTATTCGTTTGAAGGTATGAGCATCATGTAGGGTTAATATACAATATAATTATTCACTGTCGACCTTCGGAACTCGTATTTACACATACTTTCCATGATCGTCAACTTTAAATCCCTTTATAACATTCTTTCACACGTTTATACAAATAACACGTGTCTATACATTATAGGACGTGAATTTTCCAGGTGTTACATCCTCACCCCCTTAAAATAAATCTCGACCAGAGATTTACTGAAATAAATAAGGGTACTTTTCTTTCATCGTGGATTCAACCTCCCACGTATATTCGGGACCTCTACGGGCATCCCATTTGACCTTTACAATAGGTACCTGCTTCCTTCGAAGCTTCTTTACCTGTCGATCTTCAATCGACAAAGGTTTTTCCACAAATTTTAAGCTCTCATCTATATGCACATCTGTATGTGGTATAACCAGTGATTCATCAGTGAAGCATTTCTTCAGATTGCAGATGTGGAACACATTGTGAATTCCACTGAGCTCTTCCGGTAAGTTTAACTTATATGCAACTGACCCGACACGTTCGATAACCTCGAAAGGTCCTATGTATCTCGGGCTCAGCTTGCCTTTCTTACCAAATCGCATCACTCCCTTCCAGGGGGATACTTTGAGCAACACTTTGTCACCTACTTCGAAGTGAAAAGCTTTACGCTTTGGATCTGCGTAGCTCTCCTGCCTATCACGGGCAGCTTTGAGACGGTCGCGAATTTGGACAATCTTGTCCGTCGTCTTGAACACTATCTCTGGTCCTGATAGTTGGACATCTCCAACTTCTGCCCAACAAATGGGCGATCTACACTTTCTACCGTATAATGCCTCAAAAGGCGCAGCCTTAATGCTGGTGTGGTAGCTATTGTTGTAGGAGAATTCGACTAAGGGTAGGTGCTTATCCCAACTACCGCCCAAGTTAATCGCACATGCACGTAGCATGTCTTCCAACGTTTGGATAGTACGCTCACTCTGACCGTCAGTCTGAGGGTGATAAGCCGTACTAAAATTCAAACGTGTGCCCAAAGATTGTTGGAAACTCTTCCAAAAATGTGACGTGTATCTAGTGTCTCGGTCAGAGATAATAGACACAGGTATGCCATGTAAGGCTACAATCTTATCAACGTACAACTGGGCTAACATATCGGAGCTATAAGTCTCCTTGATGGGTAAGAAATGTGCTGACTTGGTCAGTCTATCAACTATCACCCATATTGTATCATTGCCTTTCCTTGTCTTTGGCAATTTGGTGATGAAATCCATCGTCACCATCTCCCATTTCCAAGTGGGAAGTTCAGGCTGTTGTAGCAAACCTGACGGCTTTTGATGTTCGGCCTTGACTTGAGCACATGTCAAGCATTTTGCTACATAAGCGGCTACAGACTTTTTCAAGCCTATCCACCAATAGTTTGCCCTTAAATCCTGGTACATCTTATCGGCTGCAGGATAAACGGAGTATTTAGAACTATGGGCTTCCTGGAGAATAACATCTCGAAGTCCTCCATATACAGGAACCCATATTCTTCCATTTAATCTTAGAATTCCGTCCTTGCTGAGAGATAACTGCTCCTCAGTTACTCCTAACTTTTCATTTGGATAGTTAGCTTCCAACACAGCTTCCTTCTGTGCAGCTAACACCCTTTCAATCAAATTATTTTTTACTTCAATGCTCTTGGCATTGATTCGGATGGGTTTCACCCTTTCCTTTCTGCTCAAGGCATCTGCGACTACATTCGCCTTGCCGGGATGATACTTGATTTCACAATCATAATCGTTCAAAGTCTCCATCCAACGACGTTGCCTCATGTTTAATTCTTTCTGATTGAATAGATGCTGGAGGCTTTTGTGATCAGAATAGATCACACATTTGATTCCATATTAATAATGCCTCCACAGTTTTAGTGCGAATAAAACGGCACCCAATTCCAAGTCGTGGGTGGTGTAATTCTTTTCATGCACCTTTAACTGTCGTGATGCGTAGGCAATAACTTTGCCCTTCTGCATAAGCACACACCCCATCCCGGTGTGTGATGCATCACAATAAACTACAAATTCTTCGATTCCATCCGGCAATGTCAACACAGGAGCATTGCTCAACTTCTGCTTGAGAATATCGAAAGCTTCTTGCTGCTTAGGGCCCCAAATGAACTTTACTTTCTTCTTAGTCAAGGAAGTTAGGGGCGCCGCAATCCTTGAAAAATTTTCAATGAAGCGCCTGTAGTATCCTGCTAAGCCTAGGAAGCTACGAATCTCCGTAGGCGTCTTCGGCTCTTGCCAGTTCATAACTGCTTCAACTTTCGCGGGATCCACTTGGATACCACGCTCACTGACCACATGTCCAAGGAACTGGACTTCTCGAAGCCAGAATTCACACTTCGAGAACTTGGCATAGAGTCTCTCTTGATGTAACAGTTTAAGAATACAACGAAGGTGTTTCTCGTGGTCAGCTTGGCTCTTCGAATAGATTAGGATGTCGTCGATGAAAACTATGACGAATTTATCCAAGTGCGGCTTGCAAACGCGGTTCATGAGATCCATGAACGCGGCCGGTGCATTAGTGAGCCCAAAAGGCATCACTAGGAACTCGTAGTGACCATAACGAGTCCTAAATGCAGTTTTGTGTACGTCTTCATCTCTAACCTTCAATTGGTGGTAGCCTGACCTCAAATCAATCTTCGAGAAGTAACTTGCCCCTTGTAATTGATCAAACAAATCGTCGATTCTGGGCAAAGGATATCTATTCTTTATCGTGACCTTATTCAGCTCACGATAGTCGATGCACAGACGCATCGATCCATCCTTCTTCTTGACAAACAATACCGGCGCTCCCTATGGAGACGAACTAGGTTTAATGAAACCTTTAGCCAGCAATTCGTCCAGTTGCGTCCTCAATTCCTTCATCTCTGTTGGCGCCAACCTATAAGGTGCTCTAGCGACAGGTGCGGCTCTAGGGATGATGTCAATTCTGAATTCCACTTGCCTATCTGGTGGCAAACCAGGTAGTTCTTCCGGAAAAACTTCTGGGTATTCAGAAATGACAGGAATATCTTCTATTTTAAGTTTTGGTTCATCAATAATCACTTGCACCATGTAGATGACACACCCCTTCTTCAAACACTTGGAAGCCTTGAGCATAGTCACCTGCTTAGGCAGCCCATACTGGGTATCTCCCCGAATGGTAAGTGATTCACCAGACGGAGTCTTTATTACCACTTGTTTCTTGTTACAGACAATTTGGGCCTGGTTATGAGATAACCAGTCCATACCCAGAACTATGTCAAAACCGGCCAACTTAAAGGGGAGTAGAGACAGAGGGAAATAATGGTTCTTAATGGATATAACGCATCCATCTAACATAGTAGAGACGGTTTCTAGGGTGCCATCTGCTAACTCCACCTCATAATTCACTTTTAAGGTTTTGACAGGTAATTTCAACAATTCACAAAACTTGTTATCTACAAACGACTTATCCGCGCCCGAATCAAACAGTACTCTAGCATATACGTCATTTACAAGGAAAGTACCTGTAATAACGTTGTCGTCTAGAACCGCTTCCTTTGCGTCCATTCTGAAGACTCTAGCATTAGTCTTCTTGGCCTCTTCAGGCTTCTTGTTGTATTTTGGGCAGTTGGTCTTTATGTGCCCCTTTTCATTGCAACAATAGCACGTTACGTCTTTCATCTTCTTGCAATCCAAGGTTTTGTGATCCGTGGATTTGCATATACCACAAGCAAAGGTTTTTGATTGGGTCTGAGGGTTCGACGTGAGTCTGCACTTTCCAAAGTGCTGTTTCTTGCAAGTTTTGCATGTGGGCTTCTCACCAGCTTGATGCCCAACTTTTCTCGACTCAAAACCCTTCTTGTTATCACCGTTTCCACGGTGCTTCTTGTTCGACCTCTGCGAACTATCACCTTCACGCTTCTTCTTCTCAGCCTACTTATTCCTCAGCGATCTCTGCCTGACCGCATCCAGAGTGAGGGATAAGGAAATGTCAGCTACGGATCTAAAAGTAGCTGGCCGAGAAGCTTTAACGCTTGCCTTGATCTCGGGAGCTAAACCCCCAATGAAACGAGCAATTCTCTTTGGTTCCAGGGTCACAAGATAAGGAACCAACCGGGACATCGTATTGAAGCTCGTCAGGTAAGCTTGACAGTCAAGGTTTGTCATCACCAATGATAGAAAATCAGATTCTATCTTCTCCACTTCATGCTGGGGACAGTAATTTTCCTTGATGAGGGCAACAAATTGATCCCATGACATATTGTACAATGGGATTTTTCCGGTGGCTTGAATCAGAGATCTCCACCATGCTAAAGCTTCACCCTTAAAAGACTGCGATACAAACTTAACCACATCCCTTTCAGCGCATCCGCTGATATCTACAACCGTGTCCATCTCGTCTAACCACGTCATGCAGTAGACGGCTCCCTTTTCTCCAGTAAAATCCCTGGGTTTACAAGACACGAAGTACTTATAGGAGCAACCCTTGTTACTGGGTTTCTGATGTAGCACAATATGTTGAGATGGGACACTCTGATGGTTGGTGGACTTACGATCATCGTCATCTTTCTTGGGTTCATCCTTTTTGGGAGGTGGCTTGCTGTGAGCCTCAGAGTGTGTTTTGAGCTTTGAGTGCGGCGTAGATAGGGTCCTGCTCCGGGTCCCGCTATATTCTTCGTATTGCCGTTCTAAAGCCCTTGTAACTGCGCCATCTACTAGCGCTTTTAATTCAGCACCCGTCAAAGTAATTTGGTCGTTATCATTTTCCTCCACTGGATGGCTATTGACTTCGTCAGAATTAGCCATTTGAATTGAACTGTTGCAGAAAACAAGGACAATAGTTTATTTGGGAGTTTATTATGGAATTACCCCTTAGGGTAACTCATTAACCATGGTAAACAGAGACCATATTTGGTTAATTTATTAATCGTATTAAATTAGGATTTTCAATTATAATTTATCCTAATTATAAACAATAACAATATATATTAGCACATAAGGCTTAGTCATATGGACAATTTAAATTATAAGCTATGATTTCAGAGAATCAAAGCTGTTAAGGCTTAAACATAGTTTATTACCTTTTTCAGACAGGGAGTCATAGCTACACTGTCTTTTGGCTCATATAGAAATGAGCAAGGCCCGTAGGCATTATATTACCAACGTATGGTAAAGATATGATCATCTTAATTGATGATCTTAACCCATGATTCAGAGATCAATAAATTGGGTTTGGAATCTTCTAAAGAATCCTTATACATTTCAAAATGACGTGTGATTTTAACGAATCACTTCTGCCAGGAGTGTTAACATGTTTTCAGATATTAACTTGGATTTGAATCTTTTGAACAGGTCTTACCATCTTGGCCTGGTCTTATTATGACCCCAAAGGCTAGGTTTCACACTTTAAGATTCTTAATAATTACATAGACAGATTATTACAAAAGGAATGGTTTTACTTTATTTATTTCATTTATAAATTGTTTAAGCACACAATGGCAAACATGAAATTTATAAAACACACATTCCATTACTTTACTTAAAATATTACAAGCTGCCCTAAACGGGTCTTTTCAAACAGACATTTACCCCCGTAGGGGTTAAGCAAATACTTGCCCACACAGGGGCTTAACAATAAACATAATAGTCCACGCAGGGACTCACACTAGAATAATAGTCCACGCAGGGACTCAAAACAAACAACCACCCACACAGGGGCTAATACAGCAAATACAGGCCCACGCAGGGGCTAAATACACCAACAATTGTCCACGTAGAGACTTAATTGAAATACAATAATACATATAGGGATTTTAATGATCCCTTTTCTTCTTTCCCTTCAATAAGTCCGCTAAACCTTGGAAGAAGCTCTGTTTCTCCCTACGGTCCTCGTGAGCTTCCCGTTCAACTTGCTCCAACCTATAAAGGATTTCTTCACGCTCAGGTGGGGAGAACCTTGGCGGCTGCGATTGAGTGCGTATAATAGGCCTGGGAGGTATCTGGTATCCATGTGTCGGGTAACCTACCCCCCATGGAGCTCCGTAAGGTCCTTCCTGGTGATGAGCGTTGTAGTCTGTTGCTACTTGATATGGGTCAGTTCTATCGTAACCATAGTGGTGTTGCATCGGTGGCTCGAACGGGTTGTATGCCATGGAACCCGTGTATGCTGGAATTGGGTTGTCAAAACCCATCGGCGGCGGCTGCTGTACAGCTGGGTTGGAAGGTCCACCCATTTGTGGGTCCTCCTGATGTGGCAGATAGTGACTGCCACTGGATTGGTGAGGGGAGCTGAAATGAAAATCTCCAGCTCTTGTAGTCATGCGTGCACCGGTTCTCATACGCCTCTGTGGTTGTGGAGGTGCCGGCTGCACTGGCGGCGGTGGAGGCGGTGGCGTGACCGCCACAAATCGGGGATCCCCAGAGGAATCTTGATGATGCTGCTGCTGCTGCTGAGACGACGAATGGTGGGAAGGTGTATAGTACCACTCACGCTGATCGAACAAAGCTTTAAAACTGTCTGGACCACTGTAGGGTGATCCTTGAAAAGGAGATCCTTCGGAGATCTCAATCGGGTGGTTCGGAGTGCCACTTGTTGGTTCGACGGGATCAGTATCCTCGTCCATGTCGTCCTCGTGATCGCCAGAGAAATGATCATCTGGCCCTAGTGGGTTGAATCCCACGGGCTCTTGGATATAGTCGGCCGGGTTAAACCGGCCCCTGAAAACTGGTGTGGGATCACCATAGGAGTGGTGCGATTAAGATCGCTGTAGTGGTATGTAGGATGGTTGTGGGTTGTTGGGCTCGTAATCTGGTTGCGGCCCATATGGGTTTTGGACTGGTGGTGTCGAACTGTGTGAGACCGACCAACTAGCCGGCTCAAAGAGGTTTCTCCGGTTCGGCCGGGGGTCCTCACTCTCCGTGGTAGAAGGAGCTCGTGTATTAGAAGGCCCAGCTTCATTATCGTTAGGGGCGGTGACTGGCCCCTTTCCACGCCCTCTTCTCCTGAAGAATCTTGGCGGCATTTTGTTATTCCTGTCAATATAGCATGAGATAACAATACAATATAAAATTTAAAGGACAAAACAAAAACCAAATAAGGTGGAATTTGTCCTATGTTATAAGTCTAGACTCGAAAGTTTAGAAATGTGCAATCGTGTAACTGAGATTAAACACAAAAGGCTAGTGTTTAATTCACTCAGTTGTTGGCTCTGATACCAACCTATCACACCCCGATTTCCACGTGTCACCGGTGGGCCCGGTGGGGGAGTATCGTGACGTGGTTGGCAACATAATAGTCAAACAACACAATATTTAATATGCACAGCGGAAGCGAATTTAAAAGATAAAATACAACCGAATTTAATATTGTAATATCAAGTGTCACAATATTCGGAAGTTTATCCACAGTAGGATTGATAACAAAAAGGAAACACTAGTTCAACAGACTTCAGGCATCCTAAGTTTGCGAGACTTTTATTGATGCTAAGGAGACAATCCTGCCAATTTCGTTTAGTACCTGCGTTCAGTCTTTTTGGGAAAATACGTCAGTTTACACTGGTAAATACAATCAACTGACTCATTTTGGAAAATGGCTTAAAATTGGTTTGGATGCACATGGCATAAACATTTTTATAACTTGGGATAATTATTTAATATTATAATCATGTGAACGAATTACATGTTACTTGTGCGTTCAGTAGCCCGGATCTTGTCCGGGTTAAAGATCAATAGACACACCACATTATAGAGTTATACACTGACGGGTGTACGCCTACACCCCGTGCTCAGGTCGTGGCCATCTCGTAAGATGATGCCAAGGATATCCGGGACATGGTCATTAACCCCCCAAAGACATTTAAGTAAACAAGACTGTTTAAACAAGCCGATCAAATTATTCAACTACCCACTCAATGATGGAGATTTGATGCTCGATCAAGCGGTATGCTATATACCGTAACCCAAGCCCGTATAGGGAAAATAAGTTAAAAGTATTTACCTGAGCAATGTATAAATCACAATAAGTAAAATGCATGTAGCTTTTACTGGTACTCCTAATCTGGAACGAAGGTTTATAATAACCTATTAGAATCCTAACGGGTCTTTAATTAAGCTTAAGCTTAGACCGGCTAGTTTCAAAGATACGGTTCATACGCACTATTAAGCGAAAACCGGATAGAATGTGAATTAGACCCGAAAAGTTTGAAGACTTGCTTGATATGGGTATATGATCCACATTCTGGATTTTAAGATAAAAACGATAACGTTTGACCCGTTTCGGCTAGTTTATGCAAACTAGTTACATAAACCGAACCGCACGCGAATAACGCATAACGGGTAACCGAAAGGGTCGCGAACAGGTTTCCTAAGTTAATATGCTTTAAATATGTTGTGATATCATTATGATACCTTCCATAATGCCCAAAACGAGTTAAATCCTTAATTATGCCCCGTAGGGGTATTTTTGTCATTTTAAAGATTATAAAGGAGATTAATTAAGCTTCTGTGTCACGGGTCTGATTCTATCAGTAAAACATCTTAACTTAACAGGTTATATCCATTAGTGTTAAGTCTTACGTGGCAAAATGGTTTAAACCCAAACTATGCGTATAATACGCGTATAACGCCGTTTTAAGCGACGTACGGGTTAAAATATGATTCTGAGTTTTATGATCAGTTAAACAGGTTCAAAACACTCTATTTATTATTTAAAATCAGTAGTAATTGGATTCGCGTCAAAATACCTTGTAGAACTCATTTTATGACCGAAAAGGGTAAATTCGGTATTAACTGAATCAAGGCGATAAACCTAGCTTATGATCAGTTTAAAAATAATTAAAAATCTTCAAAAATCCCAAAATATTATTTAACATTAGTGGGGAAAATTTTTGGTGCCGAAAATCGGGTTTAGATAGGCTATGCACTAATCGCGCCGATTAATTAATAAAAAGCCCACTATTTACGCTAATGCGCATATCTCCTAATCTGGACCTCAAATTGATGTCAAATTTTGAGGGCAAGTTTATAAATCAGTAGCCGAGGTCTTCGTCTACTCACATTGTCAAAACTCTCGTTTTATGGTAAAAAGGGCATTACGGTGCCCTTTACGGTCAATTTTAAGCATGTAACCGGGTCAGAACCGAAATCAAAGCAAAAGTCAAACTATGCGCCTTTCGGTTCCGAATCGATCCTAAACTAAAAATTGTCGAATCAAACAAGTTTAGACAAGTCCGTACACTTATTACCAAGTTATATTAAGGTTAAAACAGGTTACACACCTCTCGTATCGCTAATTACCCGATTAAAGCTTTTGTTGACTTTTTCATAAGAAGTTTGACCCGACGTTTGACCTAGTTAGAGTGGGAATCAGGGGGAACCCTTTTAGGGGTTTATTACCCACATAATTACCTACTTAACGGTACTTTTAAATCGAGATATGACTGAGCTATCATTAATTAATCTTGAAGTCAACCGCTAATTACGATATATTGACTTTTAAGCTAATTATAAAGCAAAACCTAATTAAGAAAGGTCTAGCATACTTACAAGTGCTTAATGGATGATTAGGAAGGCTTGTAGGCTGCTTGGAAGTTCCACAAATGATCAGGAGATGGTTTGAGGAATGAATGACCAATGTTGCAAATTTGAGAGCTTTATATAGTGATCTAAGGCACCATAAAGTGTTGACAACTAAGTCTAGCACCCACCACAATCTATCAACACTTGTTTCTAGTGTGTAGGGGGTGTTTTAGGGGTCAAGTGAAGAGGCAAGTTCGATTAGAGTGGGTTACAAAGGGCTGTGGCAGACATGAGATCAAGGAGAATTAGTTGCTGTCCAGACATGGCAGTCGTGTAGCGCGACTGCATGGGCTTATAAGCTCGCGCTACGCGAGCCCCTATGGTCATCCAACAAACTTTTGTAAATTGCAGTTTAGTCCTTGGCTTTTCAAACTTTGAACAGACACTTGTTTATTGTAGTATGAACCCTCGTTATTCATCTACAAGGGCTTCAAGACATATACCTACTTTGTTAAGTCCCCGGGTAACTTAATTGTTACCCGAAAAGGCCTAACTTTCAACGTTAACGCTTTAACCCCTCGCACACGAATTTGATCACAACTTTCTCATACGTTGACGAAACTTTATGAAATTTTAATCGTGTATTCTAGTGAGCATAATTAACCGTTACAAAGCTTCGGGTTTGTCGAAAGGTCACTCAGGGGTATAAATTAAACATGTTGACACATTCAACTCCTGTAGTTTGTAATCTCTCACTTTTAGCTTCGTATGATCCGTGATTTATTCGTTTGAAGGTATGAGCATCATGTAGGGTTAATATACAATATAATTATTCACTGTCGACCTTCGGAACTCGTATTTACACATACTTTCCATGATCGTCAACTTTAAATCCCTTTATAACATTCTTTCACACGTTTATACAAATAACACGTGTCTATACATTATAGGACGTGAATTTTCGAGGTGTTACAAAAGCACCAAGTGGGTTCGCATGAATTGTCTGTTGGTACCTATACTATAGACTAGGTCAACTCTATACGACTCGACCTAATTCCCTATAGTTATGGCTCTGATACCAATTTGTCACACCCCAACCGATGGCGAAAACATCGGGGCGTGGCACTGAGCGAAACAGATTGTTTATGAGAATCCATAACAACTGTTAAATGACAATATTTATAAAGTTTAATATCCCATTCTATTAAAAAAATAAAGCATAACACTCATTACAAATATTCAGTCTCAAAAACAAGTTCCATTCCGACAACTCAGATTTTATTTGGTGAGTTTCTAGACTTCCTAAGTTGTTGCAGCTTAACATCCAAATCAACCTATCACATACGTTAAAATAAAAGTCAACACATAAAGTAAAGGTGAGTACACAAGTTTGCATAGATATAGTATGAAAAACGTTTACACATAACCAACATGTAACACGTAACGGGCGAAGCATGTAACTACCAACAACGATACAACCTAACCAGGTGATTTCGATGTAGAGTATGCGCGACACATGTTCACTACTGTGGACACATGAAGTAAAGTGTGATCCTTAGCATAACAGGTGCTGAGTCCAAACTATAGTACTATCGTTGCTAGAGGCGGTCTAGTGTAACACTGTATAAGCATAGTAACAGGCATTCAACAAATCACGTATTGCATGCGGGAGCGGTTAGCGTTAAAAGTGTCTGCGTTGTGTGTTATGTTTTGATATAGAACGTATGTAACACCTAAAAGTGCGTTAAACGAAAAAGGGTTCGAGTATACTCATAGTGTGTGTTTAGCAAGTAAGCACAATGTGGATTGGATTGAAGGGAGCGCGTCGGGTCAGCCTGTTCACGGAAACAGAAGTATAAGTCTTCCTCTGGGCTGGATGGTTGTAATCAGAATGTCGAGTGAAGTAAAAAGCGGGTTAAGTGTTCAACAGTTTATCCGAACAGGTGAGTATAGTCCATCCGAGCGGATGGTCCCATCCGGACGGATGGTCATCTGGTCGGATGGACTATACTCACCCGTTCGGATAAACTGTTGAACACTTAACCTGCTTTTTACCCCACTCGACATTCTGATTACAACCATCCAGCCCAGAGGAAGACTTATACTTCTGTTTCCATGCACTGGCTGACTCGACGCACTCCCTTCAATCTAATCTAGATTGTGCTTACTTGCTAAACACACACTTTGAGTATACTAAAACCCTTATTCATTTAACGCATTTTTGGGTGTTACATACGTTTTATATTAAAGCACAACACACAACGCAGACACTTTTAACGCTAACCGCTCCCGCATGCTCTACGTGATTTATTGAATGCCTGTTGCTATGCTTATTCGGTGTTACACTAAACCACCTCTAGCAACGATAGTACTATAGTTTGGACTCAGCACCTGTTGTGAACAGGGGTTGCTAGGGATCACACTTTACTTCAAGTGTCCACAATGGTGAACATGTGTCGCGCATACTCTACAGCGCAGTCACGTAGTTAGGTTGTATCATTGTTGGTAGTTATATGCTTCGCTTGTTACGTGTTACATCCTGGTTATGCGTAAACGCTTTTCATACTATATCTATGCAAACTTGTGTACTCACCTTTACTTTATGTATTGACTTTTATTTTAACGTATGTGATAGGTTGATTTGGATGTTAAGCTGCAAAAAGTTAGGAAGTCTAGAAACTCACCAAATAAAATCTGAGTTGTCGGAATGGAACTTGTTTTTGAGACTGAATATTTGTAATGACTGTTATGCTTTATTTTTTAATAGTATGGGATATTAAACTTTATAAATATTGTCATTTAATAGTTATAGATTCTCATGAACAATCTTTTCGCTCAGTGCTACGCCTCGATGTTTCCGCCATCGGTTGGGGTGTGACAAGAAAGTTCAAAAACCACCCATGGCAAACGTCGTTTCTTGGAGATTCAGTTTGTTCTCAATAAAGTTTCACTCAATGTGTTGGACAAAATTCTTAAGTGAGGATTTTGTCAATCTCATTGAGCAAAATCTTATTGAGTTTATCCTCACCTATTTGATTTACTGAAAAGTGTTCTTTTTCTTTGGTGTTTATGTGTGTATGCATGGTTGCAAAAGTCGCTAGGCGCCCCCTAGTCGCTCGACTGGGGAGTTGAGAGTACTCGGCCTAGGCGGAGAGTACTAGGGGAGTACTCAGACATGTTAAATTATAAAGAAATTAGTTTTTGGAAATTAAATATATGTCAAATAACATAAATTTACTAATATCTATAACAAAATACGTGAAAATAATATTCATTCTTTAATATGATAGGTATATAAATTATCTTTTATTATTTTTTAAGTCAAACTCGGCCCAAGTTGACCTACTAGATACGATTTTGGCCGAGGTTGACCGTGTTTGACCGATTTCGAGTACTTAGGCGGAGTCAAAGAAAGTCGCCTCGGCAGCCCACCTTGTAGCGACTACTCGGAGAGTACTCGGCCTTGGAAACCTTGTTTTACAACCATGTGTGTATACGATCTTCTATGGTTTGTTATGTCCCTTCTAAATCACATGTTATCCACAAAAGGGGATATATGAAGAAGACTATTGAAACACAAACACCATTTTCAAATATTACTTTGAAAAAACAAACGCTATTTAAACAAGCATAAAGAAAAAAACGCCATATCTTTTGCATAGAACGCGAATTATTTAGGGGAACGTGAACAATGACAATCCTGCCCATGCATATCATATAGCGCCCCTGCCACATGTTCGACCAGGATCTGTTCTCACCGTTTTCACGCTTCCAACCGTTTTCTCCTAATCTCGTTTCTATATAGGGGATTGTTTAAATGAGAATGCTAAATATTGTGAGAATAACCGCGAGAACTTTGTCAAAAACAATTTAAATTCAAATTTTTTTACACTTATCATTATTATTAAAATACAATGTTAGAAATTTAATTTACACGTTTAAATTTACGTGAATTCGTAAATCAATTTTTTTTACACATATGTAAGTTTGCCATTTACACATGTGTAAATTTGTTATATTTATGCACGTGTAAAAAAATCTAATAAGAGTGATTTTGAGAGAATAAATGAATTATTTGATGTTGTACTTTAATTACAATGAGGTTTGAATTAAAAAAAAATGGTTTTGATTGGTTTTTTCATTCATTCTCACGATTCTTGCAATATTTAACGTTCTCAAGATGACCCTCCCCTATATATATATATATATATATATATATATATAGGGGATTGCTAAAATGAGAACCACCTTCAGTTATGAGAACCATGAGAACCATTTTATAGCCTTTAGATTAACTTGATGGATGGATGAGATTAAAAGTAACAAAAACTAATATTAAATAAAATTTGTCTTATTATGTCTTTTATATTTTAATCAAAAAGGGTAGATTGGTAAAATAACTCGTTTTTGTCTTTTTCAATTTATTATTTTTTAATTACTCTTTGTTTTATTATATTACTTTTTAGTTTTATTATATTACTTTTTATTTTTTAAAAAGATTTCTTTATTAAACAAAAATTTTGAACATCAGATTTTTTATATAAAAAAAATTTATGCGCGTTTTTTTACCACCCCTTTTTTACGCGCGTTTTTTTACGACCCGTTTTACGCTCCGTTTTTTCACGCCGATTTTGCGACCGTAGTTTTTAAGTGCCGTTTTTAGGCCCGGTTTTAGGCGCCGTTTTTTGCCGCGCCGTTTTTTACGTCACGTTTTTTACAAGCCGTCCCGTTTTAGGGCGCCGTTTTAGCGTCACGTTTTTTTACAAGCCGTCCCGTTTTTTGTCGTCCCGTTTTAGCCGTCCCGTTTTTTGCCGTCCCGTTTTAGCCGTCCCGTTTTTTTACAAGCCGTCCCGTTTTTTGCCGCGCCATTTTTTACGTCACGTTTTTTACTAGCCGTCCCGTTTTTTGCGCCCCATTTTTTACGTCCCGTTTTTTTCGCCCCATTATTTACGTCACGTTTTTTGCCGCGCCGTTTTTAGCGTCACGTTTTTTTACAAGCCGTCCCGTTTTTTGTCGTCCCGTTTTAGCCGTCCCGTTTTTTTGCCGTCCTGTTTTTTGCCGTCCCGTTTTTTGCCGTCCTGTTTCAGCCGTCCCGTTTCTGCCGTCCCGTTTTTTTACAAGCCGTCCCGTTTTACGCCCCGTTTTTTTACGTTTTACTCGTCGGTTTTTTACGTTTTACGTGTCGGTTTTTTACGTTTTACGCGTCGGTTTTTTACGTCTTACGCGTCGGTTTTTTACGTTTTACGCCCCGTTTTTTTACGTTTTACGCGTCAGTTTTTTACGTTTTACGCGTCGGTTTTTTACGTTTACGCGTCGGTTTTTTACGTTTTACACCCCGGTTTTTTACGTTAACGTTTTTTACGTCCCGTTTTAACGCGGCGTTTTTTACGTCCCGTTTTAACGCGGCGTTTTTTAAGTCCCGTTTTATTTACGTTTTACGTTTTACGAAAAACTTTTTACGTTTTACGAAAAACTTTTTACGTTTTATGTTTTACGTAAAACTTTTTACGTTTTACGTTTTACAAAAAACCTTTTACCTTTTACGTTTTTACGCGTCGCTTTTTAACGCGTCGTTTTTTAACACGCCGCTTTTACGGCCGACTTTTTACGTTAAAAAGTTTACGTTTTTTGTTAAAAAACTTACGTTTTACGTTAAAAAGGTTTACATTTTACGTTAAAAAATTTACGTTTTACGTTAAAAAGTTTACGTTTTACGTTAAAAAGTTTACGTTTTATGTTTTTACGTTTTACGTTAAAATATTTACGTTTTACTTTAAAAACTTTACATTTTTACATTAAAAAGTTTACGTTTTACGTTAAAAGTTTACGTTTGACGTTAAAAAATGTATGTTTTACGTATTACGCTAATTTTTTTAATCTTTTTACGTTTTACGTTAAACTTTATTACGTTTTACGTTTTAAACTTTTTACGTAAAACTTTTTACGTTTTACGTTTTACGAAAAACTTTTTACGTTTTACTTTTTTTACGTAAAACTTTTTTACGTTTTACGTTTTACTTTAAAACTTTTTTACGTTTTACGTTAATTTTTTTAATCTTTTTACGTTTTACGTTAAAATTTTTACGTTTTACGTTAAACTTTTTTACGTTTTACGTTTTAAACTTTTTACGTTTTACGTTAAACTTTTTACGTTTGACGTAAAAGTTTACGGTTGAACTTTTTTTCACAAAGACTTTTTTACACAAAAACTTGTTTACGCAAGACGAACGCACCCATAAATCGCAAAGTCGGTA
This sequence comes from Helianthus tuberosus, assembly GCA_030545235.1. NCBI lineage: Eukaryota > Viridiplantae > Streptophyta > Magnoliopsida > Asterales > Asteraceae > Helianthus > Helianthus tuberosus. The sequence continues at coordinate 22,307,837 of CM060371.1, forward strand.
GGTGTCTCGGATATATTTTTATCGTCATCGACTGGGGAAAAGAATATAAAAAACCAACAACAACAAAACAAAAGAGTATCTCGAAAAAAAACGGGGTTTGGCTCAGATTTTTTCCGATAATTAAAAAGGCTGCAAAGTGGGGTTGCAGGTTCAAAAACCTACCCTCCGCCGTCCTTGCCGCGCCATCGTCATCAAAATCTATTTTTTTTTTTTTTGCATCATCGCCATCCAATCCAAAACATATCAACCCCACAGTCACTGATCAAACAAGAACAAACCAGATTCAAACCACAAGATTCAAAACCAGCAAGATTCAAAACCCAACAAAAACCCAGTTCATCAAAAAAGCACCCAGTTCATCAACAAAAACCCAGATTCAAACCCAACAAAAACCCAGTAACAATAACAACCAAACATGATGTAGATACCCAAAAATCAAATCAAAAAGTAAACCCCATCAACACTAACAAAATGATGTACATACCCAAAATCAAAAACCCAGATTCAACATGAACAAACATTCAAGCCCAAATTCAACAGAATCAAACCCAGAAAGTCAAACCCCCAAGAACACCCATCAGATTCAAAAAAACCCAGAAAAATCAAGAACACCCATCAGATTCGAGAACACCATCAACAAAAACACTTACCCACCGACGCACCATCGCCCCTGAAACCACCACCAGCACTGACGCCGTTCTCCGCCACCGCCTATCGCCGCCGTCCCCTCGCTACGGTCAACACCACCACCACAACATCAAATCGGTCTTCATCTTCATCCCAGATGAAGAACAGTGGTTGGGGTTTTGTGACAATCGGTCTTCATCTTCATCCCGCGAATAACTTCATCTTTGTGATGATTGCGGCGGCGGAGGGCATCTGTGGGGTGGCGGCTCCGCCGTGAAACGGAGCTTCCGTTTCTGTTCTCCGGCCTTGCCGTCGATGTGTGCCGCCACCACCACAGTGGTGGCCGGTCGTTTATTTGAGCAGGGGTGGGGGGAGGGTTGAGTGGTCGCCTGATGTATATATCGAGTGGGAGAGATGATGGTTCTGGTTGCCTGTGATTTTCTTCAAGATAGAGAGAATGAGAGACAAAAATGAAGATAAATGAAGAAGAACATGAGATTTAAAGAGAGAGGAAAGAGAAGGTGCTTTAAATGAAGAGAGATAATGAGATTTGATGTTTTGGGTAAATGACTAATATACCCTTTCTGTTGGCATGTTCTGATTGGTTGAAAGTAGTTCTCATGGTTCTCATAACTGGGGGTGGTTCTCATTCTAGCGGCTCCCTATATATATATATATATATATATATATATATAGGGAGAAGATCATGCGAGAACCACCTCTTATTGCGAGAACCGCGAGAACCAATGTGAACACAACCAAAAATGCCTAAAAATAGCTAAAAATCACACAAATTTTTTTTAATATTTTTTATATAAAAATCGCTACTTTTCGAAGCCAAAAAAAATTTTTTTTTTGCCACTAAAAGTAGCGATTTGAGCATAAAAAATATTAAAAAAAATTTAGATTTTTTTTTTATTTTTTAGATTTTTTTTAGGTTTTTTGAGGGTTTAGTTTTTAGCATTTTAGCTTGGGGGAGGGGGTGGGGGTGGGGGAGGGGTTAGGTTTTTTTTAGGTTTTTTGGGGGTTTTAGTTTTTAGCATTTAGCTTGGGGGGGGGGGGGGGGTTAGCTTATGGGGTGGGGTTAGGTTTTTTTTTGGGGGGGGGGGGGGGTGGGGGTTAGGATTTTTTAGCTATTTTAGGTTGTGTTCACATTGGTTCTCGCGGTTCTCGCAATAAGGGTGGTTCTCGCATGAACTCCTCCCTATATATATATATATATATATATAAGTATCCGCTAAAATGAGAACCACCTCGAGTTGTAAGAACCGCGAGAACTTTTTGATCCGGGGCGAGGTGGACCAAATTTTTTTCAGAAACGTAGATGCATGTATAAAAACAACATTTGTAAAAAAAAATTTTAAAAAAAATGTCGTGGGTGTAGTTTTGAGCACCACAAGTTTGTGTTTACGGGACCCGTAAATTTTCCGGCCAGATTTACGGGTCCCGTAAACACAAACTTGTGGCGCTCAAAACTACACACACGACATTTTTTTTTTGAATTTTTTTTTTACAAATGTTGTTTTTATACATGCATCTACGTTTATGAAAAAAATTTGGTCCACCACGCCCCCTACGGTGTAGTTCTCACGGTTCTTACAACTCGAGTTGGTTCTCATTTTAGCATTCCCCTATATATATATAAATAAATATATATATATATATAGAGAGAGAGAGAGAGGAAGGTTAACGTACATTATGGCTTAACGTACATCACGTACGACAGGTAATTACGCACGTTTATTTTAAAATCACGCACGTTATAACTCAAAAATCCAATATATCGTACATTACGGCTTAACGTACTTCACGTACGACAACGTGCGTGATTTGTTCTATAACATACGTGATTAACATTTTCTATATGCGTGATTATTGTGTTTCAACATGCGTGATTTTGGATTTTTGAGTTATAACGTGCGGGATTTTAAAATGAACGTGCGTAATTACCTGTCGTACGTGATGTATGTTAAGCCGTAATGTACGTTAACCTTCCTCTATATATATATATACCTATATATATATATATATATATATATATAGGGTCAGGATTTAGAGAAAATGGTGGAAAGTGTGAGAACGGTGAGAATGCTTATGAATCATCCGATCAAAACAATCTATGGACTAGATTGGCGCGGTGGCATTTTCGTAAATAACACGAATTCTATTGAGTGGACGCGCTTCATTAAGGGTAAAAAGATCTTTACACTTCTATACCAAAACGCCAAAGTAATGAATAAAACGCCATTACTGGCCAAAACGCATCCCTATATAAACAAAACATTCTAATACATAAGAACACACCTCCCCCAACCTGAAAACGCCATATTTTCTACTATATAACATTCATCTTAAAATGCCGAAAATTCCAAAACAGCAAACACACCTACTCAAAGAACGCCATATTTTACTATATACCAATCATCTTAGAAAAAGCCAAAACTCTCAAATATCAAAAATTTCAAAAAAAAAATGGACGTTTCTTTCAGATACACTATTTACTCAATAAAACGCCAAAAATGCCAAAAATGGTTTCTTGTATATTCAATATTGTTCTACGCGAAGTTTCGGAGAATGCATTCTTTCCTGAGGTGTTGTGACTCAAATAACATTTTGCTGAATGAGATGGACAAAACTTTAAGAAAAAGATACTGGTGTCAGACTAATGTCAGTTTTTGTGTTTTGTTATTGATGAATATTATAATGGCATGAATAGACGAATGACACTGATGAGTGGTTTGAAGATACATATTCAAACAAAAAACTCATGTCATATTGTCTTTCCAAACGGCCAAAAAACACAAGCACGACAAAGCCAAACCACCAGTGAACATGTTTAAAAAAGAAAGAGACTAATGATAGTGAAGATTTGGAAGATGAATTGTTTCTATTTTCAGTTTTTTAATTTCCCTTTTCTATTGTTTGTTATGTATTTTTCGACTAAGAATAAAAAAGTTTAATAAAGAGCCAAAAAGTCATAAAGATTGGGAAACGCCATAATGCAGTAAAACGTCATAATGCAGTAAAAAGCCAAAAACTCCCATGTAGGTCCCTCTCCGGATGAGGTCAAACCTTATCCTTGTTATATTAACACACTAGCAAGTGCGGAATCCAAGCTAGAGTGCAACCGAGTTGAGACAAGTATAAACACAAAACACACAAGGTTCAACGATTAACACCACTTGTATTAATGCGTATGAAAGGTTCCGGTTACAAGCTCAATGTTTACAAATATATTCTGCAAACTCTCTAAGTGTGTGTGTTCTTGACAGAATGCTCTCCTATCTCTCGAGTGTATCTATCTGTCTCTTGTGTCTATTCAAAGTGTCTCATAGTGCTTTCTTGAACACAACACACTACATGGGTATTTATACCCGACACAGCAGGTCTGGTCGAAGGATCAGACAGACTGATCGTAAGATCATCTGTCGACCAGAATCCCATCGAAGGATCCATATACACTTCGAAGGATGGCATCTTTCGAGGTCCATCAATCGAAGGTTCATCTTTCGAGCACATCGAAGGATATGAACAATCCTTCGATGTCTCATCCTTCGACACAGACAAATAACAAACAATGTGCTAACTGTTTGGCCAAGTCAAACCGGAGGATGGTTGACTTGGTCAAACTTACATCAAACGCACATAACAAAACTAACATAAGACATCGTTTTGTATCATGACACATTACAGACAAAGTACAGACACAAGTCTTCGTCTTGATCTTCGTGTCTTCGAGTCGAAACCAAGTCGAACTGAGCTGAGTTGAACCGAGCCGAGTCGTGTCCACAAAATATGCATCAACAAACTCCCCCTTGGACGCTACTCGTGAGGTTCAACTTCGATGTCTTCCACGTCGGAGGATCTTCAAAGTCTTCACGTGTTGTAAGTAGAAAGTGTATCAACAAACTCCCCTTTTTGTTTAGGTAGTGTGTCAATAAACTCCCCCTTAGATTGAGCTCTCCATTGAGTCATGCTCGTGAATCTTTTGACTTGACAGTTCTTCAGATCCTTGTGGTGTTGATGAAGTGTCAGCGGCAACTCGACCATTTTATCCTTTGAGTGCCTCCACTTCGTGTCTTCATTCCAAAGCTTGTCATCGACCATGTTCTCCTCGCCTTTAGCATCTGCACATGCAAGAAAGCTAAACGCATAATGAGAACAACCGTTTGGAATATAGTTATCACTTAAACAAACGACACATATGAGATCAAATCTCAATCAAACACCATCCGACAACATTTTGAAAGTTTAGAAAATGATCAATGTTAATCCATTAACTTTCAAAACTCGTTAACTTCGACAGTTTATGAAGATGCAATTGTTTTCTGGCTTACGATCCGGATTTTGTGTAGGATAGACTCGAGTTCCAATATCAGTCAATCAAAAATAAACTAGAAGCAAAATCTTTTTGGATTTTATAAAGTTTATATTAAAACACACCTAAAATCTTTTTGGAATTTTTCATTTTTCAAATGTAAAGACGGAAAACAATAAATAAATATATACAAAGATTCATAAACTGAAAACAGTAAATAAATATCTACAGACATTCTTTTTGCGAGTTTCGAGGGTAAGAGAATCATATCAGTGTACGGTCATGCCAAAACGTTCTTTTTGTTCAATTAGTTAACATTAAGATAAGCATCCTATAACAATTATCGGTATTGTTGTCCACTTAAACTCAACTTATCATTTGTAATCATGGCGAGGGGATACGTTAAGGTATGATTTATACTTATCGACCGGTGTTCATCCACATCACGACACATTCCCGTATCAAGGTATGCACGAGGGTTCATCTTACCGGTGAGTATACCGATTATCATCTGTTTGACCGTATATGATGTGAGATTCTCACTTATTTTGATTTGAAAACAAGCCCTTTGTGATATAATCACTTATTGATGAGGAACTTGATTTTCGATGCATGAGGGCACAGGAGCAAGTCCGTGAACAGGTCAGTACTTTCGTACAGCAGAGAGACGAACTTGACTCCCGGAAAGAATTTGTGATATATTATCACTTATTTTGATTGGACATGTGATTGTTTATCACTTATTGAGGTCGTATGCAATATGTACACGTATGTATGGTATCATGGAAGATCTAGACTTGCGTCCCCGTTATTTTTCGGTAAAAGATACAACCATGATACCCAGATGATAAGCAGCATAAAGACCGAATATCTCAGAACCTCGGCAATCTCTCAAACGAAATTTCGGTACTAAGACCATATGCCAATGAATGGTTCCCACCCAGTCTTCAGTCAATTTAAGTTTATATCACCCTGCACACTTTAAAATGATTGTGAGCCTACCAATACATCTTATATAGAGCTGCTTATCGCTTTTTCATTTAAGGTTTAAAGAGGTTTGGACAGACCACTGATGTACTATCATTTTCTCTTTTGCTCGCCAGGAAACTCATTTTTGATTTTCTATTGTTTTTGTGCTTTTGAAATTTTTCGATGTTTTTTTTTTTATTTTCAAATTTTTGGATTTACTCCCCCTAAAATCAACAAACTAAGATAAAATTTAAAAACACAAAGGTATTTCCAAAAATGACTTTCCGATGTTGGTTAACTCATGTTTTACCTCAATGCCGTTTACTAAAATTAATTTTTTTAATCTGAAAAGATTTATCGAATTTTGGAAAGATCAGTTGGCATGTCGGTAAGCGGTGCGGACCATGACAGCATTGTCTGGCCAAAGAGTGCTGTACGAGATAATAACAATTTATAAAGTAGCTTAAATATCGAAAAGTAAAGGAGAGATTAGAATTTTAAAAACCGTGTCCTGCAACTGCTTCGTGCATTGCAAGGAATCTGAGTGCTCTCCCAAACTGGATATCCACCCGGTGTGGATTTCAAAGTCGATTCTTTGTAGCTACTGAGAAGTCTCTTGACAGCAACAAGATCATAAACCTTTGGGTCCGGCTGGTCTTCCACATTGTACCAGCGAAGGTCTTTCTCTTTCTCTTGAGAAGTAGTGTGCGGTTGTTCAATCCATGCCAAGGCATCCGCACACCCGGTGTAGTTTGATCAACTAACACATTTTCTTCAATCACACCGCGAAGAAATGTACACTGCACGTTCATCTTGCTGATTTCGAACTTCTGACGTGCTGCAGGTGCGTACATTTTGATTGAATCTATCCTGGGGACCCGATCAAAGCTTGATTGTAAAAGGCTTTGCATTTTTGTCGAAGCTTTTCAAACTCTTTCAACGGACAATTTTGTTTCTCTTTTCCTTTTCTTTTCTTCTCTCCATCAAAGGCAACAATTTCTTCTGTCGCCTATTTTGTGCATGGACACTCCACTATCAACAATCTTACGACTATTGAAAGTTCCTCCTGGAATATCCTACACACTCATTCAAAGATTAGACGGAGAGGGGGACCCAAGCCTTTGTGGACTTGGGTCGTCCTTGATCATCAATAAAAGTGATTTCAATCACTTGATGATTAGGAAACAGAACCTGTGGTGCTCCCCCCGACTGAATTACCTGTTTTGGTTTCCAAGCTGTTTGTCCTTTACCAGTATTTGTATTAATTGTTTTTGCATTTACTGGTTTTATCGTTTTAGGTTTTGCTTGAACAGGTTTTTCTTCTTTGACCTCTGATTTTAAGGCCTTTTCAATTACCTTTTGATTCTTTTGTTTCAACTTCTTTTCCCTTTCTTTCAAGACACGCGGGTCTTGTTTCGGGGAAACTGATCGTTTTTGGTAATTGGTTTCTTGAGGAGCCTTCAACTTTTGCAGGTATGGGCAGTATCTTACAATATGCCCAATTGTGCCACACTCAAAACACATTCTCCGCTCTACAAACCTCGGAGAAACATGTTGATGACCAGACGGAGAACCAGACCATGAACTTTGTGATCTAGATGTACTTGGACCTAAATCACATCCGTTTGTGTGTTGGGTGTAATTATTCTGATCATTTCGTTTCAAAATTCTAACTTGTTTTATAAAATCAATGTTAGATTTATCCTGAAATGTTTCCAGTTTATCTGTACCCTTGGATCCAACAAAGTTCATTTTCTGTTCTCTTTTCTTAACAGGAGCTCTTTTGTTTTGCACCTTTTGCTGTTGAACCTTAGGTGCTTGAACATTCTTGTTCTGAGCCTTCTTTCCCTGTACCTTACCTTTTCTGGAGTTCACTTGTTGTTTTCGCTCAATTGGTTGTTTTTGGTTTCCGTATTGTTTTCTAACTTGTTCACACGGAATTGGATCACATTGAGTGACGGTGACTTTGCCACTTTTGTTTCCCAAAAACTTATCAATACATCCTTCAAAAATTTGCTCAATTAAATCTTGATTTACATTTTTAATTGGAAAATCTTTGTTAGAGTAGATTTTGTCATCTCCTTTGAGCGTGTACAACAAGTTATTCCCTTCACTGCTCGAAACAAGGGACTCCACTGCTTTTGACATTTCAGTCTTACTCGGTTCCACTGGTGGATCACATAAGATGTGATTCTCAATTGGAATATCTGTTGTAACCGAGTTAGACTGTTGATTCACAATTTCTACAGACTCATCATCCGATGAATCAGATTCATCATCCGAAGAATCAGTATCCTCAACAGTGGGAGGACTCTGTTCCTTAACACACGATGAATCTATCACATTCTCAGACTCAGATTGACTTGAGGATGATGTACCAGTTGTGAACCCGAGGCCTGCTGCAAAATCATCTAGATTGAGTGGCACAGTAGGTTCAAAACGGGGCATATCCTCGTCATCAGGCAATTTGGAGTAATTGTGATTCATTGGGGGAGGACATGATTTGAATCCATTACACTTCCTATCCCCCTTTTTCTTTTGAACATCAATAATGTGATCCAAAACATAGCGGGAATTGGAATAGCTTTCCAATTTCTGCTTAATTGTCTCACATTCACATCTAGCTGTTGCTAACTCTACCATTTGCTTTTCAATTGTGTCAATTAAATCATTGTTAGCATGTTGTTTTCTCAAAACAGCCTTTTGTAATTCAGAAACATCATGTTTTAATGACGCAATTGTAGCTTTAAATTCCTTTTCATTTCTGGTTAAAAACAAGTTAGCTTCAGTTGCTTTAGAAAGATCAACAATCAATTCTTGATTGTGTTTGTTTGTGACTTCAAACTGCTTTTCCTGTTCAGCATATTTAACCTTTAAACTATCACAATTTTCACAGCTAACTACAGTGGGTTCATCGACACTTACCTGACCTGATGAACTGTCGACATTAGCCGTAAAGGCTGAATGGAAAGAAAAAGATCCATCTTCAGAGAAGAACTTAGCAAGCTTCTCGGAAGTTCCAGCAGATTTCTGGCAAAGAATAGATCTCCTCTTGCATAATACTTCAGCTTCAGCCAAAAGTTCATCAACCTTCAAATCTAAAGTATCACTTGATAAATCACCAGCATCAAGTGATTCCCCATCCATGCTCCCACTATAACCCGAAGTATCTTCATCTTCTGAAGATTCACCAGCAGACACGGTTTCTACCATCTTCTCAGTCACTTTAGCATAACATGCTGTTCCACCATTTCCTCCTTCTCCAAGCTGAAGCGACCAATCACAACCTTCATCTATTTGAACCACGAGTCCCCGGTTGGCATTTGATGACCCTGGTTGGCTTTGGTTGTTGACAGGTATCAACGTACGGACATTGTTCCTGTTCTGGTTCTGCTGGTTGCCTTGATTTCTGAAGGGATTTTGGTTTCCATGCTGAGTTGGTCTTGTGCATTCCCTTTTGAAATGACCCCGTTCACCACAGTTGAAGCATGTTACAGCTTGCTTGTCGAACCCATACTTGGTGTCTTTCTTGCTTTCCAAGTTGGTTCTCCCGGTCCTTTCCATAAACTCTTTTGCTCTTCGGATTGCACTAGCAAGAGCCCATTTGATATCCATCATTTCAAACTCATCTCTATCCACTTGCTGATAATCTTCATTGGTTAGATTGATATTCCCAATCTGACCTGCGATCAATCCACAATAAGCACTAACCAAGGTATTCAACATCTCCATATGCTCCTTGGCTATTTCCACACTGACTTTGGAAAAATTGGAAGTGTCTAATCTGACTGTGTTCGGATTGGAAGTGGCTTGAAAGTTTGAAGAGCTTCCATAGAACCCTTGCTGTTGCGGTTGTTGCTTCTGAGCTGTCGGTTGCACATACTGTTTTTGAGAGGAAGGATTTTGTCTTGGATACATCGAGTATGCTGAAGGATCAAATTGATCTGTTGTGGAAGGTCCAGTGTTTGAGACGAAAGCTGTTTGAAGCTTCGCGTGTTGAGAAGCTGGTTTTTCTCCACTGATGCCTCCTGCAATCCCAAAGTACATCTCAGGACTTTGAGGAGTTAGTGTTCTTTTCGCCTTAAGCTTTTCTTCCACATCCTTGTTCTCCAATTTTTGAATTAAATCATAAACGGTGATTGTGTCTAAAACACCATTTTCTTTGAGAATTTCAAGGTAACTGCTCCACTTCGCTGGTAAGCTATCAGCAAATCTCTTCGTTATTTCTTGTGGAGTGGCAGTGACTTTAAAAGCAAACATCTCGCTCAACAAGTGATGGAACCTTGTAGATAAATCTGCCAAAGTCTCATTCTCCACACACGTGAATCCTTCAAACTCTTTCTTCAGTAAATCTTGCTTAATCTTTCTAGATTGAGCATTTCCTTCACATCGTAACGTGAGCATATCCCACAAGCTTTTAGTAGTCGTGCAGTAAACAAACTGGTGGTATATGTCTCTGTTAAGAGCTTGTGTGAGAATCATGAATGCTTTCTTTTCTAACTCAAACTTCTTCTTATCTTCATCAGACAGAGTGCTGTAAGTTTGTGGATTAGATCCTGCAACTTCCAACTCACTGTCAAATGGAGTGAAGAAACACATCCATAGATCTTGACCTTGCCCCTGAACATAAGTTCTCAACCTTTCTTTCCACCATCCCCAATCATTGATGTGATTTAACTTTGGCGGTTTTGTGCTTGTACCAGTTTCACTGTCGTTCTGCATCATAGATTGAATGCTGCTGCTTTGATTTGTGACCAATGCCCATTGATTTGCAGTTATCATTGCAGCTTGAGTTGGGGCAATAGCTCGCAAGAATGCATTTTTGTCAAACTCTGGCTCAGGTTGTGTAGCTGATGATTGTGGAGTCGAAGTTAATTGAGTCCACCACTCACCGTTTGTTCCCATTTTATAAAAATTAATATATTAAGTGAAAATTGATTTAAAATAAAATTAATTTTCACAAACTATGTTAATTTTTCGAATGATAACAACCAGCCGAAGGATCCCTGTTCGAAAGACCTGAAAAACACAAACTGTTAAACTTAAACAGATTAGGGTCGAAAGATCAACACTTGTTCGAAAGATAGACACTTGTTCGAAGGATCAACAGTGTTCGAAAGATCACTGTTGAGTTTCGAACGATGACTTCGAAAGATTCTCCAAGACGAAGGATCCTTATCTTTCGAAATGTAACAGAAGCTCGAACAATATATCCTTCGAAAAGATTCCTTGGCTCGAAAGATAACTCACTGACTTCGAAAGATGTTCGAAGGATGGGTATCTGTCGAACCTCCTTGATCGAAAGATGATCTTTCGATTCCGAAGGATATCTTTCGATGAGCTCTGACACAGTTGACAAATGTTGACAGGTTGGTGAGAAAGGTGACAAGTTGGTAGAAACTTTCGGCAGAAGGTATGTTCAGACGTGCTTTCTACCAAAACCAGATTTGGTTTGAATATTTTAACCAGTTGTCCTTTCCCAATGCACAAACAACTTTCGAAATCAATTAAACAAGATCAAAATATTTAACACTTTGAAGAACACTTGAATATATGATGAAGATATCAAGAACAAACCCAGAAAAATTTGAATTTTCTGATGAACCGACAACTGCCGAACACGAGTTTTGGCCGAAAATTCAATAAAAACCACCCTTTAACATGTGAAAGAGATAAACAACAAAGTTTTTATAAAAATTTCAGCAAAACAAGCAGATTTTCGAAGTTTTAAACACAAAATTTCCAGAAAATATAAACTTCAAAAGTCCGAAACACACTCTAAAACACTCGGTTTTAACAAGGAAAAGAGCCAAGGCTCTGATACCACTTGTAGGTCCCTCTCCGGATGAGGTCAAACCTTATCCTTGTTATATTAACACACTAGCAAGTGCGGAATCCAAGCTAGAGTGCAACCGAGTTGAGACAAGTATAAACACAAAACACACAAGGTTCAACGATTAACACCACTTGTATTAATGCGTATGAAAGGTTCCGGTTACAAGCTCAATGTTTACAAATGTATTCTGCAAACTCTCTAAGTGTGTGTGTTCTTGACAGAATGCTCTCCTATCTCTCGAGTGTATCTATCTGTCTCTTGTGTCTATTCAAAGTGTCTCATAGTGCTTTCTTGAACACAACACACTAGATGGGTATTTATACCCGACACAGCAGGTCTGGTCGAAGGATCAGACATACTGATCGTAAGATCATCTGTCGACCAGAATCCCATCGAAGGATCCATATACACTTCGAAGGATGGCATCTTTCGAGGTCCATCAATCGAAGGTTCATCTTTCGAGCACATCGAAGGATATGAACAATCCTTCGATGTCTCATCCTTCGACACAGACAAATAACAAACAATGTGCTAACTGTTTGGCCAAGTCAAACCGGAGGATGGTTGACTTGGTCAAACTTACATCAAACGCACATAACAAAACTAACATAAGACATCGTTTTGTATCATGACACATTACAGACAAAGTACAGACACAAGTCTTCGTCTTGATCTTCGTGTCTTCGAGTCGAAACCAAGTCGAACTGAGCTGAGTTGAACCGAGCCGAGTCGTGTCCACAAAATATGCATCAACATCCCAACCTATAATAAAAGTAATTTGGAGAAGTATTATTAAAAGCTAAAAATGGGAAAAAAACGCCAAAAACTACTTAAAGCCATTAAAAAAACGCCAAACTTGGAAGATGGAATGTCTACGACCATAAAAACTCATAAAAAGCTGAACAAAAAACAGTAAAAAATATACACTGTAACTGAAAAGATGGCTACTTTATTAATATCATTTATTATAAATTAAAATCCCGCCTAAACTACGCGCCAAAAACATCCTATAAGAGAGACGTCTCTGCACAATCAACTGATCACACCACCAAAAATAAACGCCATCTTTCCAAGAAACCATTCACTTTAAAACGCCAAAAAAGATACTTAAAAAAGCCACAGATGCGGAACCTCATTTCTGCTATATTGAGTATTGTTCTGAATGAAGTTTCACTGAATGGATTCTACTCTGAGGTGGGTATCTCTATAAGCTTTTGCTGAATGAGATGGACAAATATTCATGAAAAAAAGAAGTAAAAGACCCTTTTACCATTAATGAAGACGAGCATTATGTAGGAAAATAAGGATCTACATAAGGTATTCAAAACAAGTTCAAAACGCCAAAAAAGTTAAAGTAGAAGAGGCTGATGACAGTGAAGATTTGGAAAAGAAATTAGATTATAATTTTTATTTTTATTTTCAATTTCTATTGTTTGTTATCTAATTCTCTGTTTTTATTATCTAATTCTCTACTAACAAAAAAATTTAATATAAAACGGCAAAAACACCAAAACGCCTGATAGTGTGAAAACTGAGAGAACGGGTGCTAGCAAAGAACGATGTCTCTATAAAACGCCAAACAAGGTATTACTGGAAAAATCAACACTAATTCACAGATGAAATTGAACGAAACAGTAATTGCTAATGTTGGGATTGAACCCTACCAGAGGAACAGATAATTAAAGTCAAAACTGGATCAGAGCAGTGGATCCAGAATAAGCAGATGTTACATACAAGTCTCTCCCCTTGAAAGTGAATTCAACATCTGCTGACCTCCTATCTACTGATCGTGCAATCTGCTGATCTACAAGCTGCTGATCAAGTAAAGACCTGATGAAAGACTAAAGCTCTGCTGCTCAATCTACTGCCTTGTTTCAAGCACTGCTGATCCGGACAAGTACTGCTGGGTTCACAGCAGTGGAGGGATGCAGCAGTTGTTTACTCTGTCTTTATGTTATGTAATGTAATAAGCAGTGGTTAGTATAGCAGTGTTTGTATAGATCAGAGGTTAGAGTTTGTTAAGAGGTTAGATGTCACTTTCATGGTGACGTCAGCTTAGATGCTCAGTGGTTTGCTAGTGCCTATAAATAGAACAGTGCTCTGTACTGTTCTATTAGCTCTTTGCAACAATCGTCTTCTCTGCACGAACAAACACTGAGCTCTGGCTGAGGGGGAGTTTGTATCAAACATTGCTTTGTAATCGTTGTTGAAACTAAATTCAATCTTTCGGTTCATAGTGAAAAGTGTTTTGATTAAAGAAATACTCTCGTTTGATTGTATGCAAAGTTTGTTTCCATCTTAATTCCGCTGCACAACTCATTCATTTCCATCATATTTTTCAAACGTAAAATACAATCAAAACCAAACTCAGATCCAACAATTGGTATCAGAGCTAGGACAGTCAAATTTGATTTAACAATCATTTTGACATAAACAGTTCAGCTCAAAATCGTTGATATCGATAGTTTGTTCGTTTTTGTTGAAAAAACAGAGCAAGGTTTAATCACCATTAAAGTTGATTAATCAGTGTCTGTAAAACAACCAGGATGACGTCACAATCTCAAGATGATAAGAATAACATTGGCTCACTTTTTAAACCACCTATGCTCAAAAGAAATGAATACAACATCTGGGAGCGAAGGATGGGTCACATCCTTGCTCAACAGAACACTGGATGTTGGAGGTCTGTTGTTTTTGGTCCCCATGTTCCTATGGTGCCAAGTGCTGAGGATCCAAAGAAGTTCGTACCAAAACCTTATGAAAACTATACTGAAACTTATTTTCAAAAGTTCGAACTCGATGCCAAAGCATGTAGCATCATAGCATCTGCATTACCAAATGAGATCTATGCTGGACTGTTACATTGTAACAGCGCCAAAGAGCTATGGGATGCATTGAAGGAACAGTTTGGGGGACCGAAGAAGTTATTGAAAACAATAGGGAAATTCTGAATCAGCAGTATGAAACCTTCTGTCACATTAAGGGTGAATCATTGACCCAACAATTTGAACGTTTCAGTTGTCTCATCAGTGAGCTAAGGCTTGTTAAGGTTGAATTTCCAAAATCAACCCAAAATAGCAGGTTTCTTAGATCGCTACCTGATAAATGGGACACAATTGCATTTGTGACTAGAAACTCTGTTGAGTTCAAAGATCTGACCCTGACCCAACTTCATGGTAGACTCCTAACTTATGAAAGGGAGTTGAACCAGAAAAAGAAGTTGCAAGAGTCTGGAAAAGCTACTGATGATTACTCATTCGGTAGCACAACTCTTCTTGGTCAGGAAGAATCTGGTAGCAGTAGTAAGGAACAGGGTTATGATCATCTCTATAATAATAAATCAAAGGGTATTTGGCTGAGGTGTCAACACCACAAGCCACCCTCTTTCTCTCTTTCCTACATGGCAATCCCTCCTTCCTCTACGTACACGTGTCAACTCCTCTATTTTTTTTTAACCAATTTATAAAAGTCAAGGGTGATAAATGATGTCAGACGAAACGTCTGTTTCTCCCCCTCTCTCTCTCCCTGCAAGTCAAAACAAGCGTCCAAAACCCTACCCACCCTTCTTTCCCTTTCCTCGCCTTCTTCTTCTTCCTCTTTCCTTCTCTGCCTTTCAGTTTTCCAAAAATAACTTCAAATTCAAATTCAAAATTCAAATTCAACTTTACAGCCAAAATCTTAATTTCAGTCAAGCTGTTTCATCCTTCACTTCCCAAATTCTCGCACAGGTCAATATTCCAAACCCTAATTTCACCAATTTCTCCATTATTATTCATCCATAATCTGCCAAAATCTTAATTTCAGTCAAGCTGTTTCGTCCTTCACTTCCCAAATTCTGGCACAGTTCAATATTCCAAACCCTAATTTCACCAATTTCTCCATTATTATTCATCCATAATCTGCCAAAATCTTAATTTCAGTCAAGATGTTTCGTCCTTCACTTCCCAAATTCTGGCACAGTTCAATATTCCAAACCCTAATTTCACCAATTTCTCCATTATTATTCATCCATAATCTGCATCTCTGCTTTACAATATATTCAACTTCCTGCACTCCGTTCATGATTAAGCTGATACGTGTTTCGTACGCAGTGATTTCGTTCACGGCTTCATGATCTGTAAGTTGTTTGATTTAGTGTTTACGTGTGATTCTAGATAACCCAGATCTTCAGGTATCTTTTAAATTTTGGTTTTTTTGATCTTCCTACTGATTATTTTGTTTTTGTTTGATCTTTCTTTTTACCATCTCTGTTATATGTTATTTGAATTGGATCTGGGTTGTGATTTCCCAGACTTGGTGGAAGATCTGGGTTGCGTCTTTGTTTCTCGAGAGGGTGGAGGAAGATCTGGCCAGATCTAGGTCGATTTATTGTAGTCATTGCTGAGTTATTGGTGTGTTGACTCAGTTCGGTTGAATGATTGAGTTGAGTCATGTGTTGTTTTATGTTTACCTGTTGATTAAATGTTGGTTGTTTTACAGGTCTTTGGGTTTATCAACTATCAGACATTGTAATTTCCATGTAATAAGGTATACTAAAGCTTCAGGTATCTTTTAAATGTTGGTTGTTTTGATATCTCTACCGATTATTTTCTTTTTGTTTCAGTTTATTGGATATTTTGATCTTGCTGTTGAATATTTTTGTGAAATGTTGGATCACATCCGATTTTTAATGCTTCAGGTATCTTTTAAATTTTTTAATTTTCATGATTATTGATTTATGTTGTAGTTTTTCACTGAAATTCAAAGCTGCAGATCTCTTCATTTAGTACTAAGTTTCAGATTTTAATAAATTATTATCAAAACAACACTAGGATGTAGAATAAAATTAACTGAGAGTTTTTATTGTAGTATCGGTTTTCAGTTTCTATCAGTTTTGTTATGCAAATATGCTGTTATCTTATGCACAGAGTCAGATCTAACAATATAGTTAAAACATTTTGTGATTCGCCCATGGCTTTATAGCCTAGTGGCATCTTGGTGGTGGGATAAGACTTTGGGACCAATAGGTCCTGGGTTCGATTCCCACAAGGGGGTTTTCCCATGTTTATTGGGTTTCCTCCTGAATTGGTGTGGCATTATGCCTAGTGGAGATGGATATGATCGGGTGGTTCCTCTGGTGGCACGATGATACTCCAGTGGTCCGTCAGTGATCCAAATTTGCCGTTCAAAAAAAAAAAAAAACATTTTGTGATTCAGACCACATGTCATGATTTGCAGTGACTGATTTGACTGTGAATCAATATATTTTTTTGCAAAAGTCAAAACAAGTCAAATGGATTGACGGGTTGTAAAGGGGTTGGTGAGTTTTAGATATTTTGCAAAAAATGGTAGTTGTTGAAGCCCATGTTAGCAAGAAGTCAACAATGGTAAACCAAGTTGTTTTATTTCAGCTCTAGCTTTTACGTTCATCAAATAAAAGTGTTCAAAAATTAAAATCATTTGTAATTATTTAAATTATGCTTTGACTCAGATGTGTTCTCTTAGGTTGGTGCTGGAATATCAAAGCCAAGTAAGGTCATTACAGCTTGAATTTTGGCATATTCTTGGTTTCTGTTATATCACAAGTTCAGGTTTAGTGTCAATTTCTCTCTAAAATTAAGGTTAACTTCTATCTAAAATTAGGTTTAATGTTGTTAATTAATGAGATTTTAGAGCCAATTTAGTTCGGAATCTGTTGTTATGAACGTCGTTGCGTTTTGATATTGTGAATTTTAGATTAATTAGGTTAATTTGTTTTCTATTGTGAGTTATTGCGAGATTAGGGTTTCGGATCTACGATTTAGGTTATGAGATATGGAGAAGGGAATTGATTATTTTTCTTAGATTTATCTGGTTTAGGGTTTAATGTGATAGATTGAACTTGTGTAAACCTTAATTTAATGCTATGAAATGCTTAATTTGATCCAGATCTGGTGTTCTGGTAAGTTATGATTCATGTTCTAGGTTTAATTTATGTTTAATGTGTGATTTTATGTATAGGTTAATAATATATGTTACCATCAGGTTTTAGGTATTTTTTTACCAACTTAAGTAATATACAAATGTTCATTAAAGTGACCATGTCTGATACTTTCATCTTTTGTGCAGAAGATGAAACTTTCTGACATGTTAGGATCTCCATGGACTGATGAAGAAGTTGAGCGCTTCTATAAAGCTTATATGAAGTGTGGAAAAGACTGGAAGAAGGTTTGTGCTTTCTTTGTCTTCTTTGTGGTTAAACTACTCTTTCAGACCCACACTACACTTGCACATTTAGGCTATGTTCCGTCCTTTCGTTTGTGCGCGATATGCCGATAAACAAGTTTATTTTGCATGTTTTCCATGTAGAACTTTTTAACTATGGCTAATAATGGCACATGGTGTAACAACGATTGTTTTTATTACTTATAATCGTTTTTATTTTTTATTTTTTTAGTTGGTCTGAAACAATTGGTTTGCAGTTCTGATTTGATAAAAAGGGAGGTGGTTTTCGGGTGCTAAGTCCGGTCAGGTCGTTTGTTTTCTTTTTACCGGAAGTGCAGAGTGCGGATAGGAAAGTTAACCACACCCACACCAAGCAAACATGACCTGCACTTTCTGTCGTTGTCATCAACGGATTAACCTTGGTACGCAATATGTTGGTATCTTTTAGACCTGTTACCAACCAAATATCATCCCAACAAAATTGCATGTATACAAAAAAATAGAACTTCAAAGGTTATTTTCTTTCACATATACTAACACGTTGTCATTGGTCTCAAACTCAACGCGTTTAGGGTGGTAAACTCAACGCGTTTGACCTGTACACATCCTATGTGACCCTTTGCCCGCCTCTATTTGTTGGGATCTATTTTTGGTCTCAAAACCACCTAAAACATTCTTTTCTCACTATAATATACATCTACCCGACTTTAATGATTATTTATTCTTTGTTGACCCGTTGATCTTTTGTCATTATCAGGTTTGAAAAATTCTTTCGGATAGTCAATACTATTTCCAGTTGCTTGATGAAGGTAACAGTCCTTTGTGTTTTTTGAAGATTTTTTATTAAAAATTTACACCTTTTTATAGGTTTTAAGAAAAGTTGTTATGGATTCTTGAGTTAAATTGGTTGCTAGAGTATCATGGGCTTGTGGTTGTTATTGCTTTGTGTTTGTTGATTGTTTTTAGGTGTTGATTTGAATTAATGTGGACCTTGAGATAATTTGGTTTCTGTAGCATCATAAATAGAAGTATGTTTTTTTACAGTATTGACCGGATATTAGAAAAGGTACTGCACCTTTCCACAAGTGGTATGTTACTAAAAAGGCATGAGATTGATAATTAGTTTATTTCCTACCCACTTGACCCGTTTCAATTTTAGGAAAGTTTTTGAGTATTTTTATACAAGTTTTAAACCAATATTTTTTGTTTTGTTTTTAAGTTTATTGATCGATTAGTTTTAAACCAATATTTTTTGTTTTGTTTTTAAGTTTATACCGGTACCGTTTCGACCCATACTAGTTTCGATCCGAACCGTTTCGACCCGTATCGTTTCGATGCGAACAGTTTCGACGTGAACCTTTTCGACGCGAACGGTTTCGACCCGTAGCGTTTCAACGCCAACGGTTTCGACCCGTACCGTTTCGAATCGAACCATTTCGACGCGAACCGTTTCAACCCGTACCATTTCGACCGGTACCGTTTTGACGTGAACCGATGATCTAAACCTGATTTTCCTTCTGTTTTATTTTGTTTTGTTTCATTTTATACTATTTCTGGATCAGATTGTCAATGTGAGAATTCGGTTGATTATAATCGGAAACTGGATTGATGGATGTAAAAATTGATGAGGATATGTATATGAGAGATTGAGAGGAAGGATGCTCGAGTTAGCAAATGATTGTCAAACGTTGTATGGATCGGTTTCGTCGAGTGGAGTTTGGGCGAAGTGTCAGGATGATGTTAGCTATGATCAGCTTCAGCAGGTAATTCAATTAGATTTGAAGTTGTGTTATTAGATGTAAGTGTTTATATTGAATTTCTCTGTAAGTAGATTGAGTTTGTTTATATATCTGTATGATTATATATTTATATGATTTTGTTGTCTATTTGAATCGGTACTTATAAGTAGGTTTATTATGATAAATTAGAGAATGTTTCGGTTCAATTTAAGAGCAGCACATATTATAAGACTTACAAGTATGGTTCGGTACCGGTACCCGGTACCAAATGAAGTTCATCGTGACGTACAATCCTCAAAAAGCATTGAACCTTTTTTTAAAATTTTTAATTTTTTTAATTTTTTAATTTTTTTTAATTTCTAATTTTTAATTTTTTTTTAGTTTTTTTTTATTTTTGTGATTTTTTATTTTATTTTTAATGGGGGGCGCTTGGGATGTTCAAGTACGTATAACAATAAAAAAAGAATTCAAGGGGGCGCCCGCCCGCCCTTGTAAGGCAATAAGTCTGCCCTTGGTTGAAACCTCACCGGGATGCACTTTTGGCCGGTGGTAAGGTATGTAAAAATGACTCCTACTTATGGTATAACATTTAAGAGGGAGTCGAGTTTGGATTTGTTGAATATTGGAGCTTCCGGTTATGTGTTTACACTATTGGAGCAGGGTGGTGTAGCAAGAGATAATTAAATTGTGTCTCCGTCTAATACTAAAGCACAGTATTGTGCAGCTGCAGCCTTCATTGGCTACCCAGGAGAGTGTTTGGTTGGTACAACTAAGGAGAGAATTACATCAGAAAATGTGCAGCGAGGTGACTTTATTTTGAGACAATATATCCTCGATTATGTTAGGTGAGAATCCTACTCCTACATTCCATGCCAGAACAAAACATATTGAAGTTCACTATCACTCCATTCATGAGAAAGTGTTGCAAGTGGACTGACTTCAAATATGTTAACAAGCTGGAGCAAACTGCTAACATGTTTAAGAAGAGTTTGGCATATGCATGATGGAAGCTGATATCGAAAGGGAGTATTAACCGAAGCGATATTATGGGTTCATTAAGGGTGATATGGTAATTCCCATGGGTGTCTTGGAAGAGAATTAAAGGATAATAATGATTAGTTTATACTTTATTAATTAAAATTGGATTATTAGCTAAAATTTGCTCTAGGTGAAAAAGAATTAAACTGATGCAAGGCCAAAATGGTCATAATTAATTTAATGTTATTCGAACACCTCTTAACTAACACCAGAGCTCAAAAAAGGCGTGCTTTGTTTAACAATATCTCGGCAACTAGAGATGACCAACGTTTTGAAAAATAAAGTATCGCTGAGATCAAAACAATGACGATTATGATATGTTTAGTAAATAAGTTTCTTGGCATGAGAATAATGAAACCACCCAGATACATTAATTTTCTTCCATTATAGAGTCTCAAGTTTTTCTTTAAATTCAGTTTATTACATATTTGATAAAGTATCGTTGAGATCAAAACAATGACGATTATGATATGCTTTTTTTCTTCTACATGAGTAAAATTCGAAGATACTAAAGATTCAGGCGTGTATACGAAAACTATTTGACGTGGTAGGAAAAACAAGTGGTAGAAGGGACGTTAAAGTGGTGTTTTTTTAAAAAGAAAATCAAGAACCAATAAAATTTTAGTATGAAGAGGTTATCCAATTATAAGAAATCATATATATAAAATTCTTTTATAAATATAAATTTTTATAAAACAACCCATAACCCGTGAAACTCACGGGTATATAACCTAGTTTCATTGATATAACAGCTGGTGGTAACTTTACCAACCCTGATCCTCACTCTACAAATTATGCTTTTACTGCAAACACTGAAAACCAGATGTCAGGTAATTTGTGCTTTGAACTCAATGATTTGCAACATTTTGATCCCACTGACTTAGAGGAGATGGACATTTTGCATCAGTTGGCTTTGCTTAGTGTGAGAACAAGCAAATTCTACAAAAGAACAGGGAGAAAGTTCCCAGGGTTACATGGGAATCTAAGGGTTGGGTTGGATAAATCGAAAATCAAGTGTTACAAGTGCAATAGGCTAGGTCATTTCGCTAGGGAATGCAGGAGTCAAACTACTGGTCCTATAATTACTCATCCTAGCTCAAACCCTAGACCTCAAAATCAAAGCACTGTGCACTATACCCAATATACCCCTGCAGCTCATGTTAACACTGCTCATTATGCTGCTGCCCCTGTGCCTGTGCATTATGTCCAAACCACTGTTCCACATATTCAATATGTTCAAACCCCTGTCCCCTAGGCACAAGTGCAATCTGTTGCACCTCAAACAGTTGCTCCAGCAGTGGTACAACCAGATCAGCAAAGCTTTTTCACTCAAGGCTTTGTTGACTGGAGCAGCATGCCTGATGAGCTTAGTGATGAAAATTTTGCACTCTATGCTTCTAATGAACCTTCTAATGATGAATTTTGTTTGATGGCCTTAGAGTCAATACCAGAGGGGATTGAAATTAAAGGTGAACAGCTAAGTGATGAAACAGTGGATGAGGTGACTGAAGCAGTTGTTAATGCAGTTGCTGGTGAATTGCTGCTGGGAGAAAATTCAGAAACCCTGATTGAACCACTGACAGACCCATGGTCCAAAGAGGACAAAGAAGAAGAGGAAGAAAAGAGAGCAGGTGAGAAGGAAGTAAGAGCTGATGATGAAGAAAATCATCAATGTGATTGTGCAATGATGGCTGCTGCCAAGGTATCTCCTCAAGTTCTTGAAAAACTGTGTTCTGACAATTGCATTATTGCTTTTGCTAACATCAAAGAGGTAAATGAAAACCTTCGGAATAAAATCTTAACTGATGAAGTCAAATTTGAGAGTTCTTTAAAAGAACTTAAAAACAAATTGACTGAAAAAGAGAAAGAGAACATCAGTCTTAAAGAAGAGCAAAGCATTACCAAAACTCAACTCCAAACTATGGTAGAAAAATACCAAGTTTGCAAAAAGGAGTTGGAATCCACCCAGATCACCTGTGAAAAATGGGTGGAATCATGCAAAGGGTATGAGGTTATGCTTGAAAAACAGATTAAAAGCAATGTAAAATTTGGTGTTGGTTATAGAAAACATGATGATGAAAACACTGCTTTTGAAAAATATGTTCAAACCACTGATGTAACCACTGAGTTCATCCCCACAAACAAGAATGGCCAAGAAGTGAAAATCACTGATAAACTTGGAAACAAAATCACACTTGACAGACCAATGGGATCCTCTACTTTTGAGGAGCTTGAAAATTATCAGTTTAAACCAAAATGGTCTGATGAGTGTGATATTCTTGAAAATTTCAAGCCCATGGACTTTACATCATCTGATGGTGTCAAAGCTCCAAAAGCTAAGGTCATTCCTCTCAAGGACATCCCAACAGAGGTTAAAACCTCTGCTGCAAAGGAGTCTAAAAAGAGAAAGAAGAAAGAAAAGATCAATAACCTGTTTTGTGAATTCTATGAGAAAAGGAATCATCTAACAAAAGACTGTTTCCATTTAAAAGCTTATGATTTGAACAAAACAAGTGTCATTGTTCCAGCTGAAAGCTGCATTGTTTGTGGTAAAACAAACCACAAAACTCAAGCATGTGTGTATCTCAAAAACTTTGATGTAAAAAAGAATGAGTACATTGCTAAAACATCCTTGAGTCCATCAACATCATCTGTCAAATTCACCAAGAACCAACCACTGTTTGTGCCAGTTCAAACAGCTGTCACAAAACAGCTGAACCAAACATCTGTCAAAAGAGATGTTCAGGTTACTGATGCACCCCCTGCCAATCAGTTCAGAAAAGGCAAGGAAAACAGTCTTACCAAAGGATTCCACACGTTTATGAGGCCTACAAAAGGCCCTCTAAACCAAAAGTGAACAGGCATCCTTTTGGGTACCAACAGGTGATTGGTCAAGACCCCCAACAGTGGTTAGCAAGAAACAGTACTAAAACTGTCCAAACCCCTGACCTAACCACTGTCCATCAATGTGCATCCATCCCAGACACTGTTGAGACCCCATCCAAAGCCTTATTGGCTTTGGAAACCCTAATGAACTAATCCTTTTACTTCATGTGCAGGGAGCTTCTGCCTGTTTAGATAGCCTTTGGTATGTTGATAGTGGAGGCTCCAGGCACATGACTGGATGTAAAGCCCTACTCAAAGATTTCAAAATTCATGGAGGGGGTGATATTTTCTTTGGGAATAACAGTAAAGGAAAAGTTCTGGGGTCTGGCACAGTACAGTCTGGAAATGTAAAATTTGAAAATGTCAATCTGATAGACAGTCTGAAATTCAACCTCCTGAGTGTTTCACAAATGAGTGACAAGGGGTATGGGTCATTCTTCACAAAGGAGTGTTGTAGGATTGTTGGACCAGAAATGGTCAAAAAGATTGAAGCAATAATAAAAACTGGTCAAACAAAACTTGTTGCTCAAAGAAGTGGCAATGTTTATGTTGTTGATATGTCAAAAGAGTGTCCCAGAGCTGATGCCTATCTGTTCTCAGCTGCCTCTAACAAAGAGACAGAACTTTGGCACAGAAGACTGGGGTATACAAATCTTAAGACAATCACTGAAATCTCAAAAAATGGTTTGGTAAGAGGCCTACCACAAAAATTGTTTTCATGTCCTGAACATTGCATTTCGTGTTTAAAAGGAAAACAGCATAAAAGTTCTCATAAGTCCATTGAAGAGTCCAAAACAACCCAGTGTTTGCAAATGCAACACATGGATTTGTTTGACCCAGTTCAAGTCATGAGTCTCAAAAAGAAAAGATATTGTTTGGTTATTGTTGATGACTTTTCTAGGTTTACATGGACCTTCTTTTTACACTCAAAAGATGAGAGTGCAGGCATTTTGCAAGACTTTGTGACACAGGTTGAAAAGTAATTTGACCTTCCAGTGAAAAGCTTCAGGAGTGACAATGGCACAGAATTTAAAAATAAGGAGTTGGATGCCTTCTGTGTGAAGAAAGGGATTGTAAGGCAGTACAGCATCCCTAGAACACCAGAGCAAAATGGGGTAGTGGAAAGAAAGAACAGAACTTTGATTGAGGCTGCCAGAACCATGCTTGCTGATTCAGGTTTGCCATTAACTTTCTGGGCAGAGGCAGTAAACACTTCTTGCTATGTCCAGAACAGAGTTTTAATAAACCCCAGGCACAAAAAGACTGCTTATAAAATTCTGTATAAAATCAAACCACTGATCTCATACTTCAAGGTGTTTGGCTGCCCATGCTTTATTTTGAACTTAAAAGATTCCATTTCAAAATTTGCAGCCAAAATTGATTGTGGTTATCATCTGGGGTACTCAACCACTGCCAAGGCCTTCAAAGTGATTAATACACGGACCAAGGCAGTGGAGGAGACTTTGAATGTAAAGTTCAATGAACTTTCATCAATGAAAATTCCAGCAAATCCTGCAGATCTGTTTGATCTTGAGAAATTCACTTTTGAAAATACTGCTGTCAAGACTAACAGTGCAGGTCCATCAGAGGATTCAACACCAGACTATGGGTATACAATCATCATCCCTCAAAGGTCTGCCAAAATGGGAAGAGCATCAGATGTTCAAAACAGCTGTCAAAGCTCAACCACTGCTACCTCAATAGTTGTTGAGCAAAGTAGCCCATTAACCACTGCTTCCACATCCTCAAACACTGCTGACAAAAGTCCCCAAACAGTGGATAAAAGTCAGCATGTGTCCACTTCATTACCTCCAATTCCACCACCTTTTGAAGTCACTGCTGGATCATCAAAGTCCCCAGCAGTGGTTGGCTCAGTTGATACACATTTGCAGCCTTCACTAACAAATGCCATCATTCCATACCAAGGAGATTTAATCTACTTGAGATCTCATCCACCTGATCAAACATTGGCAACATCAATGAAGGGGTGCTCACAAGAAACCAAACCCAAAACATTTGTCTTTTTGCTGGTTTTCTATCACTCCATCAGCCAGTCAAGTACCAAGATGCACTGAAAGACAACAGCTGGGTAGAAGCCATGCAAGAGGAGCTCCAACAGTTTAAAAGACAACAAGTATGGGAGCTTGTACCACTGCCAGAAGAGGTTAGTCCCATTGGCACAAAGTGGGTCTTCAAGGACAAAACTGATGAAAGGGGTATTGTTGTTAAGAATAAAGCCAGGCTTGTGGTTCAAGGTTACAGACAGAAAGAGGGGATTGATTATGATGAAACATTCGCCCCTGTTGCAAGATTGGAAGCCATTAGACTGTTCCTGGCGTTTGCTGTCAACCACAACATGAAGGTGTTTCAAATGGATATCAAAAGTGCTTTCCTCTATGGTACAATTCAAGAAGAGGTGTATGTCTGTCAACCTCCAGGTTTTGAGGATCCATTTTATCCAGATCATGTCTACAGGCTGAACAAAGCCCTGTATGGCCTGAAACAAGCACCAAGGGCCTGGATTTTCAGATAGTGACTTTGCTGGATGTAACACCACAAGGAAGTCCACATCAGGAGGGTGCCAGTTTCTAGGTGATTGCTTAGTCTCATGGCAAAGCAAAAAGCAAGCAGCTGTTTCCACATCCACTGCTGAAGCTGAATATATTGCTGCTGCAAGCTGTACAACCCAACTCCTGTGGCTTCAAAATCAGTTGCTGGATTTTGGTATCACTGCCTTAAAGACTCCACTCATGTTGGATAGCCAGGTAGCAGAAAATATCATCAAAAATCCAGTTTCCCATTCAACCACCAAACACATCGACATCAGACATCACTTTGTGAGGGATTGCCATGAAAAAGGTTTGATTTCTCTGCATCATGTTCCAACTAAAGACCAGCTGGCAGATGTGCTCACAAAAGCATTAGATACTGCCACCTTTGAAAGCTTGGTCTCTAGGATTGGCATGCTAAACATGGAATAACAAGCAAAATCTTGTTTTTCTGTGAATAAAAGCATTAAAATGTTTTCAGAAAATCAAAAATCCATCCTTAAAAATAGCTAAAAATGAAGTTTTCATTGAAATCCTTAAAAGTCTGCCATAACCACTGTTTGTTCAAAAGTCTGCTCTACTTCAAAGTGTGTCCACTGCTGAAAGCCATCCTCTGTTCTCTCATTTCCTTGATAAACTCTGTTGTTCAAAAGCAGTGTCTTATCCACTGATATGCTATCCACTGATAGTGAAAATCATCCACTGCTTTCATTATACCGTTGTAACCACTGCCTTCATCAGTAACTTTCATAAAAGTACTGTCCTTCATTTCTTCAGAGTATGGCATGTGGGCAGTACATAGTGGTCAGTACTTTTGTAACCGCTGCCACGTCAGCCTTCACTTTTTCCTCTATAAAACCCCCACTTCACACCAAAAACAGGGTTTTACTGTCGAATTGAATTCTCAAAAATTCTTTTCTCAAAACAGTTTTCCTCACATTCCTTCTCAAATTTCTTCGATCATCATCTCCAAAATGACAAAATCAAAGCCATCTGCAAAACCCATTTCCAAATCATCGTCGAAAGCGGCCTCTCAAAAGGTCAATACCATTGAAATCCCACACAAACCATCTCACAATCTTCTGGGTCTCCTCACAAAACCAGGCACTACAACCATCTTCGATTCCATCCTTGCTACTATCTCCGCATCAAAGTACAAAACTTTGTTAACAGCGGATGCACCAATATACTTGACAACCCAAAGAGAGTTCTGGAAAAATGCAACCCTTGAAAAACAAGGAGCCATTGTAATAGCCATCAACTCATCTCTAAAGGGTAAAGCCGTCAAGATTACATCACAATCAATTTCAGAGGTCTTTCAACTCGATGATCAGGAAGGTAAAATTTCTTTCCCCAAAAACGAGTTAAAAAATGATTTTCTGGAAAGAGGGTATAATGCAGAGGTAAAAAAGGACACCTTACAAAAAGGTTACTTTCCTTCTGCAACAAGGTTTTATTTCATACCCTCCTAATGTGTTTTAAACAAAACCACTTCTTTTAACAAAATAGCATTAAAAATTCAAAATCTGGGATATGCTATTCTTCAAGAAGTAAATCTGAATTATTCTCGGGAAATTTTTAATGATCTGGTTAAAAATGTTGAAACAAAGGCATTCTTACTATTTCCAAGATTTCTAAGTTATTATTTTCTAAAGAAATTCAGTAAGGATGATCTTTTTACAATAAACCAAGGTGCATCTATTCAAATAAATTGCTTAACTGCTGAAACTTTTACAAGGTTGTCAACACCTTGCAAAACACAAGCAGAGATGCCTGAGCAGATTTTAGTAGTTACAACTGCTCCTCAGGTATCTGCTGTTGAGCCCACTGCTCAAGGTGATCAAAGTAGCACAACAACTGCTTTGAAACCCACACCTAAAATCACCAAAAAGCCAACAAAAAGAAAAACTCAAAAACCCCCCAAACCCATCAAAAAGGCAACTCTGGAGGATGAGATACCAGAGCTACTGCCAGTGACAGCACAAAAGTCACAAGAAACCACTGCTGCTACTTCCTCACAGCAATTGGTACAAATATCTCAACCCATAGCCGAAACCCCTCCTGCTTCTTCACAAAAAGAACAGGTTGTACAAATCGGGACACCACATCATGATGCTCTGGAAGCACTTGTTTCCATCATCCACAGCCCACTTCCCGGGGCAAATCCTCTTTCTACACCAACCATCACATCCATAATTCCCACACCAACCAAACTTCTGTTGGATGCAATTGATTTGAACCAGGCATTAACCCGTCCTTCTCAATCACCTATCAATGAGAATATCCCTCAACACATGACTGGGTCTGATGTATCAATCCTTGCTAACCCACCAACACAACCTGAGGAGGTTACACCCCTTGAGTTACAAGTAACTCTTGGTGGTAATCCAAGTGAAGCAGCCACTACAACTGTTGAACCCACTGGTTTACAGTTGGACAGTGGTTACATTAATAAGACTTCCTTGGAGGCAATTCCTTACATAGCACCTCTGCCGACCACCAGTGGATTTATTTTTCCCACTGGCAACATCAAAAGGTTGTCAAGTGTTGAAGGAAGAAGACCCCAGTACCAAGAAAAAGGGGCATCAGTGGTTAGTGTTTGGAGTACACTCCCTACCTCAACCACTGATAAAACCACTGATAGTGGGAAATCAGATGATCCCATTAAATTGGGTGATGATTTAAAATATCAGGATTTGACGGAACGAGTTGACAAATTGGATACATCTGTTGCAGATATTAAAGACATGCTACAACAGGTGTTGAAAATACAAAAGATGCAATCCACTGTTGTTCCACCTCAAGCACCTGCTCTACCACAAGCATCTGCTATAAATGAGCTCTGGAACCTCTTCCAACCATTTCTCCAACAACAAAAAGAAATGGCTGATCAGCAACATGAACTACATGTCAAAAAGCTGAGAAACATAATGGAGTCTAGGTACAAGAACACTCAAGCAGATATTAAGGCAATCAAGGCCCATTTATTGGAAACCACTGGCACTGCTCCTCCAACAGTACTTTTCATTGATCAACCTCCAGAAGATAATGCCAAAAAGGGGGAGAAAATTCAGGAGTGGAAGAAGAAGGGAATAGATGATGGTCTTTACATTGAACCAGAAAAGGATGCTATGACCAGAAAAATTCCTGTGCCAGATGGTAGTAAAAAGGTTGATTCTACTCAAGAAGCACTTGATGAAGGAGTAGCAAGTGTAAAAAGGGATAGAATGGCAAAGGATATTTCAAGGTGGAATGAGGAGAAAAGAGCTTTCATGGAGCTGTATGCGTAGGGTTGTTCTGGGTCAAAGGGTACTAAAAATCCTAAGACAAAAAGAAAACCTAAGTCCATCCCATCCAGAATTCCAAAGCATATTCCTAAACCACCATCCAAAAGCCATCAGCATCAAACCTCCACCCAAACAGCTGTTGTAACTCCTGCTGTATCAACTACTGCTGGTACTTCAGAGGTTTCAACGTTTGTTATCACTTCAACACACACCACTTCAACACACACCACAACCACTGCCTTACCACCACCACAATCACCTCCAAAAACAACCTCACCACCATCACCTCCTGCCAAAAAGCAGAAGACAACAGATGTTACAACATCTGCTGTAATGACAACAGTGGTTGAAACACCAGTTGTTTCAACAACTGTTAGTCAATCACAAACCACTGCCACTCAATCTACCACCACTGCTCCACCCAAAACATCATCAGTCCCTCCTCAAACAAAAAGGAAAAGGCTAATCCTTAAAGATGATGACTATTCACCACCACCAACATCTTCAAAATCCCTGTCACTTGTCACCATTCCAAAACCCATTCCTCTCTCTTCAGCTCAAATTCTAAAACCATTACCTCCTGCTGGTGTCTCATTTCCTCTGGAACTCATTGCAGTTAGGGAAGAAATCAAATCCTTTTACTATGAGGATGACCCATCTAAAAGGAGTTTGCCATCAGTTGAAGGATATCCCAGGCCTAACAATATTGAAGAATATTTGAAACTCAAGGCCAAGCAAGCAGAGGATATCGCAATCAGAAATAAACAAGGGAAATCTGATAGGGAATTTCAGCAAAACTATCAGTTTTTACTCACTCAGGTCAGAGCTATGAAACAATTTGCCAAAAATGTATGTCAGCAAATCTCAGAAAGGGCAGATGAGTCTTTGAGAAAAGACTACATTGAAAACATCATGACCTACAAGAAATACATGGGGGAGAAACACATGTACAAAAACTGGACCATTCTTGAGCTTGAAAAAGAGACAGCCAGGATTCAAGAAATGATAAAAAATAAGGTCAAGCAGACTCCTCCTGAAAAGTTCAAACAGTTTGAAGCTGATAAAGCATTAGAGTTGAAGAGAATGAAAGAGGAGCTGATAGCAGCTGATTATGGGTCAAAGAATTCAGTGACAAAGTGGGGAGAAGATAGGGTCAGGGCTACCTACAAAAGGTTAGAGGAACTTAGAAAGAAAGATCCAAGAGTTCCACAAAAGCCTGACTACTCCAAAGCAGAGGTCTCAAAAAGACCACCAAAGCTGCGAGTCAAAAGAACCACTGCTCCAGCTGGTGCTGCCATCTACAAAAGAAGGAGTCAAAACCAGTCAGGTGCTGAAACAATTCAAGATCTAAAAGCTGGAAATGCTATTGTAAAAGAAGGCATTAAATTAATGATAAAAGAAGATCTTGAATTGGAACAATCTGCAAGTACTGCTCAGCCAGTCATGAATAGGCCAGCCTCACCAAATACCTCTGCAAATAAAAATCTCCCAAGAAACCCACCAGGCTCAAAAATACAAAAGTGGGAAACTGACAAACAGACCTACGTATTGACTTTGCTCAGGTCTGGTGGAGAAGTGAAGAAAATATCAAGGGAACAAGCTCTTGGCCTGAGTCTTGAAGATTTACAGGATCTCCTTGATCTTCCACTTAGCAGGGATGATGATGACACAGATGCCCTAGACTTTGAACTACAATTTAAAGGTCAGATAAGGGAACTGCTGATGAGGCAATAAAAATTCCACAATAATGAAGAGTTTTGGCATTATCTGTTCCAGGGGGCGATTGTTGGGATTGAACCCTACCAGAGGAACAGATAATTAAAGCCAAAACTAGATCAGAGCAGTGGATCCAGAATAAGCAGATGTTACATACAAGTCTCTCCCCTTGAAAGTGAATTCAACATCTGTTGACCTCCTATCTACTGATCGTGCAATCTGCTGATCTACAAGCTGCTGATCAAGTAAAGACCTGATGAAAGACTAAAGCTCTGTTGCTCAATCTACTGCCTTGTTTCAAGCACTGCTGATCCGGACAAGTACTGCTGGGTTCACAGCAGTGGGGGGATGCATCAGTTGTTTACTCTGTCTTTATGTTATGTAATGTAATAAGCAGTAGTTAGTATAGCAGTGTTTGTATAGATCAGAGGTTAGAGTTTGTTAGGAGGTTAGATGTCACTTTCATGGTGACGTCAGCTTAGATGCTCAGTGGTTTGCTAGTGCCTATAAATAGAACAGTGCTCTGTACTGTTCTATTAGCTCTTTGCAACAATCGTCTTCTCTGCACGAACAAACACTGAGCTCTGGCTGAGGGGGAGTTTGTATCAAGCATTGCTTTGTAATCGTTTTTGAAACTAAATTCAATATTTCGGTTCATAGTGAAAAGTGTTTTGATTAAAGCAATACTCTCGTTTGATTGTATGCAAAGTTTGTTTCCATCTTAATTCCGCTGCACAACTCATTCATTTCCATCTTATTTTTCAAACGTAAAATACAATCAAAACCAAACTCAGATCCAACAGCTAAACAGTAAAATGAAGAGACGGTAACATTATTGCCAAACATTTATTATATTAAGAGCCACTACATGGAAAACTGAATTTATTTATCTTTTCAAAACGCCATAATTGTCTGTCACATTATAGACCTGTATCCTACTTGATATAATAAACATAAAGAAAATTACTGATGTTTTTTACATCAAGAAAATCTCAGCATAAAAACGCCAAAACATAATTAAAACGCCAAAATATTTATTATGATCCTGATTTACAAACAATAAAACGCCGCGTATTTATTAAATGCCTAAAAAATGGAAACGAGATGTGACACGTATTTAAAAAAAGAATTATGAAAGGACAAAAAAGCCCCTCCGCCCTTCTCTATGTCGCGTGACACGTGTTTGGCCAGGATGCGTTCTCACCATTCTCACACTTTTGAGCGTTTTCTCCTGATCCCGTTTTTATATATATATATATATATATATATATATATATATATAAATAATAATAATATATTTCTTTCCACTCTTTAAAGGAATGAAAAAAACATCCCTAATCAAGGCATGAAAATTGTTATATTTTAAAGAAGTTAAATTCCTTTGGAATGTTCCATTCCATTACCACATGATAACCAAACATGTTTCTTTTCATTCAATCAGAATTAACCATTCCATTCCACCTTCTATTACTTCGTACCGAACGCTACCTATGTGCACTACAAGAAACGGATTTTTTGTGACGAAATTAGAATGGCTTTACGCGACGAAATTTCATTCCTATACGCTATTGCGACCACATTTAGTCGCAACAGGGTCATCCCTAGTGCTCCGTCGCATTAGGTTGCTGGTTCGTCGCTATAGGTTGACCTTTAGAGACTAAATTTAGTCGCTATAGGGTTTTAACCATTTTTTAGGGTTTCATCTTTAGAGACTAAATTTAGTCGCTATAGTTTCCGAATGTATTTTTAATCTGTCAGCTATGGCGACCATGTTTCGTCGCTATAGTTGAAAAAAGTTATGTTTTTAATTATTTTGTTGAACTATCTATAATTCTATAGTGGTGTTAGATTAATTTTGCTGGTGGACTAAGTCCAAAGCTTTTCACAAAAATCTTACATTTGTAATTCCAGGTTAAAGTTAAAAAGTATAAAACTAAAGTTTAGCCACTCAAATTAATTTGAGAAATAGCTTAGTGACTTTGTAAATAATAGAATCTACACCCACCCATGTGCCTATTCTTCTCGATCTCGTCCTCTTGGTTCACCATCCGACCCGACAAAGTCCATATTCGATCGGGTGGTCACTCGATCGAGCCGCCATCCGATCTGAGTTTACACCACCTTAACCCTCCTTTCACACTATAAATAGGCATGTCACATCACCATTCTCACTGATGTGATAGCCTAGCTCGATCAGACGCACGCACTCCTCTTTTCTTCCATTTCTGGACGATTTCGGTATGTTTCACGCTTGATCCTTGTACAACTTTGATATACACATCATTCTCTACATGATTCTCCTTTGAAATCTCACTTTTCACCGTGAAATCTCTAAGATTTGAGCTCTTGAAGGTGATGTCATCATAGTGGTTTGTACAAACTATGGTGTGATATCATTTCTGCCAAGATCTAGCTCAGATCTAAGGAATTTCATGTGTTTTACACTAAATCTTTACTAAATCTATACTTTCCAACTAAAAACTTATGTTTATATTCATCTTTTCTTAACTTTTCACTCAAAAATGGTAGAATCCGGATCTAAACGGACTAAAGACTTGATGATTAGTCTTGAGTCAGCTTGGAAATGGATTGTTGCCGGAGAAAGATGATCGGAGTATGAATTCTGACATAGACACCGTCATGAGCGGGCGACTGAACGGACTGGGGTGATTCCCACCCGGTCAGATCGGCTGAACAATGATATGTTTACCATTGTCTCAATACGCACCATGTCGTCGCGGGTTAAACAGAAACTTAGAAACTTTACAAGTTTGGGAACGGGACAAGGACAACCTGATCGAATGGCAATCCGATCGGATAGCCATCCGAACGAATAGCCATCCGATCGAGTGACACTTGCCCCTTAACTTGGAACACTTTGATACTTAAACTATTTTGAATCAGAAACTTTGAACTTGAAACTTGAATCATAACACTTGGTCCGAACGACCATTCGATCGAATGGCCATCCGAACGGATGACCATCCGATCGGATGGCAATTCGTCTCTTACTTAAAGCCACACCAATCGAATGGCAATCTGATCGGATGACCATCCGATCGGACAACCATCCGATCCAGTGACTGATCCTACACTTCACGCAATCTCAATTATCTGTCAGACACTTATCTATCGTACTCTAATCAGGCTAATACCAACGAGCTCCCTTTGATCCAATAACAGTTGTACTGTTAAGCAATCAATGTGAGTATAATCGATCCTTTTTTGTTTTTAACTTTGGGATGCAACATGTATTCTATTAAACTATGATACTTGAGACTTTTGGAAACTAAACTCTATCGTATGTATATGTGAAACTTGTGATTCTTGTATTCTATTTGTGCTATGTGGACGTTTAATCTAGGGTGTATAGTTCCGCCTTAACAATAGTAGCGCTATAGGAGATGCACCTCCCCATTATTCTCGGGGGTATTGTTAGGAGGATTCTCGTTTTCCTTGAGACTTGGGAAAACACTAAACCATTGGGATACTTGAGCTACACTAGCATGGCTGAAACTATTTTGTTAACATTTACACGATGGATAGGAGTTGTTTTAATCTACTATTCTATTACTCAAACTTGTATACTCGCCAGTACGTTTTGTACTGATTGTATTTTAATACATGTTGCAGGCTGATAGGATGCTAGGGTTCTTGGAATCAAGCTAGGACGATGCCTAGAAACTCATCTAGATAACTAAGTTTTGAACAATATTTGAGAATTATTGTACTTTGATACTTGTGATGGTTGTTTGGTTTAGACGATGTTGAATCAATTTAATTTATGATGAAACTACGTAGTGTTATGGAATCTCATGAGCAATCTGAACACTTAGTGCTTGCACCCCGATGTTTCCGCCATCGGTTCGGGTGTGACACTCTTCCTGTCTGTAACCTTGAACCACAAGCCTGGCTTTATTCTTGACAACAATACCTCTTTCATCAGTTTTATTTTTGAAGACCCACTTTGTGCCAATAGGACTCACATCCTCTGGCAGTGGTACAAGCTCCCAAACTTGTTGTCTTTTAAACTGCTGGAGCTCTTCTTGCATGGCCTCTACCCAACTATTGTCTTTCAGTGCCTCTTGGTACTTGACAGGTTGATGGAGTGATAGGAAACCAGCAAAAAGACAGATGTTTTGGGTTTGACTTCTGGTGAGCACCCCTTCATCTATGTTGCCAATGATTTGATCAGGTGGATGAGACTTCAAGAAGATTAAATCTCCTTTATATGGAACAATGGCATTTAAGGGTGAGGGCTGCAGATGTGAATCGTCTAAGCTAACAACTGTTGGTGACTTTGATAATCCAACAGTGTCTTGAAATGGAGGTGGAGGAATTGGAGGTAGTGTTATGGACACATGTTGACTTTTATCCACTGTTTGAAGATTTGTATCAACAGTGTTTGAAGATGTGGGAGCAGGAGTTTTAGGGCTACTTTGGTCAACAACTGTTGATGCAGCAGTGGATGAGCTTTGACAGCTGCTTTGAACATCTGCTGCTCTGGCAATGGGTTTGAAGGTTTGTTGAGGTATGATCACATCATATCCATTGTCTGGTGGTGGTGGTTGAGATGGACCTGCACTGTTAGTCTTGACAGAAACATTTTCAAAGGTGAATTTATCAAGATCAAATAATTCAGCAGGATTTACAAGGATTTTCGTTGAAGAAAGTTCATTGAACTTAACATTCAAAGTCTCTTCCACTGTCTTAGTCCTAGTGTTAAACACTTTGTAGGCCTTAGCAGTGGTTGAGTATCCCAAATGGTATCCACTGTCTACTTTGGCTACAAATTTTGAAATGGAATCTTTTAGATTTAAAATGAAGCATGGGCAGCCAAATACTTTAAAGTATGAGATCAATGGTTTGATTTTATACAGAATTTCATAAGCAGTCTTTTGATGCCTAGGGTTAGTTAAAACTCTGTTCTGGACATAGCAAGCAGTGTTTACAGCCTCTGCCCAGAAAGTTAATGGCAAACCTAAATATGCAAGCATGGTCCTGGCTGCTTCAATCAGAGTTCTATTTTTCCTTTCAACTACCCCATTCTGCTCTGGTGTTCTTGGAATGTTGTACTGCCTTACAATTCCTTTTGACACACAGATGGCATCCAACTCCTTATTTCTGAATTTTGTGCCATTGTCACTTCTAAAGACTTTTACTAACAGGTCAAATTGCTTTTCAACCTGTTTGACAAATTCTTGCAAAATGCCTGCAGTCTCATCTTTAGAGTGTAAGAAGTAAGTCCATGTAAATCTAGAAAAGTCATCTACAATTACCAAACAACATCTTTTCTTTTTGAGACTCATGACTTTAACTGGGCCAAACAAATCCATGTGTAGCATTTGCGGACACTTGGTTATTTTGGACTCTTCAATGGACTTAAATGAGCTTTTATGTTGTTTTCCTTTTAGAAAGGAAACACAATGCTCAGGACATGTGAATAATTTTTGTGGAAGACCTCTTACAAGGCCTTGTTTTGACAAAGCAGTGATTGTCTTGAGATTTGTGTGTCCCAATCTTCTGTGCCATAATTCTGTCTCTTTGTTAGAGGCAGCTAAGAACAGACAGGCATCAGTTATGGGACTCTCTTTTGACAAATCAACTACATAAACATTGCCACTTCTTTGAGCAACAAGTTGAGTTTTTCCAGTTTTTATTATTTCTTCAATCTTTTTGACCATGTCTGGTCCAACAATCCTACAACACTCTTTAGTGAAGAATGACCCATAACCTTTGTCACTCATTTGTGAAACACTAAGGAGGTTGAATAATAGATTGTCAATCAGATTGACATTTTCAAACTTAACATTTCCAGATTGAACTGTACCAGAAGCCATCACCTTCCATTTACTATTATTACCAAAAGATATATCACCCCCTCCATGAGTTTTGAATTCTTTGAGTAGGGCTCTACATCCAGTCATGTGCCTGGAGCCTCCACTATCTACATACCAAAGACTATCTAAGCATGCAGAAGCTCCCTGCACATCAAGTAAATAATTAGTTCAGGATGCTCTCCAAAGCCAATATGGCTTTGGATGGGGTCACAACAGTATCTGTGTCAAGTTCAGATGGATGGACAGTGGTTAGCACAGGGATAAGGTCATTTTTGGAAACATTTTTCTCTAACCACTGTTGGGGGTCATTTCCTATCAGTTGTTGATAGCCAAAGGGATGTCTGTTCACTCTTGGTTTAGAAGGCCTTTTGTAGGCCTCATAAACGTGTGGGACCCTTGGGTATGGAGGTTGACCTTTACCTCTTTGGTATTGGTTAGCAGGGGGTGCTGTTGTCACTTGAACCTCTCTTTTAACAGAGTTTTGGTTCAGCTGTTTTGTAACAGCTGTTTGGACAGGCACAAAAGTTGGTTGTTTCTTGACTTGTGAACTTGATGAACTCATGAGTGTTTTTTATGTGTATTCTCCCTTTTTGACATCAAAGGTTTTGAGGTACACACACTCCTGAGTGATATGGTTTGATTTACCACAGATGGTGCAGCTTTTTGAAGGCACAATGATACTTGTTTTGTTAATGTCATAAGCCTTTAAGTGAAAGCAATCTTTGGTCAAATGATTTTTCTTTTCACAAAAGTCACAAAATAAATTTTTAATCTTTTCTTTTCTTCTTTTCAGACTCCTTTGCAACAGAGTTTTGAACCACTGTTGGGATGTCCTTAAGAGGAATTACCTTGGCCTTTGGAGCTTTGACACCATCCACAGTTGTGAAGTCCATGGGTTTAAAATTTTCAAGGATGTCACACTCATCAGACCATGTGGGTTTGAATTGGTATTTCTCAATCTCCTCAAAAGTTGAGGACCCCACAGATTTTTCCAGAGTGATTTTGTTACCACTTTTGTCAGTGATTTTGACGACCATCCTTGTTAGTGGGAATGATTTCAACAGTGGTTTGACCAGATTCATTTACAGCAGTGTTTTCAACTTGATCATGTTTTCTATACCCTACACTAAATTTTACATTGCTTTTGATCTGGTTTTCAAGGATAACTTCATAACCTTTGCAGGATTCCACCCATTTTTCACATGTGATTTGGGTGGATTCCAACTCCTTTTTACAAGCTTGATATTTTTCTATCATTGCCTGAAGTTGGTCCTTAGTTATGCTATGCTCATGTGTGAGGCTGCAAATTTCATTTTCCTTTTCTAACAATTTGATTTTAAATTCTTTTAAAGATTTTTCAAATTGTATCTCATCATTCAACACTTTATCTCTAAGGTTTTCATTCACCTCCTTAATGTTTGCAAATGCTATGATGCATTTGTCTGAACAAAGGTTTTTAAGAACCTGGGGTGATACCTTAGTTGCAGCCATCATGGCATAATCACAGATAGATTCACTTCCTTCTAGCTTTTTCTCCTCACTTTGTTCTTGCTTCCTTTCCTCTTCTTCAGCAGACCAGGGGTCAGACAGTGGTTCCAGCAGGGGTTCTGAATTTTCTTCCAACAGTATTTCACCAGCAACATCAGTAACCACTGCTTCAGCAATTGTATCCACTGTTTCTTCATTTGACTGCCCTTCTTCAGTTTCCAGCCCTTCTGGTATAGACTCTAATGCTGCAAAACAAAAATCATCACTAGAAGCATCATTTTTAGCATAGAGAGCAAATTTTTCATCACCTAGCTTATCAGGCAAGCTACTCCAATCTACAAAGCCTTGAGTGAAAAAGATTTGCTGTTCAGGTTGAACAACTGTTGGTGCAGCTTGTTGAGGTGCAACTTGTTGCACCTGAACCTGAGGAGCTGGGGTCTGGACATACTGTATTTGAGGGACAGTGGTTTGGACATAGTGGACTGGAACAGGGGTTGCAGGGTGTGCATAATGAGCAGTGTTTACATGAGCAGCAGGGGCATATTAAGAATACTGCACAGTGGTTTGGTTATTTTGTGGTCTTGAGCTAGGATGTGTGACAATTGGTCCACTGCTTTGGCTCCTACACTCTCTAGAAAAATGACCTAACCTATTACACTTGTAGCATTTTATCTTTGATTTATCTAACCCTACTTTCAAGTTCCCATGTAACCCTGGAAATTTTCTCCCTGTCCTTTTATAAAACTTGCTGGTTCTAACACTCAGCAATGCAAGTTGGTGTAATATGTCCATTTCCTCTAAATCAGTTGGATCAAAATGCTGAAGATCATTGAGTTCAAAAGTGAGATTGTCAGAAATCTGGTTTTCACTACTAGCTTTGAAAGCATAGTTGTTTGAGTAAGAATCAGAGTTATTAAAGGCTCCACCAGCAGTTATGTCAATATAATGATCATAACTCTGGTCCTTACTACTACCAGACTCCTCTTGACCCAGAAGTGCTGTGCTACCAAATGTGTAGTCATCAGCAACCTTCCCTGACTCTTGTAACTTCGTTTTCTGGTTCAACTCCATTTCATAGGTAAGGAGTCTACCATGAAGTCGAGTCAGTGTCAACTCTTTGAACCCAACTGAATTTCTGGTTACAAAAGCAATTGTGTCCCATTTTTTAGGAAGTGACCTAAGAAACCTGCTATTTAGTGTTGATTTAGCAAATTCAACATTAACAAGTTTTAGTTCACTAATGAGATAACTGAATCGTTCAAATTGCTGTGTTAGTGATTCTCCTTTAACGTGACAAAAGGTTTCATACTGTTGATTCAAAACTTCTCTATTATTTTCAATTACTTCTTCGGTACCACCAAATTGTTCCTTAAGTGCATCCCACAATTCCTTGGCACTGTTACAGTGTAACAGCCCAGCATAAATTTTGTTTTGGTCAAAAATTACCTAAGCAATTAAGTGATCAAATTAGTTAAGTGAGGTAGTGTGCTAAAATTATGTGTGAAAAATGTATTGGCCAAATTAGATATGAAAACAGTTTCAGGATACAGCCCGGGATATAGAGTTGTATCAATGATCAAACAATGAGCAAAAAAGTAAAGGTTGACACGTGATGTACGAGGAAAGCCCTTGATCAATCTAGATCGCCGGCATAAAACCTCGGGAGCTGACAATCGCAGCTGCCTTGTTCTTCTTATTGCTTCAAATATCAGGATACAGTGCAGGATGTGGTGCGGATCGACTATGTGTTACAATGTAATTTGAATACAAGTGTTTGAGTGTGGTGTTTGCAGTGAGCTAGAGAGTGAAAGTATTTTAGAGTGTAAGTGAAAAATTGCGTGCCTTAAACTGATCCGCCCCCATCTATTTATAGTAAAGATAATGTAACAAACTATCCTAAACTTCCGGGATCCAGCGAATATTCCCACTCGAACGTTGAGGACCAAGTCTTTCGGGTTCAACGGCTTCCTCATAACAAATACGCCCGAGTCTTGAGGAGAAGAAGTCCTGATGACCGTTAGTAACTTACAACCATTAACCTGCACGTGTTTAATTCGCTCAACCTTAGGATATCGCCCAGGATGTTAGCAATATCCCCGTCCAGTATCCTGATCACAAATAAACAATTAAAAGCGGGATATTAGTCAGGATATGTATACTCAGAAAATGACCCTTAACAATTGTCCCCAAATATATCGGTTGGTATACCAATCCAACGGATATATTTTAAAAGTTTCATTTCATCAATTAAGGCAATCAATGTGACGAGACCCTTGAAATGACAATGTGCAACTTCCAAGGCATTATTTACTCTTTACCCCCCTACATTTAGCCTATATTAACCGAGGGACTTCACATTATGGTTATCTTTATCTTCAAGAGAATATCAGGTACTTTCTCCCTCTCTCTTATCTATTTCCATTGTTCATATTTCCTTTTCTC
The DNA here is from genome assembly GCA_030545235.1 of Helianthus tuberosus. Taxonomy (NCBI): domain Eukaryota; kingdom Viridiplantae; phylum Streptophyta; class Magnoliopsida; order Asterales; family Asteraceae; genus Helianthus; species Helianthus tuberosus. The sequence continues at coordinate 22,348,755 of CM060371.1, forward strand.
CGACTGTTATCCTTCATGGCGACCCGCACTAGATCGCAAATGGCGGATTCTGATTCTCCCTTTCATAAACAAAATTTACTTCAGAAACCTTCAAAATAGGTGTGTTCTTTTGATAATTCCGACATCGCAGCCCTACGAGCTTCCGGTGCTTTTCCCGTCGGAACAATCTTCCGTCCATTCGACCGAGAGGTCCGATCGGATTTTTGTTCCGACGAATGGGTTTGCTTTTTTGCATATCCTTTTTCATTAGGGCTTCGATATCCATTTTCTCCCTTCATTTCTCGCTTCTTTGAGCTTACCGGTCTTAGTTTTGCCCAAACCATGCCCATGGTTTGGCGCGTGTTAATCACCCTGGAGCAGATTAAGGCTCATCATATGCCTGATCTATGCATCGAAGACCTTCCGATGGCCTACCGTCTAAGGTCACATGGTTCCAGCCGGTTTCTCCTTTTTTCTATTTCCAGCGATCCTCTCATTCTTAAGGCCACTAAGAATGAGGATAAATGGACAAGAAAATTCTTCTTTGTGAAAAGAGACTCCATTGATAAGGGTTTTGACCTCCCTAAAAGATGGTTGACTTCTGGTAGGACTTAGGGTTTTAGGACTATCCCCAATCATATCCCGAACCTCAATCCTGAACCAATATCCTGATGTGTTTATTCTCTTTCTTGCAGCAAACTTCAAGGAACTAGCTCCCCCTAGTGCTGAATCAGAAGGAAGAATAAAAGAGATCTACAAGCTTCCAGAGGGTGAAAGAACCTTTAACCTGCTACTCACAAGCTCGAGTCAGAGATCAAGCTCCAACATGTCTGGTAAGCATATTTTCAAGAATTATTTTCATATTAAATTGATTATTATTTTATTGTATAGGGATATAACAAGTTTAAAACATCTTCCCTTGTGCAGTGCCAGTTATTAACCTCGAAGGCTTCCAACTCGATGAGCTGGACAGTTATTCCAGCCTTGAACCTGTCAAGCAAGAATCTAACCCGAAATCATCCGTTACACCAAAACTCACCAGTTCAAAGACCTCCATTGTTCCCAAAGCTCCCCCAGCATCCCGGACCCGGGCCTCCAGCTCCCGGAAAAGAAAGGAAGTCGAGCCCTCTGCTCCACCCCATGTATTCCCATTCGAGAACCACGGGTTTACAGAATCCAGCACATTTATGACCGGCTTCCTTAACCAGGTTAATATCCTGACCTGTATCCTGCATCATATGCTTAATAGAAATGTTCATTTAGAATAATGCCTGTTTTATTACCTTGTAGGGCCTTGAACGCCTGGTCTTCCTTTACGAGGACGCATGTGGCTCCAACGTCATGCTTGAAAGCCAGCTGAAAAAGGCCAAGGCCACCATTGCAGATCAAGCAGCAATTGCCACCGCTAAATCGGAACACTATGAAGCTAAGTATAAGGCTATGACTCAGGATCACCAAGCCGGCATCCAAAAGATCACTCAGGAGGCTCAAGCTAAATTTGACGCGGCCCAGGTTCAACACGAGCAGACCATGGCTTCATACCGAGAGAGCCTCAAGAATTCCGTCGTGATCTCCCTTCTCCAGGCCAGGCTGAAAATGGCTTACGAGGCGATGGCTTTGGGTTTACAATGCCCTTCTTGGAACATCAAGGCCTGGGAGGCGAAGTTAAAAGATCTTGGGGGAAATCCTGTGGAGCCTCCTGCCAAATCTGCTATGGAAGAGTCCGCCAAGATAATGGATGCTAGCGCTTCAAAGGATGTTTCCGAGAATGCTAGGGAAAATGCTGGAAAGAATGCTGGTGGAGAGGATGCTGCTGCAGATGCTGAGGAGAATCTCGAGGATAATGCTGGTACGGACGCCGGGAAAGAGGTTGCTGTTCAAGAAGGTGCTGCCCCTTAGGCAGTGGAGTGGGCGATGATGGATATACGTGCTGAGGCCGGAGCCCACTTTTTTTTTTAAATTTCTTGGTTATGGTCTGTAAAACAATTTACATTTCTGTATCGAAACAATTTAATAGCCGAAGGTGGATGGGTCCTGGGTTTCAGGATGAAACCTTCGGTTATCAACTAGTATTGATTGTTTCAAGAATAATTTCATCTTTCATTTTTCTTGCTATTATCTTCCGTCTCTCTTAGTATAGATCTTAGCTTCGCAAAAATTTTGTATTGTTATCTTATGAAAATATCCTGATCAATATACTCAGCAGTATATTATAAAAACTTTTTATTAGATAGAACTTCTAAACATTCTTTCAACTTTGTAGAAAGCTTTTTAAGGAGTGAAAAACAGTCCACTTTTCCAAAACCTGTTTTGATAATACTTAAATGATCAAAGTATCAAACTAGTATTAGTTTCGAATATCTTAATCAAATATTCTGAAGAGTATACTGAAAATACACTTTGAGAATATATCAGGATATTTAACCTTTTACCAAGCACAGTATTGCCAAAGAGTTAAACTATGTTTTACAAAGGAAAGATCATACCAGGGATAGGGTACAACCCCATTATCAAACCTCAATCCCTTTGCAACTTTTTCAATGAAGATGTCCCCTGTCTGAGACACTTAGTGCATTAGTTCCGAGGCTTATCCTTTGAGCTTTACACCATTGCTTTGGTAGGAATGTCCCCTGTGTACAATGTCTTCAAATACTTAGAAATCTTCTGGATATCAGTTCCCATCGTATAGACAATTTTTCATGTTACAGGGGTAAAACCCAAGAAGGTTCTGGAGATAAATTCCTTGTATCCTGGGGAAAATCCCAAATTTTCATGCGCTACAGGCGGGAGTGTATAAACTCCAAGACTTAGAAAGGTGAAAACCTTTAAACCTTAGAGAGTATGAAAATACCCTTTCGTGAGAGAGGGTGATCAATCCTCATATACCTTTAGGATTCAGGATATAGCCAACAGTAACGAAATTGCCTTCCACTTTTACATGGACTGGTCCCGCCACCTTGAACTATCCCTGAATAACTTGCGCTCCAGGCGGAGTGTTTAAACCCAATTCGGAAGAAAGGTGAATACCTTTAAACCTGTGAAGGGATCGGGATCCCTTATACGTGAGAGAGGGGGCCAATCCTCTAATCTTTCGAAGTATCTTGAGTGAGCATCCTGTAGCTATATCCTGGAGCATATACTGCAAAACATCCTTAAATTAAGGTGGGCGTTAGCTTGGCTAACACCCCTCCGATGCTTAAGTTAGTATTGGGTTTCAAAGAATAAATTAAACCAAACATATTTAAAAAAGATAGAATTCATACCATCCCGAGTTAGAAATTAAATTCTAAACTCACTTGAAATAAAGCTTAAGGTATATAGCATTCCAAGATCTCGGTAGCATATCCCCTTCCATATTCTTGAGTCTATATGCTCCTTTCCCTGCTTCTGATTCAACTTCATATGGTCCTTCCCTTTTTGGAGCTAGCTTGCCATCGGCAGGATTAGTAGTATTCTGAAAAGCCTTTCTTAACACCCAATCTCCAACCTTAAATCTTCTGGTCCTAATATTTTTGTTATATGCTCTGGATATTCTTTGTTGATATGCTGCCATCCTTAGCCTTGCTGCATCCCTTCTTTCATCTATAGTATCCAAATCCTGACATAAGGCTTCAGGATTCTGTTCAGGATCCCGTAGGATAGATCTTGCAGTAGGTATTGCCATTTCCGTTGGAATCATTGCCTCTGCTCCAAATACCAAGGAAAATGGGGTTTGGCCTGTTGCATTCTTTATCGTTGTCCTATCAGCCCACAAAACAAAGGGTAATTCTTCTGCCCATCTTCCTTTTTTGGCTCCAAGTCTCTTCTTTAAGTTATTGACAATTATCTTGTTTGAGGATTCTGCTTGTCTGTTCGCTTGAGGATGTACTGGAGTAGATGTTATCATTTTGATCCCCCAACTCTTGCAAAAGTCAGTAGTTCTTTTACTTATAAATTGAGAACCATTATCACAGATTATCTCGGCTGGTACTCCAAATCTGGTCAGGATATTTCTCTTTATGAAGGATACAACTTCTTGATCCCTGACTTGGACAAATGCTTCTGCTTCAACCCACTTGGAGAAATAATCCGTCATTGCCAACATGAAAACCTTTCCTCCTGGAGCTTTTGGAAGCTTTCCCACTATATCCATACCCCACTTCATAAACGGCCAAGGGGAAACAATAGGATACAGCGGTTCAGCAGGCTGATGTAATATGTTACTATGTCTTTGACATGCGTCACATCTTCGAGCATATTCTGCGGCATCTTTCCTCATTGTCGGCCAATAATATCCTGTCCTTAATACTTTTGAGAATAATGACCTGCCCCCAGTATGGTTACCACAATCCCCTTCATGTATATCCTGAAGTACTTCTTTGGCTTCAGGATCCTCCAAACACCTCAAATACGGTCCTGCAAGAGATTTCTTGTATAAAACATTATTTATAATAGTGAATCATGATACCTTCATCCTAAATGCCTTAGGATTTTCATTTTCGGGGATGTGTCCTTCCTTGAGATATCTCATGATTGGAGCCGTCCAAGATTCAGGATCCTCTTCAGGATACTCTGCTCCAGGATCCTGAATACCCGCTACTTCTTTATCCCGAGGATTCGTTGCAGGATACAAGACATGTATTATTGGTATTTGGGTTCCTTCTGGTATCCTGATCGATGATCCCAGATTTGCTAAGGCATCTGCTTCAGCATTATCCTCTCTTGGTACCTGTTCAAGTGTAAAAACATCGAAATATTCTGCTAATTTTTTGAGAATATCGAGGTATTCGATTAATTTCTCGCCCTTAACTGCATAGGATCCATTAAAATGGTTAGTAATTAACAAGGAGTCAACATATACTCGCAAATTCTTGATACTCATACTCTTAGCCAATTCTAATCCTGCAATTAAAGCTTCATATTCTGCCTCATTATTAGTAGCAGGAAATTCACACCTAATGGCCTGGGGTAATATGTCCCCCTGTGGCGATTTTAGTAGTATACCTAAACCTACGCCTCTTATATTGGATGCACCATCAGTATATAACGTCCAGGATCCTGAAGATTCTCCTAACTGTTGAACTTCTAGGTCTACCTCATCCTGAATATCACTACTGAAATCAGCCACAAAGTCAGCTAAAGCCTGAGACTTTATGGCATTTCTAGGTTCGTATACTAAATCATAAGCACTTAACTTTACTGACCACTTGGCCATCCTGCCTGACATCTATGGTTTCCTAAGCACATTTTTGACAGGATAATTCGTTTTAACATGGATCCTATGTGTTTCAAAATAATGTCTAAGCTTTGTCGATGCCATGACTAGAGCTAATATCAATTTTTCTAAATGAGAATACCTAGTTTCAGCATCTAACAAACTTTTACTAACATAATAAACAGGATATTGCTGACCTTCATGGTCTTTTATAAGAACAACACTTACAGCATTCCCTGATACAGCGAGGTATAGGGATAGTGGTTCACCATTTTCAGGCTTCATCAATAGAGGTGCAGTTGAGAGATACCGCTTCAAATCCTGTAAGGCTGCTTCATGCTTTGCTCCCCATTCAAATTTCTTATTCTTCTTGAGGATATCATAGAATTCCTTGCATTTTTCCGAGGATCTTGAAATAAATCTATTCAAAGCTGCTACTCGGCCTGTTAACCGTTGTACGTCCTTCATATTCGAGGGTGATTTTATATCCAGGATAGCTTTAATCTGCTCCGGGCTTGCCTCTATCCCCCTTTTTGTCACCATATATCCTAGAAACTTTCCTGCCCCCACTCCGAAATGGCACTTAGCAGGATTCAGCTTCATGTTGTATTGATCCAGGATATCAAATGCTCCCTTGATATCCTGGAGGTGATCCTCAGCTTTTTTAGATTTTACCACCATGTCGTCAATATATACCTCCATGGTGTCCCCCAGCTTATCTTTGAACATCATATTTACCAATCTCTGGTACGTTGCACCTGCATTTTTCAAACCGAAAGGCATAGCAGTATAGCAATATATACCTGTTGGTGTCATGAAAGCAGTATCCTCCTGATCCGAAGGCTCCATTTGAATCTGCTGAAATCCTGAGGATGCGTCCATGAACGTTAACATTTCATGTCCAGCAGTAGCATCCACCATTGCATCGATATGAGGGAGAGGAAATGGGTCTTTAGGACAAGCCTTGTTCAAGTCCGTGTAGTCTACACAGACTCTCCATTTCCCGTTTTTCTTCTGTACCACAACTACGTTTGCTAGCCATCTTGGAAACTTGACTTCTCTGATTATCCTGGACTTCAACAATCTTTCAACTTCCTCTTGGATAATCTTATTCCGCTCAGGAGCAAATTTTATTCTTTTTTGCTGAACAGGCTTGAATGATTTGTCAACTCCAAGCTTGTGAGTGATAATGTCTTTGGATATGCCTGTCATATCCTCATGCTTCCAGGCAAACGTTGACATCCTGCATTTCAAAAAGTTAGTTAACTGCTCTTCAATATCCTGAGGGATATTGGTTCCTACGAGCACCGAGATATCAGGATTATCCTGATCCAGGATAATTCTCTTCACATCCTGCTCCGAATCCTCCACGATATCCTGGGCCCGCATCTTTAATTGCTATGCTGTACTAGGCTTAGTTGAGGATTTCATTGAGGATGAGTAGCATTCTTTTGCTTCTTGCTGATCGATTTCAACCTTGACAACTCCCCAAGGGGTAGGGATCTTGATGCATTGGTGATATGTTGATGGCACAGCCTTCATATCGTGAATCCATGGTCTTCCCAGTATGATGTTATAGCAGGATAAGGAGTCCATCACGCAGAAGTGTTGTATGGAGTTGACCCCTTCAACATATACTGGTAACTTTATCTCCCCTACGGTATTCCTAGCTTCTCCACTGAAACCAACGAGCACAGTGGACTTCGAAGTAATGTCCATCGGAGATACATTCATCCTCTACAATGTTTCCAGCTGAATTATATTGACATAACTACTGTTGTCTACCAATATCCTGCGTACAAAATGGTTAGCCACATATAATGTTATTACCAAAGCATCATGGTGAGGATCCTGAACAGTATCCCTGTCATCACTATCGAAAGTGATCACTTTATCATTTGTGAGGGTAGTCATCCTGACTGGTCTGTCTCCCCTCTCACTCTTAGCTTCCTTTGCATGTCTCTTAGCCGCCGAATACGAAGTTCCACAAATATCGGATCCTCCTGAAATAAAGTTAATTATCTTGGCATCTGCTGGGGTGATGCTGCTCGTTCAGGATCCTTCTCGGGATCCTGCCCTTTATTCTTTTTTTTTCCCAGCAAGTCCTTCAGATACCCCTTGCTTAACAGGTAACTTATCTCTTTCCTTAAAGCAATGCAATCCTCGGTCATATGTCCGAAGTCTTCGTGGAAGGCACACCATTTGGATTTATCCTTCCAATCAGCTTTCTGCTGGTTCTTTCGAGGCCACCTAGCTTTGTCCCCTAAGCCCTGCATAGCATACATTAATTCAGGTATATTAACAGAAAAGCAGTATTCGGATAAGTCAGGATATTCTTCAGGATCCTCGTCTTCAACAGCATTCACTTTCTCGTTATCATTTCTGCCATATGGCCTGGAGTGATATGGCTTATATGAGGTTTCTGATTTCCTGTTAGTTGATTCATAGGTTGAGGTAGAATTCATCCTCTCCTGCATCTTCCTGTTATCTTCCAAACGGATATATCTCAAAGCCCTGTTACGAGCTTCGTCGAGATTCCTGCAGGGATTCATTACAAGATCCTGATAAAACTGAGAATCCTTTTGTAACCCCATCTTAAAAACTTGCACAGCTGTTGCAACATCAAGATGTGGGATATCCAAGGATTCTCGACTGAATTTGTTCACATAATCCCTCAAGGATTCCTGAGGCCCTTGAGTTATCCTGTAAAGATCACTGGTTAGCTTCTCAAAACTCCGACTACAAGAAAATTGACTGTTAAATAAATTAACCAAATGAGCAAACGAAGTAATTGAGTGAGGAGGAACGTTTAACAGCCATTTTAAGGCTGATCCTGTCAGAGTAGAGCCAAATCCCTTGCATAAGCATGCTTCCTTGAGCTCCGGAGGGATAGGGTTAATCTCCATTCTTTCCCTATACTAGGCAATATGCTCTTCAGGATCCGTAGTCCCATCATACAGCTTCATGTTGGGAGTTTGAAATCTTTTTGGGATTTCAGCATCACAGATAGGATATGCAAAGCGGGATATCCTGTGGCTGTCTTGGGATACTTCCGGAATTGGCTGGACCACTCCAGGTACACTGGATATCATGTCCTTCAATTTCTGGAGCTCCCTGGTAAATGTTGATGTCATACCTGCATCCTGCAAAGAGCCATTGTTGCTAGTAGCAAGAATATTATTATTTGACACATTACCGTTATGAGGATTTTGGCCATATCCTGAAGCATATCCTGAACTTCTCACAGTCGATATCCTGACCGAAGAGGGTATCTCAGGGGTATGATTCTGAGAATGGCTTGGGACGATATTCCCCCTATTATCCTCAGTGTAAATTGCGGAACTGAAGTTCAAAGCCCTGGGCTGTATAGGAGTGACAGTTTCCTCAACAGGTCTGCTCGAGCTAGCTTTTAAGAGTTGTATTTCTCTTAACAGCATTTGATTAGTCTCCTGTTGCTGCCTCATTTGTTCCTGCACACTTCCAAATAAAGTCAAAATTTCATCGTTAGAGGCTAAAACGGGAGCAGATCCATGGACACTCCGAGTAGGGATAACATCTTGAGATTGTGAAGAAAACGGCATCCTTGGAGGAGGTGGTGGAAGCACCGAACCAGTAGTAGCAGAGGTTGTAGCAGACATAGTAGAAGAGCTCATGTTTGATCTGGAGGCCATTGTAAACAATGTGGCAAAAAATTTTGAAAATAGAAAACCGATTAATGATTTTACAAAGATTTTTAGTAAAAGTAGCACCACTTGCCCCACGGTGGGCGCCAAATTGTTTTGGTCAAAAATTACCTAAGCAATTAAGTGATCAAATTAGTTAAGTGAGGTAGTGTGCTAAAATTATGTGTGAAAAATGTATTGGCCAAATTAGATATGAAAACAGTTTCAGGATACAGCCCGGGATATAGAGTTGTATCAATGATCAAACAATGAGCAAAAAAGTAAAGGTTGACACGTGATGTACGAGGAAAGCCCTTGATCAATCTAGATCGCCGGCATAAAACCTCGGGAGCTAACAATCGCAGCTGCCTTGTTCTTCTTATTGCTTCAAATATCAGGATACAGTGCAGGATGTGGTGCGGATCGACTATGTGTTACAATGTAATTTGAATACAAGTGTTTGAGTGTGGTGTTTGCGGTGAGCTAGAGAGTGAAAGTATTTTAGAGTGTAAGTGAAAAATTGCGTGCCTTAAACTGATCCGCCCCCATCTATTTATAGTAAAGATAATGTAACAAACTATCCTAAACTTCCGGGATCCAACGAATATTCCCACTCGAACGTTGAGGACCAAGTCTTTCGGGTTCAACGGCTTCCTCATAACAAATACGCCCGAGTCTTGAGGAGAAGAAGTCCTGATGACCGTTAGTAACTTACAACCATTAACCTGCACGTGTTTAATTCGCTCAACCTTAGGATATCGCCCAGGATGTTAGCAATATCCCCGTCCAGTATCCTGATCACAAATAAACAATTAAAAGCGGGATATTAGTCAGGATATGTATACTCAGAAAATGACCCATAACAAATTTCATTTGCGAGTGCGGATGCAACGATGCTAAATGCCTTGGCATCCAGTTCGATTTTCTGAAAGTCCTAGTCAGAATAGTTTTCAATTTTCTTAGGAACCATGACTTTTAGATCCTCAGCACTCGGCACCATCGGAACATGTGGTCCGAAGACAACCGATCGCCAACACCCTGTGTTTTGTTGAGCTAAGATGTGACCCATCCTACGCTGCCAGATGTTGTACTCAGATCTGACTAACATAGGTGGTTTAAAGAGTGAGCCAGTGTTAATGGTGTATCCTGTGATTGTGATGTCATTCTGGTTGTTTTACAGGTACTGAATAATCAACTTTGTACGTGATTATACCTTACTCTATTTTTCAACTAAAAAACGAACAATCGAAAGTATCAACGAGATTGAGCTGAACTTTTACATCAAAATGATTGTTAGATCAAATTTGACTGTCCTTGCTCTGATACCAATTGTTAGGATCTGAGTTTCCTTTTATTGTGTTTGTTTGATTAGAATGAAGACGAAAAGAGTTAAGTGCAGCGGAATTAAATGAAACAAACTTTCAACACACAATCAATGAGAGAATAAGTTTTAGCAAACATGTTTATATTGAAATCGAATGATTGTATTTGTTACAATAATCAATTCACAATGCATGCATGCACATAATCTCCCCCTCAGCCTGAGCTCACAGTGATTGTTCGTACAGAATGACTTGTGATGAAGAGAGCTAATAGAACAGTACAGGGTACTGTTCTATTTATAGTACAGAACAAACCACTGAGCATCTTTTGGCTGACGTCACCATGAAAGTAACATTTAGCCATCTAACAAACTCTAACTACTAACCTATTACAAACACTGCTTGTCTAACTACTGGTTACAATTTCAATACAATAAAGATAGTAAACTGCTGCTTCCCCATTCCACTGCTTTAGCCCCAGCAGTGCTTTGTGTCTTCAGCAGTACTTGAACCATAGCAGTAGATTGAGCATCAGTCCTTTGTCTTCATCAGTCTTTAGTCACCAGCAGTTGTTGTGTAGGGCAGTGCTTAGAGATCAGCAGGTGATAGAATCACTTTCAAGGGGAAAGACCAAGTGCAAACAACTGCATATTCTGGATCCACTGATCTGATCCAGTTTTGGCTTTATCAACTGTTCCTTTATAGGGTTCAATCCCAACATCTTCCCATGTCCAAAGTTCCACTTCCGTCAAATCTCTGTCGTCCCGAATCGTATCAAACATGTCCATCTCCTCTTTTAGAATCATGGTTTCTTCTAATTCTTTATGGTTGCTGCGACTCTTCCAATCATTAATACAGCTGCGAAAGAATTTAAACTTTTGCAATAACATCAAATCGGGCAGCTGATGTGTTTATAATTATACATATTTTTCGTATCGAATTCCTTACATTTTGATTGGTTTGATAATGGTTTTCTCGCGATTTCGATACTTATTTGATTAAGTTGTGAATTGGCAGGAATTTGTGAAGAACCTGTTGATTTCGCGGTGTAAACGAAGGAAAATGATTGCAGCAAGGAAGCACTGAAAGACGTGTCAGAAAAACAAGAAGAATATAAAAAAGTTACTGAACAGGAGGCTTTACGGACCGTAAGACCTGGTCTTTACGGTCCGCAAGAAGGGGGCGCGCGCAGAATTTTCTAACAGCCTTACGGACCGCAAGAGTTGTTACATACGGTCCGTCAGCATGTCGGTTTTCGCAAAAAAATGTTATAAATACAAGACAGCCGATTAGGGTTAGTCATCTCGCAATTCAGACGGCAAGGGAGCACTTTGGGACGATTTTGGAGCATTGTGAGGCTGTGTTGAAGTCTTTGAAGCTTTCGAATCATCCTTGGAGAGTTTTGGGTTCGTTAAACATTAGTTTTTCGTATTTCTTTCACCTTGAACCATGATTTCTTTCGTTTCCAGACTTTGTTCAGTTATTTTATCGATTATTATGAGTAGCTAAACGTTATAAACTACCTGGGTTTAGATGAACTTGATGATTGTAATGCGATTTTGACATGATTATGGTTATTTGATGTGATTTACATAACTTTGCCTTGTGATTGATCTTGATATTGTATGTTGGTGTGTTTGGATTGATTATTGGTTGATGAATTCAGCGGTTTAGGCACATAGAAATATCCCCTAGACTTAGAGTTTAATTTGAATCGTTGATCTTAGGGTTTTCGGTTTGAATATTGAGTTGAGAAATTGACCAATTTGATTAATAATTAAAATCAATATACTAAAACTTGCATCCTCATCTTGTGACTCGAAAGACGATTTAGGTGAGCTAGGTTATTAGCTAATCATTGGTGGGTAGATTGGGTGACCGATAGCTCGGGCTCGTTTATTACATCGTGGATAAGGTTTCCTAGGATTTCAATCTTCAAGGTTTGGTTTGCTTTGAGTTTTGAGAGTTTTGGGGGTAGAGTTACTTTCATTGCTTGATTCTCGTAGGATTTGGTATCGATAGGTCGAGCCGGTTTGTTCTAGCACTTCGCATTTCGTCTTTATTTTTCGTTTGATACATCTCTAGCAGGGGGTTAATCGAGGGAGTAGGATATTTAACCATTGTCACTGTCAGAGTACCATTGCATGATTCTAGGGATTCGACACCTAGGTAGTCCTTGTCTCATATATATTTGATCAAACTTTGCTCTCGTGTTCGTTTCACGTTGTTAGTCGTGTCTGCCATCTTCTTAATTATTTAGGGTATTAGTTAAACACTAAAATCAAATCAATTATTGAATTTGTATTTGATAGAGGTTCATTATCTAGAGTTTGCATATAGTGTCCACGGATTAATATCCGGTCTTGCCATCTACACTACACTGCGACCGGTGCACTTGCTGATTATGTGTGGTTTAGTTAGCGATTCCTTTTTAAAACTTGTTTGATTTTAATACATAGATTTTCACACATCAAGTTTTTGGAGCCGTTGCCGGGGACACTAGCACTTTAGAGAACGACCCGAGTCGTCTATTTAGTTGTTTACTTGCTTTCGTATATTTCCATTGCCTTTAGGTGCCTTTTGCTTGCAATTTGTGCCTCTAGGGTTATATTTGCTTTAGTATTTAGTTAAGTAATCTTATCGTTGTATGCACCATACTCGTTCACAGGGGCCACCTTCGTTTGTTGCTTCGTTTGAACCCGAGCGAGATTTCCACGAATGCCTTCGCACCTTTCGAGCTAGTCAGGTACACATTCCATCTTCTGCTTTCACTATGGGTGACAACGAGACCCCAGTTAGGAGAGTCGTCTTAGACTACGCCCGGCCAAACGCGGCCAATGCTCGATCCAGCATTACCCGACCCGCTATCGGAGTTAATCGCTGGCAGATTCCACCTCAGATCATCACAATGGCTACGAACACCATCCAGTTCCATGGATTACCTTCTGAGGACCCGAATGTCCATCTCTCTCCCTTTTCAGCTATCTGCGATACGTTTCAGGAGCAGGGCGTCACCGAAGACGCCTGCAAGCTGTGTCTATTTCCATTCTCGTTTGCTGACCGTGCTCATGCTTGGTTGGAATCCCTTCCTGCGGGATCCATCACCACTTGGGCCGGGATGAAAGACAAGTTCTTAGGCAAGTACTTTCCTCCTTCCAAAACTGCTCGTCTGAGGAGCATGATTCAAGAGTTTTGCCAAAAGGAGGGGGAGTCTTTTTACGAGACATGGGAGCGTTTCAAGGAGCTGCTGCTCAAGTGTCCTCATCACGGACTCGAGGATTGGGCTTTAGTTGAGAAGTTCTATCATGGAGTGACGCCCGCCACGAGGAATATGCTGAACACCACTGCTGGTGGCAATCTGATGACCGCCAAAACACCAGAGGAGTGCACTTAGATGTTCGAGGACATAGCGATGAGTAGTTACGAGTTTCCTGATTCCAGAGATTCGCCCGCTACACAGAGAGGCGTGCATAAGGTTGATGATATCACTAGGATGCAAGCGCAGATTGATGCCCTGACGAAAAAGATGAATGATATGGAGTTAAAGAAGGAACAGGTGTGCGAGATATGCACTGGGAGGCATGACACGACCGCGTGTCCTATTGCCCCTGCGGAGTCACCAGAGCAGGTAGAATTTGTGGGCAATCGAAATCAGAACAATTTCAGGGAGTGTTACAATTCGAATTGGAAGAACCACCCGAATTTTAGCTGGAAGAACAACAACCCACCAGGGTTTCAGCCACGTCAGAGTTTGTTTCAGGACGCAGGAGTAGGAGCGAGTTCGGGTACGAAGAACCCGGCAATAGAGGAGATGCTGAGGAAAAAACAGGAGACATTAGCCAAGCAGACACAGTTCATCACGCGAGAGGATACTCGACATCAGGAGACACAGTCGAGGTTCATGGAGCACGAGACCTTCATGAAGAGTCAGAACACTGCACTGCAGAACCTAAAGAGGACAGTAGGTTCGCTGGCCGATCAGCTGAACCAGAGACCTCAGGGCGGTCTCCCTAGTAGCACTGTTGGAAATCCGAACGCCACTGCAAAGGCTGTTACTACGAGGAGTGGGCGAGGAGCTGTCGAGGTCGAACCGGTAGTGGATGAGGAACCGGTTGACGAGGAGATTGAGATGGAGACACCGGCTGGCAAAGTGCACCCTAGGCTACGTCCAGCAAGTTCAGCACAGTCCAGCGGGTCTTCAGGAGAGAAGAAGGAGGCAGAGAAGGAGCCAATGAGGGTGTATAAGCCGACACCCCCTTAGCCTGGTAGGTTAATAAAGGGTAAGGATGCAGGGCAGTACGGAAAGTTCCTCGAGATGTTGAAGAAGCTGCACGTGAATATTCCATTCGTAGAGGCCTTATCTAAAATGCCGAAGTACGCGAAGTTTCTCAAGGACTTGCTCACGAATAAGAAGAAGCTGGAGGACCTTTCTACTGTCACATTGAGCAAGGAGTATTCTGCCGTCTTGCAGAACAAGCTACCGAAGAAGGTGTCTGATCCTAGTAGCTTTACGATTCCGTGTCTGGTCGGAAATCTCATCGTTAGCAATGCGCTGGCAGACCTAGGGGCTAGCATAAATCTTATGCCATATTCCATATTTGCTAAGTTCAATCTAGGCGAGCCGTCTCCTACGTGCATGAGTCTTCAGTTGGCTGACAGTGAAATTTCTGAGAGGGATTGTAGAGAATATGCTAGTGAAGGTCGACAAATTCGTATTTCCAGTTGACTTCGTTATCCTTGACATGGACGAGGACTCTGAGGTCCTGCTGATTTTAGGTCGTCCATTCCTTGCCACTGCACGGGCACTCATTGATGTGCACGAAGGCAAGTTAACTCTTCGAGTTGATGAGCATGAGGTCACATTCGACATTCAGCGTTCTATGTGGCATACCCAGCAGCATGATGACACTCTATACTTTATCGATACTCTTATGTCACATGTGGGTAGCCTCCTCAGCGAGATTTGCGGGAAAGATGCGTCTGATACGCAGGTTGTGAGTGTGGATGATCAGGGGAGTGGGGTCACTGAGTTGGATGTTGAGCAGGACCTCTTTTGCAGGTTACCGAGCCTTCCCCTGGATTTGAGGTGTGGTCATCAAGGAAGAGGAGATTCCGAAGGAGAGATCGTCTGTTGAGGTACCCCCACCCCTGGAGTTGAAGGAGTTGCCGTCTCACCTGGAGTACGCATTTTTGGGCGAGGGATCTCGTTTACCCGTCATCATTTCTGCTGGATTGACGGAGGAGGAAAAGAAGAAGCTGATGAGTGTCCTGCAATCATTTCTGCTTGAGTCTTGTCTATAAACCCGGATAGACTGCTTTCAATTTCCTTTCCTACTTCCTCGGCAATTATTTCTTTCATTTGTTCGGTGCTTGTCGGCGCCGGATCATTATTGCTCCCTTTCGACATCTTGAAACTGAAATGTTTACATCAAACGTTAAACATTTCATTCATGACATTGCTTTGTTTGTTTCGGTTTAGCCAAGTTCCTAACTTGCTTTAACCGTTCACATTTAATGCACTTTTCGGGTTTGAGTGTGTTAACACGCTCTTCCCATGCATAACAATTCGTTTCTCATTCCTTACATAAGACATAATCTACTAACATAATGAGGTAATTCTTACCGGACGATCGATCAAGCTTGAACCGAACACTTTGTTGACAACCTTAAGCTCTGATTACCAACTTGTAACACCCTTAAATTTTTCACTTGAATTTAATTATATTACATACCATTTTATATAAAAGATGTCTAAAGTTACGACATAATTTCCATAAATGAGATTCAAAAGTATCAAACCCTTAGTCAACTATAGACTAATTGACACATTCAAAAGTTTCAAAACAAATTGTTTACAATCCATAAACATTGTCTACTAAAAGTTGAGATATTGCGGAAGCATTCAAAATGAGTGTTTGGTTCTTCAACATTATCTTGATCGCCATTCCGGATAGTTCCCAAATTACCTAAGGTCAAAACCACCCAAAATATTAGTTTTGACAACAATTTGTATAGTACAAACAAGCCCTAGCATCAAAATATAAGAAAAACAAACATTTTTCAGAAGTTACCCTGCCGCGTGTCGCGGCAGGTTTCGTTACATTTGTCGCGTGGCGCGGCGGCTCCCGCGTGTTGCGGAGTGTCTCAGTAATCCTGTCGCGTGGCGCGGCAGGAACGGTTTTCCAGCAGGTTGTGTTTTATGAGCTGCATTTTCTTCCAGCTCCGGAAAACCCAGTTTTAAACTTCGTTTGGCCATAACTTTTGACTCGTAAATCCGTTTTAAGTGATTTTTCTTCCTATATGTCTGTAATTTAATTACCGACATAACTATTAAAAATTCGATACCGAAAATTTAACTTACGGACCGAACAACTAAATGTCGCTATGCATTTGATCAACCCATTATAACTCTATTTATTTTGTTACCATTTAACTAGAAAACCTAAGGCGCTTATTACCCAACTTCCGGGGCTTATTATCACCGGCATTTCATTACCAATTCTATGGCTTCGTGCTCTCGTGATCATTTTCGCCATATCTATCTACTTACATAATTATTACTACAATGTAACATTATTCAACCCGTTTGGTCCATCTTTGGAAAATCCTCCATATTGATGGCTACCAAACGTCTACCAACCAAATCTTAACCTACAAATTTAAGTAACATACATGATTGTTATATCTAACATATTTTTTATCAACAACGCATAGTTTAACAACAATTTATTCAAATGTAACGGTTCAAGTTACATACCTTCAAAGTGGGCCTTTCAAACGTGGCTCGCCGCCCGCTTGTCCGCTTGACGCTCCTGCGCCCTTTCCTATAGAGTTCATTTATGACAATGTTTAGAACTCTCTTTAAACCACATATCGCATAATGCACCGAAGCATCATAATTATGCGTATAAACTTTTAATTTCAGTTTTAGGCCTTCTTAGAGGCATTTCAACAAACACTTTAAGGGCAGATTTTTCATGATTAAACATCAAATCTCTAGTTTATCACTTAACCCCAATTTTACAACATTCAATCATTTTACATGAGTATTAGCTTCTAAAATTCTGAAATCACTTCAAAATTGCCACATTACACTAGATCAACAATCTATTTCCTAGTGTTCATCAAATTACACATAGCCTACTAATCACCTACAATGGTGATCATAGTTTCCACTAAAAATTCACATGATTTCAGCTTGTGTTTGTCTAGGGTTTGTCCCTAGACACTATAGTTGTTCCTAAATCATCATAACATACACATGCAACCATAATTTCAGATTATCCCAATTTCATGAGAATTTCAAGTTAAGAGTTTTCATCAATTTTTACATACCTTGTAATCCTCTTGCGATGAGGATCAATAATCTAGGCTTTAATTTCGATTTTGGGCTGATTTGAACCTTCAATTGATCAGTTTTTGTGAAAGTTAGGGTTTTGTTGGAGAGCTCTTGTCGCCCTCCTGCTTCTTGTACGACCAAGCCCTCTATTTGGGGTGTTTGGTTTAATTTTTATTTATTTTATCAAATTAAGTTTCAAGTTTACAACTTAAACCCTTCCACTTTGTACAACTTATAGTTTAGTAGCTTTTAACTCTATTATAAGCTATTTCTAGACAAGTAACTAACTAGGTTAAAATTTCTAGTTAGTAAATTCTCATGTATTTATACTTTATAATTCTAATATAAAGTTTTATATTTTCGGGGTGTTACAAGTCCACCCCCCTTAAAAGGGTTTCGTTCCCGAAACCGAAGTACGTACCAAATAATGTAGGGTGGAGACGTCGCATCTCCTCTTCGGACTCCCACGTAGTGTCCGAACCCTTCCTATGCTCCCATTTGACCTTGACTTGATTAATCACTTTGTTCCTCAAACTCTTCTCTTTACGATCCAAAATCGCAATTGGTTTTACTGCATAGTTGAGGCTGTTATATACCTCGATATCATCGTAGTGGATACGAGCAGTTTCGTCTGCCAAACATTTTCGGAGATGTGACACGTGGAACGTGCTATGAATCCCACTCAACTCCTCGGGTAATTTGAGACGATAAGCTACTTTTCCAACCCGTTCAGTGATTCTAAATGGCCCAATAAATCTCGGGCTTAGTTTCCCCCTTTTTCTGAATCTAATAATGCCCTTCCATGGGGAAACTTTTAGCATAACCATGTCGCCAACCTGAAATTCAATTGGCCTATTCCTTTTATCCGCGTACGCCTTTTGCCTGTCTTGAGCCGCTTTCAAGTGTGCCCGAACCATGTCGATTTTCTCATTCGTAGTTCGGATTAAATCAGTAGGTGCTAGCCCTCGTGGACCCACTTCTCCCCAACACACTGGAGTTCAACATTTTCTGCCATATAACAGTTCATACGGGGCCATCTTAATGCTCACGTGATAGCTATTGTTATATGAAAATTCGACCAAGGGTAAATAGACATCCCAACTACCCCCTTAGTCAATAATGCAAGCCCGCAGCATATCTCCCAATGTTTGTATTGTTCTTTCACTCTGCCCATCCGTTTGTGGATGGTAAGCAGTGCTAATGAACAATTTAGTTCCCATTTGTTCTTGAAATTCACGCCAAAAATTCGAAGTAAACCGAGTATCTCTGTCTGACACAATGGATATTGGTACCCCATGCCGTGCTATGATTTCATTGGTGTACACCTCTGACATATTTCGGATGTATAAGTCTCACAAATTGGAATGAAGTGAGCGCTTTTTGTCAGTCTATCTACAACTACCCATATAGCATCAAACCCGCGGTTAGTTTTGGGCAATTTGGTCAACAAGTCCATGGTGATTTGTTCCCATTTCCAAACCGGAATTTCCAACGGTTGAAGTCTATCGTATGGTTTTTGGTGCTCCGCCTTAACTTGTAAACATGTCAGGCATTTTTCTACGTTCTTCACCACTTCTCTTTTCATCACGGGCCACCAATAGTTTTGTTTTAAATCATTGTACATTTTGGTCGCTCCCGGATGAATTGAATATCAGGATTTATGAGCTTCATCAAGTAATAGCGCCTTCACTCCACAAGTATTTGGAACCCATATCCTCCCGAATCGAGTCTTCAACCCGTTATTCCCATCCGTCAAATCTTTCAACTGACCGATTATTCTTTCCTTCTTCCAATTCTCCTCTTTTACTGCTTCTAATTGCGCCTCTCGAATACGTTCAAGTATACCCGAGGTCACCACTAGCTGCATCGACCTTACTCGTATTGGGACATAGTCCGTTTTTCTGCTCAGAGCATCCGCTACCACATTTGCCTTCCCGGGGTGGTAATGTATTTCACAGTCAAAATCTTTCACCGTTTCTAACCATCGCCTTTGTCGCATATTTAACTCCTTCTGATCAAAGAAGTATTTTAAGCTCTTGTGATCGGTGAATATGGTACACTTTACCCCATACAGGTAGTGCCTCCATATTTTTAAGGCAAATACCACCGCAGCCAACTCAAGATCGTGTGTGGGATATTTCTTCTCGTGTATCTTCAATTGTCTCGAGGCATAAGCTATAACTTTGCCCCGTTGCATCAAGATGCATCCGAGCCCTGATAGTGAAGCATCCGAATAAACCACAATATCTTCGACTTCGTCCAACAATGTCAGTACCGGAGCTTGAGTTAACTTTTCCTTTAGCGTTTGAAACGCTTTTTCTTGATCGACACCCCAAATGAACTTTTCTTTCTTTTGGGTTAGCTTTGTTAGCGGTAACGCAATCTTGGAGAAATCTTGAATGAATCTCCTGTAGTATCCCGCAAGCCCCAAAAAGCTTCTAATTTCCGAAGGGTTCTTCGGGGGATTCCATTTTGACACAGCCTCTATCTTTGACGGATCCACCAATACTCCGTTGGCACTTATGACGTGGCCTAGAAATTGTACCTCTCGTAACCAAAAGGCACACTTAGAGAATTTCGCATACAGCCTTTGTCGTCTCAGTGTCTCTAACACGTCTTGCAAGTGGTGTGCGTGTTCAGCTTCACTTTTTGAGTACACCAACATATCATCGATAAACACGATGACCGACTTATCCAACATTGGCTTGCAAACCCGGTTCATGAGGTCCATGAAAGCCACGGGTGCATTTGTTAGCCCAAATAACATCACGAGGAATTCGTAATGTCCGTATCTCGTGCAGAAAGCCGTCTTAGGCACATCTTCTTCCTTGACCTTTAGTTGGTGATACCCAGATCTAAGGTCAATTTTTGAAAACTAGTTTGCACCTTGTAATTGGTCGAATAAATCATCTATCCTTGGAAGCGGTATCGGTTCGTTACCGTGAGTTTGTTTAACTCCCGGTAATCGATACACATGCGCATGCTCCCGTCTTTCTTTCTCACGAACAATACCGGTGCGCCCCAAGGAGACACACTCGGCCTTATGAATCCCTTGTCAAGCAGGTCTTGAATTTGGGACATCAACTCTTGTAATTCCGACGGTGCGAGTCGGTACGGGGCTTTTGCTACGGGTTTTGCGCTCGGAATCAATTCGATCCCGAACTCTACTTCCCGTTCAGGCGGTATCCCCGGTAAATCCTCCGGAAACACATCTCCATAATCTCGTACTACCGGTACATCTTCAATCTTCCGTGATTCTTTCTCGGGCTCATTTGCGTATATCATGAACGCCTTGCATCCTCGCTTCATAAGCTTGTGAGCTTTCAACATTGAGCACACTATGGGGTTACCTCCTTTTTCGCCATAAATGGTAACGTGTTTCCCACTCGGAGATGTTAGTTTTATCTCTTTACGAAAACACACGACTTTTGCATGGTGCTGGGCTAGCCAATCCATCCCAACTACTACTTGGAATTCCCCCATTGACATCGGGATTAGGTCTATCAAGTATTCCTCATCGTCGATGCTTAATTTGCAGCCTCGACAAACATCACAAACTATAAAACTTTTGTTGTCCCCTATTTCAACTTCTAAGGGCACAGGTAATTTCGTCAATACAAATGAAGGATGTTGAATAAATCCATGCGAAATGAAGGATTTATTCGCACCCATATCAAACAATACACGTGCTGGAATTGAGTTAATTGTGAATATACCTGAAACCACATCGGGTTCTGTCTTCGCTTCAGCCGCGGTAAGTTGGAAGGACCTCGCCTTCGCTTTGGGAGCTTCTGTTGGAGATTCTTTAACATCTCTCTTTCCTACTAAGTCTGGACATTCGGACTTTTTGTGGCCGGGTTGATAACATTTGTAGCAAACAGAAACTTTCCCCGGGCATAGCGAGGCCGTGTGCCCCGTCTTATTACATATGGGGCATGGCTTCTCTTTGAACCGACATTCCCCTTTGTGTCCCTTCCCGCACACTTTACAACTTGGCGACCCACCTTTAGCATCCACCTTCTTTCCCGATTCTCCAGTTCGGGCTTTCTTTGTAGGGCTTGGATTCACATCGTGTGCCCTTCGCTCACCTCTTTCGACTTGTTTATTCAACTCGATTTCCCGTTCCCGAGCAACGTTAATGATTTCGGTAAGGGTCTCGTATTTTGAAGGAGTCATAAACTCCCTATATTCAGCGCTCAACATATTGTAGTAGTAGTAGTAGTAGTATATTTTCTGTTCTTCGTTCGTCACCAATTAACTACTAAACTTCATCTTATCCATAAACATCACCGTGATCATGTCTATGGTTTCACCCTTATGCCTAAGTTGCATGAACTCTTCCTTGATTTTGTTAATGACCGCTTTGGGACTATGATGTTTAAGAAATGGTGTCTTAAACTCTTCCCATGTCATGGTCCTTGCCGCTTCGGCCCCTATTTCATTCTTTTTGTTATCCCACCAATCCTTGGCTTGTCCTCTTAACTGACCCGTTCTGTAAGCAACGAAATCGCTTTCGTCGCAATGGGTTCTTTCAAACACCCCTTCAATGTCGCCTAACCATCTTTGGCAAATTATCGGGTCGACTTCCCCGTTATAGATTGGCGGTTTACACGCCATGAATTCCTTATATGAGCACCCTTTACGTTCTCCAGTTTTGTCTTTCATAAGGTTGACCGTATCCTCCAACCTTTTAACTCGTTCTTCTACGAGTGACAACACCATACCTTGAATCTTGTCTATAAACCCGGATAGACTGCTTTCAATTGCCTTTCCTACTTCCTCGGCAATTATTTCTTTCATTTGTTCGGTACTTGTCGGCACCGGATCATTATTGCTCCCTTTCGACATCTTGAAACTGAAATGTTTACATCAAACGTTAAACATTTCATTCATGACATTGCTTTGTTTGTTTCGGTTTAGCCAAGTTCCTAACTTGCTTTAACCGTTCACATTTAATGCACTTTCCGGGTTTGAGTGTGTTAACACGCTCTTCCCATGCATAACAATTCGTTTCTCATTCCTTACATAAGACATAATCTACTAACATAATGAGTTAATTCTTACTGGACGATCGATCAAGCTTGAACCGAACACTTTGTTGATAACCTTAAGCTCTGATTACCAACTTGTAACACCCTTAAATTTTTCACTTGAATTTAATTATATTACATACCATTTTATATAAAAGATGTCTAAAGTTACGACATAATTTCCATAAATGAGATTCAAAAGTATCAAGCCCTTAGTCAACTATAGACTAATTGACACATTCAAAAGTTTCAAAACAAATTGTTTACAATCCATAAACATTGTCTACTAAAAGTTGAGATATTGCGGAAGCATTCAAAATGAGTGTTTGGTTCTTCAACATTATCTTGATCGCCATTCCGGATAGTTCCCAAATTACCTAAGGTCAAAACCACCCAAAATATTAGTTTTGACAACAATTTGTATAGTACAAACAAGCCCTAGCATCAAAATATAAGAAAAACAAACATTTTTCAGAAGTTACCCTGCCGCGTGTCGCGGCAGGTTTCGTTACATTTGTCGCGTGGCGCGGCGGCTCCTGCGTGTCGCGGAGTGTCTCAGTAATCCTATCGCGTGGCGCGGCAGGAATGGTTTTCCAGCAGGTTGTGTTTTGTGAGCTGCATTTTCTGCCAGCTCCGGAAAACCCAGTTTTAAACTTCGTTTGGCCATAACTTTTGACTCGTAAATCCGTTTTAAGTGATTTTTCTTCCTATATGTCTGTAATGTAATTACCGACATAACTATTGTAAATTCGATACCGAAAATTTAACTTACGGACCGAACAACTAAATGTCGCTATGCATTTGATCAACCCATTATAACTCTATTTATTTTGTTCCCATTTAACTAGAAAACCTAAGGCGCTTATTACCCAACTTCCGGGGCTTATTATCACCGGCATTTCATTACCAATTCTATGGCTTCGTGCTCTCGTGATCATTTTCACCATATCTATCTACTTACATAATTATTACTACAATGTAACATTATTCAACCCGTTTGGTCCATCTTTGGAAAATCCTCCATATTGATGGCTACCAAACGTCTACCAACCAAATCTTAACCTACAAATTTAAGTAACATACATGATTGCTATATCCAACATAAATTTTGTCAACAACGCATAGTTTAACAACAATATATTCAAATGTAACGGTTCAAGTTACATACCTTCAAAGTGGGCCTTTCAAACGTGGCTCGCCGCCCGCTTGACGCTCCTGCGCCCTTTCCTATAGAGTTCATTTATGACAATGTTTAGAACTCTCTTTAAACCACATATCTCATAATGCACCGAAACATCATAATTATGCGTATAAACTTTTAATTTCAATTTTAGGCCTTCTTAGAGGCATTTCAACAAACACTTTAAGGGCAGATTTTTCATGATTAAACATCAAATCTCTAGTTTATCACTTAACCCCAATTTTACAACATTCAATCATTTTACATGAGTATTAGCTTGTAAAATTCTGAAATCACTTCAAAATTGCCACATTACACTAGATCAACAATCTATTTCCTAGTGTTCATCAAATTACACATAGCCTACTAATCACCTACAATGGTGATCATAGTTTCCACTAAAAATTCACATGATTTCAGCTTGTGTTTGTCTAGGGTTTGTCCCTAGACACTATAGTTGTTCCTAAATCATCATAACATACACATGCAACCATAATTTCAGATTATCCCAATTTCATGAGAATTTCAAGTTAAGAGTTTTCATCAATTTTTACATACCTTGTAATCCTATTGCGATGAGGATCAATAATCTAGGCTTTAATTTCGATTTTGGGCTGATTTGAACCTTCAATTGATCAGTTTTTGTGAAAGTTAGGGTTTTGGTGGAGAGCTCTTGTCTCCCTCCTGCTTCTTGTACGACCAAGCCCTCTATTTGGGGTGTTTGGTTTAATTTTTATTTATTTTATCAAATTAAGTTTCAAGTTTACAACTTAAACCCTTCCACTTTGTACAACATATAGTTTAGTAGCTTTTAACTCTATTATAAGCTATTTCTAGACAAGTAACTAACTAGGTTAAAATTTCTAGTTATTAAATTCTCATTTATTTATACTTTATAATTCTAATATAAAGTTTTATATTTTCGGGGTGTTACATGTATGGTGGCGATCTTTCATGATTTGATCGAGGACTCCATGGAGGTGTTTATGGATGACTTTTCTGTGTTTGGGAGTTCCTTTGATCACTGTCTGCGTAATCTCGAGCGTGTGCCTACTCGATGTGAGGAGACGAACCTGATGCTTAACTGGGAAAAGTGTCATTTCATGGTTCGAGAGGGGATTGTGCTAGGGCACAAGATTTCACAGGCGGGGCTTGAGGTTGATCAAGCCAAGGTTGACGTTATTTCCAAGCTTCCGCCGCCTACTTCTGTGAAATCGATTTGGAGTTTCTTGGGTCATGCGGGATTCTACCGCCGCTTCATCCGCGACTTTTCAAAGATTGGTCGCCCGATGACCCAGCTGTTACAGAAAGATAGGCCATTCGTGTTCGACGATGAGTGTTTGAGGGCCTTCGAGTTGATTAGGGAGAGGTTAGTGAGTGCTCCCATTCTGATTGCTCCTGATTGGAGCCTCCCTTTCGAGATTATGTGCGATGCTAGCGACTTCGCTGTTGGGGCCGTTTTAGGGCAGCGTAGGGAGAAACACTTTCATCCCATTTACTACGCTAGCAAGACCCTAAACGACGCCTAGGAGAACTACACCACGATAGAGAAGGAGTTGCTAGCAGTCGTATTCGTGTGCGACAAATTCCGGTCTTATCTTGTGTTGTCAAAGACCGTTATTTTCACAGATCATGCAGCCCTGCGATACTTGTTTGCGAAGAAGGATGCGAAGCCGAGGCTGATTCAGTGGATTCTACTACTTCAGGAGTTTGATCTGGAAATCTGAGATAAAAAGGGTGCTGAAAACGTAGCCGCTGATCATTTTTCGAGATTAGAGAGCCCCGAGATAGAGAAAACTCGGGAGGATAGGATTGGGGATGAGTTTCTGATGCGCGTTTAAGTGTTATATATATTAGGTATATATTTTAAGCCCTTTTAACACTTATTTTTAGCCAAGTTTTAAATGTATAAAACACGATATTCTACTAACACTAAACACACATATGGGCAAGTGCACCCATCGTGAGCGTAGTATAGCGTTGGTAAGATACCGAGGTCGTCCAAGAACACAAGAGCTTTTAGTACCGGTTTATCCTCAACGTCTAATCAAAATAAAAAGTTTGGAAAAATGTTTTAAACTAAGAAAAATAAAAACTAACTAAAATGCTGAAAATAAAAATAAAAATAAAACAGATAGACAAGATGAATCACTTGGTTCCGACTCGTATCTAGTATAACCTTTGATTATTTCCGCACTTTTGCACATAATTAAGAGATTATCTTAGTTATTGTAGTAGGCCCCTCTTTTGAAGGTGACGTTACCCTCACCCTAGTAGTTTGAGTCAGCAAGGATACAATCCTAAAAGGGTGGATTATTGGAAGATAATGAATTAAGTTATTAATGCAATATTATGGTAGGCCCCGCTTTTGGCGGTGACGTTACCCTCGGCTAAGTAGTCTGAGTCAGCAGGGATACAGTCCTAAATAGCCGGGTTATAGTATTAATAGTAGTTAACTTATGGGGGGATCAAAGAGTTTGGACCCCCGCCATCCAATACCGTGAAGCATTGAAGGCGGTCCTACTAAATTTGACCCAGGTCCATTGCAGGACCTCTAAACGCTGAACAATGGCAAGACCTTTACCAAACCGTTCCCTTAACCCCCGACCAGGTAGCCAACATACTTCCATATAGACCGTGGAGATATGAATGGTGAAAATCTTTTATTTTATATAGACAGTAAAATAATGCCAAGACACCACGGACAAACGATAAGGAAAGATCACCTTCAACATAAGTAACTAGTTATTAAAGTCATTAATACAAAACCAAATAAAAAGTGCAAAAGATTAGAAATAAAAAGTATTATACTAGACACTTTGTCTTCACCAAGTGATGTAAGAGACTTAGGCAAACATGGCCTTGATTGTCAAGAACTCTTACGATCAATCTTGGATCCCGAGACGACTCACACACTCTACGATGGACAATGGATGATGGTGGTGGATGATGGTGTTGTGATGGTGGTGGGTGGTGGATGAAGTGTGAGAGAGGTGGTGTGCCAAGGGATGAGTTGAGATGAAACCAAGCACTCCTATTTATAGGCTGAACAGAAGGCTGGGCACGGCCCCGTGTCCGCTGGACACGCCCCCGTGCCTGTCTGACATTCTCTCTCTTCATTAATTGTAATTCGCAATTACAATTAATGCGCCTGCTGTACTTTCGCCACGCCCCCGTGTTCACTGGGCACGGCCCCGTGGTGGGCAATAGAAGCTTCTATAGATTTGTCTTTTCTGCTGCTTCTTGGGCACGGCCCCGTGCTGGCTGAGCACGGGGCGTGTTCAGTCTTCTGCCTTCTCTATTTTGCTTGGGAAGATGCCGTTGAGGGGTCGGGCAGTCCACTTATGTTCCTTTTCTTGTATTTATGTTGGATTCAGCTGTCTTTTTGCTTCTTTTGTGTTTTTGAGCTCATTTAATCCTGAAAATACAAAAGGAAGACAAAAACACTCTTTTTCCAATATTAGTACTTAAAAAGGGTTAGTTTTATGCCTCATTTGATGTAATTTATATGTTGCATTTTACACACATCAAATACCCCCACACTTGAACTTTTGCTTGTCCTCAAGCAAAACTCTTTAATATGTGGCTTACACTCCGAAATGAAATGGGTAGAAGAGAAGGTTTTGGCTTGTCGTAGAGTGTTGGGAATCCAAGATCTTTTTGGGTTTTATTTTTATCTATTTACAATCCTATTCGTAATGATTTGTTTAGAACGTTTCATAGGAGAAATTACTTATTTGGGCATAACATGCCTTTTTAAAATTCCATTTATATACAAGTTCACATACCTCACGGGAGAAATCACTCACACTCGGCCGAAGGTATATTTTTAGTGAATCACTCGAGAGCGGCATGGAACTTATTCCTACCATAAGCTTGCCAAGCAATCAATCCTCCTCCTTTTTAACTTTTATACCTTTGTAAATATCAAGAGGACTTTGTGGGTTAAGGGTTAGGCTTGGGTTAAAGGTAGGTGGTTGGGATAGTGGTTAGTGGTTAGTAGAAAAAAGGTGAAAAAGCGTAACAAGTGTCGGTTTTCGTATGACTTTCTATTTTTGTAACTTTTATTTTGATGAAGCTATTATTCAGACAAAGTTATTTTTGATGAACTTGTTTGTTTATCTTTTGCTTCATCATCAACATATTTATTTATTTATTTTTTCTTTTTTGAACGATCATACGAAAAAAAACGAACTTGTTACTAAAATAAAGGGTTAAAAATAAAAAAAATTTGGTGGGTAAAAGGGTGTTTAATTTGGGTGATGAAATGAAAAGGTTTAGGCTCAAAGGGGCTAACTAGGGGGATTTTTGGGTAGGTGGTAAAAGAAAAAGAAAAATAATGGTGTAGAAATAAAAAGGGTTAGTCCTAATGCCTCCATCATTTACTTACTCGGGTTTAAGTTGGTAAGGACCGGGAATGAATCGTCGTGGCAAGTTCTAGAGTCGTAAGAACCAAGCGGCTATTCACACAAGAAACGAAAAATGAGCATTTAGTTTAATGATATATAATTGTATGCTCAATAAAGGCTCAAAACTCACTTTTGTGGGAATGGGTTTTTATGTGATCAAGTATATATAATCAAATTTTAACTAAGTTTGCCATGCCTTTTCATAATTTTCTTATGTTGGTTCTTTTTATCACTACGCTATCGGTTGTAAATTCGTAAAAATATAACCTTTTTGAGAACTTGAATTTCCCGAGTTAAACCTAGACAAGTAAAAAAAATGAAATTTTTGAAAAAAAAAATTTGGGGTGATTAGCGGTTCCAATAGAGTTTTGTGTAAGGCTTGTATTTAGGACTTGCAAGATTCAAGGTTTTAGCATCCCCCCCACACTTAAATTACACATTGTCCTCAATGTGTCCCAAAAATAAATTTTTAGGTTGATTAGATGTGTAAAATTGTGTTAAAAGCAAAGATTTATGTTACTGGTAGTCTGGACACGGCCCCGTGGGGACCGGACACGGCCCCGTGTTCAGGTGCCAGTAACAGAAATTAAAGAAAAGAAACAGAAGTCTGGACACGGGGGCGTGTCTGGTGAACACGGCCGTGTCCAGTTACCTGAACTGGGCGTTTTCCTGCAGGTGGTTCAGCACGGGGCCGTGTTGGTTGGACACGGCCCGTGCCGAGCTTACTGTAATGAAGAAATTGATGCCGGGTTGCCTTGTTCTTGTGCATGGGTCATTTTTCTCGTTCCCCTTTTCATCCCTTACCACCATGAGTGTGTTTTATTTATTAAGAACCATCCAAACTTTAAAAACCATCATTTCATTGCATTCATAGAGAGACCTTACATAGTCCTAAATTAAGATTAAACTAGATAAAACAAAGAAATATTAAACCATGGAGTTCTAGCCTCTACTTTATTTTAATTAGCAAAATTTCCAAGAAGCAACTAATCTTGGTTAGACAAGGCCTTTTAGAACTCCTTCTTCCGGGTGCGGTTCTCCTCATATGTCGGCGAGCCACTCTTCCACCTCCCTTGGAAGGAGAAAAGAAGGCTCATTGGCATTAGTTTGAGGAGTTTCGATTTCCACCGGGATCTCTTGTTGGTGTTCCACGGGAGGTTCCGCCGGAAAGTCTTCCCACCCGGTAGGGTTGTTAATTCCGAGTGCTAGGTTCCAATCCTGTTGAGGAAGGACTGGTTCCATCGGGGGTGCTACAAGAATATTTAACCTCTGGTGCAAGAGGTTAATTTCTTGGAAGCTGCTTTCGAGTCCCATCGTAAGATCGTTAATACGGTCGATTAGGACCTCCTCTACTGATGTCATTTCGTCGAGAGTCTCCCTTAATGCTATCACATAGTGCACAAGTGTAGATTCAATGGAGGGTCTCCTTCCTCTTCGGCTGTTTGACGAATGCACAGAAGATGTTTCGCTGTTTTCACTTGACATCCTACGAAAAATAAACTGAAAAATAGTTTATTTAATGAAATAGTGACCGGACACGGCCCCGTGCTCATTGAGCACGGCCCCGTGTTCATCTTTCTGCAGAATTTTGGAGCAAGGAAACTTGGAATTTTATGTTATTTTCTGAACTTGTGGGATCTTTTTAGTCATTAATAACTTAAAACAATGTTACATAACATGTTTTCACCAAGATTCCTTGAACAAAACTCATTAATCCTTACCACAAAGTTGGAAGAATTCAAACTTTTAATGGTAGTTCTTGGAGAAAGATGGAGAAGAAGGAAATGGCTAAAAGAGGAAAGGACAAGATGGGTTGTTGGAACCTTCTTTTAGACTTACCTAGGATAGTTGAGAGAAGATTCCTTCAAATCTCTGTCCCAAGTTGGTCAAATTGTGCAGAATTCCTGGCTGTATTTATAGAAAACGACAGCATCCTGGACACGGCCCCGTGTGCAGGTGGAGTTCTGACACAGTTTGTCCGTATTCTGACGTACTGATCAGAAGGGAATCTTTTGGTGGACACGGGGGCGTGTTGGATGGACACGGCCCCGTGTCGAGGGACTGTTTTATGAAGTTGTCTAGTTTTTTAAGGAACTCACTAGTATCGGGTGGCTCCTGATTGGTTGGAACAACCCCAAAGTGCCTAAGATACCTTAATTGTCCTAAACTAAGGCGAGAACACAAGAGGTTGTCGGTGAGGGTAATTCCTATTTTCATTCTAGGTGGACAAGTCCAACCCTTTCCCGGGCTCTCGTTAAAGAAGGTGTATGCCGAATCGCTCAGGTCTATGTAAGCACCGAACGAAGTCGATGGAGAGTCCTTCACGGCACAATCGGCACAGGGACGACTATCGTCCAAGTCTTTGCTAGGTATGAAGGTATTTTCGGGAGCAACGAGGTTGTCGGAATGCGGTTCCAGCATTTCGTCATGGTCATCGTCTTGGGGTGGATCAATAAAGTCCTTCCTAAGCTCTTTTGACCAATTTAGAATTAGTTTTTCTAGTTGAAATAACTCGTCAAGGAGCATTTCCCCTATAATATCTGGCTGGGCGCATTCGAGGGAGAGATAGGGCTTATTTTTACTTTCGCCCCTCTTAAGGTTATAAGAAGTCGGTGGGTCCATGTAGTGGGGCCTATAATTTAGAAAGTAGCATTCTACTTCTTTATGTTCGCCACCACATAATTGACACCACGTACCATAAGAGTGCCGAAAGTAAAAACAATTACTATCACTCATGTTTATGTCAGAAATTACCAACCGCCGGGATCTAACGGTTCTGTTTTCAGTAAGTGAATCTTGGGCACGGGGGCGTGTTGGGTGAGCACGGCCCCGTGTTCAGCTTACTGTCTGACTTAAAACAGGATTGCCAGTTCCAATGATTTAGCACGGGGGCGTGTTCAGCGGGCACGGCCCGTGCTGAGCTCTGCAGAAGCTGAAAAACTAAGAAAATCCTAAAAAATAAAAAAGAAAAGTAAAAAAAATGATTAGGCCGTTGATTCCTAACTTTCTTAAAATCCTTGTGTCCCCGGCAGCGGCGCCAAAAACTTGATGCGCGTTTAAGTGTTATATATATTAGGTATATATTTTAAGCCCTTTTAACACTTATTTTTAGCCAAGTTTTAAATTTATAAAACACGATATTCTACTAACACTAAACACACATATGGGCAAGTGCACCCATCGTGAGCGTAGTATAGCGTTGGTAAGATACCGAGGTCGTCCAAGGACACAAGAGCTTTTAGTACCGGTTTATCCTCAACGTCTAATCAAAATAAAAAGTTTGGAAAAATGTTTTAAACTAAGAAAAATAAAAACTAACTAAAATGCTGAAAATAAAAATAAAAATAAAACAGATAGACAAGATGAATCACTTGGTTCCGACTCGTATCTAGTATAACCTTTGATTATTTCCGCACTTTTGCACATAATTAAGAGATTATCTTAGTTATTGTAGTAGGCCCCTCTTTTGAAGGTGACGTTACCCTCACCCCAGTAGTTTGAGTCAGCAAGGATACAATCCTAAAAGGGTGGATTATTGGAAGATAATGAATTAAGTTATTAATGCAATATTATGGTAGGCCCCGCTTTTGGCGGTGACGTTACCCTCGGCTAAGTAGTCTGAGTCAGCAGGGATACAGTCCTAAATAGCCGGGTTATAGTATTAATAGTAGTTAACTTATGAGGGGATCAAAGAGTTTGGACCCCCACCATCCAATACCGTGAAGCATTGAAGGAGGTCCTACTAAATTTGACCCAGGTCCATTGCAGGACCTTTAAACGCTGAACAATGGCAAGACCTTTACCAAACCGTTCCCTTAACCCCCGACCAGGTAGCCAACATACCTCCATATAGACCGTGGAGATATGAATGGTGAAAATCTTTTATTTTATATAGACAGTAAAATAATGCCAAGACACCACGGACAAACGATAAGGAAAGATCACCTTCAACATAAGTAACTAGTTATTAAAGTCATTAATACAAAACCAAATAAAAAGTGCAAAAGATTAGAAATAAAAAGTATTATACTAGACACTTTGTCTTCACCAAGTGATGTAAGAGACTTAGGCAAACATGGCCTTGATTGTCAAGAACTCTTACGATCAATCTTGGATCCCGAGACGACTCACACACTCTACGATGGACAATGGATGATGGTGGTGGATGATGGTGTTGTGATGGTGGTGGGTGGTGGATGAAGTGTGAGAGAGGTGGTGTGCCAAGGGATGAGTTGAGATGAAACCAAGCACTCCTATTTATAGGCTGAACAGAAGGCTGGGCACGGCCCCGTGTCCGCTGGACACGCCCCCGTGCCTGTCTGACATTCTCTTTCTTCATTAATTGTA
Source organism: Helianthus tuberosus (assembly GCA_030545235.1). Lineage (NCBI taxonomy): Eukaryota > Viridiplantae > Streptophyta > Magnoliopsida > Asterales > Asteraceae > Helianthus > Helianthus tuberosus. The sequence goes on from CM060371.1 coordinate 22,381,217, forward strand.
ATTCGCAATTACAATTAATGCGCCTGCTGTACTTTCGCCACACCCCCGTGTTCACTGGGCACGGCCCCGTGGTGGGCAATAGAAGCTTCTATAGATTTGTCTTTTCTGCTGCTTCTTGGGCACGGCCCCGTGCTGGCTGAGCACGGGGCGTGTTCAGTCTTCTGCCTTCTCTATTTTACTTGGGAAGATGCCGTTGAGGGGTCGGGCAGTCCACTTATGTTCCTTTTCTTGTATTTATGTTGGATTCAGCTGTCTTTTTGCTTCTTTTGTGTTTTTGAGCTCATTTAATCCTGAAAATACAAAAGGAAGACAAAAACACTCTTTTTCCAATATTAGTACTTAAAAATGGTTAGTTTTATGCCTCATTTGATGTAATTTATATGTTGCATTTTACACGCATCAGTTTCCCCATGAGATTCTGATGTTTATGAAAGCCCACGAGGAAGGCTTTCTCTGGTTCGCCGATCTTGCGAACTACTTGTCTACAGGTGACCTTGTGGAGGGCATGACACACCAGCAAAAGAAGAAATTCTTTGCGGACGTCAAGCACTATATTTGGGAGGATACTTACTTATTTAGGATTGGTGCGGACCAGGTTATTAGGAGATATGTGTTTGGGCCTGAGTCTCGCAGTATTCTGCGACATTGTCATGAGGGACCGACTGGTGGCCATTATGGTGCGGCTTACACCGCCAAATGGGTGTTTGACACGGGATTTTATTGGCCGACCATCTTTAGGGATGCACATGATTTTGTGAAAAGTTGTGATTCCTGTCAGAGGACAGGAAATATCTCATCCCGTAATGAGATGCCCCAAAACCCCATTCAGGTGGTTGAGATCTTCGATATTTGGGGCATCGATTTTATGGGCCCGTTCCCTATGTCGAGGGGGAACCGATACATCCTAGTCGCGGTGGACTACGTTTCTAAGTGGGTGGAGGCAGAGGCCTTGCCTATGAACGACGCTAGGGTTGTTGTGAGATTCTTGAGGAGACTGTTCGCTAGGTTCGGGACACCGAAGTCCTTAATATTTGATCGAGGCACCCACTTCTGCAATTCATAGATGGAGAAGGTCTTGAAACACTATGGGGTGACCCATCGGATTTCGACGGCCTATCATCCACAAACAAGTAGGGAGGTGGAAAATTCGAACAGGGGAATTAAGCGAATTCTGGAGAAAACTGTCGGAAACAGTCGTATTGATTGGTCCGAGAAATTGGATAACGCTCTGTGGGCTTTTCGTACTGCTTATCGGACGCCTATTGGGACCACACCCTTTAGGTTAGTTTATGGGAAAGCGTGTCATCTACCGTTAGAGCTAGAGCATCGTGCATACAGGGCACTGAAGGCAGTCAATCTTGACTTGGCAGTTGCGGGTAAGAACCGGTTTTTTCATATTCACCTGTTAGAGGAGTTACGCGATGAGGCGTATTAAAAGTAGTGGGCATATAAAGAGCGTACTAAGGCGTTGCACGAAAAACACTTGAAACAGGTAAAAGAGTTCAAGTGTGGGGAAAAGGTGTTGCTATATAATTCCCGGTTGAAGCTGTTCCCGGGAAAGTTGAAATCGCGTTGGTGTGGACCGTATGTGGTTACACAGGTGTTCCTGTACGGAACGATAGAGGTTGAGAATGAGGACGGTCAAAGATTTATGGTCAACGGGCATCGTTTGAAGCATTTTGTCAAGGGACCGACCGGGGAGAGAGAGGAGGAGGTGATTGACCTCCCTGCTATGAGCCCGTGAGAGTTTGTTTCGCACACTCGGGGTTTCCCGAGTTGTATAGTTTGTACCGCTATTTGGGTATTTCATTTTGTGTATTTTGAGTCTGTTAGTGTCTGGTTTGTGTCGAACGTACTGATCTGTTTGTCGAGATGCGTAGTTCACAGGTGGAGAAAACCGAACCGAGGCGAGCGGGTGAAACTTCGAAAATGAGGTAAGTTTAGGGGTATAATAATAATAATAATAATAAATAAAATAAATATTCTGCTTTGGCACCCTTTACGGACCGCAAAGAAATACACATACGGTCCGTAAGAATGAGGCGGTTAGAAAAAAAATTGAAAGATTTATGGACCGCAAAGAGATACCCATACGGTCCGTAAGCCTTTCACCAGTTCAAAATATGTATATATATATATATATATAACCCCAAAAATTGGGGTCGTCTTCCCCAAATCAAACACCACAGATACCATCGCCACCCACCTCACCCACCTTTCCTCCACCACCAACCACCACAAGCCACCGTCCCCATCCCACCGTCGCACCACTTATCCACTCATCACCACCGCCTTTCATCACCCACGACAACCACCAACCACCACTGACCACCTCCAGTCGCCACAGAACCCTCCGCAACTACCACCGATCTCCGCCACCACCATCCATTTCATATCAGCAGACGACCACCACAGCCTACCTCCACGCCAGTTCACCTCGACTTCCGCGCTCAATCTACAGTCAAGTCAGGTATGTATCTTGTATTCATTTGTTAAATCATATGGTATGACATTTTGTTTTGAGTATATTTAATTCAGTGTCTCGTGTCGTGTTTGGGTGTCGAGTTGTTTGGTTATGTTTTGAGCCGAGTCTACTGTCGAGTCATTTTAGTTCGTTGTTTTTAGTGGGTTAGTGTCACACCCTAACCGATGGCGGAAACATCGGGGCATGGCACTGAGCGAAACAGATTGTCCAGAAGTTTCCATAACAACTATCATTACCATTCAATTTAAATTAACATGTCTCAGACCATGTCTCAAATAGTAAACAAATTATTACAGATAAAAATCAGGCAAATATTCTGTTTCGACAACTCAGATTTAAATAGACAGCAATTGTTTATCTGTTTCTAGAGACCCTTAGTTTGACCACTACAGACAACTATTTGTTGGGCTCTAAAGCTTTATTCTAGCTTCAAATTCCTACCAAGTGTGCGTCCTAAGCACCTGTCACATACGTTAAAATAAAGTCAATACATAAAATGTAAAGGTGAGCATACAAGTTTGATAATAGCATATAGAGTTCGAATTCGTTTACGCATAACCAGCACGTACACATAGTGAAATGAAGCACGTTAGTTATCGACATAGATCCATCGATACCAATGACTGCGGGTTGATTGCCCGAGGAAGTTCGCAATACATGATTACCACCGTAATCCATGCAAGTAATGGTCCTTAACAAACCCCGTGTGAACAGGTGCTGAGTCCAAACTATAGTATTATCGTTGCTAAGGCAGGTAGACAGCATTCCATGTGTAAACATAACAAACAAGCATTTATAAGCCACGTAATACATGCATTAACAGTTAGCGTTCAAATAGTATTGAGTAGTGTGTTTGATGTGATTTGAATAGTTGTGACGTATGTAACACCCAAAAGTGCATAAAGCAAAAAGGGATAGAGTATACTCACAACGATTAATGGATTGAAGGGAGCGCTTAGCGAGTAAGATTAGCCTGAGTAGATTAGATAGCATAACGATAAGTGATGCACAAAACGTCACAAAGTGTGAAAGGGTCGGATAGTGGTTCGATCGGATGGTAATCCGATCGGACGGTAGTCCGTGCGGATAACAATCTGTTCGGATGGTAGTCCGTGCGGATAACAATCTGTTCGGATGGTCATCCGGTCGGACAGTTGTCCGGTCGGATGACGATTCAAGTTGATTGTTTCTTCCTATAAGAAGGATGTGTTTGTGTACGATGGCTTGACTTTTGAAGTTTTCGTTGTAGTATTTTGAAAACACGAAAGTATCTCTATCCATCAAGTCGGTCGATCGGATGACTGGTCATGCGGGTGGCAATCCGTTCGGATGGTCATCCGGTCGGACAGTGGTCCGTTCGGACGGCGACTTAGTGATGAGGTTACTTACTGAAAGCAAGTTCGCAACAGGAGCATCATTCGATCGGATGGCAATCCGATCGGATGGTAACCTTGTTATTGAACATGTTGAAAATTGTTTAAGTCTTTTAAAGTCTTAGTATCTCATGATCCGAAGTGTGATCCATTCGGATGGCAATCCGTTCGGATGACCTATCCGATCGGATTGTAATTCGGTCGGATAGCAATCCGTTATGGTTGTTCCATTCGTCCTACACTTGGTCATTTTGATGGTTTGTCATTATGTCGAGACACTTTGACAACGTGTTAACCAACAGAAGCCCTAGTTCGACCCAGATGACCAACCCGACCAGGAATCACCCTAGTCCGGCCGGTTACCGGCTTGAAACGGTTGTTCTTGACTAACCCGAAATCGGTAGTCTCATGGGTAGAATCCGGATCTTGAGCTAGTACATCACTACAATCGAGTATAAGACTAAATCAGAACCTGCTTCCACCAGTTTTGAGTGTAAAAGAGTTGAAAGAAAGTTAGAAACCATCTTTCAATCATTTTACATCATTCTTGTGTCGAGATCTTTACAAGATCTTTGTATGGTTGCGTGGAAATCGATTAGATCTAAGTTGTTCTTGGTGGATTGAGGCCAAAACATGAAGTTCTTAAAGAACACATGATGACGTCACCCTAGAACACCGAAATCTAGTGATTTCACGGTTAATAGTTAAGATTTAAAAGATAGAAAGGTGTAGGAGCGCAAGTAGATCAAGAAAGTACAAGATTTAGGGCGAGATCTTACCTGGATTGAGAGAAATCGAAGAAAAGGGGAGGAGCACAAATGGTTCGGACAAGGACTTCCAAAAATGGAAAGAATGACAATGACAGGGGTATTTATAGGATTCCAAAAGAGGAAAGGGTTATCCGATCGGATGGCGTACCGCCCGGATGATGATCCCATCGGATGACATCCTGGTCGGATGACACCTGACCTGGGGCATTGAGGCTATCCGGTCGGATGGCTATCCGGCCGGATGGCACGTGGTTCGATTGTTTGACGCGACGATTTTTGATGTTTCGATTTTTCGATTGTGAGCGGCTCGTCACGATAGGGTTTCCTAGTCAAATTACTTTTAGTCCTAACCACTAATTATCATAGTTCGATTTTCGATTCGGATTCGAGTTCGATTACATTTCGAGTTTCGATTGAGTTCGATTGAGTTCGATTGATTTCCACAACATATGTATATCTCTAACACGCACAAGTAACACATAAGGCACACACACACGTATAATAACCAGATTAAGTCGAGTTGCGGTTCGTATCACGATTTGAGGTCGAGTAGCATAACTTGATTATCGATTAGTAAACTTTATCGCATTGTTACTTCCTATAATTCACAGTCGTAAGTCGATTAGATAGCGATTAACACACTTCAATTTTAGCAATTAACAACACTTACTCCACATAATACAATTAAAATAAGGAGATTACTATAACTCAAATTCGTACAATCGGTCGTTGACTTTGACTTTGACTTGTGAAAACACGGGGTGTTACAGCCTCCCCTTGTTTAGGGAATTTCGTCCCGAAATTAAGCTGGAAGTAGTACAACACCGTGAATCACTTTTGAGAACTTTCTGTTCGGACCGGTTTTGACTCTGAAACGATTGCGAACCGAACGTGTGACGTGCGAAATCCGTACACGAACGTGACCAAACACACAAGAACGTAATATAATCGGTGATTCTATTGATTTATATGAAATCGTACAAAGCACCTGAATCACGATGTCACTTTCTCTCTCTAGACCTTCTCCTTAAACAACTGCGGGTACTTCGCCTTCATGTCGCTTTCGAGTTCCCAAGTGAACTCTGCGCCTCGTTTACCTTCCCATCGGACTTTCACAATAGGAATGCGAGAGTGTCTGAGCTGCTTGGTTTGGCGATCCATGATTTCGACAGGCTTCTCCACGAAGTGTAATGTTTCGTTTACTTGCAGGTCATCGAGGGAGACATGTAAGTCGTGGTCGGCTAGGCACTTTCGGAGGTTTGACACATGGAAAGTCAATGGACATTACTAAGTTCCTCCGGTAGTTCGAGTCTGTAGGTGACTTTTCCGATCCTTTCCAGAATCTTAAAAGGTCCAACATATCGAGGCGCGAGTTTTCCCTTTTTTTCCGAATCGGACTACACCCTTCCAAGGTGATACCTTTAGGAGTACGTAGTCCCCAACGTCAAATTCAAGGGGCTTGCGTTTCTTATCGGCGTAACTTTTCTGTCGATCCCGAGCTTTCACCAAGTTGTCTCGAATTTGGAAGATTTTGTCTGTCGTTTCTTGCAGTAGCTCGGGACCGGTTAGTTGCGAGTGACCGATCTCGTGCCACACAATAGGTGATCGACATCTCCTTCCGTATAAAGCCTCGAATGGTGCCATTTGTATGCTGGAATGATAACTGTTGTTATACGAGAATTCGACTAACGGCATGTATTTATCCCAATTACCACCGAAGTCTAAGACACACGAACGGAGCATGTCTTCAAGAGTACGAATCGTTCTTTCAGTCTGACCGTCGGTTTGAGGGTGGAAAGCGGTACTTAGATTAAGCGATGTACCAAGTGCCGTTTGAAATATTTCCCACAGTCATGAGGTAAACCGAGCATCATGATCAGAGATGATGTCCCGAGGCGTCCCATGATTACAAATGATCTCGTCAGTGTAGATTCGGGCTAATCGTTCTACCTTGTAGTCTTCTCGTATCGGCAGAAAGTGAGCTGATTTAGTCAAACGGTCAACAACAACCCAAATGTTGTCGTGACCTGATGACGTGTGCGGAAGCTTCGTTATGAAATCTATAGCTATACTTTCCCACTTCCACATAGGAACTGGTGGTTGTTCGAGTAAGCCAGAGGGTCTTTGGTGTTCAGCCTTGACTCTAGCACAAGTTAGGCATTTTCCGACGTAGAGAGCGATATCCCTTTTCATACCCGGCCACCAGTACCTGTGGCGAAGATCCTGGTACATTTTGTCAGCACCGGGGTGAATAGAATAATGGGATTTGTGGGCTTCGTCCATCAGGATCTGTCGCAAATTGGTCCGCTTAGGGATCCAGATTCGGTCCAGAAAGTGGAATATCCCATTGGATTTGCTCACAAGCTGGGCTCCATCGTGATAGATTTGTTCCCTCTTCAGTGTTCGTTCGTTAAAACACGCATGCTGGGCTTCACGAATAAGGGTTTCAAAGTTGTGTTGGGCTTGAACATTACGAGTGCTAAGCAGATAACTCTGTCTGCTGAGTGCGTTGACTACAACATTCGCCTTGCCTGGGTGATAACGGATCTCACAGTCGTAATCGTTGAGAAGTTCTACCCATCGGCGCTGGCGCATATTAAGTTCCTTCTGATTAAAGATATGTTGTAGGCTCCTATGATCGGTGAAGATCGTACACTTGGTACCATACAGGTAGTGTCCCCAAATCTTTAATGCAAAAACAACCGCGCCTAGCTCGAGATCATGGGTTGTATAGTTCTTCTCGTGGATTTTGAGCTGACGAGACGCGTAAGCTATAACCTTGTCCCGTTACATGAGAACACAACCAAGACCAAGGTTGGAAGCATCACAGTAGACGATGAAATCGTCTTTTCTGTCGGGCAATGTAAGAACAGGAGCATTGCAAAGCTTATGCTTGAGGGTTTGAAAGGCAGACTCTTGCTTGGTTCCCCAGACAAAAAGCTGATCTTTATGCGTGAGAGAGGTAAGCGGCACAGCGATCTTTGAGAATCCCTCGATAAATCGTCGATAATAGCCCACTAGTCCGAGAAAAGAGCGGACTTCAGACGGGTTCTTAGGCGTAACCCAGCTCTTGACAGCTTCAATCTTCGCAGGATCGACGTGAATACCTTGACAATTAACAATGTGACCCAGAAACTGAACTTCCTCCAACCAGAATTCGCACTTGGAGAATTTGGCATAGAGTTGGTTCCCCTGGAGTAACTCGAGAACCAAACGTAGATGTTGCGCGTGTTCGGCTTTCGATTTGGAATAGATCAAGACGTTGTCAATGAATACGATGAGGAAACGGTCAAGATATGGTTTACACACGCGATTCATCAGATCCATGAAAACCGCTGGTGCGTTGGTTAAACCAAAGGGCATAACAACGAATTCGTAGTGACCGTAACGAGTGCGAAACGTGGTTTTGGGTATATCCTCCTCTTGTATGCGTAGTTGATGATAGCCTGAGCGTAGTCGATCTTCGAGAAACACGTAGCACCTTGTAGCTGATCAAACAAGTCGTCAATACGGGGTAGGGGATAGCGGTTCTTGATAGTTAACTTATTCAATTCCCGATAGTCGATGCACATCCGGAACGATCCATCCTTCTTTTTGACGAAAAGGACTGGAGCGCCCCATGGAGAGGTGCTCGGGCGAATGAAGCCTTTCTCAAGTAATTCCTGGAGTTGGTTTGAGAGTTCACGCATTTCGGATGGCGCTAGTAGATAAGGAGCTTTGGCAACAGGATTTGCTCCAGGAATGAGGTCGATACGAAAGTCGATATCACGGCTTTGTGGAAAACTTGGAAGATCATCAGGAAACACATGAGGAAATTCACGAACCACAGGAACGTCTTTCACTTCCTTCTTCTCTTTCTTTTCCTTCTCCGCTACTACAATGTTCGCCAAGAAAGCTTTGCATTCCTTGCGGAGATACTTGCTAGCTTGAACACATGACATGAGCTTGAGCCCTTTCGAGGCAGTTTCACCGTATACACACAATAAATCACCATTCGCGAGCGAGAATCGAATCATCTTATCATAACACACAACTTCAGCATGGTTTTAGCGTAGAAAGTCCATGCCTACTATGACGTCGAAACTTCCGAGTTGCATCGGAATGAGGTCGATGGGGAAGATGTGATTGTTGAGATCAAGAGTACAATCATGGATAATGGAATTGACGGCGACAGTTCTTCCAGTGGTAACTTCTACATCGAACGTCGAAGAGAGTTTGGAGCGTTTACGTTTAAGGAGCTTCTCGAATTCGAACGACACAAAGCAATTATTGGCTCCAGTATCAAACAAACATGATGCATAAATACCATTCACAAGGAACGTACTATTAACCACGTTGTTGTCGACTTGGGCTTGGCGCACGTTGATGTTGAAAGTTATGGCGCGTGCGGCCTGTTGTTGCTGTTGCTGCTGTTGTTGTTGGTGTTGCTGGTATTGCTGCTTCTGCTGAGGCTGTTGGGGCTCTTGTTTCACAACCCTGTTTGGGCACATGTTGGCGAAATGGTTAGGATCGCCACATGCGAAGCAGGCTCTGGCTTTGACCGCGGGTGCCGGAGGAGCTTGTTGACCCTGTGGGGGAGTGAGTAGAGCTTGATGAGCAGGAGCTTGTCGAATACGGCAGTTAGCAGTACAATGGCCGTATACATTGCAATGAGCACAAAAACGGAAAGCAATGGCAGTTGGGTGGTGGTAGGTGCAACTAGGGCAGAGCGGATGTGGCCCAATATATGCACGCATAGCAAGAGGTGCATTCGCCACAGGCGCCGCCACTTGGCGCTGTTGAGCTGGTACGGCCTGAACTGGTGCAGCAGTGATCGCACAGTTCTTGTTGCTGGAGCTGTTCTTTCTCTTGTTCTTCCTTTTGTTGCTCGATGAGGTGGGTTCGGCAGTTGGTGCGGTAGCGGTTGCTTGATGCAGATGCTTCGAAGTCTTATCCCAGACACCAGCCTTAACAGCTTGTCGTTGATTTCAGCGGCCAGTAGATAAGTTTCCTCGATCGTCGTAGTCTTAGCCGCTTGCACGAAATCAGCAACGCAGTCGGGCAGGGCCCGAATGTACTTCTTGATTGCCATGTCTGGAGTCTTGACTTGATCGGGACAGATAATACTGAGCTGTTTGAAACGAGCAATGAGACCAGCATTGTCACCATCCTTTTGCTGTATATGCCAAAATTCATCCTCTAGATTTTGACGTTCGTGAGGAGGGCAGAATTCCTCTAGCATAACTTCCTTGAGCTCGTCCCACGACAGACCGTAGGCTGCATCGTTCCCTCGCTTGTTCCTCTTGGCCGTCCACCAGTCTAGTGCACGGGACTGGAAAACGCCGGTAGCATTCAGAGTACGGAGGTCATCAGGGCAACCACTCTATCGCAGAGTAACCTCAATGGAATCAAACCAGTGGAATAGTGCAGTAGGACCTCCCTCGCCAGTGAATTCCTTTGGCCCACACGACTTGAATTGCTTGAAATTGAAGGTCTTCGCGGTAGCTTTAGGAGCTTCGGTTCTCGATTCCTCAGATGAATTGCTGGCATTCTCATAAACATCACTCACGGCCTTTGCTACACTCTTAGCGATGATGGCAGCAAGACGTTTGTCTCTCTTTTCTTGACGAGAAAGTGCGTGACGGGATCCAGACGACATTGTCTGCAACAGACATCGTCACAGGACTCAACACATGTATTCGAATCTCACCTCACACGTCTACTACTACTAAAGCTCAGGAACACATATAATGTAGACACATAGACATATAACCACGTAGGACACAGAACCATATAATCACACAAACACATAGGCACCTAAGCACATAGACACATAGGCACATAACTTACTTAAACACATATTTTGCGTGTATCCACTTTCTTATGATTATGCGTGTTCCTTTATCATGGAGAGGTAGTCAGAATACAGAAACCTATCATTCAAGTTCGCGAGTGTTCGAATATAGCGAATCGCGTTTAGTATATCGAATAGCGTAGTATAAGCGTACACCGTAGCATAAGGTTGTCCAAAATTCAGCGATTTGTTAACGTTGTGTAGTATTTTGTGTGAGTAGCGGAAGCAAAAGGGCGTTAGATCGAAACCAGTGATACCTCAAAACGCTAACAAGTAAGCATACAAGACACGTAAAATCAGCGAACCATCAAAGTCAGCAATTGCGGGCTCAGAATTGAAACACATAAAATTCGAGAAGTAGATTGTCTGCGGCTAGTAGACTTCGAATAACCAAAGCGATTCAACTATTCGCAAGGACTTGTCGTCTACGTTTGACTTTCAGGACTGTGTCCTCGCCTCGATTCTTGGGCGTTTGGCACACATCCCGTTAGTCATGTCGTGCCTTCAGGTCGTTGGAGTCCGTCGAGACTTTGGTGGGAGTTTTATAAAATGCGCGAAACAAGTCGTCAAGGTTAGGGTTTCACCCCTGGCTCAACAACTTCATCCCTGTTTTTGATAAAATAGAGTAGATTATTTATCAAAATATGGATTTCACTCCTGATTTGGAATAATTCCCCCGTTGAACAAGCGTTCGTTATTGAAAAAATGAAAGAAGAAATCATTGATAAGTTGATAAAACAGCATTAATTCAAGCAATTTAGTCAAGAGTTTGCGGTTTTCACACCTAATCTTGACTTTATCGCCTACTTATAGCAGCAAATTCGAGTGTAGTGATAGTGTAGCATAAGTGAGAATAGTGAGGAATAAGCTCGTACATAATCCCTACTGGATATGCATAAATCGGTCTGTTGGTTCCTAACTATAGACTAGGTTTCTAAGACGCCGACCCGGACTAGGTCGAGTCATGCCTGATTCCCTATAGTTATGGCTCTGATACCAATCTGTCACACCCCAACCGATGGCGGAAACATCGGGGCATGGCATTGAGCGAAACAGATTGTCCTGAAGTTTCCATAACAACTATCATTACCATTCAATTTCAATTAACATGTCCCATACCATGTCTCAAACAGTAAAAAAATTATTACAGATAAAAACCAGGCAAATATTCTGTTCCGACAACTCAGATTTAAATAGACAGCAATTGTTTATCTGTTTCTAGAGACCCTTAGTTTGACCACTACAGACAACTATTTATTGGGCTCTAAAGCTTTATTCTAGCTTCAAATTCCTACCAAGTGCGCGTCCTAAGCACCTGTCACATACGTTAAAATAAAGTCAATACATAAAATGTAAAGGTGAGCATACAAGTTTGATAATAAAATATAGAGTTCGAATTCGTTTACGCATAACCAGCACGTACACATAGTGAAATGAAGCACGTTAGTTATCGACATAGATCCATCGATACCAATGACTGCGGGTTGACTGCCCGAGGCAGTTCGCAATACATGATTACCACCGTAATCCATGCAAGTAATGGTCCTTAACAACCCCCGTGTGAACGGGTGCTGAGTCCAAACTATAGTACTATCGTTGCGAAGGCAGGTAGACAGCATTCCATGTGTAAACATAACAAACAAGCATTCATAAGCCACATAATACATGCATTAACGGTTAGCGTTCAAATAGTATTGAGTAGTGTGTTTGATGTGATTTGAATAGTTGTAACGTATGTAACACCGAAAAGTGCATAAAGCAAAACGGGATCGAGTATACTCACAGCGATTAATGGATTGAAGGGAGCACTTAGCGAGTAAGATTAGCCTGAGTAGATTAGATAGCATAACGATAAGTGATGCGCACAATGTCACAAAGTGTGAAAGGGTCGGATAGTGGTTCGATCGGATGGTAATCCGATCGGACGGTAGTCCGTGCGGATAACAATCCGTTCGGATGGTCATCCGGTTGGACAGTTGTCCAGTCGGATGACGATTCGAGTGGATTGTTTCTTCCTATAAGAAGGATGTGTTTGTGTACGATGGCTTGACTTTTGAAGTTTTCGTTGTAGTATTTTGAAAACACGGAAGTATATAAATCCATCAAGTCGGTCGATTGGATGACTGGTCGTGCGGATGGCAATCCGTTCGGATGGTCATCCGGTCAGACAGTGGTCCGGTCGGACGGCGACTTAGTGATGAGGTTACTTATTGAAAGCAAGTTCGCAACAGGAGCGTCATTCGATCGGATGGCAATCCGATCGAATGGCAACCTTGTTATTGAACATGTTGAAAATTGTTTAAGTCTTTTAAAGTCTTAGTATCTCATGATCCGAAGAGTAATCCAGTCAGATGGTCGTCCGATCGGATTGCAATTCGTTCGATACTCAAACTTCAGCTAAGTTTGTTTTAAAGGTGGGACCCAAGTGTGATCCGTTCGGATGACCTATCCGATCGGATTGTAATTCGGTCGGATAGCAATCCGTTATGGTTGTTCCGTTCGTCCTACACTTGGTCGTTTTGATGGTTTGTCATTATGTCGAGACACTTTGACAACGTGTTAGCCAACAGAAGCCCTAGTTCGACCCAGATGACCAACCCGACCAGGAATCACCCTAGTCCAGCCGGTTACCGGCTTGAGATGGTTGTTCTTGACTAACCCGAAATCGGTAGTCTCGTGGGTAGAATCCGGATCTTGAGCTAGTACATCACTACAATCGAGTAGAAGACTAAATCAGAACCTGCTTCCACCGGTTTTGAGTGTTTTGAGTGTAAAAGAGTTGAAAGAAAGTTAGAAACCATCTTTCAATCCTTTTACATCATTCTTGTGTCGAGATCTTTACAAGATCTTTGTATGGTTGCGTGGAAATCGGTTAGATCTAAGTTGTTCTTGGTGGATTGAGGCCAAAACATGAAGGTCTTGAAGAACACATGATGACGTCACCCTAGAACACCCAAAATCTAGTGATTTCACGGTTAAAAGTTAAGATTTAAAAGATAGAAAGGTGTAGGAGCGCATGTAGATTAAGAAAGTACAAGATTTAGGGCGAGATCTTACCTGGATTGAGAGAAATTGAAGAAAAGGGGATGAGCACGAATGGTTCGGACAAGGACTTCCAAAAATGGAAAGAATGACAATGACATGGGTATTTATAGGATTCCAAAAGAGGAAAGGGTTATCCGATCGGATGGCGTACCACCCGGATGACGATCCGATCGGATGACATCCTGGTCGGATGACACCTGACCTGGGGCATTGAGGCTATCCGGTCGGATGGCTATCCGGCCGGATGACACGTGGTTCGATTGTTTGACGCGACGATTTTTGATGTTTCGATTTTTCGATTGTGAGCGGCTCGTCACGATAGGGTTTCCTAGTCAAATTACTTTTAGTCCTAACCACTAATTATCATAGTTCGATTTTCGATTCGGATTCGAGTTCGATTATATTTCGAGTTTCGATTGAGTTCGATCGATTTCCACAACATATGTATATCTATAACACGCACAAGTAACACATAAGGCACACACACACGTATAATAACCAGATAAAGTCGAGTTGCGGTTCGTATCACGATTCGAGGTCGAGTAGCATAGCTTGATTATCGATTAGTAAACTTTATCGCATTGTTACTTCCTATAATTCACAGTCGTAAGTCGATTAGATAGCGATTAACACACTTCAATTTTAGCAATTAACAACACTTACTCCACATAATACAATTAAAATAAGGAGATTACTATAAGTCAAATTCGTACAATCGGTCGTTGACTTTGACCTTGACTTTGACTTTGACTTGTGAAAACACGGGGTGTTACAGTTAGGTTGTGTAGTTTAGTCGGGTCGTATCTCTGTTGTGTCGATCTACTTGTAGGTGAGTTAATGTTGTTAATGTAAAGTTAGTGTGCTTTGTTCGGTTTGAGTTTGAGTTGTTTTGTGCGGAGTGGTGACCAAACTGAAATTGTGGTTAATCGAGTCACTGTCGAGTTGTTTTTATGATCAGTCTATTGAAGTTGATTTTATGGTTAGTTTATATAGTCAGTGCTTGTTTAGTGTCGAGTGAGTGTCTCGTGTCTAGTCTGTTGAGTTGTACATGTTTCGAGTCGTGTCAGTCACAGTTTAGGCGTAATTTGTATGTTGTACCATTCATTTCGGATGCCTATAGTATGATGACGTTGAGCTTTGAATTGATATATTTTTTAGTGTCAAGTTGTGTTTTATTTGCAGGATTGTGACCGCCTCGCCCGTACTCAATCTCCATTCGGGCAAGGACGGTCGGTTTCTTGTAAATACGTCGGGGGCATGCCGAAATTTTTAATTTTTAATTGTTGTTGTATTTATTCGTTGCGGCCGTGAACGAAATGCTATACGGCCGCAACCACCACCCCCAGCACACCAAAAATATGTTTTTTTCCGTTTAGTTTAATTATTAAAAAAAAGAAAAAAATTGAAAATGCATCGTAAAACGTGTTTGGGGGCGGTGACTTGTATTGTCACTTTGTAGTTCTCACTGTTGTAAATAAGTGCAGGTATGGCATCATCGTCGTCACAGCCGTCCCACAAGCGGGGCTATCCATCCAGTCAGCGCACACCACCACAGCCGCCGCCCCAGCGTCCTGCTCGGGTGATCCGATATTCGGAGGATGCGCAGATGCCTGATCTACTAGCAGCACTACCATTACCAGCTGATCTCCCACCGGAGGAGGGGTACACATTGTTGAAGTTTCACCCAGATTCAGACGAGTATACAGCCTTACAGAGGTATCTTGGTTTACGATATCATCAAGCTAGGGTTCTGGATTGGGGATTGATGGAGCGCATGGGCGTACGTGCTAGGCTTGAGGGATTGATCACACCTCGTTGGAAGAGGTTGTTAGACGAGAGGCGAGCATACCATCATGAGCTTGTACTAGAGTTTCACTCTACCTTTAGGTTTCATCATGCTCGTTTCACTGAGCCAGCTGCAGTCACTCTTGCTCTCGGACGGTGGACACATATATTGTCCCTTGCTCAGTTCGTCGTCCGTGCCGGGTTGTACACATTGGAGGAGACTACTCGCCGGTATTTACTGAGAGTTTGATGGGTTGGACAGATGAGGCATTACCTCAGTGTGTTACCTCGACACAGCTGACGGCGTTTTGGTCCACCATAGGAGATGGTGCGTGGGTTTCCGGTATTCCAGCTACACAGATCAAAGATCCGGTTATCCGTTTTGTTCATCGTATTCTAGCATGCACCGTCCTTTCTCGACACATGAGTCTCGAGAAAGTGACATATCATGATTTATTTGCCTTATATTGTATGGTGGAGGGCCAGGAGGCCAATGTGGCAGTATTCTTGCTACATGCATTTGACATGGCTCGAGGACGCGGTACAGATTCTAGGATTTGTATGGGATCATATGTTAGTGTACTCGCAGAGAGCTTGGATGCTTATCAGGATTTTCCGCCAGCATGGCTACCGGGTCAGTGTATAGACTTAGTGACATGAGGCAGATGGTACAGCTGATGGCACCAGGAGATCCGCCTAGGTTTCTTGAGCCGAGGGCAGTTCAGTTAGTTATTGGGGCCGAGGGAGCGGCACAGGAGGATGTCCCGGTTGTTGCGCCACATCATCGGCATGACGATAGGCAGAGAGCTCAGGTTAGGGGAGCTGGAGCTCCTAGGGCAGCGAGGTCAGTAGACGAGAGGCTGGATAGTTTGGAGCAGGCTGTAGAGGAGGTTAGGGATACACAGGTAGAGATCAGAGCGATGCTTCAGCGCATCATGGATCATCTTCACATTCCTCCACGGGATCAGCAGCCGCCACCAGGCCGGCAGTAGACAGCCTCAGAGTTGGATTTTGGGTTACCTTTGTACTTTTTCTCCTTACTTTTGTTTTCATGATCATGGTCTGTATTGATACATATATTCGGGGGAATTTTAAGGGTAACCGGTTGGGCCTTTTGTTGTACTTGTACTTTGATATTTATTGTATATTATGGTTGTGTTTGATATATTGCTTCTAGCCGTGCAGTTTCATTATACAGGTTATATTATGATTGCTGAGTCGCGTAAGCTGAATGGTTTGATTGTCTACGAGCAGTTTATCGAGCAAATCAGGGGAGTTCCCGTTTCACTTCTCCTGTTTGTTTGTTGTTGTTGTGTATTTTTTAAATTAGTTTATTTCCTTTTCGTTCACATTGGGGACAATGTGTCTTTCAAGTGTGGGGATGGGGGAATTTGTAAATTGAGTCTGTAAATTTTGTTTTATACATATAAAAAAAAACATAAAAAAAAATCAAAAAATTTGGAAAAAAAAAAGAAGAAGTTGATTTTGCGAGTCCCGGTCTTTTAGCGCATAGAAAACAAAAACCTTTTCAGCACGTCAGTCAAAAACAGTTTAATTGTCGAATTTACTAGTTGGAGAGCACATGTTTCTTTAAGTTGCGGGATAGTAGGTTGACTGAATCGGTTTTTGGGTGTAAAAGGTTTTGGGATGCCTAGGATAGTGGATTGAGCCGGAGAGTAAATTGGTTGTGCATTGTCGATATTGTTTGCCCTTATTTACCACATGATGGTGAGATTTGAGCCTTTACATGTTTCATATTTATATGTTCACTACTTTCGTTTCATGTGTGTTTATCGACTTCTTGCATTACTTTAGAACTTGTGCGTTTTGATTCAGTTTGAGACCTTCGGTCAAGATTTGGCATGGATATGATAGAGGCATTAGGATCACCTTGTTTGTGCTGCCTTTGTGTTTGACCCGTTTTATCACTACCCTTAGATACACCACTTTGAGCCTAGCCATTCGTTTGTTACCCGTTTGTGATTTGATAGCCGGATCGTGTTACGTGATTATTATATTTGAAAAAAAATGATGAAAAAAATGAAAAAACGAAAAAAAATAATAGCAAAAGATGAAAAAAAAGAAAAAAAAAAGAAAGAGAAAAAGAAAAAAAATAGAATAAAGTTGTGGGTCAAAATGACCAATATGTTAGTATTTGTTTTGTGCTTATCCGGTTTATCGTGTATTCATTCGTGTTAGCCCATTGGTTCCGAATAAAATAACCTACCTTTAGCCATTGCCTACCCGTTTGAGTCCTTTTGATCAGTGTCGGGTGTTAACAAATAGGTGGAATTCTGATTGACGTACAAGCTTATGATAGTATGCTTCATAGTTTGGTTTTGAGAGTTCACTCAAAATTACATATTTATTAGCCGAGAGATGAGTGATATTGTGAGGGGTGTTGACAGTGCATAATTGATTGCTTGAAGGTAAGAAAAACTTGATTAGGTAGGCCCGTTTTCATTTAAATGTTATGATTCGTCACCTTTTGAACGTTGCAAGTCTTGCGAAACCTCTGTGTTTGATGATTTCGTAGTTCGCGTTATAACTTGTTCGAGGCTTGCGTTATTGTTAAGTGTTTTAGTTGGACATGTTGCTTAGGATTTTGCTTAGGGACAAGCAAAAGGTAAAGTGTGGGGATGTTTGATGTGTTTATAATTATACATATTTTTCGTATCAAATTCCTTACATTTTGATTGGTTTGATAATGGTTTTCTTGCGATTTCGATACTTATTTGATTAACTTGTGAATTGGCAGGAATTTGTGAAGAACCTGTTGATTTCGCAGTGTAAACGAAGGAAAATGATTGCAGCAAGGAAGCACGGAAAGACGTGTCTGAAAAACAAGAAGAATATAAAAAAGTTGCTGAACAGGAGGCTTTACGGACCGTAAGACCTGGTCTTTACGGTCCGCAAGAAGGGGGCGCGCGCAGAATTTTCTAACAGCCTTACGGACCGCAAGAGTTGTTACATACGGTCCGTAAGCATGTCGGTTTTCGCAAAAAAAATGTTATAAATACAAGACAGCCGATTAGGGTTAGACATCTCGCAATTCAGATGGCAAGGAAGCACTTTGGGACAATTTTGGAGCATTGTGAGGCTGTGTTGAAGTCTTGGAAGCTTTCGGATCATCCTTGGAGCGTTTTGGGTACGTTAAACATTAGTTTTTCGTATTTCATTCGCCTTGAACCATGATTTCTTTCGTTTCCAGACTTTGTCCAGTTATTTTATCGATTATTATGAGTAGCTAAACGTTATAAACTACCTGGGTTTATATGAACTTGATGATTGTAATGCGATTTTGACATGATTATGGTTATTTGATGTGATTTACATAACTTTGCCTTGTGATTGATCTTGATATTGCATGTTGGTGTGTTTTGATTGATTATTGGTTGATGAATTCAGCGATTTAGGCACATAGAAATATCCCCTAGACTTAGAGTTTAATTTGAATCATTGATCTTAGGGTTTTCGGTTTGAATATTGAGTTGAGAAATTGACCAATTCGATTAATAATTAAAATCAATATACTAAAACTTGTATCCTCATCTTGTGACTCGAAAGACGATTAAGGTGAGCTAGGTTATTAGCTAATCATTGGTGGGTAGATTGGGTGACCGATAGCTCGGGCTCGTTTATTACATCGTGGTTAAGGTTTCCTAGGATTTCAATCTTCAAGGTTTGGTTTGCTTTGCGTTTTGAGAGTTTTGGGGGTAGAGTTACTTTCATTGCTTGATTCTCGTAGGATTTGGTATCGATAGGTCGAGCCGGTTTGTTCTAGCACTTCACATTTCGTCTTTATCTTTCGTTTGATACATCTCTAGCGGGGGGTTAATCGAGGGAGTAGGATATTTAACCATTGTCACTGTCAGAGTAGCATTGCATGATTCTAGGGATTCGACACCTAGGTAGTCCTTGTCTCATTTATATTTGATCAAACTTTGCTCTCGTGTTCGTTTCACGTTGTTTGTCGTGTCTGCCATCTTCTTAATTATTTAGGGTATTAGTTAAACACAAAAATCAAATCAATTATTGACTTTGTATTCGATAGAGGTTCATTATCTAGAGTTTGCATATAGTGTCCACGGTTTGATATCCGGTCTTGCCATCTACACTACACTGCGACCGGTTCACTTGCCGATTGTGTGTGGTTTAGTTAGCGATTCCTTTTTAAAACTTGTTTGATTTTAATAAATACATTTTCACACCTCAGCAGCCCATAACTAGGGGTGCAAACGAGCCGAGCCGAGATCGAGCTCGACCAGGCTCGAGCTCGAGCTCGTTTAACATATGAAAGCTCGAGCTCAAGCTTGGCTCGATTCGAGCTTTATTTCTGAAGCTCGAGCTCGGCTCGAAGGTAATTTTCAAGCTCGGGCTCGGCTCGGGCTTGACTCGTTTAGTATTTATTAATTAATTTATATTAATTATAATTATTATTATACATATAATTTAGTTATTTTTTTATATTTATATAAATGGTAATTATAATTATATAAATATATGTTTAATATATTAATAAAAATATATATAAACAGAAAGCTCGATTAGGCTCGCGAGACGGCTCGAGCTCGATAAGCGAAGCTCAGGCTCGGGCTCGTTTACTAAACGAGCTTGTTTTTAGGCTCGGGCTCGAGCTCGAGCGCGTTTAAGCTCGGCTTGTTCGAGCTTTTTTTCGAGCTGTTCGAGCTTTTTTTTGAAAGCTGAGCTCTAGTAGCTCGCGAGTAGCTCGGCTCATTTGCACCCCTAACCATAACCCTGAAAATCACTATTTGCCTTCAAATGACATCCTCAAAATCGCCCCTGTCTAACCACGAATTAAAGAAGCGGAATGGCTTCGGGCCAAAGTTAGCTGAAAATGTCTTAAGAACCACCAGGCAGTGATCTGGGAGACCTTTCGGAAGAACTTTATATTCCGCCGAAGGCCACCTGCCAAAAAAATCCCAACACACCAAAAATCTGTCAATACGACTCAATTTATTACCGACTGAGAAGGTAAATTTCCTTCCCCTGAGAAACAATTCATGCAAGCCCGCGTCTTCTATAAAGTCATTAAAGTCTCTAGCTGCAGCTGGGTTGAAAATAGAATTCCTTCGTTATGCTCATTGCGAACTGAATTGAAATCCTCTCCCACGATCCACAATCCATTAGAACCTCTAATAATATTAATCAAAACTGACCATAAATAGCGTTTCTCCACATCACCGTGTGGCGCATACACGTTAATGATGTTTATAGTCTCCCCACCACCCAAAATATGACCAGAGCAAACCAACAAATTCCTATTGCTTATTAACGGTTGCAAGCAGAAAATGGATGTATCCCACATGGTTATCAAACCTCCTGACCTCCCAGTAGGATCCACAGAAGCGAAATCAAAACAACCTCTACCCCAAAAACCCTCAATTTGTTTAGCCCCAACATTATTGCAAAATGTTTCTTGAAACAAAACACACCCAATTTGTTGGTCCAACCTTAATCCCCTAAACCAAGACTTCTTTGCTTGAACACAAAAACCTCTAACATTTAAAGTAACGAAATTCATGAAATAACTGATTGAAAACCTTCATTAACAAGCGAATCATGTACCTGCTCTGTGAAAGCCCCAATGTTTTCAGCACCTAAACACACCCCCAAGTCAACCGTATTGTTTACCTCATCTTGTAGTTTTTGAACATTATCATTGTGATGCGGTTTCTAAGATGAATCAGATGGCAGTTGCTTGTTCAAATCCGGAGTACAGAAAGTAGCTTGTTCAGATTCTACTATTTATTAACTCCAAAACCTGGCATCCATGACAAGGACCATGTGTTCATAGAGACAAATGGTCGGGGAGTTGACCGGATCGAGGTGGTGGTGACATGAAAGTTGACCGGTGGTGTTGGTGGTAGTGGTAGCAGAAGAGTTGACCGGGGGTGTTGTTAGCTAGGCTAATAGGTGTGGGGATCGGCCCCGGACGGCGAGCCGCGTATATTTATACTTCTTTTCACATACGTGAATATGAAATTCAGATTAACCAAGGACTCGAAAGGGTACCGCCCCCTCCTGCTGCGTCGCATCGTCTTCGTCCTCATCAAGCCGTGCTCGACGTCCCTCACTTCTTTATCTAACACACACAAATATACATACATATGTATATATAAAGGGGCACATCGCCACACCCTAAGCCCATCCCTTTAGACTCATCCCCCACACCAGCTGACGTGGACACCTACGTGGCGGATCATCCTCAAGGGACTACCCTCCTCCACACCCATTAGCCTTAGTAGCTACCGTTATTGGTGCCGAAAAGTTAACATAAGGTGTTGATGGTAGTTTAATTATTTTAATGATTTTTTTAAATACATGGGTATAATGGTCATCAAAAAAATTAACTCCAAAACCTGGCATCCATGACAAAGACCATGTGTGTTACGATCAGGTGAATAGTAAAAGCTACCGTTGTATTTTTTTTTTTTTTAATTCTAAGGCTAAACATGTGATACGGGTAATTAACTTTATAGAAGTGTCAAATAATAGTTTTTCAGCTGATAAATTTTTGAATTCAAAGGCTAAACATGTGATACGGGTAATTAACTTTATAGAAGTATTAAAAAAGAGTTTTCAGCTGATATATATTTTATTAAATTAAAAGTGCTTACAGTCAACAAAGTTGACTATTTGGTAAGTAATATTTTTTTAAACAAAGTATTCAACTTGAAATGATCAAATAACTTACTGGAGTCAAAACCCTACTAATTTGCCATGACATTATAGTCTAGTGGTATCTTAGGACGAGATAAAGCTTATGATCATTAGATCATGGGTTCGATTCCCACAAAGGGTTTTTGTCTAGATTTATTGGGTTTCCTACTGAATTAGTGTATAGTAGAGATGGATATGATCGAGTGGTTCCGCTTGTGAAACGATGATACTGCAGTAATCCGTCAGTGTTCCAAATTTGTCGTTAAAAAACACTACTAATTTAACACCTAAACTTAATAAATTTGTTTTGAATTCTTGGCAAATAAGTTTAAAAGTAGAATGTTTTAAGATAAATATTATATTTTTTTAAATTTTAACAAAATAAAATTTGGGCCACACTTTCTTCCAATATTGCCCATTAACCAATATAGGGTATGTTTGGCAAAACTAGCTGGTGGCTAGAAGCTGTTAGCTGGTGGCTGGAAACTGGTAGCTGTAGCTGGTAGCTGGTAGTTATAGCTTTTTAGATATATTTGGTGTTTGATAGAGTAGCTGGAGCTTTTAATAAAATGTATAAAATGATCAAAATAGACATAACTAAAAATTTAAAAAGTTTGTGCATTAAAAAGTTTATTATCTTTAAAGGTTAAAATAGTCATTTTTCCCCTAAAAGCTTGTAGCTCCTTCTAAACGCTACTAGTAGGAGCGTTCAACCAAAAGATTCAAGCTCCTAACTCAAAAGATTCAAGCTCCTTAAACCAAACAAGGCTTTTTATTGAGTATGAGATTTTTCTTAAAAGCTTAAAGCTAGAAGCTTCTAAAAGCTCCTAAAAGCTCCATACCAAACATACCCATAGTCTTTCGTAGACTGGAAAATTGATTCTTGCTTTGTAATCGTATAGTAGCATAATACTTATAAAGAGAAAAAATAAAATATGTAAATCTTACTTATTAGAACTATTAAAATAATTTACATGAACTTATAAATAGCAAATGACACGGTTTTAACCTTAAAGATCGACATTTTCATGGTTTTCCTTGGAATTGGAAATGGTGCGGCCAAGCAACCCATCAATTTCTAATACCCCAAAACAACACTGTTTTGGGCTTAAAGGGTAAAAACATTGTTTCACCAATAAGATTTTGGCATAAGCTGCATAAAAAAATAAAAAATAAAAATCTTCGAATGTGATCATTTAAACCGTTACCCAAATACCTGTTCTAAATAAAGTTTAATCAAAATAACTATGTAAAAAAAAGTTGATCAAAGCAATGATTTCCATAAATTTTTATTGGTCAACACCAGAAACAAAAAAAAATAGTCAAGTCAAAATTACTGAAATTTTTTTATGGTCCCGTGGGTTTGGTGAATATAAAGAAAGGGGTCAAATTATTCTACAAAGGTTTCTAATTGTAAGAATGGTAAGAAGGATTTATAGAGTGACAAGTGTCCAATAACCTAAAACTAAACCCATTATATCACCACAAAAAACCTAAACACCCACCCCCACCCACCCCACCCCACCACCACCCAAAAACCTAAACCCACCCCACCCCCCACCCCCACCGGCAAAAAAAACAAAAAAAAAAAAAAAAACTATACGTCACCAAAAAAACCCCCAAAAAACCTAACCCCCCACCCCACCCCCCAAAAACCTAAAAAAAAATCTATAAAAAACTAAACCCCCACCCCCACCACCACCCAAAAACCTAAACCCCCACCCCCTCTGCAAAAAAAAAAAAAAAATTGGGTGAGTGATGTGGGGGGCGGGGGGGGGGGGGGGGGTTTAGGTTTTTGATGGTGGTGGATTTTAAGGTTTTTTTTTTTTTTGTAGTGGTGTTTTTTTGTGTAGTGAGTTTTTTTAGGTTATTGGACACTTGTCACTCTATAAATCCTTCTTACACTTCTTACAATTAGGATCCTTTGTATTTGATCCTAATCCTAAAGAAAATATCAAATCCTGAGCTATCTTGTATTAAAATATAGAGTAAATTACAAGTTTTGTCATTTATGTATGTCCCAAATTGCAGGCGCTGTCATTTGTCTTTAAATTTGATGAGTTTTGTCATTAATGTTTGCAAATCTTGCACGTTATGTCCTTTAGGCCAAACCCAGTTAGATTTTTTAGTTAAATCTGGTCATGTGCAAGGCACATAAGGGCATTCTTGTCATTTGAGCTTTCCAGGGGCTAGTTTGTAAATAACTTTTATTAAAGGGTCATTTTGTACAATTTAAAAACAAAACATTATATAGACCTACAGACCACCATCACCACCTCTCGGTACCGTCACCGCCACCACCTGGTTACCACCAACCCCAGCCACCACCTGTGACCATCACCACTGCCGGAGCTCCATAATTCGAGATTATAGACCAATTCTTCAAGTTTTTACTAGATTTTACGTGAATTAAGATCAAAACTTTTACATACAAACCTACTCAACAACAAAAAACCACAAGGTAACCTAAATCTTTAACCAATAAAACAACTAAAACCGAAAAATCAAGAAAACAAGAAACACCCCCAATATAAAAAATGGATCTTTAATCAACAAACCTTAACATAAAACAAATGACATGATCACTTATCAAGATCAAAACTTTTACAGATAAACCTACTCAACAACAAACAACAAGTCAACAACAAAAACACCCAATGTAATCTAATTTTTTAACCAATTAAAACAACTAAAACCCTAAAATCAAGAAAACAAGAAACACCCAAATCAGACTTTGACACATACAACATAAAAAATTGAATCTTTAATCAACACAGCCAACAAACCTTAACAGTGAAGTCATAAACTGATTTCTTCGATGTAGCCATGAAATAACCTAACACAGGGCACGTTCTGTTGGCACTAGAGAAACTTGTCGAAAACCAAGATCCTTTTGAACCTATTGGGTTAGATGATGAAGAAATAGATGGATAATTTGAAAGGTTTTTTTTTTTTTAATGAAAAAACCTAACCCCCCCCCCCCCCCCCCGCAAAAAAACAAAAAAAAAACTATAACTCACCAAAAAACCCCCAAAAAACCTAACCCCCCACTCCACCCCACCCCCAAAAACCTAAAAAAAACCTAACCCCCCCCCCCCCACCCCCCAAAAACCTAAAAAAAATTCTAAAAAAAAACTAAACACCCACCCCCACCACCACCCAAAAACCTAAACCCCCACCCCCTCTGCAAAAAAAAAAAAAAAAAAAAAAAAAAAAAAAAAAAAAAAAATTGGGTGAGTGATGTGGGGTGGGGGGGGGGGGGGGGAGGTTTAGGTTTTTGGTGGTGGTGGATTTTAAGAGGGTTTTTTTTTTTTTTGTAGTGGGGTTTTTTTGTGTAGTGGGTTTTTTTAGGTTATTGGACACTTGTCACTCTATAAATCCTTCTTACACTTCTTACAATTAGGATCCTTTGTATTTAATCCTAATCATAAAGAAAATATCAAATCCTGAGCTATCTTGTATTAAAATATATAGGTCTCTTGGCAAAATTTTGTATTATATTTTATTAAACTAGGCTGATCGGAATATTAAAAGTAAGACAACCGAATTGAAAGGGAAGAATCATAAAATTATATCAACTTTTTATGACATTTACTACATGCTAACAATCAAAACTCATATTACAAGGTTGTCTCATGGTAACATCATGTGTTTTGTCACACCTCTTTCTAAGGCGGAAGTACGAGGTGTGATCATGAAAGTTCTCATTGCATACGAATGGTAAACATACTACATGCTCGTAAAAATAACTTCAAATACCAATAACATTACGTAACTGAAAACATAGGTTAAGTGTTTACATCACAAGACAGCATAAGACATTGTCTGAAAAGTTTACAACTTTATTTAAAAGATGAACATAAACAACATTCAAGAGCAAGAGTAAGACCGCACGCACATCCACTTTAGTTACCTGAAATACATGTGAGTTTTTGGAAAATCGTCAACATAATGTTGGTGTGAATTCATGCAGTTTTTGTATTGAACGTTTGTATACTTTGTATGAAAACATGGTATGTAATTTGTATAAATCAAGTATTTCTGTATGTGTCGAGATTGTTAATGGGTTGCAAGGCCATTAACATGTGACACGACATAGGAAGCATCCAAACCATAGGCATTTTTCTAGTTGTCGATTCACGACTGAGACACAAAAGCACTACTTGGTACTAGTTATCACCAAGAGTGTGGCTGCCCGAAAACCCATTAGTTCTAACATTTTGTTCTGCGGTCTTAGTATGTACACGATTAATGGTGCTTCTGGTACCCTATTCGTGACACGATTTAAAGTATCATTCCTTAGCTTTTGTATCCAGCATACCATAACACATGTATTTTCCCCAAGTTTAAAAAGCATGTAAAAGATTAAAAGTGGGGACATGAACTCACAACTTTGCGTTTCTTGCGCCGTAAACTTCACCGGGTTTGCTTATATAGCGTCGTGACCTATACGTGTTTTATTAACGTTAGTCACTAGACTTGTATCACACAAGTACAAGTCATCATCTTTCATGTATTTGTTCTTTGTTGTTAAAAATAATTTATATTTTTAACTATGTATCTTACTTGTATTATTTTCTCAAAAATAAATATAAGTATCTTGTATTTTTCACCCGAGTTACGTATTTTGTCCAAAACTTCATTTCATGTTCATAACTTGTCCAAGTTATTTAATTTATTAAGAAATATATTTTCATAAATATATTCTCTTGTATTTGTCTATGCATGTTGTATGTGTATTTTTGTATTTTCACTCCTTAGGAGTATTTAGTGTATTTTCAAGTCCTAATACACTATTACATATAATACATACTACATACACTTAGCACAAAATTTGGTGATCAATAAATATATATATTTTCCTCAAAAATATACATACTTAATATCAATTTTTATCTTGAAGAAATTATCATTTCTTAACTTGAAGTTTACATAAAAATTAGGGAAACCTTGGTAAATATTTTTAGGTGAATTTTTAGGGAATAAGTTTCACCAAAACTTATATTTTTCTAAGTGTCAAAATTTTATAGAAATTTTGACATAGTTTCCCCTAAAAATGGAGGTTTCCCATGTTTTCAAAACATGTGTTTATTTTCTTTTAAAATCATCACAAACAATCATCAACTCATTCAACACTTACTGAGTGTCAAAATCAAGTAAATTACACTACATCATGAACTTGAAGTTCTTGTAAAAACTTGTAGTAACTTACCATGTTATTTAGTAGGTTTAGTTCCCTTAAAAAAACATGGTTATTTGTTTGTAAATTACTTTATTAAAAGATTTAGTCATTTACAACTTGTAAGATAATTTTTCTAAAAATATTTCTTTTGTATTTTTCTTGTTACAATCATGTTTCTAGTGTTGTTTAAACACTAAAAATATGATTAGTTTACACGATTTGTATTTTGTTTAAATCACCTTTACATATGAAAACCAATTTCATCATTCAAGTTCATGAAGACATAAAGCATGATGATTTTGGTCTTTTACAAGATCACCACCTTAACTTACTAGATCATGTGTTTAATCACAATCTAGTAGGTTTCTTATGATGTCTAACATCACTAACACAAATCATCATTCATCAACAAGCAAATCATCATCACTTACAAGTATTCTTATGTATTTAAGCTTATGTTAAAGTATCATGATCATGTTCTTTTGTGTTCTTGTGATTAACAACATATATCATCTTTTAACCATCAAAATATGAAGTAACAACAAGTGATAAGAAGCTTACAACTAGCACAAGGGCTAGGGAAGAACACAAGAAGTTGAGGATGACAAAAGTGTTGGATAAAAGCAAATGAAGAAGGTCCTTCAAGATCCACAAGCTCCACACTTCGTTAGACACCTTCTTGCACCTCTAAATGAACTTGGAATGGATGAACAAGGTTTGAAGGTGGTGGTGGTGTGTGTGGGTGGCTACGGCCGAGAATGGAGGGGCAAGGGAGGAGTGTTGTGGTGTGGTGAAGATGAAGTGATGATGTTCTCTTATAACCAAATTTTGTGTATTAACCAATGTGTTATATGTCCCTAATAGTACATGCAAATCTCTAAGTGTATCTTCACAAGATTAGGGGAATCAAGGAGGATCAAGTAAAGATCATGTAGGATCTTGTTAGTGGGGTCACCCTTGTGGCCGTAAATACAAGGGGGGGGGGGGGGTATAGTGTAGGTTCCAATGGTAAGTTATGTTACTTAGCTAGGATTTAAGTGTAATGATTTAGGTGTTATGCACATATGGTGTTATATAATGTGTTAGGGTGTTCGGGGGTCATAACTAATAAAACCATGCTTCTAGTAATATTTTGATGTTTCGGGTAATGTCCGGTTGTTCGGTTAGATACCGGTTCGTTAAAGTGCTAAATTGCACCGTTTAGTGTCCTTTAAGTACTCTTTTGTGACACTTTTAATTTCCGACACTTAGGAAGGTATTATGGACCAATTAGTCATATTTTTACATGTTACAAACTTGTCACAATGCTGAATTTTGCTAAAATGTATGAAATTCAGCATTTAAAGTGTGTTTCGGGTGCTTCTTAGTGCGTATTTTAGCTTCCGGAAAGTTTATATATTAACCCTTGTATTCATTCTTGGGTTTTAATGTATTTTAGACGTTGGACCTACTCCTAGGCCCCAATTCTATTGTCTGACTGCTTTTTGCAGAATTGCTGACACAATGTGTCTTACCGGTGAGTTTACAAGTATTTCTGACGCAACACTAACATTAATGCATTAAGCCATATTTTGAAGTATAAAACGTGCATGAATTCACAAGTATAGCATGTAATCAAACAATGTTGACATTTAAGCACATAACTGCAGATATTAAGTATTAATTAAATTGTACGGAAATTACCGGTTTGGTGCCAGCTGTCACATGTTTGGTATGAGGTAATTGAATAGATAAGGGAATAGAATGGTCAAGGTAATGGAATGGACAATGAAATTAAATGAATCATTCCATTCTATTGCGATGTTTGGTTACACATATGCGAATAGAATGAATCATTACTTTATACAACTTGATAAACAAAAAAAAACGAAGTAACGAAACACAATTGAATTGAAAACGACAAAAATATAACTGTCTCAATAATAATAATAATAATATTAATGGTAAAAAATAATAATCAAACTTTTGATATATATTAATATTAGTATTAATATTAAAAATATAAATAATAATAATAATATATTTCTTTCCATTCCTTGAAGGAATGAAAAAAAAAAAACATCTCCTTACCAAGAAATGAAAACTATTATATTTGGAGGGAGTTACATTCCTTTGAAATTCTCCATTCCATTACCACATGACAACCAAACATATTTCTTTTTATTCCATCAGAATTATCCATTCCATTCCAGATTCTATTCCTTCGTACCAAACACTATCTATGTGCACTACAAGAAAAAGGACTTTATGTGACGAAATTAGAATGGCTCTATGCGACGAAATTTTGTTCCTATATGCTATTGCGTAGGGGTGTTTATGAGCCAAACCGAACCGAACGGAGGTATGCTCGTGCTTGGTTCGGTTTGAAACCGAGCCGCTCGGTTTGGTTCGGATTTAGGAAATCGAGCGGAAATCTTAAGCTCAAACTCGGTTCGGTTTAGAACCGAGCCGCTCGGTTCGGTTCGCTTTTGCTCAGTTTTATTTAGCATTCCTACACAGCCATTCATTCACCAACTTATATGTCTCACACACACTTAACAATTTAACAAAATACAAACATAAAAAGTCCCAAAAAAAATAAACACAAAATGTCATCCAAATGTTTAATGTTTAAGAACATCTAAAATGCAAAATAACTTCAAAGACCTCCAATTTTGAAGCCGCAACAGCTGCAAAACCAAATATAAAGAAAGCACACGAATTAATGATTAGAAAAATAAGTATATTCTTTTTTTAACCCGTAAGAGCAATGTTCTAACGGATCAAAGAGAGCATACAAATTAATTTGTCGGATGTATTTCATAATTTTGTTTCTAACGGGTCAAAGCTCAAATATGTATACAAGAGAATAAATGGCAAAACAAAAAATAATACTTTCCATTATTAATTAGTGAGAAGACTTATCGGAAATCAAGACATCAATATCCAAGTTTTCTTCGACTTTTGTAGATTGCTACACATTAAAAAGTAGAGTTAATTGTTGTTTTCGTCCCTGTGGTTTGTCAAAAATCACTATTTCAGTCCATTAGTTTAAAAATTGTGATTTCAGTCCTTGTGGCTTCACTTTGGTAACCATTTTAGTCCACCTCGTAACCATTTCAGTCCCTGTAGTTACAAAATAAATGGATTGAAATGATTACGAAAGTGAAACCACAGGGACTGAAATGGTTACGAAAGTGAAACCACAGGGACTGAAATCACAATTTTTAAACTAATGGACTGAAATAGTGATTTTTGACAAACCACAGGAACGAAAACAGTAATTAACTCTAAAAAGTATAAAGGGTTACTTTACTAAAGTCTAAAACTGTAACATCCCGAAAATGCGAGTTCTTAAAATTTCAATATGGTTGCGAATAAAATAGTGAAATAAACTGACTAAGAGTGGCACTAACCAAGTTAGTTGGTCACTTATAAGTATTTAGGAGCTAAAACAAATAAAGTATGAAAAGTGAGGGACTAAAAGTGTCTAAATGAGAACTATTTTTAATAAAATAACTAAATTAAAACACAAACACATTTGTCTGTGTTGTGGAGATCGACCAGGAGTCAGGGGCGACCCCAAGCTCCATCAAAACCCTAGTTCATCACAAATTGAGGGTCCAAATCTCATCAAAAACAAAAATCGAGCATAGATTATTGATCCTCATCACAAGAGGATTACAAGGTATGTAAAATTTGATGAAAACTCTTAACTTGAAATTCTCATGAAATTGGGAAAATATGAAATTTATGGTTGCATGTTGGTTTTATGATGAATTAGGAACAATATAGTGTCTAGGGACAAACCCTAGACAAATACAAGTTGAAATCATGTGAAATTTTAGCAAAATCCATGAACACCATTGTAGGTGATTAGTGGGTTATGTAGAACTTGATTAACACTAGGAAATTGGGTGTTGTTCTAGTGTAATTTGACAATTGTGAAGTGACTTCAGAATTATAGAAGCTAATAATTTTGTAAAATGGTTGATTGATGTGAAATTAGGGCTAAGTGATAAGCTAGAGACTTGATATTTAGTCATGTAAAAATCTGCCCTTAAAGTGTTTGTGAAAATGCCTCAAAGAAGGCTTAAAACTGAAATTCAAAGTTGAAACGCATAATTATGATGTTACAGTGTATTATGCGAATTATGATTTAAAGAGATTTCTAAACATGTCATAAATGAACTCTATAGGAAAGGACGCAGGAGTGTCAAGTGGACAAGCGGGTGGCGAATCACGTTTGAAGGGCCTACTTTGAAGGTATGTAACTTGACCGTTACTTAAGTGAAATTTTGTTAAATTACGAATAGTCGTATTGTAGAATAGAAGTTGTGTAAATTTTAAAAGCGATGGTGTTCGCTAAATTGAATAATGGGTCAAGGATGGATAAGATCTCGTTGGTAGTCATCGTATTGGAAGATTCCGTAGATGAGCCAAACGGGTTGAATAATCAAATAAAGCATAGATATTGCTTCATAATACGATTGATTGGTGTTTTATTATCGATTAATAATTGATATATCAAAATATAAGAATTTAGTGTGTTGTTTAGTTAAAATGAAAGATCCAAGAAGTTGGATTTGGCTGAAATAAATAAAGAAGACAAAACATAACCTTTCAGGGACTACCGTAAATTACGGTGGTACCGTAATTTACGGTAGAGGCCAAAAGGTTACGGCAGGATCCTACTGATTTATGGTAGACCATTATTTCCAGGATCTACCGTAACTTACGATGTCTACCGTAAGTTACGGTAGAGTCCTGTATCATTTATTGAATTTGGTATATTCTCGTTAATTGAATTCGTTTTTGAGCATAATTTCGATTATGTAATATTTCTAAGAACTTTAACACTAAGATTTGTTAAAAATCTTTAGTTTTCAGGTTTTGCAAGGATGTGGACGACAATCAAGCATGTTAAAGAACCGAACACAACTTTTGAAGCTTCCGCGTTATCTAAATAGGCAATGTTTTTGGAAATGTAATATTTTTGCTAATTAACTATGAATATTTGAATTAGTTGTTAGCTGACTGATGTTTTGCTACCTATGAACTTTATCTATGAAACTTATGATATAGTTTGGACATCTTTTACATAAAATTGTATGATTTATTACTAAATTCAAGTAGAAATTATAAGGGTGTTACAAAAACAATAGCGGGAATATCAGATTTCAACTTTTTTAATATATTTATTATATATATAATATAATTAATATTTTTGTTACATGTTTATATTTAATAAATATAATATATATATATATATAATAAAAATAAATTCTATCGAAACCGAACGACCGACGAGCGAGCGAGCGTACCTATGCTCGTGCTCAGTTCGGTTTTAAACCGAATCGAGCTGCTCGGCTTGGTTTTAACCGAGCGTACCTATCCGACCGAATGGCCATTCGACCGGCAGTCCATCCGACCGAGTGCCACTCTCCACCAACTTAACTCTCACTCTCACCCTATAAATATTACCTGTACACCTCATTTCACTGATTTGACATCTCCATCCGATCACACGCACTCAAGTCACTCTCAGTCACTTTTACTCGCGATTCAAGGCTTTTCGGTAAGCTTTTCTTCGCAAATCTTGTACAATCTTCATCTTTAATCTCTTCTACATCATCTTTTCCATCAAAATCACACACAAACACTCATTTTCTTCTCGAAATCTGTCGCAACCCCCGATCCCTTATCTGTCATGGGAACGGGCGGACACAACTTTCGTTTGTGGTGGTATCAGTTATTAATTTGGCAGCGGAAATTACATCAGGACCGTAGTTAGGAAATATTTTATCAGAGTAAAACCACCTTCTTTTATAATATTAAACACATGGGTAAACCCAAGTTTCTTATTACAACATGTTTATAGGGATAAACCCTATTTTATTGAATTTAAAACATCGTCTTTTATTTAGATAACTTTTATAGCCACTTTATCCAAGCCTTCAGTGCTGTCCAGCTGGCTTCTAGTTGGCTCTTACATTTTGTTACCTGAAACGCGTTTTAAAAACATTTGTCAGTGGGAAATACTGGTGAGTGAATCCCTATTTAATCAAGACATAATTTATTGTTAAACAGTATTGAGAGCGATCACATTGTTTATATCTACACAATTTACTCATTCAGTATTGTCAATCCCTGACTAGTGGGTCATATTACTCATTGGCTAACTCTTTGTCCAATGGTAACGTGCTATTGTCATCCCGACTTATTTTGTATACAAAACCCCAACATACCGGCAGTAATTGAAGAACTACAAAGACTCAATCACCGCTTAATCGCATTGTAAAACATTTAAGGTTTTGTAAAAATAGATAAAAGCATTTACAAAAAGAGAATAAACTCACAAAAAGGTTTACACAAAAGAAGGATTACTCACATTGCTATCTTAGACTTCGCTTAAGGGTTTCCTGGTGTTAATCTATAATTTACACAAATGTACATATCTTAGTATAATAACCCTTTAATTATATTAACGATACCCTCCCCGAGACGGTATTCCAACAACTACCTCGGGCAGAACCACGACAGTCGTTACGGAACCCTAAATCAATCGGGCAGCGTATCTAATACGAAACTGGGGTTATAATACTTACAACGGAGCAGAAGCTCGCTAATTAGGGGGTATTGTACTCGAGTATTATGCCTACTATGAGAGATTTTCGTGATACAGAAAAGAAAATGAACGACTTTTGTTGAAGGCTGGTGCCTCCTTTATATAGGGCCAGATTTCAAGTTTCTCGCGGCCTACGTAAAGTTAGCCTTCAGGCTACGCGGCCCGCGTGCTAGGGGGTCTAGGCATAGCTGATCCGGGTCACGAACTAGGTTCAACACGTGTTGACACGTGTCGCCTCAGGGTGAGGCCTCGTTTGATGCCCGCTCGCGGCCCGCGTAGACAGTAGCCAAAGGATACGCGCCCCGCGACAGCTTATAAAATTTTGTTTTTATTTTATTTTTAATGACATATTATATTTTGGGCTCGATTTTCACATACGGGGTGTATTTCAAGACATGTAGGGGTATTTTAAAATATATTAGGGTGTCAGAAAAATAATTTGGAGGGTTGTTATATCCTCCCCACCTTGTTTTAGAACTCGTCCTCGAGGTCCACTGGAACAAGTGTGGATATTTCTTTTGCATTTTTGATTCAAGCTCCCATGTGTATTCTGGTCCTCTTTTGGTGTTCCACTTCACTTTGACTAGAACTAATCTTTTGTGCTTGAGGTTCTTGACTTTCATGTCCTCAATTTGTAGAGGTCTTCTACAAATTTTAACTGTTCATTTACCTCTATATCCTTAAGAGGCACAACTAATGATTCATCAGCTAAACATTTCTTGAGATTAGATACATGAAATACATCATGTATTCCTGCCATTTCCTCGGGCAGTTGTAGCTGATAGGCTGCAGGTCCTATTCTTCTAATAATCTCAAAAGGTCCAACATACCTGGGACTTAGCTTTCCCCTTTTGATGAATCTTACCACTCCTTTCCAAGGACAGACTTTTAATAATACCTTATTTCCTACTTGAAATTCCAATAGCTTTCGCCTGTTATCGGCATAACTCTTTTGTCTATCACGTGCTGCTTTCAGTCGTTCCTTGACTTGAATGATCTTGTCTGTTGTTTCTTGTACTATCTCAGGTCCAGATAGTTGCTTTTCTCCAATTTCTGCCCAACAAACTGGGGTTCGGCACTTTCGTCCATAAAGTGCTTCGAATGGTGCAGCATTGATACTTGTGTGATAACTATTATTATAGGAAAATTCTATTAAGGGTAAGTGATCGTCCCAATTACCTCTGAAATCAATTACAAAAGCTCTAACCATGTCCTCCATTGTCTGAATTGTCCTTTTGCTTTGTCCATCCGTTTGAGGATGATAAGTTGTGCTTAGATTCAACTTGGTTCCCATTGCTTTTTGGAAACTTGTCCAAAAATGAGAGGTAAAACGACTATCTCTGTCAGAAACAATTGATAAAGGAATACCATGTAATGAAACTATTTCATTTATATATAATTTAGCTAATTGTTCCATACTGAAAGTTTCCTTCATTGGTAGAAAATGAGCTGACTTGGTTAGCCTGTCTACAATCACCCAGATTGTATCATTACCTTTTCTTGTTTTGGGTAATTTAGTAACAAAATCCATTGTTATCAATTCCCATTTCCATACTGGCATCTCTAACTATTGCAGTAAACCTGAAGGTTTCTGATGTTCAGCTTTAACTTGTGAATAGGTTAAACAATTTGCAACATAAGCTGCTATATCCTTTTTCATTCCTATCCACCAGAAATTATTTCTTAAGTCTTGATACATCTTATCACTTCCAGGATGCATTGTATACTTAGACTTATAGGCTTCTTCTAATATAAGGTGGCGTAGGTTTCCTAATTTAGGTATCCACATTCTTTTCTTATGGAATCTCCAAATTCCATCTGTTCCTTGTTCTAGTTCCTTAATCATTCCTTTTAACTTTTCAGTATCATCCTTGATTACTGATTCTTGTGCTTTTCTAATCTGCTCATTTAAATCTAATTGTAGATTTAATTTAAAAGAACGTATCCTTTTTGGCTTTTCATGATACTTTCGGCTTAAAGCATCAGCAACTACATTTGCTTTTCCTGCATGATACTGGATATCACAATCATAATCACTAAGCATTTCCATCCAGCGTCTTTGTCTCATATTCAATTCCTTTTGCCCAAAGACATACCTTAAACTCTTATGATCGGTGAAAATAGTAAACTTACTACCGTATAGGTAATGTCTCCAAATCTTAAGAGCAAAAATTATAGCTCCTAATTCTAAATCATGAGTGGGATAATTCTCTTCATGATTCTTAAGTTGTCTGGATGCATAAGCTATAACCTTTTGGCGTTGCATTAACACACATCCATAACCTAATTTAGAAGCGTCACAATAGATTACAAAATCTTCAGTTCCTTCTGGTAATGCTAATATAGGTGTATGGGTTAATCTTTGCTTAAGGGTTCTAAATGCTTCTTCTTATTTTGTTCCCCATTCAAACTTAACAGATTTACAGGTTAGCTTAGTTAAGGGAATGGCTATTCTAGAAAAATCTTGAATAAATCTTCTATAATAACCAGCTAATCCTAAAGAAACTTCTAACCTCGGTTGGTGACTCAGGGGTTTTCCATTTAGTAATTGCCTCGATTTTGGTTGGATCTACATGAATTCCTTCATGATTGACTAGGTGTCCAAGAAATTGTACTTGTTTTAACCAAAACTCACACTTCGAAAACTTAGCATAAAGTTTTTCCTTTCTCAATAAACTTAGAAGTGCGTGCAGATGCTTAGCATGTTCCTCTTTACTCTTAGAGTAAATGAGAATATCATCTATATAGACAATTATGAATTGATCCAAATATGGTTTACATATTCGGTTCATCATGTCCATAAATGCAGCTGGGGCATTGGTTAAACCAAATGGCATGACAGTAAATTCATAATGGCCATACCTTGTTTGAAAGGCAGTTTTAGGAATGTCCTCTTCCTGTACCTTTAATTGATGATATCCTGACCTTAAATCAATTTTTGAGAAAAATCGTGCTCCTTGCAATTGATCAAATAGATCATCGATTCTTGGTAATGGATACCGATTCTTAATCGTGACTTTGTTCAATTCACGGTAGTCAATGCACATACGCATTGATACGTCCTTCTTCTTAACGAACAAAATTGGCGCTCCCCAAGGTGATGAATTCGGCTGTATGAATCCTTTCTCCAACAATTTGTCCAATTGTTTCTTCAGTTCTTGCATTTCTGCAGGTGCCAAACGGTAGTGTGCTTTGGCAATGGGTGATGTTCCTGGTATCAGATGGATCCTGAATTCAACTTCTCTGTCCGGCGGTAGTCCTGATAATTCTTCAGGAAATATATCTGAAAACTGAGATACTACTGGAATATCCTTTAATTATTTTCCTTTAGTGTTAATGATTATAGAAATCAAATGCACTAATGATCCTTTTTCTTATGTAACTTGTTGTTTTCATCACAGAGATGAATTTTGTGGATCTAGAGGTTTTATTTCCTTTAATTGTGATCTTTTCACCCCTTGGTGAATTTACTTCAATTGACTTTTGATCACATAAAATACTGGCTTTATTGGCTATTAACCAATCTATTCCTAATACAATATCAAATCCTGCCAGATTCATGGGATAAAGGTTTGCAATAAATTTCTGATTTATAATTTCTATTCTTGCTCCCTGCAAGATTTCAGAAATCTTAATGGTTTCCCCATTGGCTATCTCTACTAGACATGCTTGTGGAAGTTTAGTTAATGGTTGATTGAGAAGTTTGCCAAATGAAGTATTAATTAAAACTTTGGTTTGCACCAGAGTTGAATAATATTTTAGCAAAAATATCATTAACTAAAAATGTACCAGGGATCACATCCGGGATCATCTTTGTTTCTTCTGCAGTCAGAACAAATGTTCTAGCATTTTCTTAGGTGCTTCAGTCATCTTAGCTAAGTTTAAATTATAGGTTTCACAAGGGAAATTCTTATACTTTTGATGATATCCCAACTTTAAAGAGTTACTACCGTTCCTTTTGTCATACGAATTACGAGAGTGATGATTAAACGAAATAATGTTTATCATCAGAATTTATAGATACACATACGAGAGATTTATGATAAATCTAAATTTATCGTTGACATACCTGTTCATGATTTATTATTAAGGGTCAGTTATTAAGGCTTTCGAATTTCCTTATAGATATACATATCTATATAATCATATATTTCAGGTATACCTTATTCATAAGGTCAATATGTATAACATGTTTACGTTCCCAAAAATAGGGCAGACATTGCTAGAGTGATTTTATTAACATATATCCCATCTCACCCGGTTTCACCGGAGAGGTATCCTTATCTTACCCGGACAAGCTGGAGTGTTTACCACATCATACCTAGCCTTGCCGTAGAAGTAATTATCATTGTATTTCCCATACTTAGAATCACAAATTTTCATTCATTATGGCTTGTATCAAGAAATATGGAAATTAGTATTCTCATGATAGATCATATTCTAGAATCGAGTAATACAAATAAACAAGATATAACAGTGGCCAAGTGTTATTGCTTATTTATCATATTTGCACCATTCTAGTCATCATCCTCACAACATACTAATATCCATCACAATTTATCTACACAAGTAATTAGCTTATTTTGAAGCTCATACTAAGGCATATAATTTCTGGTGCTACTAGGTGTTGGATAGTGTTGTTATTTCTTAAATTTCCGTTATTCTCATTATTCTGGTTTTCCTGATTTACTTCGTTGTTCATCTGAATATCTATCATGTATTAATTATCACAGGCTAATATCTAGTACAAACATTTAGGTACAACCATACAGACATATTGATTAAAAACGGCAAACATAGCGACTTATATATATATATATATATATATATATATATATATATATATCTATTACAAACTACAACTGGAATTCAAATTATACTAGCGGTTGTGCATCCGTAATTTATTTTAGTCTATCTAGGAATATTATGCTCAAAATGCATTTATATAAGGTTTATTCTATCTCCTGTCTCTACTAAGTTGTTTATTTAATGGGCAAAGTTCCTTTAAAGTTTCTGGCTCATAGGTGACATGGTTGCTGGTTTGGCGGTTCAACTATTTAATATAAGTTAGCATTTACTACTGTAGTGGCTAACATGTGGAGATTTACCCATTGTTCATCTAATTTATCTTCCCGTGGTGGGTTATTGCCTGTTTCCTGAGTTTCCTTATTAATTATCACTCCTTTTGGTTGCGACTTCTTTATTTTCTCTTGACTTTTTCTAATAATCCAACTTCTCTTCTTAGTGGTAAATGGTTTCTTAGACTGTGCCTTACGAATAAATATTCCTTTCTCAGTATCTGCTGAGTATCCTGAGGAATTTGGTTGAAATGAGGTTCCCTTATCTTTTGGTGAGCTATCTAATTGACGATAGATGTCCGAAATTCTTTGCTTACCCATACTGTAGATTAACAAATAGTCAAATAACACAAAAACACATAATAACATAAGTTATTTCCTAACACAGAATTTAAAACTTAAGTGTCAGCAGAACACTTCTTTGGCTTGAACCAGTGGCATGGCTCTGATACCACCTTCTGTCGCAACCCCCGATCCCTTATCTATCCCGGGAACGGGCGGACGCGAACTTTCGTTTGTGGTGGTATCAGTTATTAATTTGGCAGCGGAAATTACATCAGGACCGTAGTTAGGAAATATTTTATTAGAGTAAAACCACCTTCTTTTATAATATTAAACACATG
Source organism: Helianthus tuberosus (assembly GCA_030545235.1). Classification (NCBI taxonomy): domain Eukaryota; kingdom Viridiplantae; phylum Streptophyta; class Magnoliopsida; order Asterales; family Asteraceae; genus Helianthus; species Helianthus tuberosus. The sequence continues at coordinate 22,420,682 of CM060371.1, forward strand.
GGTAAACCCAAGTTTCTTATTACAACATGTTTATAGGGATAAACCCTATTTTATTGAATTTAAAACATCGTTTTTTATTTAGGTAACTTTTATAGCCACTTTATCCAAGCCTTCAGTGCTGTCCAGCTGTCTTCTAGTTGGCTCTTACATTTTGTTACCTGAAACGCGTTTTAAAAACATTTGTCAGTGGGAAATACTGGTGAGTGAATCTCAATTTAATCAAGACAGAATTTATTGTTAAACAGTACTGAGAGCGATCACATTGTTTATATCTACACAATTTACTCATTCAGTATTGTCAATCCCTGACTAGTGGGTCATATTACTCATTGGCTAACTCTTTGTCCAATGGTAACGTGCTATTGTCATCCCGACTTACTATTGTCATCCCGACTTATTTTGTATACAAAACCCCAACATACCGGCAGTAATTGAAGAACTACAAAGACTCAATCACCGCTTAATTGCATTGTAAAACATTTAAGGTTTTGTAAAAATAGATAAAAGCATTTACAAAAAGAGAATAAACTCACAAAAAGGTTTACACAAAAGAAGGATTACTCACATTGCTATCTTAGACTTCGCTTAAGGGTTTCCTGGTGTTAATCTATAATTTACACAAATGTACATATGTTAGTATATTAACCCTTTAATTATATTAACGATACCCTCCCCGAGACGGTATTCCAACAACTACGTCGGGCAGAACCACGACAGTCGTTACGGAACCCTAAATCAATCGGGCAGCGTATCTAATACGAAACTGGGGTTATAATACTTACAATGGAGTAGAACCTCGCTAATTAGGGGGTATTGTACTCGAGTATTATGCCTACTCTGAGAGATTTTCGTGATACAGAAAAGAAAATGAACGAGTTTTGTTGATGGCTGGTGCCTCCTTTATATAGGGCCAGATTTCAAGTTTCTCGCGGCCAACGTAAAGTTAGCCTTCGGGCTACACGGCCCGCGTGCTAGGGGGGTCTAGGCATAGCTGATCCGGGTCACGAACTAGGTTCAACACGTGTTGACACGTGTCGCCTCAGGGTGAGGCCTCGTTTGATGCCCGCTCGCGGCCCGCGTAGACAGTAGCCAAAGGCTATGCTCCCCGCGACAACTTATAAAATTTTGTTTTTATTTTATTTTTAATGACATATTATATTTTGGGCTCGATTTTCACATACGGGGTGTATTTCAAGACATATAGGGGTATTTTAAAATATATTAGGGTGTCAGAAAAATAATTTGGAGGGTTGTTATAAAATCCTCTGATTTGGGTCTCTTGAAGGTGTTTTCACTTATTTGCTTATGCAAACTGTTGAGAAACACCATTTGATCGAGAATGGTTCTAGATCTAAGAGATTTCACACTTTTTAACTTAAATCTCAACAAGATTTCAACACTTTTTCAACGGTTTTCAAACTTTTCTTCAACTTTCACACATTTTCGATGCAACCTGAACTCAATCTAACTTTAGACTCATTCCTTAGTCTAGAGCCGGTTTGAAAACGGATTTCCACCGGAGAAGTGGACCGATTAACGGGTCAAACATGAAATTACGCCAAGAACAGTCGACTGTCCGAATGGGGTGGTTCCCATCCGACCGGATGAACTGTGTTGGTGTATTCCATTGTTGATACGTTGTCACGCCGTCTCCGTTAACTCAAAACCGTTGTTTAACGGAAATTTTTACAAAACTTCAAGACACATACCATCGGACCGAATGGCCATCTGTCCGGATGACCATCCGTCCGGATGACCATCCGTCTGGATGACCATCCGTCCGGATGACCTGTCCCTTTTATAAAATCGTTTAAGTATTGACATTTAACGAAACTTCGAATTTTCAACGATTTTACAACAAACACACCTCATTCGAATGGCCATCCGTTCTCCAAGTGTGAATTTTGGCTCACTGAGGTTCAATTCCTCGGTCATATTGTTAATAGTCAAGGAATTCACGTCGACCCCACGAAGATCGAAGCTGTTAAAAGTAGGATTACACCGAAAACCCCGTCCGAAGTTCGTTCTTTTCTCGGATTGGCGGGTTATTATCGTCGATTCATCGCTGATTTCTCGAAGATCGCCATACCGCTTACCTCCCTGACGTATAAAGACAAACCTTTTGTTTGGGGTTCCGAACAAGAGGAGGCCTTTCAAACTCTTAAGCTTATGTTTTGCAACACTCCCGTACTCGCGCTACCCGATGGAAACGACGACTTTGTTGTTTATTGTGATGCCTCTAACCTAGGTCTTGGTTGTGTTCTTATGCAACAAGACAAGGTTATCACATATGCGTCTCGCCAACTCAAGGTCCACGAGAAGAACTACACGACCCACGATCTCGAAGTAGGTGCAGTTGTTTTTGCGTTGAAGATTTGGCGACACTACATTTATGTTACCAATGTACGGTCTTCACCGACCATAAGAGCCTACAACATATCCTCAACAAAAAAGAACTAAACATGCACCAGCGCAGATGGGTTGAACTTCTAAACGACTACAATTGTGAGATACGCTACCATCCAGGCAAAGAAAACGTCTGCCTATGCTCTTAGACGACGAAGCTATTTACATAGTGTTCGTAACATTCAAGCCCAACACGACCTCGACGCCCTCATTCGTGATGCACAGCATGCTTGTTTTCTCGAGAATACTTTGAAGGAAGAAACGATACTTGGTTCCAAAAGCCAGTTAGTAAGCAAATCCAACAGTATCTTTCACTACCACGACCGCATTTGGATTCCTAACCGCAACAACCTTAGGGATATCTTGATGACTGAAGCCCACAAATCCCGATATTCCATTCATCCCGGTGCCGACAAAATGTACCAGAATCTTCGCTCCAGGTATTGGTGGCCAGGAATGAAGAAGGATATCGCTATCTATGTTTCGAAATGCCTAACTTGCTCGAAAGTTAAGGTTGAACACCAACGACCCTCTGGCATACTCTAACAACCAGAGATCCCGATGTGGAAATGGGAGAGTATAGCTATGGATTTCATTACGAAACTCCCTCGCACTCCCTCTGGTCAGGATAGCATTTGGGTTATCATTGACCGTCTTACGAAATCCGCTCACTTCTTACCGATACGAGAAGACTTCAAGGTAGAACGATTAGCACGAATCTATACCGACGAAGTTATTTGTCGACATGGGACGCCTCGTGACATCATCTCTAACCGCGATGGTCTATTCACCTCACGCCTCTGGGAGACTTTTCAATCCGCTCTCGGTACCACTCTTAACCTCAGTACCGCTTTCCATCCCCAGACCGACGGTCAGACTGAACGCACGATTCGCACCCTTGAAGACATGCTTCATACGTGTGTTATAGATTTTGGTGGTAATTGGGATACGCATTTACCTTTAGTAGAATTCTCGTACAATAATAGTTATCACACCAGCATCCAAATGGCACCCTTTGAGGCATTGTATGGAAGAAAATGTCGATCGCCTATTGTATGGCATGAGATCGGAGACGCACAAATCACCGGTCCTGAGTTATTACAAGAAACGACTGACAAAATTCTCCAAATACGAGACAATCTCTTGAAAGCTCAGAGTCGTCAAAAGAGCTACGTCGATAAACGTCGCAAGCCCCTTGAGTTCGAAGTTAGTGATCACGTACTCCTAAAGGTTTCACCTTGGATGAGACACCCAAAGAAAACCAGGAAAACCATGCAACCTAACTAGCTTCCTAAGTAACTACGTGCTAAATTTCGGGACGAAATTTCTTTAAAGTTGGGGATGATGTGACAACCCGAGTTTTCAAGGTCTTTTCTCGACACATAACCTGTTTCACAATCATGTTTTTATAATTCATTACGGTGCAACTTGTTCATGCTTGTCATATGTTGATGTATTGTATAGGTAGGATTAAATAATAAACTGTGAATTGTGTGTTATATGTTGGTGTATTATTATTATTATTATTATTATTATTATTATTATTATTATTATTATTTTTATATGTATATGACGAAACAATACAAAGTTTCGCTACAAACTACCTCGACGAAACTTATAGAGTTTCACCATCGCCTTGACCGACGAAATGTGGGGTTTCGTCGCTAATGGACCCTTCGCTGACCCAAGTTTCTTCGAAGCCTAATAGCAAGGCCCAACCCTTATTTGTGTACGTATATCCATCTGGTCAGGAGGATAGGTTTTTGATAGCACTTCATACGCAAAACAACGACGAACCCTAACACTCCTCCCCTTCCTCTCTGGTCGGCGACACCGTTCATCCATCGAAGCCCCCACCCTACGAAGCATCACATCCCCCCCCCCCCCCCCGTTCTAGTGTGAAAACCGAACTCTCGGTTAGTATATTTCAGCACTAATTTGACTTGTATTTGCTTGATATTTCTGGTTATGCGATTACATGATGGATGGTGTTGGTATGTAAATGAATAACTATGGTTTAGGGTCGCAAGAACTAAGATTTAGTGTGGTTAGGGATCGTACGAACGTTGATTGTTAACTAAGGCTGTGAATGATGATGATGTATTGATGATTGCTTGTGATCCGATCTAAACGTGTTAACTATATTTTTGATATGATATGTCTGTGTTAACAATGATGTGATGCATGACTTCGAATTGCTTAATAATAGATATGGCAGCAAGTGTTTGTAAATATAATGTATGTGCATGTCAATAATGCTGAACTAAAAGTTCACGTGATATGGTTGGTTAGTTGTAATCATGTCTGCTGATGTTAGATCATGTAGTCATTGATTGTTGTGATGGCCCATGTGCTTTGATTGAACACTATTGTATTGGTCCAATAGAGGTTACACACTGTCGGTGATCACATGAATCACTTTGACTTTATAAATTGATGGCCATGTGTTTAGTGAAAAGGTAATAAATGAAGTGGCTGCCCACAAATTCAATCGGCCCAATGATAATGTTTGCATATGATAATTGTCGTCTATATGATAACCATTTGCATTAAAAGAGCCGACAACTTCCAATTGAACCTCACAAACTTTGGCACATACAATCCTGATCTAATTGACTTGGGCCGTATAGTAGTAATGATGAGTCTGTTTAATCTATTGTGATTGGGCCACTATTGTTAGAAAACATGCACTTTTATGTAGCACTAGGCCGACAACCTTTTGGCTAAAACCTACTTGATTATAATTGGACCGCATGAATGGACTTGACTTAGCAAAGTTATGGCCCGTTAAGTATTCCTTTTCTTGAAGTGTGAACTTGTGACGAAAAGCTAGCATGGGACATGAATACTTACTAGTTGATTTCATGATGATGATGAAGTGTTATGAATAAATGCTATGTGTTTGTATGAACTGATAATATGAATTTGCTTGTAATCCAAATACTTGTTATATGACAATATGGATTGTTGAATGATTTTCCTGTTGCGACTTGCATAACGATGTATGATTTGCTTGCGTGCAACTTGTGGAACGGGTATAATGAATATGTAATTCACGTGTATACGAAACTGATTTGTTATTGGTAATCACGTTAGGATTTGGTTGATTAATATGGAACAAGTAACTAGTCATACCGAGCAAACCAAGATGAGTTCACACAATTTCTAAGACATGGGATTCCCGGTGGTTGGGAATGGGTTAAGGAATTAAAACGGAACCTACATATCCTCCTTGGGTAGGATATGTACCTCCATCCTCCATGGGTAGGATGCCAATGTTAATCATGCGTATTCTCCTTGGGTAGAATACGTACGTTCGTCCTCCTTGGGTAGGACAACAACCTTAAACTTACTAGACAAAACTCTATCATGAAGTCCCTCATTTTTATATCGACTTAATCGCCGAGCCAATGGCGAGCGGGTCATTAGTTAATAGCGCTATTAGGGTTGACAAGCCTCACACCATGCCGGTAGGACGGGCATGTACTAATGGATCTGGGGACTTAGTCAATGAGGATAGACATTGACGTAGGGCACAACTTATTTTCGTCAGTTGTCGATATGGTAACGGTCTAGTGGATTACATGGGGAAGCCCCCACTAATTATGGTTTTGGAAAACAAGGAACTGATTAACTACTGGTTTTCGAAAGAACTTATGGTTTTTGAAACAACTTTAAACTGGACAACCAACTGTGAACTCGCTCAACTTTGTTGTTGACTCGTTGTTACATGCCTTGCAGGCCTTTAGGTACCTATTGTTGGAACTTGCTGTCTGGGAGGCTGGAGTGGTCATGGGTCGAGATACATGGAATCGCAACACAAGACTAATGGTTTATAAACACTTAATGAATGAATTGTGCTTCCGCTGTATACTGTGAATTGTTTGTAACTTTGTAACACTTAATGTCAATAAATGAAAGTTTTATTTAATTATATTATGCGAAGTTCAATGTGATTGGTGGCTTGGATCCTGGTACATCACACGCCCCGCGGTAATTCCGCATGTGGTATTTTGGGGGTGTGACATTGGAAGGGGGTGATCCGGTTCGGCAAGAAAGGAAAGCTAGTGCCACAATATGTGGGTCCCTTTAAGATTCTGCAAAGAATTGGTAAAGTGGCCTACCGACTCGAATTACCGGAGGAACTCAGCAACGTACATCCGACTTTCCACATCTCGAACCTCAAGAAGTGTTTAGCTGAAGAAAATCTTCATGTTCCTCCTGAAGATTTGCAAGTTAACGAGAATCTACACTTTGTGGAAAAGCCAGTAGAAATCATGGATCGAGAGACCAAGAAACTTCGACGCTCTCACATTCCTATAGTGAAGGTTCGCTGGGAAGGCCAACGCGGCACCGAGTTCACTTGGGAACTCGAAAGTGATATGAAAGCTAAATACCCACAACTCTTTGTTACGCATGCGCCTTAATTTCGGGACGAAATTCCTTAAAGTAGGGGAGGCTGTAACAACCCGACCTTTCGGATCGTTACTTGTCACCGTTATTTCACTCGTAACCGCTTGTATTCCCGAGATTTTGATTATCGATTATGGGTTAAAGCTATATTATTAAACGCTTAATACAACGCTTATTCAAAACGTAGTTATCACATTTGAACGCTTACTATTTAAACGCATTCTATCGCATGTTACATCGCTTGTTAGACTAAACGTTCATCACAAGGCAACACTAACTCGAAACGAGTATGGGTTATTTAATTACTTGTGTTAATGATGTGCTTACTTGTTTACTTAATTACTTGTGTGTGTGTGCTTTACATATTATGTGTATGGTTACTCGCAAACGCTATTGCAACGCAAACTCAACGCTATTCACACCACTCGATATTCACAACAAAACGCAACGCAATGCTAAACGCATGAAACGAAAGTCGGAAAACTAACAAACGCAACTCGGCGGATCGAATGGACAACCGATCGAATGGACATCCGTCCGGATGACCATCCGCTCGGATGACCATCCGCTCGGATGGCCATCCGACCGAATGGCCATTCGACCGGCAGGCTATCCGACCGAGTTTCACTCTCCACTGACTTAACTCTCACTCTCACCCTATAAATACTACCCGTACACCTCATTTCACAGATTTGACATCTCCATCCGATCACACGCACTTAAGTCACTCTCAGTCACTTTTACTCGCGATTCAAGGCTTTTCGGTAAGCTTTTCTCCTCAAATCTTGTACAATCTTCATCTTTAATCTCTTCTACATCATCTTCTCCATCAAAATCACACACAAACACTCATTTTCTTCTCGAAATCCTCTGATTTGGGCCTTTTGAAGGTGTTTTCACTTATTTGATTATGCAAACTGTTGAGAAACACCATTTGATCGAGAATGGTTCTAGATCTAAGAGATTTCACACTTTTTAACTTAAATCTCAACAAGATTTCAACACTTTTTCAACTGTTTTCAAACTTTTCTTCAACTTTCACACATTTTCGATGGAACCTGAACTCAATCTGACTTTAGACTCATTCCTTAGTCTAGAGCCGGTTTGAAAACGGATTTCCACCGGAGAAATGGATCGATTAACGGGTCAACATGAAATTGCGCCAAGAATAGTCGACTGTCCGAATGGGGTGGTTCCCATCCGACCAGATGAACTGAGTTGGTGTATTCCGTTGTCACGCCGTCTCCATTAACTCAAAACCGTTGTTTAATGGAAAGTTTTACAAAACTTCAAGACACAGACCATCGGACTGAATGGCCATCCGTCCGGATGACCATCCGTCCGGATGACCTGTCCCTTTTATAAAATCGTTTAAGTATTGACATTTAACGAAACTTCGAATTTTCAACGATTTTACAACAAACACACCTCATTCGAATGGCCATCCGTTCGGATGGATTATATCCATACGTTCGGATCACCATCCGACACCCTGTTACGAACTGTTCAACGCTTACGCTACTGTTTCCATGCTCAGGCTAACTCAACGCGCTCCCTTAATCCAACCGACTATGTTTACTTGATAAACACCTACTGTGAGTATACTCGAACCCTTTTTCGCTTAACATACTTTTGGGTGTTACATATGTTTTCTATATCAAAACACAACGCACACAATACTAAACGCCTTACAAACGCTAACTGCTCTCGCATGTTATACGTGATTCGATGAATGCCTGTATGTTGTGTTTACACAGTGATTACTGCTTGCCACCCTTAGCAACGATAGTACTATAGTTTGGACTCAGCACCTGTTTATTCAGGGGTTGTTAAGGTTATTACTTCACGTGTTCACAGTGGTGGACATCTGTTGCGCATTTTACAACTCGCAGTCATGCTGGTATTGCTTGTATCATTGTCGATAACATACATGATTCACATCTCTACGTGTTACATGCCAGTTATGCGTAAACGCTTTTCTATACTATTATCTATGCAAACTTGTGTACTCACCTTTACATTTTATGTATTGACTTTATTTTAACGTATGTGATAGGTTGATAGGATGCTATTGATCGATGTCGTAAGGTCGGTCAAAAATATGTTTAAAAAGTGTCCTATTCACCTTTTACTAGTAAAGGGAAAGTAGGGTGTCGAATCCACGGGGAATCAGTGGAAAGTATGAAAGCTCGTTGTTTGTGACAATTATCTAAATTAAAACTAATTGCTTTTTGCAAATTAAGAGAGTTATTAGAAAAACAAATGTAATTAATGTGGTTGTAAACAATTGTGAGAAAAGGACAATCTCCGGGTTTTCAGGTTGTGTAGAAACACGGGTAACCTAATTACTACCAATTGGAAATAACATAGACATGATTTGCTAACTACTTGTTTTTATAAATAATTAACAGATAATATATTTGATTGCAATGATCCACGATCGAAACCGAAAGATTGATGCAACTGAATAGTAACCTAATTAATTACCAGTCCTAGATTTCATAAACATAAACAAGTTCAATGGTTAACGGTTGAAGAACAATGACAACTTAGAATTTAATCTCAATTGTTGATGACAAAACCAAGTAACTGATGAACAAGTATGCAAATGATAATCTAACAATGTTTAATCAAAAACAAATAAACAATAGAGATAAACTAACCGAATGATTAGTCAAATCTCAATCCAAAAGTTTGTAAAACTAAGTCAACCCGGTTCCTAACACAAACCCTAGTCCCGGAGATGATCACGGGTGGTTTATCCGCTCATGTTCTTGATTTGATCTTCAATCTTGATGAGAAATTGCATGATTGATGATTGGATTGAGGTTAGGAACTCCAAAATTCGTTCTTGGGAAGTGGAAAACGGCTAGGGTTAATGATAATTTCGTTTGGGGAATGTTTGTGCTTAAATATGGTGGAAAAACAAGAAATTCGCAAGTCAGATCTGGGATTCAGCGCCCAGTGCACCAAAAACAGCGCCTAGTGCGCCAAACTATAGTTTCCTTCTGTGGTGCGCTGAAATCAGCGCCTAGTGGCGCCGATTGCTACCGAACTTCCCGTTTTTCATATTTTGGCCTTCCAACTTTTGTGTATGCTTCCAATACTCCATAATGCTTCCCGAAAACCTTCCGTCAAGCTCCAAAAGCCATCCGTTATGCTCCGAGTACCTGTAAATCAAAATCAACCCAAAGTAAACCGTTTCCATACACATAATCATGTAAAGCCTCATAATTAAACACTTTAAAACACGATTAAACACCCTCACATCACATCCCCACACTTACCCTTTGCTAGCCCCCAAGCAAAGCTATACGAAACTACTAACCGCAGTAACAACACCTCTAAACCCCTAAACCAATGGAACAGATTACGTCCCAAGTCATACCCATTTCATAGACTGACACAATCAAGATTGATAGTCCGACAAGCAATTGATGCAATTTTTAAAACTAACATGCTTAGGATTCTAACACATGCTACACGCCCCTCACAATAAACTCTCCTCTCGGTTTAAAATATGAACTAACGTGTAATGTGCTAGTATTTATACACTCAAAACCAAACATGAAATCCTGTAATCATAAGCTTGTATAACAATCATACCTCCACTGTATCATATAACACGGCACGCATCAAAAGGACTTTCGGTTTTGGGCTTAAGCTAAGGGTAGGAAGATTTTAGGCTTATATTTATAGATTTTTATGTGGCGAACAAACAAACGACCAAACTGTGACAACTTTATTTGCAACACACATAACAACTCACACTTTTGGGTTGGTTTCTACCCAAGAACATGAACGATATTCACAATACTTTCTTTTTGTCTTTTTCTTTCTTTTCTATTTTTTTTTTCTTTTCTTTTCTTTGTTTTCTTTTTTTTCAATTATTTATAATTTGTCAATCACGGTCGGTATCCAACAATTCACATTGGGTGGACAAACGAACGGTAAATAGGCTCAACAGAGCTACTAAGGGTGATAATTAGGTAAACAAACAATCAGGTATAAGGGATATCCTAATGCCTTTATCATTTACGTGCACATGTCAAACCACAATCTCAGCATGTATCAAATCGCACAAGTTCTAACACAGAATAACATGCGGCCTTCTCTCAACAAATGAATTCAATATGTAATATCATTCTATCATTCTACAGGCTCAAAATTCTCACCAAGAAAGGGTAAAAAGGCTGCCGACACGTAGCATATGCAATCTAAAGTATGTTACCCCTAAATAGACATCTCTTTTCAATTCTTTTAACTAAAAACATTTGTCAAACCTACTCTCATGAAACTTAAAGGAACGACCATGACAAGGGACTATGTTAGTTTACTACCGGCAAGGAACCCATTAGTGATTGAACGTCCGGTTTTCATATCCATTTAGTTCACTGAAGGCGATGAAATTCTTTAAAATTTTCAAATTTTTTTTTCAGTTTTCATCGTTTTCAATCATTTTCCAACCTCTTTCAAACTCTGTCCCAAACCTTCCCTTCCCGGGTTTCCATATCCCCACACTTGGGCGACATTGTCCCCAATGTATCGTGCTTTTCAAACAAAACCCGAGAATACCAACTAACAAACCTCATGAGCTACCATTCCTAAAACAAATAATTTAACACATTCCCTGTCACACCCCCAAAATCCACAAGCGGAGTATAACCGCAGGAGGCGTGACTGACCAGGATCCAGCCACCAATCATATTGAACAGTCATAATCATAAAGCAATTTATCAAAATACGATTCGTGGCAATTAAAGTCCACGATTAAGTCTAAAGTTTCAAAACATCATAAAAGGAAATAACGGAAGCATAGTTTCAACAGTTAACTCAAAAGTCCAAGTTTAAATTTATTTAAAACCCAACACGGGTTAAAGCGACCACTACACTCCTCAAGACACAAGCTCCTGCCTTCAAGGATTACCTACAAAGCATGCAGTAGGGTGTCAACATAAGGTTGGCGAGTTCACTAGTTGTCCAGTTTTAATTTCATAAAACTTGCTTAAGTACTAGAGTTGTTAAATTTCCAATTTATATCATGTCATGAGGAGCTACCTCATATGTAAGCTACTAAACTTCCATGATCATACCGAAACTATCGCACTTAAGTTGTTGTTATTGCCATGTTTTTCAATGTCTGTCATCATTGACAGTTGCCAAGGACCTATTAGTTCACGCCCGTCCACTCAAGGACCTGTGTGAGGTTAGTGAGACCTAAATAGCGCTATTTAACTAATATCCCGTTCGCCAGGCCAGGCGACTAATTGGTATAGTAAAGTAGGGACTTGTGATAGAGTTCCGTTTAGTAGGCTTGTGCATGAAATATAATTAATATTTACTAAGTGTCCCGCACAAGGGGGAAACGTTACCCGTATCCCACACAAGGAGATATTATTACCCGTATCCCGCACAAGGAGATAACGTCGTTTATTTCATTCACAATCACCAGGAATACATGCTTTAGTTAAGTGCGTGAACTCACCTTGGTTTGCTCGACAGTTTGTTTACTTTGTTTTTAACAATTGCTCAACCACGTCCTATTATAATTATTAAATTTAATCAGATTCGCGTTTAGCTAGCACCACATTTAGTCATCACGTATCTAACACATCATCACGTAACTAATACATCACATTTAGAAATTACATATCACATTTAGCTACAAGTGGGTCATGACAATTAAATCCCAATTCTGGTGTATATATAAAAAAACATAATGATCATACTTAGCAAACGGTTTTTTGTGGGTGTGTGGTTCTCAATTAGATGGCCTACAACGGTTGGGTGGGGCCCAACAAGACCTTACGGACCAACATAATTTGGGAGGTGTGAGACCCAAAAGTTTGATAGCCCAAATATTTATTATGCAATCAAGTTGGTAGTGTGTGATCCTTATATTTTGGGAATATGGGAGTGGCCCTCCTACCCACCATTGTGCAGCCAAAACAACTTCTCAATCTTACATCATGGATCCATCTGAAAAAAGACAAACATCATTTCATATAATAATTTGAACCACCCAACACATTTAAGTTGTACCCTATGCTTGTAAAGTTGTACATTTCCATGAAAACACAACATCAACATTCAAATGTCTTCATCATTCCTATCTCTAAAACAAACATTATTCTTACTCCTTAATCTGGTCGAAATAATCAGAATCACTATTATAACAAACAAGCAGGTACATCACCTTCTTTATTACTACAACCAACAAGACTATCTTCATCATAAACATTCACATATCAAGTAACCATTCTTCATAAACAATCAACAGAAAAATTATCATTTCATAGTTCAAATATTCAGTTGTGCATGACCAGGTTGTACATAGAGCATTCAGGTTTGTACACTTCACAAAATCTAGCATCACCTACTTTGGTTATCATTTAAACGAGTAGCGCCTATCACACAGATTCATCGTCTTTAAAATCATCACTTTTATCTATCATTCATTCCAAATCATTCACATTATGAGAATATAACAGTAGATTCTCTCATTTTAGAAATCGTTTACTAATTCAAACTACTGTTTCATCAATAACAACCCACCTTTTTTTATATATTTAACACACATAACCATTTAAATTCAGTCCACAGAAGTCATTTACGTTTTCGTCAATTGAAGTAGTGAACGTTCTAACCTGGGTTCAATGTGTGCGAGAAGAAATGGAGTTCCGAGTGGGGTTGCGAGTTGTCGTCGAGTTATCGGACCGTACAGTAGATCAATGTCGGAGAGAATGGAGAGGGATGCGGTTGTCGGAAACTTGATCGGAATAAAAAAAGGGGTGAACGGAGGTGTTGCAGGTTTTGGATCGAAGGAGAAGGGATTATGGTGAGAGGGAGAGAGTGGCGTATTGGGATTGTTGTGGATAAAACATTCCTTTGACGGCTGATGATTTCAAAATATTCTATTTGTTGGCTGCCGTACATATATATCCACAAATAGGGTAGAGGTGTAAGGACCTTTGGGCTTCCTTTGGGCCAGGGTTTCAGGCGTGCGGCCCAAGGGAGGATTTAAGGTGGGAGCACAAGCTCTTTTAATACTACATATCCTAACATAGATATGTATTATTTGGTTCAAGTCATTATAAGGTAATTCCCGCTCGTTAAATTCATATAGAAAATTTTATAATTCATACTAATAAACATCAAATCAAAAATTCAGTTCACATAAATTAAATAAGACTCTCAGTTTGGAAATAGAACGTGCGGGTAAAACCCGAAGTGTCACATTATCCCCATGTTGCAAGAACTTTTGTCCCGAAAGTTAGAGCGTAGCCACTGACGAGCTAATGTGTTTCAATGTTTCCGCGAGGTGTTACATGATCCCCCTGTAGGTTTGGAATTTCGTCCCAAATTTCTGTTGTAGCCTCAGGGTTGGGAGCTTTGTTTGCAAACAGTTGGGGATACTTGCGCTTCATCTGGTCTTCTCGTTCCCAGGTAAACTCTGGGCCACGGCGTGAGTTCCAACGAACTCGAACAAGAGGTATTCCGGTACGCTTGAGAACTTTAACGTCTCGGTCTGTAATCTCTACAGGTTCCTCGAAGAATCGCAACTGATCATCGATAGTGAGTTCCTTGAGAGGAACTATGAGGGTCTCATCTGATAGACACTTCTTCAGATTCGACACATGGAATACGTTGTGAACTCCGTTGAGTTCTTCAGGTAGGTTCAGTTTGTAAGCCACCTTGCCTATTTTCTCAATGATCTCGAAAGGTCCAACATATCGCGGGTTAAGTTTGCCTCGTTTACCAAAACGAACTACGCCTTTCCAAGGTGAGACTTTAAGTAGCACTCGATCCCCAACCTGGAACTCGAGTGGTTTCCTACGCTTAGCGGCGTAGCTTTTCTGACGGTCACGAGCTGCCGCCATTCGTTGACGTATTTAGGAAATCTTTTCTGTCGTGTCGATGATGAGTTCTGGGCCAGTGATTTGGCTGTCACCAACTTCTGCCTAGCATAAGGGTGATCGGCATTTTCGTTCGTACAATGCCTCGAATGGAACAGCCTGGATACTGGTGTGGTAACTGTTGTTATACGAAAACTCCACTAACGGGAGATGTTTTTCCCAGTCGTTACCAAAGTCGATCACACATGCCCTAAGCATTTCTTCAAGGGTTTGGATGGTGCGTTCAGACTGCCCATCCGTTTGCGGGTGATACGTTGTGCTCATGTCTAAGCGTGAGCCAAAGGATTTGTGCATAGCTTGCCACAACTCAGAGGTAAAACGTGAGTCACAATCAGAGATGATGGAGGTTGGCACCCCGTGCCTTGATACTACTTCCTTTAGGTAGATGTCTGCTAGAGTAGAAAACTTATCCGTTTCCTTGATAGCCAGAAAATGCGCAGACTTGGTCAGTCGAACCACGATCACCCAAATGGTATCGTTTCCGCGTTGAGATCTAGGCATGCCAGTAACGAAATCAATGGAAATTTGCTCCCATTTCCATGTCGGTATCTCTGGTTGTTGAAGTAGGCGCTGATGGTTTCTGGTACTCGATTTTGACTCTCGCACAAGTCAAACATTTACTAGCGTAGGTTGCTATGTGGGCTTTCATACTAGGCCACCAATACGTAGCTTTTAGATCATGGTACATCTTATCAGAACCAGGATGTACTGAGTAACGAGACTTGTGTGCTTCATCCATCACAAGCTCACGTAGATTACCATAAAATGGAACCCAGATGCGCCATGTCACGTAGTAAGCGTCGTCTTCCTTTTGTTCTAACCGTCTCTTCGACCCTCGCAGGGACTCAGCTCTGATGTTCTCTGCTTTCAATGATTCAATCTGAGCTTCTCGTATCTGAGTAGGAAGACTAGAGTGGATGGTAAGTTGTAACGCACGTACCCACTTAGGTTTATTCTCCTTTCGACCGAGGGCGTCGGCCACAACATTGGCCTTACCCGGATGGTACTTGATCGCGCATTCGTAATCATTCAGGAGTTCGACCCATCGATGCTGTCGCATGTTCAACTCCTTCTGTTCAAGGATATGCTGGAGACTCCTGTGATCGGTGTAAATGGTGCACTTGGTACCGTACATGTAATACCTCCATATCTTGAGTGCAAAAACAACAGCTCCCAGCTCCAGATCATGAGTAGTGTAGTTCCTTTCGTGAACCTTGAGTTGGCGTGATGCATAAGCAATGACTTTATCCCGTTGCATCAACACACAACCAAGTCCTTGGATCGACGCGTCGCAATAAACCACAAAATCGTCGGTGCCTTTAGGTAACGAGAGAATAGGAGCGCTACAAAGTCTCTCATTTAAGTGCTGAAATGCGGATTCCTGTGCATCACCCCAATGATAGGTGACACCCTTCTGGGTCAGTGAAGTGAGAGGTTGCACAATCTTCGAGAAATCCTTGATGAATCTTCTGTAGTAACCTGCCAAACCCAAGAATTGGCGGATTTATGTTGGTGTACGGGGCGCGGGCCAGTTCTTGATCGAATCAACCTTGGATGGATCCACATGAATCCCATCCTTATTTACCACATGGCCGAGGAAATGGACTTCACGAAGCCAAAAGTCGCATTTCGAGAACTTGGCCTAGAGCTATTCGTTTCGGAGGAGTTCTAGGATAAGACGCAGGTGTTGCTCATGTTCCTCTTGGCTCTTAGAGTAGATCAGAATATCGTCAATGAAAATGATAATGAATTTATCGAGATAGGGTTTACACACTCGGTTCATAAGATCCATGAAAACTGCAGGCGCGTTTGTCATTCCAAAAGGCATGACAAGAAATTCATAGTGACCATAACGTGTTCTGAAAGCAGTTTTTGAGATGTCCTCATTGCGGACTCTCAACTGATGATATCCCGATCACAGATCGATTTTAGAGTAAAAACTCGACCCTTGCAACTGATCGAATAGGTCGTCAATGCGCGGGAGTGGATAGCGGTTCTTGATAGTCACTTTGTTCAGCTCGCGATAATCGATGCACATGCGAAAAGTGCCGTCCTTCTTTTTGACAAAAAGTACTGGGGCTCCCCAAGGTGACGAGCTATGACGAATAAAACCTTTATCCAACAGTTCCCGCAGTTGTGTAGAAAGTTCTTCCAGTTCGGTTGGGGATAGACGATAAGGTGCACGAGCTATGGGCGTCGCTCCAGGAGTTAGCTCGATTTGAAATTCAACTTGATGGTGAGACGGGAGACCAGGTAATTCCTCAGGGAATACCTCAGGAAAGTCGCGTGCAACGGGAAAATCTTCAATCTTCCTTTCTTTCACTAGGGTGTCAGTAACGAGTGCTAGGATAGCGGTATGGCCCTTTCGTAAACACTTCTGTGCTTTTAAGAGCGAGATGACGCCAGTGACAGCCCCAATTTTGTCACCTTGAACGATAAGAGGTTCACCAAGAGGACGAGGAATACGAACAACTTTCTCTTGACAGAGTATTTCTGCTCGATGTTCGGATAACCAATCCATACCAATTATGACGTCAAAGCTTCCAAGAATGATGGGAAAAAGATTGACGAGAAAAGTCTGACTAGATAATACGAGTTTACAATTGTTGATAACATGTGAGATCTCGATGTTTCTTCCGTTAGCTAATTTGACGATGTGCTTAGAGTTTAAAAGTGTTGGCACAGGCTTAAGCATCTTTCTAATACGTAGTGATACATAGCTAGCATCGGCTCCCGAATCAAACAATACCGAAACATAACGATCATCAAGTAGAAACTTACCCGCTACAACGTTTGGATCATTCTTTGCTTCACCAGCTCCTAACACAAAGACTCTTCCCCATTGCACCGTTTCCACCATTGTTGTTGTTGTTCCCAGCGCCCTGATTGTTGTTGTTTTGATTCAGTTGGGGGCAGTTTTTCTTGATATGCCCCTCTGCTCCGCACTGATAGCATCCTTGATTGTTTGCTTGTTGTTGTTGCTGATGCGGTCGATTCTGCTTGGCCGGGTACTGGCTTCTGCATTCCCTTGCTTCATGACCTAGCTTATTGCATCACTGGCAGCGATTCTTTTCACACAACCCACTGTGGTGTCGACCACATTTGTTACACTTGGGGTGGTTTCCCTGATAGCCACCCTGTTGCTGCGGACCTTTGTTGTTTTCAGTCTTTCTTTGCTGAGCTGGGGCTTGAGTAGGGTTAGTATTTTTACCCTGATTACCTTCCCACTTGCGTTTGTTGTCAACAGAAGTTTCGACAGTAGCACTGATCCTTTTGGGCAGCTTGCCCTGCTCCACAGCCTGATCTGTGAGTCGATAAGCCAGACGAATAACCTGCTGGATTATGGTGAGATTAGCGGAAGTCACATGACTTTGGATTTCTGGAACTAGACCCTTGAGATAGAGCTCGATTCTTCGGTAAGCAGGCCGGGACATGTTGGGGCAAAGAGCAGCATAGTCGTTGGATTTCTTGGTGTACGTCTCGATTTCTGATCCAACCATCTTCAACTCGAAGTACTCGTTCTCGAGCTTCTGAATGTCATCTCTGTGACAATACTCTTCCTTGATAAGATTCTTGAAGTCATCCCAAGAAGTAGCATTGGCAGTCTCCAAACCGAGCATCTGAATTTGTGTTTTCCACCATGAAAGTGCATTTCCCTCCAAGGTACCAGTAGCAAAATTCACCCAGTTAGCAGTGGGACATTCGCACACAGTGAACACAGATTCAGCCTTTTCGATCCAGTGCAGAAGACCAATGGCACCTTCAGTGTCGTTGAAAGGAAGAGGTTTACAATCCATGAAAGTTTTGAAAGTACAAACACGTGGCTGAGGGGGTGCAGGGTGCACGGCTGCGTAAAACGAAGTAAACAGGTTAAAGAACGATGAGACGATACAAGAGTATGATCAAATCATCCTAGAACGACCAATTTACCTCCAGGGTGAGCTAGAAAAGCCGCAGCCACAGTGTTGATCAAGTTCGTAAACTGCTCCTGAGTCATGTTGACGTTGCCTCTTCCGCGTCCGCTCATTGTCTTCATATCCAGAAAACACAGTATGAGAATGACGTCGTAGTATCGTAAGAATAAGTAGGAGGAGGATTGACCATCATACACAAGTTCACACATACATATACACTCGTATATATAACTAAGCATACCAGTACATATAACACCACATATGTACTAAACAAGTAACAAGTAAACACATGCCCGAGCTATGAAGTCTAAGGCGTTGAGCTTTGCGCTTAGAGTGTAGTGTCGTTGCGAGTCGTTTTGGTACAAAAATGGGTTATAGTTTGGTTTTTCCCAAAACGACTTTTCTTTTCAAAACCGAGTTCACTATAACCAATGGCTCTGATACCAATCTGTCAGACCCCCAAAATCCACAAGCGGAGTATCACCGCAGGAGGCGTGACTGACCAGGATCTAGCCACCAATCATATTGAACAGTCATAATCATAAAGCAATTTATCAAAATACGATTAGTGGCAATTAAAGTCCACGATTAACTCTAAAGTTTCAAAACACCATAAAAGGAAATAGCGGAAGCATAGTTTCAACGGTTAACTCAAAAGTCCAAGTTTAAATTTATTTAAAACCCAACACGGGTTAAAGCGACCACTACACTCCTCAAGCCACAAGCTCCTGCCTCCAAGGATTACCTGCAAAGCATGCAGTAGGGTACCAACATAAGGTTGGCGAGTTCACAAGTTGTCCAATTTTAATTTCATAAAACTTGTTTAAGTACTTGAGTTGTTAAATTTCCAATTTATATCATGTCATGAGGAGCTACCTCATATGTAAGCTACTAAACTTCCATGATCATACCGAAACTATCGCACTTAAGTTGTTGTTATTGCCCCGTTTGTCAATGTCTATCATCATTGACAGTTGCCAAGGACCTATTAGTTCACGCCCGTCTACTCAAGGCACGGTGTGAGGTTAGTGAGACCTAAATAGCGCTATTTAACTAATATCACGTTCGCCAGGCCAGGCGACTAATCGGTATAGTAAAGTAGGGACTTGTGATAGAATTCCGTTTAGTAGGCTTGTGCATGAAATATAATTAATATTTACTGAGTGTCCCGCACAAGGGGGAAACGTTACCCGTATCCCACACAAGGAGATATTATTACCCGTATCCCGCACAAGGAGACAACGTCGTTTATTTCATTCACAATCACCAGGAATACATGCTTTAGTTAAGTGTGTGAACTCACCTTGGTTTGCTCGGCAGTTTGTTTACTTTGTTTTTAACAATTGCTCAACCACGTCCTATTATAATTATTAAATTTAATCAGATTCACGTTTAGCTAGCACCACATTTAGTCATCACGTATCTAACACATCATTACGTATCTAATACATCACATTTAGAAATTACATATCACATTTAGCTACAAGTGGGTCATGACAATTAAATCCCAATTCTGGTGTATATATAAAAAAAAATATATAATGATCATACTTAGCAAACGGTTGTTTGTGGGTGTGTGGTTCTCAATTAGATGGCCTACAACGGTTGGGTGGGGCCCAACAAGACCTTACGGCCCAACATAATTTAGGAGGTGTGAGACCCAAAAGTTTGACAGCCCAAATATTTATTATGCAATCAAGTTGGTAGTGTGTGATCCTTATATTTTGGGAATATGGGAGTGGCCCCCATACCCACCATTGTGCAGCCAAAACAACTTCTCAATCTTACATCATGGATCCATCAGAAAAAGACAAACATCATTTCATATAATAATTTGAACCACCCAACACATTTAAGTTGTACCCTATGCTTGTAAAGTTGTACATTTCCATGAAAACACAACATCAACATTCAAATGTCTTCATCATTCCTATCTCTAAAACAAACATTATTCTTACTCCTTAATCTGGTCGAAATAATCAGAATCACTATTATAACAAACAAGCAGGTACATCACCTTCTTTATTACTACAACCAACAAGACTATCTTCATCATAAACATTCACATATCAAGTAACCATTCTTCATAAACAATCAACAGAAAAATTATCATTTCATAGTTCAAATATTCAGTTGTGCATGACCAGGTTGTACATAGAGCATCACCTACTTCGGTTATCATTTCATAGTTCAAATTATCATTTCATAGTTCAACTCTAGCATCACCTACTTCGGTTATCATTTAAACGAGTAGCGCCTATCACACAGATTCATCGTCTTTAAAATCATCACTTTTATGAGAATATAACAGTAGATTCTCTCATTTTAGAAATCGTTTACTAATTCAAACTACTGTTTCATCAATAACAACCCACCTTTTTTTATATATTTAACACACATAACCATTTAAATTCGGTCCACAGAAGTCATTTACGTTTTCGTCAATTGAAGTAGTGAACGTTCTAACCTGGGTTCAATGTGTGCGAGAAGAAATGGAGTTCCGAGTGGGGTTGCGAGTTACCATCGAGTTATCGGACCGTACAGTAGACCAATGTCGGAGAGAATGGAGAGGGATGCGGTTGTCGGAAACTTGATCGGAATAGAAAAAGGGGTGAACGGAGGTGTTGCAGGTTTTGGATCGAAGGAGAAGGGATTAAGGTGATAGGGAGAGAGTGGCGTATTGGGATTGCTGTGGATAAAACATTCCTTTGACGGCTGATGATTTCAAAACATTCTGTTTGTTGGCTGCCGTAAATATATCCACAATTAGGGTAGAGGTGTAAGGACCTTTGGGCTTCCTTTGGGCCAGGGTTTCAGGCGTGCGGCCCAAGGGAGGATTTAAGGTGGGAGCACAAGCTCTTTTAATACTACATATCCTAACATAGATATGTATTATTTGGGTCAAGTCATTATAAGGTAATTCCCGCTCGTTAAATTCATATAGAAAATTTTATAATTCATACTAATAAACATCAAATCAAAAATTCAGTTCACATAAATTAAATAAGACTCTCAGTTCGGAAATAGAACGTGCGGGTAAAACCCGAAGTGTCACATTCCCTAACACATAATAGTTCAACACCACCAATTACAAAAACACACATAAAAGAACATGATCACCAGGCAACAAACTAAGATAAAGGGAAGAGTACATGTACTTGATCTAATGAAACCTCCCCACACTTGTCTGCTGCCATGGTGAAAAACAAAGGACACTGACACACAAACTCGGGTTGCCTCCCGAGAGCGCTAAGTTTATGGGTCTTCAACCAGACCGTACCTGACGTTCGTTCATGGGGTTCGAAGTGAACATTTACCAACTGATTTTCCTGCATATGCTCGGTAATTGACATTCCAAATTCATGTCCTCTCTTCTGCCAACAATATTTGTCGAATCAAATCGGAACAAGTGAAATCCACATTTCCCTACCGAATTTCCAAGGTGTGCTCGATTGTTGACATGTCGAGTCTTCACCTTCTTTCCTATCATGAGTACGTCTGTTGGATCATTGTATAGCCACTTCAATATACCTTCTCCGAGGTTTTCTCTACTCACCTTTCTCTTATTCCCGCTCGAGCCATCATCCCCGACTTTGTTAGTTGGAGTAATCAAAATATGTTGCGATTCGGGATAAACTCGGACTACATCAGTCTCTAGTTCTTAAATAGGTGCTGAGTCTTCATGTAGGTTTAAACTTATAACTTCAAGTTCATGAAGAATTTCAACCTCTTCTTTCTCTTCATCAACCAAAACTGGTATTTCTTATGTTTCTTCAACAAATACAGGCATGGATGTGGTATTATCCTTCACAGCCTTCAATGTTGCAATTTGTTCGTCTATTCGATTCGATCGTTGGACTATAGCCTCAGTTCTCGACCTGCTCTCTTGTACCATATCCATCATGATATCCATGATTTCATCAAGTTTAGAATTTTGGTGTTTACCTAGACAATCATTTTGACTTTCGTAATGCTGATCTGAACTCCCTTGGCAATTACCATGATTACACCATTGATTTCGCATATTAAAATCATTGTATGTTGACTCAGAGTAGTCATGGTAACGACCATTATAATCTTCTTGGTATCTTGAGAAGGGCACCACCTCGGATTCGTAATCATCATAAACCAAATTTTGCTCAAACTTGTGGTTGACATTTGACTGATAGTGTCCCTGATATGAAGGTGCCTTATACCCAGACATCAATTTTTCTTTCCAAAACACTGGGTCCGTCCAAAACACTAGGCAATCTTCATGTATGTGAATTTTCCCACAACAAGGGCATGACTGATGAGCTCTATCCATGATCCAAATATTTCACTTCCTGCACAAACAAACTAACATACCCGCGTAGAAAACTAACATAAAAAAAAACTAAAACTAAAAGAAATATTTTTGGATTTTTGGTTTTTTCTAATTTTTTTTAATTTTATTAAGAAAAACAACTTACTTAACACTAAGCGCACCGACTCCCCGGCAACGGCACCATTTTGATTGATGTCGTAAGGTCGGTCAAAAATATGTTTAAAAAGTGTCCTATTCACCTTTTACTAGTAAAGGGAAAGTAGGGTGTCGAATCCACGGGGAATCAGTGGAAAGTATGAAAGCTCGTTGTTTATGACAATTATCTAAATTAAAACTAATTGCTTTTTGCAAATTAAGAGAGTTATTAGAAAAAAAAAATGTAATTAATGTGGTTGTAAACAATTGTGAGAAAAAGGACCAATCTCCGGGTTTTCAGGTTGTGTAGAAACACGGGTAACCTAATTACTACCAATTGGAAATCACGTAGACATGATTTGCTAACTACTTGTTTTAATAAATAATTAACAGATAATATATTTGATTGCAATGATCCACGATCGAAACCGAAAGTTTGATGCAACTGAATAGTAACCTAATTAATTACTGGTCCTAGATTTCATAAACATAAACAAGTTCAATGGTTAACTGTAACACCCCAACCCCGCTAGGGCTGACGTGTCACTCTTACAGATATCAAAACTAAAAACCAATCCATAACATTAAATAAAATATCCTAATTACATTTATTACATTACTGAAATGAAGAATCTTGACCAGCAACTTTCTAACGCTCCTCACTGAAATCCCAGATCATCCCATGTTACCTGTAAAACAAATAGGGAAAAAAACACAAAGAAAAATACGCCTGAGCCAAAAATTGCTCAGTAACGGAGAAATCAACAGTACAAGAAAAGTCATATCAGTGGAAGCAAAACACAACATAACATAACTGAGACATAACTAAAACGATTACTGACACGAGTACTAAAAATAGATGAAGACACTAGACTGATACAAAAACTGATACACAAACCGATCTGAACTGTAACGGAAATTGATATGGAAACAAAAGTCGTTCAGATGAATAACCAATATCGAACCCGACACAAAACCTCTGTAGAGAATTGATACATGGTTGACCATGATGATTAAAACCATTTTTTTTTATAAATGAACTCATTTTAGAACATTCTTTAATAATGCTAACATTTTTTTTATACGAGAGGCAAAACTATATTCTTTTATTGAATGTTTGAATCTTATCAAAATATAATAATTTATCGTACTTCATAGTAAATCATAATTAGACAAAATAACTAATTTTCTAACACTGAAAAGTTAAATTTAAGAAATAGAATATATCAAATAACTTGGTTTTCAAAACGTAATACTTATGATAATTTTGTAAACCGACATGGGAAACCGATACCGAGACAAAAACAAAAACAAAAACATTGACCGAAACATTTTAAATACGGTTTAAAAATCCTATAACGTTTAAAAGAAACGAACATTCAAAAATATAATTTTTTTAATAAATATTTGGATTAAAATTACTATCTATTAATTTGTCATATTTCAAAAGTTACTATTTAATCAAGATAATTGTTTTCATAGCTTTGGAGATTATATTTATAGTACAAAATAAATTAGAGAACCTGAGTTTAAAAGTGTAATAATTTAATCCTTACATAGTTTCTTGAATTGATTGGGACAATCGACATGAAACAAAGACATGATTCGATGACAAATATAGAACAGACCTTAGATTAAATACTAAACAAAGATTCTGACGGATACAAACTAAATGTATAACACGAAATCTGAATCCAAGTCGAATCTGAATCCAAGTCGAATCGATACTAAGACGGAAGTGACACAAACCGATACAGATACTGAGTCAAAACACATATAACCAATACATAACAGAATCAAATACTGAACATATCAGAAACATAATCCGGTACACAATCAGAACCATAATCAGAGTACGTATAATCAGATGCACACATAACTTTTCATAACATAATCAGAAACAGAACATACTCAAATACTGAAACATATACTAACTTACACGACAGATATATCAATAAAATAAGTCGTGTAACACAGAAGCACCCAGAGCCAGAAACAGAGGGGCACACAGGTAGCTACTCTATGCACCAATGAGATGGTGAGTGTGGCGTGCACCCATTATTCCATCCCCCAGAAGTCAGAAGTCAGAAACAGAACTAGGATCGATCCATACGCCTCTAAGGGGCCAAGGTGCTACACAAGCACAAGTCAGAGACGCCGTGATTTTGCTTACGCACTATCATGGAAAGTGTTCATGTCGTTGACGCCCAAACGACAAGTCAGAAACGCTCGGGTGACAGAGTACAAAAGCTTAGGTCATGTAAATAATTTACCGACAACTAAAATTAATTACCAACAGGAGCATGCGACCATAAGTACAAGTCTGAGGTATGGCATGCTATAACATACTAATAATCAAAACAGACGATACCAACATAACGAGAGCTAACAGACAATTTCCGAAAGATGTAAAATGTATCAGAATAACATAACGAAGACTGACCAACTGTAATGAAATCCGTACTACAAAGTAATGGATACAAAGTTATACTATGATGAAGAGGAAACGGAATCCGTACCTTAATTCAGCAAAGCAAAGCAAATAAACATGTCGTCTTCAAATAATCAATAACCTATAATCCCGTTATATCCCAAATCAATTTTATGAAAGTTCATTTACGAGGCGTTTGTTAAGAAATTTCCGGCGACAAGAATTTGAATCTTTGCGGTTAACCATTAATATTATGCATTTATTTTATTTTAACGTTTAGAGTGATAAAAAATATCACTTATAAAATAACATTAAGACGCTTCGTTTATCGCTTTTAACACCAATATATAATAATCCTGATTCTAAATAACATATAACTATAAAGTGTTTATAATATAAATACTGAATTATAAGAATATATATTTTAATGAAATAACCAATTCGATTTGCTATGATGGAGAAAATTAAAACTCCATCACATTTGCAAAACCTTATTATTGTATTTATATAATCTTATTATTGCTTTACACATAAACACAAATCACACTAAGACTTTATTAGTGTTTTACACAAAAACACAGATCACATGCAAGCAACACACAAAAGAAAATAATAACAAAACTCACACACACAACACGCGCATACGTACACACACCATGACACCCTAATTTACATATCACACACATATACACATAACTGCAAACACGCACATACACAAAACAAAATTACTAAATTTATTTCTTCGCTTTCATTTTGATGTCGCCGGAAAACTCGAGATCGCCAACATGTATTTGAACCAATTAATCATAAAGAAACAAAAGGCAAAAAGCATGACGGCTACCTGGATAAACGAGTGAACCGAACAGATTAGGGTGGCGCAGGTTACGAGCAATCGAAAACGAGTCAAGGTGACGGAGATAGACAATAATAGCAAAAGAGACGGCAACGGCGATGACCGCTGTCAAACATAATTTTAGAATGAGAACATGACGGAGAATAAGTACTATGGCGGAGTTCGTTTGTTACCTGGTTCATGGTGACCAACAATGGCGTGTGGTCACGACGGAATAATAACGGTGGTGTAGGGTTGTCGGTGTTTTCTGTTCTTAGTGTGTCAGCACAGTTGATTGAACGGAACACGTGCAGCAGGTCTCCAGTTGAGAGACGGTGGCTTGTTGAGTGGCTTCGACTTGAGTTGAGTAGCGATTGCGGGTCGGCCGATGTATCAGCACAAAAGAGGGCAGAAACGGTAGTGGTATACACTGGTTTGGTACTGATGCGACGGTGATGAAACCGCGGCGTAGCAATCGGAACCATGGCGGCAAGTGGGGGTGATTCTAGTGAACAAGACTAAGTTCAGTGGTGACGTTGCGGTGGTTTGTACGATACAATGGGAAAACTCCAACATGATAGAGGATTATCGAAACCAAAGAGCGATGGGATGCGATGACAATGGTTTGAGAAGAGTTGATTGGTCAGTTGTAGCCGAGATGGTCGGCGGTTTAATTCGAGTATATAACTATTCCAAAAATTGAGTGAGATACGACTTTGGAAGGTGATACAGTATTTTAATACATATTGGTGATACTTTGGAAGGTGATACAATATCATTCCATATTGGTGGTATTTTAATAACTTACTAGTTTAAAACCCCGTGTATTACACGGGTTGCATAAATATAATTTTATATAATAAATAACAAAAGATATATTTTAAAAAAATTCGTATATTGCACGTGTTAAATAAAATATAATGTCATATGTTAATACAAACAGTCATCAAAATTTATCTTTTTAAAACAGATTTAGTTAAATTGATGTTTAATATTATCATTATTATTAATATTATTATTATTATTTAATAAAAGAGATAAATAAAAAATAAGGGTGAGAAATTACCAGAGAACGACACGTGTCCAAAAAGGATTTTTGTTTATTAGTATAGAATAACTAATTTTTTGTTTTAAATTGCAAAAGATGAGAACTTTTGAAATAGAAGTGAAAAATCATATTAATCAAAGGGGTTAAATTACCAAAGATTGAAGCTTTAGACTTAAATTGCCAAAGATTGAAACTTTAGAGTTAAAAAAGAAATAAATTAAACAAAAGAGATAAACAGATTTAGTTAAATTGATGTTTAATATTATCATTATTATTATTATTTAATAAAAGAGATAAATAAAAAATAAAGGTGAGAAATTACCAGAGAACGACACGTGTCCAAAAAGGATTTTTGTTTATTAGTATAGAAAGATATTGAAATCTTATCAGATAGATTTGGTTAGATATTATCATAATTGTAGGGGAATGATCCACCAAAAAGGGAATTTTGCTAGCCTAAGAAGGAT
This sequence comes from Helianthus tuberosus, assembly GCA_030545235.1. Taxonomy (NCBI): domain Eukaryota; kingdom Viridiplantae; phylum Streptophyta; class Magnoliopsida; order Asterales; family Asteraceae; genus Helianthus; species Helianthus tuberosus. Next base: position 22,448,550 of record CM060371.1, read on the forward strand.
TGTGATGATAACATGTGGCACTCCTAATAAGTAGGAATGAAGGGCATTTTGGTCCTTATAAGTAGGAGTAAAAATGACATGTGGCAACCCTTTTGTTTTTTAAAAATACAACAAAAAATTCTAGCACAAAAAATCTAGTACAAAAAAATCTAGCACAAAAAATGTAGTACAAAAAAATATAGCACACAAAAAATCTAGTACAAAAAAAATATAGCACGAAAAAATTCTGCAAAAAATGTAGTACAAAAAATTAAGAAAAAAAATTCAGCACAAAAAATTTAGCAAAAAAATATAGTACAAAAACCCAGCACAAAAAAATGTTATACAACATAGAAATACAACACATTTTAGTGGGTTTTTTTAGTTTTCATATTTTATATAGCAATATGGTACTCAAATTAAAGATAAAAAAAACTCAATTTTACGGTGAAATTTTTATGAAAAAATAATGTCGTATAAAAAAGTTATGAACGTTTAAAAAATGAGGGTGGAATATGCATGTGCCTTGCATGTGGAGAGAGAAAGTCCATAAATATGATTTTTCCCAAGATACCCCTGCACTCCTCCTTTTTCCTACACTTTCATCTTAACCATTGATTTGAAAAATGAATGGTTAAGATTACTTCTCATCCTACTTAGGCAAAATAAACTTTTTATTTGATCTTACCCCATTATTGTAATCTATTTATATTATTATTGTAATTTAATAAAGGAAAATATAAAATCTTGTCTTCCGTTCAATGCATGAAAGTTAAACAAAACAAAAATCCATATAACTTGCAAGATTTAGCCTATCAAATATACTAATTAAATAGGCCAATTGGATTTTAACACCTTTAACTTTGAAAAATTGGCCGATAACACCCGCAACTAACACTTTGATCTGTGACACCCCAAACTTTTAATTTTGTTTGTCATTTCACCACTCAGTTAAAAAATGACTAACTGAGTTAGTCATCCTTCCTAGCTGGCATCCTACGTGGACTATTTTTGTCAATGTGGCACATTCATGGATATAAAACCTCACTTCATTTGCAACATTTGGAGAAAACACTAAATCTCCGGTTTCGCCCTGCCTCTGTTTCGCCCTCATCTCCGGTGGCCGGAGGTTCCGGCGACGAGTCCAGGAGGTGCCGACCGTCGTTCCTGTTGTCGATCGAGATGTTTCCCGGTGGAACAAGCCCCCAATTTTTAGCTTCATTAAAACGGAGCACCCTAACCGATCCGTAAACGGAGCACCCTAACCGATCCGTAATGCATTGCAGGGCAAATCCAATTGGCCTATTTTAATTACTGTAATTGAACAAAAACACATAAAAAGAGAAGAAACCCTAACCGATCCGTTAAAGTTCAATGATTAAATTAACCAGCTATAACCATGGGTAGAACTGAACGATATAGGTTCAGGATCTAGATCCTTCTTCTGGTATTCACCGTAGTAAATGCAAATGAGTGACTGTAAGCCTCTGAGAAGCTTACCGTGACAGAATTTGCATCTAAGGTAGGGCGGCGAAGGGGCTAAGGAGGATATGGAGGCTTCGACGGTGGAAATGGACGGCAGATTTGTGTTGTTACGGTTGAAAGATGAAAGTCCAGCAGCTTGTTTGAAGCCGATCTGAGCTTTGTGGATGAGATCTGACGGTGTGTCGAAGTCCATTGTGGTTTGTGGATTGGTGTGAGAGTGTGTGTGTGTGTGATGAGTTTGTTGAAAAGTGGATGTGGGTTTTGCTGTTGAGAATCTCCGGTGGCGGTTGTGGTGGTGTCGTGGAGTTGAGTGTTCAGATGATGGGCTTAGGGTTACCGATGAAGATGATGATGATTCGATGGTGGTGGCTGTAAATTGGTGGTTGTGTGTAATGATAAACCAATGAAGATGATGATGATTCGATTTTGTATGGTGAACCGTTGAAGATGATGATGAACCGTTGAAGATGAAGATGATGATGATTTGATTTTGGGGTGAAGATGATGATGATGATTTTATTTTTTATATTGAGCAGGCTTTTTGATTTGGGAGATTACCTATACATATGTATATATTAATTACAGTAATTAAAATATACACATAAGTCTCCAAATAATCCACCTCATCTTGCCATTTGCTTCTTATAACATGTGTTTGCCACATCATGGGTGTCATGTAGGATTAATGATGCCAGCTAGGATGGAAGACTAACTCAGTTAGTCATTTTTTAACTGAGTGGTGAAATGACAAACAAAATTAAAAGTTTGGGGTGTCACAGATTAAAGTGTTAGTTGCGGGTGTTATCGGCCAATTCTTCAAAGTTTGAGGTGTTAAAATCCAATTGGCCAATTAAATATAATAAACCAATCTGTTTTTATTTATTTATTATATGGTTATAATTATGTTTCGAATATTACATTAACGGTTGAAGAACAATGACAACTTAGAATTTAATCCCAATTGTTGATGACAAAACCAAATAACTGATGAACAAGTATGCAAATGATAATCTAACAATTTTTAATCAAAAACAAATAAACAATAAAGATAAACTAACCGAATGATTAGTAAAATCTCAATCCAAAAGTTTGTAAAACTAAGTCAACCCGGTTCCTAACACAAACCCTAGTCCCGGAGATGATCACGGGTGGTTTAGCCGCTCATGTTCTTGATTTGATCTTCAATCTTGATGAGAAATTGCATGATTGATGATTGGTTGAGGTTTGGAACTCCAAAATTCGTTCTTGGGAAGTGGAAAACGGCTAGGGTTAATGATAATTTCGTTTGGGAAATGTTTGTGCATAAATATGGTGGAAAAACAAGAAATTCGCAAGTCAGATCTGGGATTCAGCGCCCAGTGCGCCACACTATAGTTTCCTTCTGTGGTGCGCTGAAATCAGCGCCTAGAGGCGCCGATTGCTACCGAACTTCCCGTTTTTCATATTTTGGTCTTCCAACTTGTGTGTATGCTTCCAATACTCCATAATGCTTCCCGAAAACCTTCCGTCAAGCTCCAAAAGCCATCTGTTATGCTCCGAGTACCTATAAATCAAAATCAACCCAAAGTAAACCGTTTCCATACACATAATCATGTAAAGCCTCATAATTAAACACTTTAAAACACGATTAAACACCCTCACATCAGCTATGCTGAGATGAAACAAGTTAGGAAGTCTAGAAACCCGCTAAGTAAAATCTGAGTTGTCGGAATAGTTTTGTTTATGAGACTCGCTATTTGTAATGACTGTTATTGCTTTAAATGTTAGTAGTATGGGATATTAACGTTAAATATATTGTCATTTAATAGTTGTTATGGATTCTTTTGAACAATCTGTTTCGCTCAGTGCCACGCCCCGATGATTCCGCCATCGGTTGGGGTGTGACACTGCATACGTTAAAAAACAAACACTCTTCTTCTTGCAGACTGCAGAGGTTTGGTCCACCTCTTCTTCTACAGATGTCTACAGATGTGGTCCACAGACTGCAGACATTTTACCTCTTAAAAAACAAACAACACCTTATTTTCTCTTTGTTAGAGAGATGGTGATAGATGGAAAACTCTTTATGCAATCCATTTTTACACATGATTGTGGACATCTTTACCAAGCATTGTCGTCACAACGATTTGCTGATTTATAGTCAAGCTACGAGTTGTTACCCGGCCTTAGCTTGCGTGGGAATATCAGACAGATGTTATATATGTTTAGAAATACAAGGATACAAAGTGTAATTACACTACAAGAAAAAAGGTTAATAGCGGCGACATTATTAGCGGCGACATCCAACATGTCGCCGCTATTGGTCCAATCCGCAATCCGGTATCCGATGTTCAACCATAGCCACACGATTGTCATCATCATCCAACGGCTGCAGTTCGATGATATCAATAGCGTCGACACGATCACTCAATAGCAGCGACACTATGTCGCCCCTATTGGCAGCCCGAATAAGATCAGATCAGGCGCCTTTTTTCCTTCCCTCCACCTACTTTCCCCCAAATTTTTTGCAGCTCAAATCGGTTTCCTCTCCAAAATCCGGCGAATCTCTTCATTCCTACTTCAAATCGGTTAGTTTTATGTTGATTTTTTGTTTATTTTGTTATATAGGTTGTTAATTTCTTGGTTCTTGGTGAATGTAGGTTCTCCACCGGCACCTTCTCGTCTCCACGGCCACCACCAACACCACCTCTTCTGCTCGTGCAAAATAAGGTTAGTTTATGTTTAAATTAACTTTTAAATCTGTTTTAAATCTGTTTATACATATGTTTTTTTTTTAAATCTGCTCGTGCATAAACTGTTAGAACCCTAGTTTAGTGTTTGTAATGGCAAAAGTTGCGAGTTTGTGACACGGTTATCGGTTAAATAAGTGAAACTGTTGCCGATTCAGGTTTTTATTTCTTCTTCTTCTCTATTTTCATTTATTCGCGTACATATGTTTGATTTTTATTGTTTGATTGCAGATGGTGATGGACGAGTTACTGGTGTGGATGCCACAAATTTCTTTGTTATGTCTAATCTAGCTAGACCAGATCTTAAACAGGTTTTTTGTTTATTTATGTGATTGTGCCCTAATTTTGTTGGACTTTGTTGTGTTTAAAGGAGCTGTGAATCATTGATAACCCTAGCTTGTGTGATACGTATGTTTTATCCGTGCTTGATTAGTGTTAAGTTATATGTGCTGCCGCGAAACAATGGTATCGGTTTTGGTGTTTTTGGTCATTGACTATTTGTTTTGCCAAAGTTATGTAACACGTTTGCACTTGTTTATTTGTGTTAAAAGAACTTATTGTAAAAGAACTGATGACAAATTCGGGGTTTTTTTTATCGATAAGTCGTCTCAAGGTTGAATGCTCCACTTGATGAATGTCATTTCTGTGCTAATGCTGCATTTTCTACTATGACATTAAGGTTAATTGTTTTTATATAATCACACTGTGTATCACCGATTCACCTCACTGAACTTTAGAAGATGTCAGTTCAACATGACAAGAAACCGGAACCGGGATATATGCCTAACTTCTTGATTAAATAATGTCAGTGCACAAATGTTAGATAGGATTACTTCTTTAATTTGCTGAATGTTTTCTACTCTTTTCTCATAATTTGCTGAATGTTTTCTACATCTGAATCCTGACCCGTTTATCTTTCCCGCCATGTTCATACGACTACTAAAGGTGTGGGCAATTGCAGACTCTAAATGACAGGGCTTTCTTGGCCTTAAAGAGTTTATTACTGCAATGCAGGTAATTTGTTATTTTTAGCATCATCTTCATTTTGTTATGTCCATCATGTCCCCACACATGACCTTATTTGGTGCGTTTGGTAATTGTAGCTGATTTCTATGGCACAAGCAGGACATGTACTAAGTAGCTTATTTGGTGCGTTTGATAATTACGTTGATGTCTCTACTTTTTACTTTTTTATGTTCACGCTCAAGTTCTCAACATTGATTTAGGTAATTCGCCGCTACAAACGTCACCGTCAGCATCATCTAGCTGGTCTACTTCACCAAAATCTGCAAAAAATGGTATGTGTAATGTCTTTTCTCTTCACTATGCAGAATAAGGTTTTTAAATGTGAAAATCAGATTATTACATGCTCTATGAAAGACACACCTATCTTTAAATCATAGAACACAAATATTATGTTTTTGTAAGTGCATATTATCCTTGTTCTAGAAGTAACATAGTCCTCGAATATAACATGCGTTCTTATAATCATATTTCTAATTATTTTTTATATCTCTAAAAGGAGCTCACATTGGACCTGAGCCTACCACAGATAGATTTGTTGTTATGGTATGCCTTAAAAACCCCCTTTACTTTCTTGGTATGATCACGACGATAGACTAAAACTATAATCTTTTTATACACTGTTTTTTACAGAACGGACCTGATGAAAGAAGTATTCCGGGAAATACTGTTGCTGTTCAAGCAGACATGCCGTACAGCGGTTTAACTAACTTCGGAACTGCATTTTTATCAAAGTTTGAGTGCTCTCAGATGCCACATCCTGTTAGTTATCATGACAAAACTTATTTGTGTTTGATGTGAATATACAATCATTATTTCTTCATGCTAAACCATATGTCGTGTTTTCTAATTGAAAGCTGCTGGAGCATATTACATTTTTGGACACTCCTGGAGTATTATCTGGAGAGAAACAGACGACACAAAGAAGCTACGACTTCACAGGTGTCACGTCCTGGTTTGCTGCAAAATGTGACCTAATCTTGCTTCTCTTTGATCCTCATAAACTTGATATCAGTGATGAATTTAAACGCGTTATAGCTTCCTTAAGAGGAAACGATGACAAGATACGTGTGGTCTTGAACAAGGCTGATCAAGTTGATACCCAACAAGTTGATACCCAACTTGAATCCTTTCTTGCAGCGAGGGGAAAGCAAGTCGCACCCGACGATGAGTATGACGATGAGTTTGACGATGACGACCTAACTTGAATCCTTTCTTGAGGCTATTTTGTACGGATATTTTAGAATGTTATTTTTCGGATATTTTAGGATGTTATTTTCGGATATTTTAGGATGTTATTGTACGGAAATGTTTTATGCGATTTTAGTATGTAAAGCACTAGGTTATAACCCGTGAATACTCACGGGTTGTCAATCTATCTTTCTAACCAAATAAATATATACATATATATTAATACACGAAAAATTCTATGATAAATAAGGTGTATGAATAAACATTTAAAAAATATTAACCATAACAAAGTAAATGTATATCATACGAAAACCAAATATCCAAAACGAAAACCAAATATCCAAAACGTAAATGTAAAACAACTAATGACTACTCTTTTTTTGGTGAGGTACAACCAACTCAACATTCAACACTTGATGAGTTTCATCAAAAGAAAAGTGAACCGTATCACACTCGTTAATGCGAGCACGTTTCATGAATCTGGACCATTTGCATAACGCATAACGCCAACTTTCTCCTCTCTTTTCACGTCTGGTAGGGTTGGTAAACTCCTCTTGCTCAGGCAGATGCAAAAGTCTGACGGTCATAGGTTTTAAATCAGCACCAAGTTTAGCCATACTTGAAACCTTATCAGGCAGTCGCTGTATTGTTTTTAAAATAAAATTAATAAGAAGAAGAATATAAAAACAATAATGTATTTCTATGTGAATACAAAAAATATGTAATTTTTAATATATAGTACTTCATAAAATAATATTAAAACTTACAAAATCTTTAGAAGCCATACGTCTAAACTTATAAACACCAACATTTTTTTGTTCATCAATAGCTGCCTCTTCAACTGCATCAATAGGTGCAACTACAGTCTGAAAATAACATACAACATTTATTAGAATAAAAATATAGTAATTAAATATATAAAGAAGCAAGCAAATGTATACTTACCTCATCAAGTTGTACATCAGCATAATTAATTTCAACACCATTTTTTCCAAGAATTGTTAAATGGAAATAATTTCCAAAACCTCTTGTGAATATTAAATAACAATCGGCGTCCAATTGAAACAAATTAACAATAACATCAAAACCAATGGAGAAACCAACTTTACCAAAAAGCGTTTCAATCTTGACGTCAAAGATTTTGTTGCCTACATCTATAATGGAAATTATATCATCTGAAGTATAATCATAGAAATTGGGCAGTATAGACTCAGGAATGACCTGTATAAATAATAAAAAAAATAAAAAAAAATTACTTTTGTAATCAGTTCATAAAACCTAAATATATTAACATAAATAAAATTAAAGAAAAAGTAATCTTAAAGCGATGTCCAGAAAGAAGTTTGAAACACACCATCAATGAAATGTGTTAGTTTGAATATAGATAAATCGACAGGATTGAAGAGCACCAAACATCCTTTTTTGAGTTTTAAATGTTTCACAACATTTGACCAACCAATGAAAAAGAAATGTTTTCCTTTGGCTTCTCTTAAAGAAACATTAAATTTTCGGCCATCTTGACTTTGTATCATAACATTTTTTGGTGCTTTATCGTTACCCCACAATTTGGATGCAGCGTCTGAAGGAATCGCCTGATGAAGCAAAGAATCCAAAATAACTTATAATTATAATTATAATTTATAAACCATAAGATAATTTTAAATTGTATTTCATGATAAGAATAAAAAAAAGTATAATAAATGTCTGAATTTAGAAAATACCATTAAAAGTTCGTCCGCTCCATTCATGTGTCTACAAAAGAAAGGTTCTCTAATACTGATTGAAAAACATAAGATATTAATAAAATATAAGTTTTTAATGGGTATTATGCACAACAAAGTCTAACATTAAAAAGAAAAAAATACCTAGAAGAACTTTCAGCCATATTAAAAATCTACAAACACATGTAACGTAGACAAAACAATTAAGAATATATATATTATAAATTATCAAATTAATTAAATTATTTTTTAATATGAGTCATAATATATACTGATTACTTCAAAAACATATATGAAAGAAAAAAGAATTGAGATAATATATTCTTATCAACCATGTGATAATATATGATTACTTCAAAAACATTAACTAAAACACATAACCAAACGTTATCAAGCATGTGATAATATATGCTTATTAGTTTAAAAACATGTTACATAATCCATGGTGATTAGTTACATAAACAACAATGTGATAAAGATGTAAAAAATAAAAGTTTCTTATACATTAATCGGAAATCAATGTTTCTTACCTTGTAGATTTAATTCACGATCAACAGCAGCTGAATTGATTTTGATTCGGACAACTTGGATATATAAACAAACTCTTTTGTTATTATACACAAAACCGAATTCCAGAATATGTATATATATAGGAGACATATAGTAAGATATAAAAATTCAATGTTATTACAAATCTTTTCAAATTTTATATTACAACTGAAGATACATATTTCCAAATATGTATTGAAAGAAATAAATTGTAATTATTCCCTTATAATTTGTTACAATTAGATGGAACTTTCTAAAAATGAAATATCATTACGAAAATAAATCCATTCTTGAAGAACAATGATAAAAGTCAAATGTTATTCAATTAAAAAAAACAGATTTCTTCATAATAATCAATATATTTACGTTTAATTTGTTAATTTTTTATTATTTAGGTTATATGCTAACACTACCTGAATTTCACATAACCACATCATCTTCCTATATAATAAAGGAAAAGTTTATAGACCACGTGTAAGCATATCAAGCCTCCCCTTTTCTTCTTCCACGTGTCACCTTCCTTCCCTTGATTTCTTTCCTTTTACCTTTCAAACCATCATATCTGGTTTAAACGTCACTTGCCTATGCCTTTCCAACTTTCCTCAAACAACTTATCCCATTTAAAATTCAAATTCTGTGTTTCCCCAAATCAGATCTGCAAAACAATTTTCAAAAACCCATTGAAAGAGATAGAGGGAGATTCAGTGTTTCCCCAAACAAGATCTGCAAAACAAATTTCAAAACCCATTGAAAGAGATAGAGAGAGACGAGATGAGAGTTGAAGGGGATTCAGGCGAATCACCGTCATCCGACCACCGGTAACAGAGCTGCAAAGACAACCGCCCAAACTCTAATTTTTGGGTTTACTTGGAATCTGCTTTCCTAGATCTAATAGACGTTATCGGTAAGGTTTTGTTTGTTAGGTTTTTTTTTCTTTGATTTTTGTTAACCTGGGAATTTGGGTTTGAAGTTCCTTTGAAATTAATGTTTTTTTTTTGTTTCACTTTGTTTATGGTCATGGAATAATGCTTTGAAATTATGAATGTGATAAAGATTCTAGCAATTAATTGATGGTTTAACACCAGTTAATTGATGCTTTAGCACCATTAGTTTGATAATTTAGAGCAAAGAAGGGGTGTTTGAACATGAAAGCATGCAACAATTAGGTTGAAATTAGGGTTAGTTAGGTAATTTAACATTCATATGCACAGATAATTATTGTTACTATGAAATTAGTTTTCACATCATAAGTTCTTTTTCAAAATTGTATTCTCCTAATTTGGTGCGTGCATTTAACATTATACAAACTTTGTATATGTTTTTAAATAGCATTTAATAGTTTGTTTTCATTTGCGTTTAGATATCGCAAGAAGTATAAAAGTGTTGATTTGAAGCCTATCAAGAATTGGGTCAGACAAATCCTTTACGAGGAGGTATAATATGAATTTGTCGACATTTATTCACAGTATACCAATGCTTATCAGTTGTTTTGTGTATAATATGAATTTGTCGACATTTATTCACAAATCCTGAATCACCCCACCATCGAACATGTTAGTGCAAAATCAAACTTCAGTTTGAACAAAGAAGGGATTTGGGTGATGGTTATGTAATTTCTAAGGGGGGCAAAATCAAACACTGATTTGAACAGAAGGAAAAAATTATCGCATGTAACTCTTATGTTGAGTTGAGAGATGGGGACGACGGCAATATGGCAGGTCCTAAACTAACAGAACCGACAATTTGCTGTAATGGGTATCGTTTTCTATATCCAAGTTGAATTGGTTGATTTTTCAATGGATTTGTTTGTGGTAGTGATGATTTATGCAGGTTGATGCCTCCTTCGTGGATTTGGTTATAGTGGTTTTTGATTTTTGCAGTTTTCCCAACAACGCCATTGCTGATTTGGTCATCATCCCTCCAAGTTGTTTGATTTCTGATTTGTGGACGGATCAGAAGGCCGGTGTTTCATTTGCACATCTTTATGGGTATGCATCAATATTCCTCAAGCTCAAAAAAGTAAGACATCTGTGTTGATCACAAGATGTGTAGTCCTAATTGTTTAATTTTGGTTTTCAGCTATGTTGTATTTTTTTGTTATTTTACACAATATTTTCATAGATTTATGCTGATTGTGTAACGTTGTTTTCTTTTAGCTGTTAAATTGGGGTTTGCACATTTTAAGTATGATCGTATGTGTTGAATAAAAGCACATTATGCAGCTGAGCTTATAGATGTGTGCTGAGGAGACCCTTACAGAGGACTATGTGTTCGCTGGATACAATTAGACAGTTGAGGGGATTAAGGTATGCCTTAAAAACTGTATACAATGTTCTCATAATTCAAACCCAAAATTTGAACTTATATTCGGTTCATGTTTTCTTATTTATTAAGTAGTTAGAAATAATGTCTGATTCCAATTATTTTGAACTTTCTTTTGTAGGAGTCCCGAGATACATATCATTATCGCAGATTTCAACCTTCGCCAAAGAGGAGGTAAATCTTTTATAGTTGTGACGCCCTTGAAGATGAAATCGTAAAAGGTTTTTTGTTTTTTATTAAATTATACAGGTACGTAGAAAATGACAACATTTTATTACAGAGACCATTGCATCATTGAATGCTATTAATATTTTTTTCTATTTTATCCAAAATTTCTATCATTATGATTAGTTATGCCTGATAAATAGTGAGGCCCTTGCAAAATCCATCAATTGTTTAATAAGTACATCAGCCATCCTTTTTGTCATTTATTGTTCAAAGTCTACTTCACCGATGAATTTTTTTATAGTTTCATTTGGTTGTTTTTGTAAAGCTTTTGTTGAGATGAGGCATCTACTTTCATTTGGTTCTACTTTCATTTGGTTCTTTCTTTATCAAGCAAGTTTTAAGCATTCAGGGACTCTTTGGGTGACATTGTATCTGTTGGATAACTCGACCTGTTCCATTTATAACCAAGCTTTTGTTAACCATTCGAACTATTACAATACCTGTCATCCTTGCATAATTTGATGACTTGTGCATCTTAGTAGACATGTATGTGATGTTTATCTGATCTTATTAACCAAAGAAATGTTTGTATTGTTTTAATTCTTCGATCAAACCTCTTCTTTCTTGCAAATAATATACATGTAAATATGAACCATTTTGATGAAAATTTTCACACATTTGGGCTTTTTTTTTAAACAAATAATGTTTTTATTTAAACAAACATTGATCCTAAAGATACCAAAGAATAATTGGCTTAAAAAGTAAGCACCTTAGAAAACAATATTCCTTTTTGTTGGATTGTTGTATGTCTTTGGGTTGAAATGATAATTTGAGTCTATTTTTCTGTGCAGTTATATATAGTACTGTCTCTGGATTGTTGTAGAACTTTACACAAGTTTTATTTACTTTAATATGCCATGAAATGCTCACTTTTTGTATCGGATGTAGGAAATGAGGTGGCAGGCAAATGAAACTGGGGAATCGATCCTAATTACCGTAAGACAATTATAAGCTATAGTAAGGTTGAGTAAGTCACTAGCAAAGATGAGAGTATCAGCTACCAAATAGGTCTTTTTTTATTCATCCATCTTGAACTGATATTATAATCTACGAACTCTTCTTTTTGTTAAAACTTTTGTAATAGTAGTTACCGAATATATTTGGTTTAGTGCGTCATGTAAGAACATTGGATGTATATTTGCTTGAAGAGATTTAATTATAATGTATAAATGATCCAATAGATTAAGGAGTAACACTTCGTATCATGTTAAAATAATTTGGGTGTAGGGACATAGGTGGCAAAATGGGCAACCGGGTAAAATGACAAAATTGGCAAAATGTTGAAATAGTTCGGTCCGTCAGAACCTATTTTTTATTGAAATTTATAAACAAATAATGTTTTCATTTAGAATGCAACGAGAAAAAACACTTATGTTTATAGGTTCACCCATGTTATCATATAATAAATCAACGTAACCCGTCCACCGGACGGGTATTAAACTAGTAAGGATATTAACAACATATACATATTACCAAAAGACTTGTCTAACAAACCATAAGTACTATCCCAAAGTATCAAAACAAACCAACCATAAAACCACATTTAATATTCATACGAAACCCTAACATAACATAATAACCAACATTCACGAACGACCTCTTTTCTTTGTGATCTTGGGTACGACTTTGGTCAACATCAAACGCTGAGAAGACTTGACGTACGTAAAGAAAAGAGTAGAGCCAAAGTCGATGTAATTCAATTTCAAGAAAGCTGGCCACTTTTTAAAACCATACCTGAAACTCTTCCCAGACTTCTCACCTCTTGTGCCCAACTTAAGTAGTTCACTTTTTTCGTTCTGAACTGTAACATGGTGCAAGTTGTCAAGAGAAAGACACAGATGGCTTGAAACATCAGTCGGTAAACGCTGAGAAAAAAATAAAAGGATTAATTATCTGGTTTACTAATAAGTTATGTCTCTTGTATTATGTGATATTTGAAGGAAAAAAAGAATATTATAAAGTTTACCAGTCTGCTTTCGGCTTTCTTGGTGAAATTAATTACATCATTTTTTTTAAGTTTTTTGATGTACAACATTTACGGCCAACATGAACGCCGGTAGATATCGTGGATCTGATTGACTTACACCTTGGTTTAGCCTACATAATTGAATAAGACATAATAAGTGTAAAAATAATATATATAAAAGTGTACAATAATAACATACAGGATTCTTTATATAATGAAAGATAATTTGATGTTTATGGTATCTTACTTGAGAGACAACGTGAGAAGATAGATTTTGCTCTGAAAGAAAATCAGTTGATTTTCTTTTTCGTTCAACCTAAAAATAATAAAAAAATTAACATATTGATAGAGAATGATATAATTAAAATAATTATATAATAATTAAGCATGTTTTTATACATGTAATGTATTATTTGGTATGAAAAAAGTATTGAAAACAACATGAAACTCGGTTTTGACATTTAGAAAAACGAAACTTTAAATTATTAATTATAAGCATTATATAATATATAAGGGACATTGTGAAACACTTACATGAGACCGATAGGCATGAGAGGAACATGAAAGGCGATTAGATTCAGCAACTATATGACCAGAAAGATCGTCATCTACATCACTTTCGTTGGTAATCACCTTCTCTTTGTGTTCCGACTACAAAAAAATAATATTCAAAAACACCAACAATGTTAACTTCAAGATTAACTAATTACCTCGTATTATGAAATAAATATATTGTAAGCATAATAACACTAACCGCAAGCAGTAAATCAAATCCATCATATCCATAAATAGGATCATCCAGCACAACAACGTCAACCTTCTTGAAATACATTTGAGTACCAGTTTCATTATTAAAAACGGACAACTCAAAAGTCTCATATCCAGCCATTGTAAAAATAAAAGTACTCCGGGAATCTAATTCAAGATCCCTAATCAGATTAGACCATCCATCAGTGAAAGCACATTTGCCGGACAACGCCTCCATCTTCACATTCCAAAACCTATCACCGAGATAAAAACTTGCTGATCCACCTTTATAACTGCTGCCGTAAAACTGTCCCCAGAATTTGTCCGCCATAAGCTGTAAATTTGTTAACAATTATGTTAAACAAAATATTTACAAAACAAAATTGACTTAAAATAGTAATTATTTTATAAAGAATACTTACAATGAAATCATCATCAACTCTAATGGAAGTGATAAAAGAGTTATCCAAAACACATGACTTAAAGACATCGAGATACCATGTAGATGGTCCAAGACTGTTGAACAACATATAATCATTTTTTTGTAAACCAGTGTCCGTAACGACTTTACCAAACCCAGAACCTAAAACAGGACCCAAACCATATTTTTCAATTTCAACAATCCATAAGTTGTCAGTAGCAAAAATTTTAATACGATCACCATATGGGAATTGTTCTCCCCACAGTAATGTAGCAAAATCATTCGGAATTTCCTATAATTTGAAACAAAAGACATATAAGTTTAAACATATTTTTTTTAAACATAATAACCAAAAATACATACCACTTTTGTAGGATGATGAACATCGACTAACTTCAAGAAAGAACAACTACTTCTTTTTGGATCCATATCTGTAAAATTATTATGAACATATTTTTAGAGCAATAAATAAAATAATAACATCACAAAATAAACACATTCAAAACAAAGAAAATATTGTATTCTTCCAATTAACAATGACTAAAGATGGAAAATTATTACTGATAAAGAAAGAAAGTATACAAACAATAACCAAATTTGACTAACCTATTATCTATAAACGTAAATTTTAATGACATTGTTATCACATAATTAAGGTTTCCCATGAAAAAGGAAATCAATAAACATAAAAAAGTGGGAAATTCTTGCAAAGATAACATCTAAATCAGAATCGGATTGTATTAAAGAAAATTGTGTATAACACTTTAATGGAACTTAAGAACATTGGAAAATCTTGTAAAGATAACATCAATATCGGAAAATTGCAAAACAATAGGAGGAAAACCTCTCAATAGCCGGATTAAAGATCAACAACATACCTTCTTCGGTTGATTGTAGTGTAGAAGATGAGAGTATTGAAGATTGAAACCCTAACCAACAATGGCGGTGATGAAGCGATAACCGAGAGAGGAGGTGAAAGACTTTTTGATGGGTAATGATGTTGCAGGTGATATGATTGTTTTGTTTTGAGTTGCACCAATTTTGAAGTAAATACAATTAAATTACAAATTCACCCCTTATACATCTATAAAAGTTACAAAAGTTTACAAAATTACTTTCACTAACAACCGAACTATAAAATAATAGTTTAACAAAAGTTTATAAATTGTAATATTTATATTTTAAAAAAAAAATTACAAATTATTTAAACGAATAAAAATTATGTAGGTATACTTAAATAATTTAATTTAAAAGTAAATTACAATTATAATAAATCAAGATGTAAAATCAATTCAAAAATTTATATAAAAAAATAAACTTCAAAACTTACAATTTGAAAATAAACTTTAAATTTTGAACTACAATTTTCCAAATATTTCTTTGTAAACAACATTTGAAGTTGTATTCGTTGGCCTTCCATCTTTGTCAAATATTAAAAGCTTGACGCCATCTCTGGTCTTTACTCTCGACAACGCAACATAAAGTTGACCATGTGAGAAAACGGGGTCTTTTAGGTATAGACCAACTCTGGAAAGAGACTGTCCTTGACTTTTGTTAATAGTCATGGCAAAACATACGGTTATTGGAAATTGCCTTCGTTGAAACTTGATGGGTATTTTCTTGTCCGACGGTATCATGCTAATTCTGGGAATGCAAGTTCTTGAACCAACATTACCTCCCGATAGTATCTCAGCCTCGATAACACGTTTACCAAGACGTGTAATCTGAAGACGCGTACCATTGCATAAACCATTTTGTTGATCAATATTCCTCAAAAGCATGACTGGAACACCCAACTTTAACACCAATCTATGATTTGGTAATCCAGAAACAATGACACTATTTAACACATCAGGATTATACAAATCTTGGTGTAATGGATCATTAATTTCCTCAGTTGGGCATAGACTATCTGAGCTAAGATACTCTACTTCTTCACTGGGAAATAATGCAAGTAAACGATCATTTATACCATGTACAACTTCATTTTTAGGAGCAAGTATGGCTCTTTCTGAAAAGTAGTCACGATCTTTAAAACGGTGAAGAACTGAAGGATATACAAAGTCAATCAAGCTTTGAATTGGATCAGTTGAATCAGTTATTAAAAGATCATTTGGTATTTCTATAGTTGACTCGCCATCGTTACCATCACCGAGATTGCCTTCACCAATTTCAAGAAGCCATTTCGCAAAATCGTTTATCTCATCAATGTTAGAACTACTGGATCCAACAGATAAACGCATATTCCTGGTCAATTTTAAAACCTTGCAAGTGGACCAAATGTAAGATGAACATAAAGAGGCGTGTACGATGTCTTGCCTGCTTCCATTTTGTACAACCGGTAAGATTTTCCTAAAGTCACCACCGAAAACAATAGTCTTTCCACCAAAAGGAAGTTCAGATTTACGTGAATCAGAGACACTCAAAACATCTTTCAATGTACGGTCAAGAGCCTCAAAAGCATGTTTGTGTACCATCGGTGCTTCATCCCAAATAATCAACTTGGCTTCGTTTAGAAGATTAGCGATTTCAGAATTAGGCTTGATATGACAAACGGAATCTTCATTAAGATTAATCGGAATATGAAACCTTGAATGGGCGGTACGGCCTCGTGACAGCAATAATGATGCAATCCCGCTTGAAGCAACATTAACAACAATATGTCCATTGCATCTTATGGAAGCAGCTAAAGTTTTCCATAGAAATGTCTTACCTGTACCACCGTAACCGTACACAAAAAAAACACCACCTTTCCCACGTCCAACAGCAGACATAATCTCGTTATACACTGCTCTTTGATCATCATTTAAAGAATTGTGAAGCTTATTAAATTCAGCCCTAACTTCATCCTTGTCCCAAGAAAGCTCCTCATTTATCAGACGGTTGCTCTCGTATACTGTGGAATCTTCGTCTGGAACAGGCATTGTTGAGAATCTACGCAAGCTGGACCCATTACGGATAAGATAGTTTTCGATTTTAGACAACGTTATATTCTTTAAACGCTCATTTGAAACAACAAAACCTACAATAAAAAGTAAATTTAATTAATTTAATAACACACTTTATTAATATAAACATAACTGAATAAAAAAAAAGACTTTGTATGTTAAAAAAATATACGAAATTTAAAAAAAAAATACCACTAAACCCAGAATCCTTCCGCATATTGTATAAAATGTCCTCGGACAAAAACTCCCACGTCTTCTCCCAAACAACTTCTGGTCTTGAAAGCGTATTAGACAGAAGAAGTGTACCGAACAATGAACGGAGATAATGACCATTTCCTGTAAAACTGGCCTCTTTAATGCACTCAATGTATTCGTTGTCATCATCTAAAAGACCACGTGCATAACATGCATCCCTAAAAGTAGGATAAACAACACCCTCATAGGTTCTAATTTCTTCAAACGATCGTGGACCCTTGACCTTGGTTAGAAGAATTCTAAGGTAATAAGCCTCACCAAGTGAAGGAGACACAGAATAAATTCTCCCAACCACAACATAATTTTTTCGCGGCTGCCAGCAACGTTCCTGTAACTTCCAAACATACTTTGATGGAAACTCAACATAAGTAAGTTTCCTTGCTTCAGGTTTTTTGTTCATGTTCATCCACTCCAGAAAAATAGAAGAATTAACCTGAGGTTTGTTTAGGAGATCTTCAATATCATCTTCACCACTGAATACTACATTTTGCTGGTCTGGAAGATGAAATGGTAACCTCATAACAGACGGATACCTATAGTGAACGTCACATGCAAATATTCTCCAGCTGGCTTCACATGCAGAAACATATCTTGCCTCGTAATATTCTTTTATTTCATCTTTGGGTATCTCTTCCTCAATTCCTCTGTCTGAATCTATAACAGCAACAGTGGCTCTGTCTGGTCCTTTATTAATGTATTTAAACAAATACTTAATTGAACCTGCCTGATTGCACCACTCCACATTAATGTGCGCCTGATATCTTCTAAGAAGCCTTTTGTTATATGGAACGACGCTCCTGTTGTCCAATGTGACACCCTTCTTTATAACTGTGTGACCGTCGTCTCTTCGCCTATAAAGGGGAAATCCATCTGAATCAACAGAAGTAGCCTCCAAAAACTTCTTTGGAAAATTCTTAGAACAACGGTTCCCTACCATGCATGGACATTTCAAGTTAGCCTGTCCACATGGACCATGAATCATGAACTCACACACCAAAGAATATAATTCAGGAACTTCATTCTTATCAGGAATCTCAGCTGAGATAAAAGGGTCGATATGTTCAACAGTAGGAACCTTATGATCAGCTTTCATAAACACACATAAATGCGCATGTGGCAGACCACGCTTCTGAAATTCGACGGTGTAAACAACTGTAGAAGGAAAAAGATTAGCAAATAAAGATAAAATAAGTGTAAAAAAAATACACATACCTGCATTAATTTCGCCAAGAATCTTTTTTTCCTTAAGGTCTTTTATCAACGAATCAAGCTTCATCTTAAACAATCGACAAAGTATGTCGGGTCTGTCTTCAGGCTTAACTGATGAGTCACCAATAAACCTTACCATCTCGGGCCATTTAGGATTACATGTAATAGTTATAAAAAAATCAGGATACCCATAAGTCCTACATAAAGCCATAGCATCCAGATAATTTTGCATCATATAGCGAGCTCCACCAGTAAACGACGAAGGTAATATGACAGGTTTTCCAGTATGAGACAAATCACTTTGCCCAACTTGCTGAACATTTTTTAGACTGTTAAACGATTCGCATCTTAATTTTGTTTGCTGAAATCGTATGTAGTTTAGCCTCTCGCTTTCGATCATTGTATATGCATCGACTATAAACTGCTGATACAACCTCCTCGCATTAAGGATTAGAGAGAACTTGTTGTCTCTATCCTGCATCTTATAAGCAAAGAACTCTCTCATCGTGCAATTTGGACGTGTCTTCTTTGTGTTTGGACCAAAATCCCGATGAGGAATGTTAATCCTATAGCCATCATCTCCATACGGAAAAAGAATTGGATATTGTAGAGCAAGGTATGACGGATGTAACTCACTAATACGTTTAAGAGCTCCTGACTGCTCTTCGACAATAATGTCACGTTGTTCCACGCTTTGATCTTCATCACCAACAATTAAAGCAGCAACTTCTGATGATGTAGGTAAATTGTAAGTCCTGTCGTCTCGATCTCTCTGATAAATCAACCGTAGCCTAAGAGAAACGTTAGGTTTCTCATGAAGATGGTTTCGAACCATCCGATATGTTTTTACCAACATATTTTTGGAATCTAACATGTCGGTAAGATACTTTATGAATTTATCGTCAAGCTCTTTTGATCTGGAAGATGACTGAGTTGTTGAGTCTCTGGTATAAAAATTAAAGATAATTAATAATAGGTAGAAAATACCGTCAAAATTATTTATTAGCAACAAACAGAGGATTATAAATATAGGTGCTGAAAAAAGTAACATACCCAAATAAGGTCTTCCTATTGGAAAGTTCATTCTCAGTATCGTAAATATAAAGTTGAGAAAACTTTGGTTGGTCTCCAGGTTTAGGAAGAAGGCTACCCATACTATGTGCATTTTGACCGCTAATTCTATAAACAAAAGGAGCATTACCTTTGTTTATCTTAGTATCCACTTTTCCTCCCATAGAAGTAAAGGAAAACATTGAATTGTAACGTCGAATGTTCTTTAAGAAAAACTTGCTATCTGAATCTAAAGATCGAAAAAGCATCTGGTAAGATGGATCAGATTCTTTATAATCAGGTACGTCAACTTTACCATAACCACAACATAAGCCATATGTTCGCTTTTGAAGTGTAATCCGACCCTTTCCAGCTTCAGTTCGCCATAACTTTGCAAAGCATAACCCACAACAAACAGATTGGTCGCCATGGTCAAGGTAAGCTGCACAGTTTAACAAAAATTTAAGACTTAAGAATGTAAAAAAATTCTGATTAAAATTTTTTAAGGTTACCTGTAGATGTGCCTTTGCTAACGTCTGTAATCACTTGTTGAACACGATTTTCATCGTCAGAATCAAGATCAGCCATTCGTATGGGTTCTATTTCGATTGGTTTATGAGTAAGCTTACGCCTTCCAGAAGACATCCTTTTTACCGAAGACGAATCCCTCGTCAAAGATGTTGCATTGCGTTTACTAACAATCCGCGGAGTAATAGAATAGCAATCGGTTAGTGGTAAAGTAGATGACGTTGCAATATTCTCTGTTGTAACAAAGAAAATATGATTTAATAATATTTATATAAGTTTTAGAAAAAAATATATATAAACATCTATAATTTAAAAATATACCTGGAGAAATACGATTCAACGAAGACATAGCATTAGTCAACTGTGAGCGATTACGAATTTCTGAACATATATTTGTCATACAGGAAGCAGGTGTTATGTTTTCATTGTTTGCACTATTTGTACTTCGATTTAATGTAGAAGACTCTTGCAATATTAAATTGGTCTTCCTATTAAACCTTAAAACCGATCCAGATGAAGACGTCACCGTTGTTGAAGAATTGAAATTATTTTCTACAAAAAAAATAAGAAGACAAATATCATATTACAAATAACCATTAAAAAATGGTATTGACATATATCAAAATGATAAAAAAAATTTTAAACATCGTGCATTAATAACTTTTTATTTTTATTTTTTTTTTGTAAACGAACCTGCTATTATGTTTGATACATTTGACAACGGTGTACGCTTGGGTGTTGTATAAGGGTCTTGCACCGCTTTTCCGTTCTTCTTCATATTAGAAGGTGTTATAATGGAAGTTTCTCCGTTAAAGGAATAATTTAAACGATTGCCTAATAAAAAATAAACAATAATTATTGTAAGTAAAATTATAATACAACCACTTTTGTATAATATGTAAAACAACATTGTTGTACTAATAAGTTGCTTTTAAGTAAAAGTCTACTTACTTAAAGGAATAACAGATGAACAATTTGTAGGCAAGCTTCTCATTGAAGATTTGGGTGTTATATTTTCTTTGTTGTTTAAAACAATCTGTGTTGCTGATGAAGACGTTGAATCCACTTTTGATGGAATACATTTTCAAGTAATCTTTGATCTCTTACTATCAAGCCGCAGTTTTCTTAATGTACGCCTTCTTTTTGCCTCGGCAACTGCAATGTTAAAATGGTTAAAACAATAGAATATGACAAAAGAAAAACTAAACAATATTAAGGATAAGACTACTTTAAAAAATAATTTTAACAAACTTTGGATAAGTATACTTATAATATGAGAAAGTAAATTAAGTATATATATAGATAAAAAACTAGTCTAAGTACCCGTGTAATACACGGGTGGCTACACAAAATAATTTAAACTTTAACATTGTTGACGTAAATAATTTAATTATACATACGTTCAAATATTAAGGTAAATGATGGAGAGTATATCAAATAATTGAAATACATGAATACCATAACATGACGGAGGACGATTCAGAGAAGAAGATTAATGGGTATACATTCAAAGAAGAAAGAATTGGGTGGGTGGTAAAGTGTGTCGTGTTCAATTGTAAGAGGGCAGTATGGTAATTTCATATGAAACTAACAACACAAATAGATGAGGTTAATGAAGGTGGACTGAAATAGTTAGGAAAACGAAACCACAAAGACTGTTTTCACCATTTTTAAACTAATGGACTGAAATAGTGATTTTTAATAAACCACAGGACGAAAAACGTAATTAACTCTTACTTTGTAATCAAAATCAATTAATATTATGTTTCCAAAAGAAATTTAAAAAATGTGTAGTAAAAATCTAGTAGCAACATGATGATCGACTAAATGATGGTAGGCATGTCACACCCCGATTTCCACGTGTCACCGGTGGGGGAGTATCGTGACGTGGTTGGCAACGTAATAGTCAAACAACACAATATAATAATGCACAGCGGAAGCAAATTTAAAATATGATACAATCGAATTTAATATTGTTTAACAATGTAACAATATCCGGAAGTTTATCCACAGTAGGATCGAAACAAAATAACATTTATGGTTCAACAGACTTCTGGCATCCTAAGCTTGCGAGACTTTTTATTGATGCTTAGGAGACAATCCAGCCAATTTCGTTTAGTACCTGCATTCAGTCTTTTTGGGAAAATACGTCAGTTTACACTGGTAAATACATTCAACTGACTCATTTTGGAAAATGATAAAAAATTGGTTTGGATGCACATGGCATAAATCATTTTATTTAACTTGGGAGAATTATTTAATGTTATAATCTTGTGAACGAATTACATGTTACTTATGCGTTCAGTAGCCCGAATCTAGTCCGGGTTAAAGATCAATAAACACACCACTTCAATGAGTTATACACGGGAGTACGCCTACACCCCGTGCTCAGGTCGTGGCCATCTCGTAAGATGATGCCAGGGATATCCGGGATATGGAGATTAACCCCCCAAAGGCTATAAAGTAAACAAGACTGTTTAAAACGAGCCGATCAAATTATTCAACTACCCACTAAGCGTGGAGATTTGATGCCCGATCAAGCGGTACGCTATGTACCGTAACCCAAGCCCGTATAGGGAAAATAAGTTAAAAGTATTTACCTGATGCAAGTATAAATCACAATAAGCAGAATGCACGTAGCTTTTACTGTTTCTCCTAATCTGGAACGAAGGTTTAATATAACCTATTAGAATTCTAACGGGTCTTTTATTAAGCTTAAGCTTAGACCGGCTAGTTTCTAGATACGGTTCGTACGCACGATTAAGCGAAGACCGGATAGAATGTGATTCAGACCCGACAAGTTTGAAGACTTGTTTAATATGGGTTTATTATTCACAATCTGGATTTTGAGATAAAACCGTTAAGGTTTGACCCGTTTCGGCTAATTTATGTAAACTTGTTACATAAACCGAACCGTACGCGTAATAAGCGTGACGGGTACTCATGAGAGCTATATACAGGTTTCCTAAGTTAATTATGTCTCAAATATGTTGTGACATCAGTAAGGTGTCTTTCGTTATGCCCGAAACGTGTTTAAACACAAACTAGGCCCCGTAGGGGTAGTTTGGTCATTTAAAAGTTTATAAAAGAGTTTAAGCGACAACCTGAGTTACAGGTCTGATGTAATCAGAAAATATACTCAATTTGCTAAGTTACATCAGTAGGTTAAAGCATGTATGTGAAACTTATCATTTTTAACCAAACTAGGCCCCGTAGGGGTATTTTGGTAATTTCACATAAGCCGAAAAGCTCAAAACTGAAGTCTGAGTTTATCAACCTTTGCTTACTGTTAAAATATTATAATTTGCCTCTTATATCAGTAGGTATCAACCCGGGTATGTCCAATATGATTTTAAAAACATACTATGCGCTAAGAACGCTAAATAAGGCGATTAAAGGCCATTACCGGGTTCGATACTTAAATTTGATATTTTTATATTTCCAGAAGGCTTAAAATAATTTATTTATCATAAATAATCAGTAGCAAAAGGTTTGGAGTCGTTTAGATGTGTAAAACTCATTTTATGGCCCGTAAGGGCAAAACCGACAATTTCCGAATTAAGCCTACGACTATGAGTTATGCTCATCCTAAAATTAATTAAAAATCTTTAAAAATCCCAAAATAATATATTACATCAGTGGGTAAAAGATTTGATACCAAAAAGTATGTTTAACTAGGCTATACGCTAATTACGCCATTTTATTAACATAAAGCATTAGTTTAGCGATAATGAGCATAACTCTTAATCTACAAGTCAAACTGATGTTAAACTTTGCATGCAAGTCTATATATCAGTAACAAAGGTTTCTACACTTTTACATTTTCATAAATCACGTTTTAAGGTAATAAGGGCATAACGGTCAACATATGAGCAATTAACGGAAACATGCATATTAATTGGATAACTAACGAACCAAGGTGTATAATCACAGAGGGTTGTTCTAACAAGTAACCTAATCCAATTAAAGCTCTGATGCATTTCTAAAACATGCCTAAACGGGTCAGAACTGAAAGTCAAAGCGAAAGTCAAACTATGTGACTTTCGGTTCCGAACCGGGTCTAAACAGGAAATAGTCGGGTTGAACATGTTTGGACATGTTCTTACACTTATTACTAAGTTATAACAATGATCAAACAGGTTATATATGTTCTAGATAGCTAATTATGCATAAATGACATTTTAAGCATTATGTTGACTTTTTAATTAAAAGTTTGACCCGACATTTGACCTGGTTAGGATGGTGATCAGGGGAAACCCTTTTGGGGTTTTATTACCCACATAAATACCAACCTATAACTACTTTTAATTCGAGATATGACTGAGCCATTATTGACTAATCTCGAAGTCAAACCGCAATTACGACGGTTTGACTTTTAGCTAATTAACTAAGCTAAACTCAAACAAACAAGAACTAGCAGACTTACAAGAGTCCTATGCACGAGATTGATCACTTGAGGCTGCTTGATAGCTCCAGAAATGATCCACAAATGCAGGAGAAGGTGTGTGAATGAATGTTGCACTTGAAGGCCTTATATAGTGGAATCACTCACCATAAGTGCTTGACAAACAAGTCTATTAGTGCCCAGAATCGATCAACAGGTGTCCTAGGGGCTTAGGGGATGTTTTAGGGGCCAGGAGAAGTGGAAAAACGGGTAAAGGTCGCGCATAATAGGCCATAGGAGACAGCAGCCCGCTTTTGCGGTTCTGGGCATCCCTCGCGTGGCGCGAGGGACCCTCGCGTGGCGCGAGCACCTCCAAAATCAGCAACCTTTATTTCTTTTGCGATTCAGTCCTTGGCTCTTCAAAACTCGAATAGGTACTGATTTATTGCATGGTAAACCTTCACAATTGATCTAGTAAGGCCTTAAAACATATACCCACTTTGCCAAGTCCCCGGGTAACTTCATTGTCACCCGAAAAGTCCTAACTTTCGACGTTTACGCTTTAACACTTCGCACACGAATTTGATCATAACTTTCTCATACGTTAACAAAACTTTATGAAATTTTTATGGGGCATTCTCGTGAGCATAATTAATATTTACAAAGCTTCGGGTTTGTCAAAAGGTCACTCAGAGGTATAAATTAAACATGTTGACACATTTGGTCCCTGTAGTTTGAAATCACTCACTTTTAGCTTCGTATGATCCATGATTTATTCGTTTGAAGGTATGAGCATCGCGTAGGGTTAATGTACGTTATATTTATTCACAGTTGACACTTAGAATACGTATATTTACATACTTTCCATGTTTGTCATCTTTAGTCCTTCCATAATATTTCTTTCACACGTTTAAACTTTATGACACGTGTCAACATATTATAGGACGTGAATTTCCGAGGTGTTACATCCTCCCCCCTTAAAATAAATCTCGACCCGAGATTTACTAAAATAAGTAAGGGTACTTTTCTTTCATCGTGGATTCAACCTCCCACGTGTATTCGGGACCTCTACGGGCATCCCATTTGACCTTTACAAAAGGTATATGCTTCCTTCGAAGCTTCCTTACCTGTCGATCTTCAATCGACAAAGGTTTTTCAACAAATTTTAAGCTCGCGTCTATATGCACATCTGTATGTGGTATAACCAGTGATTCGTCAGCGAAACACTTCTTTAGATTGCAGATGTGGAACACATTGTGAATTCCACTGAGCTCTTCTGGTAAGTTCAACTTGTAGGCAACTGACCCGACACGTTCGATAACCTCGAAAGGTCCTATGTATCTCAGGCTTAGCTTGCCTTTCTTACCAAATCGCTTCACTCCCTTCCAGGGCGAGACTTTAAGTAGGACTTTGTCGCCTACTTCGAAGTGAAAATCCTTGCGATTTGGATCAGCGTAACTCTTCTGCCTGTCCCGGGCAGCTTTGAGATTTTCACGAATCTGGACAATCTTGTCCGTCGTTTCGAATACGATTTCTGGTCCTGATAACTGGACTTCTCCAACTTCCGCCCAACAAACTGGCGATCTACACTTTCTACCGTATAATGCCTCAAAAGGCGCAGCCTTGATGCTGGTATGGTAGCTATTATTGTAGGAGAATTCGATTAATGGTAGGTTCTTATCCCAGCTACCTCCCAAATCGATCGCACATGCACGTAGCATGTCTTCCAACGTTTGAATAGTACGCTCACTATGACCGTCTGTCTGAGGATGGTAAGCCGTACTAAAGTTCAAACGTGTGCCCAAAGATTGTTGGAAACCCTTCCAAAAATGTGACGTGTACCTAGTATCCCGGTCAGAGATAATAGCTACAGGTATGCCATGTAAGGCTACAATCTTATCAACGTATAACTGGGCTAACATATCGGAGCTATAAGTCTCCTTGATGGGTAAGAAATGAGCTGACTTAGTCAGTCGGTCAACTATAACCCATATCGTATCATTTCCTTTCCTTGTCTTGGGTAACTTGGTAATAAAATCCATAGTTACCATTTCCCACTTCCACGTAGGAAGTTCAGGCTGTTGTAGCAAACCTGACGGTTTCTGATGCTCGGCTTTGACTTGCGCACATGTCAAGCATTTTGCTACATGGGCGGCTACAGACTTTTTCAAGCCTATCCACCAATAATTTGCCTTCAAATCCTGGTACATCTTATCAGCTCCAGGATGAACGGAGTATTTGGAACTATGGGCTTCCTAGAGGATGACATCTCGAAGCCCTCCATAAATTGGAACCCATATTCGTCCGTTTAACCGTAAAATTCCGTCCTTGCTAAGAGTTAACTGTTCCTCAGTTACTCCTAACTTTTCATTAGGATAGTTAGCTTCCAACACAGCTTCTTTCTGTGCAGCTAACAACCTTTCCATCAAATTATTCTTTATCTCCATACGCTTGGCGTTAATTCGGATGGGTTTAACCCTTTCCTTTCGACTCAAGGCATCGGCGACTACATTCGCCTTGCCGGGATGGTATTTGATTTCATAATCATAATCATTCAACGTTTCCATCCAACGGCGTTGCCTCATGTTTAACTCCTTCTGATTAAACAGATGTTGGAGGCTCTTGTGATCAGAATAAATCACACATTTGACACCATAAAGATAGTGCCTCCAAAGCTTTAGTGCAAATACAACGGCACCCAGCTCCAAGTCATGGGTGGTGTAATTCTTTTCATGCACTTTCAATTGTCTTGAAGCATAGGCAATAACTTTGCCTTTCTGCATAAGCACACACCCCATGCCAGTGTGCGAAGCATCACAATAAACCACAAAGTCTTCAATTCCATCTGGCAGTGTCAGTACCGGGGCGTTGCTCAACTTTTGCTTCAGAATATCAAAGGATTCTTGCTGCTTAGGGCCCCAAACAAACTTAACCTTCTTCTTAGTTAAGGAGGTTAGGGGTGCAGCAATCCTTGAAAAGTTTTCAATGAAACGCCTGTAATATCCTGCCAATCCCAGGAAGCTACGTATTTCTGTAGGCGTCTTTGGCTCTTGCCAGTTCATTACGGCTTCAACCTTAGCGGGATCCACCTGGATACCACGCTCACTAACCACGTGTCCAAGAAATTGGACCTCTCGAAGCCAAAATTCACACTTGGAGAATTTGGCATAGAGCTTCTCCTGGTGCAGGAGTTTGAGAATACATCGAAGGTGTTTCTCGTGGTCAGCTTGGTTCTTCGAATAAATAAGGATGTCATCGATGAAGACGATAACAAATTTATCTAAGTAAGGCTTGCAGACACGATTCATGAGATCCATGAACGCGGCTGGTGCATTAGTGAGCCCAAAAGGCATCACTAGGAACTCGTATTGACCATAACGAGTCCTAAATGCAGTCTTGTGAACGTCTTCATCCTTAACCTTCAACTGATGGTAGCCTGACCTCAGATCAATCTTTGAGAAGTAACTTGCCCCTTGAAGCTGATCGAACAAATCGTCGATCCTGGGCAATGGATATCTATTCTTGATCGTGACTTTATTAAGCTCGCGATAGTCGATGCACAGACGCATCGACCCATCCTTTTTCTTGACAAACAGGATTGGCGCTCCCCAAGGAGATGAACTAGGTCGAATGAAACCCTTAGCCAGCAATTCATCTAGCTGCGTCCGCAACTCCTTCATTTCTGTGGGTGCCAACCTGTATGGCGCTCTAGCAACTGGTGCGGCTCCGGGGATGATATCTATCCTGAATTCAACTTGTCTATCTGGCGATAAACCAGGTAGATCTTCAGGAAACACTTCTGGGTACTCATAGATGACAGGGATGTCTTTTAACTTCGGTTTGGGCTCATCAATAATCACCTGTGCCATGTAGATGACACACCCCTTCTTCAAACACTTGCAAGCCTTGAGCATAGTCACGTGCTCAGGTAGTCCATACTGAGTATCTCCCCGAATGGTAAGTGACTCACCAGACGGAGTCTTTATCACTACTTGCTTCATGTTACAGACAATTTGGGCCTGGTTATGAGATAACCAGTCCATACCCAGAACTATGTCAAAACCGGCTAACTTAAACGGAAGTAGAGACATAGGAAAATAATGGTTCTTAATGGATATAACACATCCATCTAACACAGTAGAGACGGTTTCTATGGTACCATCTGCTAACTCTACCTCATAGTTTGCATTTAAGGTTTTGACAGGTAAATTCAACAATTTACAAAACTTATGATCTACGAAAGACTTATATGCGCCTGAATCAAAAAGTACTCTTGCAAAGACATCATTTACAAGGAATGTACTTGTTATGACATTATCGTCTTGCACAGCTTCTTTCGCGTCCATTCTGAAGACTCTGGCATTAGTCTTCTTAGCCTCCTCAGGCTTCTTGTTGTATTTTGGGCAGTTGGTCTTGATGTGCCCCTTCTCATTGCAACGGTAGCACGTTGCGTCTTTTATCTTTTTGCAATCCAGCGTTTTATGGTCCGTGGACTTGCAAATTCCACAAGCAAAGGATTTTGACTGAGTCTGAGAGCTCGACTCCAGTCTGCACTTTCCATAGTGCTGCTTCTTGCAAATTTTACACTTGGGCTTCTCATCAGACTTATGCCCATCCTTCCTCGATTCAGATCCCTTCTTGTTATCACCGTTCCCACGGTGTTTCTTGTTCGACCTTCGCGAACCATCATCTTCACGCTTCCTCTTCTCGGCCTCCTTATTCCTCTGCGATCTCTGCCTGACCGCATCCAGAGTGAGGGATAAGGAAATGTCAGTTAAAGACCTGAAGGTAGCTGGCCGGGAAGCTTTTACGCTTGCCTTGATCTCGGGTTCTAAACCACCAATAAAGCGAGCGATTCTCTTTGGCTCCGGGGTTACCAGGTAGGGAACCAACCGGGACAGCGTATTGAATCTTGTCAGGTAAGCTTGACAGTCGAGGTTCTTCATCACCAACGATAGAAAGTCAGATTCTATCTTCTCCACCTCATGTTGAGGGCATAAATTTTCCTTGATTAGGGCAATGAATTGATCCCACGACATGCTATACAACGGGATCTTTCCGGAGGCCTCTATCAGAGATCTCCACCATGCCAATGCTTCACCCTTGAAGGACTGTGACACAAACTTAACTATATCCCTTTCAGCGCACCCGCTGATATCCACCACCGTGTCCATTTCGTCCAGCCAAGTCATACAGTCGACGGCTCCTTTTTCCCCAGTAAAATCCCTGGGTTTACAAGACACGAAGTACTTATAGGTGCAACCCTTGTTACGGGGTTCTTGATGCAGTACTATATGCTGAGATGGGACACTTTGACGGTTGGTGGACTGACGGTCATCACCATCTTTCTTGGGTCCATTCTTTTTGGGAGGAGGCTTGCTATGAGCCTCAGAAAGTGTCTTAGGCTTTGAATGTGATGCAGAGTGGGTCCTACTTCGAGTACCACTGTATTCCTCATACTGCCTATCCAAAGCCTGAGTAATAGCGCCGTCTATGATTGCTTTTAATTCAGCACCCGTTAACGTAATCTGGGCGTTCTCATTTGGCTCCACAGGATGGCTATTTCCTTCATTTGATTCAGCCATTTGAATTGAACTGTTGCAGAAAACAAGGTCAATATTTTATTTGGGAGTTTATTATGGAATTACCCCTTAGGGTAACTCGTTAACCATGGTAACAAAGACCACATGTGGTTAACTTATTAATCGTATTAATTTAGGATTTCAATTAAAATTTATCCTAATTATAAACAATAACAATATATATTAGCACATAAGGCTTAGTCACATGGACAATTTAAATTAAAATCTATGATTTCAGAGAATCAAGACTTGTAGGGTTTGAACCTAGTTCATTACCCTTATCAGACAGGGAGTCATAGCTACCACTGTCTTTTGGCTCATATGGAAGTGAGCTGGGCCCGCAGGCATCGTATTACCACGTATGTTACAATATGATCATCTTAATTGGTGATCTTAACCCATGATTCAGAGATCATATAACTGGGTTTGGAATCTTCTAAAGAATCCTTATACATATAAGAATGACATGTGATTTTAACGAATCACTTCTGCCAGGAGTGTTAACATGTTTTAAGATGTTAACAGGGATTTGAATCTTTTAAACAGGTCTTACCATTTTGGCCCGGTCTTATATTTGACACGAGGCTAGGTTTCACACTTTAAGATCCTTAATTAAATAATTACATAGGCAGATTAATTTTAAAAGGAATGATTTTAATTTATTTATTTCATTTATATATTATTTGTGCACAAATGGCAAACATGAAATTTATAAAAACAACATTCCATTTATTTATTCAAAGCATTACACACTTGCCCTAAACGGGTCTTTTAAATTACAAACTTACCCACGCAGGGGTTAAATAACACACATGCCCACGTAGGGGCTAAATATCACACATGTCCACGCAGGGACTCATACTAACAATACACCCACGTAGGGGTTCAAACAAACAAGCATGCCCACGCAGGGGCTCAAAGCAAACATACCAACTACACCCACGCAGGGGCTCAACAGTAAATACAGGAGAAAATAAGTGTGGAAGGATTCAACGATCCTTCTTGTTCTTCCCCTTGATCAATCCCACTAATCCCTGGAAGAATGTTTGCCTCTCCCGGTGGTCCTCGTGAACTACCCGTTCAACTTGATTCAACCTCTGCAGGAGTTCTTCATGTTCAGGTGGTGAGAATCTAGGTGGCTGCGATTGAGCCCGGATGACGGGTCTAGGAGGTATCGCGTATCCCTGAGTCGGGTAACTCACCCCCCATGGATCCCCATAGGGTCCTTGGGTGTTGTAGTTCGCTGCTAACATGTACGGATCAGCCTCCGCGTACCCATAGTCGTGATGCGTTGGAGGTTCAAACGGGTTGTATCCCATGCCACTCGTATACGCCGGGATGGGGTTATCAAATCCCATCGGCGGTGGTTGTAGTACAGCAAGGTTGGAGGGTCCACCCATTTGTGGGTCCTCCTGGTATGGCGGGTAGTGACTAGCACTTGACCGTCGTGGGGAACTGAAATTGAAGCCCCCCGGTCGTACCGACATGCGGGCACCGGTTCTCCTACGCCTTGGCGGTTGAGGAGGTGCCGGCTGAACTGGTGGCGGTGGAGGTGGTGGCGTAACTGCCACGAACCGGTGATCCTCTGATGAATCTTGAAGATGCGGCTGTGGCTCCTGCTGCTGAGACTGCTGCTGTTGCTGCCCATGAGACGACGAGTGGTGAGAAGGCGTATAGTACCACTCGTGCTGATTAAAGAAGGCTTGGAAACTGTCTGGACCACCATAGGGTGATCCGTGAAACGAAGATCCGTCCGAGGTCTCTATCGGGTGGTTTGGAGTACCACTTGCTGGCATGACGGGGTCCGTATCCTCGTCCATGTCATCCGCATTATCACCGGAGAAGTGATCGTCTGGCCCTAGTGGGTTGAAACCCACGGGTTCTGGTATGAATCCTACCGGGTTAAACTGTCCCCGAAAAACAGGTGTAGGGTCCCCATAGGAATGATGGGACAAGGATCGCTGAAGTGGTATGTAGGACGGTTGAGGGTTATTGGGTTCATAAGGGTTAAGAGCAGGAGGTGTTGAACTATGAGAAACCGATCGTCTGGCCGGCTGGAATTGGTTTCTCCGGTTCTCCCGAGGGTCGTCACTCTCGGTGTTGGATGGAGCTCGCCGTTGCGAAGGTCCAGCTTCGTGATCGTTGGGGGCAGTGACTGGCCCCTTGCCTCGTCCTCGTGTCCTGAAGAATCTTGGAGGCATTTTTGTCCTGTCAACACAGCATAAGATAACAATAACAAAAATATAAAATTTAAAGGACAAAACAAAAACCCGAATAAGTGGAATTTGTCCTATGTTATAAGTCTAGACTCAAAGGTTTAGATATGTTCAATTGTGTAACTGAGATTAAACACAAAAGGCTAGTGTTTAATTCACTCAGAGTTGGCTCTGATACCAACCTGTCACACCCCGATTTCCACGTGTCACCGGTGGGCCCGGTGGGGGAGTATCGTGACGTGGTTGGCAACGTAATAGTTAAACAACACAATATAATAATGCACAGCGGAAGCAAATTTAAAATATGATACAACCGAATTTAATATTGTTTAACAATGTAACAATATCCGGAAGTTTATCCACAGTAGGATCGAAACAAAATAACATTTATGGTTCAACAGACTTCTGGCATCCTAAGCTTGCGAGACTTTTTATTGATGCTTAGGAGACAATCCAGCCAATTTCGTTTAGTACCTGCATTCAGTCTTTTTGGGAAAATACGTCAGTTTACACTGGTAAATACATTCAACTGACTCATTTTGGAAAATGATTAAAAATTGGTTTGGATGCACATGGCATAAATCATTTTATTTAACTTGGGAGAATTATTTAATGTTATAATCTTGTGAACGAATTGCATGTTACTTATGCGTTCAGTAGCCCGAATCTAGTCCGGGTTAAAGATCAATAAACACACCACTTCAATGAGTTATACACGGGAGTACGCCTACACCCCGTGCTCAGGTCGTGGCCATCTCGTAAGATGATGCCAGGGATATCCGGGACATGGTCATTAACCCCCCAAAGGCTGTAAAGTAAACAAGACTGTTTAAAACGAGCCGATCAAATTATTCAACTACCCACTAAGCGTGGAGATTTGATGCCCGATCAAGCGGTACGCTATGTACCGTAACCCAAGCCCGTATAGGGAAAATAAGTTAAAAGTATTTACCTGATGCATGTATAAATCACAATAAGCAGAATGCACGTAGCTTTTACTGTTTCTCCTAATCTGGAACGAAGGTTTAATATAACCTATTAGAATTCTAACGGGTCTTTTATTAAGCTTAAGCTTAGACCGGCTAGTTTCTAGATACGGTTCGTACGCACGATTAAGCGAAGACCGGATAGAATGTGATTCAGACCTGACAAGTTTGAAGACTTGTTTAATATGGGTTTATTATTCACATTCTGGATTTTGAGATAAAACCGTTAAGGTTTGACCCGTTTCGGCTAATTTATGTAAACTTGTTACATAAACCGAACCGTACGCGTAATAAGCGTGACGGGTACTCATGAGAGCTATATACAGGTTTCCTAAGTTAATTATGTCTCAAATATGTTGTGACATCAGTAAGGTGTCTTTCGTTATGCCCGAAACGTGTTTAAACACAAACTAGGCCCCGTAGGGGTAGTTTGGTCATTTAAAAGTTTATAAAAGAGTTTAAGCGACAACCTGAGTTACAGGTCTGATGTAATCAGCAAATATACTCAATTTGCTAAGTTACATCAGTAGGTTAAAGCATGTATGTGAAACTTATCATTTTTAACCAAACTAGGCCCCGTAGGGGTATTTTGGTAATTTCACATAAGCCGAAAAGCTCAAAACTGAAGTCTGAGTTTATCAACCTTTGCTTACTGTTAAAATATTATAATTTGCCTCTTATATCAGTAGGTATCAACCCGGGTATGTCCAATATGATTTTAAAAACATACTATGCGCTAAGAACGCTAAATAAGGCGATTAAAGGCCATTACCGGGTTCGATACTTAAATTTGATATTTTTATATTTCCAGAAGGCTTAAAATAATTTATTTATCATAACTAATCAGTAGCAAAAGGTTTGGAGTCGTTTAGATGTGTAAAACTCATTTTATGGCCCGTAAGGGCAAAACCGACAATTTCCGAATTAAGCCTACGACTATGAGTTATGCTCATCCTAAAATTAATTAAAAATCTTTAAAAATCCCAAAATAATATATTACATCAGTGGGTAAAATATTTGATACCAAAAAGTATGTTTAACTAGGCTATACGCTAATTACGCCATTTTATTAACATAAAGCATTAGTTTAGCGATAATGAGCATAACTCTTAATCTACAAGTCAAACTGATGTCAAACTTTGCATGCAAGTCTATATATCAGTAACAAAGGTTTCTACACTTTTACATTTTCATAAATCACGTTTTAAGGTAATAAGGGCATAACGGTCAACATATGAGCAATTAACGGAAACATGCATATTAATTGGATAACTAACGAACCAAGGTGTATAATCACAGAGGGTTGTTCTAACAAGTAACCTAATCCAATTAAAGCTCTGAGGCATTTCTAAAACATGCCTAAACGGGTCAGAACTGAAAGTCAAAGCGAAAGTCAAACTATGTGACTTTCGGTTCCGAACCGGGTCTAAACAGGAAATAGTCGGGTTGAACATGTTTGGACATGTTCTTACACTTATTACTAAGTTATAACAATGATCAAACAGGTTATATATGTTCTAGATAGCTAATTATGCATAAATGACATTTTAAGCATTATGTTGACTTTTTAATTAAAAGTTTGACCCGACATTTGACCTGGTTAGGATGGTGATCAGGGGAAACCCTTTTGGGGTTTTATTACCCACATAAATACCAACCTATAACTACTTTTAATTCGAGATATGACTGAGCCATTATTGACTAATCTCGAAGTCAAACCGCAATTACGACGGTTTGACTTTTAGCTAATTAACTAAGCTAAACTCAAACAAACAAGAACTAGCAGACTTACAAGAGTCCTATGCACGAGATTGATCACTTGAGGCTGCTTGATAGCTCCAGAAATGATCCACAAATGCAGGAGAAGGTGTGTGAATGAATGTTGCACTTGAAGGCCTTATATAGTGGAATCACTCACCATAAGTGCTTGACAAACAAGTCTATTAGTGCCCACAATCGATCAACAGGTGTCCTAGGGGCTTAGGGGATGTTTTAGGGGCCAGGAGAAGTGGAAAAAC
The DNA here is from genome assembly GCA_030545235.1 of Helianthus tuberosus. Lineage (NCBI taxonomy): Eukaryota > Viridiplantae > Streptophyta > Magnoliopsida > Asterales > Asteraceae > Helianthus > Helianthus tuberosus. The sequence goes on from CM060371.1 coordinate 22,484,087, forward strand.
GGGTAAAGGTCGCGCATAATAGGCCATAGGAGACAGCAGCCCGCTTTTGCGGTTCTGGGCATCCCTCGCGTGGCGCGAGCACCTCCAAAATCAGCAACCTTTATTTCTTTTGCGATTCAGTCCTTGGCTCTTCAAAACTCGAATAGGTACTGATTTATTGCATGGTAAACCTTCACAATTGATCTAGTAAGGCCTTAAAACATATACCCACTTTGCCAAGTCCCCGGGTAACTTCATTGTCACCCGAAAAGTCCTAACTTTCGACGTTTACGCTTTAACACTTCGCACACGAATTTGATCATAACTTTCTCATACGTTAACAAAACTTTATGAAATTTTTATGGGGCATTCTCGTGAGCATAATTAATATTTACAAAGCTTCGGGTTTGTCAAAAGGTCACTCAGAGGTATAAATTAAACATGTTGACACATTTGGTCCCTGTAGTTTGAAATCACTCACTTTTAGCTTCGTATGATCCATGATTTATTCGTTTGATGGTATGAGCATCGCGTAGGGTTAATGTACGTTATATTTATTCACAGTTGACACTTAGAATACGTATATTTACATACTTTCCATGTTTGTCATCTTTAGTCCTTCCATAATATTTCTTTCACACGTTTAAACTTTATGACACGTGTCAACATATTATAGGACGTGAATTTCCGAGGTGTTACAAGGCACAACACCTCTAGATTATCCTCGTTTTCTTTAAGTACAAATCTTAATTTCGAAATTGCCCCGGCATAATCCTTTGCAGCTGGTGACAACCTCACATTTAGTATTTTAGTCTAAAATTTAAACAAAATAATAATGAAATACTCAACTCTTTAATCAAAATAACTAAATATTCAATGTCTGTACCATGTCCATATTTTTACCTTTGAATTCTTCATGGCTTCTCTTTTAAGCCTCTTCGACTCTTGCATCATCTTTGACATCTATCTTTCTTCGTATGCAAGTTCTTTTTGAGCACATCCTACCATGTTTAGATTCTACTTTTCAGCTTCATCCTAATCTCTTACGATTCTAACAAAAAAAAATATACGAATCAATCACAATACCTTGGCATGTAACTTCTTTTCAATAATAATTTGTATTTTCTCACTCAAATCGCTGCTTATTTGCTTCTTTAATAACATGTTTGACCACTATATCTTCTTTTCAATAATCATCTCTGCAATCACCATATCTATCGCGTACCGAGTATACCATTAGCTTTTTAAATATTATTTTCTTATTACTTGGTATATAACATCATATTTACTCAAGTCGTGTAATACACGAGGGTTTTTAAAGATATAACATTTTTTATTATTTGGTAAACAATATTACATTTATTCAACCCGTGTAAGAACATTTTTTTATTATTTGGTAAACAATTTACGCTTTTCAAGAACCCTTTGCAGTTAAAGATCCAATCGAAAGAAAAAAAACAACCTGCATGTCGAAAGTCCACAACGTGAGGTTATCGCGAAGAAGCGGCATTGTCAGGGTGTTGTCCTTGTAAGAATCCTCTCCTAGGTTATCCAGTTCTGCAATTACTTCATCAAAATCCTAGCAAATCACAAATCAAACACCAGCCAACTTCAAGCATCCATAATAACGACTAATCTCTGAGTGATTCTGCAAATATAAAAGGTCACTATGCATATACTTTCTTTTCCTCAAATAAATCCGAAAACAATTAAAAGAGTGTGCTTTGTTCAAAACTAAAACCACAATTATAATTCATTTTTTTCATAGCTCTTTTTACCAAATAGTTGTTTAATCATCATAATATAAAATCACTAACAAACCTTGGCAACCAACTCAAGAAGCTTGTTGGGAGAAGTTTCAATGATATATTATAATAAGAAACTGTTAAACCTTAGCACAAACCTTAACACTACAGGAAGACAGTAAGAAACTTCCTATTGCGAGTTAGCTGCTTACCACTATCAATGTGCTCCCACCTATTTTCAAGATAACACATTTAGCAGATGGTAGCTCCCGAAAAAATGTTGATTTTGTTATGCAAGATTCTTCCAAACTAAAAGAAACAGATTATATGTAGGCTTTTCTAATTCTTCCAAACTATTTTCTTGGATCTATCACTAAAATCAATTTTTTTTGGGTCAGGTTCAGGTCACAGATTTAAAACCTCAATCAAGCATTAGCCAATATGTTCTTCACTGAATTATTCTATTTAAAACCCCAATCAAGCATTAGACAATATTGTAATTTAATTGTTTATTAAGTTGATTGTTTAATTGTTTAAAATGAGTAGTGGGTTAAATGGTTATTGGGCTAATGAAGTAACGGGCTTAACTTTTCAAATGGTTAGTGGGTTTATATGAAGTAATAAAGGATAACTTGTGTTGGTCCAATTTAATTTGTCTATAACTCTTTTATGTGTGTCAATTATCTTATAGAGGGTTTATGTTTGCTACGTGTTAATTTTTTTTTTTACATTGGTGTCGATAGCTTTTGAGGGCCATGCCAAAATTTCACGAGGGTTGGTGTTAAAACTTCATTGTTAGCGCCAAAAAGTTCTATACGAAAGCTACATACATAACACTACTCCCCCCCGGCCCCTGCTAACCTTCGCCCCTGATTACATATTCTTTTAACAAATTCTGTATGACTGACTATAGTTGTGGTTGAAATTTTTTATACCTATTCTTAACTGTATCTAACTTTTAGAATGGATATAGAATTCTTCAACCAAGAGAATATGTAACTTTTCATGTTTGATACTTGTGCTTGATAAAAATAAAAGTTTGTCCAACTTGACTTTGATAAGTTTGCATTTCTGTTAGTCAACTTGTGAGATGTGTGAAGCGTTCGATCAACTCGCAGCTAAAAATAACTGTTGTATTCAATTCAGGGCTAAACAGATATCGTATTGGAGACGTGCTCCAAGTGACTGGATTTCATAACCGAGCCCCACAATTTCGGTTCATCTACAGGAGGAATGTCATTCTAAGCATTGACAATGAGAAAACGAATGAAGAAGATCTGCATAAGAGTGTAATGGCAGCAAAAAGACTGTTAGAGCCCTACAATGCTCTACGGTGGATCATCCCGAATTACACATGGTGTGTGTGTGTGTTTATATTTACATCTTACATTTGAAACAGAAAATGAGAGCTGAACAATCTATGATCTTAATTTTAATATTCTTGGTTCAGCTCCCTTCATTGAATAGTATTATATATGTGTGTGTGTAGAGAGAGAGAAAGATACCTGGTGCAGCCAAAATGATGATATCAGGTTCACATTAGTGATGTGGTTTCTTTCACAGATGCAACAACAACCTCAACCACACCATCGCCAGTAAACTCATTGTGTGATGAATCCTCCACATTCTCTTGGTCCCCAATTTCACATTAGACACGGTAACAAAACAAACTAAAAACCCTAAATGTTATTAAAAAGGAGACGAATTTCATATAACTAAAAATACAATTGAGAATTACACAAAGTATGCTTTAAACCAAATGTAAATCGGTAAAAACGAAACAGAAGTTGGCATACAACCGGTAGAAATGAAACAGAAGTTCACATTTGTGTTATGCATTAAAACCAAGTTTTCGGTATCCAAAAGAGCGGTTAAAGGATCCAAATTGACCAAAGCCACTAATTTGTTCAAAATTGATGACACCTCATCGTTCCTACCAACATTTCCATCACTCTAGCAATTCATCAAACAGATGATGCTTTTCTTTGACAACCATCGCTGACTGTTGTCACAACCCACTAAATTTGCAGCCCCCCCCCCTTGCCAAATCATGATTAAATAACCCAAGAGACACATTCCCCATCACTTTCAAGAGACACATTGCCAAATCATGATTAAATAACCCAAGAGACACAATTCCATCGCTGACTGTTGTCACAACCCACTAACCTTTTTCCAAATTATAAATGGCAAGGATACCCAAGTGACATGATAAAAAGGTGGACCCACTCTAATCCACCTGATTTGACCATAACTCACTTGTGAATTGTGATGTTTTTAAAGTTGCCCAATTTGACCCGAATAATTTGAACTCGCATTATATAACTCTTACAGCTCTATTTCAAGTTTTACGTAACTACAAATAAAAAAAAGTTGTGACCAGTTTGTAAATATACTTTTACATGAGAAAATTCTATAAAATTTGTTTTTTAAAATGTGTGTGTAAAAAAAGCCCAACTAACAAATGCATATATGTTCTTACCAGATCATTGCTCAAATAGACATGGAGAGTTGGTTAGTTTTTTTATGCAAGCCATTTGTAAAAAAATGATATCATATATTGATGTTTAAGCTTCAAGGTATCACTTAATATAAGCAAACATCCAGGTTGAAGATCAGACCAGAAACCAGAAGTGAGGGTAAGAGACCGAAAACCAAATCGCTAGTAGTCATCCTTGTTTTGCCCAGTCATACAACTGCTCTGGACCGAATCATTGACACAAACCACAACCGACAACACTGCCAATTGCAAAATCAACCTACCTTTACCGATCAGTGAACCTTATCCAAGGGTCTTACCAATCACGTTAGAGGTGTACAAACAAACTAATTTGGGCCTGCCAAACCGGTTTATAACCGGACCCACTTCACCGAAAAACCAGTTTAGACCCGGTATCCCACCAGTTTGTATACTGGTTCATAGTCTAGTTCCCCGAAACCGGTTTGTAACCCAGCTGGATTTTAAAACATGCCAAACAATTGTTTTTGTCTCAAGCAGCTTAGAACCCAATCCAAATCAGTTCGAGTGGGTTGGGATTTTCAATCCTAAAAATCAGATTTTTTTAAAAATGCCAAAAAACCATTTTTTTGTCCCAACCGGTTTTGAACCCAATCCAAATCAATTTGAGCCCAAGGTATAAAAATCATGAAATTTAGGTAGTTACCATGTCATGATCCAATGACCACAAATATTTCAAAAGATCGTTGTCACTTTCTCTTGTATCTTCTATTTGCATATTTCAAAAATACTCATTTATTTTTTGGTATGGGTAAGGTGTTACATACCTTCATGATTGTGAAATCATCTAATGGGGCATCGGGTGTTTTGTTCATCAATGAACCTAAAGCATTCCTCCTTGAAATCTGCATTGCTGCTTGAATTTCTTTGGAAGATTCTAGAGCAGTTGAATTTGCGACAGTAACGACAGCGGAAACTGTCCCTAATTTTGCGTTACTGGTTCCAGCTAATGAGTTCACTACCTCTTTATGAGCCCTTAATACCAACTGTGTTGCACTGTTGTTTTGTGTACAGGATAAAAAACATATATAAGCAATCAGATTAAAAAAGTAGTTTTAAAAATGCAAAAAATCAATAAATAAGTCACTGCAACGTTGCCACCCAAGCTCTAGCTGCACCTGGAGTTTCTGCACACAGAAAATATTCTTTTTTTCTGTGGTGTTGCAATATCTAATAAATCAAGTTAGGGGAATACAATCCACGGTTCTCCCATATTATTTTAAAAAAGTAAATGACAATATGTAAGTAAACGCAAATAATAACTGTGGATACAAATAATACAGTTATCATACTTCGGCAGTCCACTGGAAAAAAATACGTATAATTAGATCAGATATCATCAAATATCCGACACGTTATAGTGATGATCAGTGATCTTACTGAAATTTAAAGGGTGATGTCATAATTGTGCTATTTGAATCAAACGCAATCGTTCCATTGATATTCGGGTCATTTCTCCTGATTCTGCAGAGGCTTATAACTGTTAGAAAGGGGGACACTTGAATAATAGTAATAATAATGCAGGATCTTAAAATGAAAAAAAGTAATTGGTGCATAGCATCTTACTTGTAGGCCAAAGACCCTTGATTCGGGCCATACTACCTGTACAGGGAAATCCATCTGTGGCCTCCTGGAGTCGATGTGGTCCCAATTTACTGAAGGTGGAAACATGTTATAGAATGAAACACAATAAATGGAACTGAGTTTATTCAAAGACATGTGTTTATTCAAAAATGTTATCAGCCAGAACCATATGTATAAACGTAAATTGAAAAGCGGCCAATAATGTTCGTTCCGATTATTTCTTGCTAAAAAGAGCACATGAATATGTATCCACCACTTAATCCATTGGTTTCTTGCATGGATATATATATACAGGGCTTCATCTCCGCGGCTTGTATTTAAGCATTTACAAAACAGCATCTGGATTGCTTCAGGCCACCACGACGCCACCAGTTTGTTCTCGTTTCCAAACAAAAACTTGTTCCCCTCAGGCCCACAAAAGACAGCCATATGGTGGCCGAGCAACGATGTTTTGAAAACCATAGGACTTCCATATCTCTCCATTCTATTTCTCATGAATTTCTCCGGGGCTCCATGTCTTTGTGTACGGACGAACTCTATGGTTTCACCTAAAAACAGCCATACGAAGCATCCATGTGGCAGATTGTTATTGGTTGCTGGTTTTTTCCTATGGATTTGGAGGAAGAAGAATAGGACAATGAACAAAAAGAAAAGTGCTAGCAATGTGGCTACCATTGACAACTGGTAACTGCTATGAACTTGACCTTGATTGAGCTATATATATTATCTAGTTTCATTTTAATACAAAAATAACAATTATAATGCAATTATTTTAATTTAACTAATTTAAAAATATGTGGATTGGAATCTAGTATTGAAAACAATAATTTCAGTGCAAAATTTACAATATCTTCAAACAACAATTACAGAAAGAAAGTATCCTCTCTAAATAAAACCCTAGGTATACAAAAATTATCATACAGATCCTAAATTCCTCATTATATAATAATATTTTGCAATAACGTAATTATCAAAAGGAGAAAACTGTGAATTCTCACCATTGTTAACACTGTACAACAGAGGCTTCCGATCAGATCCGATTTGATGTGATCTGATTGAGAACTGTATTAGCGAACACGAAATCACATTATGAAATGCGGAATACGTATGAATATGCAAATCGAAATTTCGATTGTTTCATAACCAAAAAAACAAACGTTGAAAAGATAAAACCTAAAACCCTAAAATTGGGTTTGTTTAATGTAATCAACAACAAAAGAATAAAAATATGAAAACAAAGACAAAAAAAATAGAGAATTGTGTCTTCCATAAGATGAAACGGATTGACAACCTGGAACAAATGAAAATCGAAGCAAGCAAACTAATATAAAACATACCTGTTGAAATCAAATGAAGAGGAAACTGATCGAAGAAAATATGAACACAGAATGAAATTCGTCCTTTGATGTGAAGGCGGCTAAATTGGAAACGCTCCATATTCTTCCGGTAATTGATGATTTGTTCAAGTTTCCATAATAATCAAAGGAGGCTTTGAAATTCGAATGAAAGATGTAGGAGGCCGTATATGAATTAAAGGATAATTGAGAGAATTGAGAAATTGGCGCCCATAAATCCCATTCTCTGGCCAAAGAGAATAGCCACCTCATAGTCAAATAGTCAACCATTATTTTGCTTTAGTATAATAGATAGATAATGAAAAAGAAGTAACCTTTGAGAAAATAAGGATGAACTTGTGTAGTACATTTTGATCTCTTAATATCAAGATAGAGTTTTCTTAACTTTCGTCTACGCCTTGCCTCGTTAGCTACAATTACAAAATAATTAAAGAGGTCAAAGAAGGAGTAACAAAAAATGAATAACCAATATAGAATAACTTTTAAAACGTAATACTACATTTTAAATTGATAACAACATTAAGTTACCTTTCATAACGTAAGATAACCAACTTCTGTAATCTGAAACAAATTGGGAACAAAATAAATTCATTACTATCTTGAATTTTATTAAAAATAATATATGATAAAACAAAATAAAGAATCACACTTACAATCATTAACTACGACATTCATGGGAAGTTCGGTAGAAGATGAATATTGATGTTTAAACCTATAATCCATTTTCGAAACACCAGTAGAAAGCTAAAATGAAACATTATAACTTACTGTCATAAGTATAGAACCAAAAGTTTTAAATTCTAAAAATATTTACTACTAACAAAAGGTTTATCATCAGTAGTGAACATCAGAATATGTATAAATGATATAACAACAAATTAAAATAAATATAAATGATAGTACAACATAATCAAACTTACTGGAAATTTAAAGAGTGATGGAATAAATATTAGAACGTAGGAGAATTCTGAATCAAGATTGAAAGAAACTTGAAGATGAAATGAAGAAATGAGTATTTTTTTTTTTGTATTTATATACATAATCTATTTAAGGAATAAATAATACAAATCATTGTAAATCAGTTACAATGAGATTGATGACATTAATTATAGAAAGAATGATAATTTTAGAAAATGTATAAAATTATATAAATCTTTGAATAAAACAATCGAATTTGAATTACCTCTAATTTTGTATATAATATATTAAAAATGGTAAGTTATTAATACAAACAATTTAAAATAAAAAGATAGTGTTAATTTAATGCTAAATATAGTAATGGTAAAAGTAAATTAGAATTTTTAATAATGGTTTTGATCTACATGATATCAGTAGATTAGAATTTTTTAAAGTAAATGTAATCTAATTCAATAAGAAACATAACGAAACATAATTAAAAAACCAAACGACATACAAATGTTTTAAAAGAAACATATCAATAGATAACTAAAGATGTCATATTACATAAGCAAACCATATAAATGTTTTAAATCACAACCAACCAAAAAATTCAAAACAAACTGTCAAACATCAAACCAAATGTTTCTTATTATAATAATAGATTAGTTGGTTATTAATTCTTGGCATGATCCTCATCAGAAGAAATTTTATCACCACTTATGCGAGGTTTACTTGCTGATGATCCCACTACGTCTTCACTCACATAAACATCACCAAGGTTACGCTTCAAATCAGTTGATGATTGATTCAAGTCAGAAGCACAATCCTTTGAAAGAGGTGTAGAGTTATCACCAGTGTAAGAAACACCATCCTTTATTAAAAAAGAAATATCAGAACCAAAGAATTTTTAATTTTATATTATATTATAATAGTTTTTAAAAGCTCAAACCTTTGCACTTTCACCGCCAGCATCTTGGAAATCAGACTGACTCATAGCAAACGAATCAGATGCATCAAGCTGTAAAAAATGGGAATCAAAATAAAATTTCTATAAGGATCATTTAAAGGAACAAAAAAAAAATAAAAGATATTTAATATAACAATAACTTACTTGATCAATTTTCCATTTTTTGTTTAGCTGATCCAAGATATCAGCATCATTGGTCACAACTGATATACCATAATTCTCAACAGCATTCGTAATATTAAAATCTGTTACTCGAATAACGAAAGCACACTTGAGGTTAACCAATGTCTCAAACTCAACAGGATATGATCTGGGCACTTCATTGGTATTAAGTATCTATATTGAAAATATGTGATGTGTGATCAAGATATATATGAAAAATATAATTTAAATAAATCAGACAGAAGTATTATATTTACATCGTCCTGAATTTGTATAAGTTCCTTTGCAGTTTTACCAACAAACTTCAACGCCTCATGATCAAACAATGTAAGTGTCACCGTACCGGTTGAATCTTGAACTCGAATTGGTATTTTAAACCTTAAAAGCGCATTTATATAGTTAACAAAGAAACACAAAACATGTAATATAATAAATGTTAGTTGTTGATTAAAAAAACAGAAGTATGAATAACAGTTATTTACCTCGACATTGGGAAAACATCTTTTCCTTGACAATCCTTGTTGGAACATTGGTATACCTTCTCATCTCTAACATCACTTGTACCATCCTCCTTATCGTAAGTTTCAAACTTTTGCTCAACTTTGGATTTGCAATAGTTACATCCATCATAATACCACATCTTATCAGAAACAATTGCTACAATAGTTCCCACAATAACAACTTTTTTTGGCTGTTTAAATAGTTAAATAAATGAAAGCGTATTAAGAAATCATTGATAGTAGTTAAAAAAAATAAATATAAGTTGTTTGAAATAATGTAACACCCCGTGTTTTCACGAGTGAAAGTCAAAGTCAAGGTCAAAGTCAACGACCGATTTCGCGCGACTCGACTCGTAGAAATGTTTTTATTTTATTTGTATTATGTGGAGTAAGTGTCGTTCATTACAATAATCGAATCGTATTAATCGTATTTCAATCGACCTACGACTGTGAATGATAGGAAGTAACAATGTGATAAAGTTAATCAACCAAGAATCAAGCTATGCTAATCAAATCGACATCAAACCGTAACTCGAGCTATGTATTTTACTCGTCATTATACGTGTGTGTGTGCCTTACGTGTTACCTGTGCATGTTCATTTATGGGTTGTTGTGATAATCAAGCGAACTCGATCGAACTCAAAGTCTAACTCGAATGTAAACGAACCCGAACCCGAATTCCGAGTCGAACCATATAAGAAGTAGTTGGGACTGAAAGTAATTTGACTAGGAAACCCTATCGAATCGCTCGAAAACCGAAGCCGAAGCGTCGTCGCACCGAACGCACCCAATCAGGAGACATCCGAACGGATGGTCAATCCGCACGGATTGCCAATCCGCACGGATTGCCAATCCGCACGGATGACCAATCCGGACGGATAGCCTATCCGGGTTACGTGCCATCCGCACGGCTCACCCTTTCCCCTTTTAGCATCCTATAAATACACGGGTCACTCTCCAACTTTTCCACTTTTGGCAAGTGACGTCCGAACCGCACGCGTTCTTCACCTTTTCTCAGATTTCTCTCAATCCAGGTAAGATCTTGCTCTAATTCTTGTACATTCTTGATCACTACACAATTCTACACCTTTCCATCTTTCAAATCTTAACTTTTAACCATGAAATCATCAAGATTTGAGGTATTCTCGGGTGACGTCATCATGAAGTTCTTATGAACTTCAAGCTTGACTTCATTCCACCAAGAGTAACTCAGATCTGAACGGTTTCCACAAGATTTCACAACAACTTCACCTAAATCTAAGCTTTTCTAAGGATAAAACAGTTGAAAGAAATAAACCTAAGTTCTCTCCTTCTTTTACCCTTAAGATCGGTACGAATCTGATCGGTTCTAGTCTCTACTCGATAATAGTGGTGCACTAGTCCTAGATCTGGAATCCTACCCGCGAGACACCTGATTACGAGATGAACCGGAACGACCGTTCTGAGTCGCCGGCAAGTCGAGTCAGGGTGGTTCCTGGCCGGCTTAGTCATGCGAGTAAGAATACGATTCCAAGTGGTTACCACGCAATCAGAACGTCTCGATAAACGACAACAGAAACCAAGAGTAGACGAACGGAACAATCAGACCAGGGACTGTCCGCACGGACCAGTTGTCCGCACGGACAAGCTGTCCGCACGGATAGGCTATCCGGACGGGTTGTCACCCGGACGAGCTACCCTTGGGACCCACTTTCCAAACAAGGTTTGAGTATCGACGAATGAGCAATCCGGACGGACGACCTCTGAATGGATTACTCTTTAGATCATGAGATACTAAGACCTTGAATACATTCAAACCAAGTTCATCCGCACGGACCAGTTGTCCGCACGGACAGACTATCCGGACGGATTGTCTTGTCCGCACGAACAGCTGCCCGAACGGATTACTTCTTTCCGTACGGATTACCATCCGGGCGGATTACCTAATCCACTTAGTAACTCAGCCTTAAAGACGTTGTCCGCACGGACTGCCATCCGGACGGATTGTTGTCCGCGCGACCGGCTTGAAAGGTAGAAACACTTAAATGTTTTCTAAATGCTACAACGAAAACTCCAAAGCACAAGCCATCATACACAAACGCATCCTTAGGAAGAAACAATCCACTTGAACGTTTATCCGCACAAACAACTTGTCCGTACGGATAAGCAATCCGCACGAGCGACTAATCCGCACGGATTACCATCCGTACGGACAGCTCACTCGCACGGATAGCTTATCCGGATGGGTCACCATCCGCATGGATCACCATCCGCACGGATAGTTCACTCGCACGGATGACTCCCTCTCACGGATAGTTGATCCGCACGATCAGCCATCCTAACCACTCTCACTTGTACTGTTTTGCGTGCCACTTATCCTTACGTTATCGAATCTATTCAGGCTAACCGTACTCACTGAAAAGCGCTCCCTTCAATCCATAATCGCTGTGAGTATACTCGAACCCTTTTTGCTTTAGCACTTTTGGGTGTTACATACGTTACGAATATTCAAACTACAACAATCACACTACTCAAGCTATTTTAACGCTAAACCATTTATGCATGTTATACGTGGCTTATGAATGCTTGTTTGTTATGTTTACACATGGAATGCTGTCTACCTGCCTTAGCAACGATAGTACTATAGTTTGGACTCAGCACCCGTTCACACGGGGGTTGTTAAGGATCTTTTACTTGCATGGATTACGGTGGTAATCATGTATTGTGAACTGCCTCGGGCAGTCAACCCGCAGTCATTGGTATCGATGGATCTATGTCGATAACTAACGTGCTTCATTTCACTATGTGTACGTGCTGGTTATGCGTAAACGAATTCGAACTCTATATGCTATTATCACACTTGTATGCTCACCTTTACATTTTATGTATTGACTTTATTTTAACGTATGTGACAGGTGCTTAGGTTGCTTTTATGCTCTTTGTGCTGTGATGAACTTGAAGCTAGAAACTGGAGTCCTAGAAACCAACAAATAAACTAGTTATGTTTAAATCTGAGTTGTCGGAACAGAATTTATGTTTGATGTTATCTGTAATAACTTGTTTGACTATTTAAGATACGGTATGGGACGTATTGCTTTAATTGAATGGTAATGATAGTTGTTATGGAAACTTCTGGACAATCTGTTTCGCTCAGTGCCACGCCCCGATGATTCCGCCATCGGTTGGGGTGTGACAGATTGGTATCAGAGCCATAACTATAGGGAATTAGGTAAGACTCGACCTAGTCCGGGTCGAAGTCTTAGAGACCTAGTCTATAGTTAAGAACCAACAGACCAACTCACGCGTATGCGTAAACTCGCCACTATCACTCGCTCTTTTCTATCGCTGCACTCGAATTTTCAAGTTATGACCAAGTAATGAGGCCGAGAATAGGTGTGAAAACCGCAAACTCTCGACTAAAGTTGCCTAATCAGCTTGCGTTTTAGCTACAAACGAGGAGAATCATACAAAATTAGGAGTGAAATCTATATTTTGATGAATAATCTCCTCAAATTTTACCAAGGACAAGGACGGAAGTTGCAAGATAGGGGTGAAACCCTAACCTTGACGACTCGTCCTGCTTTTATACAAAAACTCCCACCAAAGTTTCGATGGACTCCAACGATCTAAAGACACAATATAACCAATGGGAATTGCGCCAATGCCCAAGAATCGAGGCAAAGGCATAGTCCTGGAGGTAATTGTGCACACAGGATCCTTGCGAATAGTCGAGCCACTTTGGTTAGTCTAAGTCTACTAGCCGCAGACGATCCATTCTCGATTTTATGTGTTTCAATTTTCGCCACCTTTATGAGAATTACGTGTTTTGTGCTTATTTATTAAACGTTTTGAGGTACTACCGGTTTCAATCTAATGTTTTTGGCCTTAGCTACTCACACAACACATCATTAACAAATCGCTCGCACTGCACTACATTCGAACACTCGTGAACTTTAAATACTAGATTTCTGTTTTCTGAATGCCTTAGTGACTAGGAGCGTATGTGTTCTTGTTATTGTGCTTACGTGTTTAGGAATGTTGTGACTATGTGCCCTATGTGTTTATGTGATTTTGTGCAATTCTGTGATTTTGTGACTATATGCGTTTACGTGGTACGTGTTACTGAGCTTTAGTAGTAGTAGACGTGTGAGGTGAGATTCGAATACATGTGTTGAGTTCCGTGGCGATGTCTATTGCAGACAATGTCGTCTGGATCTCGTCATACGCTCTCTCGTCAGGAAAAGAGGGACAGACGCCTTGCTTCTATCATCGCGAAGAGTGTAGCCAAAGCCGTGAGTGACGCCTATGAGAATGCCAGCAAATCATCCGAGGAGTCGAGGACAGAAGGTCCTAAAGCTGTCGCAAGACCTTTCAGTTTCAAACAATTCAAGTCATGTGGGCCGAAAGAATTCACAGGCGAAGGAGGTCCTACTGCACTATTCCACTGGTTTGACTCTATCGAGGTTACTCTGCGACAAAGTGGTTGCCCTGATGACCTTCGAACTCTGAACGCTACCGGCGTCTTCCAGTCCCATGCTCTAGACTGGTGGACGGCCGAGAGGAACAAGCGAGGGAATGATGCAGCCTATGGTCTGTCGTGGGATGAGCTCAAGGAAGTCATGCTAGAGGAATTCTGCCCTCCTCACGAGCGTCAAAAGCTTGAAGATGAATTTTGGCACATACATCAGAAGGATGGAGACAATGCTGGCCTTACTGCTCGCTTCAAACAGCTCAGCATTATCTGTCCCGACCAGGTCAAGACTCCTGAGATGACCATCAAGAAGTACATCCGAGCTTTGCCCGACTGTGTTGCTGATTTCGTGCAAGCGGCTAAGACTACCACGATCGAGGAAACCTATCTGCTAGCCGCTGAAATCAATGACAAAAGGGTCAAGGCGGGGGTATGGGATAAGACCTCAAAGCATCTGCATCAAGCTACCGCCGCTGCACCAACTGCTGAAACCACCTCGTCAAGCAACAAGAGAAAGAACAGCTCCACCAACAAGAACTCTGCGATTACTGCTGCACCGATCCAAGCTGTACCTGCCCAACAGCGTCAAGTAGCGGCGCCTGTGGCCAATGCACCGCCTGCAAAGCGTGCATATACTGGACCACACCCGCTCTGCCCTACTTACACCTATCATCACCCGACAGCTATTCAATGCCGCTTCTGTGCTCACTGCAATGTATACGGCCACTTTACTGCCAACTGCCGTATTCACCAAGCTCCTTCCAATCAAGCTCTACTCGCTGCCCCACAGGGTCAACAAGCTCCTCCGGCACCCGCAGTCAAAGCCAGAGCATGCTTCACATGTGGCGACCCGAATCATTTCACCAACATGTGCCCGAACAGGGTAGTGAAACAAGAACCGCAACAACAGCAACCACAACAGCAACAGCAGCAGCAACAACAGGCCGCACGCGCCAGAACTTTCAATCTCAATGTGCGCCAAGCCCAGGCCGACAACAACGTGGTCAATGGTACGTTCCTTGTGAATGGTATTTATGCTTCATGTTTGTTTGATACTGGAGCCGATAATTGCTTTGTGTCGCTCGAATTTGAGAAACTCCTTAGTCGTAAACGTCCCGACTCTCCTCTGCATTCGATGTTGAAGTCGCTACCGGAAGAACCGTCGCTGTAATCTCTGTTATTCGTGATTGCACTCTCGAGCTCAACAATCACATCTTTCCAATCGACCTTATTCCGATGCAACTCGGAAGCTTCGACGTCATAGTAGGTATGGACTTCCTTCGAGAAAACCATGCCGAAGTTGTGTGCTTCGATAAGATGATTCGTTTTTCGCTCGCAAATGGTGATTCTTTGCGCGTTCATGGTGATACTACTTCGAAGGGTCTCAAGCTTATGTCATGCCTACAAGCTAGCAAGTATCTCCGCAAGGAATACAGGGCTTTCTTGGCTGACGTCGTAGCAGCGGAGAAGGAAAAGAAAGAGAAGAAGGAAGTAAAAGACGTTCCTGTGGTTCGGGAATTCCCTCAAGTTTTTCCAGAGGACCTTCCCGGACTACCCCCAAAGCGCGATATTGACTTTCGCATTGATCTCATTCCTGGAGCTAATCCTACCGCCAGAGCTCCTTACCGACTCGCGCCGTCCGAAATGCGCGAACTCTCAACCCAACTCCAGGAATTACTTGAGAAAGGCTTTATTCGCCCGAGCACCTCTCCTTGGGGCGCACCAGTCCTTTTCGTCAAAAAGAAGGACGGGTCGTTCCGGATGTGCATCGACTACCGGGAATTGAATAAGTTGACTATCAAGAACCGCTATTCTCTGCCTCGAATCGACGATTTGTTTGACCAACTACAAGGCGCTACGTGTTTCTCGAAGATCGATCTACGTTCAGGATATCATCAGCTGCGTATACAGGAGGAGGATATACCCAAAACCGTGTTTCGCACTCGTTACGGCCATTACGAATTCGTTGTCTTGCCTTTTGGCCTAACCAACGCACCAACGGTTTTCATGGATCTGATGAATCGAGTGTGTAAACCATATCTCGACCGTTTCGTCATCGTGTTCATCGACGATGTCTTGATCTATTCCAAAACGAGAGCCGAACACGCGCAACATCTACGTTTGGTTCTCGAGTTACTCCAGGGGAACCAACTCTACGCCAAATTCTCCAAGTGCGAATTTTGGTTGGAGGAGGTTCAGTTTCTGGGTCACATCGTAAATAGTCAGGGTATTCACGTCGATCCTGCGAAGATTGAAGCTGTTAAGAGTTGGGTTACGCCTAAGAACCCGTCTGAAGTCCGCTCTTTTCTCGGGCTAGCGGGCTATTATCGACGATTTATCGAAGGATTCTCGAAGATTGCTGTACCACTCACAACTCTCACGCATAAGGACCAGCCTTTTGTCTGGGGGACCAAACAAGAGTCTGCCTTTCGAACCCTCAAACACATGCTTTGCAATGTTCCTGTTCTCACACTACCCGACGGAAACAACAATTTCATTGTCTACTGTGATGCTTCCAACCTTGGTCTCGGTTGTGTCCTAATGCAACGAGACAAGGTCATAGCTTACGCATCTCGTCAGCTCAAAGTCCACGAGAAGAACTATATAACCCACGATCTCGAGCTAGGCGCAGTTGTTTTTGCATTAAAGATTTGGCGACACTACCTGTATGGTACAAGGTGTACGATCTTCACCGATCATAAGAGCCTACAACACATCTTTAATCAGAGGGAACTAAATATGTGTCAACGCCGATGGGTAGAACTTCTCAACGATTATGACTATGAGATTCGTTATCACCCAGGCAAAGCAAATGTTGTTGCCGACGCACTTAGCAGACGGAGCTATCTGCTTAGCACTCGTAATGTTCAAGCCCAGCACAACCTCGAAGCTCTCATCCGTGACGCCCAACATGCATGTTTCAACGAACGCACCTTGAAGAAAGAGAGAATCTACCACGATGGAGCCCAGCTTGTGAGCAAATCAAATGGGATATTCCACTTCTTAGACCGAATTTGGATTCCCAAGCGAACCAATTTGCGACAGATTATCATGGATGAAGCCCACAAATCCCGATACTCTATCCATCCCGGTGCTGACAAAATGTACCATGACCTTCGCTATAGATACTGGTGGCCGGGTATGAAACGGGATATCGCTCTCTACGTCGGAAAATGCCTAACCTGTGCTAGAATCAAGGCTGAACATCAAAGACCCTCTGGCTTGCTCGAACAACCACCAATTCCCATGTGAAAGTGGGAGAGCATAGCTATGGATTTCGTAACCAAGCTTCCAACCACGTCATCAGGTCACGACAGCATTTGGGTTGTTATTGACCGTTTGACTAAATCAGCTCACTTTCTGCCAATACGAGAAGACTACAAGGTAGAACGATTAGCCCGAATCTACACCGACGAGATCATTTGTCGACATGGGACGCCTCGTGACATCATCTCTGATCGTGATGCTCGGTTTACTTCACGATTGTGGGAAACATTCCAAGCGGCACTCGGTACAACGCTTAATCTAAGTACTGCGTTCCACCCACAAACCGACGGTCAGACTGAAAGAACGATTCGTACTCTTGAAGACATGCTCCGTTCGTGTGTTCTAGACTTCGGTGGTAATTGGGATAGACACCTTCCATTAGTCGAATTCTCGTATAACAACAGCTACCAGGCTAGCATCCAGATGGCACCTTTCGAGGCCTTATACGGAAGAAGATGTCGATCGCCTATTGTGTGGCACGAGATCGGTCACTCGCAACTAACCGGTCCGGAGCTGCTACAAGAAACGACAGACAAAATTTTCCAAATTCGAGACAACCTAGCGAAAGCTCAGGATCGACAGAAAGTTTACGCCGATAAAAAGCGCAAACCCCATGAATATGGCGTTGGTGACTACGTACTCCTAAAGGTGTCACCTTGGAAGGGTGTAGTCCGATTCGGCAAGAAGGGGAAACTCACGCCTCGATATGTTGGACCTTTTAAGATTCTGGAAAGGATCGGAAAAGTTGCCTACAGACTCGAATTACCGGAGGAACTTAGCAATGTCCACCCGACCTTCCACGTGTCAAACCTCCGAAAGTGCATCGCCGACCACGACTTGCATGTCTCTCTAGATAATCTACAAGTGAACGAAACATTACACTTCGTGGAGAAGCCTGTCGAAATCATGGATCGCCAAACCAAAGAACTCAGACGCTCACGCATTCCTATCGTGAAGGTCCGATGGGAAGGTAAACGAGGCGCGGAGTTCACTTGGGAACTCGAAAGCGACATGAAGGCAAAGTATCCACAGTTGTTTAATTAGGGAAGCGTTAGATAGAAAATGACTTTATGATTCTAGTGCTTGTACGATTTCAGATTTATCAATAGAATCATCGATTTTGTTACATCTTAGTATATTTTGATCCGCGCAATCGAGCACCTGCTCGGATGCCACTTGTAGGACCAGTTTCGACTCCGTTACGATTGTGTTCAGTCACACGCGTTCACGGATTCCGCACGCCTCAGAGTCAACAATTATTCGTGCGAATAAACTAGTCAACAAAAGTCAACACGGATTTGTTATCCGCACGGATTGCCATCCGTACGGTGAACATCGACAGCAACATTCAGCATTTTTAACAAAAACACAGATTTCTCTCAATCGGCTACGAATTAAGATCTGAAACTTTATAGGCTTTTAGATCAACGTATTTCGCATAACATATCCAAATTTTACCCGATTTTTTTAACCGTAAAAAAAAAGAGTCGATTAATTTGACGATTTTCAGTTATCCAAACGAAGAACTCTCACACGTGATTCACGACCTTGTTACAGCTTTCAGCTTAATTTCGGGACGAAATTCCCTAAACAAGGGGAGGCTGTAACACCCCGTGTTTTCACGAGTGAAAGTCAAAGTCAAGGTCAAAGTCAACGACCGATTTTGCGCGACTCGACTCGTAGAAATGTTTTTATTTTATTTGTATTATGTGAGTAAGTGTCGTTCATTACAATAATCGAATCGTATTAATCGTATTTCAATCGACCTACGACTGTGAATGATAGGAAGTAACAATGTGATAAAGTTAATCAACCAAGAATCAAGCTATGCTAATCAAATCGACATCAAACCGTAACTCGAGCTATGTATTTTACTCGTCATTATACGTGTGTGTGTGCCTTACGTGTTACCTGTGCATGTTCATTTATGGGTTGTTGTGATAATCAAGCGAACTCGATCGAACTCGAAGTCAAACTCGAATGTAAACGAACCCGAACCCGAATTCCGAGTCGAACCATATAAGAAGTAGTTGGGACTGAAAGTAAATTGACTAGGAAACCCTATCGAATCGCTCGAAAACCGAAGCCGAAGCGTCGTCGCACCGAACGCACCCAATCAGGAGACATCCGAACGGATGGTCAATCCGCACGGATTGCCAATCCGGACGGATGACCAATCCGGACGGATAGCCTATCCGGGTTACGTGCCATCCGCACAGCTCACCCTTTCCCCTTTTAGCATCCTATAAATACACGGGTCACTCTCCAACTTTTCCACTTTTGGCAAGTGACGTCCGAACCGCACGCATTCTTCACCTTTTCTCATATTTCTCTCAATCCAGGTAAGATCTTGCTCTAATTCTTGTACATTCTTGATCACTACACAATTCTACACCTTTCCATCTTTCAAATTTTAACTTTTAACCATGAAATCATCAAGATTTGAGGTATTCTCGGGTGACGTCATCATGAAGTTCTTATGAACTTCAAGCTTGACTTCATTCCACCAAGAGTAACTCAGATCTGAACGGTTTCCACAAGATTTCACAACAACTTCACCTAAATCTAAGCTTTTCTAAGGATAAAAGAGTTGAAAGAAATAAACCTAAGTTCTCTCCTTCTTTTACCCTTAAGATCGGTACGAATCTGATCAGTTCTAGTCTCTACTCGATAATAGTGGTGCACTAGTCCTAGATCTTGAATCCTACCCGCGAGACACCTGATTACGAGATGAACCGGAATGACCGTTCTGAGTCGCCGACAAGTCGAGTCAGGGTGGTTCCTGGCCGGCTTAGTCATGCGAGTAAGAATACGATTCCAAGTGGTTACCACGCAATCAGAACGTCTCGATAAACGACAACAGAAACCAAGAGTAGACGAACGGAACAATCAGACCAGGGACTGTCCGCACGGACCAGTTGTCCGCACGGACAAGCTGTCCGCACGGATAGGCTATCCGGACGGGTTGTCACCCGGACGAGCTACCCTTGGGACCCACTTTCCAAACAAGGTTTGAGTATCGACGAATGAGCAATCCGGACGGACGACCTCTGAATGGATTACTCTTCAGATCATGAGATACTAAGACCTTGAATACATTCAAACCAAGTTCATCCGCACGGACCAGTTGTCCGCACGGACAGACTATCCGGACGGATTGTCTTGTCCGCACGAACAGCTGCCCGGACGGATTACTACTTTCCGTACGGATTACCATCTGGGCGGATTACCTAATCCACTTAGTAACTCAGCCTTAAAGACGTTGTCCGCGCGACCGGCTTGAAAGGTAGAAACACTTAAATGTTTTTTAAATGCTACAACGAAAACTCCAAAGCACAAGCCATCATACACAAACGCATCCTTAGGAAGAAACAATCCACTTGAACGTTTATCCGCACAAACAACTTGTCCGTACGGATAAGCAATCCGCACGGACAGCTCACTCGCACGGATAGCTTATCCGGATGGGTCACCATCCGCACGGATCACCATCCGCATGGATAGTTCACTCGCACGGATGACTCCCTCTCACGGATAGTTGATCCGCACGATCAGCCATCCTAACCACTCTCACTTGTACTGTTTTGCGTGCCACTTATCCTTACGTTATCGAATCTATTCAGGCTAACCGTACTCGCTGAAAAGCGCTCCCTTCAATCCATAATCGCTGTGAGTATACTCGAACCCTTTTTGCTTTAGCACTTTTGGGTGTTACATACGTTACGAATATTCAAACTACAACAATCACACTACTCAAGCTATTTTAACGCTAAACCATTTATGCATGTTATACGTGGCTTATGAATGCTTGTTTGTTATGTTTACACATGGAATGCTGTCTACCTGCCTTAGCAACGATAGTACTATAGTTTGGACTCGGCACCCGTTCACACGGGGGTTGTTAAGGATCTTTTACTTGCATGGATTACGGTGGTAATCATGTATTGCGAACTGCCTCGGGCAGTCAACCCGCAGTCATTGGTATCGATGGATCTATGTCGATAACTAACGTGATTCATTTCACTATGTGTACGTGCTGGTTATGCGTAAACGAATTCGAACTCTATATGCTATTATCACACTTGTATGCTCACCTTTACATTTTATGTATTGACTTTATTTTAACGTATGTGACAGGTGCTTAGGTTGCTTTTATGATCTTTGTGCTGTGATGAACTTGAAGCTAGGAACTGGAGTCCTAGAAACCAACAAATAAACTAGTTATGTTTAAATCTGAGTTGTCGGAACAGAATATATGTTTGATGTTATCTGTAATAACTTGTTTGACTATTTAAGATACGGTATGGGACGTATTGCTTTAATTGAATGGTAATGATAGTTGTTATGGAAACTTCTGGACAATCTGTTCCGCTCAGTGCCACGCCCCGATGATTCCGCCATCGGTTGGGGTGTGACAAATAACCTGTATGATTGAACCAAGATAAGCAATTGGTGAGAAAACATCATTGTTCATAAATTCATCTTCAACAGAACATACCACATACGACCCAACATGGCTACTTGATTCGGATGAAGAAGAAAGTTTTGCAATAAATCTAATAAAAAAATAATTTAGAAACCATAATCTAAAATAAACAAAAATAATAGAATTAAAATTTTAATTGATACAATTAGATAAATTAAATTAAATAACTTTTGCTCACTTTTCCTTGAATATCAGCATCTGATCAAAATTATCGTTAATGAAAAGCCGTGTACCATCAAAATTATTAGATATCCCCCATTTACCTGTTATTAATTAACATAAATAAACATCACATCTATATATATATTGTTTAAATTAAATGTAAGACTTAATAAGATACCTTTGTAGGTTTTAACAGCACCAAAATGAACAGCAATGACAACATGGGCTTCACGATCTTGACTAAGCATGTACGAACACATGTCCTTCGCATAATCATCCCAAAGAGTTAAATCAACCTCAACATCTCTAAAAACAATATAGGAAATTAATTTCAGATAAACAAAATTACTTAAAATTTATAAAATATAAAGGAAATAAATGTAGTCAATCTAAAATTTATAAATGTAAATTGTATTACTCGAGATCTTGAAGCTTAAGATTGAGGCGTTTTCCTTTAGTACCATCTTTTTTGTTGGTGTCCTCAATCTTATAGCAAACAACAACGTAACCGATGAAATCTAAGATTAAAACATGTCACATGTTAATATAAAGTAAACACAATATAATAAGTTAAATGTGAAACAAAATGTTGTAATACAAAGACTTGTAACAATTAACAATAATACCTATTGTTGTACCCTCCTTGTATCTCTGTGACACAACATCCTTGAAATCAACAAAATCAAAAACAAACTGTGGCCCATCCCATTTACTACCAATTTCAACAAATGTATGGTAATAAAAAGATAGCTTTTGATTGTTAGGAACAATTTTGAAAGATGCAGTGTTGGCAGCAAGAGATGGCCTTTTTATTATAAGGCATTCATCAACATTAAGATGACTCTCAAATTTTGAAAACAGCCTATGTAAGCAAGAAGCTTGAATCTTGGTACCCTGTACATAAATACAAAATACATGAAAAACCAATGTTGATATGACCTTTAAAACATATGAAAACAACAAAGATGAACAAATAATTAGTTAAATAATTTACCATCTCATCCATTAGTATCATATCGATACGATATGTCTCTCTTTCGTTACCTTTCATCTTCTTTCTCCACAAACTAATAATCTTCACTTTGATAGTGTAGTTTGTACTAAGAGCATCAATGTCATTCAAAAAAGTAATTTCACCTTGGTCTTCCATATCTTAGCTCTTAAACAGTTACTCAAGAAAAAGAAAAGTTATTTGTTTGGAATAAATTTATGAATGAAGAACAAAGTAACATGAATTTATATGAAAACTTCTAAGATGATATTTTTAGAAACAATTTTTCCGAATAAAAATAAAAAAAATAAATTCTTTAAACATTTAATGAATAAGGAAAGTGTATAATTAACTAACATAAATTTACATGGATACATATTTATAAAAACAATTATAATCGTGTAAATCTATATATAAATATACTGCAAATAAATAAATATTCCTTGTAATATGAACATGAGAAGTGAAACTTACCTGCATAAAACAACTTTGGACAAAAAAAACCTCATTTTGAAATAGAAAACTGTGACAATAAAAAAATGATTTTTTTTATTAGTACTCAACAAATGATCATTATATATATTATGTGTATTATGAACAAAATAAAAAAAAATTATATCACAAATATTCCGTAATGTATATTGTAGTTTCCATTTTAGTTATATATGATTGTCAATTAATAATGAAACAAATATATCTAAAATAACTTTTACATGATATTGCATTATTAATGGAAGAATTAGTTCACAAAACTTTTGAAAATATGAATATAAAAAATCGGCAACATAAGTTAACATAAATAAATGGTCATTTTTTTGTCAATTTTGACTATAAATATGTTTAACCTTCCTAAAATACATCTACCTAATAAGTTAATAAAAATATAAGATATGCATCTATATAAAAAGTGAACAAAAATCTTAAAACATCACCTTATTGCGTAATCTCAATTCTACCTTTCTCCAAAAATATAACAAACTAATTATAATATGTTTTAACATCAATAACATATTTAATTGGGACTGTTATGTTTTAAAATGTATAAGATATTAAAATTCCCTTTTTTTATAAAAATATATAAACTAACATTCTGATTGAAAAGAAATTTATATTGGTATTAAATTAATAAATTTAGAGGTTTGGATGTTTGTGTTGGATGCATGGATATTAACAGAGTAATATAATTCCTTGTGCAAACATAATAATAAAATTGACAAAAAAGAGTAGTACGAAAATTATGTTGTAATTTAAAACATAAAACACATTGTTAACTTTCGTACAAAAGAGACGTCTGTAAGTACTAATTGTCCAAACAAAAACATAACTAACATCATACTTGGACCATACTAACATCAACCAGAAAATATGCAAAATATTGTCAACCTACTATTAACTAATAACCACCATATCACCAAAAGATCTACACAACCAACTAACAACCACAAATGCAAACATCTACGCACGGCCTCTTTTCTTTGTCATCTTGTGAACAACTTTGGTCAAAATCAAAAGCTGCGAAGACTTGACATATTTAAAGAAAAGAGTAGCGCCGATGTGGATTTGATTTGATTTCAAGAAAGCCGACTACTTGGAAAAACCATACCTGTATCCATAACCATTCTTTTCCGCTATCGTCTTCATGTTTGTTACCTCACATCTAAGGTTGTGGATCGAAAAATGGTGACTAAATACAACAAAGATGAACAAATAATTAGTTAAATAATTTACCATCTCATCCATTAGTATCATATCGATACGATATGTCTCTCTTTCGTTACCTTTCATCTTCTTTCTCCACAAACTAATAATCTTCACTTTGATAGTGTAGTTTGTACTAAGAGCATCAATGTCATTAAAAAAAGTAATTTCACCTTGGTCTTCCATATCTTAGCTCTCAAACAGTTACTCAAGAAAAAGAAAAGTTATTTGTTTGGAATAAATTTATGAATGAAGAACAAAGTAACATGAATTTATATGAAAACTTCTAAGATGATATTTTTAGAAACAATTTTTCCGAATAAAAATAAAAAAAAAATTCTTTAAACATTTAATGAATAAGGAAAGTGTATAATTAACTAACATAAATTTACATGGATACATATTTATAAAAACAATTATAATCGTGTAAATCTATATATAAATATACTGCAAATAAATAAACATTCCTTGTAATATGAACATGAGAAGTGAAACTTACCTGCATAAAACAACTTTGAACAAAAAAAAACCTCATTTTGAAATAGAAAACTGTGACAATAAAAAAATGATTTTTTTATTAGTACTCAACAAATGATCATTATATATATTATGTGTATTATGATCAAAATAAATAAAAAATTACATCACAAATATTCCGTAATGTATATTGTAGTTTCCATTTTAGTTATATATGATTGTCAATTAATAATGAAACAAATATATCTAAAATAACTTTTACATGATATTGCATTATTAATGGAAGAATTAGTTCACAAAACTTTTGAAAATATGAATATAAAAAATCGGCAACATAAATAAATGGTCATTTTTTTGTCAATTTTGACTATAAATATGTTTAACCTTCCTAAAATACATCTACCTAATAAGTTAGTAAAAATATAAGATATGCATCTATATAAAAAGTGAACAAAAATCTTAAAACATCACCTTATTGCGTAATCTCAATTCTACCTTTCTCCAAAAATATAACAAACTAATTATAATATGTTTTAACATCAATAACATATTTAATTGGGACTGTTATGTTTTAAAATGTATAAGATATTAAAATTCCCTTTTTTTTATAAAAATATATATAACTAACATTCTGATTGAAAAGAAATTTATATTGGTATTAAATTAATAAATTTAGAGGTTTGGATGTTTGTGTTGGATGCATGGATATTAACAGAGTAATATAATTCCTTGTGCAAACATAATAATAAAATTGACAAAAAAGAGTAGTACGAAAATTATGTTGTAATTTAAAACATAAAACACCTTGTTAACTTTCGTACTAAAGAGACGTCTGTAAGTACTAATTGTCCAAACAAAAACATAACTAACATCATACTTGGACCATACTAACATCAACCAGAAAATATGCAAAATATTGTCAACCTACTATTAACTAATAACCACCATATCACCAAAAGATCTACACAACCAACTAACAACCACAAATGCAAACATCTACGCACGGCCTCTTTTCTTTGTCATCTTGTGAACAACTTTGGTCAAAATCAAAAGCTGCGAAGACTTGACATATTTAAAGAAAAGAGTAGCGCCGATGTGGATTTGATTTGATTTCAAGAAAGCCGACCACTTGGAAAAACCATACCTGTATCCATAACCATTCTTTTCCGCTATCGTCTTCATGTTTGTTACCTCACATCTAAGGTTGTGGATCGAAACATCACGGAGGTTGTGAACAGAAAGAGACAACTCATCGGAAACAGCAGACGGTAAACGCTGAAAGACACAAAAAAAATATTGTCAAAGTATTCTATAACATATCCATATTACTTTATTATAAAATCTATAAAATATAATAATATGAAAACACATACCAATCTGTTTTCTGCGACTTTGTTGAACTCAATGATTGAAACTGTTTTCGACCTTTTCAACTTAGAACATTTACGGCTAACAGATGCGGTTTCAGCAGGAGTGATCTTATCAAGAACAACAGATTCATTTTTGTTTCAAAATTTTGAACGTGTACGATGAGCGATAAGAGACTCATCGGACACAAAAATAACTGTCTTACATTTCCGAGTGGTCTAATAAGTTCAAATAAATAATAATTAGTTGTTTTTATAATATATAAATTTAAAAGTAAAAAATGAATATATGATACTATACCTTCCTCTTTCTCGGCAAAACAGTTTGACCAACATCAACTGTATCTTTCGGAATGGCCTAAACAGGTAAAAAAATACATAAGTAACTACCATTATTGGAAAACATATAGAATAAGCATAACTCACATCAGAAGAAACTGTGGAGCACAGAGTCGGTTCAGAACTTAGAAAATTTGTTTTTCCTGTAGGATCAACCTAAATAACAAAAAAGAATAAAAAAATTAATATACAATGAATTAATAAATTGTATTATATAATACTTAAGTATGTAGATATACATGGGACTTATTCTTAGGTATCAAAAATTTGTCAAGATCCGTCTCAAACTTGCTTTTGTCCTGAACACAAACCTTTATAGTTAAATCTTCATCACAAACAACACATGCTTTGCCTTGCGGTTCAGTTTTTGTATCCCAATCATCTTTGAACTATGTATAAGAAAAATAATTGTTTAACAATATAGTATGAATAATAATTAAATTTACTAAAATAAAAAAAACAACATAACAATGACAAAAAATTACCTTCTTCTTAAGGTCTTCCATTTCAAGTTGAGATGAAAAAAAGTTATCAAACTTGGAATCATCAATATCCTTGACAATTAACAATAAACAAATAAAATGTATAAATACAAAAAAATAACTTTATAATAAGTTTTAATAAATTTAATTAAAATATATAGAATTACATTGAAGACAGATTCAAAACTTGCCAACTGAAATTTGTCGTTTTCACATTCCACAACAACACCTTCTTGAAAGACAATTCCAGCACTACTACACTTCTCCTTATGTTCGGACTAAAAAACATATCAAAAATAACAATGTGTTAAATTCAATATCATCTTGTAAGCTGGCATTAATAACTAAATAATAGTGTAGATGTATAATTCTAACCGAAATAAGAAAATCATCAACATCATCAACATAGATTGAGTCATCCAAAACAACTAACTCAACACTGTTGTTCTGAATTTGAGTACCGGTTTGATGATTAAAGACTGAAAGCTCGAAAATTTTATTTCCATGCAGTGAAAAGACAAAGGTAGATCGCCTGTCTAAGGCAAGATCGTTTATCATCTCAGAACATCCATGAGTAAAAACACAGCTGTCACTTAATCCCTCCATCTTAACGTTCCAAAACCTATCTCCCAAATAAAGAGTTGATTGACCACCTTTGAAATTTTTCCCATAAAATTCCCTCCAAAATTCATCAGCCATGACCTGCATAAGAAGTGATAATTAGTAATAAGAATTAATTGAAAAAACAATATAAAGAAATAAAAAATTATTCATCATACTGATTTTATAAGATACTACTTACAATAACGTCTTCATGAGGTGTCATTTTGGATATAAAGTAGCTTTTGTGAACAAAGGATTTAAACACCATTAGAAAGAATGATGATGGTCCATATGACTGAAACATAAGGTAATCATCTTTTCTTATACAACTATCCCGGACAACTTTCATGAAGCCATCAGCAAGAACAGGGCCCGCATCTGTTTTTTTCACTCTTACAAACCATAACTTGTTCCCATCAACAATCTTAACTGAATCTTGGTAGGGTGGTTGGTCTCCCCAAATCATTGAAGCAAAGTCATTAGGTATTTGCTATGAGTTTAATAAAAAAAACAAAAAAAAAAGACAAATATCAGTTTACTTAAAAATATGATTAGTAATTAGAATACACATAAACATACCAAAAATATCGGCTCATCTTCATCAATAAGCTTTAAAAATGAAGGACTGTTGTGCAAGGGATCCATATCTGAAAAATATATATGAAGGTTTTTAAAAAAAATTTAAACGGTAAAGTATTTATAGAAAAACAATCAATATTCCTAAATAAACAATCAATAAGCTTTAAAAGATAATTTAGTCAATGGACAAACTTCCAAAAGCAAAAATAAAAAGAAACGGTTTAAAAAAAATTAAAAAATATTTATTTTTTAGATACAAAATCAATATTCCAAAGACAAAAACATTAAACAGGATGAAAAATTATCAGATCAGTGTAAATAATTCTTCATCAACACAATCAAAACACATCAGACACAAAAAAAATGCATAATCTTTAATGGATTGAGGATTAATACAAAACAAATTTATTACAAAAAAATTATGAAACTGACAAATAACAGAGCATAGACGATGAAACATAACATGATAATTTAAAAAAAAAATTAGCCAAAAAATCAAACAAAAATACCAAATTACCTTTAACATGTTCGACAAAGATTGATAGTCCGGCAATGGAAGAAAATTTAGGGTTTTTCATGAAAAAAAAACAAAAGATTCAGTAACAACATCAATCAATAAGTACATCAAAAACAAATAACCCACTAATAAGATTGAAATCGGATAAAGTAAAAATTTGATATTAATCACTTACAACACATAACTTCTAAAATACTTTACATACCTTCTGAATATGTGTAAGGATCTACAAAAAAAAATAGCAAAACAACAAAGATAAGCATATGCGGATACGGGAGATCAACACCAAAATTTAACTTTTTCGTTATTAAAATGATGATCGAACAACTTACATCCGGAAGTATTTAAGTTTTATTATGTAGTTTTACCTGAGATTTCTTTGAAAGATTGTTGAATCAATATGTAGATCGAAGACGGTAGGTAGAGAGAGATGCGGTTTGAGAGAAAGAAGGGTTAGGTTAGATTTTGTGGGTTGTGTAATGTCTAATTGAGAATAAGCTTATATAGTATCCATATTGTTAATGGGTTATTATGTGACAACAAAAAGTCCGACCCACAATCATCCGGATCCCGCGTTGATTTGGGTTTTTGGTTTGTGTTTTGTGAAACTTTTTTTGTTTATAGAGAAATCCATCATTTCCCTCCCAAAATCAAAGACCATTCAACAAATAGATGCCACATCATCAAATTGGCTACACCATTTAAGGACACATAGCCCACATCATCTCATTTATTAATATATATAGATTATGTTTGTTTAGTCTGTTTGTGTTGCGTAAAACTTGAAAATTGGCAGGTTTGTTCATAACGGGAAATACTGCAAATGCAGCAAAAAATTAAAAAAAAAACTGACTTTTAGCGGCGACATATGTCGCCGCTATTGAGTGAACCTTTTAGCGAAGACTTTCGTAGCGAAGACATATGTCGCCGCTAAAAGTCCTAATCATTAGCGGCGACACATACCTTTAGCGACGACATATAGACCTTTAGCGTCCAAGATTTAGCGGCGACTCAATTGGGACTATTAGCGGCGACATTTGTCGCCGCTATTGGTCGACTTTCTTGTAGTGTTAGTAGATCTATATATAGATAATGTATCTTAACAATTGATACACAATAATACAACAACTTACTACGTTTAACTCGCATTATCAACTCTCACATTTGAGTTTAGTTCACAGGTTCAAACAGAAGATAAGAAAACAGTTGAAGGCCCTAAAACGGCATCCTTTATCAATTGTAACTCTTGGATAACACTAGCCGTGTCCATTCTATACTGTGGTGATTCCATGGAACATGACACGCCTATTTCCAGCAACAAACGCAAACACCTTTCATGATTCATATAACCTGTTGCTTCTTCCTTGTTGCTTGTCTTCTTCTCATCTTTCAGAAGCACCGGATCAACGATCTCCAGTGCACCATCACCCATGGCTTTCTTAGCATAGTTGTGTAGGCTGAGCTCTTCTCCAAACATGACATCAGTAGGCTTCTTACATGTCATCATCTCCAGCAACATGATCCCATAACTGTACATATCTGCATTTCTTGACACTTTGCTCCCAACCCCATATTCTGCAATCAAACAGGAGATGAATATCCAAAAGTTATGTAAATTTTCAAATAATTTTACCAGCACAACATACCTGGAGCTGCATACCCAATGGTTCCTCTAACTCCAGCCGAGCTGCTATTATATCTCTGTTGGTACTCAGGATGAAGAATCTTTGAAAGCCCGAAGTCTCCGACATGTGCAACCATATCTTCATCAAGAAGAATGTTGCCTGGCTTCAAATCACAGTGCACAATAGTCTTTCCAGCATGATGATGGAGATAATTAAGTGCATAAGCCACATCCAACGCGATACACACTCTCTGAATCAGGCTGAGTTGATGGAGCTCACTTTGGGGGTTATGTAACCATTTGTCTAAACTTCCATTTGGCATGAATTCGTAAACTATGGCTTTGAATTCACGGCCTTCGAAGTCAATGCCACTGCAACAAGTTATGACTTTTGTTAGGTTTCTGTGTCGGGTATTTCTCAGTGCCTCGCACTCAGAAATGAAGCTCTTGGAACCTCCCCGACGATGGAGGTTTAGTACTTTGATAGCAACACTATTCACAACATCTGTATCAAGGTACCCTTTATATACAGATGAAAAGCTTCCTTCACCGATTAAGTGTTTAGTGGAAAACCCGGCGGTTGCTTTGTAGAGCGTTTCATAAGAAACTTGAATTAGGGGCTCCCCAGAAGTAGTCTCTTCTAGATCATCTTCTACTTCCTTTTTCCGTGGACAGCACAAAAATAACAACACCACTGCCACAAAAAGCAGAGCGGAACCAAAAGCAATCACTAATATAACTGCAAGGCTCAACTTATTTTTCTTCTTATTAGATCGGCACTTGGGTAACTGAAGTTCAGGTACGCCGCCACAAAGCCCACTATTGCCAAGAAGAGATACCGAACTTGCATTGGCAAACACTCCTTTTCTCGACACTTCGCCTTCTAAATCGTTGAAAGACATGTTGAGATTTCTTAAAGGCATTACTTCAAAATAAGCCGGGATTTCCCCAGTGAAGTTGTTATGTGAGGCATCAAGGTTTTCAAGGGCCCGTAAAGATCCCAATGATGCTGGAAAAGATCCCGAAAAGAAGTTGTTGCTGATGTTAAGTTTCTGGAGGCTGCTGCAACTGCCTATGCTGCTTGGAATGTCGCCTGACAATCGATTATTTGCCAGAATAATTTCGTTTAAGTTCTTAAGATTGCCGACCTCCACGGGAAGTTGTCCCGATAGTTGGTTATTACCCAAATTCAGGCTACTAGATAGTGACGACAATTCGAATAGTTGCCTAGGTATGTTTCCGGTAAGGTTATTTCGATCGAGGTTTAATCGTAGTAACTTTTTACAGTTACCTAAACTTAATGGTATGGTACCGTTAAATTCATTTAAAGTCAGGTAGAGTTCAGTAATCGATGCCAGATTTCCTAAAGAAACAGGAATGTTCCCTGAGAAAGAATTACTCGTAAGATTTAACCTCTGTAGATTTTCAAGATTGCCAATGGTCACCGGAAGTGTGCCTGTGAATCGATTACTTGACAAATCTAGTAGCGTTAGACCAGAAAGATTACCCACCGACGAAGGAAGGCCACCGGAAAAATGATTTGAAGCAACACTTAAAATATAAAGTGTGGTCGACAAATTTCCTAAAGATTCCGGTAGGAAACCTTTTAACTGGTTGTAACCAAGATCTAACACTCCTAGTATTCTGCAAATCGACAAATCATCTATAAACTTCATTTCATCGTCTTCCCCACTTCCAAAACTATTAGAACTTAGTGACAAGATTACAAAATTACAAAGATTCCGAGAAGCGATTGCTAGTTTTCCTGAAAAATTGTTTCGAGCTACATCTAGGACTTGTAGTTGTTGGGAACTGAGAATGGATGGTGGAAGGGGGCCTGTGAATCGGTTATCCGGCGAAGAAAGTACCGCAAGATTAGGCATAATCGAGCCTAAGTTTGCGGGTAGTCTACCAGTGAGTTGATTATTATCTAGAAATACTTGTTCTAGGGATGAAAGATTATAAAAAGAAGGCGGGAGGGTACCGACAAGGTTGTTTCCGGGCAATGCAAGTCTTATCAAGTTAGTCAGCCGGTGGAATATGTCGGGAATGCGTCCACCGAATTGACAATCGCCGAGAGAAAGTGTCTCGAGCAATGTAAGATTTGCAATGGACGGTGGAATCCCGCCTTCTAGGATGTTTGTGCTGTTCGTTTTAAGAACGAGGAAGTATAGCATGGACAAGGAACCAATTTCATCTGGGATCTTGCCGACCAGAAGATTGTTACCCAAGTTAAGGACTTGGAGGTTGGAACAATTCGTTATGGCAGCCGGAATGTTTCCCGTGAAAGAGTTGTTATGAAGGCGTAGTTTTTGTAGTCTAAAGAGACGACCAATTTCAGGTGGTATCTCACCAGAAAATGAGTTGTTAAAGAGATTAATCTCGCTGAGAAAGCTTAGATTTCCGATGGAAGGAGACAACGTACCGGTTAAGCCTCCGGATGAGAGGTCCAAGAGGGTGACTCTTTGGCGGCGGGGGCTGCAAGTAACACCTTCCCATTGGCAGAAGTTAGTGTTGGAGTCGTTCCATGAGGTCATGACACCTTGCGGGCCATCTTTAATCATGGATTTGATGGCGAGCAACGCCAGGTGATCGCTTATGGCGGCGCTGCTATTCTGTGCTGTCGTGGTGTGGATGAGTATGGAAAACGCTGCAAAGTGCACCAGAACCGCGAGGAGAAATGATGGCGCAAAACAGAACCTGTTTGCACCCATTTTTGGTAGTGAGTAGTTGAATCAAGTGCGGTATACTTCAAATCTTTTGCAGGTGCATATGATCATATAAACGCAACGCAACACGACACCTGACTAGATCAAAACTTCCTGATTGTGACGTGAGTGGCATATTCTATCATCTACGAAATTGCATTCTGGTTTCCCCAGAGGCCAGATGTTAAATGTAATTGTTTTAAATGTTCTGTTATGGCCCATGGTTGAAAACTTCTACTTTCAACATAGCTTTAATTGTGTTCACTCTTTTGAAATACATAAAAAAAAATTAAAAAAAAGTGTGATGTTTGTTCCATGCATATCAGCATATCATCATCATCATATCAGCATATGAACAGCATAAATACTAGTATATTTAACATGTCTACAGCTTGAATACGGATATTTAAAACCTGATAATTTATTTTCTTGTTTAGATGAATGAATTAAATGACTGAGTCTTGAGTTTATACGATTATTGGTTTGTCCGGAGTGTGTTACTTTAATGTGAATAAATATACAGGTTAGAAGGGTTTATAGATGAGACCCATTAACTTGCCACGTCGTTGCCTACGTATCTCATTACAATTTTATAAACATAGGAATTGAACTTGATGACAATTTCTTTTGGAATTTTATATCCTAATGTTTTTTTATTGACATCGTTTTCAAATATAATTTTTATTAGGGCTGACAATTCTGACACAAACACGATAACACGACATGAACCTATACGAAGTTATCATGTTTCGTGTTTGAACTTAACAGGTTTCGTGTCTAGACAGGTTAAAACCCGTTAACCTGTTAAGACTCTTTAGGTACATGTTAATAATTAAAAATTAAAAAAAAATATTATATGTGGATATGGACATGGGGTCATCAATCGTGGGGCTTGGGATGAATTATACACAAACACACGTGGTTCTTTTTCTATAATCCAAACCCTAATTTTTAAATCTCTCACATAACCACCATTCCCAATTCGGTTCACAGCTTCCCCAATTTGGTCGTGTTCGTGTCTTAAACAGATCGTGTTCGTGTCTTAACAGGTCGTATTCGTGTCCTAAACAGGTAGTATGATACGTTGGTAATTTTTTCGTGTCTTAACAGGTCGTTTCGTGTAACCTGTTTATTAACAGGTTCGTGTTAGTGTTTCGAAAATCTGACACGATAAGATTTCGTGTCGTGTTCATGTTTACGTGTTTTGGGTTCGTATCTTATCGTGTTCGTGTCTTAACAGATCGGGTTAACCTGTTATGTCAGCCCTAACTTTTATAGAACGGTGGTGATAACTTTTAGAGTAAATTACAAGTTTTGTCCTTTATGTTTACACCAAATTACAGGCGTTGTCCTTTAGCGCAAAAGTTGACAAGTTTTGTCCTTAATGTTCCAAAATCTTGCACGTTATATCCTTTAGGCCAAACCCAGTTAGTTTTTTTGGTTAAATATGGTCATGTGCCTTGCACATGAGGGTATTCTTGTCATTTCATTATTCAGGGGCTATTATACAAATAACATATGTCTAAGGATTGATGTGTAAAAAAATTATAAACATTTATATATAACAATTTGTCAACCCAACCCTCTGCATTTCTTCCCCAATTCTCACCAAAATCAACCTAAACCCTAATTTCACAAACTTTTTTTCTCAATTGAGTGTCCCCTTCACGATCTTCAAGTGATTTCTCCCTAAATTCACCTATTTCAACATCCATCAGTTCAATCTACAGTCAAAAATTGATTCTCGATCTCCGTCAAATCCTCCAGATCTGTTAACATCTTACCGGAATTAAGTTAAGCGGTGAATGTTTCCATTTAAAATCGATGTCACCGGTTAAACGTAGATCTATTTCAATTTCTGGAAGTTTCTATTGAATATCGTCGCCTCTGGTGTAATCGGTAGTTAGATGACGTCAGCACGATCATCTAGTCGGCATTTGTACGTCAATGATTGCCCAAAGCTTAATCGAATTCGACTTGATGGGAAGTGTGTCGCGAGGTTTCTTGATCGGTTCTCGATTCAGCGGCTTAAGGAGAATCCTCTCTTTGGCGCTTCGTCGAACACGTAGTGTGCTGTTATTTGTTTCTATTTGAATTTGCGTTTTTGGTTTTGGGGTTGTGGGGATGATGGGTTTGTTGTTGATCAGAGTATTTGTGAGATTTCCATTGTGTTTGGAATGAAATAAAACAAATGAAACAAAACCCAGCAGTTTGTTTGCTATAAAGTGATGTGGTGGATATTTGAACCCCCTCGATGATCTCTGCATCTGTTTAGAGAGAGAAGAAAGAAGGAGAGAGAGTCAGAGATAGATTTCAGATTTTTCAATGTTTATACTTTATTTTCTATTTCGGACGCAATTAGTCCCTTGAATATCAATTTATTTACACAATAGTCCCTTGGGAGGTAAAATGACAATAATACCCCCATGTGCAAAGCACATGACCATACTTAACCAAAAAATCTAACTGGGTTTGGTCTAAAGGATATAACGTGCAAGATTTTGGAACATTAAAGACAAAACTTGTCAACTTTTGTGCTAAAGGACAGCGCCTGCAATTTGATGTAAACATAAAGGACAAAACTTGTAATTTACTCTTAACTTTTATTAGACAAAATGGAGAAGGTTCCAGCAAGTTGGATGCATAACATATACATCAAAGAGTTGACAAAACTAGTACTTAGACCTGCGCGCGTTGCCGCGCAGGTACATTGCAAACATTGAATGAATTAGTCCAAACGTTATGTCATGTGTTAACCATATGAGAACGTGCGTTTTGGCGTATCCAGTTTAACTCAATAACATTACAGTTGGATCAAAATGTAAAGTAATTGAATTTATATTGTACAATCATAGTGCCTTTATATGTACGACATGACTCATACATAAGAAACATACAAAAAAACATAATCGAAGGTTGAAATTTTACCCCAAGTCCGTTGCGCCGGTTACATGTGATAAGCTTTGTATATAAATTATAATAATTAAAAGGAAAGCGTTGGTGTTGATGCAGATTTTGTGTCCGATGCTTGTCGAATAGATTAGTTTTATTTTACGCTGAATTTGTAATAGTTAGTGAAACGGTCTATCGAACGTGTATAGACCCGCTCGTTTGAAGTGGTCAAACGAGAGGGTTATTCGGTTGACCGTGTGTGTTTGCAAGACAAGGGGTGTGACTATAAATAGAAAACCCTTGCCATTTGAAACACAGGGAAGTTTTAGGAGGTTTGAGACCTCACCGGGAGAGATCACCACTTGGTCTCTCCCCGGATGTGTACTCCTTTGGTATGGCTCGGTTAGCTTGTTAATCGGGCCGGCTTGTTATGTTATGTTACAAAATCAATACAAGCAAGTATTTCATCCGTCTATGATCTTCCCGTCTATGAACATAATCATGATAATCACGGTTTCGGTCACGAAACACGGTCCTACAATTGGTATCAGAGCCATGGTGCCCGATTTAGTAAATCTAACCGTTTACTAAGTCACATGTGCTCTAGATCTGTGATTTTAGTGATTTTTGTTCAAGAAGAAAAGTTGGGTGAAAATGAGAAAAACTCAGATCTGGACCCGAATTTTCAGATCTGTGCTGAAACGAGTGTTGGGTTTTATGTTTTTCACCTAAATATTCAAGTTATCATCATCAAAAATCATATACAAAATGTTTTTATACAAATCTGGGAAGTAACAGTACACTCTGTTCCTGATGTTCTTGGCGGCTGCTTAAAGAAACTAGGGTTTCTTCATACAGATCGAAGGATATCCTTCGAAGTCGAAAGATCATCTTTCGATCAAAGGAAGTTCGATAGATAATCATCCTTCGAACATCCTTCGAAGTCTGTGACTTATCCTTCGATCCAAGGAATCTTTTCGAAGGATACATCTTTCGATCTGAAACAGGGGTTTGAAGGTGGAATCTTTGAATCTGGTGCTTGTTTATGTATTTTAGAAGAAGATGAAGGCTGCTGATAAAACCCCCAGCGAAGACCTCCTAACTCTTGGCTGTTCTTGTCTCCGGTGCGTTTGTCGATCACAGGCTTCCAAGATTTGCATCAGTCGCACAAGATTTCTTGCTCGCACAAGATGGCTTCGTTGCACAACATATTGAATCGCACAAGACTTGATTAATCGCACATGAAGTTGGAATCGGAGAGGTTTGTCGGCTGCAGAAGACTTGAAAGCTGTCGGCTGCTGCTATTTGTGAATCGAAGAAGAAGAAGAAGAAGCAGTCCGACATGAAGATGATGTCTGCGATTTGGTTGTTGAATAATGGAGTTTTTGATTGTTTGGTGGCTGATTATCGCAAACAGAGATTGAGAAAGTATGATGTTTTCGGCTGAAGACATTAGCGGCTGGATAAAGGGATTTTTCTGGTTTGGGGTTTGGAATCGAAGAAAGAGATGAGGCAGATGTGCAATTTTGTTTTGGGGTTTTGATTCTTTTTGATGTGTTTATCGAAGAGAGAGAGGAAGTCAAATGATGTTGTCGGCTAAGGTTGATGAAGATGTCAACAGATCACTTGTTTGGT
Organism: Helianthus tuberosus; assembly: GCA_030545235.1. Classification (NCBI taxonomy): domain Eukaryota; kingdom Viridiplantae; phylum Streptophyta; class Magnoliopsida; order Asterales; family Asteraceae; genus Helianthus; species Helianthus tuberosus. The sequence continues at coordinate 22,522,074 of CM060371.1, forward strand.
AGCTAGGTTTCTTCCTTCTCAACTTGGGCCCCATAGATGGATTATCTCTTTTGGTTTATTTTATAATTGGGCCCTTCAATATTTGTCACTTGATCCATTGTGCTCTCATGACCCAAGTTCCAATACGTTGAGTAAAAAAAAAAAAAATTATGGTGCATGCATACCAAAGAAATGGGGTTACACTTCCTATTTTAGGTGGTGAATATGCATGATCTGGGCCCACATGACGAAAGTGAGTGTGAATGACGGTTACACTTCATATTTTCTTGGATTGGGCTTGGTATCTTGGGATTTTTCTTTAAGATTTGGACAGGGAGATTTATTTCATGCACATGGATTATGGATATACATATTTTCATGGTATGGGCTTTATAATGGGTTTGGATTAATGAGGTTTTGTTTGTTTAGTTCGGGCTTCATTTGAGAACAATTTATTTGGGTCGGGTTTTCGCAAAGGATATTTGAACCGGGCTTCTAAATTTCAACGTCAAATTTGTACGGGTTCGAGAGCGCGCCAAACCAGCACGCGGAATGATGCAGCATGATGATAACAAAAGATGATGATGATATTTTTGAAAAATGTGGGGTAGTCACGGTTACCGATGCAAATGTCAAAAATGGTGACGCGACTATTATGGGCCAAAAACAAAACGGTATGTTCACTTCCGCACGTCAATGTTTATGATTGTTATCGGTTATTCGTAAATGTTCGAAAGCATTTTGTTTATTGTCATATTCTCGCATTTGAAAACGAACGTATGAACCTGGAACGTCAATACTGATCCTAACGAGTTCACAAAGTCTTTGGAGGGATACAAGTCGGATCCTACGGGGTACTAGGCGAAATTTCTTTATCAACTAGAATATGCAACGAAGAAATCTTTTTGTTTATTGTCATATTCTCGCATTTGGTAACGAATGAATGAACCTAGAATGTCAATACCGGTCCTAACGAGTTCACAAAGTCTTTGGAGGGATACAAGTCGGATCCTACGGGGTACTAGGGGACGTTCTTATTCAACTAGAATATGCAAAGAAGAAAGTCGTTTTCGTGATTTTTCGGAACCGAGAACATTCAATGAAGATTGACGACAGTTCCGCTCAATGGAGGGAATTGGTGAACATTTGACGACAGTTTCTTTGAAGTGGAGAGAATCTGTTAAGGTTTAGAGATTTTACCAAAGAAATGGGGGAATAAAAATTTTTCAAATGTTGAATTTCTTCGGTAAATTTCTAAACGCAATCACAGGTGGTAGAGTTTGTGATTTTCTAGTGATACAAACGGTTCGGCATGGAATGTTTTGCACATACACATATTTGAGGATTTTAATTAATTCTCCGGCCAGCGTGAAGGGTTTTGCACGGAAAAATACAGGTTTCTAAAGTCTACAGTAGTTACAAAAGCGTTGTTCACTGAAGACCTGGGGAATCTTTATGAAAGCTGATAGTTCAAGACTGAAGACCTGCAGGATTCGGTTTTGGGTTTGATGTTTCTTTGGGATTTTACAGGGATCTGGGGGTAACTCAATTCGTTGAGTTTGCAAACGATGTACTTGGTCTAGCTGACTTCCTGAGTACTGATGCTGAAGATCCGTAGTGCATTACGTGGTCAACTTCACAAAGGCGAGACAATGAGATCTGGATGTAGTTCAACTAAGCATGCTGGTTGAGCTTGCAAGGGATACACTTGGTCTAGCTGACTTTCCTGAGTGTTGATGCTGAAGATTAAAGTGCATTACTTGGTCGATTCCACAAAGACGGTTTACAGAAGACAGTTCACCAGAAATCTCTATCAATGTAGTATACTTGTATGAAATAGAGTTCTTATGACAAGATCAAGACTTGATGCAGTTCTTAAAGATTGGAACCCTTATCAAATGCCGGTTGGAGTATTGGAAGATCAGCGGAAGATCGGTCAATTAAGCCTTGTGAGGAAATTGCACAACACCCAACACGGATACGCTTACTTTAAGGGGGAAATATTATACAAGGAGCATCAAGATACTACTTACCTGGATCATCGGTCAAGGGGGAATTTGTTAATACAGAGAAGATGAATACTTGACTGAAGATCGATTGCAGTTGCATTTTCAGCATTCGACAGCAACGGACAAGGGGGAATTTGTTGATGCAGATTTTGTGTCCGATGCTTGTCGAATAGATTAGTTTTATTTTACGCTGAATTTGTAATAGTTAGTGAAACGGTCTATCGAACGTGTATAGACCCGCTCGTTTGAAGTGGTCAAACGAGAGGGTTATTCGGTTGACCGTGTGTGTTTGCAAGACAAGGGGTGTGACTATAAATAGAAAACCCTTGCCATTTGAAACACAGGGAAGTTTTAGGAGGTTTGAGACCTCACCGGGAGAGATCACCACTTGGTCTCTCCCCGGATGTGTACTCCTTTGGTATGGCTCGGTTAGCTTGTTAATCGGGCCGGCTTGTTATGTTATGTTACAAAATCAATACAAGAAAGTATTTCATCCGTCTATGATCTTCCCGTCTATGAACATAATCATGATAATCACGGTTTCGGTCACGAAACACGGTCCTACAGTTGGCAAAATATAACTATGTAACATTGAATAAAAAGAACCAAAGTATAACTATGTGACATCTAACAAAAAAGAACAAAGGTAGAAATTTGGGCATGACCCAAAAAATATGTTGCTGATGAAAAGGAACATATAATATAAGCAAATGAACCGGGTGTAGTGGGAATCGAACTCAAACAGCGCGTAGATCAGATGGAGGGCGGACCACCAAGCCAGACCTTCCTTCTATATATTATATACATGTATACAATTAGTAACTATGGTTCCCTCGCATACATGACGCACCATTTGAAAAATAAAGTTAGCCGCAATTTCCCTCAACGCACCGTTCGGAAAAAAAGTTATATACACAAAATGTAACCTTAACACATAACCGCTACACACATATCATCGGATATCCGCTCGTATATTAACCGTCTTAAAAAGCCTCATCCCATCCCCTCCAAGCAGGCGACCGGCGTATCCCTTCATATCTATATATAATCGGGATACACAACCGTCTTCATAACAAATATCAGCCACAACAACGAAATCATTCCGAAAAGTTCGTTACGACTCTACACGAATTCAACCACATTTGTTGACTGATTTCAATGATTTCCCATTGTCCTCATAACAAATTCGCGAAGAAGAAAATTACCGTTTCCACCGTTACCGATTCGATTCAATAATGTGTTTTTTTTCATAATTTTCGGTTTTCCGACTTTGAATACTATTTTCTGTCGCTACAATTTCAAATTCAAATGTGTATGCAATAACGATGATAGAACAGAAATTTAATTGTCGTTACGATGTACGGAAATATTATATAGATACAAAGATCATGTATGTATATAGTAGAGATTGATAACCACCTTAATTGTAGACGTCTCTGCAAAGAGATATACTATATGTGTGTTTGGGTTGGTGTGTGCTCTTGAGAGAAATGAAGAAGGAAGAAGTATATTATGGGTTTGTGTGAGTTTCTTGATTTGTTGGGTTGTTGACGATTTTCTTGCATATAAGACAAAAATGGAGATTTCGGTGGCAAAAGTTGTAATTTTGAGTAGGTTGTCGGTGGCTTTTGCCACCGACTTTCTACTTTAAGTATATAGGGTAATAATAAGTTACATAATTTTCTAATAAAATCGTAAACTAAATATATCAAAACTATTTATAGATCAATACCGAAAATGGTGATGAAAAGTCAAAACTTCGTGAAGGCAAATGAGTTTTTGATACTTTCACATTTGTTTTTTGTTTTTTTTGTTTTGTTTTTTTTTTTTTTTTTTTGGAGATAGCTAATGTCAATTTGTGGGTTCTTTTTCTTTCTTTTTTTTTTCGTGATTTTGTGTTACTTCAATGGATTAAAACTTTGGTATTCTTTTTTTATTTTGATGATTGTCACTCGTTTTTTTTTTTTCTTATTACTTTAAAACTTTTGAATTAAGAATAAATATTGAAAAAACGAAGAATAAAGTAAATTTAAACACAGGCAAAAAAAACTAATTAGCAACACTAAAAAAAACAAAAGAAAAATGTAAAAAAAGAAAAAAAAAAAACTAATTAAAAAAGGGATCATATGAAATTAAGGAAATTTTGAAGTTTTAGTAAAAATAAGAGTAACATAGTTATTTTGTAATTTATATTTTAGTAATATAAATCAAAATGGGTAGAATTGTAAAAAAAATTCATTAAAGAAAAGATATACGCAATTTTGACTTGGGTTAGGTAATTATGCAACTAAGGAGATTTGCAACGGGAATGCAAAGTTTTAACAATCTATAATGTTCATCAATTCTAAAGAAGGAAAAATGGTGACTAAATGCAACATGTATTCAAAAATATGTTGCTTTTAATTGTGTAATATATTTATAACTTAAAGGAGCCACAAAATTCCAACTAAATCAACAAGTTAGAAACTTCTATTATAAAAGAGTTAATTGCCCTCATGCTTTCTGTGGTTTCACATTTTTTCACGTTTAGTCCTCACCTTTTAAAAATAACAGGTATGCTCCTTATGGTTTATTATTTTGTTACTCGGATAGTCCCCTGAGTAGATGTCAGTTAGTTTGGAAATAGCAAGTATGCTCCCTATGGTCTTTCATTTTGTTACTCGGTAGTCCCCTGAGTAAATGTCAGTGGACTATCCGAGTAACAAAATGACAAACCGTAGGGATCATACCAGCTATTTCCAAAATGTGTGGACTAAACGTGAAAAAACGTGAAACCACAGGGACCTTTCGGGCAATTAACTCTATTTAAAATTAACGAGACCTATAAATCAACTCCATCACATCCCGTAGGTAGGGTTGTTCACGAGCCGAGCCGAACCGAGCGGACCTTTGCTCGTGCTTGGCTCGTTTTCAAATCGAACCGAGCGGAGCGGCTCATTTATAACCGAGCATCAAATCAAGCGAGCATTTTTCGAGCAGTAAAACTTCCGAGCGAGCGTCGAGCGAAGTTCGAGCGATTTGGACAACCGTGTCGCCCAAATTAAATTTGCTGAGAGAGAGAGTGACAATGTTGGGTCTCAAGTTTTTATGTCTTTAAAAACATGCACATTTCATGGCATAATATTTTTCTTATAAATAACAATGTTGTGATCATATTGCACGAACAATTACGTTGAGAGCAGGAGACGATCAACTTAGGGTAACAACATGAAACATTGAGGCGATGAACAGACTGTCGTTTATCGGTTTAGGGTTTAACTTTTAGTTTTGATTTTAAAATTTTATTGGCGTGATTGGGCTAGTACGTATAGATATAGTTGTAAATTTTGTATATAGTTGACCAAAAATCTAATAGATTGGTACATATAAAACTATAAATTTAACTTATATTTAAGTATATATGTATGTGTAAGTGTGTGTATATATATAGGTGTATGTGTGTATATATACGTATAATTTATATTTGTGTATATATATATGTTTATAGATGTATGTGTATATGTATATGTATATATATACTAATTAAAATAATAATTCGAGCCAAACCGAGCCATGTTGGAGAGGAAGGAACGAGCCTGGGAAAAGGAGATGGCGGTGTTGGTGGAAGAGAAGGAAGAGTTGGCCGCTAAGTTAAAGTATCTGAAGGAAGTTGGCTCTGTTTCTCGAGAGCAACTGAACACTATGTATGCGGACTATGGGATAACCTCTGACGATAACCAGCGGTTGGCAAAGGAGAAACATTGGTTAATCACTGAAGGTTTCGGAGCCTTCCTTACCGCCGTTGCTCAATCAGAGGAGTTTAAAAGTGGCTTGGAGGAGGTGTATAGGGCGTACCGGGATGTTGGCTATCAGGCTGGACTGAAGGATAGCTATATCTACTCTGCTCAGGGCCTGGGTAGAAAGGAGACTCCGCTTTACAACTCCAAAGCAAAGAAAAGACTATCCAAGCTGGATGAGGGGTTTGGGAGTAAAACCCCAATCATTCTCAAGAAAATCCTGGAGCATCCCATGATATTAATTGATGAGTTGAAAGCCCTGTTTTCCTCCGCTGGCCCTTCGTCTCCACCGTCTTTGTCGGGGGGTGATCCCCAGTGATTTCTAAGCATTGATCTCTTTCGATATGGTTGTAATCTGGATAACTTGCTTACCCTAGGATACTTAAACTTGTTTGGTTGTTTGGAAGGAGGTCCTTCGTGTTGGGGGCCTCCTTGGTATCTAATCATGTAACTTTATGACTGTGTGTTGTTTTCTTGCCTTTTGCTTGTTTCCTGTTGTGGTTTTTCATGTTGCAGGGGCTTTTGCCAGGAATCAAATCGGCGCTTCCCTGAAGATCCTTGGGTTGTTTTGCAAGAAGCTGTGTTTTGGTCCAAGTTTGTTGTGTTTGTTGTTTTGTATGCTATTTGCTTTTGCCAAAGTTATTAGGGCTTTTCTTTGTACATTTATTTTTCAAATAAATAAAGAAAGACTTCCTTTTGTAGTTTGTTTACAGAAGTGTGTTGTATTTATGGTTTGTTTGGGAAACCAAGATTGTCTGTTCGAGGCCAATCACTGGACATGTTTATAATGTGCGATTATGTTTTTGGTTTGTTTTGTCCGCTTTCTTTGGGTTAGCTAGACCCTGTTTTGCCCCACGACCGGGCTTTTGGTATGTTTGATATACCTTATACACGTGTGTTCATTTATTGGTTAGGTTTATAGTGCTCCTGGGCACGTCTGCCTAGGTATAACACCTGTTGTTTTACCAAAAGAGGACGGGTTAGTTGTCCGTTTGTCATTTACTTCTTGGGGATTAAACTTCCCAGCATAACTTGTTACAAAAGATCTATTCTTGGGGGAGCCCCAGACTAATAGTTAAATATTACAAAAGTGGCTCTTGGCCGTTTTTCCTGGGGGTAGAACCCTCATATGTGATACTTCCTGAGCTGCATAAGGTTCCACGTCCTGGGGACCTCCTTCCCTTGGAGCGTTTCCAATTTACAACTTCCTTTGCCGTTTGCCCATACGATCTGGTAGGGTCCTTCCCAATTGGGTCCTAGTTTTCCGGTGTTCTCTTGTAGGCTGGCTTCGTTGGCCCTTAGGACCAGATCCCCTGGTACGAGGCTAAGTTTTTTCATCCTAGCGTTGTAATAGCTTTCCAGTTGCTTCTTGTACTTAGCCTCCCTGACTGCTGCCACTTCTCTCTTTTCTTCCAGCATATTCAGGTTTATCCGGAGGTCTTGTTCGTTTTTTGCCTCCCTGAGCTTCATCCTTGCAGTCGGGGATCCTATATGCCCATAGTACAAACGGTAGCTCCTCCAGCCATCCTTTTTGTTTCCTTTCGAGTCTTCCCTTCATTCCCTTGATAACGCTTTGGTTGGCCCTTTCTACTAGTCCGTTGCTTTGGGCATGGGTGACGGAAGTAAACACCTGCTGTATGTGCATCTGTTCGCACCATGGCTTGAAAGGTCTTCCGGCAAATTGGACACCGTTATCACTTACCAGCTCTTTTGGGACCCCGTACCTGCAGATGATGTTATCTAACACAAATCTCCTCATCTGTTCCCCGGTTATTTTTTCCAAGGGCCTCGCTTCGATCCACTTGGTAAAATAATCAATAGCGACTACCACATACTTGACTCCTCCTGGACCCTCCGGAAATGTCCCAATTATGTCGATGGCCCACTTTTGGAAGGACCAGGACGTTGAGACTGGTATCATCGGGTGTTTGTGCCGATGAGTCATAGGTGCATGCACCTGGCAATAGTCACATCTCTTGATCTCTTCAGATGCTGTTTCATACATTCGAGGCCAATAGAATCCCGCATTCATTGCCTTTGCTACTATCGTCCTTGGCCCCGAATACATTCCACAAATCCCCTCATGCATCTCCCTGATCACATACTCAGCTTCTTTCATGTCAATACACTTCAAGGATGGGCCTAGGTATGATCTCCGGTATAGTTCTCCATCAACCAGCTCATATTGCAAGGCATTTACCCTTACCTTCCTAGCTACCCAGTCTCCCTCGGGTAGTGTCATGTCTCTGAGGAACTTAACGATTGGTGTCATCCATGTTTCTTGTGTGTTTTCAACTGTAGCTACCTCCTCTGTGCTGAGGGAGGAGGAGGTTAGGACTTCCACTTTGATTTCTCTGGCTAGGTGATCAAATGCTACTAAGGCTAGCTTACTGAGGGCATCAGACTTTCTATTTCTCCCGCGGGGGATGTATTCCAGCCTAAAAGTTTTGAATACCTTGGCCATCTCTTTGACCTTTGCCACGTATTGAGCCATGGTGTTGTCTTTGGCCTCATATTCTCCTTGGTATTGCCTGACTACCAGCTGCGAGTCAGTACTGGCCTCCACATGCTTGGCTTTCATCTTTTCTGCCAGCCTCATCCCTGCTAAGAGGGCTTCATATTCTGCAGTATTGTTGGTGTTTTTGAAGTCCAGTCTTATGGAATAGGTCAGCTCGACTCCTTCAGGGCTTATCAAAGTAATGCCTGCTCCGCTCCCTTCTTCGCTGAAGGCTCCATCTGTGAACAGTTTCCACACAGCCTCGTCTTCCTTCTCTTTTTCTTCTCTTTCCAACGCTTCCCATTTTAGGAGTTCTTTTTCTTCATCCTCAGGTACTTCTGCTAAGAAATCGGCCAGTATTTGTCCTTTCATGGCTGTCATGGGTTTGAACTCCAAGGAGTGTTCTCCAAGTTCCACGGCCCATTTAGCCAACTGTCCCGATAGCTCCGGCCTCCTGAGCACCTTTTGGAGGGGCTGATCTGTCATTAGGGTGATCTTGTGCTCTTGGAAATACCTCCTGAGTCTCCGGGATACAAAAACAAGGGCCAATGCTAACTTCTCTAGAGGCATGTAGCGTTCTACTGATGAAATATATTGGTATCTGCTTTCCCTCCCGTTCCACCATCATGACCGCACTTATGGTTGTTTTTTAGGCGGACAGATACAAGAGCAGGTATTCCCCGGGTACTGGGGTGGCCAATGTTGAAGATATAAGCCTTCATTTCTTGAAAAGCAGCCTCCGCCTCAGAGGTCCATTTAAACCTGTCTGTTTGAAGGCAGTCCTTCAGCACTTTCATGAAGGGGAGGGTCCTGTAAGCTACTTTTGACAAAAAACGGTTTAGCGCGATTAGCCTCCCGTTCAGCTGCTGGATGTCCTTCAGGGACCTGGGCGATCGCATTTCAGCCACAGCTTGAGTTTTCTCCGGGTTAGCTTTGATTCCGCCCTTAGTGACTACTACCCCCAAGAATTTTCCCTCTTCTACCCCAAAACAGCATTTCCCGGGGTTTAGCTTCATATTCACATCTTGCATAGTGCGGAGGGTCTCAGCTATATCATCTATCATGGTCATCTCGGTCAGGCTCTTGATAACGATGTCATCAACGTATACCTCCAAGTTCCTCCCCCGTTGTTCCCTGAAGAGGGCGTTCATAAATCTTTGATATGTGGCCCCAGCGTTTTTAAGACCGAAGGGCATCTTGGTATAACAAAATGTCCCTTCGTCTGTGATGAAGGCGGTTTTTTCCTCGTCCTCTATTGACATCTGAATCTGATGGTATCCTTTATAGGCATCCAGGAAGCATTTCTTCCCCAATTCTCACCAAAATCAACCTAAACCCTAATTTCACAAACTTTTTTTCTCAATTGAGTGTCCCCTTCACGATCTTCAAGTGATTTCTCCCTAAATTCACCTATTTCAACATCCATCAGTTCAATCTACAGTCAAAAATTGATTCTCGATCTCCGTCAAATCCTCCAGATCTGTTAACATCTTACCGGAATCAAGTTAAGCGGTGAATGTTTCCATTTAAAATCGATGTCACCGGTTAAACGTAGATCTATTTCAATTTCTGGAAGTTTCTATTGAATATCCTCGCCTCTGGTGTAATCGGTAGTTAGATGATGTCAGCACAATCATCTAGTCGGCATTTGTACGTCAATGATTGCCCAAAGCTTAATCGGATTCGGCTTGATGGGAAGTGTGTCGCGAGGTTTCTTGATCGGTTCTCGATTCAGCGGCTTAAGGAGAATCCTCTCTTTGGCGCTTCGTCGAACACGTAGTGTGCTGTTATTTGTTTCTGTTTGAATTTGCGTTTTTGGTTTTGGGGTTGTGGGGATGATGGGTTTGTTGTTGATCAGAGTATTTGTGAGATTTCCATTGTGTTTGGAATGAAATAAAACAAATGAAACAAAACCCAGCAGTTTGTTTGCTATAAAGTGATGTGGTGGATATTTGAACCCCCTCGATGATCTCTGCATCTGTTTAGAGAGAGAAGAAAGAAGGAGAGAGAGTCAGAGATAGATTTCAGATTTTTCAATGTTTATACTTTATTTTCTATTTCGGACGCAATTAGTCCCTTGAATATCAATTTATTTACACAATAGTCCCTTGGGAGGTAAAATGACAATAATACCCCCATGTGCAAAGCACATGACCATACTTAACCAAAAAATCTAACTGGGTTTGGTCTAAAGGATATAACGTGCAAGATTTTGGAACATTAAGGACAAAACTTGTCAACTTTTGCGCTAAAGGACAGCGCCTGCAATTTGATGTAAACATAAAGGACAAAACTTGTAATTTACTCTTAACTTTTATTAGACAAAATGGAGAAGGTTCCAGCAAGTTGGATGCATAACATATACATCAAAGAGTTGACAAAACTAGTACTTAGACCTGCGCGCGTTGCCGCGCAGGTACATTGCAAACATTGAATGAATTAGTCCAAACGTTATGTCATGTGTTAACCATATGAGAACGTGCGTTTTGGCGTATCCAGTTTAACTCAATAACATTACAGTTGGATCAAAATGTAAAGTAATTGAATTTATATTGTACAATCATAGTGCCTTTATATGTACGACATGACTCATACATAAGAAACATACAAAAAAACATAATCGAAGGTTGAAATTTTACCCCAAGTCCGTTGCGCCGGTTACATGTGATAAGCTTTGTATATAAATTATAATAATTAAAAGGAAAGCGTTGGCAAAATATAACTATGTAACATTGAATAAAAAGAACCAAAGTATAACTATGTGACATCTAACAAAAAAGAACAAAGGTAGAAATTTGGGCATGACCCAAAAAATATGTTGCTGATGAAAAGGAACATATAATATAAGCAAATGAACCGGGTGTAGTGGGAATCGAACTCAAACAGCGCGTAGATCAGATGGAGGGCGGACCACCAAGCCAGACCTTCCTTCTATATATTATATACATGTATACAATTAGTAACTATGGTTCCCTCGCATACATGACGCACCATTTGAAAAATAAAGTTAGCCGCAATTTCCCTCAACGCACCGTTCGGAAAAAAAGTTATATACACAAAATGTAACCTTAACACATAACCGCTACACACATATCATCGGATATCCGCTCGTATATTAACCGTCTTAAAAAGCCTCATCCCATCCCCTCCAAGCAGGCGACCGGCGTATCCCTTCATATCTATATATAATCGGGATACACAACCGTCTTCATAACAAATATCAGCCACAACAACGAAATCATTCCGAAAAGTTCGTTACGACTCTACACGAATTCAACCACATTTGTTGACTGATTTCAATGATTTCCCATTGTCCTCATAACAAATTCGCGAAGAAGAAACTTACCGTTTCCACCGTCCTCATAACCCAGTTCTCGTTAGAATACTGCCCGAAGACATAGTTTCCGTCCCAGTGTGATGACATTTCAACACTTCGGGATGATAAGAACACAAATGCAAAGCAGAATGAAAGAAGAAGAAGAAGCAGAAAGACGAAGCAGAATTAAATGTTGAATGCTCGGGGGTGGACAAAGAATACACTGTATGTTGCACTTTATGTGAGCCATAGACGCCTCGTATAACTCTAGACCCCTCGTATAGCTTTAAGTCACTTGTCAAATGTATAGTCAAATCAGTCACTGAAGACGCATCGTATAGGCCTATACGAGGCGTCTTAGTGCCTCGTATCCTTCCCTCGTACAGACCTAGACTCCCCGTCTGATGTGACTGATTTGACATTGTGCTTTGGTGCAGAGCTGGTCGGAAAAGTAACCCTATACACCTCGTATAGGTCTATACGAGGCGTCTTGAAGGGTGTCAAAGTAGGCATTAAGGTGTGTAAATATGTAGACCCTATAATAATTTGAACCACCCAACACATTTAAGTTGTACCCTATGCTTGTAAAGTTGTACATTTCCATCAAAACACAACATCAACATTCAAATGTCTTCATCATTCCTATCTCTAAAACAAACATTATTCTTACTCCTTAATCTGGTCGAAATAATCAGAATCACTACTATAACAAACAAGCAGGTACATCACCTTCTTTATTACTACAACCAACAAGTAAACATTTACATATCAAGTAACCATTCTTCATAAACAATCAACAGAAAAATTATCGTTTCATAGTTCAAATATTCAGTTGTGCATGACCAGGTTGTACATAGAGCATTCAGGTTTGTACACTTCACAAAATCTAGCATCACCTACTTCGGTTATCATTTAAACGAGTAGCGCCTATCACACAGATTCATCGTCTTTAAAATCATTATTTTTATCTATCATTCATTCCAAATCATTCATATTATCAGAATATAACAGTAGATTCTCTCATTTTAGAAATCGTTTACTAATTCAAACTATTGTTTCATCAATAACAACCCACCTTTTTTTATATATTTAACACACATAACCATTTATATTCGGTCCACAGAAGTCATTTACGTTTTCGTCAATTGAAGTAGTGAACGTTCTAACCTGGGTTCAATGTGTGCGAGAAGAAATGGAGTTCCAAGTGGGGTTGCGAGTTACCGTCGAGTTATCGGACCGTACAGTAGATCAATGTCGGAGAGAATGGAGAGGGATGCGGTTGTCGGAAACTTGATCGGAATAGAAAAAGGGGTGAACGGAGGTGTTGCAGGTTTTGGATCGAAGGAGAAGGGATTAAAGTGAGAGGGAGAGAGTGGCGTATTGGGATTGTTGTGGATAAAACATTCCTTTGACGGCTGATGATTTCAAAACATTTTGTTTGTTGGCTGCCGTAAATATATCCACAATTAGGGTAGAGGTGTAAGGACCATTGGGCTTCCTTTGGGCCAGGGTTTCAGGCGTGCGGCCCAAGGGAGGATTTAAGGTGGGAGCACAAGCTCTTTTAATACTACATATCCTAACATAGATATGTATTATTTGGGTCAAGTCATTATAAGGTAATTCCCGCTCGTTAAATTCATATAGAAAATTTTATAATTCATACTAATAAACATCAAATCAAAAATTCAGTTCACATAAATTAAATAAGACTCTCAGTTCGGAAATAGAACGTGTGGGTAAAACCCGAAGTGTCACATTCCCTAACACATAATAGTTCAACACCACCAATTACAAAAACACACATAAAAGAACATGATCACCAGGCAACAAACTAAGATAAAGGGAAGAGTACATGTACTTGATCTAACGAAACCTCCCCACACTTGTCTGCTGCCATGGTGAAAAACAAAGGACACTGACACACAAACTCGGGTTGCCTCCCGAGAGCGCTAAGTTTATGGGTCTTCAACCAGACCGTACCTGACGTTCGTTCATGGGGGTCGAAGTGAACATTTACCAACTGAGTTTCCTGCATATGCTCGGTAATTGACATTCCAAATTCATGTCCTCTCTTCTGCCAACAATATTTGTCGAATCAAATCGGAACAAGTGAAAACCACATTTGTCTACCGAATTTCCAAGGTGTGCTCGATTGTTGACATGTCGAGTCTTCACCTTCTTTCCTATCATGAGTACGTCTGTTGGATCATTGTATAGCCACTTCAATATACCTTGTCCGAGGTTTTCTCTACTCACCTTTCTCTTATTCCCGCTCGAGCCATCATCCCCGACTTTGTTAGTTGGAGTAATCAAAATATGTTGCGATTCGGGATAAACTCGGACTACATCAGTCTCTAGTTCTTCAATAGGTGCTGAGTCTTCATGTAGGTTTAAACTTATAACTTCAAGTTCATGAAGAATTTCAACCTCTTCTTTCTCTTCATCAACCAAAACTGGTATTTCTTCTGTTTCTTCAACAAATACAGGCATGGATGTGGTATTATCCTTCACAGCCTTCAATGTTGCAATTTGTTCGTCTATTCGATTCGATCGTTGGACTATAGCCTCAGTTCTCGACCTGCTCTCTTGTACCATATCCATCATGATATCCATGATTTCATCAAGTTTAGAATTTTGGTGTTTACCTAGACAATCATTTTGACTTTCGTAATGCTGATCTAAACTCCCTTGGCAATTACCATGATTACACCATTGATTTCGCATATTAAAATCATTGTATGTTGACTCAGAGTAGTCATGGTAACGACCATTATAATCTTCTTGGTATCTTGAGAAGGGCACCGCCTCGGATTCGTAATCATCATAAACCAAATTTTGCTCAAACTTGTGGTTGACATTTGACTGATAGTGTCCCTGATATGAAGGTGCCTTATACCCAGACATCAATTTTTCTTTCCAAAACACTAGGTCTGTCCAAAACACTAGGCAATCTTCATGTATGTGAATTTTCCCACAACAAGGGCATGACTGATGAGCTCTATCCATGATCCAAATATTTCACTTCATGCACAAATAAACTAACATACCCGCGTAGAAAACTAACATAAAAAAAACAAAAACTAAAAGAAATATTTTTGGATTTTTGGTTTTTTCTAATTTTTTTAATTTTATTAAGAAAAACAACTTACTTAACACTAAGCGCACCGACTCCCCGGCAACGGCGCCATTTTGATTGATGTCGTAAGGTCGGTCAAAAATATGTTTAAAAAGTGTCCTATTCACCTTTTACTAGTAAAGGGCAAGTAGGGTGTCGAATCCACGGGGAATCAGTGGAAAGTATGAAAGCTCGTTGTTTGTGACAATTATCTAAATTAAAACTAATTGCTTTTTGCAAATTAAGAGAGTTAATAGAAAAACAAATGTAATTAATGTGGTTGTAAACAATTGTGAGAAAAATGACCAATCTCCGGGTTTTCAGGTTGTGTAGAAACACGGGTAACCTAATTACTACCAATTGGAAATCACATAGACATGATTTGCTAACTACTTGTTTTAATAAATAATTAACAGATAATATATCTGATTGCAATGATCCACGATCGAAACCGAAAGTTTGATGCAACTGAATAGTAACCTAATTAATTACCGGTCCTAGATTTCATAAACATAAACAAGTTCAATGGTTAACTGTAACACCCCAACCCTGCTAGGGCTGACGTGTCACTCTTACAGATATCAAAACTAAAAACCAATCCATAACATTAAATAAAATATCCTAATTACATTTATTACATTACTGAAATGAAGAATCTTGACCAGCAACTTCCTAACGCTCCTCACTGAAATCCCAGATCATCCCATGTTACCTATAAAACAAATAGGGAAAAAAACACAAAGAAAAATACGACTGAGCCAAAAATTGCTCAGTAACGGAGAAATCAACAGTACAAGAAAAGTCATATCAGTGGAAGCAAAACACAACATAACATAACTGAGACATAACTAAAACGATTACTGACACAAGTACTAAAAATAGATGAAGACACTAGACTGATACAAAAACTGATACACAAACCGATCTGAACTGTAACGGAAACTGATATGGAAACAAAAGTCGTTCAGATGAATAACCGATATCGAACCCGACACAAAACCTATGTAGAGAATTGATACATGGTTGACCATGATGATTAGAACCATTTTTTTTTATAAACGAACTCATTTTAGAACATTCTTTAATAATGCTAACATTTTTTTATACGAGAGGCAAAACTATATTCTTTTATTGAATGTTTGAATCTTATCAATATATAATAATTTATCGTACTTCATAGTAAATCATAATTAGACAAAATAACTAATTTTCTAACACTGAAAAGTTAAATTTAAGAAATAGAATATATCAAATAACTTGGTTTTCAAAACGTAATACTTATGATAATTTTGTAAACCGGCATGGGAAACCGATACCGAGGCAAAAACAAATACATTGACCGAAACATTTTAAATACGGTTTAAAAATCCTATAACGTTTAAAAGAAATGAACATTCAAAAATATAAATTTTTTTAATAAATGTTTGGATTAAAATTACTATCTATTAATTTGTCATATTTCAAAAGTTACTATTTAATCAAGATAACTGTTTTCATAGCTTTGGAGATTATATTTATAGTACAAAATAAATTAGAGAACCTGAGTTTAAAAGTGTAATAATTTAATCCTTACATAGTTTCTTGAATTGATCGGGACAATCGACATGAAACAAAGACATGATTCGATGACAAATATAGAACAGACCTTAGATTAAATACTAAACAAAGATTCTGACGGATACAAACTAAATGTATAACACGAAATCTGAATCCAAGTCGAATCGATACTAAGACGGAAGTGACACAAACCGATACAGATACTGAGTCAAAACACATATAACTAATACATAACAGAATCAAATACTGAACATATCAGAAACATAATCCGATACACAATCAGAACCATAATCAGAGTACGTATAATCAGATGCACACATAACTTTTCATAACATAATCAGAAACAGAACATATTCAAATACTGAAACATATACTAACTTACACGACAGATATATCAACAAAATAAGTCGTGTAACACAGAAGCACCCAGAGCCAGAAACAGAGGGGCACACAGGTAGCTACTCTATGCACCAATGAGATGGTGAGTGTGGCGTGCACCCATTATTCCATCCCCCAGAAGTCAAAAGTCAGAAGTCAGAAACAGAACTAGGATCGATCCATACCCCTCTAAGGGGCCAAGGTGCTACACAAGCACATGTCAGAGACGCCGTGATTTTGATTACGCACTGTCACGGAAAGTGTTCATGTCGTTGACGCCCAAACGACAAGTCAGAAACGCTCGGGTGACAGAGTACAAAAGCTTAGGTCATGTAAATAATTTACCGACAACTAAAATTAATTACCAACAGGAGCATGCGACCATGAGTACAAGTCTGAGGTATGGCATGCTATAACATACTAATAATCAAAACAGACGATACCAACATAACGAGAGCTAACAGACAATTTCCGAAAGATGTAAAATGTATCAGAATAACATAACGAAGACTGGCCAACTGTAATGAAATCTGTACTACAAAGTAACGGATACAAAGTTATACTATGATGAAGAGGAAACGGAATCCGTACCTTAATTCAGCAAAGCAAAGCAAATAAACATGTCGTCTTCAAATAATCAATAACCTATAATCCCGTTATATCCCAAATCAATTTTATGAAAGTTCATTTACGAGGCGTTTGTTAAGAAATTTCCGGCGACAAGAATTTGAATCTTTGCGGTTAACCATTAATATTATGCATTTATTTTATTTTAACGTTTAGAGTGATAAAAAATATCACTTATAAAATAACATTAAGACGCTTCGTTTATCGCTTTTAACACCAATATATAATAATCCTGATTCTAAATAACATATAACTATAAAGTGTTTATAATATAAATACTGAATTATAAGAATATATATTTTAATGAAATAACCAATTCGATTTGCTATGATGGAGAAAATTAAAACTCCATCACATTTGCAAAACCTTATTATTGTATTTATATAATCTTATTATTGCTTTACACATAAACACAAATCACACTAAGACTTTATTAGTGTTTTACACAAAAACACAGATCACATGCAAGCAACACACAAAAGAAAATAATAACAAAACTCACACACACAACACGCGCATACGTACACACACCATGACACCCTAATTTACATATCACACACATATACACATAACTGCAAACACGCACATACACAAAACAAAATTACTAAATTTATTTCTTCGCTTTCATTTTGATGTCGCCGGAAAACTCGAGATCGCCAACATGTATTTGAACCAATTAATCATAAAGAAACAAAAGGCAAAAAGCATGACGGCTACCTGGATAAACGAGTGAACCGAACAGATTAGGGTGGCGCAGGTTACGAGCAATCGAAAACGAGTCAAGGTGACGGAGATAGACAATAATAGCAAAAGAGACGGCAACGGCGATGACCGCTGTCAAACATAATTTTAGAATGAGAACATGACGGAGAATAAGTACTATGGCGGAGTTCGTTTGTTACCTGGTTCATGGTGACCAACAATGGCGTGTGGTCACGACGGAATAATAACGGTGGTGTAGGGTTGTCGGTGTTTTCTGTTCTTAGTGTGTCAGCACAGTTGATTGAACGGAACACGTGCAGCAGGTCTCCAGTTGAGAGACGGTGGCTTGTTGAGTGGTTTCGACTTGAGTTGAGTAGCGATTGCGGGTCGGCCGATGTATCAGCACAAAAGAGGGCAGAAACGGTAGTGGTATACACTGGTTTGGTACTGATGCGACGGTGATGAAACCGCGGCGTAGCAATCGGAACCATGGCGGCAAGTGGGGGTGATTCTAGTGAACAAGACTAAGTTCAGTGGTGACGTTGCGGTGGTTTGTACGATACAATGGGAAAACTCCAACATGATAGAGGATTATCGAAACCAAAGAGCGATGGGATGCGATGACAATGGTTTGAGAAGAGTTGATTGGTCAGTTGTAGCCGAGATGGTCGGCGGTTTAATTCGAGTATATAACTATTCCAAAAATTGAGTGAGATACGACTTTGGAAGGTGATACAGTATTTTAAACATATTGGTCAGGGCCGTCTTCGAAAATCTCAAAAAAAAAATTGGCCCTGTTCAAGATAAAAATATGGGCCATATTCGCAAATCTTTATATAACATAAACTCATCAATCATTCAATTATTTAACTAAAAAGTCATAATACTACGATAATTGTTATGAAATAGATAAAACAAATTAACAAAAATAGTATAGTAAAAATGATCAAAGTATCGAACTTACCTGCTAAGCAAACAGTGTGGTTCTCCTAGCGTTTTTTGAAGCAAAGCTCTCGATCAACTCCTTGTAATCCATAGTATCTAATATTTCACTTTCAATAGATATTGTTGCCAACCCATTTAGCCTTTCTTGTGACATTGTAGAACGTAAATAGGTCTTCAACAACTTCAACTTTGAGAAACTTTTTTCTGCTGATACCACAGTTACCGGAATTGTCAACAACACTTTATATGCATTTATAGCATAATGATAAGTAGTACTGCGTTGGAAGATATAGTCTAAAACGTCAAAAGGGTTGTCAATGTGTCTCGGTAAAAATGTAGTAATCAACTTCAACTCCGTATACAATTCTTTAGCATCAATATCTGATTCTCCTTCATACTTCAATGCATCTTCAAGGCGATAACAACACTCCTTAAGCTTGGCTTCATCAAGAGTCTTCAACTTTTTAGGAAACAAAAACCCAAATATTTTTTCGAATTTTTGGTATTGTTCAAATCTTGTTTCAAGTGAAAAAATAGCTTGATCAACAATACTTAAACTTTACGGATGCCCCCTTCTAAAAACTTTACAACAAAAACAATAGAGTTTGTCAAGTTTTTTCGAATACACTAGTCATTCTCTATCGCACGTCTCCCTAATTGATAGAATTCTGGTGTACATTGTATTAGAAAAATGTCTTCCAAATTTATCCACGGGGCCCTTAACAACATCCCTATCTCTTTTTGGACCTTTCATAACCAACTCTTTAATCATGTCATTACTAAGCCCACCCCAATTTCTAGGATCAAAAATATCAATATCCGGAACGGGATTAACATCATCTTCACCCATAGTAGCTTCTTCATCTACGGTAGCATTAACATTATCTTCACCTGCGTTCACGTTGTCTACATCTACGTTCATATTGTCTTCGCCCACATTAGCTTCTTCATCTTCTTTCACATTGTCTTCACCCACATTATCATCACCCAAGTTAGAACTAGAACTTTGAGTTTCTTTTGAAAAAAACATGTGTATTCGGTTTTGTTTTACTTCGTCCGCCTTTCTTTTCTCTTACTCTAGCTTCTTCCTCTTACGTTTTTTATGGTCGGATAAGTGTTTGTATTTAGGAACGGGAGGCATAATTTCTACATATTGACGAATAAAATATTAAACTCCATTCAATCACAATTATCTAAATAAACTAGAAATCATTCAATCATTCATAACAGTTTAATCAATCTAATTATCTAAATAACAGTTTAATCAATCTAATTATCGAAATCAGGATATGAAAACACTTAGCGACTCGTAAACTCGAAATCAGACTCGAAACAACAGTAAGATCATTAACCTGAATTCTGAAATCTGAATCTTTTTCGAAAATCAAAATCAAGCTGACAATATGTAACTTGGAACCTGCGGATATCCAGATGTTGATGATTCTCCTGAATCGCACTCCTGCAGCCGTTCGTAACAACAGTATTACAGTAACATCAATATTCAATCAACAAACAAAAATCAAAATTCAAAAGACAACAAACATTCAAACAAATACCTGCTGAATCGCGATTTGCGGATGTCTCCGGATGTTGATGATTCTCCTGAATCGCACTCCTGCAGCCGTTTGATGACTTTGATCAGAAATCCCTGGTGCAAAGCAAAGAACCACGCGACGTTTGATTTCCTGCAAGTAGCGACTGATTGTATTTTCACAAAGGTGGGCCTATAATCAGTTCAGGGATTGGGTTTGTTACCTATTTTGACCGATCGGGTTTGGGCCTAGGCTATAATCAGTAAAAAAATTGGGCTATATACATATAAAGAAAACATAAAAATTTTGGGCCCTTTAATTGTTTGGGCCCTGTTCTCAGGCTCACTCTGAACATACTGATAACCGGCCCTGATATTGGTGATACTTTGGAAGGTGATACAATATCATTCCATATTGGTGGTATTTTAATACGTTATATTGAAATCTTATCAGATATATTTGGTTAGATATTATCATAACACATTATTGTAGGGGAAGGATCCACTAAAAAGTGAATTTTGCCTAAGTAGCTTAAGAAGGATTGTGATCAGTGGCGGACCCAAGATTTTATTTCAATGGGGTCCATTTTCGGGTCGGTCCTCGTTCGGGTCGAGTTAAAGTGAGGTTTGAACTAGATTTTTTTAAAAAAAATAAGAAAAATGGGCTTATCAAGAATTGAACCCATGACCTCTTCGTGGAAAAGAGGGAGATTTACCACTACACCAACTTTCTTTTTATTTCTATGGTGTCCACCTAATTGTATTTATGGGGTCCATATACAATTTAATATACCGAATCTACTATTTTTTTTTTTTTAAGATTGGGGTCCGGGGACCCCGGTGGCACCAATGTGGGTCCGCCCCTGATTGTGATGATGACATGTGGCACTCCTAATAAGTAGGAATGAATGGCATTTTGGTCCTTATAAGTAGGAGTAAAAATGACATGTGGCACCCCTTTTATTTTTTAAAAATACAACAAAAAAATCTAGCACAAAAAAATCTAGTACAAAAAAAATATAGCACGAAAAAATTCTGCAAAAAAATGTAGTACAAAAAAATCCAGCACAAAAAATTAAGAAAAAAAATTTATAAAAAAAAATTCAGCACAAAAAATTTAGCAAAAAAATATAGTACAAAAATCCAGCACAAAAAAATGTTATACAACATAGAAATACAACACATTTTAGTGGGTTTTTTTAGTTTTCATATTTTATATAGCAATATGGTACTCAAATTAAAGATAAAAAAAGCTCAATTTTACGGTGAAATTTTTATGAAAAAATAATATCGTATAAAAAAGTTATGAACGTTTAAAAAACGGGGGTGAAATATGCATGTGCCTTGCATGTGGAGAGAGAAAGCCCATAAATATGATTTTCCCAAGATACCCTTGCTCTCCTCCTTTTTCCTACACTTTCATCTTAACCATTGATTTGAAAAATGAATGGTTAAGATTACTTCTCATCCTACTTAGGCAAAATAAACTTTTTATTTGATCTTACCCCATTATTGTAATCTATTTATATTATTATTGTAATTTAATAAAGGAAAATATAAAATCTTGTCTTCCGTTCAATGCATGAAAGTTAAACAAAACAAAAATCCATATAACTTGCAAGATTTAGCCTATCAAATATACTAACTAAATATAATAAACAAATCTGTTTTTATTTATTTATTATATGGTTATAATTATGTTTCGAATATTACATTAACGGTTGAAGAACAATGACAACTTAGAATTTAATCCCAATTGTTGATGACAATACCAAATAACTGATGAACAAGTATGCAAATGATAATCTAACAATGTTTAATCAAAAACAAATAAACAATAAAGATAAACTAACCGAATGATTAGTAAAATCTCAATCCAAAAGTTTGTAAAACTAAGTCAACCCGGTTTCTAACACAAATCCTAGTCCCGGAGATGATCACGGGTGGTTTAGCCGCTCATGTTCTTGATTTGATCTTCAATCTTGATGAGAAATTGCATGATTGATGATTGGTTAAGGTTTGGAACTCCAAAATTCGTTCTTGGGAAGTGGAAAACGGCTAGGGTTAATGATAATTTCGTTTGGGAAATGTTTGTGCTTAAATATGGTGGAAAAACAAGAAATTCGCAAGTAAGATATGGGATTCAGCGCCCAGTGCGCCAAAAACAGCGCCTAGTGCGCCACACTATAGTTTCCTTCTGTGGTGCGCTGAAATCAGCGCCTAGTGGCGCCGATTGCTACCGAACTTCCCGTTTTTCATATTTTGGTCTTCCAACTTGTGTGTATGCTTCCAATACTCCATAATGCTTCCCGAAAACCTTCCGTCAAGCTCCAAAAGCCATCTGTTATGCTCCGAGTACCTGTAAATCAAAATCAACCCAAAGTAAACCGTTTCCATACACATAATCATGTAAAGCCTCATAATTAAACACTTTAAAACACGATTAAACACCCTCACATCAGCTATGCTGAGATGAAACAAGTTAGGAAGTCTAGAAACCCGCTAAGTAAAATCTGAGTTGTCGGAATAGTTTTGTTTATGAGACTCGCTATTTGTAATGACTGTTATTGCTTTATATGTTAGTAGTATGCGATATTAACGTTAAATATATTGTCATTTAATAGTTGTTATGGATTCTTTTGAACAATCTGTTTCGCTCAGTGCCACGCCCCGATGATTCCGCCATCGGTTGGGGTGTGACACTGCATACGTTAAAAAACAAACACCCTTCTTCTTGCAGACTGCACACCTCTTCTTCTACAGATGTCTACAGATGTGGTCCACAGATTGCAGACATTTTACCTCTTAAAAAACAAACAACACCTTATTTTCTCTTTGTTAGAGAGATGGTGATAGATGGAAAACTCTTTGTGCAATCCATTTTTACACATGATTGTGGACATCTTTACCAAGCATTGTCGTCACAACGATTTGCTGATTTATAGTCAAGCTACGAGTTGTTACCCGGCCTTAGCTTGCGTGGGAATATCAGACAGATGTTATATATGTTTAGAAATACAAGGATACAAAGTGTAATTGGTAGATCTATATATAGATAATGTATCTTAACAATTGATACACAATAATACAACAACTTACTACGTTTAACTCGCATTATCAACTCTCACACTTGAGTTTAGTTCACAGGTTCAAACAGAAGATAAGAAAACAGTTGAAGTCCCTAAAATGGCATCCTTTATCAATTGTAACTCTTGGATAACACTAGCCGTGTCCATTCTATACTGTGGTGATTCCATGGAACATGACACGCCTATTTCCAGCAACAAACGCAAACACCTTTCATGATTCATATAACCTGTTGCTTCTTCCTTGTTGCTTGTCTTCTTCTCATCTTTCAGAAGCACCGGATCAACGATCTCCAGTGCACCATCACCCATGGCTTTCTTAGCATAGTTGTGTAGGCTGAGCTCTTCTCCAAACATGACATCAGTAGGCTTCTTACATGTCATCATCTCCAGCAACATGATCCCATAACTGTACATGTCTGCATTTCTTGACACTTTGCTCCCAACCCCATATTCTGCAATCAAACAGGAGATGAATATCCAAAAGTTATGTAAATTTTCAAATAATTTTACCAGCACAACATACCTGGAGCTGCATACCCAATGGTTCCTCTAACTCCAGCCGAGCTGCTATTATATCTCTGTTGGTACTCAGAATGAAGAATCTTTGAAAGCCCGAAGTCTCCGACATGTGCAACCATATCTTCATCAAGAAGAATGTTGCTTGGCTTCAAATCACAGTGCACAATAGTCTTTCCAGCATGATGATGGAGATAATTAAGTGCATAAGCCACATCCAGCCCGATACACACTCTCTGAATCAGGCTGAGTTGATGGAGCTCACTTTGGGGGTTATGTAACCATTTGTCTAAACTTCCATTTGGCATGAATTCATAAACTATGGCTTTGAATTCACGGCCTTGGAAGTCAATGCCACTGCAACAAGTTACGACTTTTGTTAGGTTTCTGTGTCGGGTATTTCTCAGTGCCTCGCACTCGGAAATGAAGCTCTTGGAACCTCCCCGACGATGGAGATTTAGTACTTTGATAGCAACACTATTCACATTCACAATATCTGTATCAAGGTACCCTTTATATACAGATGAAAAGCTTCCTTCACCGATTAAGTGTTTAGCGGAAAACCCGTCGGTTGTTTTGTAGAGCGTTTCATAAGAAACTTGGATTAGGGGCTCCCCAGAAGTAGTCTCTTCTGGATCATCTTCTACTTCCTTTTTCCGTGGACAGCACAAAAATAACAACACCATTGCCACAAAAAGCAGAGCGGAACCAAAAGCAATCACTAATATAACTGCAAGACTCAACTTATTTTTCTTCTTATTAGATCGGCACTTGGGTAACTGAAGTTCAGGTTCGCCGCCACAAAGCCCACTGTTGCCAAGAAGAGATACCGAACTTGCATTGGCAAACACTCCTTTTCTCGACACTTCACCTTCTAAATCGTTGAAAGACATGTTGAGATTTCTTAAAGGCATTACTTCAAAATAAGCCGGGATTTCCCCAGTGAAGTTGTTATGTGAGGCATCAAGGTTTTCAAGGGCCCGTAAAGATCCCAATGATGCTGGAAAATATCCCGAAAAGAAGTTGTTGCTGATGTTAAGTTTCTGGAGGCTGCTGCAACTGCCTATGCTGCTTGGAATGTCGCCTGACAATCGATTATTTGCCAGAATAATTTCGTTTAAGTTCTTAAGATTGCCGACCTCCACGGGAAGTTGTCCCGATAGTTGGTTATTACCCAAATTCAGGCTACTAGATAGTGACGACAATTCGAATAGTTGCCTAGGTATGTTTCCGGTAAGGTTATTTCGATCGAGGTTTAATCGTAGTAACTTTTTACAGTTACCTAAACTTAATGGTATGGTACCGTTAAATTCATTTAAAGTCAGGTAGAGTTCAGTAATCGATGCCAGATTTCCTAAAGAAACAGGAATGTTCCCTGAGAAAGAATTACTCGTAAGATTTAACCTCTGTAGATTTTCAAGATTGCCAATGGTCACCGGAAGTGTGCCTGTGAATCGATTACTTGACAAATCTAGTAGCGTTAGACCAGAAAGATTACCCACCGACGAAGGAAGGCCACCGGAAAAATGATTTGAAGCAACACTTAAAATATAAAGTGTGGTCGACAAATTTCCTAAAGATTCCGGTAGGAAACCTTTTAACTGGTTGTAACCAAGATCTAACACTCCTAGTATTCTGCAAATCGACAAATCATCTATAAACTTCATTTCATCGTCTTCCCCACTTCCAAAACTATTAGAACTTAGTGACAAGATTACAAAATTACAAAGATTCCGAGAAGCGATTGCTAGTTTTCCTGAAAAATTGTTTCGAGCTACATCTAGGACTTGTAGTTGTTGGGAACTGAGAATGGATGGTGGAAGGGGGCCTGTGAATCGGTTATCCGGCGAAGAAAGTACCGCAAGATTAGGCATAATCGAGCCTAAGTTTGCGGGTAGTCTACCAGTGAGTTGATTATTATCTAGAAATACTTGTTCTAGGGATGAAAGATTATAAAAAGAAGGCGGGAGGGTACCGACAAGGTTGTTTCCGGGCAATGCAAGTCTTATCAAGTTAGTCAGCCGGTGGAATATGTCGGGAATGCGTCCACCGAATTGACAATCGCCGAGAGAAAGTGTCTCGAGCAATGTAAGATTTGCAATGGACGGTGGAATCCCGCCTTCTAGGATGTTTGTGCTGTTCGTTTTAAGAACGAGGAAGTATAGCATGGACAATGAACCAATTTCATCTGGGATCTTGCCGACCAGAAGATTGTTACCCAAGTTAAGGACTTGGAGGTTGGAACAATTCGTTATGGCAGCCGGAATGTTTCCCGTGAAAGAGTTGTTATGAAGGCGTAGTTTTTGTAGTCTAAAGAGACGACCAATTTCAGGTGGTATCTCACCAGAAAATGAGTTGTTAAAGAGATTAATCTCGCTGAGAAAGCTTAGATTTCCGATGGAAGGAGACAACGTACCGGTTAAGCCTCCGGATGAGAGGTCCAAGAGGGTGACTCTTTGGCGGCGGGGGCTGCAAGTAACACCTTCCCATTGGCAGAAGTTAGTGTTGGAGTCGTTCCATGAGGTCATGACACCTTGCGGGCCATCTTTAATCATGGATTTGATGGCGAGCAACGCCAGGTGATCGCTTATGGCGGCGCTGCTATTCTGTGCTGTCGTGGTGTGGATGAGTATGGAAAACGCTGCAAAGTGCACCAGAACCGCGAAGAGAAATGATGGCGCAAAACAGAACCTGTTTGCACCCATTTTTGGTAGTGAGTAGTTGAATCAAGTGCGGTATACTTCAAATCTTTTGCAGGTGCATATGATCATATAAACGCAACGCAACACGACACCTGACTAGATCAAAACTTCCTGATTGTGACGTGAGTGGCATATTCTATCATCTACGAAATTGCATTCTGGTTTCCCCAGAGGCCAGATGTTAAATGTAATTGTTTTAAATGTTCTGTTATGGCCCATGGTTGAAAACTTCTACTTTCAACATAGCTTTAATTGTGTTCACTCTTTTGAAATACATAAAAAAAAATTAAAAAAAAGTGTGATGTTTGTTCCATGCATATCAGCATATCATCATCATATCAGCATATGAACAGCATAAATACTAGTATATTTAACATGTCTACAGCTTGAATACGGATATTTAAAACCTGATAATTTATTTTCTTGTTTAGATGAATGAATTAAATGACTGAGTCTTGAGTTTATACGATTATTGGTTTGTCCGGAGTGTGTTACTTTAATGTGAATAAATATACAGGTTAGAAGGGTTTATAGATGAGACCCATTAACTTGCCACGTCGTTGCCTACGTATCTCATTACAATTTTATAAACATAGGAATTGAACTTGATGACAATTTCTTTTGGAATTTTATATCCTAATGTTTTTTTATTGACATCGTTTTCAAATATAATTTTTATTAGGGCTGACAATTCTGACACAAACACGATAACACGACATGAACCTATACGAAGTTATCATGTTTCGTGTTTGAACTTAACAGGTTTCGTGTCTAGACAGGTTAAAACCCGTTAACCTGTTAAGACTCGTTAGGTACATGTTAATAATTAAAAATTAAAAAAATATATTATATGTGGATATGGACATGGGGTCATCAATCGTGGGGCTTGGGATGAATTATACACAAACACACGTGGTTCTTTTTCTATAATCCAAACCCTAATTTTTAAATCTCTCACATAACCACCATTCCCAATTCGGTTCACAGCTTCCCCAATTTGGTCGTGTTCGTGTCTTAAACAGATCGTGTTCGTGTCTTAACAGGTCGTATTCGTGTCCTAAACAGGTAGTATGATACGTTGGTAATTTTTTCGTGTCTTAACAGGTCGTTTCGTGTAACCTGTTTATTAACAGGTTCGTGTTAGTGTTTCGAAAATCTGACACGATAAGATTTCGTGTCGTGTTCATGTTTACGTGTTTTGGGTTCGTATCTTATCGTGTTCGTGTCTTAACAGATCGGGTTAACCTGTTATGTCAGCCCTAACTTTTATAGAACGGTGGTGATAACTTTTAGAGTAAATTACAAGTTTTGTCCTTTATGTTTACACCAAATTACAGGCGTTGTCCTTTAGCGCAAAAGTTGACAAGTTTTGTCCTTAATGTTCCAAAATCTTGCACGTTATATCCTTTAGGCCAAACCCAGTTAGTTTTTTTGGTTAAATATGGTCATGTGCCTTGCACATGAGGGTATTCTTGTCATTTCATTATTCAGGGGCTATTATACAAATAACATATGTCTAAGGATTGATGTGTAAAAAAATTATAAACATTTATATATAACAATTTGTCAACCCAACCCTCTGCATTTCTTCCCCAATTCTCACCAAAATCAACCTAAACCCTAATTTCACAAACTTTTTTTCTCAATTGAGTGTCCCCTTCACGATCTTCAAGTGATTTCTCCCTAAATTCACCTATTTCAACATCCATCAGTTCAATCTACAGTCAAAAATTGATTCTCGATCTCCGTCAAATCCTCCAGATCTGTTAACATCTTACCGGAATCAAGTTAAGCGGTGAATGTTTCCATTTAAAATCGATGTCACCGGTTAAACGTAGATCTATTTCAATTTCTGGAAGTTTCTATTGAATATCGTCGCCTCTGGTGTAATCGGTAGTTAGATGACGTCAGCACGATCATCTAGTCGGCATTTGTACGTCAATGATTGCCCAAAGCTTAATCGAATTCGGATTGATGGGAAGTGTGTCGCGAGGTTTCTTGATCGGTTCTCGATTCAGCGGCTTAAGGAGAATCCTCTCTTTGGCGCTTCGTCGAACACGTAGTGTGCTGTTATTTGTTTCTATTTGAATTTGCGTTTTTGGTTTTGGGGTTGTGGGGATGATGGGTTTGTTGTTGATCAGAGTATTTGTGAGATTTCCATTGTGTTTGGAATGAAATAAAACAAATGAAACAAAACCCAGCAGTTTGTTTGCTATAAAGTGATGTGGTGGATATTTGAACCCCCTCGATGATCTCTGCATCTGTTTAGAGAGAGAAGAAAGAAGGAGAGAGAGTCAGAGATAGATTTCAGATTTTTCAATGTTTTTACTTTATTTTCTATTTCGGACGCAATTAGTCCCTTGAATATCAATTTATTTACACAATAGTCCCTTGGGAGGTAAAATGACAATAATACCCCCATGTGCAAAGCACATGACCATACTTAACCAAAAAATCTAACTGGGTTTGGTCTAAAGGATATAACGTGCAAGATTTTGGAACATTAAGGACAAAACTTGTCAACTTTTGCGCTAAAGGACAGCGCCTGCAATTTGATGTAAACATAAAGGACAAAACTTGTAATTTACTCTTAACTTTTATTAGACAAAATGGAGAAGGTTCCAGCAAGTTGGATGCATAACATATACATCAAAGAGTTGACAAAACTAGTACTTAGACCTGCGCGCGTTGCCGCGCAGGTACATTGCAAACATTGAATGAATTAGTCCAAACGTTATGTCATGTGTTAACCATATGAGAACGTGCGTTTTGGCGTATCCAGTTTAACTCAATAACATTACAGTTGGATCAAAATGTAAAGTAATTGAATTTATATTGTACAATCATAGTGCCTTTATATGTACGACATGACTCATACATAAGAAACATACAAAAAAACATAATCGAAGGTTGAAATTTTACCCCAAGTCCGTTGCGCCGGTTACATGTGATAAGCTTTGTATATAAATTATAATAATTAAAAGGAAAGCGTTGGCAAAATATAACTATGTAACATTGAATAAAAAGAACCAAAGTATAACTATGTGACATCTAACAAAAAAAGAACAAAGGTAGAAATTTGGGCATGACCCAAAAAATATGTTGCTGATGAAAAGGAACATATAATATAAGCAAATGAACCGGGTGTAGTGGGAATCGAACTCAAACAGCGCGTAGATCAGATGGAGGGCGGACCACCAAGCCAGACCTTCCTTCTATATATTATATACATGTATACAATTAGTAACTATGGTTCCCTCGCATACATGACGCACCATTTGAAAAATAAAGTTAGCCGCAATTTCCCTCAACGCACCGTTCGGAAAAAAAGTTATATACACAAAATGTAACCTTAACACATAACCGCTACACACATATCATCGGATATCCGCTCGTATATTAACCGTCTTAAAAAGCCTCATCCCATCCCCTCCAAGCAGGCGACCGGCGTATCCCTTCATATCTATATATAATCGGGATACACAACCGTCTTCATAACAAATATCAGCCACAACAACGAAATCATTCCGAAAAGTTCGTTACGACTCTACACGAATTCAACCACATTTGTTGACTGATTTCAATGATTTCCCATTGTCCTCATAACAAATTCGCGAAGAAGAAAATTACCGTTTCCACCGTTACCGATTCGATTCAATAATGTGTTTTTTTTCATAATTTTCGGTTTTCCGACTTTGAATACTATTTTCTGTCGCTACAATTTCAAATTCAAATGTGTATGCAATAACGATGATAGAACAGAAATTTAATTGTCGTTACGATGTACGGAAATATTATATAGATACAAAGATCATGTATGTATATAGTAGAGATTGATAACCACCTTAATTGTAGACGTCTCTGCAAAGAGATATACTATATGTGTGTTTGGGTTGGTGTGTGCTCTTGAGAGAAATGAAGAAGGAAGAAGTATATTATGGGTTTGTGTGAGTTTCTTGATTTGTTGGGTTGTTGACGATTTTCTTGCATATAAGACAAAAATGGAGATTTCGGTGGCAAAAGTTGTAATTTTGAGTAGGTTGTCGGTGGCTTTTGCCACCGACTTTCTACTTTAAGTATATAGGGTAATAATAAGTTACATAATTTTCTAATAAAATCGTAAACTAAATATATCAAAACTATTTATAGATCAATACCGAAAATGGTGATGAAAAGTCAAAACTTCGTGAAGGCAAATGAGTTTTTGATACTTTCACATTTGTTTTTTTTTTTTTGTTTTTTGTTTTTTTTTTTTTTTTTTTGGAGATAGCTAATGTCAATTTGTGGGTTCTTTTTCTTTCTTTTTTTTTTCGTGATTTTGTGTTACTTCAATGGATTAAAACTTTGGTATTCTTTTTTTATTTTGATGATTGTCACTCGTTTTTTTTTTTTTTCTTATTACTTTAAAACTTTTGAATTAAGAATAAATATTGAAAAAACGAAGAATAAAGTAAATATAAACACAATAAAGGCAAAAAAAACTAATTAGCAACACTAAAAAAAACAAAAGAAAAATGTAAAAAAAGAAAAAAAAAACTAATTAAAAAAGGGATCATATGAAATTAAGGAAATTTTGAAGTTTTAGTAAAAATAAGAGTAATATAGTTATTTTGTAATTTATATTTTAGTAATATAAATCAAAATGGGTAGAATTGTAAAAAAAATTCATTAAAGAAAAGATATACGCAATTTTGACTTGGGTTAGGTAATTATGCAACTAAGGAGATTTGCAACGGGAATGCAAAGTTTTAACAATCTATAATGTTCATCAATTCTAAAGAAGGAAAAATGGTGACTAAATGCAACATGTATTCAAAAATATGTTGCTTTTAATTGTGTAATATATTTTTAACTTAAAGGAGCCACAAAATTCCAACAAAATCAACAAGTTAGAAACTTCTATTATAAAAGAGTTAATTGCCCTCATGCTTTCTGTGGTTTCACATTTTTTCACGTTTAGTCCTCACCTTTTAAAAATAACAGGTATGCTCCTTATGGTTTATTATTTTGTTACTCGGATAGTCCCCTGAGTAGATGTCAGTTAGTTTGGAAATAGCAAGTATGCTCCCTATGGTCTTTCATTTTGTTACTCGGTAGTCCCTTGAGTAAATGTCAGGGGACTATCCGAGTAACAAAATGACAAACCGTAGGGATTATACCAGCTATTTCCAAAATGTGTGGACTAAACGTGAAAAAACGTGAAACCACAGGGACCTTTCGGGCAATTAACTCTATTTAAAATTAACGAGACCTATAAATCAACTCCATCACATCCCGTAGGTAGGGTTGTTCACGAGCCGAGCTGAACCGAGCGGACCTTTGCTCGTGCTTGGCTCGTTTTCAAATCGAACCGAGCGGAGCGGCTCATTTATAACCGAGCATCAAATCAAGCGATCATTTTTCGAGCAGTAAAAATTCCGAGCGAGCGTCGAGCGAAGTTCGAGCGATTTGGACAACCATGTCGCCCAAATTAAATTTGCTGAGAGAGAGAGTGACAATGTTGGGTCTCAAGTTTTTATGTCTTTAAAAACATGCACATTTCATGGCATAATATTTTTCTTATAAATAACAATGTTGTGATCATATTGCACGAACAATTACGTTGAGAGCAGGAGACGATCAACTTAGGGTAACAACATGAAACATTGAGGCGATGAACAGACTGTCGTTTATCGGTTTAGGGTTTAACTTTTAGTTTTGATTTTAAAATTTTATTGGCGTGATTGGGCTAGTACGTATAGATATAGTTGTAAATTTTGTATATAGTTGACCAAAAATCTAATAGATTGGTACATATAAAACTATAAATTTAACTTATATTTAAGTATATATGTATGTGTAAGTGTGTGTATATATATAGGTGTATGTGTGTATATATACGTATAATTTATATTTGTGTATATATATATGTTTATAGATGTATGTGTATATGTATATGTATATGTATATGTATATATATATATATATATATATACTAATTAAAATAATAATTCGAGCCAAACCGAGCCATGTTGGAGAGGAAGGAACGAGCCTGGGAAAAGGAGATGGCGGTGTTGGTGGAAGAGAAGGAAGAGTTGGCCGCTAAGTTAAAGTATCTGAAGGAAGTTGGCTCTGTTTCTCAGGAGCAACTGAACACTATGTATGCGGACTATGGGATAACCTCTGACGATAACCAACGGTTGGCAAAGGAGAAACATTGGTTAATCACTGAAGGTTTCGGAGCCTTCCTTACCGCCATTGCTCAATCAGAGGAGTTTAAAAGTGGCTTGGAGGAGGTGTATAGGGCGTACCGGGATGTTGGCTATCAGGCTGGACTGAAGGATAGCTATATCTACTCTGCTCAGGGCCTAGGTAGAAAGGAGACTCCGCTTTACAACTCCAAAGCAAAGAAAAGACTATCCAAGCTGGATGAGGAGTTTGGGAGTAAAACCCCAATCATTCTCAAGAAAATCCTGGAGCATCCCATGATATTAATTGATGAGTTGAAAGCCCTGTTTTCCTCTGCTGGCCCTTCGTCTCCACCGTCTTTGTCGGGGGGTGATCCCCAGTGATTTCTAAGCATTGATCTCTTTCGATATGGTTGTAATCTGGATAACTTGCTTACCCTAGGATACTTAAACTTGTTTGGTTGTTTGGAAGGAGGTCCTTCGTGTTGGGGGCCTCCTTGGTATCTAATCATGTAACTTTATGACTGTGTGTTGTTTTCTTGCCTTTTGCTTGTTTCCTGTTGTGGTTTTTCATGTTGCAGGGGCTTTTGCCAGGAATCAAGTTGGCGCTTCCCTGAAGATCCTTGGGTTGTTTTGCAAGAAGCTGTGTTTTGGTCCAAGTTTGTTGTGTTTGTTGTTTTGTATGCTATTTGCTTTTGCCAAAGTTATTGGGGCTTTTATTTGTACATTTATTTTTCAAATAAATAAAGAAAGACTTCCTTTTGTAGTTTGTTTACAGAAGTGTGTTGTATTTATGGTTTGTTTGGGAAACCAAGATTGTCTGTTCGAGGCCAATCACTGGACATGTTTATAATGTGCGATTATGTTTTTGGTTTGTTTTGTCCGCTTTCTTTGGGTTAGCTAGACCCTGTTTTGCCCCACGGCCGGGCTTTTGGTATGTTTGATATACCTTATACACGTGTGTTCATTTATTGGTTAGGTTTATAGTGCTCCTGGGCACGTCTTCCTAGGTATAACACCTGTTGTTTTACCAAAAGAGGACGGGTTAGTTGTCCGTTTGTCATTTACTTCTTGGGGATTAAACTTCCCAGCATAACTTGTTACAAAAGATCTGTTCTTGGGGGAGCCCCAGACTAATAGTTAAATATTACAAAAGTGGCTCTTGGCCGTTTTTCCTAGGGGTAGACCCCTCATATGTGATACTTCCTGAGCTGCATAAGGTTCCACGTCCTGGGGACCTCCTTGCCTTGGAGCGTTTCCAATTTACAACTTCCTTTGCCGTTTGCCCATACGATCCGGTAGGGTCCTTCCCAATTGGGTCCTAGTTTTCCGGTGTTCTCTTGTAGGCTGGCTTCGTTGGCCCTTAGGACCAGATCCCCTGGTACGAGGCTAAGTTTTTTCATCCTGGCGTTGTAATAGCTTTCCAGTTGCTTCTTGTACTTAGCCTCCCTGACTGCTGCCACTTCTCTCTTTTCTTCCAGCATATTCAGGTTCATCCGGAGGTCTTGTTCGTTTTTTGCCTCCCTGAGCTTCATCCTTGCAGTCGGGGATCCTATATGCCCATAGTACAAACGGTAGCTCCTCCAGCCATCCTTTTTGTTTCCTTCCGAGTCTTCCCTTCATTCCCTTGATAACGCTTTGGTTGGCCCTTTCTACTAGTCCGTTGCTTTGGGCATGGGTGACGGAAGTAAACACCTGCTGTATGTGCATCTGTTCGCACCATGGCTTGAAAGGTCTTCCGGCAAATTGGACACCGTTATCACTTACCAGCTCTTTTGGGACCCCGTACCTGCAGATGATGTTATCTAACACAAATCTCCTCATCTGTTCCCCGGTTATTTTTTCCAAGGGCCTCGCTTCGATCCACTTGGTAAAATAATCAATAGCGACTACCACATACTTGACTCCTCCTGGACCCTCCGGAAATGGCCCAATTATGTCGATGGCCCACTTTTGGAAGGACCAGGACGTTGAGACTGGTATCATCGGGTGGTTGTGCCGATGAGTCATAGGTGCATGCACCTGGCAATAGTCACATCTCTTGATCTCTTCAGATGCTGTTTCGTACATTCGAGGCCAATAGAATCCCGCATTCATTGCCTTTGCTACTATCATCCTTGGCCCTGAATACATTCCACAAATCCCCTCATGCATCTCCATGATCACATACTCAGCTTCTTTCATGTCAATACACTTCAAGGATGGGCCTAGGTATGATCTCCGGTATAGTTCTCCATCAACCAGCTCATATTGCAAGGCATTTACCCTTACCTTCCTAGCTACCCAGTCTCCCTCGGGTAGTGTCATGTCTCTGAGGAACTTAACGATTGGTGTCATCCATGTTTCTTGTGTGTTTTCAACTGTAGCTACCTCCTCTGTGCTGAGGGAGGAGGAGGTTAGGACTTCCACTTTGACTTCTCTGGCTAGGTGATCAAATGCTACTGAGGCTAGCTTACTGAGGGCATCAGACTTTCTGTTTCTCCCGCGGGGGATGTATTCCAGCCTAAAAGTTTTGAATACCTTTCTGAAAGAGAAAGACAAAGACCTTCGCTGGTGCAATGTGGAAGACCAGCCGGACCCAGAGGTCTACGATCTTGTTGCTGTCAAGAGATTTCTCAGTAGCTACAAAATCGACTTTGAAATCCACACCGGGTGGATATCCAGTTTGGGAGAGCGCTCAGATTCCTTGCAATGCACGAAGCAGTTGCAGGATACGGTTTTTAAAATTCTAATCTCTCCTATACTTGTCGATATTTAAGCTGCTTTATGAATTATTATTATCTCGTACAACACTCTTTGGCCAGACACGTTGATCTCGAATATCACCTCACACGTGATTGTTTCACTATGAAACTCGTCAATGTTGTCATGGTCCGCACCGCTTACCGACGTGCCAACTCATTTTTCCAAAATTCGAGAAATCTTTTCTGATTAAAAATTAATTTTGGTAAACGGCATTGAGGTAAAACATGAGTTAACCAACATCGGAAAATCATTTTTTTTTGTAAATACCTTTGTGTTTTAAATTTTATCTTAGTTTGTTGATTTTAGGGGGAGTAAATCCAAATTTGAAAAATTCAAAAACATCGAAAAACTTCAAAAGCACAAAAACATTGAAAAACAAAAATGAGTTTCCTGGCGAGAAAAAGAGAATATGATAGTAAATCAGTGGTCTGTCGAAACCTCTTTAAACTGAAATGCAAAATGAAAAATGTTAAGCAGCTCTATATAAGATGTATCGGTAGGCTCACAATCATTTTAAAGTGTGCAGGGTGATATAAACTTAAATCGACTGAAGACTGGGTGGGAACCATTCATTGGCATATGGTCTTGGTACCGAAATTTCGTTTGATAGATTGCTGAGGTTCTGAGATATTCGGTCTTTATGCTGCTTATCATCTGGGTATCATGGTTGTATCTTTTACAGAAAATAACGGGGACGCAAGTCTAGATCTTCCATGATACTATACATACGTGTACATACTGCATTCGACCTCAATAAGTGATCAACAATCACATGTCCAAACAAATAAGTGATAATATATCACATTTATCCGGGAGTCAAGTTCGTCTCTCTGCTGTACGAAAGTACTGACCTGTTCACGGACTTGCTCCTGTGCCCTCATGCATATGAAAATCAAGTTCCTCATCAATAAGTGATTCTATCACACAGGGCTTGTTTTCAATCAAAATAAGTGAGTTTCTCACATCATATACGGTCAAACAGATGATAATCGGTATACTCACCGGTAAGATGAACCCTCGTGCATACCTTGATACGGGAATGTGTCGTGATGTGGATGAACACCGGTCGGTAAGTATAAATCATACCTTAACGTATCCCCTCGCCATGATTACAAATGATAAGTTGAGTTTATGTGGACAACAATACCGATAATCGTTATAGGATGCTTATCTTAATAGAACAACAAGAGCGTTTTGGCGTGACCGTACACTGATATGATTCTCTTACCCTCGAAACTCGCAAAAAGAATGTCTGTAGATTTTTATTTACTGTTTTCAGTTTATGCATTTTGTATATATTTATTTATTGTTTTCCATCTTTACGTTTGAAAAATGAAAAATTCCAAAAAGATTTTAGGTGTGTTTTAATATAAACTTTATAAAATCCAAAAAGATTTTGCTTCTAGTTTATTTTTGATTGACTGATGTTGGAACTCGAGTCTATCCTACCCAAAATCCTGATCGTAAGCCGAAAAACAATTGCATCTTCATAATCTGTCGAAGTTAACAAGTTTTGAAAGGTAAAGGATTAAAATTGTATATTTTTCTAAACTTTCAAAATATTGTCGGTCGGTGTTTGATTGAGATTTGAATCTCATTTGTGTCGTTTGTTTAATTTGACTATATTCCAAGCGGTTGTTCTCATTATGCGTTTAGCTTTCTTGCATGTGCAGATGCTAAAGGCGAGGAGAACATGGTCGATGACAAGCTTCGGAATGAAGACACGAAGTGGAGGCACTCAAAGGATAAAATGATCGAGTTGCCGCTGACCCTTCATCAACACCACAAGGATCTGAAGAATTGCCAAGTCAAAAGATTCACGAGTATGACTCAATGGAGAGTTCAATCTAAGGGGGAGTTTATTGACACACTACCTAAACAAAAAGGGGAGTTTGTTGATACACTTTCTACTTACGACACGTGAAGACTTTGAAGATCCTCCGATGTGGAAGACATGGAAGTTGAACCTCACGAGTAGCGTCCAAGGGGGAGTTTGTTGATGCATATTTTGTGGACACGACTCGGCTCGGTTCAACTCAGCTCAGTTCGACTTGGTTTCGACTCGAAGACACGAAGATCGAGACAAAGATACAGCCAAGTGTTAGTCTGAGTTATGTCTTAGGTTTGATATGTGCGTTTGATGTAAGTTTGACCAAGTCAACCATCCTCCGGTTTGACTTGGCCAAACAGTTAGCACATTGTTTGTTTGATTTGTCTGTGTCGAAGGATGAGACATCGAAGGATTGTTCATATCCTTCGATGTGCTCGAAAGATGAACCTTCGATGGATGGACCTCGAAAGATACCATCCTTCGAAGTGTATATGGATCCTTCGATGGGATTCTGGTCGACAGATGATCTTTCGATCAATCTGTCTGATCCTTCGACCAGACCTGCTGTGTCGGGTATATATACCCATGTAGTGTGTTGTGTTCATGAGAGACAGAAAAATAGATAGACAAAGGGAGAGCATTCTGCTGAGGGCATTCTGTCCAAACACACACACACACTTAGAGAGTTTGCAGAACAGATTTGTAAACATTGAGCTTGTAACTGGACCTTTCATACGCATTAATACAAGTGGTGTTAATCGTTGAATATTGTGTGTCGTGAATTTGTGTGTTCTATCTCGGTTTGCATGCTAGCTTGGTTTCCGCACTCGCTAGTGTGTTTGTACACAAGGATTAGGCGACTAGATCCTCCCCTAGCCGGACCTACAGCCTGCAATTTGATGTAAACATAAAGGACAAAACTTGTAATTTACTCTTAACTTTTATTAGACAAAATGGAGAAGGTTCCAGCAAGTTGGATGCATAACATATACATCAAAGAGTTGACAAAACTAGTACTTAGACCTGCGCGCGTTGCCGCGCAGGTACATTGCAAACATTGAATGAATTAGTCCGAACGTTATGTCATGTGTTAACCATATGAGAACGTGCGTTTTGGCGTATCCAGTTTAACTCAATAACATTACAGTTGGATCAAAATGTAAAGTAATTGAATTTATATTGTACAATCATAGTGCCTTTATATGTACGACATGACTCATACATAAGAAACATACAAAAAAACATAATCGAAGGTTGAAATTTTACCCCAAGTCCGTTGCGCCGGTTACATGTGATAAGCTTTGTATATAAATTATAATAATTAAAAGGAAAGCGTTGGCAAAATATAACTATGTAACATTGAATAAAAAGAACCAAAGTATAACTATGTGACATCTAACAAAAAAGAACAAAGGTAGAAATTTGGGCATGACCCAAAAAATATGTTGCTGATGAAAAGGAACATATAATATAAGCAAATGAACCGGGTGTAGTGGGAATCGAACTCAAACAGCGCGTAGATCAGATGGAGGGCGGACCACCAAGCCAGACCTTCCTTCTATATATTATATACATGTATACAATTAGTAACTATGGTTCCCTCGCATACATGACGCACCATTTGAAAAATAAAGTTAGCCGCAATTTCCCTCAACGCACCGTTCGGAAAAAAAGTTATATACACAAAATGTAACCTTAACACATAACCGCTACACACATATCATCGGATATCCGCTCGTATATTAACCGTCTTAAAAAGCCTCATCCCATCCCCTCCAAGCAGGCGACCGGCGTATCCCTTCATATCTATATATAATCGGGATACACAACCGTCTTCATAACAAATATCAGCCACAACAACGAAATCATTCCGAAAAGTTCGTTACGACTCTACACGAATTCAACCACATTTGTTGACTGATTTCAATGATTTCCCATTGTCCTCATAACAAATTCGCGAAGAAGAAAATTACCGTTTCCACCGTCCTCATAACCCAGTTCTCGTTAGAATACTGCCCGAAGACATAGTTTCCGTCCCAGTGTGATGACATTTCAACACTTCGGGATGATAAGAACACAAATGCAAAGCAGAATGAAAGAAGAAGAAGAAGCAGAAAGACGAAGCAGAATTAAATGTTGAATGCTCGGGGGTGGACAAAGAATACACTGTATGTTGCACTTTATGTGAGCCATAGACGCCTCGTATAACTCTAGACCCCTCGTATAGCTTTAAGTCACTTGTCAAATGTATAGTCAAATCAGTCACTGAAGACGCATCGTATAGGCCTATACGAGGCGTCTTAGTGCCTCGTATCCTTCCCTCGTACAGACCTAGACTCCCCGTCTGATGTGACTGATTTGACATTGTGCTTTGGTGCAGAGCTGGTCGGAAAAGTAACCCTATACACCTCGTATAGGTCTATACGAGGCGTCTTGAAGGGTGTCAAAGTAGGCATTAAGGTGTGTAAATATGTAGACCCTATAATAATTTGAACCGCCCAACACATTTAAGTTGTACCCTATGCTTGTAAAGTTGTACATTTCCATCAAAACACAACATCAACATTCAAATGTCTTCATCATTCCTATCTCTAAAACAAACATTATTCTTACTCCTTAATCTGGTCGAAATAATCAGAATCACTACTATAACAAACAAGCAGGTACATCACCTTCTTTATTACTACAACCAACAAGTAAACATTTACATATCAAGTAACCATTCTTCATAAACAATCAACAGAAAAATTATCGTTTCATAGTTCAAATATTCAGTTGTGCATGACCAGGTTGTACATAGAGCATTCAGGTTTGTACACTTCACAAAATCTAGCATCACCTACTTCGGTTATCATTTAAACGAGTAGCGCCTATCACACAGATTCATCGTCTTTAAAATCATTATTTTTATCTATCATTCATTCCAAATCATTCATATTATCAGAATATAACAGTAGATTCTCTCATTTTAGAAATCGTTTACTAATTCAAACTATTGTTTCATCAATAACAACCCACCTTTTTTTATATATTTAACACACATAACCATTTATATTCGGTCCACAGAAGTCATTTACGTTTTCGTCAATTGAAGTAGTGAACGTTCTAACCTGGGTTCAATGTGTGCGAGAAGAAATGGAGTTCCAAGTGGGGTTGCGAGTTACCGTCGAGTTATCGGACCGTACAGTAGATCAATGTCGGAGAGAATGGAGAGGGATGCGGTTGTCGGAAACTTGATCGGAATAGAAAAAGGGGTGAACGGAGGTGTTGCAGGTTTTGGATCGAAGGAGAAGGGATTAAAGTGAGAGGGAGAGAGTGGCGTATTGGGATTGTTGTGGATAAAACATTCCTTTGACGGCTGATGATTTCAAAACATTTTGTTTGTTGGCTGCCGTAAATATATCCACAATTAGGGTAGAGGTGTAAGGACCATTGGGCTTCCTTTGGGCCAGGGTTTCAGGCGTGCGGCCCAAGGGAGGATTTAAGGTGGGAGCACAAGCTCTTTTAATACTACATATCCTAACATAGATATGTATTATTTGGGTCAAGTCATTATAAGGTAATTCCCGCTCGTTAAATTCATATAGAAAATTTTATAATTCATACTAATAAACATCAAATCAAAAATTCAGTTCACATAAATTAAATAAGACTCTCAGTTCGGAAATAGAACGTGTGGGTAAAACCCGAAGTGTCACATTCCCTAACACATAATAGTTCAACACCACCAATTACAAAAACACACATAAAAGAACATGATCACCAGGCAACAAACTAAGATAAAGGGAAGAGTACATGTACTTGATCTAACGAAACCTCCCCACACTTGTCTGCTGCCATGGTGAAAAACAAAGGACACTGACACACAAACTCGGGTTGCCTCCCGAGAGCGCTAAGTTTATGGGTCTTCAACCAGACCGTACCTGACGTTCGTTCATGGGGGTCGAAGTGAACATTTACCAACTGAGTTTCCTGCATATGCTCGGTAATTGACATTCCAAATTCATGTCCTCTCTTCTGCCAACAATATTTGTCGAATCAAATCGGAACAAGTGAAAACCACATTTGTCTACCGAATTTCCAAGGTGTGCTCGATTGTTGACATGTCGAGTCTTCACCTTCTTTCCTATCATGAGTACGTCTGTTGGATCATTGTATAGCCACTTCAATATACCTTGTCCGAGGTTTTCTCTACTCACCTTTCTCTTATTCCCGCTCGAGCCATCATCCCCGACTTTGTTAGTTGGAGTAATCAAAATATGTTGCGATTCGGGATAAACTCGGACTACATCAGTCTCTAGTTCTTCAATAGGTGCTGAGTCTTCATGTAGGTTTAAACTTATAACTTCAAGTTCATGAAGAATTTCAACCTCTTCTTTCTCTTCATCAACCAAAACTGGTATTTCTTCTGTTTCTTCAACAAATACAGGCATGGATGTGGTATTATCCTTCACAGCCTTCAATGTTGCAATTTGTTCGTCTATTCGATTCGATCGTTGGACTATAGCCTCAGTTCTCGACCTGCTCTCTTGTACCATATCCATCATGATATCCATGATTTCATCAAGTTTAGAATTTTGGTGTTTACCTAGACAATCATTTTGACTTTCGTAATGCTGATCTAAACTCCCTTGGCAATTACCATGATTACACCATTGATTTCGCATATTAAAATCATTGTATGTTGACTCAGAGTAGTCATGGTAACGACCATTATAATCTTCTTGGTATCTTGAGAAGGGCACCGCCTCGGATTCGTAATCATCATAAACCAAATTTTGCTCAAACTTGTGGTTGACATTTGACTGATAGTGTCCCTGATATGAAGGTGCCTTATACCCAGACATCAATTTTTCTTTCCAAAACACTAGGTCTGTCCAAAACACTAGGCAATCTTCATGTATGTGAATTTTCCCACAACAAGGGCATGACTGATGAGCTCTATCCATGATCCAAATATTTCACTTCATGCACAAATAAACTAACATACCCGCGTAGAAAACTAACATAAAAAAAACAAAAACTAAAAGAAATATTTTTGGATTTTTGGTTTTTTCTAATTTTTTTAATTTTATTAAGAAAAACAACTTACTTAACACTAAGCGCACCGACTCCCCGGCAACGGCGCCATTTTGATTGATGTCGTAAGGTCGGTCAAAAATATGTTTAAAAAGTGTCCTATTCACCTTTTACTAGTAAAGGGCAAGTAGGGTGTCGAATCCACGGGGAATCAGTGGAAAGTATGAAAGCTCGTTGTTTGTGACAATTATCTAAATTAAAACTAATTGCTTTTTGCAAATTAAGAGAGTTAATAGAAAAACAAATGTAATTAATGTGGTTGTAAACAATTGTGAGAAAAATGACCAATCTCCGGGTTTTCAGGTTGTGTAGAAACACGGGTAACCTAATTACTACCAATTGGAAATCACATAGACATGATTTGCTAACTACTTGTTTTAATAAATAATTAACAGATAATATATCTGATTGCAATGATCCACGATCGAAACCGAAAGTTTGATGCAACTGAATAGTAACCTAATTAATTACCGGTCCTAGATTTCATAAACATAAACAAGTTCAATGGTTAACTGTAACACCCCAACCCTGCTAGGGCTGACGTGTCACTCTTACAGATATCAAAACTAAAAACCAATCCATAACATTAAATAAAATATCCTAATTACATTTATTACATTACTGAAATGAAGAATCTTGACCAGCAACTTCCTAACGCTCCTCACTGAAATCCCAGATCATCCCATGTTACCTATAAAACAAATAGGGAAAAAAACACAAAGAAAAATACGACTGAGCCAAAAATTGCTCAGTAACGGAGAAATCAACAGTACAAGAAAAGTCATATCAGTGGAAGCAAAACACAACATAACATAACTGAGACATAACTAAAACGATTACTGACACAAGTACTAAAAATAGATGAAGACACTAGACTGATACAAAAACTGATACACAAACCGATCTGAACTGTAACGGAAACTGATATGGAAACAAAAGTCGTTCAGATGAATAACCGATATCGAACCCGACACAAAACCTATGTAGAGAATTGATACATGGTTGACCATGATGATTAGAACCATTTTTTTTTATAAACGAACTCATTTTAGAACATTCTTTAATAATGCTAACAT
The DNA here is from genome assembly GCA_030545235.1 of Helianthus tuberosus. Lineage (NCBI taxonomy): Eukaryota > Viridiplantae > Streptophyta > Magnoliopsida > Asterales > Asteraceae > Helianthus > Helianthus tuberosus. The sequence goes on from CM060371.1 coordinate 22,565,711, forward strand.
TTTTTTATACGAGAGGCAAAACTATATTCTTTTATTGAATGTTTGAATCTTATCAATATATAATAATTTATCGTACTTCATAGTAAATCATAATTAGACAAAATAACTAATTTTCTAACACTGAAAAGTTAAATTTAAGAAATAGAATATATCAAATAACTTGGTTTTCAAAACGTAATACTTATGATAATTTTGTAAACCGGCATGGGAAACCGATACCGAGGCAAAAACAAATACATTGACCGAAACATTTTAAATACGGTTTAAAAATCCTATAACGTTTAAAAGAAATGAACATTCAAAAATATAAATTTTTTTAATAAATGTTTGGATTAAAATTACTATCTATTAATTTGTCATATTTCAAAAGTTACTATTTAATCAAGATAACTGTTTTCATAGCTTTGGAGATTATATTTATAGTACAAAATAAATTAGAGAACCTGAGTTTAAAAGTGTAATAATTTAATCCTTACATAGTTTCTTGAATTGATCGGGACAATCGACATGAAACAAAGACATGATTCGATGACAAATATAGAACAGACCTTAGATTAAATACTAAACAAAGATTCTGACGGATACAAACTAAATGTATAACACGAAATCTGAATCCAAGTCGAATCGATACTAAGACGGAAGTGACACAAACCGATACAGATACTGAGTCAAAACACATATAACTAATACATAACAGAATCAAATACTGAACATATCAGAAACATAATCCGATACACAATCAGAACCATAATCAGAGTACGTATAATCAGATGCACACATAACTTTTCATAACATAATCAGAAACAGAACATATTCAAATACTGAAACATATACTAACTTACACGACAGATATATCAACAAAATAAGTCGTGTAACACAGAAGCACCCAGAGCCAGAAACAGAGGGGCACACAGGTAGCTACTCTATGCACCAATGAGATGGTGAGTGTGGCGTGCACCCATTATTCCATCCCCCAGAAGTCAAAAGTCAGAAGTCAGAAACAGAACTAGGATCGATCCATACCCCTCTAAGGGGCCAAGGTGCTACACAAGCACATGTCAGAGACGCCGTGATTTTGATTACGCACTGTCACGGAAAGTGTTCATGTCGTTGACGCCCAAACGACAAGTCAGAAACGCTCGGGTGACAGAGTACAAAAGCTTAGGTCATGTAAATAATTTACCGACAACTAAAATTAATTACCAACAGGAGCATGCGACCATGAGTACAAGTCTGAGGTATGGCATGCTATAACATACTAATAATCAAAACAGACGATACCAACATAACGAGAGCTAACAGACAATTTCCGAAAGATGTAAAATGTATCAGAATAACATAACGAAGACTGGCCAACTGTAATGAAATCCGTACTACAAAGTAACGGATACAAAGTTATACTATGATGAAGAGGAAACGGAATCCGTACCTTAATTCAGCAAAGCAAAGCAAATAAACATGTCGTCTTCAAATAATCAATAACCTATAATCCCGTTATATCCCAAATCAATTTTATGAAAGTTCATTTACGAGGCGTTTGTTAAGAAATTTCCGGCGACAAGAATTTGAATCTTTGCGGTTAACCATTAATATTATGCATTTATTTTATTTTAACGTTTAGAGTGATAAAAAATATCACTTATAAAATAACATTAAGACGCTTCGTTTATCGCTTTTAACACCAATATATAATAATCCTGATTCTAAATAACATATAACTATAAAGTGTTTATAATATAAATACTGAATTATAAGAATATATATTTTAATGAAATAACCAATTCGATTTGCTATGATGGAGAAAATTAAAACTCCATCACATTTGCAAAACCTTATTATTGTATTTATATAATCTTATTATTGCTTTACACATAAACACAAATCACACTAAGACTTTATTAGTGTTTTACACAAAAACACAGATCACATGCAAGCAACACACAAAAGAAAATAATAACAAAACTCACACACACAACACGCGCATACGTACACACACCATGACACCCTAATTTACATATCACACACATATACACATAACTGCAAACACGCACATACACAAAACAAAATTACTAAATTTATTTCTTCGCTTTCATTTTGATGTCGCCGGAAAACTCGAGATCGCCAACATGTATTTGAACCAATTAATCATAAAGAAACAAAAGGCAAAAAGCATGACGGCTACCTGGATAAACGAGTGAACCGAACAGATTAGGGTGGCGCAGGTTACGAGCAATCGAAAACGAGTCAAGGTGACGGAGATAGACAATAATAGCAAAAGAGACGGCAACGGCGATGACCGCTGTCAAACATAATTTTAGAATGAGAACATGACGGAGAATAAGTACTATGGCGGAGTTCGTTTGTTACCTGGTTCATGGTGACCAACAATGGCGTGTGGTCACGACGGAATAATAACGGTGGTGTAGGGTTGTCGGTGTTTTCTGTTCTTAGTGTGTCAGCACAGTTGATTGAACGGAACACGTGCAGCAGGTCTCCAGTTGAGAGACGGTGGCTTGTTGAGTGGTTTCGACTTGAGTTGAGTAGCGATTGCGGGTCGGCCGATGTATCAGCACAAAAGAGGGCAGAAACGGTAGTGGTATACACTGGTTTGGTACTGATGCGACGGTGATGAAACCGCGGCGTAGCAATCGGAACCATGGCGGCAAGTGGGGGTGATTCTAGTGAACAAGACTAAGTTCAGTGGTGACGTTGCGGTGGTTTGTACGATACAATGGGAAAACTCCAACATGATAGAGGATTATCGAAACCAAAGAGCGATGGGATGCGATGACAATGGTTTGAGAAGAGTTGATTGGTCAGTTGTAGCCGAGATGGTCGGCGGTTTAATTCGAGTATATAACTATTCCAAAAATTGAGTGAGATACGACTTTGGAAGGTGATACAGTATTTTAAACATATTGGTCAGGGCCGTCTTCGAAAATCTCAAAAAAAAATTTGGCCCTGTTCAAGATAAAAATATGGGCCATATTCGCAAATCTTTATATAACATAAACTCATCAATCATTCAATTATTTAACTAAAAAGTCATAATACTACGATAATTGTTATGAAATAGATAAAACAAATTAACAAAAATAGTATAGTAAAAATGATCAAAGTATCGAACTTACCTGCTAAGCAAACAGTGTGGTTCTCCTAGCGTTTTTTGAAGCAAAGCTCTCGATCAACTCCTTGTAATCCATAGTATCTAATATTTCACTTTCAATAGATATTGTTGCCAACCCATTTAGCCTTTCTTGTGACATTGTAGAACGTAAATAGGTCTTCAACAACTTCAACTTTGAGAAACTTTTTTCTGCTGATACCACAGTTACCGGAATTGTCAACAACACTTTATATGCATTTATAGCATAAGGATAAGTAGTACTGCGTTGGAAGATATAGTCTAAAACGTCAAAAGGGTTGTCAATGTGTCTCGGTAAAAATGTAGTAATCAACTTCAACTCCGTATACAATTCTTTAGCATCAATATCTGATTCTCCTTCATACTTCAATGCATCTTCAAGGCGATAACAACACTCCTTAAGCTTGGCTTCATCAAGAGTCTTCAACTTTTTAGGAAACAAAAACCCAAATATTTTTTCGAATTTTTGGTATTGTTCAAATCTTGTTTCAAGTGAAAAAATAGCTTGATCAACAATACTTAAACTTTACGGATGCCCCCTTCTAAAAACTTTACAACAAAAACAATAGAGTTTGTCAAGTTTTTTCGAATACACTAGTCATTCTCTATCGCACGTCTCCCTAATTGATAGAATTCTGGTGTACATTGTATTAGAAAAATGTCTTCCAAATTTATCCACGGGGCCCTTAACAACATCCCTATCTCTTTTTGGACCTTTCATAACCAACTCTTTAATCATGTCATTACTAAGCCCACCCCAATTTCTAGGATCAAAAATATCAATATCCGGAACGGGATTAACATCATCTTCACCCATAGTAGCTTCTTCATCTACGGTAGCATTAACATTATCTTCACCTGCGTTCACGTTGTCTACATCTACGTTCATATTGTCTTCGCCCACATTAGCTTCTTCATCTTCTTTCACATTGTCTTCACCCACATTATCATCACCCAAGTTAGAACTAGAACTTTGAGTTTCTTTTGAAAAAAACATGTGTATTCGGTTTTGTTTTACTTCGTCCGCCTTTCTTTTCTCTTACTCTAGCTTCTTCCTCTTACGTTTTTTATGGTCGGATAAGTGTTTGTATTTAGGAACGGGAGGCATAATTTCTACATATTGACGAATAAAATATTAAACTCCATTCAATCACAATTATCTAAATAAACTAGAAATCATTCAATCATTCATAACAGTTTAATCAATCTAATTATCTAAATAACAGTTTAATCAATCTAATTATCGAAATCAGGATATGAAAACACTTAGCGACTCGTAAACTCGAAATCAGACTCGAAACAACAGTAAGATCATTAACCTGAATTCTGAAATCTGAATCTTTTTCGAAAATCAAAATCAAGCTGACAATATGTAACTTGGAACCTGCGGATATCCAGATGTTGATGATTCTCCTGAATCGCACTCCTGCAGCCGTTCGTAACAACAGTATTACAGTAACATCAATATTCAATCAACAAACAAAAATCAAAATTCAAAAGACAACAAACATTCAAACAAATACCTGCTGAATCGCGATTTGCGGATGTCTCCGGATGTTGATGATTCTCCTGAATCGCACTCCTGCAGCCGTTTGATGACTTTGATCAGAAATCCCTGGTGCAAAGCAAAGAACCACGCGACGTTTGATTTCCTGCAAGTAGCGACTGATTGTATTTTCACAAAGGTGGGCCTATAATCAGTTCAGGGATTGGGTTTGTTACCTATTTTGACCGATCGGGTTTGGGCCTAGGCTATAATCAGTAAAAAAATTGGGCTATATACATATAAAGAAAACATAAAAATTTTGGGCCCTTTAATTGTTTGGGCCCTGTTCTCAGGCTCACTCTGAACATACTGATAACCGGCCCTGATATTGGTGATACTTTGGAAGGTGATACAATATCATTCCATATTGGTGGTATTTTAATACGTTATATTGAAATCTTATCAGATATATTTGGTTAGATATTATCATAACACATTATTGTAGGGGAAGGATCCACTAAAAAGTGAATTTTGCCTAAGTAGCTTAAGAAGGATTGTGATCAGTGGCGGACCCAAGATTTTATTTCAATGGGGTCCATTTTCGGGTCGGTCCTCGTTCGGGTCGAGTTAAAGTGAGGTTTGAACTAGATTTTTTTAAAAAAAATAAGAAAAATGGGCTTATCAAGAATTGAACCCATGACCTCTTCGTGGAAAAGAGGGAGATTTACCACTACACCAACTTTCTTTTTATTTCTATGGTGTCCACCTAATTGTATTTATGGGGTCCATATACAATTTAATATACCGAATCTACTATTTTTTTTTTTTTAAGATTGGGGTCCGGGGACCCCGGTGGCACCAATGTGGGTCCGCCCCTGATTGTGATGATGACATGTGGCACTCCTAATAAGTAGGAATGAATGGCATTTTGGTCCTTATAAGTAGGAGTAAAAATGACATGTGGCACCCCTTTTATTTTTTAAAAATACAACAAAAAAATCTAGCACAAAAAAATCTAGTACAAAAAAAATATAGCACGAAAAAATTCTGCAAAAAAATGTAGTACAAAAAAATCCAGCACAAAAAATTAAGAAAAAAAATTTATAAAAAAAAATTCAGCACAAAAAATTTAGCAAAAAAATATAGTACAAAAATCCAGCACAAAAAAATGTTATACAACATAGAAATACAACACATTTTAGTGGGTTTTTTTAGTTTTCATATTTTATATAGCAATATGGTACTCAAATTAAAGATAAAAAAAGCTCAATTTTACGGTGAAATTTTTATGAAAAAATAATATCGTATAAAAAAGTTATGAACGTTTAAAAAACGGGGGTGAAATATGCATGTGCCTTGCATGTGGAGAGAGAAAGCCCATAAATATGATTTTCCCAAGATACCCTTGCTCTCCTCCTTTTTCCTACACTTTCATCTTAACCATTGATTTGAAAAATGAATGGTTAAGATTACTTCTCATCCTACTTAGGCAAAATAAACTTTTTATTTGATCTTACCCCATTATTGTAATCTATTTATATTATTATTGTAATTTAATAAAGGAAAATATAAAATCTTGTCTTCCGTTCAATGCATGAAAGTTAAACAAAACAAAAATCCATATAACTTGCAAGATTTAGCCTATCAAATATACTAACTAAATATAATAAACAAATCTGTTTTTATTTATTTATTATATGGTTATAATTATGTTTCGAATATTACATTAACGGTTGAAGAACAATGACAACTTAGAATTTAATCCCAATTGTTGATGACAATACCAAATAACTGATGAACAAGTATGCAAATGATAATCTAACAATGTTTAATCAAAAACAAATAAACAATAAAGATAAACTAACCGAATGATTAGTAAAATCTCAATCCAAAAGTTTGTAAAACTAAGTCAACCCGGTTTCTAACACAAATCCTAGTCCCGGAGATGATCACGGGTGGTTTAGCCGCTCATGTTCTTGATTTGATCTTCAATCTTGATGAGAAATTGCATGATTGATGATTGGTTAAGGTTTGGAACTCCAAAATTCGTTCTTGGGAAGTGGAAAACGGCTAGGGTTAATGATAATTTCGTTTGGGAAATGTTTGTGCTTAAATATGGTGGAAAAACAAGAAATTCGCAAGTAAGATATGGGATTCAGCGCCCAGTGCGCCAAAAACAGCGCCTAGTGCGCCACACTATAGTTTCCTTCTGTGGTGCGCTGAAATCAGCGCCTAGTGGCGCCGATTGCTACCGAACTTCCCGTTTTTCATATTTTGGTCTTCCAACTTGTGTGTATGCTTCCAATACTCCATAATGCTTCCCGAAAACCTTCCGTCAAGCTCCAAAAGCCATCTGTTATGCTCCGAGTACCTGTAAATCAAAATCAACCCAAAGTAAACCGTTTCCATACACATAATCATGTAAAGCCTCATAATTAAACACTTTAAAACACGATTAAACACCCTCACATCAGCTATGCTGAGATGAAACAAGTTAGGAAGTCTAGAAACCCGCTAAGTAAAATCTGAGTTGTCGGAATAGTTTTGTTTATGAGACTCGCTATTTGTAATGACTGTTATTGCTTTATATGTTAGTAGTATGCGATATTAACGTTAAATATATTGTCATTTAATAGTTGTTATGGATTCTTTTGAACAATCTGTTTCGCTCAGTGCCACGCCCCGATGATTCCGCCATCGGTTGGGGTGTGACACTGCATACGTTAAAAAACAAACACCCTTCTTCTTGCAGACTGCACACCTCTTCTTCTACAGATGTCTACAGATGTGGTCCACAGATTGCAGACATTTTACCTCTTAAAAAACAAACAACACCTTATTTTCTCTTTGTTAGAGAGATGGTGATAGATGGAAAACTCTTTGTGCAATCCATTTTTACACATGATTGTGGACATCTTTACCAAGCATTGTCGTCACAACGATTTGCTGATTTATAGTCAAGCTACGAGTTGTTACCCGGCCTTAGCTTGCGTGGGAATATCAGACAGATGTTATATATGTTTAGAAATACAAGGATACAAAGTGTAATTGGTAGATCTATATATAGATAATGTATCTTAACAATTGATACACAATAATACAACAACTTACTACGTTTAACTCGCATTATCAACTCTCACACTTGAGTTTAGTTCACAGGTTCAAACAGAAGATAAGAAAACAGTTGAAGTCCCTAAAATGGCATCCTTTATCAATTGTAACTCTTGGATAACACTAGCCGTGTCCATTCTATACTGTGGTGATTCCATGGAACATGACACGCCTATTTCCAGCAACAAACGCAAACACCTTTCATGATTCATATAACCTGTTGCTTCTTCCTTGTTGCTTGTCTTCTTCTCATCTTTCAGAAGCACCGGATCAACGATCTCCAGTGCACCATCACCCATGGCTTTCTTAGCATAGTTGTGTAGGCTGAGCTCTTCTCCAAACATGACATCAGTAGGCTTCTTACATGTCATCATCTCCAGCAACATGATCCCATAACTGTACATGTCTGCATTTCTTGACACTTTGCTCCCAACCCCATATTCTGCAATCAAACAGGAGATGAATATCCAAAAGTTATGTAAATTTTCAAATAATTTTACCAGCACAACATACCTGGAGCTGCATACCCAATGGTTCCTCTAACTCCAGCCGAGCTGCTATTATATCTCTGTTGGTACTCAGAATGAAGAATCTTTGAAAGCCCGAAGTCTCCGACATGTGCAACCATATCTTCATCAAGAAGAATGTTGCTTGGCTTCAAATCACAGTGCACAATAGTCTTTCCAGCATGATGATGGAGATAATTAAGTGCATAAGCCACATCCAGCCCGATACACACTCTCTGAATCAGGCTGAGTTGATGGAGCTCACTTTGGGGGTTATGTAACCATTTGTCTAAACTTCCATTTGGCATGAATTCATAAACTATGGCTTTGAATTCACGGCCTTGGAAGTCAATGCCACTGCAACAAGTTACGACTTTTGTTAGGTTTCTGTGTCGGGTATTTCTCAGTGCCTCGCACTCGGAAATGAAGCTCTTGGAACCTCCCCGACGATGGAGATTTAGTACTTTGATAGCAACACTATTCACATTCACAATATCTGTATCAAGGTACCCTTTATATACAGATGAAAAGCTTCCTTCACCGATTAAGTGTTTAGCGGAAAACCCGTCGGTTGTTTTGTAGAGCGTTTCATAAGAAACTTGGATTAGGGGCTCCCCAGAAGTAGTCTCTTCTGGATCATCTTCTACTTCCTTTTTCCGTGGACAGCACAAAAATAACAACACCATTGCCACAAAAAGCAGAGCGGAACCAAAAGCAATCACTAATATAACTGCAAGACTCAACTTATTTTTCTTCTTATTAGATCGGCACTTGGGTAACTGAAGTTCAGGTTCGCCGCCACAAAGCCCACTGTTGCCAAGAAGAGATACCGAACTTGCATTGGCAAACACTCCTTTTCTCGACACTTCACCTTCTAAATCGTTGAAAGACATGTTGAGATTTCTTAAAGGCATTACTTCAAAATAAGCCGGGATTTCCCCAGTGAAGTTGTTATGTGAGGCATCAAGGTTTTCAAGGGCCCGTAAAGATCCCAATGATGCTGGAAAATATCCCGAAAAGAAGTTGTTGCTGATGTTAAGTTTCTGGAGGCTGCTGCAACTGCCTATGCTGCTTGGAATGTCGCCTGACAATCGATTATTTGCCAGAATAATTTCGTTTAAGTTCTTAAGATTGCCGACCTCCACGGGAAGTTGTCCCGATAGTTGGTTATTACCCAAATTCAGGCTACTAGATAGTGACGACAATTCGAATAGTTGCCTAGGTATGTTTCCGGTAAGGTTATTTCGATCGAGGTTTAATCGTAGTAACTTTTTACAGTTACCTAAACTTAATGGTATGGTACCGTTAAATTCATTTAAAGTCAGGTAGAGTTCAGTAATCGATGCCAGATTTCCTAAAGAAACAGGAATGTTCCCTGAGAAAGAATTACTCGTAAGATTTAACCTCTGTAGATTTTCAAGATTGCCAATGGTCACCGGAAGTGTGCCTGTGAATCGATTACTTGACAAATCTAGTAGCGTTAGACCAGAAAGATTACCCACCGACGAAGGAAGGCCACCGGAAAAATGATTTGAAGCAACACTTAAAATATAAAGTGTGGTCGACAAATTTCCTAAAGATTCCGGTAGGAAACCTTTTAACTGGTTGTAACCAAGATCTAACACTCCTAGTATTCTGCAAATCGACAAATCATCTATAAACTTCATTTCATCGTCTTCCCCACTTCCAAAACTATTAGAACTTAGTGACAAGATTACAAAATTACAAAGATTCCGAGAAGCGATTGCTAGTTTTCCTGAAAAATTGTTTCGAGCTACATCTAGGACTTGTAGTTGTTGGGAACTGAGAATGGATGGTGGAAGGGGGCCTGTGAATCGGTTATCCGGCGAAGAAAGTACCGCAAGATTAGGCATAATCGAGCCTAAGTTTGCGGGTAGTCTACCAGTGAGTTGATTATTATCTAGAAATACTTGTTCTAGGGATGAAAGATTATAAAAAGAAGGCGGGAGGGTACCGACAAGGTTGTTTCCGGGCAATGCAAGTCTTATCAAGTTAGTCAGCCGGTGGAATATGTCGGGAATGCGTCCACCGAATTGACAATCGCCGAGAGAAAGTGTCTCGAGCAATGTAAGATTTGCAATGGACGGTGGAATCCCGCCTTCTAGGATGTTTGTGCTGTTCGTTTTAAGAACGAGGAAGTATAGCATGGACAATGAACCAATTTCATCTGGGATCTTGCCGACCAGAAGATTGTTACCCAAGTTAAGGACTTGGAGGTTGGAACAATTCGTTATGGCAGCCGGAATGTTTCCCGTGAAAGAGTTGTTATGAAGGCGTAGTTTTTGTAGTCTAAAGAGACGACCAATTTCAGGTGGTATCTCACCAGAAAATGAGTTGTTAAAGAGATTAATCTCGCTGAGAAAGCTTAGATTTCCGATGGAAGGAGACAACGTACCGGTTAAGCCTCCGGATGAGAGGTCCAAGAGGGTGACTCTTTGGCGGCGGGGGCTGCAAGTAACACCTTCCCATTGGCAGAAGTTAGTGTTGGAGTCGTTCCATGAGGTCATGACACCTTGCGGGCCATCTTTAATCATGGATTTGATGGCGAGCAACGCCAGGTGATCGCTTATGGCGGCGCTGCTATTCTGTGCTGTCGTGGTGTGGATGAGTATGGAAAACGCTGCAAAGTGCACCAGAACCGCGAAGAGAAATGATGGCGCAAAACAGAACCTGTTTGCACCCATTTTTGGTAGTGAGTAGTTGAATCAAGTGCGGTATACTTCAAATCTTTTGCAGGTGCATATGATCATATAAACGCAACGCAACACGACACCTGACTAGATCAAAACTTCCTGATTGTGACGTGAGTGGCATATTCTATCATCTACGAAATTGCATTCTGGTTTCCCCAGAGGCCAGATGTTAAATGTAATTGTTTTAAATGTTCTGTTATGGCCCATGGTTGAAAACTTCTACTTTCAACATAGCTTTAATTGTGTTCACTCTTTTGAAATACATAAAAAAAAATTAAAAAAAAGTGTGATGTTTGTTCCATGCATATCAGCATATCATCATCATATCAGCATATGAACAGCATAAATACTAGTATATTTAACATGTCTACAGCTTGAATACGGATATTTAAAACCTGATAATTTATTTTCTTGTTTAGATGAATGAATTAAATGACTGAGTCTTGAGTTTATACGATTATTGGTTTGTCCGGAGTGTGTTACTTTAATGTGAATAAATATACAGGTTAGAAGGGTTTATAGATGAGACCCATTAACTTGCCACGTCGTTGCCTACGTATCTCATTACAATTTTATAAACATAGGAATTGAACTTGATGACAATTTCTTTTGGAATTTTATATCCTAATGTTTTTTTATTGACATCGTTTTCAAATATAATTTTTATTAGGGCTGACAATTCTGACACAAACACGATAACACGACATGAACCTATACGAAGTTATCATGTTTCGTGTTTGAACTTAACAGGTTTCGTGTCTAGACAGGTTAAAACCCGTTAACCTGTTAAGACTCGTTAGGTACATGTTAATAATTAAAAATTAAAAAAATATATTATATGTGGATATGGACATGGGGTCATCAATCGTGGGGCTTGGGATGAATTATACACAAACACACGTGGTTCTTTTTCTATAATCCAAACCCTAATTTTTAAATCTCTCACATAACCACCATTCCCAATTCGGTTCACAGCTTCCCCAATTTGGTCGTGTTCGTGTCTTAAACAGATCGTGTTCGTGTCTTAACAGGTCGTATTCGTGTCCTAAACAGGTAGTATGATACGTTGGTAATTTTTTCGTGTCTTAACAGGTCGTTTCGTGTAACCTGTTTATTAACAGGTTCGTGTTAGTGTTTCGAAAATCTGACACGATAAGATTTCGTGTCGTGTTCATGTTTACGTGTTTTGGGTTCGTATCTTATCGTGTTCGTGTCTTAACAGATCGGGTTAACCTGTTATGTCAGCCCTAACTTTTATAGAACGGTGGTGATAACTTTTAGAGTAAATTACAAGTTTTGTCCTTTATGTTTACACCAAATTACAGGCGTTGTCCTTTAGCGCAAAAGTTGACAAGTTTTGTCCTTAATGTTCCAAAATCTTGCACGTTATATCCTTTAGGCCAAACCCAGTTAGTTTTTTTGGTTAAATATGGTCATGTGCCTTGCACATGAGGGTATTCTTGTCATTTCATTATTCAGGGGCTATTATACAAATAACATATGTCTAAGGATTGATGTGTAAAAAAATTATAAACATTTATATATAACAATTTGTCAACCCAACCCTCTGCATTTCTTCCCCAATTCTCACCAAAATCAACCTAAACCCTAATTTCACAAACTTTTTTTCTCAATTGAGTGTCCCCTTCACGATCTTCAAGTGATTTCTCCCTAAATTCACCTATTTCAACATCCATCAGTTCAATCTACAGTCAAAAATTGATTCTCGATCTCCGTCAAATCCTCCAGATCTGTTAACATCTTACCGGAATCAAGTTAAGCGGTGAATGTTTCCATTTAAAATCGATGTCACCGGTTAAACGTAGATCTATTTCAATTTCTGGAAGTTTCTATTGAATATCGTCGCCTCTGGTGTAATCGGTAGTTAGATGACGTCAGCACGATCATCTAGTCGGCATTTGTACGTCAATGATTGCCCAAAGCTTAATCGAATTCGGATTGATGGGAAGTGTGTCGCGAGGTTTCTTGATCGGTTCTCGATTCAGCGGCTTAAGGAGAATCCTCTCTTTGGCGCTTCGTCGAACACGTAGTGTGCTGTTATTTGTTTCTATTTGAATTTGCGTTTTTGGTTTTGGGGTTGTGGGGATGATGGGTTTGTTGTTGATCAGAGTATTTGTGAGATTTCCATTGTGTTTGGAATGAAATAAAACAAATGAAACAAAACCCAGCAGTTTGTTTGCTATAAAGTGATGTGGTGGATATTTGAACCCCCTCGATGATCTCTGCATCTGTTTAGAGAGAGAAGAAAGAAGGAGAGAGAGTCAGAGATAGATTTCAGATTTTTCAATGTTTTTACTTTATTTTCTATTTCGGACGCAATTAGTCCCTTGAATATCAATTTATTTACACAATAGTCCCTTGGGAGGTAAAATGACAATAATACCCCCATGTGCAAAGCACATGACCATACTTAACCAAAAAATCTAACTGGGTTTGGTCTAAAGGATATAACGTGCAAGATTTTGGAACATTAAGGACAAAACTTGTCAACTTTTGCGCTAAAGGACAGCGCCTGCAATTTGATGTAAACATAAAGGACAAAACTTGTAATTTACTCTTAACTTTTATTAGACAAAATGGAGAAGGTTCCAGCAAGTTGGATGCATAACATATACATCAAAGAGTTGACAAAACTAGTACTTAGACCTGCGCGCGTTGCCGCGCAGGTACATTGCAAACATTGAATGAATTAGTCCAAACGTTATGTCATGTGTTAACCATATGAGAACGTGCGTTTTGGCGTATCCAGTTTAACTCAATAACATTACAGTTGGATCAAAATGTAAAGTAATTGAATTTATATTGTACAATCATAGTGCCTTTATATGTACGACATGACTCATACATAAGAAACATACAAAAAAACATAATCGAAGGTTGAAATTTTACCCCAAGTCCGTTGCGCCGGTTACATGTGATAAGCTTTGTATATAAATTATAATAATTAAAAGGAAAGCGTTGGCAAAATATAACTATGTAACATTGAATAAAAAGAACCAAAGTATAACTATGTGACATCTAACAAAAAAAGAACAAAGGTAGAAATTTGGGCATGACCCAAAAAATATGTTGCTGATGAAAAGGAACATATAATATAAGCAAATGAACCGGGTGTAGTGGGAATCGAACTCAAACAGCGCGTAGATCAGATGGAGGGCGGACCACCAAGCCAGACCTTCCTTCTATATATTATATACATGTATACAATTAGTAACTATGGTTCCCTCGCATACATGACGCACCATTTGAAAAATAAAGTTAGCCGCAATTTCCCTCAACGCACCGTTCGGAAAAAAAGTTATATACACAAAATGTAACCTTAACACATAACCGCTACACACATATCATCGGATATCCGCTCGTATATTAACCGTCTTAAAAAGCCTCATCCCATCCCCTCCAAGCAGGCGACCGGCGTATCCCTTCATATCTATATATAATCGGGATACACAACCGTCTTCATAACAAATATCAGCCACAACAACGAAATCATTCCGAAAAGTTCGTTACGACTCTACACGAATTCAACCACATTTGTTGACTGATTTCAATGATTTCCCATTGTCCTCATAACAAATTCGCGAAGAAGAAAATTACCGTTTCCACCGTTACCGATTCGATTCAATAATGTGTTTTTTTTCATAATTTTCGGTTTTCCGACTTTGAATACTATTTTCTGTCGCTACAATTTCAAATTCAAATGTGTATGCAATAACGATGATAGAACAGAAATTTAATTGTCGTTACGATGTACGGAAATATTATATAGATACAAAGATCATGTATGTATATAGTAGAGATTGATAACCACCTTAATTGTAGACGTCTCTGCAAAGAGATATACTATATGTGTGTTTGGGTTGGTGTGTGCTCTTGAGAGAAATGAAGAAGGAAGAAGTATATTATGGGTTTGTGTGAGTTTCTTGATTTGTTGGGTTGTTGACGATTTTCTTGCATATAAGACAAAAATGGAGATTTCGGTGGCAAAAGTTGTAATTTTGAGTAGGTTGTCGGTGGCTTTTGCCACCGACTTTCTACTTTAAGTATATAGGGTAATAATAAGTTACATAATTTTCTAATAAAATCGTAAACTAAATATATCAAAACTATTTATAGATCAATACCGAAAATGGTGATGAAAAGTCAAAACTTCGTGAAGGCAAATGAGTTTTTGATACTTTCACATTTGTTTTTTTTTTTTTTTTTTTGTTTTTTTTTTTTTTTTTGGAGATAGCTAATGTCAATTTGTGGGTTCTTTTTCTTTCTTTTTTTTTTCGTGATTTTGTGTTACTTCAATGGATTAAAACTTTGGTATTCTTTTTTTATTTTGATGATTGTCACTCGTTTTTTTTTTTTTTCTTATTACTTTAAAACTTTTGAATTAAGAATAAATATTGAAAAAACGAAGAATAAAGTAAATATAAACACAATAAAGGCAAAAAAAACTAATTAGCAACACTAAAAAAAACAAAAGAAAAATGTAAAAAAAGAAAAAAAAAAACTAATTAAAAAAGGGATCATATGAAATTAAGGAAATTTTGAAGTTTTAGTAAAAATAAGAGTAATATAGTTATTTTGTAATTTATATTTTAGTAATATAAATCAAAATGGGTAGAATTGTAAAAAAAAATCATTAAAGAAAAGATATACGCAATTTTGACTTGGGTTAGGTAATTATGCAACTAAGGAGATTTGCAACGGGAATGCAAAGTTTTAACAATCTATAATGTTCATCAATTCTAAAGAAGGAAAAATGGTGACTAAATGCAACATGTATTCAAAAATATGTTGCTTTTAATTGTGTAATATATTTTTAACTTAAAGGAGCCACAAAATTCCAACAAAATCAACAAGTTAGAAACTTCTATTATAAAAGAGTTAATTGCCCTCATGCTTTCTGTGGTTTCACATTTTTTCACGTTTAGTCCTCACCTTTTAAAAATAACAGGTATGCTCCTTATGGTTTATTATTTTGTTACTCGGATAGTCCCCTGAGTAGATGTCAGTTAGTTTGGAAATAGCAAGTATGCTCCCTATGGTCTTTCATTTTGTTACTCGGTAGTCCCTTGAGTAAATGTCAGGGGACTATCCGAGTAACAAAATGACAAACCGTAGGGATTATACCAGCTATTTCCAAAATGTGTGGACTAAACGTGAAAAAACGTGAAACCACAGGGACCTTTCGGGCAATTAACTCTATTTAAAATTAACGAGACCTATAAATCAACTCCATCACATCCCGTAGGTAGGGTTGTTCACGAGCCGAGCTGAACCGAGCGGACCTTTGCTCGTGCTTGGCTCGTTTTCAAATCGAACCGAGCGGAGCGGCTCATTTATAACCGAGCATCAAATCAAGCGATCATTTTTCGAGCAGTAAAAATTCCGAGCGAGCGTCGAGCGAAGTTCGAGCGATTTGGACAACCATGTCGCCCAAATTAAATTTGCTGAGAGAGAGAGTGACAATGTTGGGTCTCAAGTTTTTATGTCTTTAAAAACATGCACATTTCATGGCATAATATTTTTCTTATAAATAACAATGTTGTGATCATATTGCACGAACAATTACGTTGAGAGCAGGAGACGATCAACTTAGGGTAACAACATGAAACATTGAGGCGATGAACAGACTGTCGTTTATCGGTTTAGGGTTTAACTTTTAGTTTTGATTTTAAAATTTTATTGGCGTGATTGGGCTAGTACGTATAGATATAGTTGTAAATTTTGTATATAGTTGACCAAAAATCTAATAGATTGGTACATATAAAACTATAAATTTAACTTATATTTAAGTATATATGTATGTGTAAGTGTGTGTATATATATAGGTGTATGTGTGTATATATACGTATAATTTATATTTGTGTATATATATATGTTTATAGATGTATGTGTATATGTATATGTATATGTATATGTATATATATATATATATATATATACTAATTAAAATAATAATTCGAGCCAAACCGAGCCATGTTGGAGAGGAAGGAACGAGCCTGGGAAAAGGAGATGGCGGTGTTGGTGGAAGAGAAGGAAGAGTTGGCCGCTAAGTTAAAGTATCTGAAGGAAGTTGGCTCTGTTTCTCAGGAGCAACTGAACACTATGTATGCGGACTATGGGATAACCTCTGACGATAACCAACGGTTGGCAAAGGAGAAACATTGGTTAATCACTGAAGGTTTCGGAGCCTTCCTTACCGCCATTGCTCAATCAGAGGAGTTTAAAAGTGGCTTGGAGGAGGTGTATAGGGCGTACCGGGATGTTGGCTATCAGGCTGGACTGAAGGATAGCTATATCTACTCTGCTCAGGGCCTAGGTAGAAAGGAGACTCCGCTTTACAACTCCAAAGCAAAGAAAAGACTATCCAAGCTGGATGAGGAGTTTGGGAGTAAAACCCCAATCATTCTCAAGAAAATCCTGGAGCATCCCATGATATTAATTGATGAGTTGAAAGCCCTGTTTTCCTCTGCTGGCCCTTCGTCTCCACCGTCTTTGTCGGGGGGTGATCCCTAGTGATTTCTAAGCATTGATCTCTTTCGATATGGTTGTAATCTGGATAACTTGCTTACCCTAGGATACTTAAACTTGTTTGGTTGTTTGGAAGGAGGTCCTTCGTGTTGGGGGCCTCCTTGGTATCTAATCATGTAACTTTATGACTGTGTGTTGTTTTCTTGCCTTTTGCTTGTTTCCTGTTGTGGTTTTTCATGTTGCAGGGGCTTTTGCCAGGAATCAAGTTGGCGCTTCCCTGAAGATCCTTGGGTTGTTTTGCAAGAAGCTGTGTTTTGGTCCAAGTTTGTTGTGTTTGTTGTTTTGTATGCTATTTGCTTTTGCCAAAGTTATTGGGGCTTTTATTTGTACATTTATTTTTCAAATAAATAAAGAAAGACTTCCTTTTGTAGTTTGTTTACAGAAGTGTGTTGTATTTATGGTTTGTTTGGGAAACCAAGATTGTCTGTTCGAGGCCAATCACTGGACATGTTTATAATGTGCGATTATGTTTTTGGTTTGTTTTGTCCGCTTTCTTTGGGTTAGCTAGACCCTGTTTTGCCCCACGGCCGGGCTTTTGGTATGTTTGATATACCTTATACACGTGTGTTCATTTATTGGTTAGGTTTATAGTGCTCCTGGGCACGTCTTCCTAGGTATAACACCTGTTGTTTTACCAAAAGAGGACGGGTTAGTTGTCCGTTTGTCATTTACTTCTTGGGGATTAAACTTCCCAGCATAACTTGTTACAAAAGATCTGTTCTTGGGGGAGCCCCAGACTAATAGTTAAATATTACAAAAGTGGCTCTTGGCCGTTTTTCCTAGGGGTAGACCCCTCATATGTGATACTTCCTGAGCTGCATAAGGTTCCACGTCCTGGGGACCTCCTTGCCTTGGAGCGTTTCCAATTTACAACTTCCTTTGCCGTTTGCCCATACGATCCGGTAGGGTCCTTCCCAATTGGGTCCTAGTTTTCCGGTGTTCTCTTGTAGGCTGGCTTCGTTGGCCCTTAGGACCAGATCCCCTGGTACGAGGCTAAGTTTTTTCATCCTGGCGTTGTAATAGCTTTCCAGTTGCTTCTTGTACTTAGCCTCCCTGACTGCTGCCACTTCTCTCTTTTCTTCCAGCATATTCAGGTTCATCCGGAGGTCTTGTTCGTTTTTTGCCTCCCTGAGCTTCATCCTTGCAGTCGGGGATCCTATATGCCCATAGTACAAACGGTAGCTCCTCCAGCCATCCTTTTTTGTTTCCTTCCGAGTCTTCCCTTCATTCCCTTGATAACGCTTTGGTTGGCCCTTTCTACTAGTCCGTTGCTTTGGGCATGGGTGACGGAAGTAAACACCTGCTGTATGTGCATCTGTTCGCACCATGGCTTGAAAGGTCTTCCGGCAAATTGGACACCGTTATCACTTACCAGCTCTTTTGGGACCCCGTACCTGCAGATGATGTTATCTAACACAAATCTCCTCATCTGTTCCCCGGTTATTTTTTCCAAGGGCCTCGCTTCGATCCACTTGGTAAAATAATCAATAGCGACTACCACATACTTGACTCCTCCTGGACCCTCCGGAAATGGCCCAATTATGTCGATGGCCCACTTTTGGAAGGACCAGGACGTTGAGACTGGTATCATCGGGTGGTTGTGCCGATGAGTCATAGGTGCATGCACCTGGCAATAGTCACATCTCTTGATCTCTTCAGATGCTGTTTCGTACATTCGAGGCCAATAGAATCCCGCATTCATTGCCTTTGCTACTATCATCCTTGGCCCTGAATACATTCCACAAATCCCCTCATGCATCTCCATGATCACATACTCAGCTTCTTTCATGTCAATACACTTCAAGGATGGGCCTAGGTATGATCTCCGGTATAGTTCTCCATCAACCAGCTCATATTGCAAGGCATTTACCCTTACCTTCCTAGCTACCCAGTCTCCCTCGGGTAGTGTCATGTCTCTGAGGAACTTAACGATTGGTGTCATCCATGTTTCTTGTGTGTTTTCAACTGTAGCTACCTCCTCTGTGCTGAGGGAGGAGGAGGTTAGGACTTCCACTTTGACTTCTCTGGCTAGGTGATCAAATGCTACTGAGGCTAGCTTACTGAGGGCATCAGACTTTCTGTTTCTCCCGCGGGGGATGTATTCCAGCCTAAAAGTTTTGAATACCTTGGCCGTCTCTTTGACCTTTGCCACGTATTGAGCCATGGTGTTGTCTTTGGCCTCATATTCTCCTTGGTATTGCCTGACTACCAGCTGCGAGTCAGTACTGGCCTCCACATGCTTGGCTTTCATCTTTTCTGCCAGCCTCATCCCTGCTAAGAGGGCTTCATATTCTGCAGTATTGTTGGTGTTTTCGAAGTCCAGTCTTATGGCATAGGTCAGCTCGACTCCTTCAGGGCTTATCAAAGTAATGCCTGCTCCGCTCCCTTCTTCGCTGAAGGCTCCATCTGTGAACAGTTTCCACACAGCCTCGTCTTCCTTCTCTTTTTCTTCTCTTTCCAACGCTTCCCATTTTAGGAGTTCTTTTTCTTCATCCTCAGGTACTTCTGCTAAGAAATCGGCCAGTATTTGTCCTTTCATGGCAGTCATGGGTTTGAACTCCAAGGAGTGTTCTCCAAGTTCCACGGCCCATTTAGCCAACTGTCCCGATAGCTCCGGCCTCCTGAGCACCTTTTGGAGGGGCTGATCTGTCATTAGGGTGATCTTGTGCTCTTGGAAATACCTCCTGAGTCTCCGGGATACAAAAACAAGGGCCAATGCTAACTTCTCTAGAGGCATGTAGCGTTCTACTGATGAAATATATTGGTATCTGCTTTCCCTCCCGTTCCACCATCATGACCGCACTTATGGTTGTTTTTTAGGCGGACAGATACAAGAGCAGGTATTCCCCGGGTACTGGGGTGGCCAATGTTGAAGATATAAGCCTTCATTTCTTGAAAAGCAGCCTCCGCCTCAGAGGTCCATTTAAACCTGTCTGTTTGAAGGCAGTCCTTCAGTACTTTCATGAAGGGGAGGGTCCTGTCAGCTACATTTGACAAAAAACGGTTTAGCGCGATTAGCCTCCCGTTCAGCTGCTGGATGTCCTTCAGGGACCTAGGCGATCGTATTTCAGCCACAGCTTGAGTTTTCTCCGGGTTAGCTTTGATTCCGCCCTTAGTGACTACTACCCCCAAGAAGTTTCCCTCTTCTACCCCAAAACAGCATTTCCCGGGGTTTAGCTTCATATTCACATCTTGCATGGTGTGGAGGGTCTCAGCTATATCATCTATCATGGTCATCTCGGTCAGGCTCTTGATAACGATGTCATCAACGTATACCTCCAAGTTCCTCCCCCGTTGTTCCCTGAAGAGGGCGTTCATAAATCTTTTATATGTGGCCCCAGCGTTTTTAAGACCGAAGGGCATCTTGGTATAACAAAATGTCCCTTCGTCTGTGATGAAGGCGGTTTTTTCCTCGTCCTCTATTGACATCTGAATCTGATGGTATCCTTTATAGGCATCCAGGAAGCATTTCAGGGGATATTGTGATAAGGAGTCCACCTGGATGTCTATTTCTGGGAGAGGGTAGCAGTCCATGGGACACGCTTTGTTCAAATCTTGAAAGTCAATGCACATCCTCCATCCTCCGTCTTTCTTCTGGACCATAACTGGGTTAGCTACCCAGGACGGGTACTTCACCTCCCTTACTATTCCGGCTCTAAGCAGCTTCATATTCACATCTTGCATGGTGTGGAGGGTCTCAGCTATATCATCTATCATGGTCATCTCGGTCAGGCTCTTGATAACGATGTCATCAACGTATACCTCCAAGTTCCTCCCCCGTTGTTCCCTGAAGAGGGCGTTCATAAATCTTTTATATGTGGCCCCAGCGTTTTTAAGACCGAAGGGCATCTTGGTATAACAAAATGTCCCTTCGTCTGTGATGAAGGCGGTTTTTTCCTCGTCCTCTATTGACATCTGAATCTGATGGTATCCTTTATAGGCATCCAGGAAGCATTTCAGGGGATATTGTGATAAGGAGTCCACCTGGATGTCTATTTCTGGGAGAGGGTAGCAGTCCATGGGACACGCTTTGTTCAAATCTTGAAAGTCAATGCACATCCTCCATCCTCCGTCTTTCTTCTGGACCATAACTGGGTTAGCTACCCAGGACGGGTACTTCACCTCCCTTACTATTCCGGCTCTAAGCAGCTTCCTGGTTTCTTCACAGGCGGCCCTCCTCTTGCTGGGACCCATGCTTCGTTTTTTCTGCTTTACTGGCTTTGCCCAGGTGTATGTATTGAGCCGATGTTCAGTTAGGCTTCGTGGGATTCCTGTCATATCCCCATGCTGAAATGCAAACACATCTATGTTGAGAAGGAGCAACTCCTTGAGAGCACTCTTGCACTTGTCACTCAGGTGACTTCCTACTTTAACCGTCTGTTCCGGGAACCTGTCGCAAAGGACCCATTCCTCGACCCCTTCCTTCTGGGGCTTCTCGGATGCTTCCCCCTCAGACACGGAGGAAACTACTTCGTATGCCGAATTTACCCAGGCCAAGCCCTTTGGCGTCTGGAACACTAAGGCTCCGTGTGGGGTGGATGCCTGTGCTTGCAAATCCCCAATTCCAGGTCTTCCCAGGATTGCGTTGTACTTTGAGGGTGCTCGAACCACTGTGAAAGTTAGGTTTATAGTTCGAACACGGTCTACTACCCCCACTGTGAATGGGAGTCTGATCTTTCCCAAGGGGTGTGACACGCTGTTGTTGAACCCTACTAAAGGGATGGAATCCTCCTCAAGCCTATCTCTTACATCCCTGTCGAACCTGAGGAAACAGTGCTCGTATATAACTTCTACCCCAGATCCCCCATCCACGTGTATTCTGGCCACCTTGTGGCCAGCTATTATGGCTGAGATGTTTAGTGGGAGCCGCTGCACCTCATTTTCCTCCAAGTGTGGCATTAGGATGGGAGCTTTCATGCAGTCCGGGGAGCCCAGGATTCTGGCCTTTACACTTCTGGTGGTATCAAATTCATTCCTCCTTCTAATCATATCTACATCTGCCCTCCCAGGCTCCCTTGCATCTTTCCCTTTGCGATCCCCCCTCCTTCCTTAATTTCCTTAACCAAATGGGCCAGTTTTCCTGTTTTCACCGCGGCCTCTATTTCTCTTTTTAGGTACATGCAGTCGTCGGTTCTGTGGCCAAACCCTTTGTCAAAGTCGCAGTACTCATTTGGTTGTGCCTTTGGCCCTGGTTTAATAGGCGGTGGCCTTGGGAAGGAGCCTTTCACCCTCTCAGTGGCCAGTATTTCACTTGGCGTCTTGGTGAGAGGGGTGAAGCTGTCGGAGTAAGGGGTGGGCCTCTTCCCCGAGGTCTGTATGGGGAGTATGAGGGTCTTGCTCTGTCATGCAACATTCTATCAAAAGCAGGCTTTCGGAGGTAAGGTGTACCTTTATCAAGGGGTTTTGCTGCCGGTGTGACCCTTTGGGGTGGGGCGTCGGTCTCCTTGGCTTTGTTGACTGTGTCTTTGCCCCTGACAAAGGCTCTGACCCTGTCCATGAGATTGTCAAACGAGTGGGGAAACTCTTCCCCTAGTTTTTCGCATAGTTGTGCATGCTTTAATCCGTTTATGAAACTGCTGATCTTCATGACCTCCGGGACGTCCTTAATGTTCATGCTTTCCTTGACAAACCTTTCCATGTACTGGTCTATCCACTCGTTGTCCCTATGCCTTATGTGCAAGATTTCGTTTGGGTTCTTGACCACCTTTCTTTGTTGACGAAAATTTCTCAAGAACTTTTCACTTAGTTCTTCGTAGCTGTCAATTCCCCCAGGAGGGAGGCTGTCAAACCAGAGTCGGGCTCCCTCCGTCAGGGTCTGCATGAACATATGGCACCAAACTGGCATGGTCCATCGCCCCAGTTGTCCTGCACCCCTGAAGGCATGGAGATGATCTTCGGGGTTTCTCGTCCCATCATACCGGTCGAAGTTTGGAGGTAGTTTTGTTTTAGGGGGCATAGGTGCCTCTGCAATTCTCCAGGTGAACTTCGAGACTTCAGCCAGGTCCCGTGGAAGGTAAGGCTGGTCCAGACCGTCACCGCTTTGGTTCTCTTTCTCTTTCCCTTTTCCCTTCGGTTTCTTTCCTGTGATGAGATCTTCCCTCTCTTCTGAAGACATCTGTCTAAGGGCAGTCATGAATGTTTCTAGTGGGTCACTGCCGCTGCTCTTGCTCTTAGGGTTTATGATGCGTGTGAAGTGTTATATATATTAGGTGTATATTTTAAGCCCTTTTTAACACTTATTTTAGCCAAGTTTTAAATTTATAAAACACGATATTTCTCTAACACTCATTGTTGCAAAAGTCGCTAGGCGCTCCCTAGTCGGTCAACTGGGGAGTTGAGAGTACTCGGCATAGGCGGAGAGTACTCGGGGAGTACTCGGACAAGTTAAATTATAAAGAAATTAGTTTTCGGAAATTAAATATATGTCTAATAACATATATTTACTAATATTTATAACAAAATACGTGAAAATGAAATTCATTATTTAATATGATAGACATATAAATTATGTTTTATTATTTTTTAAGTAAAACTCGGCCCGAATTGACCTACTAGATCCGATTTTGGCCGAGTTTGACCGCGTCTGATCGATTCCGAGTAATTAGGCGGAGTTAGAGAAAGTCGCCTCGGCAGGCTACCTTGTAGCGACTACTCGGGGAGTACTCGGCCTTGGAAACCTTGTTTTACAACCATGCTAACACTAAACACACATATGGGCAAGTGCACCCATCGTTGAGTGTAGTATAGCGTTGGTAAGATACCGAGGTCGTCCAAGGACACAAGAGCTTTTAGTACCGGTTTATCCTCAACGTCTAATCAAAATAAAAGTTTAGAAAAAATGTTTAAAACTAGGAAAAAAAAAAACTAACTAAAATGCTGAAAATAAAAATAAAAGAAAAACAGATAGACAAGATGAATCACTTGGTTCCGACTCGTATCTAGTATAACCTTTGATTATTTCTGCACTTTTGCACATAATTAAGAGATTATCTTAGTTATTGTAGTAGGCCCCTCTTTTGAAGGTGACGTTACCCTCACCCCAGTAGTTTGAGTCAGCAAGGATACAATCCTAAAAGGGTGGATTATTGGAAGATAATGAATTAAGTTATTAATGCAGTATTGTGGTAGGCCCCGCTTTTGGCGGTGACGTTACCCTCGGCTAAGTAGTCTGAGTCAGCAGGGATACAGTCCTAAGTAGCCGGGTTATAGTATTAATAGTAGTTAACTTATGAGGGGATCAAAGAGTTTGGACCCCCGCCATCCAATACCATGAAGCATTGAAGGAGGTCCTACTAAATTTGACCCAGGTCCATTGCAGGACCTCTAAACGCTGAACAATGGCAAGACCTTTACCAAACCGTTCCCTTAACCCCCGACCAGGTAGCCAACATACCTCCATATAGACCGTGGAGATATGAATGGTGAAAATCCTTTATTTTATATAGACAGTAAAATAATGCCAAGACACCACGGACAAACGATAAGGAAAGATCACCTTCAACATAAGTAACTAGTTATTAAAGTCATTAATACAAAACCAAATAAAAAGTGCAAAAGATTAGAAATAAAAAGTATTATACTAGACACTTTGTCTTCACCAAGTGATGTAAGAGACTTAGGCAAACATGGCCTTGATTGTCAAGAACTCTTACGATCAATCTTGGATCCCGAGACGACTCACACACTCTACGATGGACAATGGATGATGGTGGTGGATGATGGTGTTGTGATGGTGGTGGGTGGTGGATGAGGTGTGAGAGAGGTGGTGTGCCAAGGGATGAGATGAAATGAATCCAAGCACTCCTATTTATAGGCTGAACAGAGAGCTGGGCACGGCCCCGTGCCTGTCTAACACTCTCTCTCCTCATTAATTGTAATTCGCAATTACAAAAAATGTGCCTGCTGTACTTTCGACACGCCCCCGTGTCCGCTGGGCACGGCCCGTGGTGGGCAATAGAAGCTTCTATAGATTTGTCTTTTCTGCTGCTTCTTGGGCACGGCCCCGTGCTGGCTGAGCACGGGGCGTGTTCAGTCCTCTGACTTCTCTAATTTGCTTTGGAAGGTGCCGTTGAGGGGTCGGGCAGTCCACTAATGTTCCTTTCCTTGTATTTATGTTGGATTTAGCTGTCTTTTTGCTTCTTTTGTGTTTTTTAGCTCATTTAATCCTGAAAATACAAAAGGAAGACAAAAACACTCTTTTTCCAATATTAGTACTTAAAAAGGGTTAGTTTTATGCCTTGTTTGATGTAATTTATATGTTGCATTTTGCACACATCAAATACCCCCACACTTGAACTTTTGCTTGTCCTCAAGCAAAACTCTTTAATATGTGGCTTACACTCCCAAATGGAATAGGTAGAAGAGAAGGTTTTGGGCTTGTCGTAGAGTGTCGGGATGTCCAAGATCTTTTTGGGTTTATTTTTATTTATTTACAATTCTATTCGTAATGATTTATTTAGAACGTTTCATAGGAGAAACTATTTAATTGGGCATAACATGCCTTTTTAAAATTCCATTTATATACAAGCTCACATACCTCACGGGAGAAATCACTCACACTCGGCCGAAGGTGTATTTTTAGTGAATCACTCGAGAGCGGCATGGAACTTATTCCTACCATAGGCTTGCCAAGCAATCAATCCTCCTCCTTTTTAACTTTAATACCGTTGTAAATATCAAGAGGACTTTGTGGGTTAAGGGTTAGGCTTGGGTTAAAGGTAGGTGGTTGGGAAAGTGGTTAGTGGTTAGTAGAAAAAGGGCGAAAAGGCGTAACAAGTGTCGGTTTTCGTAAGATTTTCTATTTTTGCAACTTTTTATTTTGATGAAGCTTTTATTCAAACAAGGTTATTTTTGATAAACTTGTTTGTTTATTTTCTTTTTGCTTCATCATCAACACAATTTTTTTTTTTTTTTGATCATACGAAAAACCGAACTTGTTACTAAAACAAAGGGTTAAAAATGAAAAAGGGGGATTTTTGGGTGATGAAATGAAAAGGTTTAGGCTCAAAGGGGTTAACTAGGGGGATTTTTGGGTAGGTGGTAAAAGAAAAAGAAAAATAATGGTGTAGAAATAAAAAGGGTTAGTCCTAATGCCTCCATCATTTACTTACTCGGGTTTAAGTTGATAAGGACCGGGAATGTATCGTCATGGCAAGTTCTAGAGTCGTAAGAACCAAGCGGCTATTCACACAAGAAACGAAAAATGAGCATTTAGTTTTAATGATATGTAATTGTATGCTCAATAAAGGCTCAAAACTCACTTTTGTGGGAATGGGTTTTTTTATGTGATCAAGTATATATAATCAAATTTTAACTAAGTTTGCCATGCCTTTTCATAATTTTCTTATGTTGGTTCTTTTTATCACTACGCTATCGGTTGTAAATTCTTAAAAATATAACCTTTTTGAGAACTTGAATTTCCCGAGTTAAACCTAGACAAGTAAAAAAAATGAAATTTTTGAAAAAAATTTGGGGTGATTAGCGGTTCCAATAGAGTTTTGTGTAAGGCTTGTATTTAGGACTTGCAAAATTCAAGGTTTTAGCATTCCCCCCACACTTAAATTACACATTGTCCTCAATGTGTCCCAAAAATAAATTTTTAGGTTGATTAGATGTGTAAAATAGTGTTTAAAAAGCAAAAATTTGTGTTACTGGGCACTGAACACGGCCCCGTGTTATCCGGGCACGGCCCCGTGTTATCCGGGCACGGCCCCGTGTTCAAGTGCCAGTAACAAAATTAAAATAAGAGAGACAGAAGTCTGGACACGGGGGCGTGTTGGGTGAACACGGCCCGTGTCCAGGTACCTGAACTGGGCGTTTTTCTGCAGGTGGTTCAGCACGGGGCCGTGTTGGTTGGGCACGGCCCGTGTTGAACCTTCTGAAATGGAGAGAATTGTCGGGTTGCCTTGTTCTTGTGCATGAGTTCATTTTTCTCGTTCCCCTTTTCATCCTTTACCACCATGAGTGTGTTTTATTCATTACAAACCATCCAAACCTTAAAACCATCATTTCATTTCATCATAGAGAGAACTTACATAATCCTAAATTAAAATTTAGATAAAACAAGGAAATAATAAACCATGGAGTCCTAGCCTTTTAATTAGCAAAATTTCCAAGAAGTAATTAATCTTGGTTAAACAAGGCCTTTTTGAACTCCATCTTCCGTGTGCGGTTCTCCTCAAATGTCGGCGAGCCATTCTTCCACTTCCCTTGGAAGGAGAAAAGAAGGCTCATTGGCATTAGTTTGAGGAGTTTCAACTTCCACCGGGATCTCTTGTTGGTGTTCCACGGGAGGTTCCGCTGGAAAGTCTTCCCACCCGGTAGGGTTGTTGATTCCGAGTGCCAGGTTCCAATCCTGCTGAGGAAGGACTGGTTCCATTGGGGGTGCTACAAGAATATTTAACCTCTGGTGCAAGAGGTTAATCTCTTGGAAGCTGCTTTCAAGTCCCATCGTAAGATCGTTAATACGGTCGATTAGGACCTCCTCTACTGAAGTCATTTCGTCGAGAGCCTCCCTTAATGCTACCACATAGTGCACAAGTGTAGCTTCAATGGAGGGTCTTCTTCCTCTTCGGCTGTTTGACGAATGCACAGAAGATGTTTCGCTGTTTTCACTCGACATTCTACGAAAAATAAACTGAAAGAGTTTATTTAATGAAACAGTTATCGGACACGGCCCCGTGCTCAATGAGCACGGCCCCGTGTTCATCTTTCTGCAGAATTTCGGAACAAGGAAACTTGGATTTTTAAGTTATTTTCTGAACTTGTGGGGTCTTTTTAGTTGCTAATAACTTAAAACAAGGTTACATAACATGTTTTTACCAAGATTCCTTGAACAAAACTCATAAATCCCTACCACAAAGTTGGAAGAATTTCAAACTTTCAATGGTAGTTCTTGGAGAAAGACGGAGAAGAAGGAAATGGCTAAAAGAGGAAGGGACAAGATGGGTTGTTGGAACCTTCTTTTAGACTTACCTAGGATAGTTTGAGAGAAGATTCCTGCAAATCTCTGCCCCAAGTTGGTCCAAATGTGCAGAATTCTTGGCTGCATTTATAGAAAACGACAGCATCCTGGACACGACCCCGTGCCCAGTGGACACGGCCCCGTGTGCAGGTGGAGTTCTGACACAGTTTGTCCGCATTCTGACGTACTGATCAGAATGGAATCTTTTGATGGACACGGGGGCGTGTTGGCTGGACACGGCCCCGTGTCGAGGGACTGTTTTATGAAGTTGTCTAGTCTTTAAGGAACTTGTTAATATCGGGTGGTTCCTGACTGGTTGGAACAACCCCAAAGTGCCTAAGATACCTTAATTGTCCCAGACTAAGGCGAGAACGCAAGAGGTTGTCGGTGAGGGTAATTCCTATTTTCATTCTAGGTGGACAAGTCCAACCCTTTCCCGGGCTCTTGTTAAAGAAGGTGTATGCCGAATCGCTCAGGTCTATGTATGCACCGAACGAAGTCGATGGAGAGTCCTTCACGGCACAATCGACACAGGGACGACTATCGTCCAAGTCTTTGCTAGGTACTAAGGCATTTTCGGGAGCAACGAGGTTGTTGGAATGCGGTTCCAGCATTTCGTCATGGTTATCGTCTTGGGGTGGATCAATAAAATCCTTCCTAAGCTCTTCTAACCAATTCTGAATTAGCTTTTCTAGTTGAAATAACTCATCAAGGAGCATTTCCCCTAGAATATCTGGCTGGGCGCATTCGAGGGAGAAATAGTGCTTATTTTTACTTTCGCCCCTCTTAAGGTTGTAAGAAGTCGGTGGGTCTATGTAGTGGGGCCTATAATTTAGAAAGTAGCATTCTACTTCTTTATGTTTGCCACCACATAATTGACACCACGTACCATAAGAGTGCCGAAAGTAAAAACAATTACTATCACTCATGTTTATGTCAGAAATTACCAACCGCCGGGATCTAACGGTTCTGTTTTCAGTAACTGAAACTTGGGCACGGGGGCGTGTTGAGTGGGCACGGCCCCGTGTTCAGCTTACTGTCTGACGTAAAACAGGATTGCCAGTTCCAATGATTGAGCACGGGGGCGTGTTCAGCGGGCACGGCCCGTGCTGAGCTCTGCAGAAGCTGAAAAACTAAGAAAATCCTAAAAAAAAATAAAAAGAAAAATAAAAATGATTAGGCCGTTGATTCCTAACTTTCTTAAAATCCTTGTGTCCCCGGCAGCGGCGCCAAAAACTTGATGCGTGTGAAGTGTTATATATATTAGGTGTATATTTTAAGCCCTTTTTAACACTTATTTTAGCCAAGTTTTAAATTTATAAAACACGATATTTCACTAACACTAAACACACATATGGGCAAGTGCACCCATCGTTGAGTGTAGTATAGCGTTGGTAAGATACCGAGGTCGTCCAAGGACACAAGAGCTTTTAGTACCGGTTTATCCTCAACGTCTAATCAAAATAAAAGTTTAGAAAAAATGTTTAAAACTAGGAAAAATAAAAACTAACTAAAATGCTGAAAATAAAAATAAAAGAAAAACAGATAGACAAGATGAATCACTTGGTTCCGACTCGTATCTAGTATAACCTTTGATTATTTCCGCACTTTTGCACATAATTAAGAGATTATCTTAGTTATTGTAGTAGGCCCCTCTTTTGAAGGTGACGTTACCCTCACCCCAGTAGTTTGAGTCAGCAAGGATACAATCCTAAAAGGGTGGATTATTGGAAGATAATGAATTAAGTTATTAATGCAGTATTGTGGTAGGCCCCGCTTTTGGCGGTGACGTTACCCTCGGCTAAGTAGTCTGAGTCAGCAGGGATACAGTCCTAAGTAGCCGGGTTATAGTATTAATAGTAGTTAACTTATGAGGGGATCAAAGAGTTTGGACCCCCGCCATCCAATACCGTGAAGCATTGAAGGAGGTCCTACTAAATTTGACCCAGGTCCATTGCAGGACCTCTAAACGCTGAACAATGGCAAGACCTTTACCAAACCGTTCCCTTAACCCCCGACCAGATAGCCAACATACCTCCATATAGACCGTGGAGATATGAATGGTGAAAATCCTTTATTTTATATAGACAGTAAAATAATGCCAAGACACCACGGACAAACGATAAGGAAAGATCACCTTCAACATAAGTAACTAGTTATTAAAGTCATTAATACAAAACCAAATAAAAAGTGCAAAAGATTAGAAATAAAAAGTATTATACTAGACACTTTGTCTTCACCAAATGATGTAAGAGACTTAGGCAAACATGGCCTTGATTGTCAAGAACTCTTACGATCAATCTTGGATCCCGAGACGACTCACACACTCTACGATGGACAATGGATGATGGTGGTGGATGATGGTGTTGTGATGGTGGTGGGTGGTGGATGAGGTGTGAGAGAGGTGGTGTGCCAAGGGATGAGATGAAATGAATCCAAGCACTCCTATTTATAGGCTGAACAGAGAGCTGGGCACGGCCCCGTGTCCGCTGGGCACGGCCCCGTGCCTGTCTGACACTCTCTCTCCTCATTAATTGTAATTCGCAATTACAATAAATGCGCCTGCTGTACTTTCGACACGCCCCCGTGTCCGCTGGGCACGGCCCGTGGTGGGCAATAGAAGCTTCTATAGATTTGTCTTTTCTGCTGCTTCTTGGGCACGGCCCCGTGCTGGCTGAGCACGGGGCGTGTTCAGTCTTCTGACTTCTCTAATTTGCTTTGGAAGGTGCCGTTGAGGGGTCGGGCAGTCCACTAATGTTCCTTTCCTTGTATTTATGTTGGATTTAGCTGTCTTTTTGCTTCTTTTGTGTTTTTTAGCTCATTTAATCCTGAAAATACAAAAGGAAGACAAAAACACTCTTTTTCCAATATTAGTACTTAAAAAGGGTTAGTTTTATGCCTTGTTTGATGTAATTTATATGTTGCATTTTGCACACATCAGTTTACCTCGTCCTGATTGGGAGGTGTGTCGAAAGACAGTCTAGCCCTGAGGCTGTTAAGCTTTTCTTGTCTTTCTAAATCCTCAAGACATCTTTTTAACTTGTCTTTGTGCATGGCGACAAAATCTGGAGTGATGGTCTCTTCTTTTTCCAGAATTTCCACCTGATCCTCGTTCTCCTCCTCATGAGTTATGTCTTCTACTGTGACCTTGTCATGGTCATTTTGCACCGTCTGGGTGACATGTGAACCGGGTGTGATGTCCATGTTGTCTCTTCTGAAAAGGGTTATCTTTAAAGTCGGGGTTCAGTGTGGAGACACCGGTCAGGCTGAGGTCCCGCGGATGGCGCCAATGTCGAATGCCTCAATCCCCGCTGACGTTCAATAGGTCTTCGCTGACGTCAAGATGTCCTGATTCTTGTAGCTACAAAAAAGTAAACTGTTAGCCTCGTCACGGAGGGCCCCGGGAGGGGGATCCGTGACCAAGCTCCGACATGAGAGTAAGTAAACTTGCCGGAGAGATGGAGGAGTCTATTCCGATGAGTATGATCACCGAAATATTTCCTCAAAGGTGTGAATCCAATAAATATGTGTGTGTATAATTAATATGTGAGAATATTGGTCGGAATCAATGAGAGGAGAGTAAATGAGAGAGTCTTAAATGTGATGCCTCCGATGCCCCTTTATTACCGTTTTTCTTCTCCTTATATAAGTCTTAGACCTTATCTTGCATGTGGGATATTGTTTAAGGTGATCCGACGGTTTTAGGAAGTCTTCGAGGGGCTCAGACACGTGTCTGACCCCCAACGATGGGATGACAGTCTCATTTAATACTTCCGGCAGGGGAAGTACGATGCCAGCCGAGATACTCTTCACATCGGACATTAAATGCCGCATGCCCCTTCTGAATCCTCGTTTCCCGCTCATTTCATACGGAGAAAACCTTAGTAGAGAAGTAAAACCATTTGTGGGCCTTATTCGTTGGGCTTGTGTGATGGCAGCCCAAGTCGAGTAAATGGAGCAATCCATTGGCCCGTCGTCACAAACCAAACCGAGCAGAGCAGCTCGTTTACAACCGAGCGTCAAATCGAACGAGCATTTTCCGAGCAATTTCCGAACGAGCGACGGGCCGTAGGCCATACTCAAATCACCCTAAGTAAACACGACACTGATTCTTTTTATGTAAGTAGTATAACAGTAGATAAACAAAACCATGGGCGGAACTGTGCTTTGGTTAATGGTTGCCCAGAATACTCTTTAAATTTTTTGGCGAAGTAAAATTTATTTATTTATTTTTTTGTTTTATGCATTGGATACTCTAAGCAAATATTAGAAATTTAGGATATCTCTACTCTTCCACCTTAAAGAAAAAATAGTGAAGATTAAAAACATAATCTGAGGTTTTTTTTACGCAACTCCATGATATGTAAGTTTGAAGTTGTAGAGAAAGATGAAGAAGATGAAAAGTGGCTATTATATGTTATTTTATTATTAGAGTAGTACTTTCTTTTCTATGCATGAGAGAAGGTATAGGTTGTGCTTCTATGTTACTTTTAATATTAGAATAAACTGCCATTTTGGTCCCTATTGTTTGGGCACTTTTGTCATTTTAGTCCAAATTTTAAACTTTTTAAATTTGGGTCCCTATGGTTTCACTTTTGTTGCCATTTTAGTCTAAAATTCAAAAACCCCCTTTTTAACTGTTGAAAACTGCCTATTTTGTCTTTTTGTTCAGGGGTATTTTGGTCCTTTTAATTTTAATATAACATGGCAGTTTATTAAAATGGCATGTTTACTCAAAAAAAAAACCCTATAACCCTTCATTCTTGAACCAGCGCTGTCACACCCCGATATTTTCACATATTACCAGTGAGCCCGGCGGGAAGTATCGTGACGTAGTTGATATCATCATAGTCAATATACACAATAAATAGCACAGCGGAAGGCTTGGTGAATAATTACTATTACAAACCATAGTATCTGAGTGTCCAAATGAAAGAATATACAGACTTAGTTGTAATAAAGATCCACAGGCGGATCATAAAATAAAACACAAGAAACAGAAATAACAGACTTTAGGTATCTAGGGATTTGCAAGATCCTCTTATTTGACACCTAGTAGCTCCAGCCTGTTTACGAGAGGTACCTGTCAATTAGTCTTTGGAAAATACGTTAGTTTACACTGGTAAATACGATTAACCGACACATTTGAAAATATTTATGAAAACTGATTTAAGTGCACAAGGCACAAACCTTTTATAACTTGAGACAATTATTTAAGATAATCTTGTATACAGTTTTACATGTTTGTCTTACATATGGGGCCGGTTCGGAAGCCGGTCATGATTAACCGACTCATCACTTATAGAACCCACAAAGGAGTTATCCCCAACATGTGGGTTATATTAGCATTTGCATCTATCAGGTGTATGCCTACACCCCGTGCATAGGTCATGGCCATTTTCGAATGAAAAGAGCCAAGGATATCCAGGACACGGTCGTATTAACCCATGCTTATGTTATCAAACAAAACAGATTAAAACGGGTTATGTAAATTTATTAATCACAATCCGATTAAATGATTTCATACCCGACCAAGTGGTATTATTATAATACCATATCCCAAGCCCGTATAAGGGAAAATAAGTTAAAAGTATTTACCTGAGTAGATGTGAAGAAGTAACTCAGCCGTATATTCCAAAAGTCTTATGAAAGTACCTTCTACCAAAGCTACTCAATCTGTATAGAAGGTTTATTAACCTATTAGGATACTAACGGGTCTTTATTTAAGTCAAAGACTTAGACCGGCTAGCTTGAAAGAAAACTTTACGATTCTAAACATTAGATTAAGCGGAGACCGGAATAGAATGTGGTTTAGACCCGAAAATTTTGGATACTTGTATAATATGGGTAAACTAAACACATTCTGGAATTTGAGGATTCAATGATAAGGTTAAACCCGTTTCGGCTATTTTATGTAAACTAGTCACATAAACCGATCCGAACGCATAAATGCGTAACGGTTAACCAAATGAATTATATACAGGTCTCATATGTCAGTATGCTTAAAATATGCTAATACATCAGTAAGATGTCAACATTTATGCCCAAGAAGTATTTAAAACCATTTTAAGTCATGTAAGGGCATTTTAGTCATTTTAATGATTATAAAAGAGATTTTATAATAAACTGAGGTTCTGGTCTTTGGTGATCAGTAAAAATATTTATTTTATCACATTACATCAGTGAGATATTACATATATGTGAGGTTTACCATTTATGGCCAAACTATGTCCCGAAAGGGCATTTTGGTCATTTCACATATGCTTTTAAGGACATCTTTGGAAGTCTGAGTTCATGACTTATACTTACTGTAAAAATATTGAAATTTTTTTAAATATTCAGTAGGTAATAAGTCTTAGTTGTTAAATATGGTTTTAAACCATACTATGCACCTAACTAGTGTAAAACTCGCTAATTGACGATAATTAAGATGTTTATGAAAATCTGAGATTTTGATCAGTTTTAATTGCTTAAAATAATTTATTTAATGTATGAAATCAGTAAAAAAAAGTTTGGCATTCAAATCATTTGTTAATCTCATTTTATCCATGAAAAGGGTATTATCGTCATTTACGGATTTACACAAGAACTCTATGATATGAGCAGATTATAATCTGACCAAAATCATAAAAATCCTTAAAAATAATATCTTAACAGTTGGTAACGAGTTTTGGTTCAAATTCCAAGTTTAAACATGTCTTATGCAAGATATCGCAATTTAATTAATAAAAAACTTCTATTTACGATATCGAGCATAACTTCTGTTTGAGACCAAGAACTGATGTCAAATTTTCGGGACAAGCTTATATATCAGTAACAAGGTTTTTGTCCTCTCACATTTCTAAAAATCTCATTTATATTTCAAAAGGGCAATTATGGCATTTATAAGCATAATAACAAACAAGAGCATATAATTCAAACTACTAAGGACCAATGTTGTAAAAGTCGCTAAGCGGTCCCTAGTCGGCCGACTGGGGAGTTGGGAGTAATCGGAGTACTCGGAGAGTACTCGAGGAGTACGCGGACATGGTAACTATAAAGAAAATTAATTGTTATATATTATATATATGTTAAAATAAGCATAATTCAAGTCAACTGAGTATAATTTAAAATGAAACATGTTTAAAGTTCAAATATTCTGAATACAAGTCCGACTAGTCTGAGTACAAGGTCGAGTAGTCCGAGTACAAGGTCGAGTAGGCCGATTTTGACCGATTTTGACTAATTAAAAGTCAACAAACCACGTTGACCGACTAGGCCGACTATTTCTGACTAGGCGCCGACTAGGCGCCGACTAGGCGACGAGTTTGACCGAGGCCGACTAATTGAGTCCGCCTAGGAGGAAGTCGCCTCGGAGGGGTTCCGAGGACCGAGTACTCGCCGAGTACTCGGCCTTGGAATCCGACTTTTACAACACTGCTAAGGACCAAGCAATATAACTCCAGAGGGTTATACTACTATATAATGTGGTCCTAACAGAAGCTTAAAACATGGGAGAATTAAGCTTAATCGGGTCAGAACTGAAAGTCAAAGCAAAAGTCAAGCTTTTGCGACTTTCGTTTATGAAACGACCTTAGACTGATAATTGTCAGGTTAGACATGTTTAAGCATGTTCTAATATTAATTACCAAGTTATTAGAATGCTAAAATATAATTTATAACCTCTGTTTTATTAGTTTAAATCATTATTTTAAATTATGTCCAGTTTGACTTTTTGACATAATAGTTTGACCCGACAATTAACTAGTCAAACGAAATAATTAGGAGGTACCCTTTTAAGGGTTAATCACCTACCTTAATATGGTCCTATAACCACTTTTATTTCGGTCAGTGGCTGGACCATTTGTGATTAAAACAAAAGTCAAAGTCTATTACGATATCTTTGACTTTTAGGTTTTTAAGCTAATAAACTGAACTAAGGAAAGGCTAAGGCACTTACATAAGGTCCTAGCTATCTTTTCTACACTTCTTGATCCTCTTCTAATGCTGGCTATCTCCAGAAGTGAGTATTGTAGTTGTTGCAAATGAATTGAGCAAATAAAAATTCAAAATGGAGCCTTTATATAGCAAGATACCATGCAAGAAGATCAGGCAGGTGTTTTGGATGCATCTAGGATCACCCCAGGTGTCCTAGTGGTATTACAAGTCCATTAAACAGCCCATGGTATTGATTGAAATAAGTTAAAGTCGGTTCTAAACTGAACCTACAGCTGGCCTGATTTTTCTGCGCTGGGCACTTTCACGCGGGTCGCGTAAGACTCAGAGGGAGTCTACGCGGGCCGCGACAACCCTCTGATCATGTTAAAACATTTTTAATCTTGGCAGTTTCAGTCCCTGGCCCTTATAAACTTAATATAACCTCATTTTGGCATATAAGGCCCTTATAGTTAGTTTGTAGAGGTTCAAGGGAGTATAACCAAACTCCGTTAGGCCCGGTTTCGTTAAAAGATCACCATAAACACAAGTTTCTTATTATTGACACTTTTAACCCAAAGTCTTGAAAACCTGCTTAACGGTCTCGAAACCACATGAAATTTATACCACTTATTCTTGAGAGTATATTTGAATATTTCAAAGCCTCGGGTTCGTTAAAAGGTCACTCAGAGGTAAGAATTAACATGTTGACACGTTTAACCCTTGAAGTTTATAATCTTTCGATTGTTTTCACAAACGGCTTCTTATATCCAATTGATCACTCGTTTAAGAATCTATTCTTGATGTATGGTCATTCAGAGGCACAAGTTTGGCATGTTGACACTTTTAGTCCCTTCGCATATATAATTTCATCATTTGTCAACTTTAGTCCTTCAAACTCAAACTTTCACATATTTAGAGTTTAGGACACGTGTCTTTACATAATTGGACACGTTTTTACGTGGTGTTACAAGCGCACACAACCATAGTTCCATCTCTTTCTCTGCTTATCTTAACCTCCGCAAACCCTAAACACCCACAGACCCCCTTGATCTCTCACTCTCGATATCAGCTCCGGCAGCCGGAATTGGAGGTCCGACCGGGCTCTGGCATCCCTGTTCTCACCAGTAAATGATCACACACTCACCCACATAACTCTCTCTCTCTCATTCAGTTCCGACGAAAACAAAGGCAGCGCCGCCTCAGG
This sequence comes from Helianthus tuberosus, assembly GCA_030545235.1. Taxonomy (NCBI): domain Eukaryota; kingdom Viridiplantae; phylum Streptophyta; class Magnoliopsida; order Asterales; family Asteraceae; genus Helianthus; species Helianthus tuberosus. The sequence goes on from CM060371.1 coordinate 22,603,306, forward strand.
CGGCGACGGTTGTTTCCCATTCTCATTCTGGCAACCACACCATCACCTAATCCCCCTCTTCCTCCCTTCTCTCTAAGCAGAACTCAGGCACGGAGGATCACCTGTGCGTTCTACGTACCCACCACCACCGTCTCCCTTCCACCACCGTACACCCACACCACCTCCTTTCCACCTCTACCTATCTCCGCCACCGTCAAACCACCTGCAACAACCACAGGAACATCCACCGCGTTTAAACCATCGGCAACCACCACCTGTCACCTTCCGTCATTCTCCCACAACCACAAAAACCTAGAGAGAGAAACGCCTCAAAACCCCCAATCTAGAGAGGGAAACCTCTTAAAAATGTCAAAACCTAGAGAGAGAAACACCGCATTCTTCGTCGATGTTTTGTTGTTGTTGTTGTTTTTCATCGAAAGAATAAAGATCTGAATCAAAAACAAAAGTTGTGGTGGTGGAGTTCCTGGATCGGGTGGTGTTATTGAGAGAGGGAAGGCAGAGAGTCAGATGTTTGTTTAGAGAGAGAGGGGGAGTGCAGAGACTTTATAGAGAGGGAGAGATGTGTTTTGAGGTTTTTCGTATTTGTTATAATAACTTATAAAATGACCAATTTGCCCCTGAACAAGAAGACAAAACAGGCAGCTTTCAACAGTCAAAAAAGGGGGTTTTTGAATTTTGGACTATAATGGCAAAAAAAGTGAAACCACAGGGACCCAGATTTAAAAAGTTTGAGATTTGGACTAAAATGGCAAAAGTGCCCAAACCACAGGGACCAAAATGGCAGTTTACTCTAATATTAGTTACATTGAATTTTGTTTAAGATGCTCCCTTATATATTATTGAGAAAGGTGCTCGGATAGTACTTTTGGTTTGCCGAGATTTCACCTATAGTCCCTACATTTTTAAAATTACAACTATAGTCCTCAAGTTTTACAAATTCATTCTCGGATAGTCTCTGACGTGGATAGGGGTTTGTTATCTCAGTTAAGTGGATGTGAAATGAAAAAAGTACCCTCTCTGTTAAAAATAAAACTTAAAAACCAAATAATAAACCTGAACTTAAGTGGGCCCCATCTAAATAATAAAAACAAATTAATTAAAGAGAAAAGTGTTCGGATAATCCATGTGGTTTGCTTCGATTTCACCTTTAGTCCCTACATTTTCAAAATTACAGCTATAGTCCCCAACTTTGGAAAATTCGTTCTCGAGTAGTCCCTGGTGTGGATGGAGGTTAGTTTTTGGTGTTAAATATGTGTGAATTTACTTAAATACCCTCCAGTATAAAACAAAATACGTTAAATAATTATTAAATATATATATATAGAAAAAGTATATCGTACATTACGGCTTAACGTACTTCACGTACAACAACGTGCGTGATTTGTTCTATAACATGCGTGATTAATGTTTTCAACATGTGTGATTATTGTGTTTCAACATGCGTGATTTTTTATTTTTGAGTTATAACGTGCGTTATTTTAAAATGAACGTGCGTAATTACATGTCGTACGTGATGTACGTTAAGCCGTATTGTACATTAACCTTCCTATATATATATAATTAAAATTTAAAGATTTATGTAGGAGCCACCACCAACTTCATCTTCCTCACCACCACCACCACCAGGCTACGAAATCATGGAAGTTTAAGCAGATTCCTTATGGCTTTCTCGTTTCTCTCTTCCTCTTTAAACCGACTCATCATTCCCAAACTCTAATCCAAGCCCTAAGTTCTGAAACAACATCAGATCAGTAACCAAATCATACATACAACAAGTCATCAATGATCAAAATCACAACTTCGATTTACTCAAACGATGAACTAAAAACTGACTGAACTAGCGAATTTCAACAATTACACCTAATACATACAAAATTTCATCCACAACAGGGTGTGAGTCGTATTAACCCATGCTTATGTTATCAAACAAAACAGATTAAAACGGGTTATGTAAATTTATTAATCACAATCCGATTAAATGATTTCATACCCGACCAAGTGGTATTATTATAATACCATATCCCAAGCCCGTATAAGGGAAAATAAGTTAAAAGTATTTACCTGAGTAGATGTGAAGAAGTAACTCAGCCGTATATTCCAAAAGTCTTATGAAAGTACCTTCTACCAAAGCTACTCAATCTGTATAGAAGGTTTATTAACCTATTAGGATACTAACGGGTCTTTATTTAAGTCAAAGACTTAGACCGGCTAGCTTGAAAGAAAACTTTACGATTCTAAACATTAGATTAAGCGGAGACCGGAATAGAATGTGGTTTAGACCCGAAAAGTTTGGATACTTGTATAATATGGGTAAACTAAACACATTCTGGAATTTGAGGATTCAATGATAAGGTTAAACCCGTTTCGGCTATTTTATGTAAACTAGTCACATAAACCGATCCGAACGCATAAATACGTAACGGTTAACCAAATGAATTATATACAGGTCTCATATGTCAGTATGCTTAAAATATGCTAATACATCAGTAAGATGTCAACATTTATGCCCAAGAAGTATTTAAAACCATTTTAAGTCCTGTAAGGGCATTTTGGTCATTTTAATGATTATAAAAGAGATTTTATAATAAACTGAGGTTCTGGTCTTTGGTGATTAGTAAAAATATTTATTTTATCACATTACATCAGTGAGATATTACATATATGTGAGGTTTACCATTTATGGCCAAACTATGTCCCGAAAGGGCATTTTGGTCATTTCACATATGCTTTTAAGGACATCTTTGGAAGTCTGAGTTCATGACTTATACTTACTGTAAAAATATTGAAAATTTTTTAAATATTCAGTAGGTAATAAGTCTTAGGTGTTAAATATGGTTTTAAACCATACTATGCACCTAACTAGTGTAAAACTCGCTAATTGACGATAATTAAGATGTTTATGTAAATCTGAGATTTTGATCAGTTTTAATTGCTTAAAATAATTTATTTAATGTATGAAATCAGTAGGAAAAATTTTGGCATTCAAATCATTTGTTAATCTCATTTTATGCATGAAAAGGGTATTATCGTCATTTACGGATTTACACAAGAACTCTATGATATGAGCAGATTATAATCTGACCAAAATCTTAAAAATCCTTAAAAATAATATCTTAACAGTAGGTAACGAGTTTTGGTTCAAATTCCAAGTTTAAACATGTCTTATGCAAGAAATCGCAATTTAATTAATAAAAAACTTCTATTTACGATATCGAGCATAACTTCTGTTTGAGACCAAGAACTGATGTCAAATTTTCGGGACAAGCTTATATATCAGTAACAAGGTTTATGTCCTCTCACATTTCTAAAAATCTCATTTATATGTCAAAAGGGCAATTATGGCATTTATAAGCATAATAACAAACAAGAGCATATAATTCAAACTACTAAGGACCAGTGTTGTAAAAGTCGCTAGGCGGTCCCTAGTCGGCCGACTGGGGAGTTGGGAGTAATCGGAGTACTCGGAGAGTACTCGAGGAGTACGCGGACATGGTAACTATAAAGAAAATTAATTGTTATATATTATATATATGTTAAAATAAGCATAATTCATGTCAACTGAGTATAATTTAAAATGAAACATGTTTAAAGTTCAAATATTCTGAATACAAGTCCGACTAGTCTGAGTACAAGGTCGAGTAGTCCGAGTACAAGGCCGAGTAGGCCGATGTTGACCGATTTTGACCGATTTTGACTAATTAAAAGTCAACAAACCACGTTGACCGACTAGGCCGACTCTTTCCGACTAGGCGCCGACTAGGCCGACTAGGCGCCGAGTTTGACCGAGGCCGACTAATTGAGTCCGCCTAGGAGGAAGTCGCCTCGGAGGGGTTCCGAGGACCGAGTACTCGCCGAGTACTCGGCCTTGGAATCCGACTTTTACAACACTGCTAAGGACCAAGCAATATAACTCCAGAGGGTTATACTACTCTATAATGTGGTCCTAACAGAAGCTTAAAACATGGGAGAATTAAGCTTAATCGGGTCAGAACTGAAAGTCAAAGCAAAAGTCAAGCTTTTGCGACTTTCGGTTATGAAACGACCTTAGACTGATAATTGTCAGGTTAGACATGTTTAAGCATGTTCTAATATTAATTACCAAGTTATTAGAATGATAAAATAATATTTATAACCTCTGTTTTATTAGTTTAAATCATTATTTTAAATTATGTCCACTTTGACTTTTTGACATAATAGTTTGACCCGACAATTAACTAGTCAAACGAAATAATTAGGAGGTTCCCTTTTAAGGGTTAATCACCTACCTTTATATGGTCCTATAACCACTTTTATTTCGGTCAGTGGCTGGACCATTTGTGATTAAACCGAAAGTCAAAGTCTATTTACGATATCTTTGACTTTTCGGTTTTTAAGCTAATAAACTGAACTAAGGAAAGGCTAAGGCACTTACATAAGGTCCTAGCTATCTTTTCTACACTTCTTGATCCTCTTCTAATGCTGGCTATCTCCAGAAGTGAGTATTGTAGTTGTTGCAAATGAATTGAGCAAATAAAACTTCAAAATGGAGCCTTTATATAGCAAGATACCATGCAAGAAGATCAAGGCAGGTGTTTTGGATGCATCTAGGATCACCCCAGGTGTCCTAGTGGTATTACAAGTCCATTAAACAGCCCATGGTATTGATTGAAATAAGTTAAAGTCGGTTCTGAACTGAACCTACAGCTGGCCTGATTTTTCTGCGCTGGGCACTTTCACGCGGGCCGCGTAAGACTCAGAGGGAGTCTACGCGGGCCGCGACAACCCTCTGATCATGTTAAAACATTTTTAATCTTGGCAGTTTCAGTACCTGGCCCTTATAAACTTAATATAACCTCATTTTTGGCATATAAGGCCCTTATAGTTAGTTTGTAGAGGTTCAAAGGAGTATAACCAAACTCCGTTAGGCCCGGTTTCATTAAAAGATCACCATAAACACAAGTTTCTTATTATTGACACTTTTAACCCAAAGTCTTGAAAACCTGCTTAACGATCTCGAAACCACATGAAATTTATACCACTTATTCTTGAGAGTATATTTGAATATTTCAAAGCCTCGGGTTCGTTAAAAGGTCACTCAGATGTAAGAATTAACATGTTGACACGTTTAACCCTTGAAGTTTATAATCTTTCGATTGTTTTCACAAACAGCTTCTTATATCCAATTGATCACTCGTTTAAGAATCTATTCTTCATGTATGGTCATTCAGAGGCACAAGTTTGGCATGTTGACACTTTTAGTCCCTTCGCATATATAATTTCATCATTTGTCAACTTTAGTCCTTCAAACTCAAACTTTCACATATTTAGAGTTTAGGACACTTGTCTTTACATAATTGGACACGTTTTTACGTGGTGTTACAAGCACACACAACCACAGTTCCATCTCTTTCTCTGCTTATCTTAACCTCCGCAAACCCTAAACACCCACAGACCCCCTTGATCTCTCACTCTCGATATCAGCTCCGGCAGCCAGAGCCGGAGGTCCGACCGAGCTCTGGCACCCCTGTTCTCACCAGTAAATGATCACACACTCACCCACATAACTCTCTCTCTCTCATTCAGTTCCGACGAAAACAAAGGCAGCGCCGCCTCAGGCGGCGACGGTTGTTTCCCATTCTCATTCTGGCAACCACACCATCACCTAATCCCCCTCTTCCTCCCTTCTCTCTAAGCAGAACTCAGGCACGGAGGATCACCTGTGCGTTCTACGTACCCACCACCACCGTCTCCCTTCCACCACCGTACACCCACACCACCTCCTTTCCACCTCTACCTATCTTCGCCACCGTCAAACCACCTGCAACAACCACAGCAACATCCACCGTGTTTAAAACATCGGCAACCACCATCTGTCACCTTCTGTCATTCTCCCACAACCACAAAATCCTAGAGAGAGAAACACCTCAAAACCCCCAATCTAGAGAGGGAAACCTCTTAAAAATGTCAAAACCTAGAGAGAGAAACACCGCATTCTTCGTCGATGTTTTGTTGTTGTTGTTCATCGAATGAATAAAGATCTGAATTAAAAACAAAAGTTGTGGTGGTGGAGTTCCTGGATCGAGTGGTGTTATTGAGAGAGAGAAGGGGAGAGTCAGATGTTTGTTTAGAGAGGGAGTGCAGAGACTTTATAGAGAGGGAGAGATGTGTTTTGAGGTTTTTCTTATTTGTTATAATAACTTATAAAATGACCAATTTTCCCCTGAACAAGAAGACAAAACAGGCAGCTTTCAACAGTCAAAAAAGGGGGTTTTTGAATTTTGGACTAAAATGGCAAAAAAAAGTGAAACCACAGGGACCCAGATTTAAAAAGTTTGAGATTTGGACTAAAATGGCAAAAGTGCCCAAACCACAGGGACCAAAATGGCAGTTTACTCTAATATTAGTTACATTGAATTTTGTTTAAGATGCTCCCTTATATATTATTGAGAAAAGTGCTCGGATAGTACTTTTGGTTTGCCGAGATTTCACCTATAGTCCCTACATTTTTAAAATTACAACTATAGTCCTCAAGTTTTACAAATTCGTTCTTGGATAGTCTCTGACGTGGATAGGGGTTAGTTATCTCAGTTAAGTGGATGTGAAATGAAAAAAGTACCCTCTCTGTTAAAAATAAAAGTTAAAAACCAAATAATAAACCTGAACTTAAGTGGGCCCCATCTAAATTATAAAAACAAATTAATTAAAGAGAAAAGTGTTCGGATAATCCATGTGGTTTGCTTCGATTTCACCTTTAGTCCCTACATTTTCAAAATTACAGCTATAGTCCCCAACTTTGGCAAATTCGTTCTCAAGTAGTCCCTGGTGTGGATGGAGGTTAGTTTTTGGTGTTAAATATGTGTGAATTTACTTAAATACCCTCCAGTATAAAACAAAATACGTTAAATAATTATTAAATATATATATATAGAAAAGTATATCGTACATTACGGCTTAACGTACTTCACGTACAACAACGTGCGTGATTTGTTCTATAACATGCGTGATTAATGTTTTCAATATGTGTGATTATTGTGTTTCAACATGCGTGATTTTTTTATTTTTGAGTTATAACGTGCGTTATTTTAAAAGGAACGTGCGTAATTACCTGTCGTACGTGATGTACGTTAAGCCGTATTGTACATTAACCTTCCTATATATATATATATAATTAAAATTTGAAGATTCATGTAGGAGCCACCACCCACTTCATCTTCCTCACCACCACCACCGCCACCAGGCTACGAAATCATGGAAGTTTAAGCAGATTCCTTATGGCTTTCTCGTTTCTCTCTTCCTCTTTAAACCGACTCATCATTCCCAAACTCTAATCCAAGCCCTAAGTTCTGAAACAACATCAGATCAGTAACCAAATCATACATACAACAAGTCATCAATGATCAAAATCACAACTTCGATTTACTCAAACAATGAACTAAAAACTGACTGAACTAGCGAATTTCAATAATTACACCTAATACATACAAAATTTCATCCACAACAGGGTGTGAGTCGATCGAAACCATTAAACAGAACTTCAACTTACTCAAATTCAAGCCCTAACTTCTAAAACAACATCAAAACATACATACAACAAGTCACCAATGATCAAAAACACAATTAACCATGCCGGAGCCCCATCCACTTTATCCGCCTTCATATCTGCAGATCTAAGCCAAATAAACACCCGAATTTTTTATTTTCACTGACACGAAATGGAGCTATTTAGGAGATGGTTTTTAAGGGTGCTTGCCCTCCTCTAGGATCGCCATCTGATATATAGATATTCTGAAGAAACGGATCTATGAATGGTTAGGGGTGTGATTGGTTAGGGGTTGGCAAACTGATATATAAAGATTCAAAAGAGACGCGTTTGTCGATCTGTCAGCAACGGCGAGCTTTCAGCCATTACCAACGGTGGAGGCGGAGGTGTGGTTATGGAGAAGAAGGTGCAGGAATCTTTTAGGTTTTAAATAAAACACATGGGCCCCGTCTGAATTATATATATTAACTCTTTTTATTATAATGTTTTAATTGTTATATTTTAATCATAAGGGTATTTAGGTCATTTCACACCCACTTAACTGGACTAACTAACCATCATCCACGTCAGGGACCATCCGAGAACGAATTCAACAAAGTTGGGGACTATAACTCTAATTTTGAAAATGTAGGGACTAAAGGTGAAATCGGAGCAAACCACATGGACTATCCGAGCAGTTTTCTCTTAATTAAAAAAAAAACTTTGTGGACTCCACTCTCACATCTTCTTCATCCCATCACCACCATATCACCACCCACCTTCACCATAACCACCACATGCAACTCCATTAAATCCAACCCCTCTTCAGATATTTTCCATTCATCCCCACAAACAAATTAATTAAAAAAAACATTTCTAGATCCCATTTCCCCTACCGTATCTGCAAAAACCTCTTTGGGGACTTTTCACAGATACCTTGCAAGCAATATTTTTAAAACTGCATTTTGGCGTTAGACCCGCAAAAAGGATCAACAACAACTAAATTAGTCCGCGCGTTTCAGCATCAATGGTGGCGAATCATAATCAACTCAAGATCACAAACATAATTAAAAAAAACTTCAAATCAAATCGATTGTCACATAAATACTCAAAACCTGTTACAGAACTATGTTGAATCGAAACATATGGATGGAAAGTTGAGATTTTTAGGTCAGAATAGAGCAGAAGAGAGAAATGGGTTGAAGAATTTGCAACCTCAGATGGGATGTTGAAGCTCAGATGATGCATTCAAGATTTTAGGCATTATTTGGGGATGATATTAAAGGAAGAGAATTGGCGGAGTGATCAGAGGTGGTTGATGGGTTGGGTTAGGTTTCTTCTGGAGGTGTTGTTGAATGGTGTGGAGATGGTGAACAGTGGTGGTGACTGAGCATTCACATCCTAACCATCAAATTATGTGAGGAGGGGTTTTTATATTATAAAGGGTATAAAAAGTGGTTGTGAGTAGAGGTGAGAGAAAATGTTACTGTTCATCTGTATATTTTGGGGGACACTGTTCACCCGTTATAATTTTTTAATATATTTTGAAAGTGGTTGTGAGTGGAAGTGAGAGAAAAATGTAATGATAATATTATTTAATTGAAAGGAGAGAGAAAAAGTATTTGTTTTTAGTGGAAATATATTGATATAGGAGTTGTTTTTTAGTGGAATGTATGTATAATTTGATGGATTGGATGTGAATGCTCTAATGGAGGCGATGGATGGTGGGTTTGTTGGTTGTGAGGGAGGTGAAGGGATAGGTTTAAAATAAAACATGTGGGCTTTTCCTGAATTTTTTTTTTAAAGGTGACTTTCTATGTACTGGACCAGTGGTCACCGGGTTCATGTCAAAGACATTCCCCCGTCAGCCCCGCAGCTTTACCTGAATTAATATATTAATTATTTTATTTTAATGATTTAATAGTTATTTTTATATTAAGGGTATTTTAGTCATTTCACATTCACTTAACTGAGATAACTAACCTCCATCTGCTTCAGGGACTATCCGAAAAGGAATTTGCAAAACTTTGGAACTATAGCTGTAATTTTAAAAATGTATGGACTATAGATAAAATTTGGGCAAACCACAAAAACTATCCGGACACTTTTCGTAAAGTTCTAATAATATTATAATAAAACTTTACTTTTGTTATGTTTGATAAAATCAAGATTACTATATTATTATTCATTTATAAATATATTTTGTTTGACGATAAAATCCAGATTACTATATTGTTATTCTTTTATAAATATATTTTGTTTTTGACAAAGAAAAACCATATAAGCATTTTAATATTTGTTGATTAAGTTTGTGAATTTTAGAAAGTTTTATAAATGATTTGTAACATAATAGAGATTTTAATATAAAAATAATTCTTTCGTGCATTTTTTTATATTTCGATATAGCCATAGGGAGAACTAAAGGTGACCTTTTATCAGTTAGTTATATGCGCAGTAAAAAAATTATAGTGTGACCCCCGGGTATAAATTTATGGTTTCGTTACTCGATGTAATGGCTCGCTTTCAAGCCTTAAGAAAATGAAAAAGAGAAATCGATTATGTATTCATTTAACTTTATTTATTATCGTTATCCGCCACTGAACAAAACTATTTGAAGAATAAACAAAACTAATCAACTAGATTTAATAACTTTTAATGAAATAAAAATATATTTAGTAAGAGTAAGTTTTTTTAAGGTGCGACCAAACATACTATTTTTATGTAATTTTTAGGCAAAAAATTATGATCGCCCTCTTAAAAGTTTAGTTAAGTTCCCAGTACGCCCACATGAACTTTCAAAATCACCGGTGGAACGAGATGCAAAGAAAGTAGTGAAATTGAGAAAAATAGAAAACATGAAACTTCTCTTATGCAATGTAAGGATAAAGTCTTGAACAGAGGAAACTGGAAGTATTTATTTATAAACTTTGACTTTAATTATATATTTTTTGTGCTATTTAAAACTTGATGAAAATTAACCCGATAAAAACACTTGTAAAACACACTCAAATCATATAACTTTCATCAAGTATTATCTAACACAAACAAAATTATTTAAGGTCAAAGTTTATAAATAAAGACTTTGAAAATTCAAAATATGACAGTTTTAGTGGGACGGAGGTAGTAATAAAATAAAGAATAAAATATCATTATAGTTTTTATCACATCTTTGATTATCAATTAAAGGGGTTTTAAAAGAAGCACACAACTGTTTTCTTGTTTGTAGCACAAAGAATATAAAAATTAAAGCTAATCAACAGACGCAACTTTAAATGTTTGTTCTTTTGTTTGTGAATGTTAAATTAATGTTTTATTCATGTCATGGTTTGTTTAACTGTTTTAGTTTATTTGATTAGACAAATATGACCCAACCCGCTCGTATTAAAAGAAAAAATATTATATATCGATAAACATACCATCTTAAAAAAATTCGCCTCCCATAAAATAATTTTTGGGTCCCACACCACTGTCTCATATATGACTTATTTGATCCAATCACGTGTTTTAGAAAAGTTAAGTCAAACTTACTACTTACGTTTAACTTTCTTTATTGTTTTTTAAGTCGAAGTGGCATTTTTATAAATCTAAAGTCACTACAAATATAAAGGGTCAAGGTCAATCTTTTGAAACAAATCACTATAAATTGTATATGGGGCCTCAGGGGTTGGTGAAGACGAAAATATGTAATTTAAGGTGCTGTTTGTTTTTTTCTGCGGCAAAAGGTCTGCAGTCTGCTGACCACATCTGCAGGCATCTGCAGGAGAAGAGGTGGACCAAATGTCTGCAGTCTGCAAGGAGAAGAGGGTTTGTTTTTTTTTTCTACAAAACCTCAACACACACACTACTCTGCCTTTCTCTCTCTTTACAAACACACTCTCTCTCTAGAATCTGTCACCACCACCGCCCAAAGCACCACCACCACCGCACCACCGCCACCACCACCACCGCCATCAAACCTGCTAATCCACCCCACCCCCACCCCTTTCTCCTTCAGATCTGTGAATCGAAGGCGGCTAGAGAGAGAAACAGCGAGAGAGAGAGAGAGAAACAACAGCTAGAGAGAGGAGTTCGATGGCGGTGGTGATGCTCGAAGGCGGTGGTGATGCTCGATGGCTGTGAATCGAAGTTCAGATCGAAGTTGCAGGTCTGTTTTGTTTGCGATCGATGTTGATGATGATGAGGGTTTTCAATTTGGGGGTTTTGTTTGCGATGTTGATGATGATGAGGGTTTTGTTTTCGATTTGGAGGTGGGCGGCGGAGCAAGGGTGGGCGGCGGAGCAGGTCTGGAGCGGCGGTTCTTGTGAAGATGGAGGTGGTGATTGTTGAAGGTGGAGGTGATGGGTGTCGGAGGTGGAGGTCTCCGATGATGATGATGGTGGTGGCTGAGATGATGGTGGTGGAGGTGGAGGTGGTGTCGGAGGTGGTGGCTGAGAGGTGGGTTTGAAGAGGGAGAAGAGGTCTGCAGAGGTTAGAAGACTTGTGGACAAGTCTGCTTGGGGAAGAGCTTCTGCAGACGTTTTTGGGTTGCAGATCTTCAAGAAAACAAACAAGCTGCAGGAACCTTATGTCTGCGCGCCTCTGCGCGACGCAGACATAAGTGCTCAGAAGAGCTTCTGGAGAAAAAACAAACAGAACCTAAGTTTGTCTAGACTAGTTGACTAATATAAAAGTCTCCTTCATTTTAATGTTGTATTTTGTTTTCGTTAAGCTTAGGTTGGTTTGAATATACACACATCTAAATGACATCCAATCCAATTGATGGGGTTGTAAGTTGAAATCTCAAAAACAATAGACTTTTGTGACCTTGAGAACATGCTAATAATCAAATGTCGTTGAAATATTACGAATTCGCCTCTGCTCAAAGTTATTATTTTCCCTCTAACTCAAAATTACAGTATTGTCATCACTTTAGCTTTTGACAAATTACGATTTTACCCCGGTTCAAAATTACAACTTTGCCCCAGTTAAAATTTACTGTTTTGCCATCGTTTTCGTTTTTTTAGCAAAACTATGGAAGTGTTTTGTTTTAATTGGTTGACTCGATTTAATTTTTATGCATGCCAGGAAACTGTCTAACACTCGCTCATTGAACATGACAAATTACAGTTTTGCCATCGGTTTTTTTTTTCTACCAAAGCTATGATAGTGTTTTTTTAGTTGATTAATAAATATTTGGTATACGCCCCACAACACGGGCGAGACATCAACTAGTAAAAAAAACAAATGAACTTTCGTTGAATAGTTGACAAAGGGGCTGTTTGGTAGCCTCTTAATGACCATTCAGATGCTACCTCTTAATGGTTTAAAACCTCTGAATGAATAAGAGGTAACCTCAAGTCTGAATGATTAAGAGGTAACCTCTGAATGGTAAATCATCACATGTCACATTCTTCTACCTTCTCATTGGTAAAATTCTTAATGGTTCCATTAAGAGGTAGCCTCTTAATGACCATTCAGAGGCTACCAAACAGCCCCAAAGTGTTCGATTTCTGGATAATTTCATTATTAATAACTTCAGGTATCAAAATAAATAAATAGCGTTCGGTTGGTTCATGGATAATATTGTTTATACTATTATCTATTGATTAAATGATTAGGTTCATGGATAATTTTGTTTATACTATTATCTATTCATTAAATGATTAAAAAACAAACATATAACAAACAATTTGGATTTTGTAATATCAGTTTTGTGTATAGCTAGAAGGTTTTTTTTACGCATCGACTCATCGCATTTCCCCATTGGAAGCTCGGTCTCATTAAGGTCAGAGGATCGTTAATTACAACAGGGCCAACGCTGACACAAAGAGTGACACAACATTCAACTGGAGAAAAACCCCACTAAACCCCTAGCCAGTTGAGTGCCTCCACCCAGTGGCGGAGTTAAAGCTAATCCAAGGTGCGCCGGCGCACCCCCGGGAAAAAAAATTTAGTGCTAAGTTCCGTCGAAAATCCCGTCCGCACCCCTTGAAACTTTTCGTCCACACCCCTTGGAATTTTCCGTCCGCATTCCTTAGGTAAAAAGTGTTATCAATTTATATTTTAAATTTTTTTAGTGAACTCTTATTTTTTTTTTAAAAACACTACCTAAATTATATAACTTTTAATACCTAAATAACTAAACCCAAATGCTCAATATCTTTAACTAGCCCACTCCTAAGTCTTAGCCCAATAAACAAACCCAAGAAATCAAAAATATTTCAAACTAAAATAAAATAAACAAGCCCAAAACCCTACATATTCTCTCCTGCTCTCTATCATCCCTGCACGCACACCAACGATCAAAACATCAGCGACAACAACAGCCGCATACCACCGTAATCAGCCATCATACCACCGCCGATCGAACACGAGTAGGTTTATTTGTTATTTTTGATGATTTTTGGTTGATTTTTGGTGGGGTGGGACGGTACCGGTAGCCACCGGAAGTGAACTTTTGATGGCAGGAGACATGTGTGCTTCTTGTTAGTGATGATATGTTATTTTGTGGTGGGTTATATATGTATATTTTGTTAGTGATGATGATGATATTTTGTCTTTTTTTTTTTTTGTGGGTTTTATACGATCAAACTTGATGTTTGGGTTTTTTTTTAATGGTGACATGGTGTATATGATGTTTAGATGATTTTTAGTGTGATTTACATTATGATTTCTAGGGCTTGAATATTTGATACATTATGTAATATGTTTGTCAAGTCTTGTAAGGTTAATGGTTTCAACAAATATTCACGTAACTTTTACATTGGTATATCAGTTATTGAAGCTTGTTCTCGTATTACCCGTTGCAACCGCAACCGTTGAAAGATGTTTTTCAGCAATGAAGAATGTGAAGACCGACTTGCGTAATCGGATTGACGATGAGAACTTAAGTGATAGTTATAGAGAAAGAGTTGCTTAAGAAAGTAGGTTTAGATTATGTTTTGGATAGATTTCAAAAAGTGAAAACGCGCATGCGACATTTTAATTATGTTTATAACAAGGTTTGACATGTTTTGATGATTATATAAATTTAGTTTGATATTCTTTTGTTTTACATGACCCGACCCGACCCGACTCGAACCGACCCGATACGAACCAATTTTTTTACTTATATACCTTAGGGCCTAAAATTTTTAAAAATGTTCCGCACCTGATGACGGGGGTAGCCCAAGGTTGAATAAAATGGCTAATGGCGTAAATGCTTAAATGGTTAAAGGGTTCAAGGCTAAAAAAGTTGTGAGGAAGGGAAAAGCAACACGGGAACAGTAGCCAGTCACATCCAGGGATTGCTTCACCAACCCACAGCCGCAAAAGCAATGCAGGTCTGCAGGAATGCACGCTATTATCCGGGGGACAAAAGGCTTCAACCCCCGAAAGGGTAAGCCCCTCACTGCAAGAAGGATCACTAGTCAAATGAATTCTACTTCGGGAAATGTCTTCTCCAATAAATTGACACTTCATTTACTTCAAGAGACATCTCCTGGCCAGCTCTGATTCTCTAATCTCTGGTCATTCACATTGAGTACTTGCTTACAAGCGAGTCACTCCTTTTCACACATACCACACACATTCTATTTGCTCCCACATCCAAATCTGGATACAATTCAGAGAAGGATCTCCAGCAAATAACAAAAACCAACTAGTGAACCTCCTTCCGCGTTTTGCAAACGTGGGGGGACCCCACGACCTGCGTTAGGCAAAGTTGAACCCTTCAACCCTTTTGCCTAACCAGCCCAGCTACCACCGTTGGTCTTGTATTTGTTGCATCAACAAGTTGGCGCCCACCGTGGGGCTACGCCGTTATTTCTTCTCAAAAAGACCTAGTAGTGTAGCTCTCTTCACTTAAAACCACCATGTCTGAAAGTGGATCCCCGGAAGAAGTAAATCAGATCCCAAACACTTCTACTCCGGGTAGTAGCCAAGCTCACGTGGCCATACCAACTTCTTTCTCAACTCCGGGGAGCACACCCGAGTTCCTCAACTTCAACACACCAACCCCGTCCAGGTCCGGGGTTCCATCTCCCAATATCGGTGTCTCTGACGCCCCAGCACGTGTTGAACTCACCCCCGAAGGGGTTGCCAACAACTTCCTTGAGTTGAGGTCCCTTCTCAACCAACACGTGAGTAGAGAAAGAGAAAAAGGAGTGAGGATTCGTTTAGACTATGATGAACCTGAACCGACGTTGTCTCCCGTACCACCTCCCCCTCCTTTTACGACAAGAAGTGAGGTTGGTCCCAGTAATCCTTCAAACCCTCACCCTTATCTGTCCACTATGACAAATGCTACGGTGCATCCTATCTTCTCTTCCCAACCAATTACTAGTGGTGCTCCTTTGGGACATGAGCTAACCCTTGACCAGCTCCTACAGTCCCCAGTCACAAGCTATCCAACATCTATAACAACCACATGGGAGCAAGCTCTGTCCGTGCTCCCTTTGGCACGAAGCGCTGTTATGAGCACTCCCCTCGGAATAAACTGCTCAGTTGGCCCAGGATGCCTTCAAGGCTTCAACCCCATGCCCAACATGATGACCCAGATGATGGCCAACTTCCCATGGCAACACTTCATTAATCAAGTGCTAGCCACTCAGGGAAATAACGGCAATAGCAATAATGTGGATGCAAGGGCTGAAGAAGACTTGGCTAAACCATACAAGCCAAGTAACCTTTCATGCTTTTCAAGGCAGATAGCCGATTATGATTTCCAATCAAAGATTAAGATGCCATCCCACATCAGGACGTATGATGGGACTGAAGATCCTGAGGACCATCTTCAGAACTTCACCGGTGCAGCCCGGATAGAGAAATGGTCAAACGCTGAATGTTGCCTAATGTTCATGCAAACTCTTGTTGGATCCGCTAGAATCTGGTTCAACGATCTACCTGCTCAAAGCGTTCGAAGCTTCGACGACCTTAGCAAGGGTTTCCTGGCCAATTTCTCCCAACAAAGGCGATATGTCAAAGACGCAACAGTGATCTTCCAGATAAAACAACGTGATGATGAAAGTCTTCGTGCGTTCATTGAACGATACAAGAAGGAAGATCTGACTTATGTAGGGGCAGATGAGAAAATGAGAGTGGCAGGCTTCATGAATGCCATCACCTCTAAATATCTCACAAGAGATTTCAACAAATCTTTACCCAAGACCTTAGAAGAAGCTCTCGGAAGGGCTGAAGCCCACATCCGGGGAGAGGAGGCAGTAGACATTAAGGAACAAAGAAAAAGAGGGTCCGGCTGGAGAAGCAATAGTCCAGCTAGAAAAAGGGGGAACTTCAACTCCTATGACAGGCGGTCAAAGGGTTCAGACCCTCGAAGGTCTGAAGGTCGGAACCCTTCAAGTAGGGAAAAAGGCATAAGTTTCACACCCCTCACAAAGACCCCTCAAAAATCCTTGCAACAGAAGAAGTTAAACAAAACTTTCGGCCTCCTAGGCCTCTCCCCAAGAGCAGGAAGAACGAGAACTCCACCCAATACTGCGAGTTTCATGAAGAAAAAGGTCACCACACCAATGATTGCTTCCAACTCAAGAAAAGAATAGAAGAAGCTGTTAAGTCCGGAGAACTCGCTCATTTGGTAAAGGGAGTCCGGGACAAAATGGCTGAAGGAAAGGGTAAGGAAGTCAATATGGTGGATTTCGATGGAAGGGTTCCTCATAAAAGACAGCGGTTGGAAGCTTGGGAGCTCCATTGTGTTTGCTTCCCCCCAACGGAGAAAGACCCTCTCTCTAAACCTCTCGTGGTAGAAGCTACCGTGGGAACATTGCAAACATATAGGGCATACATAGACACGGGGGCAGCCACTGAAATCATGTTCGAAAAATTCTTCAACCGTTTGAGCAATGAAGAACGTTCAAGGCTTCAACCCTCTGGAACCTCTATAAAAGGTATCGCCGACATACCCCTCAAGCCTTTAGGACAACTGACACTTAATGTGCATTTCAGTGAAGGTTTAAAAGAAAGAACCCAACCACTCACCTTTGTGGTTATCAACATCCCCTCAAGCTATGATGTGATCATTGGAAGACCAGGACAGTGTGCATTTTACATGGTCGTGTCTGTTGGCCATAGCACAGTCAAATTCCCTACCGAGAGGGGCATAGCAACCCTTCAACCCTCTCAGGAAGCCTACATGGTTGAAGGTGAAAGCTCAAACAGTGAAGAAGACAGGCAAAGGTTGGTCATAAACCCTAAGTACCCTGAACAAAGAATAAGGGTCAATCCAGACCTTTCTCAAGAGACCCTTTCATACCTTGAAAAATTGCTAACACACTACAGCGATGTATTCGCTTGGTGTCCAAAAGATATGACCGGGATCCCTCGAGACATTGCCGAGCATGAGTTGAGAATACCACCGGATGTCAAGCCTGTGGTCCAAAAGAAAAGAAGCTTAGCACCCGAGAGAAGTCTGGCGGCCTGCCAAGAGGTTGAAAAGCTTGCGTCGGCCGGTATTCTCCGAGAAGTCAAGTACCAGTCATGGGTTGCAAACCCGGTTATGGTCAAGAAGCCAGACAACTCTTGGAGGATATGCATAGACTTTAAGGATCTTAACAAAGCTTGTCCTAAGGATTGCTATCCACTACCGGAAATTGATCTCAAGGTTGACTCCCTCACAGGTTACTCGTTCAAATGCTTTCTTGATGCATACAAAGGTTATCACCAAATCCTCATGAAGAAAGAGGATGAGGAAAAAACAGCCTTTCACACGGACAAAGGGATCTTTTGTTATCAAAAGATGCCTTTCGGCCTCAAAAATGCCGGAGCAACCTATCAACGGCTCGTTGACAAAGCCTTCGAAAGCCAAATTGGCAAAAACATGGAAGCATATGTCGACGACTTGGTGATTAAAAGCAAGACGGAATATCAAATGCTCGATGATATTCAAGAAACTTTCAAGAACCTCAGAAAGGTTAACATGAAGCTTAACCCGGAAAAATGTTCATTTGGATTCGAGGAGGGAAAATTCTTGGGTCACATTGTTGGAAAACAAAGCATCAAAGCCAACCCTAACAAAGTGAAAGCCGTCCTTGAAACCAAGCCACCAAAAACCAAGAAGGAGGTTGAAAGCTTGAACGGGAAGCTTGCAGCCTTGAAGCATTTTACCTCAAAGTTGGCCGAAATATCTCTACCCTTCTACAAAACGCTCAAGAACTGCTCAGATAAGAAGGATTTCAAATGGACTGAAGAAGCTTTCAACCAGATGAAGCAACATCTGGCTTCCCTACCAGACATTGCGGCACCAAAAACCGGGGAGTTAATATCGGTGTACCTCTTAATCACGAACGAGGCCATCAGTGCAGTCCTCACCATTGAACGAGACAAGGCCCAGGTACCCGTTTATTTTTTCAGCAAAACTTTAAAATTAGCTGAAATGAAATATCCTCCCCTTGAAAAACTTGCCCTAGCCCTAGTTCAAACAGCTAGGAGGCTTCGAAGGTACTTCCAAGCACACCCCATGCAAGTGGTCACCGACCAACCTATCAAGAGTGTGCTTGAAAAACCAGAAAACTCAGGGCGATTAGCCAAACGGGCCATAGAACTGGGTGAACATAACATCACCTATGTCCCAAGAAAGGCTATCAAAGCCTAAGTCTTGGCTGATTTCATTGTGGAAGTCCCAGACCAAACAGCCACTGAAGTAAACACTACCACCACTGAACCTTCCAACCCTGAAGCCTGGAAGCTTTTTACCGACGGGGCTTCAAGCGTTGAAGGGTCAGGGGCTGGGTTAATTTTGATCAACCCAAAAGGTTTGGAATTCACATATGCTCTCCGCTTTGATTTTCAGACCACCAATAACGAGGCTGAATACGAAGCACTAATAGCCGGCCTAAGGCTGGCCAAAGAAATGAAGGTTGAAAAGCTTGAAGTGTTCACGGACTCGTTGCAGGTCTCAAGCCAAGTGAATGACAGCTACATAGCTAAAGAGCCCAACATGAAAAAATACAGAGAAAAATCCAAGGAACTGATGAGTACCTTCCAAGCGTGTAACATCAAACAGATCCCCAGATCTCAAAACAAAAAAGCCGATGCCCTAAGTAAACTTGCGTCTCTCACTTTTGCCCACCTCACCAAGAAGGTACTGGTAGAAGTGTTGAAGGCCCCATCCATTAATGAATTGGAGGTTCAAGACGTGGTTACCGAAGAAGATCCAAACTGGATGACTCCCATAAAAAAGTTCCTCAAAAATGGTGAATTACCCAATGATCAAGTGGAAGCTAAAAGGGTTGAAATCAAGGCAAGGCAATACATACTACAAGGAGAAACCCTTTACAAAAAGGGTTACCTTGCTCCCTTGCTAAGAGGTGTCGGTCCCGATCAAAGTAAGTATTTGATCAAGGAAATTCATGAAGGTGTATGCGAAGCTCACTTTGGAGCTAGGTCGGTAGTTGCAAAACTCATGAACCTCGGATATTTCTGGCCTTCAATGCATCGCGATACGGCCGAAGAATTGAAGAAATGTGATGCTTGCCAGATCCATGCACCGATCCCAAAAAGTCCCAAGCATGATTTAGTCCCGATAACCCCGGCATGGCCATTCCATAAATGGGGAATGGACATTGTTGGTCCATTTCCCCCAAGCAAATGAGGGGTGAAATTCTTGTTGGTGGCAGTAGATTATTTCACCAAGTGGCCTGAGGTCAAACCACTTGCTAAGATCACAGGAAAGCAAGTAATTGACTTTGTCTGGGAAAACATCATTTGCCGTTATGGATTACCGGGAGTACTTGTCACCGACAACGGAAGGCAATTTGCTAAGAAGCCTTTCAGCGTTTGGTGCAAAGAGTACAAAATTGATCAGGTCTTTAGCTCAGTGGCTTACCCGCAATCAAACGGTCAGGTTGAAAGAACAAATAGAAGCATAGTAGAAGGCATCAAGACAAGATTGGGAAGATACGAAAGCAACTGGCTTGAAGAATTGCCTAGTGTCTTATGGGCAATTAGAACAACCGAAAAAACAAGCCATAAGAAAACACCTTACAGCTTGGTATTTGGATCCAAAGCTGTGATCCCTGCCGAGATAGGAGTTGTAACCCAAAGAATTGTCAACATGGATCCCGAAACAAACCAAAAAGAGACCATGTTGAATTTACAACTCCTAGAGGAAGCAAGAGATCAAGCCGCAATTCAAGAGGCCAAATACAAGCAACAGATGGAGGCTTACTACAACAAAAAAGTCAAGAACGAACGTTTCAAGCCAGGGGACCTGGTCCTCAGAAACAACGAAGCCAGCAAGAAAGAAAATCAAGGAAAGCTTGGCCCAAAATGGGAGGGTCCATACACCATCCTTGAAGCACACAAGGGTGGATCCTACAAGTTGGCAGATTCAGACGGCAAAAGGCTTCCAAGGCATTGGAACGGCAAAACCCTAAAAAGGTTCCACGTTTAAAAAAGTTTGGTTTGTAGCAAAATGTATTTTGAACAACACTATGAATACCTTTTGTAAAAAGCAAGTATTGCTTAAATGAATGAAGTTGTTTTATCAAACTTGTCTTTCTATCCTAAGACCAGGTTGAGAACCTAGCAAAAAACTCCATGGCAAAGGGCCATGTAAGGGGATGAGCTCCCAGGCCACATCGCTCAATAGGTTCAAGGGTTAAAAAGAACCTATATAAGGGGTGAGTTCCTAAATCAATACAACTCCATGAGACTTGCCAAGAAAACATAAAATTGTCTCATAGACGGGTGTGAGCAGCCTACACCAAATGTTCCCTAAGCCTAAAAAATATAATCCACAAAGAGGCTAAAAAACAAAGAAATAATAAAAAGGATAGGTGCTATCTCTTCTTGTTAAAAATACCAAGGCTAAGTGTCTGCAGCACTGAACCCTTTTAGGTATAAAAAACATAAGGGCAGCACAAACCCGACAAAGACAAAGTTACAAAAGAACAAAGCAAATCTAAAAGAACAAAGTCACTTGGACAAAAATCACAAAGATACAAACCAAGTCAGAGCACAAGAACAAGAAGCCTTCAAGGCTTCAAGCCACCCGAGTAAAACCTCGAAACCCTAAAGGTTTCAACCTATTAACAAACAGCCAAAAGGCTTGGAAGGTTAAAGCCAAACAGACTACTTTAACAAAAGCAGGCACAAGTATAAAAACATAACATAAAGTAGAAAGTTAAAACATCGTACCATGTCAAAGAAAGTCCTAAAAGACTTCCAAACATAAGTTAAGGCAAGTCCTAGTAACTTGCAAGTCTAATTATTGTCCAAACGGCCATACAGGCCTTCAACATAACCAAAAGGAACCTTAAGAGTCCCTGAAAACCTAATATTGTTTAAGGGTTACAAACCATGAATTGTTTTAACAAAGTGCTAAGAAAGCTACGAATTTTAGGCATCAACAGAAGGCTTAGTAGCCCCAGAAATGCTACCCTTGGCCTTCTTGGTCTTCTTAACCTTCTTAACCTTCGGACCTTGATCATCAACAGCTGAAACTTCCAAACTAGCATCCTTCGGAGCATCGGCCTCCCTAGGAAAACTATCCTCACTATCCCCCGAAAAGGAACATTTCCTCGAAGGGGAGCCAAGCAGTTCAGCACATAGCTTTTCATTCAAACCATCCGGCTTCAGTTCCTGTAAAGCAGAGAGAGGCTTACCATAACAAGAGGCAACTTGACTTACACACGGGTAGGATAACCTCTCCATTTGCTCCACGGAACTCCTAAAGACGTCAGAAGCTTCGGGACGGTACAGAGGAGATTTCTCCAAAGGGTTGCCAGACTCGTGAAGCTTATAACCCGCAATAAGGCCTTGGTGTTTTCCCAGATTGAGCAGCTTAGTGTAGACATCACCAAGAGCGGAGTTAAATTCCTTAGAGTGCAAGAGATAGGTAACCACCTGATGAAAACCATGTTCAATGAGCCATTAGTTATCCCCGGTAGTTTGGGCAACCAAAGCTTTCAAACCATCCTTCTCCTTATCAAAGGCTTTCTTTTGCACAGCCAAGGTCTCCCGGTCAGCCTTCAGTTTCAATAAGTTAGCTTCAAAGCTTTTCCTAAGATCACCCATCTCAATATCATGCCTCTTAGTTAACTCCTCAATCTTCTTGTTCCAAGCCAACTCCTTTTCAGAAAAGCTCTCAATTTCCTTCTTCATGGCAGCAATGGAAGCCTTCATTTTCTCCTTCTTCTTGGAAGTCTCTTCATATTCCCGCATCCCTTTAGCAAAGCGGGTGACACCTTCAGCCAAAAGGGCAGAAAGGTTGCAGGAACTGAGCATCATCCTAGAGATAAGATGATCACCCTCCATCTCAGATATGGCATCTCGAACACCAGGAGGAGCAAAATGAGCCAAAGCTTCAGCACACACAGTAGGATCCTTAAAATTGTCACCAACCTTAACCTTCCAATTGGGCACATAAATGTCCTCTGAACCCTCGAAGCTTTCAACACTTTTGGCCGACGAACCTTCAATAGCAGAAATAGTACCTCTCTTAACCAATTTTTTCTTCTTGCTCGAAACAATCAACTCCTTTTCCTTGCCTTTACCAACATCCACAGCTTGATCCTCTGATGCCTCGATATCATCACTAACGTCAATAGGTTCTGAGCCAGAGGGCTGATCAACACCCTTCAGATGACGTTGAGAACGACGAGTAGAACCTTTGGACACAGTAACCTTGGTGAACCCTTTGACATTCGGAACGTTGACATAACCAGAACCCTCAAACCTATAGTCAGTAACCTTAACAACCGCATTCTCACCAGGGGTAGCAGCAGCATCATCAAAAACAACGTCCGAGGTATCATCACTCTTAATAAAATCCAAGGCAGACATAACTACAATACAAAATATAAAAGGACATAAGCAGACAAATAAAAAGAAATAAAAAGCAGGAAAGGAAAAAAGGCATACCCTTCCCATCTCTAATAAGCACCGGGTCCCGGTTAGCATTTTCCCACAGTTTACTTATACCCAATAACACCAACAGATGCTCAGGGAAGGGACGAAGCCTCGAAGGGCACTCCCTAAGAATTTCTAAAAAACGGGTGTTTATCTCGGAATCAGAGGGCTCCGGCTCGTTCAGAACAGCATCCGGGTGTCTCCAAACAAGTTTGAAAGGAACAATTTCCTCCGACACCCAGAAAAACCGATCTTTCCAAACCCCAAGTGTAGAAACCATGGACGAAATCAAACAAGTATCAACTTGACTGGTTTCGAAGGTGAACCAATCACCATTTTTAGCAAGTCGGAAAAAACGACGGAATGATAAAAGAGTGGGATCATACCCACAAGCCCGGCAGAGAATTTCGAAATGCAAAACCCTAGCCATACCTAGGGGATGAACTTGACCGAAAGACACTCGATAATATTCCAATACATTCAACACAAAGTTTGAAAATGGATGACGGAGATTTGAGAACTCAAAATGACGACAATACAAGGCAATCATACCGGAAGGACAAGCATTGACAGATTTATCGCAAGCCGGTGCAACCGGTCTATACTTTGTCCCTATTCCCCATTCCACACAAAATAAATCGACTTCCTCTTGGGTCAGTCGAGAGAAGGATTTTGCCATATCCTTCCGAGCACCCATAACTATGAACAATTAAAGAGAGAATAAGAGAAATGGGACTGACCTGATTTACGAATGAAAAGGGGGAACTTGAGAGAAAAAAGGAAGGAAAGTGATGTTTATCCAAAGCAAATTGTGTAAATAAATGAGATATGAAAATATAAATTAACCTACAAATAGGGGTAATAATGGCAAATAGTAACTGCCACCCTACGAACCGCCATACATCAATCACATCAACTGTCAGTTATTCAAAATTCAAATATTAACTGATCACAACCCTTCAAGCCTTCAAGCATCGAACCCTTGAAACTTTTAGGCAGTAAAACACGCGTGTAAAAGTCAGACGTCTTTGAGCTCATCCCCCAAAAACCTCTGACTTGGGGGGCTGATGACGGGGGTAGCCCAAGGTTGAATAAAATGGCTAATGGCGTAAATGCTTAAATGGTTAAAGGGTTCAAGGCTAAAAAAGCTGTGAGGAAGGGAAAAGCAACACGGGAACAGTAGCCAGACACATCCAGGGATTGCTTCACCAACCCACAACCGCAAAAGCAATGCAGGTCTGCAGGAATGCACGCTATTATCCGGGGGACAAAAGGCTTCAACCCCCGAAAGGGTAAGCCCCTCACTGCAAGAAGGATCACTAGTCAAATTAATTCTACTTCGGGAAATGTCTTCTCCTATAAATTGACACTTCATTTACTTCAAGAGACATCTCCTGGCCAGCTCTGATTCTCTAATCTCTGGTCATTCACATTGAGTACTTGCTTACAAGCGAGTCACTCCTTTTCACACATACCACACACATTCTATTTGCTCCCACGTCCAAATCTGGATACATTCTATTTGCAAATAACAAAAACCAACTAGTGAACCTCCTTCCGCGTTTTGCAAATGTGGGGGGACCCCACGACCTGCGTTAGGCAAAGTTGAACCCTTCAACCCTTTTGCCTAACCAGCCCAGCTACCACCGTTGGTCTTGTATTTGTTGCATCAACAGCACCCCTATAAAAAATTCATGAGTCCGCCACTTGCCCCACCCAAAGTACAATGGGTGGGACTCGAATCCCGATGAGGAAAAACCAAAATGACTCAACCATGTTACTATGGCATCATTGGCTTCATTGGCTGCTAGAAGGTTCTTTTAGCGATAAACATGCATGTTACTTTATTACACAAAAGTTGTTCTACGTATTTACACGTAAACATATCTAAATGGAGAAAAAAAATCATAAAATGCTAAAATATTGTTAAAGATCGATCATGGAACTATCGATCACAATTATTCACTCAACCATTTTTTAAATTAAAAAAAAAACAAATAGTAGCAACAGTTTGTTAAAGCAATTACATAACAAAAAAACAAAAAAAAAATACTAAATATCTAGTCCATTTTCTAGCATAAGTTATTTTCTACTAACCGATCTTCATTGTTCCCTCAATATCTCCTTGATAACATGATGTAGGAAAGCAAAATGTGGTGTTAAATGTTCATTGAACGGGTATAACGAATAACAAGAGAGGGATCTAATATGTATGAAAGATAATAGATATCACAACTAACAAATAAATTAAATATCTTAAAGTCGACTCACATTCATATTCAGGGGTCTTTCGGATTGCTTGTTTTGGTTGATTTATAACTTACTGACTTTTTAAAAAGTTAAATTGTATTTGGTATTGTGAGTGTATGTGAGGAGAAAACTTATAAGACCATGCGTAGTCGTTAGGGTGAATAATGCCCCTTCTGGGGCGTTGTGTCCGCCACGTGTCGTCCTAGTCAGCAAAGGGGCGTTTTTTAAAGTGGGTGTAGTGGGGATGTGAGCATTATGTTAAAAGGGGTGTAAAGAATTAAATAAATAAATAAAAAACCATTCAAAAAATTGATTGGCTAAAGAAGAAGATGGTTAAATGTGATTGGACCATCAAAATGGGGCTTGGGCTTGGAATATCCAACGCCAAACACAAAATTTTCAAAAATAACGCCCACGGGGGCCGAAGACGGGCGTTTTTGGCGTAAAAAATGCGCCAAATTCAACGACTACGGGTGGTTTAAGGAGTTTTGAAAAGTCACTCTATTATGACTTATTAACCTTTTGAAAAGTCATAAGAAGTTTTCATAAGCAATACGAATTCAAGTGCTAAAATGTGTGTTGAAGTTAACTTATGGCCAGGACTCAATCATGGTTCTTGGTATAGTTCCTTTCTTAATTGGTTCTAGTAGGCGTTTACATATTGACCTCCTCTATATACAATTAGTAGTACAACCAAATCAACGTACATTTATCTTTGTAAAATAGTGAAATGTCATGAAAACAAAATCTAATCAAGACATCAAAATATGTTAATAACCAATTGCATAGATTTTATAAAGTGATTCTATGAACATTTTCAAGTATTAGAGCCTAGAGGTTTCCTTACCTTGATTTCGTGATGGTCATACCACCCTCAAACGCTAATGCCGCCACAACTAGTGATCCCATTTTGTTATGTGTTCGGATATGGGTTAATGACACATCATAAATCTCGATAGATGATTGTTGATCTCAACTAAAATATTGAGAGACAGTATCAATTATTTCTCCTAACTAAAAAACCAAGGTTGTAAGAATTATTGGGTGCTAGTTGGCCAGTGGGGTACCGACTAATGATTAATCCGGATTAATAAGAATTAATCAAGATTAATCGGATTGTGAATTAATATATGATATTCAATTTATGTGTATATACACAACTTTTTATATTTTTTAAGTAGACATGTTTTAACACCTTCTTCGACCATATTTTCAAGTAGATATGATCAATTGTCGGAATTGACAGGTTTTGGTCAAGAATCTGGCCGGAATTGCTAGACTGCCACCAATTTTTGACCAATTAGGACTGGATTTGACCACTGTTGACCGCCTACTGATTAATTAGCCGATTGGATAAAAATTACTCGGTGAACCTGAAACTAGCGATTAAAGAGAGACTAATCAAAGACTCGTCGAGATCTTTACAACCATGCTAAAAACAGAAGAAAGAAATAACCGGTGCGAGATCCGACCTTTATTCCCATCCTAATATCATATATCTTAAAAGTTTAGTAACTCAAACAAGATTTAAGAAATAATTTAAGGGCTTTCTTGGTAAATAATAGATTCCAAAGGGGTCAAAATTCCACCCACCCAATTACCTTGCCGACCCGACCCGACAAAGTCCCCAATTTCAAATTACTAGGGTTTACACGGCAAAGGGTTCAGATTTCGCGAACAAACGATAAAATTTCCAATCAAACCAAACGAATTCGGTGACTTGGATTCTCTGTGCTTCTTGATAACAAAGTTTATTGATTGAATTAATGGATTCTGATAAAGAAGATGTTGTTTTTCTTGATCGATCTTCTCGGGCAACAAGAGGGAAACGGTAAGCATCTAATTTCTGCAACTTATATTGTTATGTGCATACATTGTGATCTTATAGGATCACTGGATGATGGTTTTGGTTATATTTAAAATTTTGGTTTTTTTTAGGATGACAAAGCTGGTTGATGATGAGATTGAAGAGGATGATGAGTTCTGGAATCAAGATGCTTTGAAAGAGGTTATTATTATTATTATTATTATTATTATTAGCTGATTAAAACTCATTTTCTTTCTTGCATTATATAAATAAATATTAAACCTCTGCAATGTAGTAGTTTTTGTTTATCATCATTCATTCTTGCAAAGTTTACTGTTTTCTTCTTTTTTTTCTTTTGTATTTTGGTAATAGTGATGGTTTGTTTGATCTTAAAACATCCGAAAGTATTTGAATTGTCTGGAATTTTTTAGTAGGAGTTGTGAAAGTTCTTGTGAACTATACAAAAGGAAATGGTCAAAGTCGTACGAGCTTGGTTTTAAAAAGCGCGTGGTGTTCCGATGCGTGTTGATCCCAAAAGCTTATGTGTTCATTGCGATGTGCGATGTGCGCGCATTACGCATGTGTGGTGTTTGTTATTAAAAAAATACTGGAAAGTTATTTGTAGATAAAATTATAAATAAGTAGCTTTTAAACGCTTAAATAAAATATAAGATTTTTCATCATCTCTGGTCGGGTTTGTTCAATCAGTGGTCTAATTTGTTCAAATACTTAAACCTATTCCGTCATCAGATTTGAATAACTAAGACTCATTGCAATGGATGGCCTAGTTTGTTCAAATTATGGTCAAATGCATAATGCGTTGCATCAGATCGTATCACATGCACATCAAGGAATCGCATCACTGCAGTTAATGCGATCTCATCAGCGCATCATGCATTATGCGCTCCTGATGCGCGTTGCAGGTTTATCTGAAACATATATCTTAGATGATAGAAAGAACTCAAAAAACACTTGCACAAGTTATTCTATCTTTTTAATTATGATACGTTTTTCCCTAACCTTTGATGGAATGTTAAGTGTGTTGCTTTCTTTTCAGGAAGAAGATGATACAAACTATGTAGAAGAAGCGGATGCTGGAGATGTTTTTGACAGTGACTTTGATGAAGATGTATGTGGATTACCATGATTCTAAATATATCTTTATGAATATTATCTGATTTCATAACCAAGTTACTTGATTTTGCTACAGGAACCCGAGCCAGAAGAGGAAGCAGAAAACGAGCCAGATGACAGGTTAAAAACCTCCATTAAATATTAACCAAAAAAATTCCGAACATATTTATATAAGATGAAAGTTCTTTACAGGAAGCGGCCGAAGAAGAAACTGATAGTTCCCGGAAAACAAAAAATGCCATTTCCCGGGAAACATAGATTGTCGTTTCCAGGAAAAGAGTTGCCGAAAAAGAAGAAAAGGAAGGTTGAATCAGAACCCGAAAGTTCTAACGAAGAAGGAACAAATCCCGAGCAGTCAAAGTCAACACCGCAAGAAGATACCGACATGCATGATGATACGGAAGTAGAGAAAACGACTAGAAAGTCAACACGAACTGCGGTTGTTGTTAGGCAAGCTGAAAGAGATGCGATACGCGCAGCATTGCAAGCAACAATGAAGGTTGACCATCATTATCTTTTATCAACATCGTTTATTATTATTTCTTGTTGAAGGTTGTACTTTGCCATTCGCATTTTATCGTTTTGTTGATGTGGGTTCGTACTTCGTAGCCTATAAAAAGAAAAAAAGAAGGCGAGGAGAAGAGGATGACACAAGAAGAGATGCTTCTAGAAGCTGCTCAAACAGGTATATTATAAATCAGAATAGCAGAATAATGTGTTCTTGACGTTTATAGTTTATAAAACTGTGAATAAATTTTGCAGAAATTATGAACTTAAGGAACTTAGAACGCGTGTTAGCAAGGGAGGAAGAAGTTAAGAAAAGAGCTATTGTGCATAAAGATGTTTACACTGGCCCTACAATACGATACCTTTCTAAAGAAGGCAAGTTTTTTTTTTAAGTTTTATTTCTAAATTATTTGATTTTTTTTTCTGTTTTGATGCAATGCTTTTTGAATGTCTTAAGCTGATAATAACATTCATTTCAGGTTACTCATACCTTGAATTTACTAACGGGGCGTCATTTAAATCTCAGATTCGTACATCCTCTGGTCCATGTGAGTAGTGGTGAAATGATTATCTGCTGATTGTAGCTCTTTTTTTACGCTTGTTTTGATTTTTATGTTATTTTCTACAGATCCAGAGAAGTCCGTTTGCGTAGTTACAGGATTACCTGCAAAGTAGGCTTTCTGCCCTTTACTACTCTCCCCGTAATAAAAAAAATTCTACGCCGGTCAATATTTTTTTTTTTCATTTGTGTATGACAGATACCTTGATCCTAAGACGGGCTTGCCATATGCAACAAAAGAGGCTTTTAATATTATTCGTGAAAAGTAACGTTTTATCCTTTTTTAAATTAATTTTTTGGAACTCCATAACATTGTTCTTTATATACTTGTTACTTAAAAAAATGTGTAGGCATGCGAATGACATTAGTGGCAATAAAGAGGAAAAGAACATGGGAATGCTTTATGATTTGACCTGTGGCGAAGGTTTTACCAAGAAGAGGAGGAGGACAATCAATCCAAACAGAAAACGAAATTCTTATTCTTCCAGATTTTTGCCCCGTTTTCGTCAAAGTCACAGTCACAGTCAAATTTCAATTTCAAGTTCTGAATCTGAAGACTCCGAATGACTGCAGATAGTGTAAATGATCTTAACTTGTTCTTCTCAGGGATTTCTATATTTATAAAAATATGAGGTGAAAAAACATGCTTAAGTAGTTAAGTGTTACTGGTTTTGGTTTTATAATCAGGGAGTTGTCTGGCTGAAAGATGAAGCCTTTCGGGGATGTTGAGCTTCAAAGTGCATTTTTGATGATAATGTTTCCTGCACAAGTCAAATTTTTTTCTAGTATTTTGTATCTATAAGTATTAGGTTGCATGCACTAGGTGCTGACTGTACACAGTTGATTATACAATTTTCTTTTACAAGTGCACAAGCTTTCTGGTAAAAGGTATATTCATATTCAGACTTGAATTACACTTTTCTGTTTGAAGTAGGGAACAATTATCAACCTATACATTTATCTTAAATATACAATTTTCTGTTACAAGTTAACAAGCTTTCTAGTAAAAAAGTATATTAACATGTTCAGACTAGATTCTAGAATAATACTTTTCTGTTTAAAGTAGAGAACGCTTATAAATCTCTACATTTATACAAAACACTTGAACATTCGACGATATTTTATTCAGTTTATGAGACGTATAGATAGATGGTTCTGGCAAAAAAAAAAAAAAAAAGTCGAGGCTCGTGTAAAGCTATCATATGTAAAACTGTAAAATTCTTCAAAATTAGCCATCTATTTGCCTGTACAAAAATGTTTATTTAATCTCAACTAACTCCCACGTAACGACCAAAAATGTAACTGCAGCCCCAGACAAAATTAACTAAGATCTGCAACGCCGATGTTCAGCGAATCTCCATAGTGGTTAACCGTGGTGCAGAATGTCTTTACCTGAAACATAAAAAAAAACTCATTAACGCAATGACAATCAAACACTGGGTTAAGAATGATGCATAAATCAACAAGAAGATGTACCGTTTAATCTAGCTCTTGTAGACACACGGGTTGCCTTTCTAAGTTCAACTTTTTTTAAGTGAGGAGCGATTAAGAAATCCAGTTTAACCAACCATAGTGCAACTGCAGATGATGTTTGCGAAATAGATGCAAAGCTCGAAATAATATCGTCAAAATCATAGTCGAATTCAAGAGCTGTCACACTTTCATGCACCCATCTTTTATTGATGGAACCAACAAAATCACCAAGAATCTGATAAGAAGATGAAAGTATCAGTTATCAGTTAGCTACTTTGGTTTAAAACATTTCTTTGTGTGTGTGTTGACATAATAATAGGCAAAGTACCTGTAACAACTGCACTATAGTTGAGGCCCGTCGTAACCGTTTGACCCATATGTTATGCGTAGATTTTGTCCAAGCACCCACCATTGCACCCTCAGGCATAGATGACTATATATACAGAAATAAATAGAAAAGGTAAACAGAGATAAAATATATATAAACTATTAGGGCTGCAAACGAACCAAATGAACACGTTCGTATTTGTTAAGGAAATACATGTGTTCACGAATTATTCATAAACACTTACCGAACGAATTTTCTGTTCGTTAGGGAAATGAACGTGACGTTAGGTAACAAACGCAAACAAACGTTCATGAACACAAACGAACACAAATGAAAACAAACAAGCGTTCACGAACAGAATATATAATACACTGATACCTGATAAATATTTTATTTGTCGGAATTTTGAAGTATTTAAATAAAATATAAAAATTGAAAACACCTAATGAGCTATCAAACACAAACATACACGAACACGTTACCAAACATAAATGAACAAACGCAACATGTTATATGTTCATTCATTTAACGAACGCAAAAAAATTTGTGTTCGCGTTCGTTCATTTATTAAACAAACACGAACGAACTTCGCACCGAATGGTTCACGAATTGTTCGCCGAACGTTTAGTTTGTTTGCATCCCTAACTAAAATATTAGCTATGACTAACCTCAAGCGTGTAGGCTGCAGCCTTGAGCGTCTGTAACTGCGATGAGAAAACTTTATGCTTCGGACACGTATTGGGGACCGAGTCATCTCTACACGTGGCAGCATGGATGGTGTATCGTTCTTCTAGATCAAAATCAAGCTCAAACGTTGTATGACAAATCCGGCAATGTTTCTCGTCTCTCCAGTATAAATCATGACATCTTTCACACCTAGCAAGCGAATCAAGAAACGACTTTTTCCCGTATTTAACCGAATTTAGGGCAGAACGAAACGAGTGCCATAACCAAGCATCGAAATGTTGAAGACGACACCATTTCTGCTTAGACTGCTCTCTATAGCTAACTGGAGTATCGACAGTACTAGTAGAAGCCAGATTATCGTGTTGATTATTTAGGCCCAGTAGGTTGTCCACGTCAGACACAGCTGACGAGCTGTCATCTCTAGAAATACTCCTTTCAGATCCATCGGAAAGTTCACTGTCGGTTCTGGACATAGCTTCGAAAAGAACAGTCTCTCGTCTTTTTAACGATGAAAGAAGATGACACTCGCGTCTTCCCCTATCGTCCAAAGCAGATATTAAGCTGATTAAAGCCTGTAATTAGAAAAACAAAAAAAAATTGAAATCTGTATGTATTCTCCTAGAACAAAAAAAAAAAATATATACCTCTTCTGTTTCAATCACCTCCCAGTGACGATCGTCAGATGATTCAAAATAAATCCTCTTGTGGCCCGGATCACACATGTTACACGGGCCCACAAAAAGCCAGTATCTATTAAACCTACGATCAGATCCCAGAAATATCGATTGCATAGGATGTAAATCATCACAATTGGAGTAACTTTTCTCTTGGATCACTGAAGAATCAACAGGCTGCATATCGTGTATTGCATCTGACTCACCGGTATTAATCATCTGGCTGAAGTTATGTTGTTTTGCTGTTGATCTTTTTATTTTTGCTCCAGAACCGATATGATAAACATTAGGAAGTGCGTGTGATGCAGGTTCCTGAGAGATTTTCAGGTTCGTCAACACGAGATGGATAATTATATCAATTATACATACAGCTTAAAAGAATCGTATTAGTCAAATTACGGATTACCTCCGTTCTTATACTTGAACCGGCTCTAAGTAGATCAATCAAAGCCAACAGAGCATTCAACTTCTCTTCAACATTCAGATCTGAATATTCACCTTCCATCAGTCCCAATAACCACATTTCTCCAGGGTGACTCTCATCAATTTCAGAGCTTACATATGAAGTATTATCCTTGCTTTTACTAATATCGTTAGGATCATCATCAACACTACCGTAATCCTCAAGATCAGATTGATCATCTTCATCGTTCTTAACAGAGTTACGAAGACGATACGCAGAAGAGGATATTTTTTCAAACACAGTTATATCGCTTGACAGCATTGAGCTTATCAGTTTCTCTACTTCATCGGTTGTAGTTGCAAGCTTTAATCCGACAATCTTCATTACAAATCATAATATTATTTGATAATATATTCAGTGTTAACAGGTAACCGTATTCCTTGGATAGATGTCGTAAGTTACTTACTGATGAATATGTAGCCAATTCGGATATTTTCATGCCGATATTCCCGTGCAATGATAATATACCAAATAACTCACCCTTTAGAGTACCCGGGCTTAAGCCATAACTAGCCATCAGAGCAGCATCCTGTGAATCAAATCAAGAAGTTTGGTATTTGAGTAATGAAGCATGGTAATTTTCTGAACTTTTAGACCTTCATAAAAAGAGGAGTAAAGTACACGGATGGTCCCTATAGTTTATCAAAAATTTTGGATTTGGTCCCTAGCTTTCCAAAAGTACACGGATAGTCCCTGTGGTTTGCACTTTGTAACGCATTTAGCACATCCAAGTTAGGGACTAAATACGTTACAAAGTGCAAACCACAGAGACCATCCATGTACTTTTGAAAAAAAAATTGGGGACTAAATGCGTTACAAAGTGCAAACCACAGGGACGATGGGTCCCTGTGTACTTTTGAAAAACTAGGGACCAAATCCAAAGTTTTGGTGAACCACAGGGACCATCTGTGTACTTTAGAAAAGCTAGGGACCAAATCCAAAATTTTGGTGAACCACAGGGACCATCCGTGTACTTTAAATGGCAATTTTCTGAATCTAATCACCTTGTTGAGTGGTTCCTTAGGTGATTTGTCATGCTTTGAACCGAAGCCAGCTGCAATTGACACCTGGCATAATATCTCTATCCATGTTAACGAATTCAAGGTTTTCGTCCATAATTTCAGAACCATCTCGTCCCGTTCAACCTGCCGACAGTTTTAAAGCAGATTTTAGAAATTACTAGATTACCCGTTAAAGAATTCAAAGGCCGAATCAATGATACTTACTGATTGAAGCAACCATCGATACTTAAAGTTTTTGCAGATATGAGATGCAAATCCACTATCCAGTTCCATCTCGATATCAGTGAGAAGCAGTTTCAGAAGGGCTATATTAAGTTTCCCAAGCAATAGAGAATCCTGAACAATAATTAAAGCAAAAAACAACATATTGAAAAAGATTTACTAGAAAGAAAAGGTCATTTAGTTGAAATGGTGATTAACTGAACTAACACATACAATTGAATTGATAATTATCACTAACCTTGTCAATAAATGCTTGTGCAAGCTCGTCAAGTGTGAAGGACTGAATACCGATTATTACAGCATAAGTGCTAACAAAGTGAAATATCTGCCAGCAAGAGTCGGAAAACTATTTAATATCCATAAATTTGTTTACTAGATAAATTCAAACTTTTCCCCCAAAGTAATATGTAAGGACTTATGGGTATCTTGCTTTTGAGTTTGAGTATCTTTTGTATTGTATAGACTATAACAGCCCTTTGTGTCTTCATCATCATCATCATACTCATACTCATACTCATACTCAGTAAATCACACCAATAGCAAAGCCAAGGTAGGGTCTGAGGAGGGTAAGATGTAGACAGCCTTACCTCTACCCTGTAAGAATAGAGAGGCTGCTTCCAGTGAGACCCCCAGCTAGATAGTAGCTTTGCATCAAGCCTTGGATATAAGGCACATGACACTCAGCAATCAAAACAGAGACTGATTAGTGCATGTATCATGTCTTTCGGCTATCAACACCACCACATGATGCATGATTAACCGTCCGCCGCTTTTAACGTTATTTCCACCACGAAGTTAGTAAAATAACGTTAAAATTAGTGTGATTTCACTTTTGTCCCCCGAGTGCCCACACATTATAACGCCACCCTTGTGTCTTGTGTCTGATAATATAAATGACACACGGAAGGGGTGTGCCAGAATAATGAAAACCACCTCCTTTTGCTTGTTAATTTTACTAACTGAAGTGTGTCCCTCAGTTGGAACACTGAAAATACATTAATATGCTGGGAATAATAGTTAACGTAAAACCAGAGATGATATTACATTCAAAGCTGATCATATGAAAGATTCAAGAAGAGCTAAGCCTATATTAGGACTTGTGGATAACTCAAGTCAAGATCTATAGTTGTTAACTGATGGCGTAATTTAGCCTAACGGTACCAAGGTGTTGAAATGGTGCCCCTCTCCGAAAGTGGTGACGGTTCAAGTCCCACTGTGGCAAATGGCGTAATTTAGAAGTAGGTGTAGGAGTGTGTGAGTTTGCCATTAAAAAAGGATATCTAACTGTATTACATAGAAAGTCTACCTAAAATAAACTTAGGAACTCATAAACACATAATGAAGGGACATGATTACAAAACCAACATTTTACCAAGCTAGACATGGCCAACATTTCACTGTGGGTTCCAACCCCCCATCTGAAACTATAGACATAGAATAAGGAGTTACGAGTATGAGTAAATTTTGTACAAATTGTATGAGATATGCAAGGTTTGCTAGTAACTGATTACTGGATTCACTAACTTCTAGTTTATTGCTTATAGACTTAGGAATGGTTAAATAGGCATAGACAATGCTACAGGGTATCAGAATCTTCAAATATCTTTCACTGGCCTCCCACAACAGATATCATTTATTCAGATCCATAGGAGTATAGTTGAAATATCAAATCTGCACACCCGTTAAGGAGAAGACCATAACTACTAAGATCACTTGACCATAATATGATCTAATAAAAAAATTAAGTGGTTGAAATATTGAATTCAACACGTTCCAGAATACTAGAAAGGATAAACAAGTATCAATAGATGCTAGTATGCTACTACTGGCAACATCTGCAGATCTTAAGCATCTAGTGTATGACAAAGCAACAGTGAAGATCATAACTAAATGACCTGACATGTACGGTGTACCTTAAAGAGTTTCTTGACAAGTTGTGGGGAAGAATCCCATGGTTGCATATGAAAGGGTTGCTTCATTCGGACCGAGTTTGGAGGGAACTTTGCCAGCAAATCTACAACCAAATTTACAGCATTGATTAACTTAGGAATGTTTCATCAATCACTAATCCACTATTTAAAAAAAAAAAAAAAGAACATCTACATGAAACAGACCTTTGCAAAGGGAACAACCATGCAACCGATTAACTGCACAATGAGCACAAGATGTCAGTGGATTCGATGTTCCCCGCAGTTCTCTTAGTTCCAGCTCCTCGTCATCTACAAGCATAGCATATTGACTTTCCTCTCCTTCACTTCTACCTCCCACCAGAGCAATTTCACATATTTCCCTACGTGTTTGCATTTTCAAATCGACTTGTTCACATCTCACCTTTTTAACATAAAAACAATAAATCAATAATAAACGCAAACCCATATAGCAGATGCTTTTCAATGTTTCACAAACATTAATAATACCTTTTTACTTCTAATTGAAGACTTCTTTTCTTGCACTTTCTTTACTAACCTCCTCTACAAATAAATCATTGTGAGTAGTCACACTAAAAGCAACCGTACATTTGCATATTTGATCAAAAATCACTTTTGTATGAAAAGATCAACGGGATAGAGATGAACCGTCACAGTTTGTTGTTTTTTGGACTTCTTTTTCCATTGAGTAGGTGATTTTTGTGATGTCGAAGGTGGAAACTGAGTTAATCGCTGAATTGTCATCAACCCTTTTCCAATACCATGTTTTTTGACGGAATTACCCTCTTGGTTTGTATGTCTCAATACTGACAGCAACCCTTTTCCCAAACCGTGTTTAAATGAAGCACTACCTGGAGGTGTAATTTGGTCCTCGATATTCGTAGGCTTGGAAGTCTGTATAATATAATAAGCAATATAGCATCAATGGGTCACGACTACAACAAAAACAGATGGTTTGAATAACGTTATACCAACTGAACAAAAGAGACAGTCTATGACCTTTTGCTTTTTATGCGCTTGTTGTTTTTGTTGGCAAGCATGATGAGATGTTTCTGAATCTGGTGAGAGCAAATAGAAAATTTCACAGTTACATATACGGAAAACTTAGCACACGCATTAATAAAGTGAAAATGTGAAATAAATAACACAAGTTCCTGCTTGACACGGTAGAAAGTAAATGGAAAATGTGAGGTTCAACAGATCACAGATAGCATAAGCTTCACCATTTCCTGCTTAATTACAAAGCTTTGTTACAATGTTACCTAGGCTACCGCAAAATGAAGGGACACAAGAGGGAAAAGAGTAAAGTGTTAAAGTCATCGTTATGACTCCTATTTTTTACAGAGGGGACTCGATATGCTTTGAGATGTCAATTTTTCGATAGTTCCCTGTGTTTTCTATCTTTTTGCCACTTTCTTAACCTCATTGCAGTGCAGTATGCACTTGGTGGCTTAGTGCATGTGCACAAAGCCAAGGACAAAACATAACATCATAAAAACAAATCATATATCAGACATACGAACAACTCAGGAGGCAAGAAGGGGAAGTATAGTGGATGTCATATCTAATGGGACGTCATTCAAATGTTTGTTATAAACATAGAAACCTTTTCCTATAGTCATTTCCTTCAAGTCTTCTTCATTTCACACACAACTCTCTCTATTATCAGAACAACAGTCTAAAAAATGATTGTTTTAAAGATGAATTAAAATCACATCAAGTATTCCAGTCATCATATTCACTATCCCATACAACCATCACTAGATCCTCAAAAGATACCATTCATAACTGTTGATGACTCCTACAAAAAATATAACTTACAAGCTGCAAGCAAGGTTTAAAAAGGCGGAAACGGGTATCGATGCGTTTTCCCTTAGCCTCACGAGGCGTAAGCCTCGAGGCAGGTCGAGGCGTAAGCCTCAAAACATTATTAAAAAAATAAAATATATATATATATATATCTCATAAAATCACAAATTACCATAAAAGTATAAAAAAACATCATAAATAGAAAATAGGAAAACAAGCAAGGTTTAACATAAAACAAACATAATAAAATAGTTCGAACAACTTAAATTAGTAATGTTATGACATCTGAATATCATAGAACTCGTTTTCCTCCGCATCATCATCCTCAAAGTTTTCATCTGGCGTATTTAGATCGTCATAGTCATCAACAAAATTAATAACTCTTTTCCTTTTCCTCCTAGATGATGAACTCTCACCTTTTTCCTCATTTGACATTTTGACCCGCCAACTCCACCAATGCCATCTTCATCCCCACTCGGGTTAGCTATCCACTCATCATCCAACAAAACATTATCGGCTACTATCGGGACTTCATCATCTTTTAGATTCGTCTTCTTTATAAAATTTTGCTTCAATCTCCTATTGTACATAACGTACACCAACTTGTTCATCCTATTCGTGCCCAACCGATATCTTCTTTTCGATTAGGTTTTTTAACCTAATAGATGTTTTTTAAGTGAACTATTGGGTTGGCCCACCAATTAAGCCTAATAAACACTAAATGGGTCTAAAATAAAGTCGAAAAAAACTAAAGTTTTCCATTTTCACAAGGTGTGGTGAGGCTTAAGCCTCACCGCCTCACCTCACCGCCTCAGCGCCTCGGACAGCCTCGGATGACTGAGGCTTAGGTTTCAGTTGACCCCTATGAGGCTAAGCCTTTAAGGCGTTTTTTCATAGCCTCAGCCGAGGCGTAAGCCTCGAGGCGGGCCTCGGAAAGCCTTTTTAAACCATGGCTGCAAGACTAAATATTAACTAGGACTTCAACTATAAAGGTGTTTCAGCCTACTACCTAAATCCATCTATAACCCACTCTAGCTGTCAATAAACCATAAGACAAAAACAAACAAAATCACAAGAAATATCAAGATATGACCCATACTATAAGAAGCCTAACTAAGGACATCAAAAACTACAAATAGTATATCACACATACAACAACTCAGAAGGCAAGCAGGTGAGGTGAGGTGAAGTGAAGTGAATGTCATATCTAATGGGACATTGTTCAAGTGTTTTTTATAAACATAAAATCCTTGATTCTTTGCCTATAGTCATTTCCTTCAAGTTTTCTTCATTTAACACACAACTCTCCCTTTTTTATCAGAACAACTCCAAAAAACCGATTCTCTTCAAGATGAATCAAAATTTAAATCACAATTCACATCCAGTCATCATACTCAGTATCCCACATAGTTGTTAAAAGCCATCGCCTCTTGCGCCTAGGCCCAATTTCCTAGCCAGGCGAGGCAATAGCGCAAGACAATTGCGCTTTAATTCTCCTTGTGATGGTTCATGCGCAGATTCCAGCAAGCTTACAGCTAGATTTCTACTTTTATCTAACGAAACTACTTTTCTATAGTAGTAAACTAGCATTTTATAACTTTTGGTACTAAATAGACGATATTAAATGTTATATAATAGCTTTAATTTATTATATTTGAAGAATAGTATTAATTTTCTATTATACAAAAATATTTTAACTTTGTTGTTGTGCGCTTTTTTTCCTCAGGCCCGCGTTTTTTGCACCTTGCGCCTAGGTCCCAAGCGAGGCCTATGCGCCTAACGCCTTTAATAACTATGGTATCCCATACCACATTACCACCTTGACAAGATCCTTAAAAGATAAATCATTCATAACTGCTAATGATTCCTACAAAACTATAACTTACAAGTTGCAAGAGTTCAACTATATTAAGGACTTCAGCTATAAAGGTGTTTCAACCTACTACCTACATCAACATATAACCCGCTCTAGCTGTCATTTAACCATTAGACAAAAACAAGGGCAAGATCAGAAGAAATACCAATATATGAACCATACCACAGAGACCATGAGTAGCGGTTTAGTTAGTTAGTGAAAGAAATGAGTGACACGTCAGTGCCACGTAGGAGTGGGGCTCTCACCAACACATAGTCTAAGAAGCCTAACTAAGAACATCGAGACACAGACCGAAAACAGAAATCTGAAATATGAACTCATCTTTCTATCATATTGCCCACTTCAGAATACTCAATCAAGCAAGAGTTATTAACATGTTACAAAATTAATAATATCTCCAGAGTGCAAATTAATTAACACAAACGATACAAGATGCCGAAACAGATTAAAAACCGGT
Organism: Helianthus tuberosus; assembly: GCA_030545235.1. NCBI lineage: Eukaryota > Viridiplantae > Streptophyta > Magnoliopsida > Asterales > Asteraceae > Helianthus > Helianthus tuberosus. The sequence continues at coordinate 22,643,825 of CM060371.1, forward strand.
ATCTGTAGAACCAATTAAAGCCTTCAAACATCACTTCAATCACATAAATCAACTTCAATTCACCAAAATCACCAACCAAAAACAAATAGAACGACTATAAATAATAATAATGATAATAATAATCACCTTCAACACTACAAAACCGGTTCGAATGAGACGGAAGATCATCAAACTCCACACCGAGCGGAGGTCCGTCCTTCCTAAACACTTTGGTCAATATATAATCAAGATGTAAGAAATTATTCTGTTTACGTACACCTGATTTCAAATTCACCTGTATATGGTTTTGATTGCATTGGTTTGAGAGAATTTGATGCTTACCGCGAGCTCGCTTGTTCGACATGTTTACGAATTGGAGTTAACAGCAAGTGGAAGAAGGTGAATTCGTTAATGGCGGATTGAAATTCATGGTGATTAGAGTTGAGATTATGTTACTGGAAATGAAGGGGGGAGTGAAGGGGTTTACAGGAGTAGGGTTTTGGGTTTTGTGGTGATATTTTTCAGATCCCATTTTTCTGTTTCTTTATTTTTTTTTTTTTAATTGTGGAAGGATATTTTAGGCGGTGTTAACCTCTCCGTTACCCGAAACGTTTGTCTATCCTTCCTAAAATAATCCGGAATAATATTAAAAAAAAATCAAAGTTCTCTAAAAAACGGTTTAACCGGATGCCAGAAGTTTGGCCGGCACGAATAATACCGGTAAATTGGGGGAACGACAAAGAAGTTGTACCGTCGGTAATTTATGTTATACTGGTTCAAACCGGTATTAGGCTAAAGATTAAAATTTGGACTTTTAATCTTTTATGCACTCGAAAAGGTGATGATTTATCTTTTTCAGTAAAACCTAGCATCCAGAAGGTACCAATAGTGAATTTTTTTATTATTTTGTTGATTATGATTAACTTTTGGTATGTTTTTATTATGAAATGAATTAATTTTGGATTATTTTTAAGTTGAAATTGTATTTTGTGGGTTTATAGGGTTAATAAATCAACCCAGTTGAACCACCAGGTATAATCCGATTCAACCGGTTGAACTATTCTGAGTCTAACCCAATACGATTTCAAAATCAGTTTTTTAAAACATTGAAAAAATATATTTGCTAGTTTGGGATGTGCATACTTCTATAGGATTAGGTAATACTAGTTTGATTACCTGACCTTGTTAATTAGTATACACTAGAAAGGTAAACAGCTGATACCATGTGTGAATGTAATGTTCATTGAATAAAACCTTTACACTGGAAAAATATATAGAACACTTTACAAATAAGGACCTAAAGAATACATAAAATACAACAAAAAATATAAGTATAGTAAATATTATCTAACACAAAATAAATAAAAAATGGAAAAAGTAACATTGGACGAAACGTAGACGTAAAATCATTGAACCACACACGCCCGTTGTGGCGTGTTAATATGAAAAAATTAGACTGAAACGTAAAACATAGAAAAGAATAACTAAGTTGATATAGGACCTGCGAGTTACGACGAACCTATCATATGGGAAAAATAGACCTAAGACATTGAACCACATACGCACCTTAGGTCGTGTATGGACACGAATAAAATTTAAAAAACAAATTAATGTGTATTACAAAAACAAATACATGATTTAAATAAGTAATAAAAATAAAACAAAGAAATTATAAAATAAGTAATAATAAAAATAAAGATAACCCATGTACCTACAACCAAACTTGTTTGACCACAAAACATCCTAATTGATAGTATGGAAATTTATATATTATGTAATCTTAAAAAAAAATAGTATAATGAATTTGTCAAAAGCATGAAATTAGTTTTAGAGTAAATTGTTAAAATCGTCCTAAAGGTTTAGGCATGTTTGTCAGTTTCATCCAAAACAATTTTTTTTATCATATTGTCCTTCACTTTTGAGACTTTTTGCCAATTTCATCCAAACATCTAATTCGCTTTTTTTTCTATCATAAATTTGGATGAAAATGGCAAAAAAATCACAAAACTCAAGGACGATTTTGACAAAAAAAGTTAGACGTTTGGATGAGAATGGCAAAAAGTCTCAAAAGTAAAGGGTAATATGGTACAAAAAGGTTGTTTTGGATGAAATTGACAAACATGGTCAAACCTCAGGGACGATTTTGTCAATTTACTCTTAGTTTTATAACTAAAATAAAGGCAGTTAGGTATTTTATATTACGGCTAGAGGGTGTGGTATAAATCCACTAGGGGGGTTTATCACGCCACATAAGTGTCACATCACATAGGGGGCTTTATAGCCTCTCCCTTTAACTTGCATGCAGTGGTTTAAAGCTCCATCATCATTACCTAATTATTAAATTTATATACTAATTTTATTTAAAAAAACATAATTTCAATAAAATAAATTAAAGATTACAAACTACTTAAAAATAGAGTTAAATGTCATTTTAGTCCTTGTGGTTTGGACCATTTTGCCAGTTTAGTCCAAATGTTTTATTTTTCGCATCTGGATCCAAAAAGATTTCATCGTTGCCATTTTGGTATAACTGACTTAACCCCATCCATACTTCTCATTTAGTTAGGGGGTATTTTTGTAAACAAAGAAAAAAATTTAGGTGTTTATGTTGAACATCTAGGTTAGAGTTAGAGGTGTACAAAAATCGGTTTGGGCCCAAACCAAACCGTTTTTTAATGGGCCAAACCGGTTCAAGTTATAAAACTGATTTTAGGGTTGAAAGACACAACCCACTTAAACTGATATGGAGCATTAAAACCGGGTGTTTTTTTTTTTTTTTGGATCGGGCCTAAACCAAACCGTTTTTTTTTTTAAACGGGCCAAACCGCTTCAAGTTAAAAACCGATTTTAGGGTTGAAAAACCCAACCCAAAGATTTGGAGCGTTAAAACTGGCTTTTTTTAGATCTGGCCCAAATCGATTTGGGTTGGAACCGGTTCTCAACACAAAAGTCCCAAATCTATGCCAAACGGCCACTAAGTGTGTACTAATTTAAAAGCTTGGAAATTAACAGGAAAGGAAGACGAGATATTAGGAAGAACATAATTGATTTTTTAAGCAGTTGACTGCAAAGAAATTCGTATTGGGCTGCTTAATTGGCATTTAATCGATGGCAAGAAGTTTCTTGGTTGCCATATGGCCCATATGTGAATTTACTTTGATTTATCTATATATATAATAAACAAAACCATTGGGGGACACTTGTCACCCTATGGTGTAAGCCAACTCAGCAGCCATGTGGCAGTACATGTGGCATAGGTCATAGTTGAGGATTGAATGTATTTTATTTGGTAAGTTTAATCTCTCTCTCTCTATCATCAATCATTCCACATCCGTTACCCCTAAAAAAAGCCCTAAACGGCGATTTGGTTATCGCTTCTTGATTCAAGCTTCTTCGTCGGCGATTGTTCTTATCAGTGTTTCAATCTTTCCTCTTCTACATCTTTTATCAATCTGAAGAATTTCATCATTGACAATCGTCGGTAAGCATTCCGATAATCTCTTATTTTCCGATTGATTTAAACAATAACTTTGGTTTCCTTATTTTTTGATTCAGGCACTTAATGTTAGTTAAAGATTCATGTTTGATATGTCTGTTTGGTGTTGTTTGTTAGGTAAAAGTTTTCGGTTTGGTTTGATTGTATGATTTTGCTTCCATCTTTTGATGAATACAACCCCTGTTTGTATAAAATAGACGGCGATTGAAAAAAAAATTTGTAAACTGTTTTGGTAATTTTTGTGTTATTGGTTGATGATTATTATATTTAGTGTTTTAACTGACGAAATTAGGGTTAAATATTAATTTAGTGATTAAATTTTAGTTAAATATCCAGTTTATGTTGTCTGTTTGGGATTGTTTTTTTGCACAAAAAATTGTTTGGTTTGATTTTATCTTTTTTTATCCAGCTTTTGGTTTACACAGCCCCTGTTTGAAGTTATTGTTGACAATTAAACCTCGATTTATGTTGTTTTTTGTTTACAACAGAAGTTTTGGTTTCCTTATTTTTTGATTCAGGCACTTGATGTTAGTTAAAGATTCATGTTTGATCTGTCTCTTTGGTGTTGTTTGTTAGGCAAAAGTTTTCGGTTTCGTTTGATTGTATGATTTTGCTTCCATCTTTTGATGAATACAACCCCTGTTTGTATATATTCATTTAACGTACATCTTTTGTAGGCGAGATGGTGTACGGATTTGCTGCCCGTGTGTGGAAGAGCGACAAAAAATCGTTGGTTAGTATAGTCATTATAAGCATGTATAGATTCACTCATATTATAATTGCCATTAACGAGTTTTCATTATCATTTTATAGAAACTTCCTGCTGGTTATTGTGACTGGATTAAGAAGTTTGGTTATCCAGAGAAGAATGCAATCATCAGGACCCTCGATGGGAGGACCTTTCAAGTCAAAGTGTTCAACCTTGCAGGCGACTATTTATTTTACAATGGCTGGTTTGATGTCGTCACGGCATTGAAATTACCGGACGATTCATGGGTTGTTTGTCAGTATGAAGAAGCTTTATCTTCGTTTCGGCTATTCCACTTTTATCAAGACATTTCTCTAGCACCATCTAACTACTTCTACTACAAACCTAAAAATGATTTTAAAGACCGAGACGACTGCATGGTATTTGAACATATACATTTTAAAAAAAAATTATCCTTGCATTCATACATTTTTTTGTATTTCGTGTATACCATCGATCCTGATATTGTTTGCTTCTTTGTGTAGTATGTGAATAGGTTGTTTGTTCATCATTCGATGCTGAATACCTGTCCTTCAGATCCGGTTTTGGTTCGTTCTGCTGGAAGTCGTAAATGGGTTGTTCGGATGGAAATTATAGACCATGAGATTTATATTACCACAGGTTGGAGTCGAATCAAGGAGGAGATGTCGATAACGGATGATCATTTGTTGGTTTTTGAAATGATTGATAAACATACTTTTGATTTGAGTGTTTTTAGTTGTAAGCCTACCCTTCTAACTTACCCGCCTGAACTTTGTGTTATCAAAAAAGAAGCAAGTGATGAGTTAATTGAAGTGTCTGATGATGAGGTGCCTAATGCGGTTGCTGCACCTGTAGTTGAACAGACTGTTGATGACGAAGTACCCGTTACTTTTGTTGTTGACAATCATTATGTAAGTTTTTATTATTTAATTCTTCATACCATTAATATATGTTTAGTGAATCCAGTTGAAATCATTAGTTGTAGGAAAAACAGTTTTAATTGTATGTATTATTAACATTTATATTCTGATTTGTAGCGTCTTAAGAAGAAGTGGGCACAAACTCATGGCTTGGATCGAAAGATGGATTTGACTATCAAGGACAGGGTTGGTCGTACTTGGGATGTAGCTATTGGTAAGGAGTTCTCGCAAGGTTGCCCGCGATTCAATGTTACCGGTATGAGAGAGTTTGTTAGAGACAAACAGTTGGTTTATGGTTCTTCGTTTCAGATGGTATTTGTTAAAAGTAAAGGTATGTTGCTTTATAACTGAGTTGGTGAAGGTACATGGTATGTTTTGGTAGTATTTTTTTTGGTGTGGTCGGTAGATTATAGTTAAAGGTATGTTTTTTGGCGTGGTAGTTACGTTGAACATATGTGATGGTAGATGTTGCTGATCCTTTTTTGGGCCATTTATATGTGTGGCCGAAGCTCTTAGTTTTTTGAACATATTTGATGATATATTAGTAGACGTTGATGTTACTGTTTTTGCTACGTGTTTGTGCTTAATATTTTATTTTTGTGAAATAATTAGTGATTTGAATTTGTATGTATCTTACTTTAGAATCAACTAAAGTATTCATCATATTACACACCATTTAGGTAATTTGTTTGCTTAGTGCCAGCTGTATTATTTCATTAAATTTTATAATAAACCGTCACTTTTTTTTAAATTTTTGTTAAAAATAAAAGTTAATATTATTTTGATTCCTTTTTTAAATAGTATAATCTATAATATATAATTTTTTAAGAAAAACATTTCATTTAAATCAATTTAAAGTTTTTGTTATCTTCATTGAATATCTGGATAACAAAATGTTTGTTTCAAAATGCTCTACTATTTTATACATAAAAAAGTTTGGTTAGTGAAATAAAAATTGTAGAAATTAAAATTTCAATTTTATTAAACTTGTGTTTGAAATTTGCACCAAATTGTTTTGTTAGTATAGATTAGTAACTTAAATCAGTTATGTAGGAATGTATTATATAATCTATATAGATTGACTTTTTGGTTGCATAAATTAGAAAGTATAAATAAATTAAAGTTTAAACAATGAATAATTAAAATATTTTTTGATATACAGTATAAATAATGATGTATATGAAATTGAATTTTTATTTTTAATGTTTCAGTTTTAAAATTTTAAAATATTTGTGGCCGTTTTTTTATATTTTACTAAAACATTCTTAAGGTTGTTTTATTTAAGTTTGGAAAGTAAAAACAGATTTTAAAACCATTACAATCATGCCATATAGGGGTGTTCAAAAATCTCGATTTATATAGACTTCATCCTGTAATCAAGTATTTCTTTTGTAAATTTTAATTTAGTAACGGTTTTGATATCCACTGTAATTCATAACTATTATTAACTATATAAAAAGTTAGGGAAATGTTGGAAAGTACATTTTCGAATCGTGATATAGAATATATTTTATCATTATTTTAAATAAATGTTGTTTATGTATTTTGATAGTTTTATGATTATTCAAAATAAATGTATTTTTTTATAAATTTGAGTTTTCTATTAATAATTGTATATAATTACGGTAAGTATTTTTTTGTTTTCAACTTTACTCCAATTTTTTGAAATTATACTAAAGTCAATCCATTTCTATAAATAAATCTTTATAATTACGGTAGTTATGTATTTTATTAATGACTTTAATTTTCAAATTTACAAATGTATTTTTTTATAAATTTGAGTTTTCTATTAATAATAGTATATAATTACGGTAAGTATTTTTTAACTTTCAACACTTTTGATGCAATTTTTAGAAATTCAACTAAAGTCAATCCATTTCTATAAATAAATCATTATAATTACGGTAATTATTTATGTTATTAATAACTTTAATTTCGAAGTTTACATAAATAATTTAGGTGAGTTTATATATATATACTTACTAATTACAATTTGTTTCATCCTCAAATCAGTTTCATCATATCCTGGTCCTATTTCGACGAAATGGATGAAAATAATGTGAGTATGTTAAACAATCTTGATTGGAGATCAAAGTTGTTTACCATAAAGGTAAAAGTTTTAAGACTCTGGATGCGTGTGAATCCAAAGAGAGAAGGCGAAGTACTTGCTATTGAAATGGTGTTGATGGATGAGCAGGTTAGAGTTTGAATATCATTTTAATCTTAAAAATTTATTTGACTTTATTTGTTGATATTTATGTTAACTAATTTTATTTATTTATTTTTTTATTAGGGGACAAAGATGCAGGCTACTGTTTGGAACAAGTTTATGAAAAAACATGAAATTTTGCTTAAAGAAAATGAGTCTTATTATATTTATAAATCTCAACTTTCTGTGATTAAGTCTAATTTCAAACACTTTGACAAGCAACATGCTATTAGCTTAAATTTTGATACATCTGTTAAAAAGTGTGAGAACTTTGATGGAAGTGTGCACGGTATCTGTTTAGCATCGTTTCAGTCCATTAAAGCCAGTGAAGTGGATGTCAACTATCGAGTTGGTTTGTACTTCATCATATATAACAACCAACTCGGCATTTCTGAAAATATGAACATATTTTTTTTAACATTATTGCTTTTGTGCTGAGTATATTTTGTGTTGATCAATTTTTGTCTTTTACAGATTTTATTGGATATGTTGATGAATGGTCTGAACCAGAGGTGACGAAAACAAAGATGGGAAAAGATAGCAAATACATGAACTTGCAATTGCTGGATGAAGAGTTTGTTTATTGTTTTACCTAATTTTTATTCATTCAAAGTTAACTATTATATATTTATTCTTTTATGATATCCTCTGATTTTTTAAATTTCTATTCATGTAGGGGTATCAAATTAAACTGCACCTTATGGGACGAGTACTGTGATGAGATGTTTGACTACATTCAGAGCCATAAAGAGGAAGTCCATGTTGTTCTTCTTGTGCAGTTTGGTAGTTTCAACAAGTATAAAGGTATTTTGCTATTTATAATCTTTGTTAATTTTACATATTTTTTTTATGATTTTTAAATTTCAGTATCCATTAATTGATATTAACTTTTTAACTCAGGGAAGACAACGCTCTCTAATGCTTTCCATATAACAATATTGTTTATCAATGCGGAAATAGAGGAGATTCGGTCATTCAAAACCAAGTAAATATGGTTTTAATTAATATGAATTACTTATTGATGTTGTTAAAATGTTAATTTTTTATTTTGTTGTAAACAGATTTGTGGAGAAGATATGTAAAACATCCTCTAACGGCCAGAAATCAATTGGTTCATCAGGAAGTATCAGTGTTGCGGACGACTTTTTGGTTAAGCATCCGTTTTCCAATTTCCGTGATGTTACTTTGTTTGATCAGGTATGTATCCAATTTTAATATTTTAAATAAATAAAGTAAAGACACTGTTTTTTCAATTTATACATTCAATCTCTATTTTCCTACATTTAATTTCAGCCATGTGAGGTCATAGTTGTTGGTACCGTCTTGGGTATTGATGATAAAGACGACTGGTATTACCTTGGCTGCGAAGAGTGCAACCGAAAGGTGGAAACAACTTTGGTCATAGATGAGGCTGAAGACGGTGCTGAGGAACCCAAGTTTAAGCAGGTTTTGGTTTGTTCAAATCCTGAATGCCCCAAGGAAGTTGTCGGTGCAACACCAGTGTAAGTTAATTGTATTTGTTGTTAATTTATAATCTCTTTGGTTATATTACCATTTTTTTACAAATGTTAATTGAATATATTTTGTCAAATATATTTTGTCCATTTAGTTTTAGGATTCCGATCAGAGTACAGGATTCTGCAGCCATTGCTTCATTGATTTTGTTTGACCGTGAGGCCAGAAAAATGTTTGGCATGACTGCAATTCAGCTGCTTGAGAAGTCAAAAATGGAACAGGTAAATTATCTTACATCAGTTTTTTATAAGTTGTTATGTATGGTACATATTATTAATATCGATATATGATATTTGTGTTTTCAATAAAATTTAATTCATGTATTATAGGCATCTTCGGAAGAGAAAATCATGCCCTATCAGTTTAAAAGTTTGAATGATAAAAAGTATGCTTTCAAGATTCAGGTTAGTCAATTTAATATTGACAACCACACTGATGGGTATGTTGTTCATAAGCTGGTGAATGATCCAGCCATTATTGAATCTTTGGAGAGCCGAATTCCAGCTGATCAGGTTAAATCATACCAACCTTTTAATTAAAGACATCTTAGAAAGTTTATTATTTTTGTTGTTTCTAATTTATTATTATATGAATTCTAGGGTGTGGACGAGTCGGATGATGATGTTTCACTTAGCGATTTATCAACTCAAAATCCTTTTGCTCTAAAGGTATGTAATAAAAATTAATTTCATAAAATACCAAATTTGGTAAAGTTTTTTTTTTATTTTCTAATGTTGAATATATCATATAGGATGCTGTGGATTCTATTGGGGATATCTTCACACCTGATTGCACATCTAAAGATTGTTCAAAGACTTCGTCTGCAGAACTGAAGCGTAACCTTGCGGACGTTTATGAAGTTGAAGAAACCACGTCTCTATCATCAACGAAGGTTAAAAAGACTGGTGACGCAGATGTCGCAATTGAGGGTTTGGAAACCATCATGTTGGTTCCAAAGATTGAAAAGTAGTTCATGTTTGAAGTATGTGTTGCACAAACAATTTGGCTGTTTTCCGTATTTTGATTGTTTGGTTTGGTTTGGATGTTTGATTGGTTTGGACAATTTTTGTTATGGTTGGTTGTTTTGTTGGTTGGTTTTTGGACAAAGTACTGTTTGTTTTTTCAATATTGCATATGATTTATAATAATTTAAGGTTTATATTTTGGTTAAGTTATGTTTGTTTTATTGTTTTGTAAATTTGTTAAGTTTTATTATATAGACAAAAATGATTATCCAGGTATAAATTTTGTCTTTTATAAAGTATTATTGTTAAAAGTGTTATTGCTTTGGTTTTATTTTTAAATAGCAATTACACATTTCATATGAACTAATTTAAATACTGTATTAATGTTATAAACAGTAAAACTATATTTTTAAGAATCCTCAATATTTTCAAACTTATAATATGAGATTATAAATAAACCGCCGATTTTTAAATAATTGGCCAACAAATAAAATTGAAAGAATTTGTTTCCTTTTTTAAATTATATAACCGAAAATCTTCAATTTTCCATAATAAAATCAGCGAAATATTTATAGATTTACCTCCAAATTATTTTGATTTAAATCGTTTCCTTTTTAAAACTTATAACCGATTTTTTTTTTAATTTTTAAACTTTCCTTTTTTACATTACACTCCAACACTATAAGAAGCTCTCTTCTTATTTCATACTACACACACTCAATGTTTTAGTGTAAAAACAAAACACCCTATCACAACATTCATGCATTTTTTAAGTTTGAGGTTTCGTAATTTCTCATTCAAGTAAGTGTTGTCTTTCTGTATTATACTTATACATTTAAGTTATTGAAATGCCTATCTAAATTCATTTGCATGTTCTATATGATACAATATTAGGAAATGCCTAAACGTGCAAAACGTCAAACGTTACCTTCATTTCCACTTCCTACTGCTGCCCAACCTTCGAATAGTACGTATTTTATTTTTATTTCTGTTTATGAATATCATAAAAATTCGTATAATATGTAAATATATTACGTACCGTTAATTTTACTTAAATTGTTTTAGTTGGTGTTGGTAGAAGTCCTTTGTTTAACATTACAAATGGAAAGTTACCCAATTTTGTAGACATGAACTAATTTTGTTTTTATAAATTGTCTTATTTTTTATATGCATTTTATTTTTCAGTTCATCCTAATCAAGTTCAGCGTCAATACTATGCTGAACGCAGAAAATTAAGAAAACTATATTTGGATAATAAAAGACTTAAAGCAAATAATAGATCTTCGAGTTCTCAAAACGTCATTCAGTCATCCAACATTTCATTATCCGATACAAATGATTGTCGTGTCGTAACACCAATTCGATCATCCTCTTATATCAATACCATGGATAGACGTATTTTACCAACCACACCGTTAACAAGTCCGTATGAGCCGTATACATCAGGTTGGTCTTATTTAATTACATATAATAAATGTGTTTATTATTAATGTATTTCTTTTGATTAACATAACCAATTATACAAACCATATACATATTTCATACCGTCAATTTATCTTTTTTTGTTGCAGTTGAATATAGAAGAAGTCCATTATCTAATATTACAAATGGTGAGTTCTATTATTTTTTACGAATGAATACAATTGTTCATTTATAGTTTGATATTTGATTGACATGCCTCTTTTTTTTTCAGTTTCTCATAATCATGTCGAGCATCAAGAATGTGTTGAACGAAAAAAAATTAGGAAAGTATATTCGGATAACAAAAGTCGTGATGCCAAAAATAAATCTTCCACTTCAGAGAACATTATTCGCTCAACGAACGTTTCAGTATCCAATACTAATGAATGTCGTGTCGTAACACCAATTCGTTCATCTTCCACTCCACAGAACGTCATTATGTCAACCAACGTTGCACTTGAGTCTGGAGGAATTCCTTTGTCTGACATTACAAATGATAACCTCTTTACTTTTTTAGATATGTTTTAAATTTTAAATGTATTTTTTTGATTTTTTATGGATATCAATGTTTTATGTCAGTTGCTCCTAATGATGTTGATCGTCAACAATCAGCTGAACGAAGAAAATTTAGGAAGTCACATTTAGATAATAAAAGAAGTCATGTGAATAACAAATCTTCCACTTCTAAAAATGTTACTCGGCCATCCAACGTTTCAACCTCCACTTCAATTGGATGCCCGATCGAAACACCAATTCGTTCATCGTCTTATATAAATACCATCGATCGACGTTTTTGGCCAACCACACATTTAACAAGTTCGTATGAAGCATCTACTTCAGGTTGGTGGTATTTTTTAATGGAATTCAAATTTTTTTTATTATGATTTTGACTTTTTTATTTTATTTCCTTGATATCAATGTATAGGTGTCAATGACAATTTGAATATTTATAGGAGACCATTTTTTACATTCCAAGTAAATACAACTTCATCAACTCCATATTCAATAAATCGACATTTGCTGTCAAGTGAAAGATCAAATTTTAAGACGATACGTAGAGGTAAAGAAAGGTTGTCTAATAAAGGTCGCTGCGTACATCCTATTCCAATGGTTGACTTATCTTCCGAGGGTCCTATTATTCCTGAACAATTAGTTGAAGATCCATATAAAGGAGTTTCTAATAGTAAGTAGCTTATACACTCACTACTTTAAATTTAATTTGAAGAACCTAACTATATTATTTTTGTAACAATTATCACAATTTGATATTTATATTGTTGTATAATTGATTATTTGGATCATGGAGATCAAGTAGTTGTAAGTGGCGTATGTAACGCTAAGCTGTGGAAATTTGAAGCCGGCAAAGGAAGGGTTTACTTAGGAAGAACAAGTTACACGCTTTGTTGTGGTTATGGAAAAGTACATCTTCCAGATTTTAAAGAGACGTGTGAGGAATATCAAAATCTTTTCAAGAGTTTAGACGACAAGAGCAAGCATTTCTTACTGAATATTCGTCGTTTTAATTCTATGTTTGCTTTCACTTCAATGGGTTGGTAAAGTTGATTCAAAAATAAATAGAGGAAATGCTCCGTATGTATACCGAATTAGCGGCGAGAATTATCATTCGTTGGGAAGTCTTCTTCCTAAACAAGGTGCTGAACCAAAATTTGCGCAACTTTACATTTACGACACAGATAATGAAGTGTGTAATCGGAAAACCGTACTTAGGTATCCTTTAAAACCATTTCATTATTTATTTGTTTGATTTATTATTGTTTTTATGTTATATAAAAACCCTTACTGATACATGTAGCGTTTGTATTACAATTGCATTACAGTAACTCAAAGAAAGCAGTTTCCGCAACTTCTGATTTGCTTGACAATGAACTCATACAGTATCTTAAGTTGGTTTTAGATTCAAATAATCAGCTGGTGAAAACTTATAGGCGTGTACGAGATCGGTTGGTTGATAATCCTCATGTTGACCTAAAACTACGGCTTAAGGCAAATAGGTCTAAAGATGGTCGTACATACAACCTACCGACGTCGTCCGAAGTTCCTGCGCTTATAGTTGGAGACCTTGAGGAAGCTCTTGATAATCGTGATGTAGTTGCTGAGTCGAAGAAAGATGGTCTACAGCGTATAAGCGAGCTTCATCCATCGTATCTCGCTCTTCAGTATCCACTTCTTTTCCCTTTTGGTGAAGATGGTTACCGAATTGATATTCTTCATAGAGAAGGAAGGGCGTCAACGAAGAAGAAAGAGTCAAAATGTACAATGAGAGAGTATTTTGCCTACCATGTTCAAGATAGAGTCAATCATTTCTCTTTGATTCTTAATGCTCGAAGACTTTTGCAACAGTTCTTGGTTGACATTTATACCATGATAGAAAGTGAACGATTACTATTCATACGTCTACAGCAAAGGAACCTCAGATCTGAGACATATGAGAACCTTAAGAAGCTTGGACAAAATGGTAATCCAGATATGTCAAATGTTGGAACACGCGTACTACTACCGTCTTCGTTTACCGGAGGATCGCGTTATATGAGGGAGAATTATTATGACGCGATGGCCATTTGTAAATGGTTTGGTTACCCCGATTTCTTCATTACGATAACTTGTAACCCGAAATGGCCGGAGATTAAACGATTTCTAAAGGACAAGAACATTAATCCGGAGGATAGACCAGACATTCTATGTCGATTGTTCAAAATGAAGCTTGACGCAATAATAAAAGACTTGCGAGAGAAATCTTTATTCGGCAATGCATCGGCCGGTAAGCATCCATTTAATTGAATTACTTTATTATAATATTAATAAAAAATAGTATTTTAATATTAATTATCATATTGCAGTTGTGTATACGATAGAGTTTCAGAAACGAGGTCTACCTCATGCCCATATCTGTCTGTTCTTAAATGACGAAAGCAAGCTTCCATCGGTTGACCATGTTGACAATTTTATTTTTGCCGAGATACCTGACAAAAACTTAGATCCAGATCTGTATAATCTTGTCAGCAATTACATGATTTATGGTCCTTGTGGTGTTGCAAAACCAAATTGTCCGTGTATGGTAGAAGGTACTTGTTCGAAGAAATTTCCAAAGAAGTTCTCTGAGCAGACTACTCTAGATTCGAATGGATATCCGGTATATAGACGAGCAGATTCAGGATTTTTTGTTGAGAAATCTGGTATTCAGCTTGATAACAGAAGCGTTGTTCCGTATAGCAAAACCCTTTTGAGACGTTATCAGGCACACATTAACGTCGAATGGTGTAACCAGGCTGCGTCCATAAAGTATTTGTTTAAGTACATTAATAAAGGACCAGATAGGGCAGAATTTGGTTTTGTACAAAATGCCGATGAAGGTCAGCTTGAAGATAGTAAAAATGAAATCAAAGAGTATTACGATTGCAGATATCTATCGGCTTGCGAAGCTACATGGCGCATCTTTGCATTTGATGTTCATTACCGGTATCCATCTGTAATGAGGCTTCCATTTCATCTACCAGATAAACAAAACGTTGTATACGGCCCTGATGACGATCTTGATAGTGTTCTTTATAAATCATCTGTTGCTTCTACGATGTTTTTGGGGTGGATGGAAAAGAACGAAAAAGATCCGGTGGCGCGCAGTCTTACTTACGTTGAGTTCCCTACTAAATTTGTTTGGAAGCAACAGGAAAGGGTATGGGATAAGCGGATAATAGGCAAAACCATTGGTCGAATTCACTGTGTTAATCCTTCTATGGGCGAGGCTTACTTTTTAAGAATCCTTCTTAATAAGGTAAAAGGGCCTAAGTCTTTTGAAGAGATTCATACTGTTAATGGAGAAGTCTTCCCAACATTTAGAGATGCGTGCTATGCTAGAGGCCTTTTAGACGACGACAAGGAGTATATAGAAGCTATCAAAGAGGCATACTACACAGGTTCAGGATACTATCTTCGTAATCTGTTTGCTACAATGTTGGCATCTAATACATTATCTAGGCCGGAACATGTTTGGGAAAACACATGGGAGTACCTTTCGGATGGTATTTTATACAATCGTCAAAAGCTTTTGAGGATCGAAGGTACGCAAATTGCTATTTAATATTTTCATATTTATGTCTTATTATTAAGTGTTTATGAAATTTATTTATTATTTATAAGAATTTAAATAATTAAATAAGTTTTTCGTATAATTGTAATAGGTTTGTCTCTTCCAGAAGAACAAATAAGGAACCTAACGTTGCTGGAAATTGAGCGCTACTTATTACGTAACAACTCAAGTCTAAGTCGGTTTCCGACTATGCCTCAACCCGACAGTGAGTCAATATATTCAGCAGATAACCGATTAATTGCTGACGAGCTTCGGTACGATATAAGCGCTACTGCCATCGAGTTTGATAATAATTTAAGAAGCCTAACCGATGAGCAGCGTTTAGTGTTTGATGAGATAATTGCAGTAGTTAATAGTAATGCTGGCGGTGTGTTCTTCGTATATGGCTACGGAGGGACTGGCAAGACGTTTCTGTGGAAGACATTATCTGCATCTATTAGATGTAAAGGAGATATTGTACTTAATGTTGCATCAAGTGGTATCGCATCTCTTTTGTTACCTGGTGGACGTACTGCACATTCAAGGTTTCATATACCTTTGAATTTAACAGAAAGCTCGATGTGTTTTATTAAACCAGATGATGACGTTGCTGATTTGTTAAGGAAAACGAAATTGATAATTTGGGATGAAGCACCGATGAATCATAAACATGCGTTTGAAGCACTTGACCGAACAATGAAAGATATTTTCAAATGTGAGATGACCTTTGGTCGTAAAGTTATGGTGTTCGGTGGTGACTTTAGACAGATACTTCCGGTTGTACCAAATGGCAGTAGGCGAGAAATCGTTAATGCTTCAATCACTTCGTCGTATATTTGGAGTAGTTGCAAGGTCCTTACGTTAACCAAAAACATGAGGTTAACCGTAGGAGCGAACGCATCTGATATAGAAGAGATTAAAGCTTTTGCGAATTGGTTGCTCGAGTTGGGGGAGGGAAAAATTGGTGGCAGTGACGATTGTGAGGTGGTTATAGATATTCCTGAAGATTTGTTAATCAAGTGCTCTGAGGATCCTATGTCAGATCTGATCGACTTTGTATATCCTTCACTTCTCCAACTGTACAAAGATAAAGATTATTTTGCTGAAAGAGCTATACTAGCACCAACAAACGAGGTTGTTCAAGAAATTAATGAAAGATTGCTTGCTTCGTTTCCTGGCGATGAAGTTGAGTATCTGAGTTCTGATAGTATTTGTCAAACTGATCAAGCAAAAAACCAAGCACATGCGAGACTATATTCTCCCGATGTTCTGAATGGTCTTAAAATTTCTGGTCTGCCTAATCATCGATTAGTCCTTAAAGTTGGTGTACCTGTAATGTTGCTTCGTAATATTGATCAACAAAATGGTTTATGCAACGGTACGAGACTACGGATTACTAAACTTTATAAACGTGTTATAGAGGCTGAGATTATATCCGGCGGAAACATAGGGACCAGAACGTTTATTCCACGAATCAGTTTGACACCGTCTGATAAAAGAATTCCTATCAAGTTTCAACGACGACAATTCCCCTTAAATGTATGTTTTGCAATGACTATAAATAAAAGTCAAGGACAGACTCTATCAAGGGTTGGATTGTATTTGAAATATCCAGTTTTCTCACATGGTCAGCTTTATGTTGCGTTATCAAGAGTTAAAAGCAGAGCCGGTGTGAAGTTGCTTATACTAGACAAAGATGGGAATGTAATGAGTAAAACAACAAATGTAGTCTACAAAGAAGTTTTTCCGGCATTTGAATAGTTTTCTGTTTTTTATCTTCCAATGTATGTATTTGTACACAACATTCCATTTCAAAGTAAATAATATGGTTTTGATTGAAGCCCGCGTATTACGCGGGCATTAACCTAGTTTTAAATATATTTAAACCTTTACAGAGTATGTTTCTTTTTATGATTGAGTAGTTCTTATGTGATCACAACCGAGATTACGGTTTTGCTGATTTTGTTAACGATGCATCGTATTTGTATTTAGCACTTGAATGTTTAGGAATTTTGACATTTGAGTTAGTGTTTATCATTATGGTATTGTTTGGTTTTTGTTAATTATCAGGCAAATTATTGTTGAATTTCTTGATGGTGTCATCACACCCTATAGAGACCGTAGATGTTCGTTGGTGTGGTTTGATATGATCCGTGTCTAAAGCTGGTTAATCAAATAAGATCGTCCGGTTTATTTTAGTTTTATCTTTTCTCCCACCTTCAGAAGAATAAAACATAGACATTTCGCCTATCATTAAAATTTTCTGAAAGGTAACTATTTCAGTTTCATACCATATAGAAATTGATATTATATAGAATTTTTGAAAAAGACTTTCGAAAGGAAAGACTTACTATCTTTGGGATCTGATCCTACACCGCTGCTCAATACCTAAACAATTTATGATCCGTCTTTGTAACCAATCAAATATCTGTAGCAAACATCATGTTAACAAGTTGAAATCTTACTTACTTTAAATATAATTATGTTTAGGCATTTGAATGGATTTTAATCATATGCATGTGATTTGTGTTGGTTTTGGTGTATTTTTTTTGTGTTGCTTCGACAGATTTTTTATGGTATGTCATCTGAGCGTGCCTAGTACACCCTAGTTAGGATCAGATGGTTAGTGTATAAGTACATGAAGCGTGCTCTAGGTCAATGATAGGATCAAGATAACTAGATAAGTTATGTCTATGCAACCGATGAAACATTGTTATCACCTATTAGTCTTGCAACTAAGTAAACCAAAGACGAAACTAAAGCGATTGGTTGTTTCTCATCTTCATACCCACTCTCTTGTGTTTTTGTATGTTTCTTGTTCTTGCTTCGTAATTTCATCGCGATTTACTTAGCAGGGCAAATCAACGTTCAACCAATCTTTAAGGTTAATTTCTTTATTCATATATTTTTTAATAATCAACAAGATGTGTATCGCTAACGATATGTTATTCGTGGGTACGATACTTTACTTAACTTGGATAGCTACCTTAATAGATTTTTGCATCACTTGACGGCGCCCATCAATTAAGCAACTTATAAAACAACCAATTGCTATTTATTTCAAGCTAAATATCGATATACTAATGTTTAGCATGATCTTTTTTTTTTTTGAACGGTGACTTTCTTGTGTTAGGCCACCACACTCCCCAAATTGTAAAGCCCCCGTTGCCCCACTCCGGCCAGACTATATTGTCTTAACCGGGGTCACGCTAGCTTCGGAGTTTGGCTTGGGCATTCCCTCGGAAAACCATACCGCCGACTACCACTTGACAGACGTTTAGCTTGAAGATCTATGTTAATCATATTGATGATATTAGAGCACTAGGTTGGGCAGTCACATTTCCAGCACTTGTGTTAGTGTGATATGTGGTAGCCCACTTATTTGCAACTCAAACAGAGTTTGGCACCTACATTTTAACTAGTGATGCATATTACAATATTTTCACAGCTCTACTTTCTCCATAAAGATTGGTATAGCCTAGACTAGAACATGTTAGTTTAGTATTTTCTCCTTATATGATCCAAAACAGCCCCATAACATTAAAAAAAAAAAAGAACATCAAGAGTTTCAAGTCAACCGGACAACAAATCTTCAAACATATAAAACATCAACTTGGAATGTTTAAAACTACAAGGTTCATAACATGCAAACTAAACCATCTCCTAACACAAAAGACTATTACACATCATCAGTTAGTTACCTTTATCGGGAGATTTCAAGTAAAGCGTCTCGCCACCATCTCCACTACTCGACCCACCAGAAACCCCTATGTCTTGCTTGCGCCCAAAGTCCGGGAACCCTCCACCTAGGTGTGTCCCACTAGCAACCGCGTTGCTGTTATCATTTTGTAGCATACTGGTTCCAACCCCGGAATTCATGCCTAGCAGCTGGCTATGCATCGCTTGCTGCTGTTGTAGTAACGAGTACTGCTGTTGGCCGTACATCATAGATGAACGCGCAGCCATTAGCGCTTGTGGAGACATCTGTTGTGCTTGTTGTTGTTGCATGTAGTGACCTCCTGGTTGATGCATCATCCCACCTTGAGGATACTGAATTGTAAGAGTACAAGTGTTATAAATGATTGGTGTATAGAGTTTGATTTGAAAAGGCTAAGATATATTTACCTGAGAGTGAAGAGTAGGTACTTGAGGTTGAGAATCAGCAATGGCAGCAAGGTACATAAGGTTCCTCTGAAGCTTGGCTTGATGTCTGCCATTATCAAACCATTTCAAGACACAATTTTGGGGACCATGTGTTTGTTTGATGAGAGACTATAACAAGAGGTGTTTGTTTGAAGATGTGATAACTGATGACCATAGTTTGAAATGTTTTGGTAAATTCTAATCACAATATTTTCTCAACCAATTTTTTAAAACATTTTAAACTCTTAAATAATATGTAAATCAAAAATGTTGACAAGATAATCACTTTCAAGACGCAACAACGCGGTGTATGCAACATATTTTCAAAAAAAAAAATTATTAAAGAGAATATACTAGTTAGGGTTTATTGTTATATCATTATCAGAATATGATTTGATTATATTTACTTTGTAATTATGGTTATTGTACTCTATCAATAGTTGATTAGTAATACACCGGGTTTTCACTAGGGGTGCAAACGAGCCGAGCCCGAGCTCGGCCAGGCTCGAGCTCGATTAACTTATGAGAGCTCGGGCTCGAGCTCGGCTCGTTTGTATTTTATTGAGCTCGAGCTCGGCTCGGGCTCGGCTCGTTTATTATCTATTAATTAGTATATTAAATAAAAATAATATAAATAATAGACTTTTTAGGCTTGCGAGCTCGATAAGTAAAGCTCGGGCTCGTTTACTAAATAAGCTTATTTTTAGGTTCGATGTCGGCTTGTAAACAAGTTTAAATAAGCTCGGCTCGACTCGGCTCGTTTACACTAAGGCTCGATAAGGCTCGACGAGCCTAACGAGCTTCACATGTGAGGCTCGAGCTCGAGCTCGATAAACAAACGAGCTTTGTTTTGAGGCTCAAGCTCGGCTCGGGCTCGATAAGGCTCGGCTCGTTTCGAGCTTTTTCTCGAGCCAATCTCGAGTAGCTCGCGAGCCGCTCGGCTCGTTTGCACCCCTAGTTTTCACTATAGAAAAATTACACATAGTCATGTTAACCAAACACTTTTCCAAAATAGTCATGGGAATTTAGCCTTCACCAAAAAAGTCAACACTCATTTCGGTCAATCAAAAGCAGACACGTCAGCTCCGTTGGCTGAGACAGCTAGGATTTAGCTTACACTTTTGGTTGCAGGCTAAAGCTTAGCTCGTGGTTTTCGCCGCTTAATCCGAACTGATAAAATTCAATGTACTATTTAAAAAAAAAATGTCAACTAGACCTTTGGTAATTTTCGCTTTCATTATTCTATAAAAACTTGGGTTGAATTGGTAAAAAAACTAAAAGGAACTCAAGAGGGTAGAAATGGAAATACTCACTCAGCACATTCTGCCATTTTGCCTGAGTTTTGGCTCTCAACGATCTTCAAGATCAGAGACTTGTTTTCATCCAAGTACTGCACTTGTAAACGAAGGAAACTATAAAGCCTTTAACCAAAATCCAAATATTGTTATTAAAACTACTAAAGAAACTATAAAGCCTTTAACCAAAATCCAAATATTATTATTAAAACTACTAAAACAATGATCATATATAGTGTAATGTGCAAAAAAAAAAAAATAAGAAAGTTATTACTCGGTGAAAAAAAAAAAAAAAAGAATTAATGGGGCAAAACAAATACACAAGCACAAATATTGATGCAAATAAAGAATCTTCGGTAAAACCGTATTAAATTCCCCAGCACATGCAGATTGAATTCCCAAAGATATTACAAGATATGTAACTTTTACATTAAAAATAAAAATAAGTTATATATACTTCATCATACAATCACGAAATAGACCATTCATTAAAAGTTGGACAGTTTTAATCATTAAAAACGACCCTTCATCCAATAATATAAATAAAAAAGGAAGAAATCTAGCAACCTGCATCTCAATGATTGCTAGCAGGTCTGTTGTATTTCGACCTCTTCAAAGATTTTTTTTTTTTTAAACAAAGCACTAAAATATTAAAGAATTTTGTTTTTTTCACCAAAAACCCTAAATAAAAACTAAAAAAAAAAACCATGTAAACAAGATCGTCCTTGAAAAATATCACAAACCCACTTTTTGGTATATTTGTGATCAATTGTTTATCTGGTTATTTATATATAAAAATTAATTAAAATTAAAATAAACAGTTTTGGAACTGCTTATTTTCAAGATAATATACTGTTTTTTGGTCATGTCACATTACCTTTGGGTTGAGTTCAAAATCTTGTTTTTTGTGCCGGTTAACCAAGAAATACAAAAGTATGCTAAATAATCTATAGAAGATGAAGAAAACATAAAAAAAAATACCTAACATTCTTACAAGAGTTATTATTTTCATTAATAAATAGATCATGCAAGTTCTTACAAGAGTTGTTATTTTAATTAATAAATAGATCATGCAAGTTCTTACAAGAGTTATTATTTTCATTAATAAGTAGATCATGCAAGATCAAGAGTGAAGACTTTAGCCATGTATAGTACAAGTGTACAACACAAAATTGTACATACAATAATGAGAAACAAATATATGAAACGTGTTTGTTGCAGATGAAGAAACAAGCAGGCAAAAGCCAAAACAAATCATCATAAAAAAAGATCAACAAAGCTGAACAAATCCACCAAACAACAAACAGGACACAGACACAATCACAAACACAGTAGATATGATCAGTAATCTATGCAACAAAAAGTCAAAGGCAAAAACTTATCAAAACTGAAAACATCTCAGGGAAGAAGCAATCTAAAGTCTAAAACCTGTTGGATATGATCAGTAGTGATATTGTTGGTGGGATAGTAGGCTGCCATCATGGGCTGCATCTGCATCAGGTGCTGCTGCTGCTGCATTATATATATATCAATCTTCCACTCTCCGATCACTATATATATATATATATATATATGTGGATGTGTGTCTTTCTCTCTCTAGAATAGATAGATTAGGGCTCCACAAAGAACAACCCTTGTTTCCTTTGTGGGTTGTGAGTTTTTGTGGCTTAAAAGTTGGAACTAAAAACAGGTCTGGCTGCAGTAGTTTGGTTGCAAGACGGAACGGGGGGGCTTTTGAATTGATACATACACAACACAATGGCAGAAGTATTGATACGATGGATGGATGGATGGATAGAGGAAGGTTAAAAGTGAAGAAAACAAAAAGGGTAACAGGCTTTTCTTAGCTCAGTGTACTACAATATTTGGCTATATATGCAGCTGGTGCAGGTGGTAGGATGAGAGGGTGGTGACACAGGTTGAAATTAGGGTTGTTTCTCTCACTTTTGATTCTTTCAAGTTGATTTGACCATGAAAATTGCAACTCATGAGTCATTATTATTTAACAGGTTTTAAACACGTTACTGTTTTTCCAAGCCGCATTGAAAAGAGTGTAGGTTTAGTCATCTCAGCTGTTCAGCCGGCTTGCACAAAAGTATAGGCTACTTAGCTCAGACCGTGGGGTATGGTGGGGCGAGGGTTTGGGACATGGGTTGACACGTAAAACTTTGAGAACTCAAATCTTAAAACCCATTTTGTATGGGGTATGGTGGGCGTGGCTTGGCTGGCACATCAGGATTTTTTTTAATATATATATATATATATATATATATATATTTATAACCATTAAAAACTACATAAACATATAAAATAATTATCAAAATAAAAAACTATCATTCTTCGTCATCTTCGTCGGTTTCGAACCCAGAAATCGTTGAAACATGAACCACCAAATCAGATCAAAGGTTGTGATGTATATCCCTTGACTTGATCAAAATTTCATTTGCCGCTTTATCTTCGTCTGTTACGTTACCTGGTTGGGGGTCATCGTCATCATAGTAGGTAACGACCGCTCTACCTTCATTCTCCAAAATCATGTTGTGAAGAATGATACATGCGTACATCATGTTTCCAATCTGATCCTTGTCCCATAGTCGACAAGGCATTGCCAATATTCGCCACCTTTTCTTCAAAACACCAAATGCTCGCTCGACGTCTTTACGTGCAGCCATTTGGACCCTGTTAAACTTTAATCTCTTTGGATCTATGGTACCGTGTTTTGTGAACGATTTTACGAAAACCCCCCACTCTGAGTAAATCCCATCAACTAGGTAGTACCCATACACGTACTTAACCCCGTTTACAAAGAAAGTTCCTTTGGGTCCTATACCATCTACTCGATCATTGAAAAGGGGAGAATGGTTTATGATGGTAATATCATTATGTGAACCTGGCATACCGAAGAACGCATGCAATATCCAAAGATCTTGGGACGCAACCGCTTCAAGCATGATGGCTGGCATCCCGTGAAATCCACTCGTGTGAGCGCCTTGCCATGCGGTAGGACAAAGTTCCCAATGCCATTTCATACAATCTAAACTACTTAGCATCCCGGGTAGCCCATGATAATCTGCATGATGTTCCAATATTTGTTGCATGTCACTAAACGAGGGCTTTCTAAAATATCTTTTCCTACTCATACGAAAACGACGCCTAAACATTTTTTCATCATACTTAGGTTCCGCTGAGAAGTAATCGCTGTTTTGGTCAAAAATCAAGCAATGATAATGCAACCAAACTTTCTGTTGTGAGGTATGATGCTTGAATTGATGAACAACAATAAGGATCACTATGAAATGTAATGAACAAGTGACACGAAGATTTATACGAGGAAAAAGCCCTTGATCAATGAATGATCTCCGACATAAAAAACCTCGGGTGATGGAAACTACCGATCACCAACTCAAATTAAACAAGAAATGTAATACAACTTCGGATGATAGCGAGCTAAGTACAAGGATCACTATAGTGTATTGTGTACAAAAGTGTGTAATCGCCAAGTGAGTTAACGAGAGCTGGCGAGAGCAGTTGTAAGAGTGTGTGTGTAGCCAAAAATAGCCAAGTGTTTTCTAATTAGCTCGCTACCCCTTTAAAAATGGAAAATATATACACTAACTAACATTCCGCAAATGGTGCAAGTCTCCCACGACTCCATAACGTCCACTTTTGGCCAAGCACGTGAGGAATAAACGTAGAATATGCTCCAGGAATATCGCCAAGACCAAGTCCAAGTTGATACTCCTGCAAAACAATTTCGAATTTAAAGAAGACAACCGTTAGTACAAGGATCCTTATGATGATCCATGATCTTGATCCTGCAACACTTCTAAGGATCACTTCTTCAAACAGAATTGAGGATCACTAAACCCAACAGTAAATGAGGATCACTGATCAATTAGAAATCCACCCCTAACAATTGCCCCCAAAATATAAGGAGTAATTATGTAAATAAACGAGTTGTATTTTGTTCTTATCCGCAATCAACCAACGGATAACTAGCCGTTGTAATCGGACTAGCCGTTACGAACATGACGTCACTGAGGTGACTATCCTGCAAAATCATCATTATAAATAGGAGTTAGAGATAGGGATCAATCTGCATTTAAATTCAAGAGAAACTCCCTTTAAATTCATATCAGAAGATCAAACATGTATCTCTCTTTCTCTTCTTCCTTTACGTTTTCTTTCTCTGCTCCTTCTCTCTTCACCTTCTTCATAATCAAGATGATGTTAAGATCCTCTCCTGCTAAGGATCACAAGAAGGACAGTCCTCTTAAGAGCCAGGGGATCATCAAAGATTTGGCGAATGAAAGGTGTTGTTTCACCGATCCACAAATAGATAGAATCCGCCATTGTTTTCCAGCAAACACCGATTTCAAGCCATTTGACCCCACCGTTCTAAGTGATTATGTTTTTGAAACTTGGGTAGCTTTCCCGGTCACTCCTTTCACAATAGGATACTCTTATCCTTTCCCTGAATTCACCCAGTCTTTCTTTTCCCTCACCGGCATCTCCTACATTCAAGCTATGCCAATGATTTGGAGGGTCTTGTATACCCTTGAAAGGATCATTGAGCAAGAAGGAATTGCCCTAGGAATGTCGGAGTTGGCAGAGATGTATGATCTCACAACATTTGGATCCCATCGATACTTATTCAAGCGTAAACCCGGTGAAGAACACCCCATCTTCAAAGCCACTAAGAATGATACTAACTGGAAACGGAGATTCTTCTTTGTCAGAAGGGATTCTCTTCCTGATGGAAAGGATCTGCCAAGGAAATGGAACACCCATGGTAGGATAGAGGATCCTTAGAAGGATCACTGAGTAAGCTTGTTTCTGATGAGGATTACTAACATGCTTTTATTTCTTTTGTACAGTTATCACTGTTTCACATATTATACCCTCACCTGCCACCAAGGAGAGACTTGCTGCTTTCAGAAAGCTTGATCCTGCAACAAGGTCATTCAAAGCAAATACCCAGGATTCTCAAGAGGTATCCTCAGGTTCTGTCACGATGTCAAGTAAGTATCCTGTTCTTTTTATAATTAAATGTTTAAATAAATAGTTAGATAGAAATAGGATAAGGATACTTATCTGTTCCGGATGTGTAGGCGCTGGGAAATCTTCAAAGTCTGCCTCCAAGTTCAGTGTAACTGATCTTGACACTGTCAGATCCTCAAAGAAAAAGTCTGCTGCTAGCCCTTCCATTGTAATCCCCAAGGCTACCACTTCAAAGGGAAGAGGTGGAAAGAAAAGAAAAACCTCTGAAGCTGACAACCTTCAAGGCTTGCCTCTGATCCGCCATCAATTCCTCGAGTACTTTAATGATGTAAGGATCACTGACTCAGCTTAGTTATCCTATCCACTTGAGGATCACCCGAATCTAATTTTTACATTGTCTTCTTTGTAGAAATTTGCTGAGATCGAGGACTATGTTGGGAATGTTGAGGAGCTTGAGGAGAAACACTCTGACCTCCAAAAAGTAGCAATGCTCAAAGACCTCAAGATCGCTTCCCTTGAAAAGGATCTCAACGATGCCAGAGCTCAAACAGCTGCCATTATGATCAATTTTGATTATGAGAAGCACGAGATCACAGAGGATGCCAAGGTCTCCGCTGCCATTGCCATGTACAAAACCAAGCTACAGATGGCTCAAGAAGCTCAGGATCCTGCCTTTGATAGGAGCAGTTGAGACATGGAAGGCTGGAAGGCCAGGCTGGCTGAGTTGGAGGATGAGGATGAGACTGACGAGGTCTTGGCAATCGAGGCTAGTGGTAGTGGCAAGGATCAGGCGAAGGATACTGGAGCTGGAGGGGATGATGATGCAGCGAAGGTGTAAGCTGCATGAATAGGCGATGAAGGACATTTCTAGCCGGAGCCCATTTTTTAAGTTTGGTTATTTGGTTATGGTGTTTTTTGTTGAACAATTATGGGTTGTACTTAAGACAATAGTAATTAGGGCTAAGGATCATGGATCCTTTGAACGATAGGTAGGATTACAAATGGTGGAGGGATCCTCTGTTTGGGGGATGAAGCCATTGTGATCCTGCCGTCTTTTGATTCCTGCACTACCAAGACCCTTAGACAATGGACACCCTTTACCTACCCCAGCGGACGGGCCACGTATTGCTGGTAGATGCTCGGGGTAGGTAATTTTGACAACCTTAAGGGGTTTAATCTTTTGTGAATAAAATAACTTTAACTTTTTGGCTTATCCTGTGTTGATACCCTTGTTGCTATTTTACTTTCCAACTGTTGTGATGTTTATTTTGTTTAAACTTATCAGGTAGAGAAAAAATTTAAGAAATATCCCCAAAAAGTTTAGGATATGATCAAGGATCACATATTCCATAGCCGATTAGTTTTGAAAAGTTATATAGTTTAAGGATCACAAGTTCAGTTGTCAAAAGATAAGGGTTACTCAAATAAATAATGAATAGAATCAAAATAATTAAGGATCATACCTGAGAATCCAAGTTAGGATCCTAACCTTTAACAGTTGTAAACAGGATAATCCAAAAGACAAACCTTAGTAAAAGGTAAGGATCAAGGATCCTTGGTCATTTATCTCCAAAAACCTGAAATAAGGTACAACTTGGGACTAAGCCAACATAGGATAAGAGTTAGTAACTGGGGACAAGCCCAACAATTCTGGGGACAAGCCCAAAGGATAACTGGGGACAAGCCCAAAGGATCGTATGTAAACTGGAGTATGGCCCTCACTGGCGACTATCCAAACTTAGTGACATGAAAATGCCAAAACCTTAGCTAACGTGAAAACGTTAGAAACCTTAGGAACGGATGTATGGTACGTCTACCATTATACGTAGGATCCTGAATATAGCCAGTACAATGAAATTGTCAGCCCCTAAAGCGAGTACTGGTCCCATTGCCATGAACTATACCAGGATCATCGTGCGCTACTGGCGAAACTGGGGACAGGCCCAAACTGAGGTCAAGCCCAAATAACTGGGGTCAAGCCCAAATAACTGGGGTCAAGCCCAAATAACTGGATACTTCTGTGGACACTCGATCCTTTGTTAAGGATACCTGAACCTTCAAAACTCAGAATCAAGTGAAAGGAGGATAAAGGATGCAGGATCCTTATCCTTATATAAGAGAATAAAAGAATGAAATAGTTTGAGATTAGAATGTTACCAGAAAGAGGATCATCTGTCTGTAAGGATCCTTCAAGGATACTTTGTCAAGTGAGGATCATGGATCCTTATCACATGAAATATTTCTTCAAATGGACAACATTCCAAGCTCTTGGTAGCAAATCACCTTCCATTGTTAGCAATCGATATGCCCCCTTTCCTGCCTCAGCTTCAATCAAATAGGGGCCTTCCCATTTTGGTGCCAATTTTCCATCAGCAGGATTGGTAGTATTCTGAAATGCTTTCCTTAATACCATATCACCAACTTGGAATTTCTTGATCCTGACATTTTTGTTGTAGGCTCCAGCCATTCTTTGTTGATAACTGGCCATCCTTATCCTTGCCAAGTCCCTGATTTCTTCTATAGTATCCAGGTCTTGAACCAAGTTTTCAGCATTTTCTTCAGGATCACGAATGCTTGTTCTTGCAGTTGGAACCACCATCTCTGTAGGGATCACTGATTCTGCCCCAAATACCAAAGAAAATGGAGTTTGGCCTGTAGCATTTTTGGGAGTTGTCCTATCAGCCCAAAGCATATAAGGTAGTTCTTCTGCCCATTTTCCTTTCTTGGATCCAAGCTACTTATTCAAATTATTGATGATGATCTTGTTGGATGATTCTGCCTGACCATTAGCTTGTGGGTGGACTGGTGTTGATGTTATCATCTTAATCCCCCAACCGTCACAAAAGTTAGTGGTTCTATTCCCAATGAATTGGGATCCATTATCACAAATAATCTCAGAAAGGATACCAAATCTAGTAATAATGTTTCTTTTAATAAAGTTTATAACTTCCTTTTCTCTGACTTGAGCAAAGGCTTCAGCCTCTATCCACTTAGAGAAGTAATCAGTCATAGCAAGCATGAACACTTTTCCACCAGGTGCCTTAGGAAGCTTTCCAACTATATCCATTCCCCATCTCATGAATGGCCAGGAAGAGGATATAGGATGCAAGAGCTCTACTGGTTAGTGAAGGATATTACTATGCCTCTGGCAAGGATCACACTTCTTGGCATACTCCACAGCATCCTTCTTCATAGTGGGCCAGTAGTATCCTGTCCTCAGGATCCTTGAGAATAATGCCCTGCCCCCAGTGTGGTTTCCACAATCTCCTTCATGGAAATCCTTTAGGACTTCTTGGATTTCAGGATCCTCAATGCATCTTAGATATGGTCCTGCAAGAGATCGTTTATACAACATATTATTTAATATTGTAAATTGAGATACCTTAATTTTAAAGCCCTTGGGTTTTCTCCTGTAGGAATCTCTCCGTGTTGAATATATCTCATGATTGGAAGGATCCATGATCCTGAATGAGATTGAGTATCATCACTAGGGATGATTGCAGAATCCTCTCCTATTTCCATAGCTACATGATCCTCGATAGTCGGGGTCAGGATATGGGTAATAGGGATCTTGATATCCTCCGGGATCTTCAAGGATGATCCTAAATTGGCCAATGCATCTGCCTCTGCATTCTCTTCCCTTGGTACCTGTGTCAAACTAAAGGATACAAAAGAGAGTGCCAATTCTTTGACTATCTCCAAATATTTGATTAGTTTTTCACCTTTAACAGCATAGGATCAATTAAAGTGATTAGTGATCAGTAAAGAATCTACATGTACCTCAAGAAACCTGATCCTCATATGCTTTGCAATTTGCAAACCAGCTATCAAGGCTTCATACTCAGCCTCATTGTTGGTAGTTTGAAATTCACAAGCTATGGAGTGGGGTATTATGTCCCCCTGTGGCGATTTTAGTAGTATTCCAAGCCCTGTTCCGTTTACATTGGAGGATCCATCAGTGAGCAGTACCCAAGGATCCTTGGTTTCTTCAAGCTGTTGGACTTCTAATTCAGCCTCCTTTTGCAAATCACTACTAAAATCTGCCACAAAGTCAGCTAAGGCTTGGGATTTGATGGCGGTCCTTGGTTCATATCTTATATCATATGCACTTAACTTCACTGCCTACTTAGCCATCCTTCCTGACATTTCAGGTTTCCTGAGAACATTCTTAATTGGAAAATTAGTCT
Organism: Helianthus tuberosus; assembly: GCA_030545235.1. Lineage (NCBI taxonomy): Eukaryota > Viridiplantae > Streptophyta > Magnoliopsida > Asterales > Asteraceae > Helianthus > Helianthus tuberosus. Next base: position 22,673,810 of record CM060371.1, read on the forward strand.
TAACAATAATGGCATGAGTTTCAAAATAATGTCTCAATTTAGTTGATGCCATAATTAATGCAAGGATAAGTTTTTCTAAATGTGAATACCTGGATTCAGCATCAAGTAAGCTCTTACTTACATAATAAATAGGGTGTTGTGTACCTTGGTGATCCTTAACAAGGACCGCACTTACTGCTTTTGAGGATACTGCTAGGTACAAGGATAATACATCCCCTTTTTCTGGTTTCATCAAGGCTGGGGCTGAGGATAGGTAATCTTTAAAAGCTTTGAGGGCACCTTCATGCTTCTCAGTCCATTCAAATTTCTTGTTCTTCCTCAGGATATCATAGAATTCCTTACACTTTTCTGAGGATTTGGATATGAATCTATTCAAGGCCGCGATCCTGCCTGTCAATCTTTGCACATCCTTAGCATTGGCAGGAGATTTGATATTCACAATAGCCTTAATTTGTTCTGGACTTGCTTTGATGCCCCTCTTTGTCACCATATAGCCTAAGAATTTACCTGCCTTCACACCAAAATGACACTTGGAAGGATTAAGTTTCATATTATATTTATCAAGGATATTGAATGCTTCCTCCAAGTCTTTAAGGTGATCCTCAGCCTTCTTGGACTTAACCACCATGTCATCAATATAGACTTCCATAGTGTGTCCAATTTGTTCCTTGAACATCATATTGACTAGCCTTTGATAAGTAGCACCTGCATTCCTTAATCCAAATGGCATAGCAATATAACAATATATACCAGTTGGGGTCATAAAGGCTGTATCCTCTTGATCAGATGGTTCCATCTGAATTTTTTGAAATCCAGATGAAGCATCCATAAAAGTCAACAACTCATGACCCGCGGTAGCATCCCCCATGGAGTCAATGTGGGGTAATGGGAAAGGATCCTTGGGACATGCCTTGTTTAAATCTGTAAAATCGACACATACCCTCCACTTTCCATTTTTCTTTTGAACAACAACCACATTGGCTAACCATCTTGGATACTTAACCTCTCTTATCATACATGCCCGAAGTAGCTTATCTACCTCTTCCTGGATAATAGCATTCCTTTCAGGTGCAAACTTCCTCCTCTTTTGATGTATAGGCTTGAATGACCTGTCAATGCCAAGTTTGTGAGTGATTATATCCTTAGATATACCTGTCATATCTTCATGTTTCCAGGCAAAAGTGGATTTCCTTCTTTTGAGGAAGGATACTAGCTTCTGTTCAATATCGCTAAGGATCCCTGATCCTATGAAGATCTTGGATTCAGGATCATCAGGATCCATGAGGATTTCTTTCAAATCCTGTTCTCTTGCCTCCAAGACATCTCTTGAAGGATACTTTAATTGCTATTGCTCCCTTGGTCTTGAGCCTGGCTTCATTGATGAGGTATAGCAATTTTTAGCCTCCTGTTGATCACTCTCAATTTTCACCACTCCCCAAGGACTTGGAAGCTTTACACATTGATGATAGGTGGATGGGACTGCCTTCATGTCATGTATCCATGGCCTGCCAAGGATAACATTACAACATGATAAGCAATCTATAACACAAAACTTTTGATAAGAATGCAATCCTTCAATATAGATTGGGAGTTTGATGACCCCCAATGTATTCTTAGTTTCTCCACTGAATCCCACAAGTACTGAGGATCTTGGGATAATGTCAGACTCTGGGATATTCATCTTCTTGAGAATATCAAGCTGAATGATGTTCACAGAGCTTCCTCCATCTATAAGGATCCTGCGAACAAAGTGGTTAGAAATAAATAATGTAATTACAAGACCATCATGATGAGGATCCTGGACGTCAACACGATCATCCTCATCAAAGGTTATGACTTTATCCTGAGTGACAACGGAGGTCCGGATGGGTCTGTCTCCATTATCCATCTTGGTTTCCTTAACATGTCTTTTTGCTGCTGAAAAGGAGGTACCACAGATATCTGAACCACCGGATATAAAATTTATGACTTGTGCGTCTGCTGGAGGAGTAGGAGCCTTTTCTGGGATCCTTTCTGGATCCTTGATTTCTTCCGTCCCAAGAGTTCCTTCAAATGCCCCTTGCTCAACAAGTAACCAATTTCCTTTCTTAGTGCAATACACTCTTCAGTGAGATGCCCAAAATCCTCATGGTATGCACACCATTTGAACTTATCCTTTGTAGCAGCTGGTTTATCACTTTTCCTTGGCCACCTAGCTTTCTCACCTAGATTCTGCATTGCAAGGATTAGTTCGTTGTTATCAACAGAAAAACAATATTCGGAAATATGAGGATAATCCTCATCATCCTCTTCTTGTTCCACTGAATGCACGTTCTGATTGTCAGACTTATTGTAGAACTTGGATTTGTTGTTCCTGAAGTAGGATCCTTGTTTCTCCTGTTTTGAGGATCCTGCTAATCTATCCTGGATCCTTTTGTCATCCTCTAGGCGGATGAACCTAAGGGCCCTGGTTCTTACTTCATCAAGATTCCTGCAAGGTGTCATGACAAGATCATCATAGAATAATGAATCCCTAAGTAATCCCATTTTAAAGGCTTCTACAGCCGTAGCAATATCCAAATTAGGAATATCTAAGGATTCTTTACTAAACTTAGTGATATAATCTCTAAGTGATTCATTTTGACCTTGTGTTACCCTATATAGATCGCTAGTTAATCGTTCAAACTTTCTACTACAAGAGAATTGACTATTAAACAAATTAACTAGGTTAGCAAATGAAGTAATAGAGTAAGGGGGATGACTTAGCAGCCATTTAAGAGCAGATCCTGTGAGTGTGGATCCAAATCCTTTGCATAGGCATGCTTCTTTTAACCTTTCAGGAATTGGATTGATCTCCATCCTCTCCCTGTATTGAGCTACATGCTCCTCTGGATCCGTCGAACCATCATACAGCTTCATAGATGGTATCTGGAATCTTTTAGGGATCTCAGCATCACACAAGGGTGGTGCAAAACGAGATATCCTATGGCTACCATCTGCAATTTCAGGAATGGGTTTAACCACTCCCGGTACACTGGATATCATATCCTTAAGCTTCTGTAGCTCTCTAGCCATAGCCTGATTAATACCTGTATCCTGCATTAAGCCATGGTTAGTGTTATACGAATTATTAAAAATGTTACCTCCCACAGGATTCGTGTTTAGAATTGCGGATGTGAATCCATATTGACGAGACTCTGTCGTGATTGAAGGACCAGAGGGAGCAATGGTCTACATTGGTATGAAGTCTCCTTGATGAACGTCCGAGCTCTGAGGCTGCATACTTCTCAAGGATCCTTGATCCTGAACGACATTGGATCCTTGAGGTTGAGATGATCCTTGAACCTGAAAGGATCCTGGAACCAAAGAGGATCCTGGGACAAGGGAGGATCCTTGGACCGGGAAGGATCCTTGGATCTGGGAGGATCCTTGGACCTGGGAGGATCCTTGGACCTGGGAGGATCCTTGGACCTGGGAGGATCCTTGAACTGCATGCATTCCCAAATATCCTCCTGACGTGAAGTATCCCTGATGCTGAGAAGAGTATCCTTGAGGCTGGAAATGAGAACCAAACGCCTGACTCATAATTGCTGTTCCATAACGCCTTCCTGGTAATTCACCCAAGTGTTGCACGTCCGGAACCGCTGAGTGTTGGGAAGTTATGACTGGAGTGTCAAAGTTCAGCGATCTTGGCATCAGAGGGGAGTGATCCTCCACTGATTTCTTCTGTTTCTTGATCTCATCGATCTCCCGGAGGATCCTTTCGTTGGTTTTGTCCTGCTCTTGTGCATGATTCCTCATCTGCAAAATCAGAGTGTAAAGATCATTAGTAGCAGGGTTAGTTGAAACAGAAGAAGTTGGTGGTTTTTGGAAAATGGGGGTTGGTTTCTTCGCAGCATTCTCAGCATTCTTCTGGGATCCAGAAGGTGGTGGAGGCAAAGGAGGAACGCCTTGTGAAGAACTGAACGACGGCATCAAGTTTGAAGTGTTCTTTGCTGAAGAAGCCATCTGCCTGGTTATTATGAACCGAAATGATCACGAATATACGAATCTTCTTAGGAATGAAGCACCAATTGCCCCACGGTGGGCGCCAAACTATTTTGGTCAAAAATCAAGCAATGATAATGCAACCAAACTTTCTGTTGTGAGGTATGATGCTTGAATTGATGAACAACAATAAGGATCACTATGAAATGTATTGAACAAGTGACACGAAGATTTATACGAGGAAAAAGCCCTTGATCAATGAATGATCTCCGGCATAAAAAACCTCGGGTGATGGAAACTACCGATCACCAACTCAAATTTAACAAGAAATGTAATACAACTTCGGATGATAGCGAGCTAAGTACAAGGATCACTATAGTGTATTGTGTACAAAAGTGTGTAATCACCAAGTGAGTTAACGAGAGCTGGTGAGAGCAGTTGTAAGGGTGTGTGTGTAGCCAAAAATAGCCAAGTGTTTTCTAATTAGCTCGCTACCCCTTTAAAAATGGAAAATATCTACACTAACTAACATTCCGCAAATGGTGCAAGTCTTCCACGACTCCATAACGTCCACTTTTGGCCAAGCACGTGCGGAATAAACGTAGAATATGCTCCAGGATTATCGCCAAGACCAAGTCCAAGTTGATACTCCTGCAAAATAATTTCGAATTCAAAGAAGACAACCGTTAGTACAAGGATCCTTATGATGATCCATGATCCTGATCCTGCAACACTTCTAAGGATCACTTCTTCAGACAGAATTGAGGATCACTAAACCCAACAGTAAATGAGGATCACTGATCAATTAGAAATCCACCCCTAACAATCGCTCACCAACAAATTGTTAGCGGTGTGCCTTTCACGAGCGATGTACCTTCTCCTCCGTTTAGGTTGTGGAGTCTCTTCCTCATTATCTTCGTCTTCCACGATAGCTTTCACCACCGCCGCGATCGTTTGTAGAAATATTTCCGCACCATTGTCAGATGATGATGACGATACACTTGAACTTGAAGAACTCATGGCAAGATTGTGTTTTATATGTTTGATATTGTGTGAGAAAAATGTTAAATATGGTAAGGTATTTATAAAGGAAAAAAAAATTAAAAGTGCCCCCAACGGCTAGTTTGAATTGGCCATTGAGAGTCCGCCATGTCACCTTGCTAGACCCGCCCCACGCCCGGCTTCAAACCCAAGCCCCAAGGGCCACGCCCCATACCCCATAGTCTTATTTAGCGTTCAACCGTTCCAGCCACTTCACAAAAAGTTTAAGCTAAATCCTAGCCGTTTTAGCTGTCTCGCTAAAAGTGTACTTTAAATTCTAACCGTCTCAGCCGGCGAAACTGATGTGTCAACTTCTCATTGATGAAAATGAGACTAACTACTTTAGAGCACTTACATTAAAGCCTTTTTGCCAATGACATCCATCCCAGGTGGTAGGAGGGGTTGAGTTCTTATGTGAAGACTCAAGTTCGATTCTCATTTGATGCAAAAAAAAAATATAATTGAGGTCTGGTGAGCAATGATAGGAGACCCAGGGAAACCTGAGTTCGATCCTTGAGCCAAACGAGTTTTACCGGTAATTTCACCGTTGTGACTACAGGCGGGTGGGTTACCAGGTTTTCCCCAGAAGTGGTGGTGAACGACTCGGGTTACTCTCGGAGTACTCCGTATGTCCAGTCCGAGAATACTCGGGACTGATTTATTAGCCGTTCAAAAAAAACATTAAAGCCTTTATATGTGTACATTCTATATTAAATTATTAATACAGAGGAAAAAGTATAAGAAACAACAAAATTGTTACTACATTGAACCTCTATAATAGAGAAAAATTTAAACAGAATAAAATACAACTCTATATTTAGAAGCTTTTTTTTTGAACGACATGCCAACCACTGTGACACCGGGAATTGTGGGCAAGGTCGACTACTCGACCGTCGCCAGCCCCTTGGCTCTCCCAGATGCGCGGAAACCCGACCTCCATCCGTTCGAAGGCACGCCATTGGAATAATCGGTAAAACATCGCCTCCCATCGAAGACGAATCGGCGCCACCCGTATTCGCCCTTCACCTGGATGCCGCAGAAAATAATGGGGAGAGTGAGAGTCGAACCTGGGTCACAAGGAACAACAAGTTTTTCCCAACCACTCCACCACTACCTTATTCGCTTTAGAAGGTTATATTTAACTCTCTGTATATTTTTGTGAGTGTGTAGTAAAGATAAAATAATAAAATAAGTTAGATGTAAAAGATTTTAGAAATTATCAAAAGTTTAGAGAAAAGTGTACTTTTTGATTTATGTATATAGATGGAGATGGAGTCTCCAATGTGAATACTCTAGTGAAGTCTAAATAAAGATGACGTATTGAAAAGTTTTTTTTATTAACATTGTCTATTTTTGTTTTTTATATTATATAAATTGTTATAACTTAATTGATATTTTTTTTATAGATTGTAAATCTTTTTTGTCAAGAGTAAATTACAAAACTCGTCCTTTATGTATGTCACTTATATCAAACCGTGTCCTTTATCTTCAATATATTCAAGAAACATACTCGATGTTTGCAAATACTTACAAGTTATGTCCTTTAGCCCTAACTAGGTTAATTTTTATAGTTAAGTATGACCAAATGGACCCTACATAAGGGTATTTTGGTCATTTTACTTTATTTACTCAAATTAATAAACATAAAAAGTAATAAATAAAACAATTAAAATATATTATATATATTTACGTATATAGTTATATACACACACTTTACCAACCAGACTCCCTCTCTCTCTAAACTCTCTCTCTAACTTCTGGTGACACCACCATCTACCACCATCTCCCGGCCACCACTCCTACCCCTCCCAACTAATAATAGATTACTATATCTTTCTCTTGGGCAAAACCAACTCTCAGACACCATCTCTGTAGAAATCTCAAAAATTTCTTTCCTTCAACGCCTTTCGATCGGTGGTAATAATCTAGAAGGTCGGATTCCTAATAAAATCTTCGAGCTTAAACAGCTCACTGAATTCTACATGATGAACAACAATTTTGAGGGTCTGGTTGTAAATTTTGTTTCAAGGCTCGAGATGCTTTCTCGTTTGGATCTTAGTCAAAGCAGGTTTAATGGGTCGATTGGAACAGTATGACAAACATCCATCGTTGTTAACCCATCGTCGCAGATCTGATGGTGGTTTGAAGATTCTTAGGGGTTTTAGGTTGTGTGGGGTGGATGGTGTGGTGGTGGTGGTGGTTGGTAGGTGGGTGTGAGGGAAGGTCCTTATGGTTGTGGGGGAAGCTGGTGATGGTCGGGGAGGTTAGGCGGTGGTGATGGCCGGTGGGTGGTAATGGTGGTCGTAGGGTGGGTGGTGGTGGTGAGAACAGGAATTAGAGAGAGAGTTAAAGGGGAGATTGTTCGAAACTTTCTTCTGCATACTTTGCAGTTGCAGGTAATGTTGTTGATAAACTGGTAACAAGATTGATTTTGGGTTTACTTTTATGGTGAAGTTGTTTATGCTATCGGTTTTGATTTGGGTTTGGGGATTTGGTGAAACCAAATACGGTTCTTTGAATTAAGAGTCTGAAACCAAACTACATGTTGTAAATCTTGATGTGGTTAAAGATAATTGTTTTATTTATTGTTTTTTTTTTTGATTATTTATTTTAGAATTTAGGTAAAATGACCAAAATACCCTTTATATGGGGTCCACTTGATCAGATTTAACCATAAAAATTAACTGAGTTAAGGCTAAAGGACGCAACTTGTAAGGGTTTGCAAACATCGAGTATGTTTCTTGAATATATTGAAGATAAAGGACACGGTTTGATATACGTGACATACATAAAGGACGAGTTTTGTAATTTACTCTTTTGTCAATGAAGTATGGAGCTAATGGTTTTGTTTTGGAAAATAATTTGAAAAAAAAAAAAACAAATGATTTATTGAGAAATTAAATAGAATATATAATTCATGGTTTGGTTAAAAACTAAGTGAAAATAGAAGAAAAACTATAATGAAAATAAGTGTAAACGTTATCTTGAAAAAAGAACAATTGATATTTGTTTCGAAGTTTCAGTTTGTTTTTTAACATTTTCATTCACATGCTTAAGTTATAAGTTATTAATATATATTACAAGGGTAAGGATCCATTAAAAAGTGAATTTTGCCTAAGTAACCTAAAAAGGATTGTGATGATGACATGTGTCACTCCTAATAAGTAGGAATGAATGGCATTTTGGTCCTTATAAATAGAAGCGAAAATAACATGTGGCACCCCTTTTGTTTTTTTAAAATACAACAAAATAAATCTAGTACAAAAAAATATAGCACAAAAAATCTAGTACAAAAAAATATAGCACAAAAAATGTAGTACAAAATAATATAGCACGAAAAAATTCAGCAAAAAAATGTAGTACAAAAAAATCCAGCACAAAAAATTGAGAAAAAAAAATTTAAGATAAAAAAATCTAGTACAAAAAATTTAGCACAAAAATATAGTACAAAAATCCATCACAAAAAAATGTTATACAATATAGAAATACAACACATTTTAGTGGGTTTTTTTAGTCTTCATATTTTCTATAACAATATGGTACTCAAATTAAAGATAAAAAGACGCTCGATTTTATGGTGAAATTTTTATGAAAAAATAATGTCGTATAAAAAAGTTATGAACGTTTAAAAAATGAGGATGGAACATGCATGTGCCTTACATGTGGAGAGAGAAAGTCCATAAATAAGATTTTCCCAAGATACCCTTGCACTCCTTCTTTCTTCTACACTTTCATCTTAATCATTGATTTGAAAAATGAATGGTTAAGATTCCTTCTCATCCTACTTAGGCAAAATCAACTTTTTATTTGATCTTACCCCTATCACATATCATTTACATGTTTAAGTTATAAGTTATTCATATATATTACAATATTAGGTTGGAAACTCCTATATTACATGAGTTGAATAAAGAAAATATCAAGTTACTTATAAAAATTTATAAATTATAAGATAATAATGTAAGATCAGATTGACTAAATGTGTTATGTTTATTACTATTGCTTTTTAAAATTAAACTCTTATAATTTTTAAACTAAGAAATAGAATAAGAGCAATAGGAAAAGTAAAGTTTGGATTCACATAATCGTAACATGCGTTACCCAATCCAAAAAAACACCCTCCAAAAACCCAAGATCTTACTAAATAGTAACCCAAGGTCTTACCAAATAGTAAGATCGGTGAATCCAGGGGCGGACCTATAGGTAGTTAAGGGGTGGCGTCCGCTACCCCTTGGTCGGAAAAAAATTTGGAAAAATTAGTGTAAATTTTGGAAAAATTTGACCTTTTTTCGATTTCGTTACCGCTTATTTATAAAACGTTACCGCTTGGTCGGAATCCTAGATCCGCCACTGGGTGAATCAATACAACGGATCAACTGATGAAGCATCAGTTGATCGTCAACCACAATACAAGATCTCACAGGATCCAACAAACAATGAACAAACCCTAACAGAATACTCTTGAGAGAGAGTGTACAACAATGAGAATGAGGTGTGTTAACAGTGTTCACCAAACCCTAAAGGGTTATATACCAGCTCCAGTCAAAATTACAACCACAACCTTCAGGATTGAACAATAAACATCAAGGCCCCTCCTGATATTTTATAACTTTTCACTTAGCACATTGTACAAACTTCAACTTTACTCATGTTACGTTCTTTATTTTGACACTTTATAATCATTCATATACTCGGTTTATTATTGTTGTTGTTGTTGTTGATGATGATCACCGTTTTGTCGCTATTTCCTGTCTTCTTGTTCTTCATGTGATTATTGTTAGATTGATACCTTTTTACAAATATCTTCGTTTTTTTTTCCTTTGTTATAATTTTCTTGCGGAAGAGTTTACTTGCGTGATTCAATTTTAAACCCCATGTTTTTGCATTATCCTTTAATGAACTCGTTTTCACACTTCACTCATGTTACATTCTTTATTAGCTAGAGGTCAAATTTACATGATTCATGCACATACATATACTAATTTTGGTCATAATTCATCAAGTTTCATTCAATATGAAACCTGGCTGATTCGTATGCACACATATAAGATGAGGGGATCCAACATTTTTCACCCAACTTTTTCCATATACATGGATCTCCTTCTTATCTCCTCTCTCTTATCTCTTTGAAAGCTACCAAACCACTTGTTATAAGCTTGATGTGGGCTCCATTTCTGTCAATTTACCCAAGAACAAAACAAAGCCGGTTTGAGGACTTAACACGTCGTGTTACTCTTTTGCTAATATAATCCATAATACCCGACATAAATAAAACCTTACATCAACCGTATATTTATACTAACCCTAGGTCCTCGATTAAAAGCATGTTGTTGAAAAATTGGATAAAACTCTCGTTGTATTTTTGGTTGTCTGATTTTGCTAGCTTCTTGCTAGTTTGTTTAATAAAACTTGGTAGTTCCAAAAAAAAAAAAACCTTTACATCAACCCTATATTTATACCAACCATATATTAATTCTACCGCAATACAAGATCTATTCACATAAACAAATTTAATCTAGCCTGATAAACAAAAAGAAATTTGTATAAACCAAACAATTTGACTTGAAAATTTAGTTTTTCTCTTTAATCTCCTCATCTTTTATCTTCTTTGCTTTTTGTTCCTTGGATCCAATCCAAAGTATGCATGCCAACAATTTCAAGGATGCTCTTTTAGTCTTTTATGCTAGAAAGGTTAAACTCGAAGCCACTAAAAGCTCGACTCGAATATTCTAATATTAGCGTGTAAACATTAATTAAATTTTCTAAGCTTCAAATCATATTTGATTCGACGGTTGTTTTTCACACATGTTTAAACAAGTTACACACACTTTATAAGTCGTACACCTAAATCTACACTCTCGTGAAAAACACTTTTTAACACCTAGATGTCACTTAGGAGCTATTTGTTTAACTTTTAATGAAACTCTTAATGGTTGAGACATACCTTTTACCGGTTCCGCATTTAATGGTTCAGACTATTTGTTTCGCGAGCAGATGTCTGAATGATTAAAACATTTGTCTCTGAATGGTTAAGGATTACACTGAGTCTGAATGGTTAAGACCTCTTATCTGAATTGGTCAGACATTTGTCTCTGACCAGTTAAGCATTATACTGGCTCTTAATGGTTCAAACATCTTACTGGTTTAACACTTAATGATTCAGACCTATTACTCGTTCAACACTTACTCATTTAAAAGTTCTCAAACAGCCCTTACTACAAGCCCTACTACAAGCGCATTTGATAGAAATTTTAATAACACATATAATTTGGTCAAAGTTGGTGTCTAACTCGGCTAATTGTTTAAATTTGTACTTTGTTTGCCTAGGTTTATAAAACATAAACGGGAAAAATATATCAAGAAAATCCTTAGAAGAATTCTACGACACCGACATACTTTTTAACCATTTGGATTGGACTTTTTGACTTATGCTTATAAGTAGGTGTAATTACGAAAAAAGACCCTAAATGTCATGAAGTGTCACATTAGGCATAGAGGGTAGAAAGATGGCGTACAAAATATCAAAGCAATTCACAAGACAAGGGTGGGCCAGACATCTACCCTAGGCTCCAAAACTAACTTTGCAGCTCTAGAGATGTTTTTTCTCTTTAAAACAAGGGAAAATTTATATAATATTAACACCATCCATAGTATCCCTTCCCCGTGGCCCAGTGGTATCCCCACTTGGGTTATGTTGGCCGGCTCCTCCTTTGGGAGATCACCGGTTCGACTCCCACTGTGGTCTTAGGGGGGGACGTCCCAATGATGGATCGTATCCTACCGAGGCATGGTTCGGTCTTGAGGGCAACCCGGTTTTACCCAGCGAGTCTCTCGTGTGGGGGCAGTATGGTTTCCGGGCGGAAGTCAGCTTGCGCGGCGGCAGGGGCCTGATCGAACATCGCGTCCGAGAGTGTGGGGCTGACGGGGGAATGTCTTCGACATGAACCCGGTCAGTGGCGGATCTAGGATTCCGACCAAGCGGGAACGTTTTATAAATAAGCGGTAACGAAATCGAAAAAACGTCAAATTTTTCCAAAATTTACACTAAAAACGTCAAAAATTTTCCGACCAAGCGGTAGCGGAGGCTACCCCTTGGTCTAATATATATCCGCCCCTGATCCCGATGACCAATAGGTCCAGTACATAGAAAGTCACCTTCCAAAAAAAAACACCATCCATAGTAGTTGAATTGGGTGTGGATTGCCCCCAAAATGCCCAATAAAGCCCAGCACACCGTCTCTGGAGCGTTTTTGACTTTTTTTTAATGACGTTAACTCAAACACTTCCTAAATGAATTTGAATGATGAATAAGATTCCTTCACATCTTCACAAATCTCCACTACGCCTCTTCTTAACTTAAAAAACAGTTAATTACACATATGGACCCTATGGTTTATAGCTAGTTTCACCTTTGGGTACTAACTTTTTTAACAGGTTTAGGTTTTATGGTTTCAATTTTGTAACACATTTGGGTACTAACACCAAAATTAGTTAATTTTATTCATATAATTACCAAAATACTGTTCCATTTTTTTAATTTTATCAATGTAACACTTTTGGGTACTAACACCTAATTTTATTATTTTCATCTTTTTGTTATATCTTTTAATTAACATAGAATCTTTTTTTTTTATTTTCATCTTTTTATTAAATTTCTTATTTAACATAAAATCTACAAGTTACACCAGTATTTTTTTAAATAGATTTTTAAATAAAATTTACTAGCAATATAGTTTTATGTAAATTCTAGTATATTATTTTTCGATAATGAACAAAAAAAACAGATTCCATTAAAAGGCCTTGAGTGGATCAGAATAAAATTGCCATTTGCATGCATTTAATAGTAAATAGTTGAAGAGTCTACATATTTACATACCCTAGTCCCTATTTATACACCCTCATATATGCCTCGTATATGTCTATACGTCGCGTATAACATTTTTCAATTTCCAAAAGAATCTCTAATTATATCATATTTTGTCTTATATGCCACGTATACACCTCGTATTATTGTATAGGCCTATATGGGGCGTATAGACGAAAAAAATCATTTACCCTTTATTTGGGCTGTACGCATAGGTAAATTGGTTTTTTTTTTTTTTGCCTCTCTTATATGTATAGGTCTGTATGAGGCGTATGTATATAATGGGTTTTTTTAAACACTTTTATAAATGGCAAATTGCCATTTTAGCCCTGAGTTAGGCCTAGACTGGGGGCAAAACAAGGCTATAATGGTCTTTTGGACCACACTATACGCCCAGTCTAGCCCTATGTGTCACGGCCCCCTACCCGTTTTGCTCGGTTCGGAAGCCGCGGGACAAAAACCCGTGGTATTAGCATTTATTTGGCAGCGGAAATTTTCCAACAGGACCGTTTTAAAAGAAAACACCGAATTATTTTATTATTAATATCGGGACAAACCCCATATTTTACAAGAAAGGATTTACACTAGGAAATCCCCTGATTACAAAAAAACATGCTTATTTATTTACTGAGCCACTTTGTTTAGGCTGGGGTGCTACGCGACACTTTTCCTTCTTCACAATAAATTCCCTGAAACATGTTTTAAAAAGATTTTATCAGCGAAAAATACTGGCGAGTGCATTCAATTTATACAAAAGACACATTGTTATAATATACAATATTAAGAGCGATTACAATTGCTTCTATCTTATAATTAGCTGACCCAGTTGTCACTCGACCGGATCTGTGACTGTGGTCATATCACTATTGGGTCCGTTCACCCAAAAGTGACGTTTCACTGTTTAGGTCCGTTCACCTAAAAGTGACGCTAGATAAGTAATGTATACAAAACCCCACGTACTGTTAGTAATTTAAGATAACAAAGACTTAATCACTGTAATTATAACAGGAAAACATTTAGGGTTTTGAAAGCAACTTTAATAAAAATAGAATGACTCACATTGCAAGTTTAAACAGTCAGAGTGTGCCTACTGATTTAAGCTGGTAACCTATTCAAATATACAATGCAAACGAAACGAGGTCAGTAACTTAATTCAACATTTACGCTAATTCACGAGATCGAAACCCTCACGACGGATGACAAAGTATAGCCCGAATTTGGGCAGCACTTAAACATTCATCGGATCGGTTTTAGTCGATCGGACATTGTATCGTAGCAGTAATCGAGTTATTACCCTGTTATCGTAGCAGAGGGTCGGATCGGTGACCGTGATTTTTGAAATAAACGGAGATATATCAACGTACGTAGTGAAATTTTTCGTCGTAACAATCAAACCATGCAAGTGCCAAGTCCCTGGGTTTTATACTGGATTTCGGCCTCCCCCGCGTGCCGCGCCGGCTACCCTAGCCACTGGCGCGTATCGCGACGGCGACCCACCTAGGCTAGGGTAGCCTGGTGTCTGGGATAGCCTGGGTGAGTTGTCTAAATTCGAAATACGTGTTTTATTTTCGTTTTATAAGGATAAACGTAATTAGGGGATCCCCCCCCCCCTTTAAGTTTTAGGGGGCCCTGTTGCTAGTTTTGTTCGTTTTTCAAATTTCGGGTCGCACCGTACCACTTGGGGTTTAAATTAGGGTTTCTTAGTGTACCTTTTAGGAATGGAATTTGCGAGGTTGTTACACTATGCGGCATATATTTTTTATTTTTTTGTTTTCTCTTTTTAATATCCATAACACTGATATTAATTATAAAAACTCATATTAATATCAATAACACTAATATTAATTATAAAAAACTCATATTAATATCAATAACACTAATATTAATTATAAAAAAACTCATATTGATTATAATAACTCTAATCTATACATATAATAAAGTAAATTAATGGAGAGACACATGTCATTCGTTGGAGCTATTTATTTTTTTATTTTCCCGCCTTTATTTTCTACTTAATTTTTAATTAAAGTCTTTATCTTCTACTTAATTATGAATAATTATTATTAATTAAAGTTAATTATTATATCGTTATCTAAATTAAACACTAATATCTATTCATATTTAGGTTTATCTATATTTATATCTATCTATATCTATATATCAAAATCTAATCTTCTAAATTTAAATAAAGGACTTAATTCTAAAAAAAATATTTTTATTTTTTCAACTTTTTTAACTAGTAATTAATACATAAATATCACTTATCTTTATCCATAATAATAAAATTAATTAATAAATTATTCCAAGTGATTAATTAATTGAAAAGGTTAAAAAAGTTTAATTAGTTACAGATCATTACACGTGTTTGTGTAGTACCCGAAAGTTAATTTACATATTTATAACATTTACCCACAAATATTAATGTATTGGTATAACACAATGAGCATTGGATATATTTAATTGAAATATGTTATTAATTGTAATACAGTGCAATAGGTTCGTCATATATTACAAGTAAAAAAGTTAATTTTTTAATAATTAATTTAAAAAATTACCCTTTTTAATGATTAACTAATTCACTTCCAAATAATGTTAACCCATGTAATACACGTATAATAATATTTTAAAAAACTTTATAATTCATATTATTTCTTTTTTTGATATTCAGCCTTTGTGATATACGAGCTTCCAAAGAATGTTACGTACCACTTGTTATAGGCCATTTTCTGAACATATATCCTGACTAATATTCTGCTTTTGATTGTTTATTTGTGATCAGGATACCGGATCAGGATATTGGTAACATCCTGATGTGATATCCTTGTAATGACTAATTTAACCACGTGCAGATTAGAAGGTGCGGGTCCCTAACGGTCAAGTGGACCTCTTATCCTTAAGACTCGGGCAAACCAGTTATACGAGAGACGTTGAACCCGGAAGAAGTGGACTACAACGTTCACTTGAGGAATATTCGAAGCATCCCGGTTTAATAGGATAGTTAGTTGATTTCGTTTAACTATAAATAGATTGATCGGATCAGATTAAGTCATTCACTCTCTTTCGCACACTTTACTCTCTAGCTACTAGCAATCATTACACACAAACACTTGTACTCAAATTACATTGTAACACCTAGTTGATCCGCATCATATCCCGCACTGTATCCTGATATTTGAAGCAATAGAAGAACAAGGCAGCTGCGATTGTCAGCTCCTGAGGTTTTGTGCCGGCGATCTAGATTGATCAAGGGCTTTCCTCGTACATCTCGTGTCACCCTTTACATTTTTGCTCATTGTTTGATCATAGATACAACTCTATATCCTGAGCCGTATCCTGAAACTGTTTTTTCAAATAACTTGATTAACATATTTTCGACACACATTTTTAGCACACTACCTCACTTAACTAATTTGATCACTTAATTGCTTCGGTAATTTTTGACCAAAACAATTTGGCGCCCACCGTGGGGAAAGTGGTGCTATTTCTACTAAAAGCTTTTGCAAAATCGTTACTTGGTTTTCTATTTTCAAAACTTTTTGCCACACTATTTTCAATGGCCTCAAGATCAAACATGAGCTCTTCCACCGTGTCTGCTACAACCTCTGCAACAATTGGTTCGGTGCTTCCACCACCTCCTCCGAGAATGCAAGCCTCTTCGCAAGGAACTGAAAGTCATGTGGCTCAGGATGTTATCCCTGCTCGCAATGTCCAGGGATCCAGTCCTGTTTTAGCTTCTAACGAAGAGATTTTGAATTTGTTTGGTAGTGTACAGGAACAGATGAGGCAGCAGCAGGAGACCAACCAGATGCTGATGAGAGAGATACAACTCTTGAAGTCTGGCCCGAGTCGGCCTGCCGAAGATACTGTCACTCCCATGCAACCCAGGGCTTTGAACTTCAGTTCTGCAGTCTATACTGAGGATAACCAGGGGAATATTGTGTCTACCCATTCCCATAATCATACTCCTGAGATACCTTCTTCAGTAAGAGTATCAACTGTGAGGAGCTCAGGATATGCTTCAGGATATGGCTAGAACCCCCAAGCTGGTAATGTATCTAATAATAATAATACTCTTGCTACTAATGGTGTTGGATCTTTGCAGGACGCATGTATGACGTCAGCATTTTCCAGGGAGCTTCAAAAACTGAAGGACATGATATCCAGTGTACCTGGGGTGGTTCAGCCAATTCCTGAAGTATCCCAGGACAGCCACAGGATATCCTGGTTTGCATATCCTATTTTTGATGCTGAAATCCCAAAAAGATTTCAAACCCCCAACATGAAACTCTATGACGGAACTACGGATCATGAGGAGCATATTGCCCAGTATAGGGAAAGAATGGAAATCAACCATATCCCTCCAGACCTCAAAGAAGCATGCTTGTGCAAGGGTTTCGGTTCTACCTTAACATGATCAACCTTAAAATGGCTGCTAAACGTTCCTCCTCACTCGATTACTTCTTTTGCTCATTTAGTTAATTTATTTAATAGTCAATTTTCTTGCAGCCGGAGTTTTGAGAAATTAACCAGTGACCTTTACAGGATAACTCAAGGACCTCAGGAATCCTTGAGGGATTATGTGAACAAGTTTAGTCGGGAATCCTTGGATATCCCACATCTTGATGTTGCAACGGCCGTGCAAGCGTTCAAGATGGGGTTGCAGAAAGATTCTCAATTTTACCAGGATCTTGTAATGAATCCCTGCAGGAATCTGGACGAAGCTTGTAACATGGCTTTGAGATACATTCACCTGGAGGGTGATAAAAAGATGCAAGAGAGAATGAATTCGTCCACAACCTATGAGTCAACCAACAGGAAATCAGAATCCTCGTATAAATCATATCGTTCTAAACCGTATGGCAGAAATGATGGCAAAAAAGTGAATGATGTTGAAGACGAGGATCCTGAGGAGTATCTTGAGTTGTCTGAATATTATTTTTCTGTTAACATACCTGAACTGATGTATGCTATGCAGGGATTAGGAGACAAAGCAAGGTGTCCCCAAAAGAATCAACAAAAGGCTGATTGGAAGGACAAGTCCAAGTGGTGTGCTTTCCATGAGGATTTCAGGCATGTTACTGAAGATTGTATCGCTTTGAGAAAGGAAATAAGCTATCTCTTGAGTAAGGGATATCTGAAGGACCTCTTGGGAAGAAAGAAGAATAAAGGTCAGGATCCTGAGAAGGATCCTGAACGGGCAGCGTCGCCTCCTGCAGATGCAAAAATAATTAACTTTATTTCAGGAGGATCCGACATATGCGGTACATCATATTCTGCGGCAAAAAAGACACGCGAAGGAAGCTAAAGCAGAGAGGGGAGATAAGCCGACAAGGATGTCAACCCTCACAACTGAAAAAGTCATCACGTTCGATAATGATGACAGGGATACTGTCCAGGATCCCCATCATGATGCCTTAGTGATAACGTTATATGTTGCTAACCATTTTGTACGCATGATATTAGTGGATAATGGCAGCTCAGTCAACATAATTCAGCTGGAAACATTGAAGAGGATGAATGTATCTCCGATGGACATTACTTCGAGGTCCACTGTGCTCATTGATTTCAGTGGAGAAGCTAGGAATACCATAGGGGAGATAAAGTTGCCTGTGTATATTCAAGGGGTCAACTCAATGCAGCACTTTTGTGTCATGGACTCTTTATCCTGCTATAATATTATACTAGGTAGGCCTTGGATCCATGATATGAAAGCTGTTCCGTCAACCTACCATCAATGCATCAAGATCCCTACTCCTTAGGGAGTTGTCAAAGTGGAAAGTGATCAACAGGAAGCAAAGGAGTGTTATTCTTCTTCGATGAAATCCTCAACAAAGCCAAGTGCAGCATAGCATTTAAAGATTCGAGGCTAGGATATCATGGAGGCTTCAGAACAGGATGTAAAGAAAGTAATCCTGGATCAGAATAATCCAGATATCTCGGTGCTCGTGGGAACCAATATCCCTCAAGATATTGAAGATCAATTGACTAATTTTTTGAAATGCAGGATGTCAACATTCACGTGGAAGCACGAGGATATGACAGGTATTTCCAAGGATATTATAACACATAAGCTCGGTATTGACAGGTCATTCAAGCCTGTCCAACAAAAGAGAAGGAAATTTGCTCCGGAGCGAAATGTGATCATCCAAGAGGAAGTTGAAAGACTACTAAGGAGCAAGATGATTAGGGAAGTGAAGTTTCCTAAATGGCTGGCGAATGTAGTTGTGGTGTAATAGAAAAATGGGAAATGGAGAGTTTGTGTAGATTACACAGACTTAAACAAAGCTTGTCCCAAAGACCCATTTCCTCTTCCTCATATTGACTCAATGGTGGATGCTACTGCCGGCCATGAGATGTTAACCTTCATGGATGCATCTTCAGGATTCCAGCAGATCCAAATGGAACCTTCAGACCAGGAGGATACTACCTTCATGACACCAACAGGTATTTATTGCTACACTGCTATGCCCTTTGGTTTGAAAAATGCAGGTGCAACGTATCAAAGATTGGTGAACATGATGTTCAAAGACAAGCTGGGGGGCACTATGGAGGTATACATTGACGACATGATAGTAAAATCTAAAAAGGCTGAGGATCACCTCCAGGATATCAAGGGAGCATTTGATATCCTGGATCAGTATAACATGAAGCTAAATCCTGCTAAGTGCCATTTCGGAGTGGGGGCAGAAAAGTTTCTAGGATATATGGTGACTAAAAGAGGGATAGAGGCAAGCCCAGAGCAGATTAAAGCTATCTTGGATATCAAATCACCTTCAAATATGAAGGATGTTCAACGGTTAACGGGGCGAGTGGCAGCATTGAATAGATTTATTTCAAGATCCTCGGAAAAGTGCAAGGAATTTTATGATATCCTGAAGAAGAAGAATAAGAAGTTTGAATGGGGAGCAAAGCATGAAGCAGCCTTGCAGGATTTGAAGCAGTATATTTCAACTGCACCCCTATTGATGAAGCCTGAGGATGGTGAACCATTATCCCTGTATCTTGCGGTATCAGGGAATGCAGTAGGTGCTGTCCTTGTAAAGGATCATGAAGGTCAGTAGTATCCTGTTTATTATGTTAGCAAAAGTTTATTAGATGCTGAAACTAGGTATTCCCACTTAGAGAAATTGATTTTAGCCCTAGTTTTGGCGTCAACAAAACTTAGACATTATTTTGAAACACATAGGATTCGTGTTAAAACCAACTATCCTGTTAAAAACGTGCTTAGGAAACCCGAGATGTCTGGTAGGATGGCTAAATGGTCAGTGAAATTAAGTGCCTTTGATCTAGTATATGAACCTAGAAATGCCATAAAGTCTCAGGCTTTAGCTGACTTTGTGGCTGATTTCAGTAGTGATATTCAAAATGAAGTAGACCTAGAAGTACATCAGCTAGGAGAAAATTTAGAATCCTGGACGCTATATACTGATGGTGCATCTAATATAAGAGGTGTAGGTTTGGGTATACTACTAAAATTGCCACATGGGGACATATTACCCCAGGCTATTAGATGTGAGTTCCCTGCCACTAATAATGAGGCAGAATATGGAGCTTTAATTGCAGGATTAGAATTGGCTAAAAGTATGAATATCAGGAGTTTGCAAGTATATGTTGATTCTTTGTTAATCACTAATCGTTTTAATGGAACCTATGCAGTTAAAGGTGAGAAATTAATCGAGTATCTCAAAATTCTCAAAAAATTAGCAGGATATTTCGATATTTTTACACTTGAACAGGTACCAAGAGAAGATAATGCTGAAGCTGATGCCTTGGCAAATCTAGGATCATCAGTCAGGATACCGGAAGGAACCCGAATACCAATATTACATATCCTATATCCTGCGACGGATCCTCAAGATAAGGAAGTACTAAGTGTTCAGGATCCTGATGAGTATCCTGAGAAGGATCCTAAGTCTTGGATGGCTCCAATCATAAGATATCTCAAGGAATGACACATCCCAAAGGATGAGAATCCTAAGGCCTTTAGAATGAAGATGTCACGATTCACTATTATAAATAATATATTGTATAAGAAATCTCTTGCAGGACCATATCTGAGGTGCTTAGAGGATCCCGAAACCAAGGAAGTGCTTCAGGATATACACGAAGGGGATTGTGGTAACCATACTGGGGGCAGGTCGTTGCTCTCAAAGGCATTAAGAACAGGGTATTATTGGCCGACGATGAGAAAAGATGCTGCAGAATATGCTCGAAGATGTGATGCATGTCAAAGACACAGTAATATATTACATCAGCCGGCCGAGCCACTTTATCCTATAGCTTCCCCTTGGCCATTCATGAAGTGGGGAATGGATATAGTAGGGAAATTGCCAAAGGCTCTAGGAGGAAAGGTCTTCATGCTGGTAATGACCGATTATTTTTCTAAGTGGGTCAAAGCTGAAGCATTCGTTCAAGTTAGAGATCAGGAAGTGGTATCCTTCATAAAAAGGAATATCCTGACCAGGTTTGGAGTACCGACTGAGATAATTTGTGACAATGGTTCTTAGTTTATAAGTAAGAGGACTACTGACTCCTGCAAGAGTTGGGGAATTAAAATGATCACATCTACACCAGTACATCCTCAACCAAATGGACAAGCAGAATCCTCAAACAAGATAATTGTCAACAACCTGAAAAAGAGAATAGGGGCTAAAAAAGGAAGATGGGCAGAAGAATTACCCTTTGTTTTGTGGGCTGATAGGACGACGGTGAAAAATGCAACTGGCCAAATCCCGTTTTCCTTGGTATTTGGAGCAGAAGCGGTGATCCCGACAGAAATGGTAATACCTACAGCAAGATTCAACCTCCGGGATCCTGAGCAGAATCCTGAAGTCCTATGTGAGGAATTGGATACCGTTGATGAGACAAGAGACGCGGCAAGGCTAAGGATGGCAGCATATCAACAGAGGATATCTAAAGCATATAACAAGAATATAAGAACTAGAAGGTTCCAGGTCGGAGATTGGGTGTTGAGAAAGGCTTTCCAGAATACTACTAATCCTGCTGATGGGAAGTTGGCTCCAAAATGGGAAGGACCCTATGAGATTGAATCAGAATCTGGAAAGGGAGCATACCGACTCAAGGATATGGAGGGGGATATGCTACCAAGATCCTGGAATGCTATACACCTAAAGCTCTATTTCAAGTGAGTTTGGAATTTAAATTCTAACTCAGAATGGTATGGATTCTATCTCTTTTATTAAATTTTAATATTATTTATTGTTTTGAACCCATTACTGACTTAAGCATCGGAGGGGTGTTAGCCAGGCTAACACCCACCTTAGCTTACAGTTGTTTTGCAGTATATGTTTCGGGATATAGCTCCAGGATATACATTCAGGATACTTCGAAAGATTAGAGGATTGGCCCCCTCTCTCACGTTTAAGGGATCCTGATCCCTTCACGGGTTTAAAGGTATTCACCTTTCTCTCGAATTGGGTTTAAACACCCCGCTGGAGTGCAAGTTATCCAGGATTAGTTCAAGGTGGCGGGACCAGTTCATGTAAAAGTGGCTGACAATTTCGTCACTGTTGGCTATATCCTGGATTCTCAAGGTATATGAGGATTGATCACCCTCTCTCACGAAAGGGTATTTTCATACCCTTTAAGGTTTAAAGGTTATCACCTTTCTAAGTCTTGTAGTTTATACACTCCCGCCTGTAGCGCATGAAAATTTGGGATTTTCCCCAGGATACCTATGGGATTTTTCCCAAGACACTAAGGATTTATCTCCAGTATGTTTTTGGGTTTTACCCCAGTAACACAAGAACTGTCCAAACAGTTACAACTTGAATTCAAAAATTAACTAAGTGTTTGAAGGCTTTATGCACAGGGGACATTCCTCCCAAGGCGATTGTGTGAGGCTCGAAGAATCAAATTCAAACCTAATGTACTAAGTATTTCGGACTGGGGGTATCTTAGTTGAAGAAGTTGCAAAAAGATTGAAGTTCGATACTAGGGTTACACTCTATTCCTGGTATGATCTTTCCTTTGTGAACCTTACGTAAATTGTCTAACTTTTGAAACTGTGTTTGAGGCTCAAATATCCTGATAAGAATATATCTTTAGGATATGTTCTCAAAATGTGTTTTCGGGATACGTTTCAGGATATTTGATTGGGAAATAATACTTGGGTTGAAAATAAGTACTCTGGTCAAACAAGTGTTATCAAAATGGATTTTGAAAAATAAACTAACTTTTGTTCTTTAGAGACTTTGTTTAAATTGTTTGGATTTTGAGAAGTTCTATTTGACAAAAGTCTTCGTAGGATATCACTGAGTATATTGATCAGGATATTTTCAGGAAATAATTGTGCTAATTTTGCAAAGCTAAAATCAAAACTAAGTAATGCGTGACAAAAAAAATTAAAAGGCAACAGCAAGTAAAACACGAGGAGGTAATATTATAAGCAATACTAGTTGATAACCGAAGGCTTCATCCTAGAACCTAGGACCCATCCACCTTTGGTTATCTAACTGTTGAAATTTAAACGAAAATTGTTCAAAGACGTGAAAAGTAAATTGTTCAACAAACCATAACAATCAAAATTAAGGAAAAGAAAGGGGTAGATTTTAGGAGGCAGCGCCTTCTTCGTTCATCACAGCATCCGCCTCAGGATTAGCTTGAACATCCGTCTCAGCTTCATTATTGGCACCAGTTGATTTTTTAACCGCTTTTGAAGGCCTTTCAGCTACAGGTTTAACAGGATCGCCGCCGAGACTCCTTAGCTTGGTCTCCCAAGCATCGGCATCCCAAGAAGGGCATTCGAACCCCAGGGCTTTGGCTTCATTGGCCATCTTTAGCCTGGCCTGAAGAAGGGAAGTAACGACGGAGCTCTTAAGGCCCTCCCGGTAAGTGATCATGTCCCGTTCATGTTGGGCATGGGCGGCGTCGAGATGAGCTTGGGCCTCGAGAGTAGCTTTGTTAAGGGCAGCCTGGTGTTCCTGGGTCATAGCCTTGAACTTATCCTCGTAATGCTGGGATTTGGCAGCAGCAATCACGCCCTAGTCGGAAATGGTGACCTCGGCTTTCTTCAATTTGGACTCGAGTCTCTTGTTGAGTTCACATGATTCTTGATATAGATGAACCAGACGTTCAAGGCCCTACATCCAAAAGCACATGTATTATAATAACCAGGATATTGATTTGATATATATGTGCAGGATAAGGAATATGACTATATACCTGGTTGAGAAAAGAGGTCATGAACCCGCTCGCTTCGATAAACCCATGATTTTCATAGGGAAACGTATCAGAAATGGAAGGCGAATCGGTCTCTTTCCTTTTACGGGAACTTGAACTCCGAGGTTTAGTAGCTGGTGATGGTTTGGGAATGATGATGGCTTTGGAACTGCTGGGCTTAGATGTAGCTGTAGCTTTGGGACTAGGCTCCTTCTTGACCTGGACGTGATCGGAGTAACTGTCTAACTCCTCAAGGTCGAAAACATCAGGGATTTTTGCTGGTGCTGCATAAAAGGAGAATTCTAAACTCTTATTGCTCTTTCGTTATATCATCAATTGTTTGTAAAATAACTCTTACCAGACATCTCCGATGATGAGTATTGGCTGGAGCTTGGGAGGTGTGTGGAAAAACTCCTGTCACCTTCTGCTAGTTGGTAAATTACTTTGATCCTTTTTTCAGATTCTGCAGTAGGGGGAGCTACTTCCTTAAAATTCACTGCAAGAAAGACCAAATAAGAAAATATTAGCGCAAGACAGAGGCCTGAAAGTGTCTTTGGATATTCTTGAAGCCCTAAACCCTACCGGTGGTTAACCACTCCACCGGAAGACTAGCACCCTCGTCGATGGAATCAAGCTTGACGAAAAAGAATTTACGTGGCCATCCATCTTCGTTTTTGGTGGCTTTAAGAATGAGAGGTTTGCTGGAAGTTGAAAAAAGCAAGAATCGGCTGGAACCGTGTGATCGGAGGCGGTAAGCGATTGGGATATCTTCGATGCAGAGATCAGGACAATGAAGATGTTTGATTTGGTTAAGCACGATTAGTACCCTCCAAACCATGGGCATTGTTTGGGCAAAGGAGATACCATTGGTTCGAAAAAACTGCATTATGAATTCAGGAAATGGGCATCGAAGACCTAACGAGAAAGGGTATGCTGGAAAACAAACCCATTCGGCAGAAGAAACATCCGACCGAATTGATCGGTCAAATGGCCTGAAAATCGTGCCATAGAGGAAAGCGCCGGATGCCCTCAGTGCGGAAATATCCGCGTTGTCGAAAGCACATATCTCTTTCTCGGGATTTTTGAGAAGATTTTGCTGGACAAAGGTGCCCGATGATTCACCGGTTTGGGAGTGGGTCCTGGTGGCCATTGGAAGAAGGATGGAAAAATTAACAGGAAATAAAGAAGGAATAAGCGATTACCTGGAGACTCTGTTGATGATATCTGATTTTCAAACAAGAAGAGAGAAGATATAGGGGCATAGTGGATATCCATCGAGTAAAAACGCGTTGGAAGTTGCGTAAAGCTACCCCGAACGTCGCCTCGTTTTAATTACCTCGGTTTGCGAGATAAAGTTTTAAAATATATCTGTTGGATTGGTATACCAACAGATATGTTTGGGGACAATTGTTATGGGCCATTTTCTGAACATATATCCTGAAAAAATATTCTGCTTTTGATTGTTTATTTGTGATCAGGATACCGGATCAGGATATTGGTAACATCCTGATGTGATATCCTGGTAATGACTAATTTAACCACGTGCAGATTAGAAGGTGCGGGTCCCTAACGGTCAAGTGGACCTCTTCTCCTTAAGACTCGGGCAAACCAATTATATGAGAGACGTTGAACCCGGAAGAAGTGGACTACAACGTTCACTTGAGGAATATTCGAAGCATCCCGGTTTAATAGGATAGTTAGTTGATTTCGTTTAACTATAAATAGATTGATCGGATCAGATTAAGTCACTCACTCTCTTTCGCACACTTTACTCTCTAGCTACTAGCAATCATTACACACAAACACTTGTACTCAAATTACATTGTAACACCTAGTTAATCCGCATCATATCCCACACTGTATCCTGATATTTGAAGCAATAGAAGAACAAGGCAGCTGCGATTGTCAGCTCCCGAGGTTTTGTGCCGGCGATCTAGATTGATCAAGGGCTTTCCTCGTACATCTCGTGTCACCATTTACATTTTTGCTCATTGTTTGATCATAGATACAGCTCTATATCCTGAGCCGTATACTGAAACTGTTTTTGCAAATAACTTGATTAACATATTTTCGACACATTTTTAGCACACTACCTCAGTTAACTAATTTGATCACTTAATTGCTTCGGTAATTTTTTAACAAAACACCACTTACCTTGATATTAGTAACAACATAATAATCTACTTATTTATTTATCAATTTCATAATAATTATAAGCAACAAATTAATGATATTATATTTCTTAAAACTATTTGTTTACGATTATATTTATTTATTCAACCCGTGTAATACACGAGGTTTTAACCTAGTGTTAGGGGTGGATTTCTAAATGACCTGTGATCCTCAATTATTATCCTGCTTGGTGATCCTTACTTCTGTGTCAGTTAGTGATCCTCAGAAGTGCTTCAGGATCAGGATCAGGATCATGGATCATCCTAAGGATCCTTATACTAATGATTGTCTGCTTTGAATTCGTAATTGTTTTGCAGGAGTATCAATTGGGACTTAGTCTTGGCGATATTTCTGGAGAATATTCTAAGTCTATTCCGCACGTGCTTGGTCAGAAATGGACGTTGTGGAGTCGTGGAGGACTTGCACCATTTGCGGATAGTTAGTTATTTAGATTTTTTCTAATTTAAAAGGGGGTAGCGAGCTAATTAGACAACACTTTTTGCTATTTTTGGCTACACACACACTCATACAACTGCTCTCATCAATCTCGCTAACACACTTGGCGATTACACACATTTCTACACGATACACTATAGTGATCCTTGTACTTAGCTCGCTATCATCCGAAGTTGTAACAGATTGTTTGTTTAATTTAAGTTGGTGATCGGTAGTTTCCATCACCCGGGGTTTTTTGTGCCGGATCCCCCCAGGTTCAAGGATCCTCTCAGGTTCAAGGATCCTCCTATGTTCCAGGATCCTCTCAGGTTCAAGGATCCTCCTATGTTCCAGGATCCTCTCAGGTTCAAGGATCCTCCTATGTTCCAGAATCCTCACAGGTTCAAGGATCCTCTCAGTTTCAAGGATCCTCCCAGCTTCAAGGATCCTCCTACGTCCCAGGATCCTCACAGGTTCAAGGATCCTCTCAGTTTCATGGATCCTTAAGGAGTTTGCAATCAGGGAATTCCGATATCCATCAGGGAGATTTCATTCCAATGCAGACCATTGCTTCTACTGGTCCATCGGTCATTCCAGAGCCCCAACAATATGGATTCACATCCACTCTTCCTAATTTGAATCCAATGGGAGGTAACACTTTCAATAATTCTTATACCACTAACCATGGCCTTATGCAGGATACAGGTATCAATCATGCCATGGCCAGAGAATTGCAAAAGTTAAAGGATATGATATCAAGTGTCCCAGGAGTGGTCAAGCCTATCCCGGAGATTGCAGATGGGAGCCATAAGATATCTCGTTTTGCACCACCAATCTGTGATGCTGAGATACCAAAGAGGTTCCATGTGCCTACTATGAAGTTGTATGACGGTTCAACAGATCCTGAAGAAGACATAGCACAATACAGGGAAAGGATGGAGATCAATCCCATCCCAGAAAGGTTAAAGGAAGCATGTATGTGCAAGGGATTTGGATCCACTCTTACTGGATCAGCTCTTAAATGGCTGCTAAGTCTTCCCCCTTACTCTATTACCTCATTTGCTAATCTAGTTAACCTATTTAATAACCAATTTTCTTGTAGTAGGAAATTTGAGCGTTTAACTAGTGATCTGTATAGGATAACCCAAGGTCATAATGAATCATTAAGGGATTATATCACTAAATTTAGTAAAGAATCCTTAGATATTCCTAACCTGGATATAGCTACGGCTGTTGAAGCCTTTAAAATGGGATTGCTTAGGGATTCGTTATTCTATGATGATCTTGTTATGACACTATGCAGGAATCTAGATGAGGTAAGAACCCGGGCCCTTAGGTTCATCCGGCTAGAGGATGACAAAAGGATCCAGGAGAGGTTAGCAGGATCCTCAATGCAAGAGAAGCAAGGATCCTCATTCAAGAACAACAAGTTCAGATCCTATAACAAATCTGATAACCAGAATGTGCATGCCGTTGAACAAGCAGAGGATGATGAGGATTATCCTCCAATTTCTGAATATTGTTTTTCTGTTGATAACAATGAACTAATCCTTGCGATGCAGAGTTTAGGTGATAAAGCTAGATGGCCCAGGAAAAATGACAGACCAGCGGCAACCAAAGATAAGTCAAAGTGGTGTGCATATCATGAAGATTTTGGGCATCTCACAGAAGAATGCATCGCACTGAGAAAAGAAATTGGATACTTGTTGAGCAAGGGGCACTTAAAAGAATTACTGGGAAGAAAGAAGTCAAGGACTCAGGATCCTGAAAGGATCCCAGAGAAAGCTCCAGCCCCTCCAGCTGATGCACAAGTTATTAACTTTATTTCTGGAGGATCAGACATTTGTGGAACATCCTTCTCTACAGCTAAAAGACATGCAAAAGAAACCAAGATGGATAATGGAGATAGACCCATTCATGAGATGGGGCATGGATATAGTTGGTAAGCTCCCTAAGGCACCTGGTGGAAAAGTGTTCATGCTTGCTATGACTGATTACTTCTCCAAGTGGATAGAGGCTGAAGCTTTTGCCCAAGTCAGAGAAAAGGAAGTTATATCCTTCATTAAAAGAAATATTATAACTAGATTTGGTATTCCTTCTGAAATTATATGTGATAATGGTTCCCAATTCATTGGGGGCAGAACTACTAACTTTTGTGACAGCTGGGGGATTAAGATGATAACATCAACACCAGTCCACCCACAAGCTAATGGTCAGGCAGAATCCTCCAATAAGATCATTATCAACAATTTGAAGAAGAAGCTTGGATACAAGAAAGGGAGATGGGCAGAAGAACTACCTTATGTGCTTTGGGCTGATAGGACAACCCCTAAGAACGCTACAGGCCAAACTCCATTCTCTTTGGTATTTGGGGCAGAATCAGTGATCCCTACAGAAATGGTGGTTCCAACTGCTAGAACAAGTATTCGTGATCCTGAGGAAAATGATGAGAACTTGGTTCAAGACCTGGATACTATAGAAGAAATCAGATATTTGGCAAGGATAAGGATGGCCAGTTATCAGCAAAGAATGGCTGGAGCCTACAACAAAAATGTCAGGATCAGGAAATTCCAAGTTGGTGATATGGTGCTAAGGAAAGCATTTCAGAATACCACCAATCCTGCTGATGGAAAGTTGGCACCAAAATGGGAAGGACCTTACTTGATTGAAGCTGAGGCAGGAAATGGGGCATATCGATTGCTAACAATGGAAGGTGATTTGCTACCTAGAGCCTGGAATGCTGTCCATTTGAAGAAATACTTCATGTGATAAGGATCCATGATCCTCACATGATAAATATCCTTAAAGGATCCTTAAAGCACAGATGATCCTCATTTGGGTAACATTCTAATCTTAAACTATTTCATTTCCTTACTTATCACAAAAGGATAAGGATCCTGCATCCTTTATCCTCCTTTCATGAGATTTTGAGTTTTGAAGGTTCAGGTACTCTTAGCAAAAGCATGATTATCCACACAAGCAACCAGTTACTTGGGTTTGACCCCAGTTGTTTGGGCTTGACCCCAGTTTCGCCAGTAGCGCATGATGATCATGGTATAGTTCATGGTAGTGGGACCAGTACTCGTTTTAGGGGCTGATAATTCCATTGTACTGGCTATACCTAGGATCCTACGTATAATGGTAGACGTACCATACATCCGTTCTTAAGGTTTCTAACGTTTTCACGTTAGCTAAGGTTTTGGCATTTTCATGCCACTAAGTTTGGATAGTCACCAGTTAGGGCCATACTCCAGTTTACACACGATCCTTGGGCTTGTCCCCAGTTATCCTTGGGCTTGTCCCCAGTTATCCTTCGGGCTTGTCCCCAGTTGCTAACTTTTATCTTATATTGGCTTAGTCCCGAGTTATGTTCTATTTCAGGTCTTCAAAGTTAAACAACTAAGGATCCTTGATCCTTACTTCTTACTAAGGTGTGTCTTATGGTTATCCTGGTTATAGTATTAAGGGTTAGGATCCTAACATGGATCCTCAGGTATGATCCTTAACTATTTTGATTTTATTCATTGATTATTTGAATAACCCTAATACTTTGACAACTGAACTCATGATCCTTCCTATATACCACTTTTTGGAATTTTTCAACTATAGGATATTTGATCCTGCATTATATCCTAAATTTTTTATCTAAGTTGTTCAACTTTTCTTACTCAGACAAATGTACATCAAAACAATTGAAAAATAAAATAACAACAAGGATATCAACACAGGATATAGCCAAAAAGTTAAAGTCATTTTATTCACAAAAGCTTAAACCCTTTTAAGGTTGTCAAAATTACCTACCCCGAGCATCTACCAGCAATACGTGGCCCGTCCGCTGGGGTAGGTAAAGGGTGTCCATTGTTCATAGGTTTTTCAAGTGCAGGAATCAAAAGATGGCAGGATCACAATGGCTTCATCCCCCAAACAGAGGATCCCTCCACCATTTGTAATCCTACCTATTGTCCGAAGGATCCTGGATCCTTAATCCTAAAACTATTGTTCAAATACAGACCATCATTGTTTAAAAACAACACAACCATAAAACAAACTACTACCAAATTTAAAAAATTGGGCTCCGGCTACGTCTAGGAATGTCCATCATTGCCCAATCATGCAGCCTACACCTTCGCTGCATCTTCATCCCCTCCAGCTTCGGTATCCTTCACCAGATCCTTTCCACTGCTTCCAGCCTCAATCGCCAAAACCTCCTCAGCCTCCTCATCATCCTCCAGATCAGCTAACCTCGCCTTCCAGCCCTCAATATCCCAGCTGCTTCTGTCAAAGTCAGGATCTTGAGCCTCCTCGGCCATCTTCAGTTTTGTCTTATACATTGTGATGGCAGCGGAGACCTTTGCACCTTCTATGAGATCATGCTTCTCGTAGTCAATGTCGATCAGGATCTTAGCTGTCTTAGTCTTGGCGTCTTGAAGGGCTTTTTCGAGATCAACAATCTTAAGATCCTTGAGCACTGCAACTTGTTGGAGGTCAGCAATCTTCTTATCCAGCTCCTCAACACTCCCCACGTAGTCTTCAATCTCAGCAAATTTCTGCAAAAAAAGACAAAGCTGTTCAAAATCAGGTGATCCTCAAATAAGCAGGATATCTAGGCAGAATTGGTGATCCTCACGTCATTGAAGTATTCAAGGAACTGGTGGCGGATCAGTGGCAGGCCTTGTAGGTCCTCTATCTCAGAGTTTTTCCTCTTCTTGCCACCCCTTCCTTTAGTGGGTGCCTTGGGGATGGAGACACTAGGGCTGGCAATGGCCTTCTTCTTTCTGGATCGAACAGTGTCAAGGTCGGCCATGTTGAACTGGGAGGCAGGCTTGGAAGCTTTTCCGGCACCTACACATTCAAAGCAAGATAAGTATCCTTATCCTATTTCTATTTAGCTATTTATTTAAATCTTTAACTATATAAAAAGCAGGATACTTACTTGACATGGTGACTGAGCCTGAGGATACCTCTTGAGAATCCTGGGTGATTGTCTTAAATGATCTTGTTTCAGGGCCAAGTCTTCTAAAAACAGCAAGCCTTTCCTTAGTATCAGGAGATGGTATGAGATGTGAAACAGTGACAGCTGCATAACATAAAACAAAAGGGGGTTAGTGATCCTATCACAAAAGCAAGATTACCTGGTGATCCTTCTCAGGATCCTCTGTCCTACCATGGGTGGACCACTTCCTTGGTAGATCCTTTCCGTTTGGAATGGTATCCCTTCTGACAAAGAAAAAGCGTCGTTTCCAGTTTGTATCGTTCTTGGTGGCCTTAAAAATGGGATGTTCTTCGCCGGGTTTTCGCTTAAACAGATATCGGTGGGATCCAAACGTTGTGAGATCATACATCTCTGCCAGTTCCGACATTCCTAAATCAATCCCTTCCTGCTCTATGATCCTTTCAAGGGTATATAAGACCCTCCAGATCATCGGCATAGCTTGGATGTAAGAGATGCCGGTTAAGGAGAAAAAGGATTGGGTAAAAGCTGGAAAAGGATAGGTGTATCCTATGGTGAATGGGGTAACCGGAAAGGCAACCCATGTCTCAGAAATGTAGTCGCTCAGAACAGTGGGATCAAAGGGTTTAAAAAGGCGTTCGCCGGAAAGCAGTGCCGGATCTTATCTACTTGTGCATCGTTAAAGCAACACCTCTCATTCGCTGAGTCTTTGATGATCCCTTGAATCTTCAAGGGGCTATCCTTCTGGTGATCCTTGGCGGGGGAGGACCGGAGCATCACTCTTAACGAGATGATGGTAAAGAAAGAAAAATAGAGTAAGAGAAGGAGAAGTAGGAGAAGAGATACCTGATTGATCTTCGGCTGGGAATTTAAAGGGAAGTTCTCTTGGATTTAAATGCAAATTGATCCTATCTCTAACACCTATTTATAATGATGATTTGCAGGATTGTCACTTCGGTGACGTTAGGTTTGCAACGGCTAGTCCGTTTTCAACGGCTAGTTATCCGTTAGTTTGTTGCGGATAAGATCAACAAAATACAACTCGTTTATTTACAATATAACTCCTTATATTTTGGGGGCAATTGTTAGGGGTGGATTTCTAAATGACCCGTGATCCTCAATTATTATCCTGCTTGGTGATCCTTACTTCTGTGTCAGTTAGTGATCCTCAGAAGTGCTTCAGGATCAGGATCATGGATCATCCTAAGGATCCTTATACTAATGATTGTCTGCTTTGAATTCGTAATTGTTTTGCAAGAGTATCAATTGGGACTTAGTCTTGGCGATATTTCTGGAGAATATTCTAAGTCTATTCCGCACGTGCTTGGTCAGAAATGGACGTTGTGGAGTCGTGGAGGACTTGCACCATTTGCGGATAGTTAGTTATTTAGATTTTTTCTAATTTAAAAGGGGTAGCGAGCTAATTAGACAACACTTTTTGCTATTTTTGGCTACACACACACTCATACAACTGCTCTCATCAATCTCGCTAACACACTTGGCGATTACACACATTTCTACACGATACACTATAGTGATCCTTGTACTTAGCTCGCTATCATCCGAAGTTGTAACAGATTGTTTGTTTAATTTAAGTTGGTGATCGGTAGTTTCCATCACCCGGGGTTTTTTGTGCCGGAGATCAACTCTTGATCAAGGGCTTTTTCCCCGTATAAATCTTCGTGTCATTTGTTCATCATATTTTATAGTGATCCTTATTATTGTTCATCCATTCAAGCATCATACCCCATAACAAAGAGTTTGGTTGCATTATCCTCGTCTGATTTTTGACCAAAACACCTAGTATTAATTATAAAAAAACTCTTTTTAATTATTTATTTAAAATAGAAAACTTATTTTTGTATAAAAGTTTGCTAAAACGATTAATATTGCATAAAATGTTTGTTAAAAAAAACCCTTATATACGCCCTGTTAGGGGAGGATTTTCTAACAATTAGTGATCCTTACACGTTATCCTAATTAATGATCCTTTCTTCTGTGACAGATAGTGATCCTCAGAAGAGCTTCAGGATCAGGATCATGGATCACTTTAAGGATCCTCGTACTGACGATTGTTTGTTTGTGTTTTGTATTACTTCGCAGGAGTTATGAGCTTGACTTGGTCTTGGCAACGTTACTATGGAATATTCCACGGGTATATCGCACACGTTTGACTGGAAATGGACGTTGTGGAGAACGTGGGAGCTTGGCACGAAAGTCGGATAGTTAGTTATTGTAGTTAACTTCTATTTTAAAAGGGGTAACGAGCTAGAATTAGAACACTTAGTCATTTCTTAGCTACACACTCTCATACACTCGCATACTTGAAGCTCTCGACGAACATACATTCGTTTTCACTCACTTTTACACATTTCACGATAGTGATCCTTGTACCTAGCTCGTTACTATCCAAAGTTGTAAACATTTATTCATTTATTTGAGCTTGGTGATCGGTAGTTTCCATCACCCGGGGTTTTTTGTGCCGGAGATCAACTCTTGATCAAGGGCTTTTTCCCCGTATAAATCCTTGTGTCATTTGTGCAATTTACATTGAAGTGATCCTTGTTATTGTTCTACATTATTAGCATCATTCCCCATAACAGAGAGTTTGGTTGCAATATCCTCAACAGATTTTTTGACCAAAACAGTTTGGCACCCACAGTGGGGCAATTGGTGCTTCATCCTTAGAAAAATCCGCATTTCTGTGCTCATTTCGGTTCACTGCAACCAAGCAAATGGCTTCCTCAGCGAAGAATGCTTCAAATTTGATGCCCTTATTCACTTCTTCTCAAGGCGTTCCCCCTTTGCCTCCACCACCTTCTGGATCCCAGAAGAATGCTGAGAATGCTGCGAAGAAACCAACTCCCATTTTCTCAAAACCTCCAACTTCTTCTGCTTCTTACACTCCCACTACTAGTGACATATTTACTTTGATTTTGCAGATGAAGGATCAGATACGGCAACAGGATAAGACCAATGAGAGGATTCTCAAAGAAATCGGAGATCTCAAGAAACAAAAGACAACGACAGAGGATCATTCCCCACTGGTGCCGAAATCCTTGAATTTTGATACTCCGGTGATTACTTCTCAGCCATCAGTGGTTCCAGCCGTTCAATATGTGGGTGGACCTAAAGGAGTGCACTACGGAACAACAACAATGACCCGGGCATCAGGTTCATATTTCCAGCCAGCGGGATCCTATCCTCAGCATATTGGATCCCTCACGAATTCAGGAGGATATTCAGGAGCGCAGCAGGTTCAAGGATCCTCCTTTGTTCCAGGATCATCCCAGGTTCAAGGATCCTCCTTTGTTCCAGGATCATCCCAGGTTCAAGGATCCTCCTTTGTTCCAGGATCATCCCAGGTTCAAGGATCCTCCTTCGTTCCAGGACCATCCCAATTTCAGGGATCCTTCCAGATGCCAGGATCCTTGAGGAGTTTGCAAACAGGAAGTTCAGATGTCCATCATGGAGATTTTATTCCAATGCAGACCAATGCTTCTACTGGTCCCTCGATCATTCCAGAGCCCCAACAATATGGATTAACATCCATTCTTCCTAACTTGAATCCGATGGGAGGTAACACTTTTAACAATTCTTATACTACTAACCATGGTCTTATGCAGGATCCCGGTATCAATCATGTCATGGCCAGAGAATTGCAAAAGCTAAAGGATATGATATGAAGTGTTCCAGGAGTGGTCAAACCTATCCCAGAGATTGCAGATGGGAGCCACAAGATATCTCGTTTTGCACCACCAATCTGTGATGCTGAGATACCCAAGAGGTTCCATGTGCCAACAATGAAGCTGTATGATGGTTCGACGGATCCTGAAGAACACATAGCACAATACAGGGAGAGGATGGAGATCAATCCAATCCCAGAAAGGTTAAAGGAAGCATGCCTGTGCAAAGGATTCGGATCCACTCTTACTGGATCAGCTCTCAAATGGCTGCTAAGTCTTCCCCCCTACTCTATTACCTCATTTTCTAATCTAGTTAATCTATTTAATAATCAGTTTTCTTGTAGTAGGAAATTTGAACGATTAACTAGTGATCTATATAGGATAACCCAGGGTCATAATGAATCATTAAGGGATTACATTACCAAATTCAGTAAAGAATCCTTAGACATTCCCAACTTAGATATAGCCACGGCCGTTGAGGCCTTTAAAATGGGACTGCTTAGGGATTCGTCGTTCTATGATGATCTTGTTATGACACCATGCAGGAACTTAGATGAGGTAAGAACCCGGGCACTTAGGTTCATCCGGCTAGAGGATGACAAGAGGATCCAGGAGAGGTTGGCAGGATCCTCAAAGCAAGATAAGCAAGGATCCTCATTCAGGAACAACAAGTTCAGATCCTACAACAGATCTGATAACCAGAACGTGCATTCTATTGATCAAGAAGAGGATGATGAGGATTATCCTCCAATTTCTGAATATTGTTTTTCTGTTGATAACAATGAACTAATCCTTGCGATGCAGAATCTAGGTGATAAAGCTAGATGGCCCAGAAAAAATGATAGGCCAGCTGCAACTAAGGATAAATCAAAGTGGTGTGCATACCATGAAGATTTTAGGCATCTCACAGAAGAGTGTATTGCACTAAGAAAGGAAATTGGGTACTTGTTGAGCAAGGGGCATCTGAAAGAGTTGTTGGGAAGAAAAAAGTCAAGGACTCAGGATCCTGAAAGGATCCCTGAGAAGGCTCCAGCCCCTCCAGCAGATGCACAAGTGATAAACTTTATTTCTGGAGGATCAGACATTTGTGGCACATCCTTCTCAGCAGCTAAAAGGCATGCAAAGGAAACTAAAATGGATAATGGAGAAAGACCAGTTCGAACATCAAGTGTCTCCGAAGGAAAAGTCATAACCTTTGATGAGGACGATCGTGTTGATATCCAGGATCCTCATCACGATGGTTTAGTTATTACTCTTTTCATTTCTAACCATTTTGTCCGCAGGATCCTTATAGACGGAGGAAGTTCAGTGAACATTATCCAGCTTGATGTTCTAAAGAAGATGGGTATCCCTGAATCAGATATCATACCAAGATCCTCCGTGCTCGTGGGATTTAGTGGCGAAACTAAGAATACCCTGGGGGACATTAAACTCCCAATATACATTGAAGGCCTATACTCTTATAAAAAATTTTGTGTTATTGACTGTTTATCTTGTTGTAATGTTATCCTTGGCAGGCCTTGGATACACGATATGAAAGCAGTCCCATCTACCTACCATCAATGTGTGAAGCTCCCTAGTCCTTGGGGAATAGTGAAGATTGATAGTGATCAGCAGGAGGCTAAGAATTGCTACACTTCATCGATGAAACCAGCCTCGAAGTCAAGGGAGCAATAGCAATCAAGGTATCCTCCAAGGGATGTCTTGGAGGCAAGAGAGCAGGATGTGGTAGAAATCCTCATGGATCCCGATGATCCTGAATCCAAAATCTATATCGGATCAGGGATCCTTGGCGAAGTGAAAGAAGACCTCGTATCCTTCCTCAAAAGGAGAAAGACTACCTTTGCATGGAAACACGAAGACATGACTGGTATATCCAAAGATGTAATCACTCACAAACTCGGCATTGACAGATCCTTCAAACCAATCCATCAAAGGAGAAGAAAGTTTGCACCGGAAAGGAATGCCATTATCCAGGAAGAGGTAGAGAAATTGCTCCGGGCAGGTATGATTAGGGAGGTCAAGTATCCAAGATGGTTGGCCAATGTGGTTGTTGTTCAAAAGAAAAACGGAAAGTGGAGGGTATGTGTCGATTTTACCGATTTAAATAAGGCATGTCCCAAGGATCCTTTCCCATTACCCCACATTGACTCCATGGTGGATGCAACTGCGGGTCATGAACTGTTAACTTTTATGGATGCTTCATCTGGATTCCAACAAATCCAAATGGAACCATCCGACCAAGAGGATACAGCCTTCATGACTCCAACTGGTATATACTGCTATATTGCTATGCCGTTCGGACTAAGAAATGCAGGTGCAACATATCAAAGGCTGGTGAATATGATGTTCAAGGATCAGATTGGACAAACTATGGAGGTTTACATAGATGATATGGTGGTAAAATCCTTAAAAGCTGAGGATCACCTAAGAGACTTGGAGGAAGCATTCGATATCCTTGACAAATATAACATGAAACTTAATCCTTCAAAATGTCACTTTGGTGTTAAAGCAGGTAAATTCTTAGGATATATGGTGACAAAGAGAGGCATTGAAGCTAGCCCGGAACAAATCAAAGCAATAGTGAACATCAAATCTCCGGCCAATGCTAAGGATGTTCAAAGGCTAACAGGCAGGATCGCAGCTTTGAACAGATTTATATCCAAATCCTCCGAGAAGTGCAAAGAATTCTATGATATCCTAAGGAAGAACAAGAAATTTGAGTGGACTGAGAAGCATGAAAATGCTTTAAGAGCCCTCAAAGATTACCTATCCTCAGCCCCGACTTTGATGAAACCAGAAAAAGGCGATGTGCTATCCTTGTATCTTGCAGTATCCTCAAAAGCAGTAAGTGCGGTCCTTGTTAAGGATCATGAAGGTACACAACATCCTATCTATTATGTAAGTAAAAGTTTACTTGATGCCGAATCCAGGTATTCACACCTTGAAAAACTTATTCTTGCATTAATTATGGCATCTACTAAGTTAAGACATTATTTTGAAACTCATGTTATCATTGTTAAAACTAATTTTCCAATTAAGAATGTCCTCAGGAAACCAGAGATGTCAGGAAGGATGGCTAAGTGGGCAGTGAAGCTAAGTGCATATGATATAAGATATGAGCCTAGGACAGCCATCAAATCCCAAGCATTAGCTGACTTTGTGGCTGATTTCAGTAGTGATTTACAAGAAGAAGCTGAGTTAGAAGTCCAGCAGCTAGATGAGACCAAGGATCCTTGGATACTCTATACTGATGGATCCTAGAATGTCAAAGGCACAGGGCTTGGAATACTACTAAAATCGCCACATGGGGACATAATACCCCACTCTATAGCTTGTGAGTTCCAAACCACTAACAATGAGGCTGAATATGAAGCCTTAATTGCTGGTTTGCAAATTGCAAAGCATATGGGGATCAGGTATCTTGAGGTACATGTAGATTCATTGTTAATTACAAACCACTTTAATGGATCCTATGCTGTTAAAGGTGAAAAGCTAACCAAATATTTAGAGATAGTCAAAAGTTTGGCACTCTCTTTTGTTTCCTTTAGTTTGACGCAGGTACCAAGGGAAGAAAATACAGAGGCTGATGCATTGGCTAACTTAGGATCATCCTTGAAGATCCCGGAGGATATCAAGATCCCTATTATCCATATCCTGACCCCGGCTATCGAGGATCACGAGGCTATGGAGATAGGAAATGATTCTGCAATTATCCCTTGTGAGGATACTCAATCCCATTCAGGATCAGGATCATGGATCTCACCAATTATGAGATATTTACAACATGGAGAGATTCCTACAGGAGAAAACCCTAGGGCTTTCAAATCTAAGGTATCTCAATTCACAATTTGCAATAATATGTTGTATAGACGATCTCTTGCAGGACCATACTTGAGATGCATTGAGGATCCTGAAATCCAAGAAGTTTTAAAAGACTTCCATGAAGGAGATTATGGAAACCACACTGGGGGCAGGGCATTATTCTCAAGGATCCTGAGGACAGGATACTACTGGCCAACCATGAAGAGAGATGCTGTGGAGTATGCTAAAAGATGTGATCCTTGTCAGAGACACAGCAATATCCTTCATCAACCAGCTGAATTATTGCATCCTATATCCTCCTCTTGGCCATTTATGAGATGGGGTATGGATATAGTTGGTAAGCTTCCTAAGGCACCTGGTGGAAAAGTATTCATGCTTGCTATGACCGATTACTTCTCCAAGTGGATAGAGGCTGAAGCTTTTGCCCAAGTCAGAGAAAAGGAAGTTATATCCTTCATTAAAAGAAATATTATAACTAGATTTGGAATTCCTTCTGAGATTATATGTGATAATGGTTCCCAATTTATTGGGGGCAGAACCTCTAACTTTTGTGACAGCTGGGGGATTAAGATGATAACATCAACACCAGTCCACCCACAAGCTAATGGTCAGGCAGAATCATCCAACAAGATCATCATCAACAATTTGAAGAAGAAGCTTGGATCCAAGAAAGGGAAATGGGCAGAAGAACTACCCTATGTGCTTTGGGCTGATAGGACAACCCCTAAGAATGCTACTGGTCAAATGCCATTCTCTTTGGTATTTGGGGCAGAATCAGTGATCCCAACAGAAATGGTGGTTCCAACTGCAAGAACAAGTACCCGTGATCCTGAGGAAAATGATGAGAACTTGGCTCAAGACCTGGATACTATTGAAGAAATCAGGGATATGGCTAGGATAAGGATGGCCAGTTATCAGCAAAGAATGGCTGGTGCTTACAACAAAAATGTCAGGATCAGGAGGTTTCAAGTTGGAGATATGGTATTAAGGAAAGCATTCCAGAATACCACCAATCCTGCTGATGGGAAATTGGCTCCAAAATGGGAAGGCCCTTATTTGATTGAAGCTGAAGCAGGAAAGGGGGCATATAGATTGCTAACCATGGAAGGTGATTCGCTACCAAGAGCTTGGAATGCTGTCCACTTGAAGAAATATTTCATGTGAGCAGGATCCTCATGGCACAGATGATCCTCACGATAGGGATATCCTTAAAGGATCCTCAAAGTATCGGTGATCCTTACTTAGGTAATATCCTAAACTTGAACTATTTCATTTCTTTATTTTCTCATATAAGGATAAGGATCATGTATCCTTTATCCATCTCTCACGTGAGTTTAAGTTTTGAAAGT
Source organism: Helianthus tuberosus (assembly GCA_030545235.1). NCBI lineage: Eukaryota > Viridiplantae > Streptophyta > Magnoliopsida > Asterales > Asteraceae > Helianthus > Helianthus tuberosus. The sequence continues at coordinate 22,714,280 of CM060371.1, forward strand.
TCAGGTATCCTTAGCATAACATTGGTTATCCGCTGAAGCAATCCGTTCCTTGGGTTTAACCCCAGTTATTTGGGCTTGACCCCAGTTCCGCCTGTAGCGCATGATGATCCTGGTATAGTTCAAGGCAGTGGGACCAGTACTCGTTTTAGGGGCTGATAATTCCATTGTACTGGCTATGCCTAGGATCCTACGTATAATGGTAGACGTACCATACATCCGTTCCTAAGGTTTCTAACGTTTTCACGTTAGCTAAGGTTTCTAACGTTTTCACGTTAGCTAAGGTTTTGGCATTTTCATGTCACTAAGTTTGGATAGTCGCCAGTTAGGGCCATACTCCAGTTTACATACGATCCTTGGGCTTGTCCCCAGTTATCCTTGGGCTTGTCCCCAGTTATCCTTGGGCTTGTCCCCAGTTGCTAACTCTTATCTTATATTGGCTTAGTCCCAAGTTATGATCTATTTCAGGTCCTTGAAGATAAGCAACTAGGGATCCTTGATCCTTACTTCTTTCTAAGGTTTATCTTACAGTTATCCTTATTATGGTTAGGATCCTAACTTGGATCCTCAGGTATGATCCTTAACTATTTTTAATTCTATTCATTATTTATTTGAATAACCCTTAAAGTTTGACAACTAGACTTGTGATCCTTAAAATATATTGCTTTTTGGGATTCGTTAACTATAGGATATTTGATCGTGGATCATGCTCTAAACATTTTTAATCTGACTTGTTCAATATTGTTTATTCAATAAATGTGCATCAAAACAAAGGAGAATTTGAGAAATAAAAGGATAACAATACAAGATAAGCGACAAAAGGTTAAGATTTTATTTATTAACAAAAGACTAACCCTTAAAAGGTTGTCAAAATTACCTACCCGAGCATCTACCAGCAAAACGTGGCCCGTCCGCTGGGGTAGGTAAAGGGTGTCCATGATAATAAGTTCAAAAGCAGTGCAGGAATATAAAGGCGGCAGGATCACAATGGCTTCATCCCCCAAACAGAGGATCCCTCCACCAATTGCAATCCTGCCTATTGTCCAAAGGATCATACATGATCCTTAATCCTAAAACCTATTGTTCAAGTACAAACCATTAAATTGTTCAACATCACAACCACAAAAAGCTGCTACCAAATTTAAAAATTGGGCTCCGGCTGCGTCTAAGAATGTCCATCATCGCCCAATCATGCAGCCTAAACCTTCGCTGCATTATCACCTCCAGCTCCACTTGTTTTACCACCTTCACCTTTGCCTCCAGCTTCAATTGTCAGGATCTCTTCAACCTCCTCAGCCTCTTCATCGTCCAGTTCAGCCAGCCTTGCCTTCCAGCCTTCAACATCCCAGCTGCTCTTGTCAAAAGCAGGATCCTGAGCTTCCAAGGCCATTTGCAGCTTGGTCTTGTACATTGTTATGGCGGCAGAGACTTTGGCGTCTTCGGTGATCTCACGTTTCTCATAGTCAACATTGATCAGCACCTTGGCCGTCTCCTGTTTGGCATTCCGGACTTCCTTCTGAAGATCAGCAATTGCGAGGTCCTTAAGCACTGCAACCTGCTGGAGGTCGGCAATCTTCTTATCCTGATCCTCAACGTGGCCAACATAATCCTCGATCTCAGAGAATTTCTGCATAAAGGATAAAGGATAAGGTCAGGATTCATTGATCCTCAAATCAGCAGGATATGTCAACAGGATATACGAGCAGAGACAGTGATCCTTACCTCATTAAAGTACTCGAGGAATTGGTGGCGGATCAGAGGCAGACCCTGCAGATCCTCAGCTTCAGAGGCTTTTCTCTTCTTGATTGCCTTTCCTTTGAGGGGTGCCTTGGGGACCGAAGCTGTCGGACTGGTAGGAGCTTTTCTCTTGGAGGATCTGACAGTGGTGAGATCGGCAACATTGAACTTGGAAGCAGACTTGGTGGATTTTCCAGCGCCTACACAACCAAAACAAGATAAGTATCTTTTCTTAATTTACATTTCACTATTTATTTAAATTTTAAATAAGGATACTTACTTGACATCGCGACAGAGCCTGAGGATACCTCCTGTGAATCTTGGGTGGTTGTCTGGAAAGTTCTTGTTTCAGGATCAAGTTTCTTGAAAGCAAGGAGCCTCTCCTTAGCAGCAGGGGACAATCTGAGGTGCGAGACGGTGATAGCTGCACAATAAGAAAGCAAAAATATAAGTGATCCTTACATCAAAAGAAAGTTTCTGGTGATCCTTCTTAGGATCCTCCACCCTACCATGGGTAGCCCATTTCTTGGGAAGATCCTTTCCATCCTCAATAGAATCTCTCTTGATAAAAAAGAAACGCCGCTTCCAATTAGCATCGTTTTTGGTGGCTTTGAAGATCGGATGCTCCTCACCAGGTTTACGTTTAAACAAATAGCGATGAGAACCAAAGGTAGTAAGATCATACAGCTCTCCCAGCTCTGACATTCCTAGGTCTATACCTTCCTGCTCGATGATCCTTTCAAGGGTGTACAGAACCCTCCAAATCATCGGCATGGCTTGAATATAAGAAATGCCGGTTAGGGAAAAGAAAGATTGGGTGAAGGTTGGAAAAGGATATGTATAGCCTATGGTGAACGGAGTGACGGGGAAAGCAACCCACTTGTCGGAGATATGATCACTCAGGGCATTGGGGTCAAAAGGCCTAAATTCGGTGTTCGCCGGGAAGCAGTGGCGGATCCTATCGATCTGAGCATCATTGAAACAGCAGCGTTCTTTAATGGAGTCTTCAATGATCCCCTGGCTTTTCGGAGGGCTGTTCTTTGGGTGATCCTTGGCTGGGGAATTTCAGAGCAACATCTTTGATGGAAAGAGATGAAAACAGAGCAAGAGAGGGAAGAAGATAGAGAGAGAGAGTACCTGATCGTCTTCGGAATGCAGATTATAAAGGGAGTCTCTCTGAAAATTTAAATGCATTTGATCCTATCTATATCTCCTATTTATAATCATGATCGTGCAGGGTTGTCACTTCTGTGACGTCACGATTGCAACGGATAGTTCAACAATAACGGCTATATTTACGATAGTTAGTTGCAGATAAGATCAAGAAAACATAACTCGCTTATTTTACATATTACTCCTTATATTTTGGGGGCAATTGTTAGGGGAGGATTTTCTAACAATTAGTGATCCTTACACGTTATCCTAATTAATGATCCTTTCTTCTGTGACATATAGTGATCCTCAGAAGAGCTTCAGGATCAGGATCATGGATCACTTTAAGGATCCTCGTACTGACGATTGTTTGTTTGTGTTTTGTATTACTTCGCAGGAGTTATGAGCTTGACTTGGTCTTGGCAACGTTACTATGGAATATTCCACGGGTATATCGCACACGTTTGACTGGAAATGGACGTTGTGGAGAACGTGGGAGCTTGGCACGAAAGTCGGATAGTTAGTTATTGTAGTTAACTTCTATTTTAAAAGGGGTAACGAGCTAGAATTAGAACACTTAGTCATTTCTTAGCTACACACTCTCATACACTCGCATACTTGAAGCTCTCGACGAACATACATTCGTTTTCACTCACTTTTACACATTTCACGATAGTGATCCTTGTACCTAGCTCGTTACTATCCAAAGTTGTAAACATTTATTCATTTATTTGAGCTTGGTGATCGGTAGTTTCCATCACCCGGGGTTTTTTGTGCCGGAGATCAACTCTTGATCAAGGGCTTTTTCCCCGTATAAATCCTTGTGTCATTTGTGCAATTTACATTGAAGTGATCCTTGTTATTGTTCTACATTATTAGCATCATTCCCCATAACAGAGAGTTTGGTTGCAATATCCTCAACAGATTTTTTGACCAAAACACGCCCCATATTGGCCTATACGTGGCATGAGTCATATACGAGACCTATACGAGGGGTCCTATACGCCCCGTATAGGCCTATACGAGGCATATAAGAGCAGCCAAACCAGAACTGGCATGAGTCAGACACTGAGTTTAATGTAAACCTATACGCATCGTATAGGCCTATACGAAGCAAAGAATGTGCAAATAGAGATAGTTTGAGCTATAGTTGAATTGGACTTGGCAAAATGCTAAACAAATATCTAAAATAGTAAAGTTAATAATTTATTAAAATAAAATATTTCTACCCACATCTTCTAACATGCACGTCATATGTTTTTAGGTTTGTGTTTAAAAGAGAATTATATTTATATTTTAGAAAATTTATTAACTTCATCAACAAATCAACAATACAATACGGGTGTTCAACAAAACGAATTTTAGTTTTCTCGAATTAATCCAACCATCTATGAAAACATTGCTTTATGATCAACTCACTCACCTTTGCATTTTATTATTCGTTGGTTCAATTTGAGATTAGGTATGGACAACACACACATCAACTAACTCATCAACCATTTCGAAAGCCTTTTCTAGAAAAGTTATACTAATATTGTCGATTACCTATTTACCTAATTACTGTGAAAAGTTACGATTGTGCATAAATGCTTGGTACAAGAAGCTTAATAAATGGTACTATATGTACCATATTTAAACAATGAAACCGTCGGTAATTATATACAACTTTTTTGTGTACTAACAAGAAAAAGTGTGGAAATTTAATAAAAAGATGAAAAAAAAATAATAATAAATACATGAAAATAAAAAAATAGATTTTATGTTAATTAAGAGATATAATAAAAAGATGAAAATAAAAAAATAAATAGATTTTGTAAAATTGAATTAAACTTAAATAAAATTAGGTGTTAGCACCCAGATGTGTTATATTGATAAAATTAAAAAAAATGGAAAGGTATTTTAGTCATTATATTGATAAAATTAACTAATTTTGGTGTTAGTACCCAAAGGTGTTACAAAAATTGAAAACATAAAATCTAAACCTGTTAAAAAAAGTTAGTACCCAAAGGTGAAACTAACTATAACTCATATGGTCCATCTGTGTAATTAACTCTAAAAAAAATACAAATCAGATTCTTTCACATTTTCATAAGTCTCCACTACACCCATTTTTAACTTAACCCTATTGATTTGGTCAAAAATCCGATCAAGGATTGACTAAATTTGTAAAGTGAGGTAGAGTGCTTAGGTGATGAACAATGATGAAAGGATGTTAGACGAATAAGGTAATCAAACAAAGAGATTTATACGAGGAAAAGCCCTTGATCACTAGTAGATTGCCGGCATAAAAACATCGGATAGTGAAAACTATCACTATCAACTATATTGCACAACTGAAAAGTGTTTACAACTTTGGATACTGATCAAGTGTTTTACAACTGAAAGCTATGAGTGTTGTGAGAGTTCCGGTTCATAATGTATACGTGAGAGTGTGAATTGTCCCTAATAATACTTGATCAACCCTTTTTAATAAGCCTAACAACTAAGTCCGATAATCTTGCTAGACCATGTTCAAGCCCCATGACCGTTTGTGGAAATAACATGTGCAGCATCTTGCACGAATTATTCTCGAGATTACAGCTAAGACTCAGTCCACTTTGTTAATAACCTGTACATGAATATTAGAAAATATCAAGAAAAATTGTTAGAAACAAGTAATAATAAGGATCCTTGATCCTCTGAGTCCCTGTACTACCCGCTAAGGATAACTGATTCATGCAACACCTCAGAAAGTATGATCCATAATTATAAAAACCTATGTCCTAACACCCATAATGTCTCATATGCCACATGCTCAAAGGAGAGACATTATGTCACTTCCCCACTACACATGGTCTAACCAAGTTTCACTCTTGTTCTATTAAAGACTCATAACTTTTTTGTTTTTCTAAAGTTACTCAACTTTAATGTACGGTTCTTGCGTATTTATCAAGTTACCATGTTACTTAAATGATGCTATAGGTTAAAGCCTCCCAATAGCGCTCCCTTATTTATTTATTTGTTTATTTATTTTTAAAGGTTTAAAATTGATGTGGGTCCCACTTTTCATCCGCTATTGCTTTAGCTATCATTGAATAGCGTTCCACAATAGCTAGCATGGTATGATGTGAGAACCCTATTGATCGAAAAGTTGCTAAGGTGAATAGATGATGACGCTCCATACCCTATAGCCTTAACTCAAATGGTTTATTGAAGAAAATTTTTAGGTTGTGCCAAAGTGGATCACGTGTGGAATAATGATATTCAGTTTAGCCATTTTGATATATACCAAAACTGTGGGTGTGGAATAATGATATTCAGTTTAGCCATTTTGATATATACCAAAACTGTGGAAATTAATTTTGTACATTATAACTTTTCTTGCATTTAGAGTAGTCCAATTTTCTCATGTGAGTGTGGTCAATTTTCCCCAGAGAGAATCGGGCCCAGTAATGAGGTTTATTTGCAGTGATATCGTACAACTTTGACCACTATATTGGGGTTGTTACACGGTCATATCAATTATGGACTATTTCGATATTCCTCTATTATCAATAGGGCTGTTCACGAGCCGAGCCGAACCGAGCGGATCTTTGCTCGTGCTTGGCTCGTTTACAAACCGAACCGAGCAGAGCGGCTCATTTGAAACCGAGCCTTAAATCAAGCGAGCGTTTTTCGAGCAGTAAATATTCCGAGCGAGCGTCGAGCGAAGTTCGAGCAATTTGGACAACCGTGTTGTTGGCATACAATGGTGGTGACGTGTACAAAGATGATGTGGCGTATTTAGCATCTTATTTAATTTCTGTTATTAGAGTTTGTTAGTGGTTAATGAGTTGGTTAGGTTAGTTTCTCTGTATATAATGACCTGTTCATTTTACACACAGTAATGAAAATAGTTGTTCTTCATCTTCTTTCTCTCTGATAAAAATTTCATGGTATCAGAGCGGTGATTTCAATCGATCGCTCATCTCATTCATTCAATCTTTTTCAATCGTCAATTTCACACTTGTTGTTCAATCGATTCTCTTCTCAATCAGATTCAATCGATTATTTTCTTAATCGTTTTGCCCTAAATCATGTCTTCTTCTGCAAATCCGGAAAGTATAGTCAATAATCAAATTGATTCATCCAATCCATTGTATCTTCATCCTTCAGATCATCCTGGTATGCTTTTAGTTTCAAAATTGTTTGACGGATCTGGATTTGGAGCTTGGAAGAGGTCGATTTCTATAGCGCTTTCTGCAAAGAATAAGTTGTGCTTCGTTAATGGTGAAATTGAAGCTCCTACATCTCCGATTCAACGACAAATTTGGCAACGATGCAACGATATGGTAATTTCTTGGATACTAAATGCCTTGTCAAAAGATATAAGTAATAGTGTGTTGTATGCACAAACTGCTAACCAAATTTGGCAAGAACTTAATGATCGATATGGTCAAGTTAATGGAGCCAAGTTGTATCAGTTACACAAGAATTTGTGTGAGATTTCACAGGGTAACAATGATATAGCTACGTATTTCACCAAAGTGAAATGTATTTGGGATGAATTGGATTCTTTGAATTGTATTCCTGTATGTTCTTGTGGAAATTCTCAACTCATAGCCAAAAGAGAAGAAGATCAACGTCTTGTACAATTTCTCATGGGGTTAAATCCTGCGTATGAAACTGTTAGAGGGAACATATTGATGATGCAACCTTTACCTTCTATTAATCAGACTTATTCTCTTCTAATTCAAGATGAGAAACAAAGAGAAATTAATGTTGTTGTTCGATTCAATCAAGATGCTATTGAAATGAATGCGTATAATCAGTCTAAAGGATATCAAAATGTCAAGAATAATGAAAAAAAAGGAATCATATGTACTAACTGCAAGAAAAATGGCCACACGGCAGATACATGTTATAGACTCATCGGTTTTCCAAAAGAGTTCAAGTTCACAAAGCCTAAACGTTTTGCAGCAAATGTTTCATCTGAATATCATGACATCAATTCTGAACAAAGTGGCAGCAAATCAACAACAACAAATTGTGGACTCACTTCAGAGCAATACAATGGTCTTTTGCAATTGTTGAACAATGTTCAAATGGGATCTGCATCTTTTGCTAACAACACCAGCACTGCAGTCAATTCTGCAAACTTTGCAGGTATAATATCTTGCAATTTATCCTGTACATCATATGTTAAAGATAACACAACATGGATAGTTGATACCGGTGCTACAGATCATATGTGTTTTGATGAAAATTTACTTACAAACATTCAAACTCTTGCAAAACCGATTTATATTACTCTCCCAAACGGGAATCTTACCATTGCTACCAAGTTTGGTACGGTTAATCTCACTTCAAATTTCTCCATATCTCATGTCCTTTTGGTTCCCCAATTCAAACATAACTTACTCTCCATTCCAAAACTTTGCAATGACACAAATGGTTTAGTATTTTTCAATAATACATCATGTGTATTGCAGGCCCCTTCCATGAAGAGGCCTCTGGTTCTTGGTAAGCTGCTGAATGGACTCTATCTACTCAAGCAACAATCTGGTTTTACTTCTGATGTTGTTTCTGATTTGTTTCCAATAAAGTCCCTTTGTAATGTTGTTGTTTCTTGTAAAACTTGGCATGCAAGACTTGGGCACTTACCTCTTTACAAATTGAAAACATTGGGTGTATTTTCAAAAACAAATGTTGATGAAATTGAAACTTGCGATATTTGTCCTAGAGCAAGACAACATAGACTGCCATTTTCTCATAGTCATATTAAAACTGCCAAAGCTTTTGATATGATTCATATTGATGTTTGGGGTCCATATAACACATCTACTTATAATGGTTATAATTACTTCTTAACCATTGTTGATGATTTTACTAGAGTCACCTGGACTTTTTTGCTTACTACTAAAAGTAATGCATTTCCCGTTCTTCAAAACTTTATTGAAATGGTCAAAGTTCAATTCAATACACATGTTAAATGTGTTAGATCAGACAATGCTCTTGAACTTGGTTCTGGTACAAAACAAACATAATATTTTTTGAATCATGGAATTCTTCATCAAACTAGTTGTGTTGGAACCCCACAACAAAACGGGGTGGTTGAAAGAAAACATAAACACCTACTAGAAACTGCAAGAGCATTACTTTTTCAATCCAAATTACCTTTGAAATTTTGGGGTGATTGCATTCTTACTTCAACGTATCTCATCAATCTGTTTCCTTCTGAAATTCTACATGGAAAAACCCCTTATGAATGTTTGTTTAACAAACCTCCAACTTACACTCACTTAAAAAGTTTTGGATGTTTGTGTTATGCATCCACTCTTAAACAAGGAAGAGATAAGTTTCAATCACGGGCTGTTCCTTGCATTTTCATTGGATATCCTTTTGGAAAAAAAAGCCTACAAGTTATATAATTTGCACACAAATAGTGTTTTCATTTCTAGGGATGTAGTGTTCTTTGAACACTTATTTCCTTCCATTTCACAATCAATTTCTTCCATTTTTCCAACAGTTGACAAGCTTTCTCAATTTTTTGACTCTTTTGATTTTTCTGACCCTCTCTCAACTTCAGTTCCAAACTCTGTCCATTCAGATCCTTCATCTTCTAATCACTCTATTCCTTCATCTTCCACTTCTTCTATTCCTGTTATTCGCCGTTCATCTAGATCACACCATCCACCTTCATATCTTGCTGATTATGTGTGTAATGTAGCATCTTCTTATCCTTGTTCTCATACAATCACTGCTTGTTCTGTTGTCAAAAACATTTATGCTAATACCTTATCCTCAGCAAATCAAACGTTGTTACATTCTTTGGATTCTGCAAAGGAACCTGACTCTTATCACGAAGCTGCTCTTAATCCTCATTGGCAAGAAGCAATGCAAAAGGAGTTTAAGGCTTTAGAAGCTAATCGTACTTGGTCTATTGTTGATCTTCCTTTGGGAAAGAAACCTATTAAATGTAAATGGGTTTACAAGGTTAAGTATAATGCCAATGGGAGTATTGAACGATATAAAGCACGTTTGGTAGTTCGTGGTGATACCCAAAAGGCTGGGATAGATTACACTGAAACATTTTCTCCGGTTGTTAAGATGACTACCATTCGTAGTCTCATTGCTACTGCTGCTAAACTGAACTGGGATTTGCATCAGCTTGATGTAAATAATGCATTTCTTCACGGAGATTTGGATGAAGATATTTACATGTCGCCTCCTCCTGGTATGATCTTAGATATTCCTGGTCAAGTTTTGAAGTTACAAAAATCTTTATACGGTCTAAAACAGGCTTCTCGTCAATGGTATGGCAAACTTTCTGACGTTCTCAAATCTAAAGGATATGTTCGATCTCACAATGATCATTCCTTGTTTACCAAGACCATGGGTTCTTCAATTGTTCATTTGGCCATATATGTTGATGACATTTTACTCACGGGGAATAATAAAAATGAAATTCATGATATCAAGTCTTTTTTGCATTCTACATTTCAAATTAAGGATCTTGGATTTCTTAATTACTTCTTAGGAATTGAGATTTTAAAAGATTCCAAAGGACTTGTTATGACTCAAAGGAAATTCGCTACCGACTTACTCAAAGAGTTTCATGTTTCAGATGATCCTACTACCAGTTGTCCTCTTCCTGCGAATTTAAAATTACTGGCAAATGAGGGTGATGTTTACTCAGATCCTTTACAGTTTCGAAGACTTGTTGGCAAACTCAATTATTTGACACATACTCGGCCTGATTTGGCATTTGCAGTTCAGTTCCTAAGCCAATTTATGCAAGACCCTCGAGTACATCATTGGCAGGCTGCATTACATACTCTTAGCTATGTCAAAGGCACTGCTTCTTATGGGTTATTTTTTAATAACTCTCCTGATTTGAAAGTTGAAGCCTTTTGTGATTCAGACTGGGCTTCTTGCCCGAACACACGTCGCTCTATTAGCGGGTACTTTTTTCTTCTTGGTGGAAGTCCAATATCTTGGAAATCAAAGAAGCAGCCCACTGTGTCTTTAAGTTCTGCTGAAGCAGAATATAGATCGATGCGAAGAGTCACTGCAGAATTAGCTTGGCTTACTCGACTTCTTCATGAATTATCTCTCCCTTCGGTTGTTCCTATTCCCCTGAAATGTGATAGTCAAGCAGCCATCCACATTGCTAAAAATCCAGTATATCACGAACGCACAAAGCATATTGAATTGGATTGTCATTTCGTTCGTGAAAAATTACAAGATGGTCTTATCAATCTTTCTTATGTTCCTACTAAAACTCAACTGGCTGACATTTTTACTAAAAGTTTACCGGGGCCACATCACCATTCTTTGTTATCCAAGTTGGGGCTTTCTCTCCCTCCAACTTGAGGGGGGGTGTTGGCATACAATGGTGGTGACGTGTACAAAGATGATGTGGCGTATTTAGCATCTTATTTAATTTCTGTTATTAGAGTTTGTTAGTGGTTAATGAGTTGGTTAGGTTAGTTTCTCTGTATATAATGACCTGTTCATTTTACACACAGTAATGAAAATAGTTGTTCTTCATCTTCTTTCTCTCTGATAAAAATTTCACGTGTCGCCCGATTTAAATTCGCTGAGAGAGATAGTGTTGGACAACCGTGTCACCCGATTTAAAGTCGCTGAGAGAGATAGTGACAATGTTTGGTCTCAAGTGTTTATGTCTTTAAAAACATGCACATTTCATGGTATAATAATTTTCTTATGAATAACAATGTTGAGACCGACGAGGTGATGATCATATTGCACGAGCAATTACGTTGAGAGCAGGAGACGATCGACTTAGGATAACGACATGAAACATTGAGGCGATGAGCATCCGGTCGTTTATTAGTTTAGGGTTTAACTTTTAGATTTGATATTAATTTTTTTATTGGTGTGGTTGGGCTAGTACGTATAGATATAGTTGTAAATTTATATATAGTGGACCAACAATTAATATAGTGGTATATATAAAACTATAAATTTAATTTATATTTAAGTGTATGTATGTGTAATGTGTGTGTATATATAGGTGTGTGTGTATATATATGTATAATTTATATTTGTGTATATACATGTTTATATGTATATATATACTAATTAAAAATGATAATTCGAGCCGAACCGAGCCGAGCGGACCTTTGCTCATGCTTGGCTCATTTATAAACCGAACCGAGCCGAGCGGCTCGTTTACAACCGAGCGACAAATCGAACGAGCATTTTCCGAGCAATTTCTGAACGAACGTCGAGCGAGCGACGAGCGGCGAGCGATTTGAACGGCCCTAATTATCAAACACTCATTTTAGCTAAAATCTCCATTTTAGCCATTTACCAGTCAAAATACCTAAAATAGTCAATTATAGCGGTTCAACGAGCCTTTTCAATCTCGTGTAACGGCTAAAAAAATTCTTTCAAGTCAATCAACTCATGATTGTCACATGTCCGACAGCCGTCATTTGTTTGAAAGTTCTTAGCCGGTTGAAGGTTCTTAGCCGAGTACTTTCAACAAGGCTCAAGCCTTTTCAGATTAGTGTTTCTTTGGCTTGGTTTGAGAACTTTCATTGGCTTAAGATCTTTCAGTATAGCGGCTTGGCTTGGCTTAAGATTTCTTAAGATATTTCAGTATAGCGGTTTGGCTTGGCTTAAAACCTTTCATTGGCTAAGATCTTTTCTTTGCTTGGCTTAAGATCTTTTCTTGGCTAAGTATAATAATAATAATTCACTTATAATTAGAACAAGGTACAGTAAAATTATTTATGTATAATTTTAATATTTTATTTATATTATAATAAGTAGGTACAATAACGTTATTTATGTAAAATTTTAATATTTGATTTATATAATAATAATAATAATAATAATAATAATAATTCACTTATAATTTCCACTGTTTTGAAAAGTGATTAACAATCTTGTTATATAAATTACTAGGTTAGAACCCAATGTATTACACGGATTAAATAAATGTAATTTTATACTAAATAATAAAAAAATATAACTTTAAAACCTCGTTTATTACACAATTAGAATAAATGTAATTTTATATATTAAGTAATAAAAAAGTTATATATTTAAGAATCCCGAGTATCGTACGAGTTGAATAAATGTATTTGTATATACCAAATAATTAAAAAAGCTATACCTTTAAAAACTCATTGTATTACACGAGTTAAATAAATGTAATTTTGTATACTAAATAATAAAAAAATAACATTTTTACAAAACTCGTGGATTGTACGAGTTGAACAGATCTAAATTTATATACCAAATAAAAAAAAATTATATCTTTAATAACCCAGTGTATTACACTGGTTGAATAAATGTAATTTTGTATCGTAATAATAAAAGGTTATATCTTTAAAAAACAATGTGTGTTACACGTGTTGAATAAATCTAATTTTATATATAAAATTATAAAAAATAGTTATATCTTAAATCTAAGATCCTTAAGCCAAGTCAAGGAAAGATCTTAGCCAAGGAAAGATCTTAAACAAAACTTTTACACCGAAAGATCTTAAGCCAAGGAAAGTTTCCAAGCCAAGCCAAAGAAAGACTGATCTGAAAAGGCTTGAGTCGTGTTGAAAGTACTCGGCTAAGAATAACCGGCTAAGTACGTTCAACCGAATGACTGCTGTCGGACACGTGGCAATCATGGGTTGGTTGACTTGAAAGGATTTTTTAAGCCGTTACACGAGATTGAAAAAACTCCTTTAGCCACTACATTTAGGAATGGCAATGGGTCGGGCTTGGGCCGGGTATTGGTAATCCCAGGCCCGTACCCGGTTGTAATTTTTTGTCCCATACCCGGCCCGTTCGGTATATCATAGAAAATGGGTCAAAATAATGGTAGGAACAAGCCTGATTTGTCTAAGAAGTGAAGGGCCTCACTCGACAACCAAACGGGTCAAAACTATGTTTTAAAACGGTGATGTATGTAGTGACTTGAAGGTCACATAATGTGTTAGCAAAAGAGTGCGTAAGCCATGTAAATGGATGCGCTAAGCTTGATTTAAGGAACCCTTGAAGTTGGAACAAAAGTTGAAAATTTAACTTGTAGAATTTGCATAAAGCGGCATGTTTGAAACATTGAAAACAAGCATGATTCAATTACGTACGTAAAACCATGGAATGGAAGTGATACACCAAAGTTGACAAGCCCGGGAATTGGGTAATTAAGTTTAGAAACCAATAAGAATGAATGACGTAAAAATATGACATATAACCAAATGGGTCGAATAAATAAAAGAGGATTTATAGGCTATCAGCTTATAATTCGAATTTTGATGCAAATTAATATGATAAACGTATGCGTATTTTTATTACGAACGCTTAGGAAAAAGAATCACCTAAAACGGACTTGTAGATAAAAAGTTATGGCCATTTGAAGTTGATATTTGTAAAAAAATTGGAGTTGGGCGGATATGCAGGTCCAGAAAGTGAACCTGCTGGAAAAGTGTCTCCCCCGCGACACGCGACGGGGGAACGTCAATCTGGCGCGACACGCGGGGCCGCTCGCGGCACACGAAAGGCTTAAAGGAATCACTCGCGTGGCGCGAGAGATCAAAGTTTTAAATTTTTATTTTGTTTTCGTTTGTTCGATATTGGAACTTGATTATACTTATTTATATGTTGTCAAAACTAACTTCTAAGTTAGTTTTGATGTTAGGTGAAGTAGGTGATATTCCGGATGGCGATCAAGCAAATAACAAGAACCGAACACGTTACTTTTGAAGCTTCCGCAAGAATATATTTTGTTTTAGTTGAATATGGAACATGTAACTCTTGATGCCACAATATGTATGTTTTAAACTAGTAAGGATGTAAATCTTAGATACTTTAAATTATGTAGGATATTTAAACTTAACGGAAAAAATTTGTAAATCCGTATTTTTCTTAAACAAAAGGTGTGTTTAGTAGTAAATTCATACTAAATTAATACGGGTGTTACAAGTTGGTTATCAGAGCTCAAGGTTGTTAACAGAGCGTGTTCGGTTCAAGCTTGATCAAACATCCGGTAAGAATTAGTTATTTAGTAGATTTTAGTAAAACATTAGAAAAAGGAATTTGATGTGCATGGGAAGAGCGTGTTAACCCACTCGATCTCGGAAAGTGCACTAAACACGAATGGTTTAAGCAAGTGGTGAACTTGGCTAAACCAAGGCAACGATGTAAATAATATAGAATGAAAATGTTTAACAATTAATATAAACATTTCAGATTCAAGATGGCCGATGGAGGTAACGACGATACGGTGCCGATAGTCACCGAAGAGATGAGGGAGGTGATTGCCGAGGAGGTAGGAAAGGCAATCGAGAATAGTCTATCTGGTTTTATAGACAAGATTCAAAGCATGGTGCTCATTGTAGTTGAAGAAAGGATCAAAATGTTGGAAGATAATGCCAACCAAGCGAAGGAAAAGTCGGGAGAAAGAAAAGCTTGTTCATATAACAAGTTTATGGCATGCAAACCGCCAATCTATAACGGAGAGGTCGATCCGATAATATGTCAAAGATTGTTAAGTGACATGGAAGGGGTGTTTGAAAGGACCCACTGTGATGTGAATGACTTCGTAGCTTATGGTATGGGTCAACTGAGAGGTCAAGCGAAAGACTGGTGGGATAACAAGAATATAGAGATTGGAAGTGAAGCGACTAAGGCCATGACATGGGGGGAGTTTAAGGCGCTGTTCCTTAAACATCACAGTCCCAAGGCGGTTATTAACAAGATCAAAGAAGAATTCATCCAAATGAGGCAAAAGGGTGAATCAATAGACAAGATCACGGGCATCTTTCTTGACAAGTTAAGATTTTGTGACGAGCTTGTGGCGAATGAAGAGCAGAAGATATATTATTATTATAACATGTTGAGTGCCGAATATCGGGAGTTCATGACTCCCTCAAAGTATGAGACTCTCACCGAGATCATAAATACTGCTCGGGAATGAGAGATTGAGCTGAAAAAGCAGATTGAGCGGGGTGAACGAAGGGCGGTAGATGTTAACCCGAGCCCTACAAAGAAGGCACGAACAACTGAAACGGTTAAGAAGACGGATATGAAAGGCGGATCACCGAGTTATAAGGTATGTGGAAAGGGGCATAAAGGCGAGTGTCGCTTCAAGGATAAATCATGCCCTATATGCGTGAAGACAGGGCATATGGCTTCGCTATGCCCGGGAAAAGTTTCGGTTTGTTACAAATGCTACCAGCTGGGTCACAAGAAATCCGAATGCCCATACTTGGCCGGAAAGAAAGATGGCAAGAGTTCGCAAACAGAGGCTCAAAAGGCAAAGGCCAGATCTTTCCAACTAACCGAGGCCGAAACAAAGATAGAACCCGATGTGGTCTCAAGTATGTTCACATTAAACCAATTCCTGCACGTGTGTTATTTGATACGGGTGCGAATAAATCCTGTATTTCACATGGATTTATTCGACATCTTTCATTCTTATTAACCAAGTTACCTATGCCTTTAGAAGTAGAGATAGGTGATAATAAAAGCTTTATTGTGTGTGACGTGTGCTAAGATTGTAAGTTGAGTATCGATGGCGAAGAATACTCAATAGACTTGATCCTGATGTCAATGGGAGAATTTTAAGTAGTGGTCGGGATAGATTGGTTATCCCGACATCACGCGAAGGTTGTGTGCTTCCGTAAGGAGATAAAACTGACGTCTACAAGCGGAAAACACGTTACCATTTATGGTGAAAAGGGGGTAATCCCGTAGTATGTACACTGTTGGAAGCTCACAAGCTTATGAGGCATGGATGTAGAGCGTTTATGATTTATGCATGTGAACCAGAGAAAGAGCTGTCAAAAATTGGAGGCGTACCGGTGATACGTGAATATGAGGATGTGTTTCAGGAAGACTTACCGGGAATACTGCCAGAACGGGAAGTAGAATTCGGAATCGAATTGGTCCCGGGTGTAAAACCCGTAGCTAAGGCGCCGTATCGGCTCGCACCATCAGAGCTACAAGAATTAATGTCACAAATTCAAGACTTGCTTGACAAGGGGTTTATAAGACCAAGTGTTTCTCCGTGGGGCGCACCATTATTGTTTGTAAAGAAGAAGGACGGGAGTATGCAAATGTGTATCGATTACCGGGAGTTAAAAAAACTCACGGTAAAGAATCGATACCCGCTCCCGAAAATTGACGATTTATTCGACCAACTACAAGGCGCAAGTTGGTTTTCAAAAATTGATCTTAGATCGGGATACCATCAGTTAAGTGTCAAAGAAGAGGATATACGAAAAACGGCATTTTGTACACGGTACGGGCATTACGAGTTCCTCATGATGTCCTTTGGTGTAAGGACCGGCACAAAAATGTCCTAAAACACCCCGTATGTAATCACCCGGATCCTTAAAACCCTAACTTTTATTAAAAATCAAGAAAATCCAATTTTAAGGATCGCTCACGGGCCGCGAAAGACCAAGCTAAGGTCTTCGCGGGGTGCGACAGCTCGACGAATTTCCGGATAAGCATTAGGGCCACGTGTCACACACGTGGCAGACCTAGGCCATGACACGGCAGCCCTAGTCGTAGCTAGGGTGGCCCTCGCGGGGCACGTAGGACGGCCTTAAGGCCTTCGCGAGCTGCCACAAACTCGAAAATCAGCTATAAATAGGCCGTTGCATGGCCATTCTTCTGTGTTCGAAAAACACTTTCAAAAACGTTAAATTTTGCTTAAAATCGTGTGTTTAGGTGTCGAGACGCTGCTACGATCACTGGGTAATAACTCGATCACTGCTACGATACAATGTCCGATCGGTTGAAACCGATCCTATGGATGTTTAAGTGCTGCCCGAATTCGGGCTATACTTTGTCATTCGTTGTGAGGGTTTTGATTTCTTGAAGTTATCGTAAATATTGTATTAAGTTAATAACCTAGTTTCGTTTGCATTATTTAACTAGGTTACCAGGATTAATCAGTAGGCATACTCTGTCCGTCTAAACTTGCAATGTGAGTCATTCTCTTTTTATCAAATTGCTTTACAAAACCCTAAATGTTTTCCAGTTATATTTTGCAGTGATTAAGTCTTTGCTAATCTTAAGTTACTGGCAGTAAGTG
This sequence comes from Helianthus tuberosus, assembly GCA_030545235.1. Taxonomy (NCBI): domain Eukaryota; kingdom Viridiplantae; phylum Streptophyta; class Magnoliopsida; order Asterales; family Asteraceae; genus Helianthus; species Helianthus tuberosus. Next base: position 22,732,203 of record CM060371.1, read on the forward strand.
GGGTATTGTGCACATTACTGCTGTTTTTATCACTTTAGGTGGGCGAGCCTAATTAGTGATATACGTCGCTATTGGGTGACATGACTTAATAGTGGTATGACCACAGTCATAGATCCGGTCGAGTGACAACTGAACCAGTTAATTATAAGATAGGGGCAAATGTGAAAACTCTTAATGCTGTAAATTGTAACAACGTGTCATTTTGTGCAAATTGAATGACTCGCTAGTATTTCCCCGCTGATAAAATCTTTTTAAACATGTTTCAGGTGATTTACTGTGAACAAGAAAAAGTGACGCGTAGCACGCCAGCTTGAATGAAGTGGCTCAGTAAATAAATAAACATGTTTTTGTAATCAGGGGATTTCCTAGTGAAATTCCTTTATTGTAAAATACGGGATTTATCCCGAAACTTATAATAAAATAATCGGGTGTTTTCAATTGAAACGATCCTGTTAAAGTTTCCGCTGCCAAATTACACACCAATACCACGGGTTTCTGTCCCGCGACTTCTGAGCCGAGTAAAACTGGGTCGGGAGCCGTGACAGAAAAAGGTGGTATCAGAGCCTCTAATTTAAGCCAATTAAGTATTTGGAGAATTCTTAATTTTTCAAATTGCCATTATGTGATTCTGTGAAAATTTACTTTAATAAATAAAATTTTAACTTGAATTTTTGTGTGTTTCTTCATGTGTGCCTAACAGCATGAATGAACTATCAGAAGCCCTCCGAAATTTTTCAATCCATACCACTAATATGGAGATTTCCGGAACCCAGTCCGGTTATCAGGCTGACATCGAGGAGCCACTAGTGTTTTAGGCCTAGCCCCAGGAGAAACCCAAACCTAAAAAGAGGAGAAGGCTTCTGGACTGGAAGCGAGGACGTAAGAAGAAGCCCGCTGCCCAAAAGGTGAAAAAGACGGAGGATCCAAAAGGAAAAGGAAAAGAAGTAGGGGAGAGCTCTGGCCAGGCCCAGGAATTACCACCTTGTGAGGAACTTGATAGAAAGCTTGCAAACTGTGACCTCATCGGATCTGCTGGCGAAACCCTTTTCAATTTCCCCGCCCAGTCAGAACTTCCTATTAATTTGGAACCTGCTATTCCAGACCCTATTGTCAACCCTCAACCTGTTACAGGACAGTTGGAAGAATGGTGGACGAGCAACTGGCATTTTCAAAATTTTATGAATAACCCAAATGTTTACTTTCCCCAGTTTGATCCCGAACCTGCACCTTTTCCACCCATGAACCCGGAGAACGTTGCCGAATTGTGCCGCTATTGCGAGGAACTGGTGAATGCGGGAAATCGGATTCGAGAAGTGGGGGAAAACATCACGTGGAAGTACGATGAGAGTGAGCGCCGTTTCTGAAAAGCCAGTTAACCGTAGTTAAAAGTTTTTGTATAATATTAATATGTGAAAAAAAATTGGTAATATATAATAATAATAATATAATATTGTATAATAATAACTAAAATAAAACCTCTGTAATATATCTGGCTTGTATGGATGTATAATATTATATATAAAAATATAAATGTCGCAATGTCGACGATTTTAGCTATATGTGTGTGACTTACTTGTGTTGTGATTGCCTTACTGTGTTTAGTTGCTATTCATTTTATGACAATAATTGGTATATATTGTTAATTATTCAGATGGAAAACGCAATAAATCAACCGGCAAATGAAGTTAACCAATCTGAATCTAATAATGAAGACCATTTTCTCAATAGACAAGATATAGAAAATATCGTTGCTCAGGGAATAGCCAACGCTATCCCCACAATCGTCGCTGCTGTTAAGAATCCCGTGGAACCTTCACAAGCCAATCATAGCAAGCGCACTCGCGACGATAATTTCAGTAATAATGTAAATGGGGGCGGCAATGATAATAATAATGTGGTTCAAGCCCCATTACTTAAGAAAATGAAAGTAGCAACGGCTGGTTGCACTTACAAAGAATTACTTGCCTATAAGCCAATCGAATTTGTAGGCAATGAAGGGGCGACTGGCGCATTGCGTTGGTTAGAAAAGACCGAAGCAGTAATTAAAATAAGTAAATGCGCCGAGGAAGACAGGGTTATGTATGCATCCCACCATTTCAAGGAAGAAGCGTTAGAATGGTGGAACACGGTGCTGCAAGCAAAAGAAAGTGGCGTGGCTTATGCCATGAGTTGGGAAGAATTCAAGGAATTGGTGGAAAGAAAGTTTTGTCCCTCTTACAAAAAGCAACAAATGACAAATAAGTTCCTGAACCACCGGATGGAGGACGTTGATTGTCGAGGGTATACCTCGAAATTTTTCGAGTATGCTAGAATTGTACCAACTCTGGCTTCGCCAGAACCGGTGCTTATTTCTCGTTACATTTGGGGACTAATTAGTTAGATCCGCGACATAGTCAAGGCTACGAGACCCCGAACAATTGACGATGCGATCGAGTTGGCCAATACCTTAACCGATGGATTGGTACGTACGAGAGAAGAAAATAAGAAAAAGGACTTGGCCTAAAAGATTACCCAAGGTTTTCGAGGGGGTAATAATACTAATAATTTCAAGAAAAAGGGGAGCGGGCAGTCTTCTATACCGCCGTTTTGCGGAAATTGTAAAAAGAAACATTTTGGAAAATGTAAGGAAAGTTGCAATTTCTGCAAAAGACCGGGGCACCGAGAAGAGGAATGCAGGAGGAAATCCGTAATCTACTACAACTGAGGCAAAACAGGACACTTTAAGCCCGATTGTCCAAAATTGATTAAGCCAGCTGACAACAAGGCCAAACCTACCGAAGGAACTAATAAGAAGAATGCAAGAGCCTTCCAGCTGACGACGCAAGAAGCAGATCTGATTCCCGATGTGATAGCCGGTACGTTTCTTGTATATAATGTTTACGCAAAAGTATTATTTGACTCTGGTGCAAACCAAAGTTTTATAAATACTTCATTCTGCCAAGCTCTTAAACAACCTTTAACCAAACTTAAGCATATTTATACGGTAGAAACAGCAGAGGGAAATTCTGTTAAAATAGATAAGGTTCTCCAAGAAGGAAAAATAGAACTCTTAGGACATAAATTTTCTGCAAACCTTCTACCTATGAATTTAGCTGGATTCGATGTCGTGTTAGGAATGGATTGGTTGGTAGCCAACCATGCTCGAATCCTCTGTGATAAAAATTCCATAGAAATACATACCCCAGCAGGAGAAGTAATTTTAGTAACAGGAGATAAGCCACGTAAACCAATGAAGTTCATTTCAGTAATGAAAGTTGCTAGTTATGAACGAAAACAAGGAATAGTGTATATGATTTTGGTAATCATTAACACTAAAAGCAAGGAACTTAAGGAAATTCCAGTAGTATCAGAATACCCTAATATATTTCCAGAAGAGCTACCTGGATTACCACCCGATAGGGAAGTAAAGTTTAGAATTCATCTGATTCCTGGAACTACACCAATAGCTAAGGCACCTTATCGGTTAGCACCCACCGAAATGCTAGAACTGAAAAAGCAGTTGGATGAATTGTTAGGCAAAGGATTCATACAACCAGTTCATCCCCTTGTGGAGTACCTATGTTGTTCGTGAAAAAGAAGGATGGTTCGATGCAGATGTGTATCGATTATAGGGAATTGAATAAGGTTACAATTAAGAATCGATACCCACTACCTAGGATTGATGATCTTTTCGATCAACTTCAAGGAGCTAGGTATTTTTCTAAGATAGATTTGCACTCCGGATATCATCAGTTGAAGGTACAGGAGGAAGACATACCTAAAACTGCTTTCAGGACTAGGTATGGTCACTACGAGTTTACAGTCACGCCCTTTGGATTAATGAATGCCCCTGCAGCATTCATGGACATGATGAATAGGATCTGTAAGCCGTATCTGGATGAATTTATAATTGTCTTCATCGACGATATACTTATTTATTCCAAAAGCCAGAACGAGCATTGTGAACACCTGCATGCACTCTTAACTTTGTTAAGAAAGGAAAAGCTTTACGCCAAATTCTCAAAATGTGAATTTTGGCTACAAGAGGTGCAATTTTTAGGACACTTGGTAAATCACAAAGGCATTCACGTAGTTCCCTCCAAGATAGAAGCAATCACAAAGTGGAAAGTCCCGCAATCAGCCACCGAAGTTAGAAGTTTTCTAGGATTAGCTGGATACTATAGGCGCTTCATCAAAGACTTTTCCAAGATAACTTCTGGTGGATAGGAATGAAAAAGGACATAGCTAGATACGTTTCTAAGTGTCTACCTTGTTCGAAAGTCAAGGCAGAACACCAGAAACCCTCAGGTTTACTTCAACAGTTAGAAATTCCTGTATGGAAATGAGAACTAATAACAATGGACTTTGTTACTAAGTTGCCCAAGATTAGGAAAGGTAACAATGCGATCTGGGTAATTGTAGATCGATTAACCAAATCAGCTCATTTCCTACCAATGAAGGAAACCTTTAGCATGGAGAGATTGGCTAAGTTATACATAGAAGAGGTAGTATCCCTACATGGAGTCCCACTCTCCATTGTGTCAGACAGGGATAGTCGTTTCACTTCGCATTCTGGACAAGTTTCCAAGAAGCAATGGGGACGCGATTAAATTTAAGTACTGCATACCATCCCCAAACAGATGGACAAAGTGAAAGGACGATCCAAACCCTGGAAGACATGCTCAGGGCATGTGTAATAGATTTTGGTGGGAATTGGAATGAACACTTACCGTTAATAGAATTATCCTATAACAACAGTTATCATACCAGCATAAATGCTGCCCCATTCGAAGCACTGTATGGATGAAAGTGTCGAACTCCCGTATGCTGGGCAGAAATAGGAGAAAGTCAATTATCAGGTCCCGAAATTGTGCAAGAAACCATCGACAAGATAACTCAAATCAAGGAGAGACTGAAAACTGCTCGAGATCGCCAGAAGAGTTATGCAGACAATCGACGCAAGCCGTTAGAATTCCAAGTCGGGGACAAAGTGCTATTGAAAGTTTCCCCGGGGAAAGGGGTAGTTCGATTCGGTAAGAAAGGGAAGCTAAGTCCAAGGTATATAGGACCATTCACAGTTACCCATTGAATAGGACCAGTTGCCTATCAATTGCAACTACCAGAAGAGCTAGCCGGGGTACATGATGTGTTTCATGTATCTAATCTTAAAAAGTGTTTATCTGATGAATCACTGGTAGTACCTCTTCAAGATATAGAGGTAAACGAGAAGTTGAAATTTGTTGAAAAACCTCTTCAAATAGAATACAGAAAGGTCAAACACCTTAAACACAAGAGATTGGTACTGGTCAAAGTAAAATGGGATTCAAAAAGAGGACCTGAGTACACATGGGAACTGGAATCGGAAATGAAGCAAAAGTATCCTCACTTGTTCCAGTAAATCTCGAGGACGAGATTTTAAATAAGGTGGGGAGAATGTAAGGACCGGCATAAAAATGTCCTAAAACACCCCGTAAGTAATCACCCGGATCCTTAAAACCCTAACTTTTATTAAAAATCAAGAAAATCCAATTTTAAGGATCGCTCGCGGGCCGCGAAAGATCAATCTAAGGTCTTCGCAGGGCGCGACAGCTTGATGAATTTTCGGATAACCTTTAGGGCCACGTGTCACACACGTAGCAGACGTAGGCCATGACACGGCAGCCCTAGCCGTAGCTAGGGTGGCCCTCGCGGGGCGCGTAGGACGACCTTAAGGCCTTCGCGGGCTGCCACAAACTCGAAAATCAGCTATAAATAGGTCGTTGCATGGTCATTCTTCTGTGTTCGAAAAAACTCTTTCAAAAATGTTAAATTTTGCTTAAAATCGTGTGTTTAGGTGTCGAGACGCTGCTACGATCACATGGTAATAACTCGATCACTGCTACGATACAATGTTCGATCGATTGAAACCGATCCGATGGATGTTTAAGTGCTGCCCGGATTCGGGCTATACTTTGTCATTCGTTGTGAGGGTTTTGATTTCGTGAAGTTATCGTAAATGTTGTATTAAGTTACTAACCTAGTTTCGTTTGCATTATTTAACTAGGTTACTAGGCTTAATCAGTAGGCATACTCTGTCCGTCTAAACTTGTAATGCGAGTCATTCTCTTTTTATCAAATTGCTTTACAAAACCCTAAATGTTTTCCAGTTATATTTTGCAGTGATTAAGTCTTTGCTGATCTTAAGTTACTGGCAGTAAGTGGGGTATTGTGCACATTACTGCTGTTTTTATCACTTTAGGTGGGCGAGCCTAATTAGTGATATACGTCGCTATTGGGTGACATGACCCAATAGTGGTATGACCACAGTCATAGAGCTGGTCGAGTGACAACTGAACCAGTTAATTATAAGATTGGGGCAAATGTGAAAACTCTTAATGCTGTAAATTGTAACAACGTGTCATTTTGTGCAAATTGAATGACTCGCCAGTATTTCCCCGCTGATAAAATCTTTTTAAACATATTTCAGGTGATTTACTGTGAACAAGGAAAAGTGTCGCGTAGCACGCCAGCTTAAATGAAATGGCTCAGTAAATAAATAAACATGTTTTTGTAATCAGGGGATTTCCTAGTGAAATTCCTTTATTGTAAAATACGGGATTTGTCCCGAAACTTATAATAAAATTATTGGGTGTTTTCAATTGAAACGATCCTGTTAAAGTTTCCGCTGCCAAATTACACACCAATACCACGGGTTTCTTGTAACACCTGTGCCTCCACGGCCATCAAACAAATACCAAACCAATGAAATATTATATTTCATACTTGGGATTTGTAAAAATATGTGTATCATTTGCACATATCAATTCTTGTTCAATTTCAAACTCTAAATCGCTTTCTGGAAGGTTATACGCGCACTGATGCGTAAATATAACCAGTTTAATGCAACAAACACTCCGGAGTAGTGACATAGGATTAACATACCTTAAATAACCTTTACATAACTTAGAAATAAGTTTTGGAAGGTTTGGTATGCCGAAATCAAGTTTAATCGCTTACAGGGACTAAAGTTGACAAACTGCGAAAGTATGCCAATTTGAACTGTAACAGACCTTCCGGAACATGACCATAAGTTAAACATACCATAAATATCCTTTACATAGCTTAGAAATAGGCTTTGAGGGGTTCGGTGTGCTACAATAAACTTTTGGGTCATTCAGGGACTAAAAGTGTCAAAAAGTGCACAAGTTTGCATTTTCGCGCATAACTTACGTTCTGAATACATCCGGACATCCAAAAAATTATGTTAGCACTAAAATATTTTATTTTAGTGTTCGCCATAAGAAAAATCCATTCGTCACGTCATTTGGATCGTTTTTCGCATTCGGGACCAGATTCGATGTATTAGCCGTTGTTTAATTCACAACCACACATTCTAACTTGCTTAGTCAGCGGATAAGGATGGAATTTAAACACCTAAACACCATGACATTTCAACACATGTATGGATGGAATTTAAACACCTAAACACCATGACATTTCAACACATGTACGGATGGGATTAAGGCACGTTTTCCATGAAACGATCTTAACGGTTCGGGTATTCCTATAAATACCCCATACCCCCCATTGCTAAAATTACTAGAATTCTGATTTGAGAACCTCTAAGTTGAAACCATTGTTTCATACCTGAGATTCTTGAATCGGGATTAGCATTCGGGGACCCTTCGTAAGTATTCTTTCGTTCTTTTCCTTATTTTATTGCTTTTCGAGTCCGAAAGTCAAACTTTGTTTGACTTTCAGCGTTGACCAGTAATGGTCAATGCGAAGTTCTTTTGAACTTCGCAACGTGATTGTAATCACGTTGGTTATAGTCCCTTGGGACTATGCCTACTGATTACCACGTTGTCTAGGGTCGTAGGGTAAGCGATCTGATAAATCGCTTATACCTTCGAACCCGACCCAGTTTGGTCGATCATTAGGATCCGACCAAATACATTAGGTGACCATAGTAGGTAGGGAATAACCTTCCGAGGTTATACCCTATGGTCACATCGTTTGAGTAGTTGTATGATAGGTGGTTTATATGCCTTAGGTAAATTACCAGAATACCCTTTTCATGTATAATTGGTAATTAAGCATATGTAACCTAAAATTTTGTCACATAACTAATTATGTAACATGTTTAGGCATATAACACTTGTCATAGGACTAGTTAGACGGTCCGAACGCGTTTCACGCGCACGACGCGTTAAAGTAGCATAAGTTACCTTAATGGGTCGCGATGGGTCGATAATACTTAGGTTAAGTTTCATTTAGTATGTAGGCTTTGTTAAACCATATCATATGAGTTCCTACACTCATTTGGTTTACAAACCCTCCTGCCACCCAGTCTTCCGATTTAGGTCCGGGTTAATTATGTAGTTACCTATATTAGGTACCGTTTGATTTCCGGGACTCCTCTAGCTTACTTGGTAGTTGTTCAAGACTCCTAAGCACTCCCAGGCGAGTACATTAATCCCCTCTTTTACTGTTTTCAACTGTTTTGGGGTGACTCATATGTGCTAAATGTTTTATCAATGGTTTCGAGAACAATTACAATGTAGTTTCAAGAACAATAACAATTATTTCAAGAACGCTAACAATGATTTCAAGAACGAATACAATGATTTCAAAAACTAATAACAATTTCAAAAAGTGAACAAACTTGTTGGTTGTAGTTTACATGACCGATGACATTCATTAGCAATGATCAAGCCGACCAGTATTAGGTTATGGTACCATAGGATCTGACAAATCCCGTTATTTACTACACCCGTAGTTATGTGTGGGTGTTGTGGGTAGCGACTGAATCTGTAATTATTAACTTATCCTTTGGTAAGGGTTTGTTAAGAACGAGAGCGAGAGCGAGATGGAACGATGAACGCGTCAAGAAGGTTTGAATGTTATTAGAGAATCGACCATTAAGTAGTTTCACAATTAAAACAAGAACGACTAGAACGATTTTACAAAATGGGTTAACGATTGGGTAAACATTTTAACATGATTGACATTTGATCATGCATTTCCCACAAAACATAACTTTGATTTAAACCAAGTTTTACTTCAATACTTTGTTTTTGTGCATATGGTTTAGTTGAGACATTTCACTTGCCATACATGGATATTTGACATAGACATTTGACATGGATATTTGACATAGACATTTTGACATGATTTAAATCTTGACATGAATACTTTGACATATTATTCAATACATTTGACAATTGATTTAAACATAGACATTTTACATTGTTTGGTATGGTTTGGTTAAGTGATTAAGTAACGATGCGTGTGTAATATGATACAAACATGGTGGATACGCCGCTGGTACTTCCTATATATAAGTGTTTGTATGGTATTACATATCATAGCGTTATTTGAATCATTTCAGTTTGAGACATAGAACATTTTATACAAATAACATACTTTTCACAAGACATTGATTTATAAACAACTTATCTTATGCAAACTCATTTACATGGTTATTCATTTAATCATGCATTATTTTCTTATTTATACTTATCATCCGAACTTATTATTTTTCAAATGATTTACAAAGACAAAGCAAATTACAAGGTTCATGACTAAACATTTTCTTAAACAGAAGTCATGAATCTTATTTTCACAAAACCTATGTACTCGCCAGCATTTCTTTGCTGACCTCGTTTTCACATATGTTTCAGGTATTGTTGGATGATATCGATTGATAAGATGCATGCTCACATAGGACTGGACAAGGCCTTAGTGACTCAATAACAATGATAGACTATGTTTAAATAGTGTATTTAGATTTCCAGACGATGTAATTACTCAATGTTTAATAAAACGAAACACTTTTGATATCCATGGTTATGAAACATTAATTCTGTTGCAACACGCCCCGATGTTTCCGCCGCGATTTGTTGTTTTACGCGGTCGGGGTGTGACAGAAAAGATGGTATCAGAGCCAATGGTTATAGGGAATTAGGTTATTAGTAATGCTTTGACCTAGTCTATAACCTTTCTAGGACCCTAACGCGAGTTTACTTGCGTTTAGTCATAAAACAATACCGTCACCTATCCTTAGGCGACGACCACAACAAGAACATAAATTTCAAAACCGCTTTGAAAACTAATCATCTGTTCTAGGATGATTGATTACTAGGTTTTGAACTCTCAGTTATATGGTTTTGAACCCCTTTGAGTTTTCAAAACTTCGTCAAGGTTTTGGGCTTTAAATAATGTGAACACGTGCAAACTGGAAGGGTGAATGCCTGTATTCTGGGTTTTCTGTCTAGGCAAGCACTTCGTATACATCTCATCAGACGCGAGACCAGTTGTGCTTACCTGGGAATTCTTGGGATGAGTGTTCACTTATAGGCGAGCATGTCTTCGCGATACATTATTTTTGACCCATTTACTTTGATCAGCCACCGTCTCATTTGTTTGCCTTAGGTAACAAACAAATGATCGCAATCTTCATGCGTTATCATTCTGTTTTGATTGTCCAATAATCTTTCACCTGTTTCTCCCTATGCCTTTCTTTTTCTTCAAGAATGTCTCTTCATCACAATGACGCCCAGATATCTGAGCAAGCAGCCAAATTCGCTCAGCGAATAGGCGAAGTAGTCCTGAAGACTGTTGAATTAGCTACTGCCATGTATCATCTCCAGGATGAAGCCACTCAAGAGTCACCAAGACAGGCAGGACCTAGTCAGGCGACAACACTATCAGCCAAGAAACCAATCGACGAATCAAAGACCATGGATGAACGATCCCCTAAGAAGTCAAAGAAGCGAAAGGCTTCTCAGAACTTCGCCATGGTCGCTCACAATGGTAAAGCAGTCCCCAACCAACCAGCTCAACCCCCTGCTAGGTGTATATGGCTTTTCCTATGATACCTACATCAAGGAACTATGTACCTTACAAACTACTCTTGTGATTTCTCTCTTTCAAATAATTGCTCATGATTCCCTCGAAAATTTTAAGTACTCGTTTCACTCTAAGAAACAAAGTACAGAAAATTAAGTGACATTATGAGTAATCGTGCTTTTCGCACATCTGTGCCTTTAAATCCTTGGTTAGATAACTAAGGGTATTTTCAAATCTCATACCCATTACGTTTTGATTTTTCAACATACACAGTACCAGTATTTCAAAACAATCTTCATGATCTCAAAACATTTCATATAGTTTGAAAACAATTTTTCTAGATGCATTGTCTATGTTATTTCAAAAACATTGGCCATGTTATCAAAACCAACCTTCCTAATTTCAAAATATTTCATATAGTCTGAAGACAATATTAACACAATACATTTTCTTATCAAGTGCATGATTTCGAAAAGCATCATTCATGTCTTTCAAAAACCTTATACATAATTTCAAACTTTCATCTCGCATGATTTTAAAACATTTTTGTAAATATATCTACCTAATACACCTACTTTATGATTTCAAAAAGTATTATATATAAGGTTTCAAAAACGTTAAACACATTTTTCTTAAAAGAACCCCATGCATAGTTTTCAAAAATATTTCCCTCATACATTGACTTAACCTTCAAAATTCTGCTTCATATGTCGCCTTGACATATCAAGCATCTCAACTTCATAAGCATTTTACATCATGTTTTGACCTAAGCACATCCAGTGCAAGGTTTCAAAACATCTTCAACTTCTAAAATTCATATGGGATCTTTTTATCTTTACAATTAGATCCTTGTGGATGATTATCGTTCAAATCAGAGTCCTTAATTGGATTCCTTATGTACCTTAATTCGAACACTTCGGTTCCTAGTAATCGAAATCGAATTTTCTTTTTGAATCTTTCTATCTTTATAGTTGGATTCTTGTTAACGTTTAAAGTACCAAATGAAATCCACGGAATGGATTCCAAGTGTGCTTTAAATGCAAGTACGCAATTTACAAGACAAATTAACAAACAATTTTGTGGTTATGTGATATATGTTTATGTGTTCTCCTCTATGATTTTTGTGCTTTCGTATACTCTGGATATTCGTTATCCAAATCCTCGTAGAATCTTTCATATCTTCATATGATGGATTCGTAGTAGGATATCCAAAAAGGTACTACCTTAAATCCTTAATGGGCTTCTATGTAAGAGTTAAGACCCTTGGATTATATAGTACTACTCCATGATTCATAAGAGACCCTTTAGTGGTCTAGTCAAAAAGATTGATTCACAATTTGGTTAAAGAACGACATCTAGTGATGTAGCTGAACAGACTCCTTGATAGTCTATTTAGATCATTTAATGATTTAATTAAAAGGATTCTATGGCGGTCTAGTCACACTCATCACAGGATTGTTCATTTGGTTTCACACTACACATTATAAAATAGACTGTGTGAACTGGGCAAGGAATTGTCTAATTATGGACGCGTACATAATTATGAAATTTAGTGCACAGAAAACCAGTAAGATTTATTATGTGTAAGAACCGATAGCGACAACAATAACAAAATGACAACGATGTAATGGAGGTACAGTGGACGCACCAATGACACTTCATATACTTGTATATAAGTGTCCCTCTTACATTGCAAACATAATGTTATTAAGGTTCCTAGAAGTTCAAGAACCCTAACCAATGTTGTTCGATCTTTTCAACTTCATGTTTTAAACTCTCACAAGTTTCCTCTAAATAAATTTCGGGACGAAATTTCCTAAAGTAGGGGAGACTGTAACACCTGTGCCTCCACGGCCATCAAACAAATATGAAATATTATATTTCATACTTGGGATTTGTAAAAATATGTGTATCATTTGCACATATCAATTCTTGTTCAATTTCAAACTCTAAATCGCTTTCTGGAAGGTTATACGCGCACTGATGCGTAAATATAACCAGTTTAATGCAACAAACACTCCGGAGTAGTGACATAGGATTAACATACCTTAAATAACCTTTACATAACTTAGAAATAAGTTTTGGAAGGTTTGGTATGCCGAAATCAAGTTTAATCGCTTACAGGGACTAAAGTTGACAAACTGCGAAAGTATGCCAATTTGAACTGTAACAGACCTTCCGGAACATGACCATAAGTTAAACATACCATAAATATCCTTTACATAGCTTAGAAATAGGCTTTGAGGGGTTCGGTGTGCTACAATAAACTTTTGGGTCATTCAGGGACTAAAAGTGTCAAAAAGTGCACAAGTTTGCATTTTCGCGCATAACTTACGTTCTGAATACATCCGGACATCCAAAAAATTATGTTAGCACTAAAATATTTTATTTTAGTGTTCGCCATAAGAAAAATCCATTCGTCACGTCATTTGGATCGTTTTTCGCATTCGGGACCAGATTCGATGTATTAGCCGTTGTTTAATTCACAACCACACATTCTAACTTGCTTAGTCAGCGGATAAGGATGGAATTTAAACACCTAAACACCATGACATTTCAACACATGTATGGATGGAATTTAAACACCTAAACACCATGACATTTCAACACATGTACGGATGGGATTAAGGCACGTTTTCCATGAAACGATCTTAACGGTTCGGGTATTCCTATAAATACCCCATACCCCCCATTGCTAAAATTACTAGAATTCTGATTTGAGAACCTCTAAGTTGAAACCATTGTTTCATACCTGAGATTCTTGAATCGGGATTAGCATTCGGGGACCCTTCGTAAGTATTCTTTCGTTCTTTTCCTTATTTTATTGCTTTTCGAGTCCGAAAGTCAAACTTTGTTTGACTTTCAGCGTTGACCAGTAATGGTCAATGCGAAGTTCTTTTGAACTTCGCAACGTGATTGTAATCACGTTGGTTATAGTCCCTTGGGACTATGCCTACTGATTACCACGTTGTCTAGGGTCGTAGGGTAAGCGATCTGATAAATCGCTTATACCTTCGAACCCGACCTAGTTTGGTCGATCATTAGGATCCGACCAAATACATTAGGTGACCATAGTAGGTAGGGAATAACCTTCCGAGGTTATACCCTATGGTCACATCGTTTGAGTAGTTGTATGATAGGTGGTTTATATGCCTTAGGTAAATTACCAGAATACCCTTTTCATGTATAATTGGTAATTAAGCATATGTAACCTAAAATTTTGTCACATAACTAATTATGTAACATGTTTAGGCATATAACACTTGTCATAGGACTAGTTAGACGGTCCGAACGCGTTTCACGCGCACGACGCGTTAAAGTAGCATAAGTTACCTTAATGGGTCGCGATGGGTCGATAATACTTAGGTTAAGTTTCATTTAGTATGTAGGCTTTGTTAAACCATATCATATGAGTTCCTACACTCATTTGGTTTACAAACCCTCCTGCTACCCAGTCTTCCGATTTAGGTCCGGGTTAATTATGTAGTTACCTATATTAGGTACCGTTTGATTTCCGGGACTCCTCTAGCTTACTTAGTAGTTGTTCAAGACTCCTAAGCACTCCCAGGCGAGTACATTATTCCCCTCTTTTACTGTTTTCAACTGTTTTGGGGTGACTCATATGTGCTAAATGTTTTATCAATGGTTTCGAGAACAATTACAATGTAGTTTCAAGAACAATAACAATTATTTCAAGAACGCTAACAATGATTTCAAGAACGAATACAATGATTTCAAAAACTAATAACAATTTCAAAAAGTGAACAAACTTGTTGGTTGTAGTTTACATGACCGATGACATTCATTAGCAATGATCAAGCCGACCAGTATTAGGTTATGGTACCATAGGATCTGACAAATCCCGTTATTTACTACACCCGTAGTTATGTGTGGGTGTTGTGGGTAGCGACTGAATCTGTAATTATTAACTTATCCTTTGGTAAGGGTTTGTTAAGAACGAGAGCGAGAGCGAGATGGAACGATGAACGCGTCAAGAAGGTTTGAATGTTATTAGAGAATCGACCATTAAGTAGTTTCACAATTAAAACAAGAACGACTAGAACGATTTTACAAAATGGGTTAACGATTGGGTAAACATTTTAACATGATTGACATTTGATCATGCATTTCCCACAAAACATAACTTTGATTTAAACCAAGTTTTACTTCAATACTTTGTTTTTGTGCATATGGTTTAGTTGAGACATTTCACTTGCCATACATGGATATTTGACATAGACATTTGACATGGATATTTGACATAGACATTTTGACATGATTTAAATCTTGACATGAATACTTTGACATATTATTCAATACATTTGACAATTGATTTAAACATAGACATTTTACATTGTTTGGTATGGTTTGGTTAAGTGATTAAGTAACGATGCGTGTGTAATATGATACAAACATGGTGGATACGCCGCTGGTACTTCCTATATATAAGTGTTTGTATGGTATTACATATCATAGCGTTATTTGAATCATTTCAGTTTGAGACATAGAACATTTTATACAAATAACATACTTTTCACAAGACATTGATTTATAAACAACTTATCTTATGCAAACTCATTTACATGGTTATTCATTTAATCATGCATTATTTTCTTATTTATACTTATCATCCGAACTTATTATTTTTCAAATGATTTACAAAGACAAAGCAAATTACAAGGTTCATGACTAAACATTTTCTTAAACAGAAGTCATGAATCTTATTTTCACAAAACCTATGTACTCGCCAGCATTTCTTTGCTGACCTCGTTTTCACATATGTTTCAGGTATTGTTGGATGATATCGATTGATAAGATGCATGCTCACATAGGACTGGACAAGGCCTTAGTGACTCAATAACAATGATAGACTATGTTTAAATAGTGTATTTAGATTTCCAGACGATGTAATTACTCAATGTTTAATAAAACGAAACACTTTTGATATCCATGGTTATGAAACATTAATTCTGTTGCAACACGCCCCGATGTTTCCGCCGCGATTTGTTGTTTTACGCGGTCGGGGTGTGACATTTCTGTCCCGCGACTTCTGAACCGAGTAAAACCGGGTCGGGGGCCGTGACATTTGGGCTGACAAATGCACCCACGACTTTCATGGACCTCATGAACCGGGTTTGCAAACCGATGTTGGATAAGTCGGTGATAGTATTCAAAGAATGAAGATGAACACGCGAGTCATATACGAGAAGTGTTAGAGACGCTCAGAAGAGAAAAGCTAGACGCAAAATTCTAGAAGTGTGCTTTTTGGCTACGGGAGGTGCAATTCCATGGGCACATTATCAGTGCCGATGGAGTGTTAGTAGATCCATCAAAAATAGAAGCCGTGGCAAAATGGAACCCTCCGAAGAATCCTTCTGAAATCAGAAGCTTCTTAGGGCTTGCGGGTTATTATAGGAGATTTATACAAGATTTCTCCAAGATTGCTACACCGTTGACTAAGTTACCTCGCAAGGAGGAGAAATTTATATGGGGCGTTGAACAAGAGAAAGCGTTCCAAATGCTCAAGGAAAAGTTAACTCATGCACCGGTATTAACATTTCCGGACGTAGTCGATGACATAGTAGTTTACTCGGAAGCGTCACATTTGGGACTTAGGTGCGTTTTAATGCAATGGGGAAAAGTTATAGCTTATGCTTCAAGGAAACCGAAGATTCATGAAAAGAAATACCCTACGCACGATCTTGAATTGGCGGCAGTGGTATATGCGCTGAAAATATGGAGGCATTATTTATACGGGGGGAAGTGCACCATATTTACCGACCACAAAAGTCTAAAATACTTCTTCGATCAGAAGGAGTTGAATATGAGACAGAGGCGGTGGTTGGAAACGGTGAAGGATTATGATTGCGAAATACATTACCATCCTGAAAAGGCCAATATGGTGGCAGATACGTTAAGGCAGAAGGCATACTATGCTCCTATACGAGTACGATCATTGCAACTTATAGTGACATCAGGTTTACTTGAACGAATCCGATAAGCACAAGTTGAAGCAATGAAAGAAGAGAACTGGAAGAAGGAAAAAATAGTTGGCCAACTGAAAGATTTAGTAGACGACAACAACGGGTTGAAAACTCGCTTCGGGAGAACGTGGGTTCCTAACTCGTGTGGGGTTAAAAAGCTTCTACTTGACGAAGCTCACAAATCCCGTTATTCTATTCATCCGGGGGCGATCTAGATGTATAATGACTTAAAACAAAATTATTGGTGGCCTGGAATGAAAAGAGACATAGTGAAGTACGTGGAGAAATGCTTGACGTGTTTGCAAATCAAAGCAGAGCACCAAAAGCCATACGGTAAACTTCAACCGTTAGATATCCCAGTTTGGAAATGGGATCAAATCACAATGGACCTATTGACCAAACTACCGAAGACGAACCGAGGATTTGATGCCATATGGGTAGTTGTGGATAAACTGACGAAAAGTGCTCACTTTATTCCGATACGTGAGACTTATACGTCGGAAAAGATGTCAAAAGTATATACCAATGAGATAGTGGTACACCACGGGGTACCGGTCTCCATTCTGTCCGATAGGGATACCCGGTTTATTTCAAACTTCTGGTGAGATTTTCAGGAGCAAATGGGGACGAAACTGTTCATAAGCACCGCGTACCATCCCCTAACGGATGGTCAGAGCGAAAGAACGATACAAACATTGGAAGACATGCTTCGGGTGTGTATCATCGATTTCGGGGGTAGTTGGGATGTTTACTTACCGTTAGCGGAATTCTCATATAACAACAGTTACCATGCAAGTATCGGTATGGCTCCGTACGAGATGCTCTACGGTAGAAAGTGCAGAACCTCGGTGTGTTGGGGTGAGGTGGGTCCACGTGAACTCGCCCATAAAGATATAGTTCGAGCCACTAACGAGAAAATTGATATGGTTCGAGCTCACATGAAAGCGGCTCAAGATAGACAAAAGTCGTATGCTGACAAAAGACGAAGGCCGATCGAATTTCAGGTCGGTGATAAAGTTATGCTTAAAGTATCCCCGTGGAAGGGTGTTATCCGGTTCAGAAAAAGAGGAAAGTTAAGCCCGAGGTTTATTGGGCCTTTTAAAATTATCGAACGGGTTGGTAAGGTCGCATACTGCCTCGAACTACCCTAGGATTGAGCGGAATCCATAGCACGTTCCACGTATCACATCTCCGAAAATGTTTAGCTGAAGAAATGACTTATATTAATTACGATGACATTGAAGTAGATAATAGTCTTAATTATGCGGTGAATCCGATTGAAATTCTGGATAGAAAGGTAAAGAGCTTACGAAACAAGGAAATTGACCAAGTGAAGGTCAAGTGGGAACATAGAAAGGGTGCGGATACTACATGGGAATCCGAAGAGGAGATGAGACGACTCTACCCTACGCTTTTTGGTACGTATTCCGGTTTCGAGGACGAAACCCTTTTAAGAGGAGTGGACTTGTAACACCACGAAAATATAGATTCTTTTATTATTATAAAATTTAAATGACGGTAATAGTCAAGATAAAAGAACTAGGAATAAATAACCTAATTAGTTAAAAGTCTTGAAATAATAGAACAAAACATGATTAAAACACCCTTTAAATAACTTGGGTAAAGTTGAGGGACTAAACATGGGCAAATGGAATGAAGTTTTCATTAAATAAAAATAAATAAACAAAATAACACACACACACACACACATATATTTGTGTGTTCCTGCAATTTCAACCAGAGCCAAAAAGGGGCTCTCAAGCTCAAGCCCTAGTCTTGCTAAATTGATCAAATTGAGAGACCAAAACGAATCTAAATTGATATTCGAGCATAAATTAGTGATCATATCAGTGAAGTGATCATCAGGTAAAAGGATTGAATCCTCAAGCGGACAAGCCGGGTCGGATACGCGCTTGAAAGGAACGCTCTAGAGGTACATAACTATTAGTTTCGTCACTTGGTACAAAAATATTTACTTATAGCTTGTTAATAATATTCTAGCGTGATGAGAGCGTTGATGTGTCATTGAAGTGATAAAGTTCACTTGATAGATCAAATGGGTCAAATTGAATAACTAGTGTATGTATGGTAAGCCATAGAAGTGACGTAGTTCACTCAGGAAACCAAACAGATTAAAACAAATGTTAAAGCATGATTGAAATAAGCAATACGGGTTAAAAAGAACGGTTAGAACCGTTCGGTATATCATAGAAAATGGGTCAAAATAATGGTAGGAATAAGCCTGGTTTGTCTAAGAAGTGATGGTCCTCACTCGAGAACCAAACGGTTCAAAACTATGTTTTAAAACGATGATGTATGTAGTGACTTGAAGGTCACATAATGTGTTAGCAAAAGAGTGCGTAAGCCATGTAAATGGATGCACTAAGCTTGATTTAAGGAACCCTTGAAGTTGGGACAAAAGTTGAAATTTTAACTTGTAGAATTTGCATAAAGCGGCATGTTTAAAACATTGAAAACAAGCATGATTCGATTACATACATAAAACCATGGAATGGAAGTGATACGCCAAAGTTGACAAGCCCGGGAATTGGGTAATTAAGTTTAGAAACCAATAAGAATGAATGATGTAAAATATGACATATAACCAAATGGGTCGAATAAATAAAAGAGGATTTAGAGGCTATCAGCTTATAATTAGAATTTGATGCAAATAAATATGATAAACGTATGCGTATTTTTATTATGAACGCGTAGGAAAAAGAATCACCTAAAACGGACTTGTAGATAAAAAGTTATGGCCATTTAAAGTTGGTATTTGTAAAAAAATTGGAGCTGGGCGGATATGCAGGTCCAGAAAGTGAACCTGCTGGAAAAGTGTCTCCCCCGCGGCATGCGATGGGGGAACTTCAATCTGGCGTGACACGCGGGGCCACTTGCGGCACGCGAAAGGCTTAAAGGAATCTCTCGCGTGGCGCGAGAGATCAAAGTTTTAAAATTTTATTTTGTTTTCGTTTGTTCGATATTGGAACTTGATTATACTTATTTATATGTTGTCAAAACTAACTTCTAAGTTGGTTTTGATGTTAAGTGAAGTAGGTGATATTCCGGATGGTGATTAAGCAAATAACAAGAAACGAACACGTTACTTTTGAAGCTTCCGCAAGAATATATTTTGTTTTAGTTGAATATGAAACATGTAACTCTTGATGCCACAATATGTATGTTTTAAACTAGTAAGGATGTAAATCCTAGATACTTTAAATTATGTAGGATCTTTAAACTTAACGGAATTTTTTCGTAAATCCGTATTTTTCTTAAACTAAAGGCGTGTTTAGTAGTAAATTCATATTAAATTAAGACGGGTGTTACAGTGAGTGACGACAACATGATATTCTTGATCCACTTGTTTTAGGTCTTACGTTTTTCGGCTATTTGTATCATTATATCCAGTCAAACGTTAAATACGAACTCACTCTTTGTTGAATATTGGAATTTTACAAGATTTTAACAATAAGTTTACAATTTTCATATAAAATATAAAATTACAAAAAAATTTCATGTTTTTTTATTCACTCTTTCCATTCTCTTTAATAAGTTTATAACTTTCATATAAGAGAAAAGTGTCTGGATAGTCCCTGTGGTTTGCCCATATTTCACCTATAGTCCCTACATTAATTACAGCTAAATCCTCAAGTTTTGCAAATTCGTTCTCGTATGGTCCCTTGGATGGGAGTTAGTTTTCTTAGTTAAGTGGATGTAAAATGACAAAATTGTCCATACTATTAAAAAATCAAATCAAATAAAACAATACAAAAATCTAATTTATTAACTGAAAATACAATAAAACTTAAACCTAACCCCATCTCTACCCAAACCTACCTTTCTTCTTAGATCTTCATCTTCTCCATTCTACCAAACACTAAAACCCACACCCCCTGCACACTTAATCACCCAAAATCCATAACGTTTCATATTAAAATCGATCATCAACAACAATCCCTTCCTTCTCCATTCTACCAAAGCCCCTGCAGCAGACGACGGCAAAAACCCACGAATCCCTTCCTCCGCAGTCAGTGACGACATATCTCATCACCTCAAACTTCAAGCTTCAAAGTTTGCAGAAATGGCTGTTACTTTCTTCGATATGCACAACAAATTTGGCCTCACGTATCTCGAATCCATTGTAACACCTCGTAAAATCACGTCCAATGATGTGTTGACACGTGTACTAAACTCTATTGAAGTCAAACGTTGACTATTAGGGACTAATTTTGCGAAAAATCAAAAACTTTGAATGTTGAGGGACTAAATATGTCAACATACCAAATTTGTGCCTCTGATTGACTTCATATGATGTTCGTATTCTTTATTGAATAAATTGTCGGACACAAGAAGCCGTTTGTGCTTAAAACCAAAAATTTACAAACCACAGGGGTTAAAAGCGTCAACATGTTAATTCTTACCTTTGAATGACCTTTTAACGATCCCGAGGCTTTGTAGAATCTTTTTATACTCTCACGATTGTTGGATAACGATTTCGTGGATTTTCAATGCAAATAAACGATTTATATTGCAAATACCAAAAAGAAGGGTTAAAAGTGTCAACATGTTTAATTATACCTCTGAGTGACCTTTTAACGAACCCGAAGCATCGTGATGTTTGATAATACTCTCGAGAATGCCTAATATGGATAACATAGGGCTTTGACGCGATAAAATGATAATGCGCGCAAGTTATGCATTAAAGGGGCCAAAAGCATCAAACTCTAAAACTATACCTTTGAGCAACCATTTAAGCGAACTGGAGTAAACTGGAGTGTCGTAATATCCCATCATACTCTTGGGAATGCTTATTTTTTATCTTGAAAGGCTCTTATGCCATTTCGCATTAAAACGCACAAGTTCGCAAATTAAAGGATTAAAAGCGTCAGTGAGCAGAAACTAGTGTTTTCGGTAATCGTTTAATGAAACCGGACCTAACGGTGTTTGGTTATACTCCCTAGATCATTTACAAACTAACTACAAGGGCCCATTGTGCCTAAAATGAAAGTTACTAAGCTTATAAAGGTGCAGGGACTAAAAGTGACAAGTTCAAAACTTAATTGCTGAGATATGGGGTGGTGGCGCGACGCCACAGCAAACCCCTTTTGCTGTGGCGTGCGGCGACGGCTCAATTTCGATAGAGTTTCACTTCCAGCTGTGGGTTCTTCTTCCTTGTTCACCACTTGATCTCTAAAACCATTTGATTCATTCTATGGGCATGTTAACTAATTTATAAAGCTGGTTTTACACCTATAAAGATCTCATAACTCCCTCATACACTTGGCAAGATCTGATCCAATTCCAAAAACTATAAATAGGGGTTGAATTCATTTCAAAAATTCACACCTTCAAGTTCAATCTTGCTCTATATCTCAATCCTAGGGGATCCTGATTATTTTGGAACCTCTTTTGAGTTTTCTTCAGTCCATAGGACCAATTGTTAGTGTCCTTTCGTGACTAGTTTATCTTATTTGGCTTTTAAAGCTGAAAA
Source organism: Helianthus tuberosus (assembly GCA_030545235.1). Classification (NCBI taxonomy): domain Eukaryota; kingdom Viridiplantae; phylum Streptophyta; class Magnoliopsida; order Asterales; family Asteraceae; genus Helianthus; species Helianthus tuberosus. The sequence continues at coordinate 22,754,490 of CM060371.1, forward strand.
GTCAAGAGTTTACGATAAACGCTTTGACTTTTAGCTAGACCATAAACGGTCAAGCCATTGTTCGCAACGAACATGGCTACGTGATCGTAATTAGGTAGGTGTTAAACCCTCAAAAGGGCACCTCTTAATTACCAAGTTTACTTAGTTAATTGTCGGGTCTAAGTTATTAAATAAAAGTCAAACGGGTCAGTTTTTAAATAAAATTCATAACAAAAAATAGAGAAGCTATAAAATCAGTCTTGTCGCTTTAATAACTTGGTAAATATTAATTGAACATGTCTAGGCATGTTCAACCCGACAATTCTAAGTTTAGGATCGGTTCGCAACCGAAAGTCACAAAAGTAGACTTTTGCTTTGACTTTCAGTTCTGACCCGGATTAGCTTAGTTTAGTTATGCCTTAGGTCTCCTTTGTGACCATATTATATGTAAGTATAACCCTCTGAGGTTATACAACATGGTCCCATAGAAATCTGTATCATTTACATGTTTCCGTTAAATGCTTAAAAGTTGACCATTTTACCCTTATGTTATAAAAACAAGATTTTTGAAAATGTGAGAGGACAAAAATCTTTATTACTGATTTATAAGTGTGTCATAAAAATTTGACATCCGTTCCTGGTCTCAAATGGAAGTTATGCAAGATATCGTAAAACAAAAGCTTTTTGTTAATTAAATGGCATTTTCAGCATAAATCATATTTAAACTCAATTTTTGGCACCAAACTTCCTACCCACTGTTATGATATAATATTTAGGTATTTTTGTAAATTTTTGTCAAATTTTACACTAATCATAACATAGAGTTCTAGCATAAATTCGGTAAATGACGGTAATGCCCTTTTTGTTAGTAAAATGAGTTTAACATATAAATTGCATACCAAACATTTTCCTACTGATATCATATGTTAAATAAAATATTTTAAGCTTTAGAGACTGATCAAAACTTCAGAATTTTATAAACACATTGAATACCGTCAATTACCAACTTTTACGCTAATTAGGCGCATAGTATGGTTTAAAACCATATTTAACGCCTAAGACTTGTTACCTACTGATTTTATAAATAAATTTTTATACTTTAACAGTAAGTATAAGTCTTGAACTCAGATTTCCAAATTTAACCTTAAAAGCATATGTGAAATGACCAAAATGCCCATACGGTGCATAATTTGGCCATAAATGATAAACCTCACATATGTATGATATCTTACTGATGTAACTTGATAAAATTAATATTTTTAATGTATATTTTAGACCAGAACCTCAGTTTGCTATTTAACCTCTTTTATAAACTTTAAAATGACCAAAATACCCTTACGGGGCTTAAATTGGTTTTAAATCCGTTTTGGGCATAATGGAAGATATCCTACCGATATCATATCATATTTAAAGCATATTAACTTGTGGAACTTGTACATGACTCACTCGGTTACCCGTTACACATATACGCGTTCGGTACGGTTTATGTAACTAGTTTGCATAAATTAGCCGAAACGGGTCAAACCTTATCGTTTTTACTTCAAAATCCAGAATGTATTTAGTTTACCCATTTTATACAAGTCTTCATACTTGTTGGGTATTAATCACATTCTAGTCCTGTCTTCGCTTAATCTTCCGTTTTGAACCGTAAACCTTTCTTAAAAACTAACCGGTCTAAGTTATAACTTAAATAAGACCCGTTAGGAATCTAATAGGTTATTAAAAACCTTCGTTCCAGATTAGGAGCCCAGTAAAAGCTATTTGCACTTGCTGATTAGAATATACGGCTGAGAATAAAATTACATTTTAGCTCAGGTAAATACTTTTAACTTATTTTCCCTTATACGGGCTTGGGATACGGTATTATAGTAATACCGCTTGGTCGGGTATGAAATCATTTAATCAGATTGTGATTAATAAATTTACATAACCCGTTTTAATCAGTTTTGTTTGATACAAAACCTTTGGAGGATTAATGACCGTGTCCTGGATATCCTCGGCTCATTCATTTGAAATGGCCACGGCTTAAGCACGGGGTGTAGGCATACACCTGACAGTTGCGTATGTATAAATGGTATCTCACTCGTAAGGAAACTCCTTGTGGGCCTATACTTGTGGTGTGTCTATTAATCTTGTACCGGCTCTTCTATTCCGACCCTGAACGGACGACAAACATATAAATTTGTATACAAGATTATTTTATATTTTAAATAATTGTCCCAAGTTATAAAAGATTTTTATGCCTTTTGCATCCAAACCAATTTTATAAATACTTTTCAAAAGAGTCAGTTAATTGTATTTACCAGTGTAAACTGACGTATTTTTCAAAAAGATTAAGTCTAGGTACTACGCGTAATGGGCTGGAAACTCCTGAGTATTAATTAAAGAGTCTTGCAAGCTTTTAATACTTAAAGTCTATTGAACAATATCTACTTTCTGTTTTAGATCCGCCTGTGGATCCACTTACAACCGTTGTGTAATATTTTATTATACTTTCAATTCGGTTTGTATTATTACTTTAGACTTCCGCTATGCTATTCTGTGTATGTTTGACTATGACGATATCAATCTTACGTCACGATACTCCCACCGGGCCCCCCGGTAATACGTGGAAATATCGGGGTGTGACATCCATTCTCTCCGGTCTGCACACCGAAGTTGGCCTCAGATCTACACTCAATGGGTTTTGGTTTTAATCTCTGTTTTTTGTTCCAGAAATCAAATTACTTATTACTTTGCATAAGGGTATATATCATATTTAAAATATTACAACTAACAAACTATATGATTTGCAAATTAAAAAATGAGTAAATTACAGAACTCGTCCTTTATGTTGACACCAGATTGCAAAGTGTGTCCTTTGTTTTAAAAACTACAAAAAACATACTCGATGTTTGCAAACCTATAACAACCCTACAAAATGCCTTATAATACTCCGTATACGATAAACTAGACCCATGTTACTCTAATTTTAACAAAAATCAAATACAATAATGATTTATTGTTACTCGCGGGCCGCGACTAGGTCGAGGGAGTGGCTCACGGGCCGCGACCGAGAGTTGCTCGCCGGACACCACAGCTAGCCACGTGTCCCCCTACGTGTGAGACCTACTTGGTGATCTGCCACCCTAGCCATAGCTAGGGTGTATAACAACCCTCCTAGAACCCTTAACGTGACCCTAAAACGTTCCTCATATACACCGTATGCGAGAAACGAGCCCGAAATACCCTTGTATTTATAAAAATCAAGAAAAACGAAGTATAGGAGTCGCTCGTGGGGCGCGACTCCCTTAGCTTCGTCTTTCGCGGGCCGCGACTAGCTTGGATTGTCGGTCAAGGCATACCGCCACATGGCAGGTGACTCATCAAAGCTAGCCCCTTGACTCGACCAAGCTATACTCGACACGTGCTCTCTTGTGGGCCGCGAGAGAGTTAGCTGAAGTTTACGCGGGCCGCGAGCCGCCATTGAATCCGCCTATAAATAGGGTGGACAAGTTCATTTGGAATTCGTTCAAAAATTCTGAATTCTCTCAAACTTTCTGTTAGTAGAAATTATACCCGGGCATAATACCCCCGTATAAAGCGAAGCTCTGCCTCGTTGTAAGTATTATAACCCTGCTGTGACCCTACATGATCGATTTAGGGCTCCGTAACGCATGTCAAGGCTCTACCTGACTCAATCGTTGGAGTTCTGTCTCGTGTTACACCCGATTGATCTAGGATTCCGTAATGCATGTCAAGGCTCTGCCTGACTCAGTCATTAGAATTATATCTCGAGTTGTACGGTTAATGTGATTTGCGTTATTTTACTAACACATATGCATTGTTTAAATTTTAATAGATAATAACCAGGAGAATCACCAGGAAGCTATAGTAGTATCACCTAAGCCAGCAATGTAAGTACATTCACTTTTCTCACTATTTGTGAGTACATTTTCTTTTATAAGTACTTTTTTGTGAGTCAAAATGTTTTACCAAAATCTCAAATGTTTTCAAATACAATTACAGTGATTAAGTCTTTGTAATTCTACAATTGTTGTAAGTATTATGGGGTTTGTATACAGTACTTGATAACCTTCACAATTGGGCGCGGATATCCAATGTGTCATATGACCATAGTCACAGATCCGTCGAGCGAAACGTACTGACCGAGTAATTGTGTAGATATAAACATTGTAATCGCCCTTAATATTGTAATGTGTAAACAACTGATGCTTTACAAAATGGAATGTACTCGCCAGTATTTCTTGCTGATAAAATGGTTTTAAAACGCATTTGAGTTAACACATTGAAAGCCAATAGAAGCCAGATGGAGAGCACTGAAGGCTTGGAAAAGTGGCTATAAAAGTTACCTAAATAAAAAGGAGTTTTTGTTTTCAATAATTAAGGTTTATCCCTACAAATGTATTGTCAAATGAACTTGGGTTTTATCCCATTGATTTGTTATAAAAAGTTTGGTGTTTAACTCTGATAAAAATATTTCCTAACTACGGTCCTGATGTATTCCACTGCCAAATTAATAAACACCAATACCATCTATCTGATCTCGCGGCACCACTCCCGGGGTAGGGGTCGGGTTGCGACAGAGAGTGGTATCAGAGCTACAGCCACTAGTTTAAGCCAAAGAAGTGTTCCGCTGACACTTAAATTCTGTGTAATTATGGATATTATGTGTTTTGTATTATTTGACTATTTGTTAGTTTACAGTATGAGTGAGCAAGGTACGTCGGACGCTTATCGTCATATAGCTAGTTCACCAAAAGATGAAGGAACATCATCTGAACCCAATCCCTCAGGATACTCAGCCAATACTGAGGAGGGGATATTTATATTTAAGGCACAGTCTGAGGAACCCTTCACTACTAAAAAGAGAGGTTGGTTTAATAGAGGAACACATGAGAGAAGAAAGAGAATGAAGAAGTTACAACAACAGAGAGCAATAGTCAGAGCTAATAGGGAAGCAAATGCACAAACTCAGGAAACAGTCATTAGGCCACCGTGGGAAGAGGAACTAGATAGACAATTGGCAGATTTCCATATGTTAGCTTCTACAGCAGTAGACGCTAACCTAAACCAAATAGTTGAACCGCCACTGTTACCTTTATTCCTAGATCAACAAATGCTAGAACCCAATCAGGAAGACCAGTTTCCTATCCTAGATGTTGACCCATATGAGATTCACAGAATTCCCCCACCAAACCCCATAGCTCAATACACTGACCTTAACCCTTTAGACCCCTTTTGGAACAACGAATAGTGGACGCAGAGCGTGATACACAATCCATACCCTTATGGACAACCTATCCCTCGGCACCCTGATCCAGTACCAGCACCCATGCCATCTATGAGCCAGGAAAATTTGGAGGAACTTCGCTCGTATGGTGACGAATTAGTGGAAGAAGGAGATAGAATTCGTCAAATAGGAGAGAAGCTTATGTGGAAACATGTCGAGCGCGATATACTTAGAAAATGCCTAGATATATGTGTAATTTTGTATTTTGATAATATATATATATATATATATAGATAGACTAAAATAGATACGGATGCATAACTACTAGTATATTTAATTTCAGTTGTAGTATCTAACCGATACATATATATATATATATATATATATATATATAGATATATGAAAAATAGTAAAAGTCGCAATGTTCGACGATTTTGATCAATCTGTTTGTATGATGTGCATGAATATTTGTACTAAATTTTATTCTATGATAATTAATACATGATAAATGTTCACAATTCAGATGTCGAACGAAGTAAATCAGGAAAACCAGAATAATGAGAATAACAGAAACCAAATAGATAACAGTGCCATCCAACATATAGTAGCACAAGGAATTATGGATGCTATGCCTTATATTATCAAGACTGTTAAGGAAGCAGAAAATAATAAATCTGCAAATGGAAGTAAACGCCAATACACTGAACCAAGTCACAGTGTAAACGATAACAGACCTTTAATCCAAGCTCCATTTCCTAAAAGAAGAAGAATCGTCTCTTACGGTTGTTCTTATAAAGAATTCTTGGCATGCAAACCAATAGAATTCAGGCAATGAAGGAGCCATTGAAGCCTTACGTTGGATAGAAAAGACAGAAGCAGTCATAAAGATAAGTAAATGTGCAGACGAAGATAAGATTATGTTTACTTCTAATCTTTTCAAAAATGCAGCCTTAGAATGGTGGAATACTATTCTTCAGTCTAGGGGAAGTGACAGAGTTTATAATATGGAATGGATCAACTTTAAGGAAATAGTTGAAAGAAAATTATGTCCTCCTAATGACATGGAACAAATCGCCAATAAGTTCCTAAATCTAGGAATGACTGGAATAGACTGCAAAGGTTACACTACCATATTCTTCGAATATGCTAGGATAGTGCCAACCTTAGCCTCACCAGAACTAGTGTTAATCTCCCGTTATATTTGGGGATTAATTAGCGAGATTAGACACGTAGTCAAGGCCGCTAGACCGCAAACCATAGAAGAAGCAGTAGAACTAGCCAATACCTTGACTGATGAATTGGTGCGTACACAAGAGGAAAACCAGAAAAAGAACCTAGCTCAAAAGCTTACCCAGGAATTTCGTTTTGGTAATTCCTACCGTGGAAAAGGAACAGGTTCTTCTGCACCCTACTGTAAGTTCTGTAAAAAGAAGCACTTAGGAAAGTGTGATGTGTCTTTCAACTTTTGCAAGTACCCAGGACATAAGGAAGAAGATTGTAGGAGAAATGCTAGTGCTAAAATATGATACAATTGTGGAGAGGCTGGTCACATCAAACCAAACTGTCCGAAACTAGCTCTAGCCACAACCAACAAAGCTAAGACAACTGAAGCTCCTAAGAAAAATGCCATAGCGTTTGTTCTGACAGCTGAAGAAGCCAAGATGATTCCGGATGTGATTTCCGGTACGTTCTTAGTTAATGATATATTTGCCAAAGTATTATTTGACTCTGGTGCAAACCAAAGTTTTATCAATACTTATTTCTACAAACTTCTTGACCAACCCTTTACCAAACTTCAACAAGATTGTCTGGTAGAGACAGCAAACGGAGAATCCATTAAGATTAGTGAGATCTTGCAGGGAGCAAGAATAGAAATCCTGAACCATCATTTCTTTGCTAACCTTTATCCAATGAATCTAGCCGGATTCGATGTTGTATTAGGAATGGATTGGTTGGTAGCCAATCGTGCCAGTATTTTATGTGATCAAAAGTCAGTACAAGTAAGTACACCAACAGGTGGAAAGATCACAATTAAAGGAGATAAGCCAACCAGATTGGCAAAGTTCATCTCTGTGATGAAAGCCGCAAGTTATGCAAGGAAAGGAGCAATAATGTATTTGATTTCCATAATCATTAACACTAAAGGAAAAGAATTAAAAGATATTCCTATAGTATCTAAATTCTCAGATGTTTTTCCAGAAGAATTGCCTAGATTACCGCCTGATAGAGAGGTTGAATTTAGAAGGAAAAATTACAAGTTTTGTCCTTTATCTTAATACCACTTATCAGGCGGTGTCCTTTTTAACGAATTTTGACAAGTTTTGCCCTTTACAAGGAATTTTGTTGCAAGTTTTGTTCTTTAGGCTTAACCCAGTTAGATTTTCTTGTTAAATCTTGTCACCCAAGGGTATTTTAGTCTTTTTACCCATTTATTTCAAGAGTCAACCCTAAAATATTTTGTTTTATTCTTTTAAATAATATTAAATAAATAGGTAAAAATACTAAAATACCCTTGGGTGACAAAATTTAACAAGAAAATCTAACCGAGTTAAGCCTAAAGGACAAAATGTGCAACAAAATTCCTTGTAAAGGGCAAAACTTGTCAAAATTTGTTAAAAAGGACACCGCCTAATTAGTGGTATTAAGATAAAGGGCAAAACTTGTAATTTTTCCAATTTAGAATTCACCTAATACCAGGAACGACACCGATTGCCAAAGCACCATATCGATTAGCACCAACGGAGATGCAAGAACTGAAGAAACAATTGGATGAACTTTTTGACAAAGGTTTTATACAACCAAGTTCATCACCGTGGGGAGCACCGATGTTATTTGTTAAGAAGAAAGACGGATCGATGCGTATGTGCATTGACTACCGAGAATTGAACAAGGTTACGATTAAGAATCGGTACCCACTACCGAGAATCGATGATCTGTTCGATCAACTTCAAGGAGCACGATTTTTTTCTAAGATCGAATTACGCTCAGGATATCATCAACTGAAAGTACAGGAAGAGGACATTCCTAAAACTGCTTTCAGAACAAGGTACGGTCATTATGAATTTACCGTCATGCCATTTGGTTTAACCAATGCCCCAGCCGCATTTATGGACATGATGAACAGGATATGTAAACCATACCTGGATAAATTCATAATTGTCTTTATAGATGATATTCTAATTTACTCTAAGAGTAAAGAGGAACATGCAGCGCATCTGCATGCACTTCTGATATTGTTGAGAAAAGAAAAGCTCTATGATAAATTCTCAAAATGTGAATTTTGGTTACAAGAAGTGCAATTTCTTGGACATTTGGTTAATCATGAAGAAATTCATGTGGATCCCACAAAGATCGAGGCGATTACCAAATGAAAAGTCCCTGAGTCACCATCAGAAGTACGAAGTTTTCTTGGACTGGCAGGATATTATAGACGGTTTATCCGAGATTTCTCCAGAATAGCCATTCCATTAACCAAACTGACCTGTAAATCGATTAAGTTTGAATGGGGACCAAAACAGGAAGAAGCTTTTAAGATTCTTAAGCAAAGGTTAACCAACGCACCCATACTCGCATTACCAGAAGGAACTGCAGACTTTATAGTCTATTGTGATGCGTCTAAGTTAGGATATGGATGTGTGTTGATGCAATGTCAAAAGGTTATAGCTTATGCCTCTAGACAACTTAAGAAACATGAAGAGGATTATATAACCCATGATCTAGAATTAGGAGCCATAGTTTTTGCCCTTAAGATTTGGAGACACTATTTATATGGAAATAAATTTGTTGTCATCACGGATCATAAGAGTTTAAGATATATTTTTGGGCAAAAAGAATTAAATATGAGACAGAGTCGCTGGATGGAAGTTCTTACTGATTATGATTGTAATATCCAGTATCATGCTGGGAAAGTAAATGTAGTAGCTGATGCTTTAAGTCAAAGTATCATGAAAAACCGAAATGAGTACGTTCTCTCAGATTAAATCTACAAGTAGATTTAAATGATCAAATTAGAGAAGTACAGGAAACAACATTCAAGGACGATGCTGAAATTTTAAAAGGAATGATTAAAGAATTAGAACAAGGAACAGATGGAATTTGGAAGTTCCATAAAAAAGGATGTGGATACCTAAACAAGGAAACCTACGCCATAGAATTCTAGAAGAAGCTCATAAGTCTAAGTATACAATACATCCTGGAAGTGATAAGATGTATCAAGATCTAAGAAAGAATTTCTGGTGGATAGGAATGAAAAAGGATATAGCAAACTACGTTGCTAAATGTCTAACTTGTTCACAAGTTAAAGCTGAGCATCAGAAACCCTTAGGATTATTACAACATTTAGAGATGCCAATATGGAAATGAGAAATGAGAATTGATAACAATGGACTTTGTTACCAAATTACCCAATTTGACAAATGTCAAAATTCCAGGTATCCATACAACTATTAAACCATGATTAGTGCTTAGTGACTGTGCTGAATTACAATTAATAACTTGAACTGCCTTCTGATTATTTCCGTATACATACATGTGCATCATATATTGCAAATAATATATCATTATTGCATGAGAACTTTATTGACTCAAATGATGCACGAAACACAGTCAGCACAGTTATCAGATAAATCAGAAAAATGCTGATAGAGTTCAGCATATAGACAGATATTGTATTGAGACACAGAATGGGCTAGGAACCAAGTATGACACTAGTATAGTGTGTAGGAAAGTAAGGATCATAAAACTGCCTTCCTAGAGATAGTTTAAGTGCCGGAAAGTGCCTAAAACTCACATAAAATGTTGAATTCAGCAAAAATCAGCAATTTTCAGCATATAAACACACTAACATCGTGCAGAAATATGATTAAATGGTCCTGAATTCTTTCCTAAGTATCGGGAATCGAAACTGTCACAAAAGGGTAGATAAAGCACACTAAACTGCATAGTTTAGCACCTTAACGAACCGGTAACCAATCGAACAACCGGACACTGCCCGAAATACCAAATTTTCACTAGAAGCACTGTTTTAACATTACCAAGCTAGTTATGGTCCCCGATTGATCTAGGATTCCGTAATGCATGTCAAGGCTCTGCCTGACTCAGTCATTGGAATTTTGTCTCGAGTTGTACGGTTAATGTGATTTAGGTTATTTTACTAACACATGTGCATTGTTTAAATTTTAATAGATAATAACCAGGAAGCTATAGTAGTATCACCTAAGTCAACAATGTAAGTACATTCACTTTTCTCACTATTTGTGAGTACATTTTCTTTTATAAGTACTTTTTTGTGAGTCAAAATGTTTTACCAAAACCTCAAATGTTTTCAAATACAATTACAATGATTAAGTCTCTGTAATTCTACAATTGCTGCCAGTATTATGGGGTTTGTATACAGTACTTGATAACCTTCACAATTAGGCGCGGATATCCATTGTGTGATATGACCATAGTCACAGATCTGTCGAGTGAAATGTATTAACCGAGTAATTGTGTAGATATAAACATTCTAATCGCCCTTAATACTGTAATGTGTAAACAACTAATTCTTTACAAAATGGAATGTACTTACCAGTATTTCTTGCTGATAAAAATGTTTTTAAAGCGCGTTTCAGGTAACACAATGTGAAAGCCAATAGAAGCCAACTGGAGAGCACTCAAGGCTTGGAAAAGTGGCTATAAAAGTTACCTAAATAAAAAGGAGTTTTTGTTTTCAATAATTAGGGTTTATCCCTACAAATGTATTGTCAAATGAACTTGGGTTTTATCCCAATGATTTGTTATAAAAAGTTTGGTGTTTAACTCTGACAAAAATATTTCCTAACTACGGTCCTGGTGTATTCCGCTGCCAAATTAATAAACACCGATACCATCTATCTGATCTCGCGGCACCGCTCCCTGGGTAGGGGTCGGGGGTTGCGACAGGGTGTTCCTCGCGGGGCGCGTAAGTGAGAGGGAGTGGACTCACGAGGCGCGAGCGAGCTCGGAACCAACCTATATAAGAAACTCTTCAGCTTCAGTATTCGTCGTTCAATTCTTTACTTCTCTGCTCGATATTATACCCCTAAAACACGTAGCTCTGCCTCGTTGTAAGTATTTTAACCCCGATCACTGATTCGTTACCTTACCCGATTGATATAGGGCTCCGTAACGCATGTCGAGGCTCTGCCTGACTAAGTTTGTTGGAGTTCTGTCTCGTGTTGTTTTTAATAGAATATAATCAAGAAAGCAACAGGAAGCTATAGAAACACCTAATTCTACAAAGTGAGTCATTCTATTTTTCTACCAAACTGTTTTACAAAACCTCAATGTTTTCAATTATACTAAACAGTAATTGAGTCTTTGTATTCTACAATTGCTGCCGGTATGTGGGGTTTTGTATAAACTACTAGTAATCAGTTACTATTGGACAACGAGTTAGCCAATGAGTAGTATGACCACAATCATGGAACTGCCAACATGACAAATACTGAATGAGTATATTGGTAGATATAAACATTGTAATAGCTCTCAATACTGTAAAGTTATAAAAGATTGTTTTGATTAAACTGGGATGCACTCGCTAGTATTTCTTGCTGATAAAATCTTTTTTTAAACACGTTTCTGGTAACTTAATGTGAAGCTAATAGAAGCCAGCTATGGAGCACTGAAGGCTTAAAGAAGTGGCTATAAAAGTTATCTAAATAAAAGTTTATGTTTTCAGCAACTAGGGTTTATCCCTATAAATGTATTATCAACAAAACATGGGTTTTATCCCATTTAATTATTATAAAAGTTTGGTGTTTTGAAACTCTGAAACTATACGGTCCTGAAACTAACTATTCATTTCTGTTGCCAAATTAATAAACACCGATACCATCAGCTCTATGTCTCGCGGCGCCTGCTCCCGGGGTAGGGGTCGGGGGCTGCGACAAAACCCTTGCATGTTATGTCCTTTAGCCCTAACTCAGTTATTTTTCATGGTTAAATCTGGACAAATGGACCCCACATAAGGGTATTTTAGTCATTTTACCCTAAATACTAATATAAATAATTATAAAAAATAAAAAACACACACATAATCTCCCTCTCTATCTCAACTCTCCCCTTTCTCTAACATCAGGACCAGCACCACCCACCCTCACCTGCCATCACCACCCGAAGACCACCACCACCACCTGCCACTACCACCACCTCCACGCACTTAATTTTGTCGCTGCCAAACAAACCCCATCCAGATTCAAACATATCCAGATCTGAACTCCGTCACTTTATTCACCACTAAATCCAAACTCCATCACTTTGTTCACCACTTCTTATCTGGCGAAGAGTATCCATTCCGACGATGAAGAGTGAAGTAGTGGAGATCTAACACAGAAGATGTCGGGCTCACAACGTAGCGGCGTTCAGAGAAAGAAATGAGATCGATTATGTTTCTAGGTTTGTTAGCAAGTGTAAGACCCTTATTATAATTTAATGGTTTTCGTATAGTTTACGAAAATAAACATGTAATTAAGATTACAAATACATTGAAAAATACGGGCTTTTTAAAACTTTTCAAATTTCAAACTTTACAACATAATATATAAGAGTTCGTCGTTTAAACATAACGACGAAAACAACGTGCGGAAGCTTGTATCTAGGTCGTGTTCGGTTCTTTAACGAGCTTGATCATCACCCGGCATCCTAGATATACCTACATTTCATAAACATGAAATGATTTTAGTTATATAACGTTTATAACATATATATAAACTCATCAAAATATCAAAACGAACAAAAATCAGCAAAAAGCCAACTTTTGCGTCACTCGCAGGGCGCGACAGACTTAGGCAAGTCCTTCGCGGGGCGCGACAGACCTCGCGCTACGCGGCCGTTTTATCAGGTCCTCGTCGCGTGCCGCGACGACCCATTTTCGACAGAATGTTCATTTTCTTGATGTTGCAAATGCCCAGCTCAATTTTAACCAACTTACAAACTTATAATTACCATAACTTTTGATCTAGATGTCCGTTTTACACGATTCTTTTCCTACGTGATCGTAATTTAATTCTCCATCATATGGAGTTATAACCCGATGTCTGAACTCATAAAATATTAGATTTCAAGCCCTCGGCTTGAAATTAATTTATATGGAGTTTTGACCCGTTCAAGTTAAAAACTACCAACTTGTTTCTAAATAATCAAAATACATGCACCAACGTATTTAACTCAAAATCTCTATCTAGAATTCATACTTTTTTTTGTGAAATACGCAACTAGTACCTAAGCTATGCGCATTGATCCGTTTTGACCCATTTAGAGTATTTTTATGCATTCAAGCATCTAACTCGTTCTTTTCATCTAACACTTCGTATTCCCATATTTGATTAACTACTTATATTCCACCACAACTATTTTTGTGGTGGGTTTAACAAAATTAACCCATTAACCCACTATCGTAAATTTTTACCCTTCGGTTAGTCATTTTACGCGAATGACCCGTTCTTAGGCATTTGACCCACGAAAGTTTATGCCTATACTCTTATACGTATCTAAAGGGTTACATAATACAAGTTCCTAAGCAACCTCTAAGGGTCGTTTGCCCGGTTTACCCATCGAGGGTTTTTGGTCAATTTTAGTCCCTCATTTTACTACAAGGGACTCTCACTAATTATTTGACCAAATATCATTTTTTTTAACTATAAATCTATTCATGCGTACCTGGCTCGGGTCAACATATTGACCCGTTTTAATTCCTTGTCTCAAGATTGCCAATCCATTGCATCACTAATCCATAAGCCGTCTTATCCTATGAGCGTATATCTTAACAAACGCTTATTAGTCGTTAATTGTCAAATGGTATCAACATTACCATTTGACCCGTTTGGTCTAAACGACCAAATATTTTGTGCTTGTAATCGAATGGTAATTTATTTTTTTACCATCTCATTAAGTAACTCATTTCGGATTTTTCGCTAATTTGTTTAGGTTTCTTAAATCCGTTTCTTACGCATTTATCCAACATGGCTTATGCCATTTGGTGTCGTTTTAAACATTGACTTTGATTCATTTATACTTGACTAAATCACCGTTCTACACTCTTTATTCGTTTAGGCTTACTCACAAAGTAGCCGTTCGAAAACTCATTTTTACCTTAGCCTTTTCATGGCTAATTTACTGTTTTACCTCTATTTACCATTCAACATGGTTTTTATCATTTATATTAGTTCCGATCCGTATTATTTCGCGTCGGAAACCATGTCTTGAATTTTATCCTTATCGTATTTGCAACTTATAGAATAAACATGTATTCTACAAAAAGGTGTAAGTTTCACTTACCTTGCATCCGGTTATCCTCTTTTCCGCGTACTCGATCCGTTTGACCCGCTCTTTCCCAAGCCTCCACCTATCTCGTTAAGCGTCAAACTAGCATCATAATTTGTAAGACAGTTAAATTAGTCATTTCTAATTATGATTATTCCATCTTACGTGTTTTACGTCGAAATTATTATTCGACCTTATCATTGGTTAATTTGACTTTTAAAAGTCAATTATCCTTAATCGTATTAAATGCATATTTGCATTCAATAACTCATTTAGGAGATCTCGTCAATTATCCGGTAGACATTATAATGATGCTACCGTTTTAAACTACTTTTCTATCCATGTTCATGCTATTATTAACATCAAGTTAACCTAGCTCCCACTTATCAAAGACACTTTATTCATTCATTACACAAAATCTACGGGTTTTCATCTATAAGTGAAACCCGTTTCATCATGTTATTAGGCATTCCTCCAGATACCTAATCTAATTTAGTTCTACTTACAACCGAGTAGACGCGCGATTTCACTTAGGCATTTTAACAAACAACTAGCGGGAAAGATTTTTATACATCTTTTATCTAGTTCTTGACTAACATTTTAACCAAACTTTAACACCAAAAATCGAGCTTCTATGTCTAGTATACATGAACAACATCTAGAACTTATATCATATCATCAAATTTCACATAGTTATCACCACTTTTCAAGTGTTCATCCTAATACCATAAAACCCACTTATCACACATATGGGTAATCATCGAATCCCTAGTCTTTAATACTAATTCAGCAAGTTTTCGACTAGGGTTCGTTTTCTAAACATGGATTCATCCTAGTTTCACCCAAACATCGAGCATTCAAGCTTGAATTTCGATTTTCATAAGTTCATCAAAAATCTCAACTTCATAAATATAAAAAATTTGACATACCTTATGATCCCTAAGCTTAGGTAATCACGAATTTGTGTTCATGCATTTGATTTGGGCTAGACTTGACCTTCAATTTTGTTGATTTTGGGTGAACTAGGGTTTCACCCATTTTGGTCGCCTGATGATCGATCTCCACACACACACCATGTGTGTGTTGTGTGTTTTTTTTGTTTATAAAGTATAAAGTTTCCTTTAATACAATTTTGGTCCCTCAAGTTTAACTCTAATCGTTTAAGACTAAAATTCCATATTTTATTACTTATTTACATATTAATAACTAGGTAAATATATTCCTAGTTATTTTTTGTTTACGGGCTAGTTTTTACCATTAACGGTACTTTACCCGTTTCCTTATATTTAGCGGGTTTAAAATATCAAACCCGTTTTCGGGGTGTTACAAGTCTACCCCCCTTAAAGAGGTTTCGTCCCCGAAACCTTATTTACGTAGTTCATTGGTTTAATCAAACGAACCAAGTTTCATTTTCAAGGTACCCGTTTCTTTCGGTCAAAAGTTTTTTTTATTTATATTGACGTGTACGTCTTTTATGCGTAAGGCCTCGTGGGCCGTTACTTTCAGCTTTTATCCGTTATCTTTATTGATTACTTATCTTAGCGGTTAGACTTATTAGTCACCGGTTACCTTATACCCCTCGCTCGGGTTTATTCACTTTGCCTTCTCGAGGCTTAAAAACTATTATTATCCCCATTTCATAATTCACGCTATAACGTGGTTATAGTCCATATTATTTTTCTTGACCGTGATCACACCACGTCATGTTTAAGTTTAACTAAACTTTTCATTATCGAAAATCTTCTTTTCGAATGTATCGTCTTGCACCCATTTTTTGTGTTTTCAAATTTCTCTCATAATATTTATATTTGTTAAAACGTTATTTTTCACTAAAACCGAATTTTAGTTTAACGTTTTATCTTTAACTCATGTCAATCTCTCATATCAAGGAATTTACGCCCAATGATTTATTCCTTTCCGTTGTCATTTCGGTAATGTCTTTGCCCTTTTTTTGTGAAATAACACAAATTAGTAATCGTGAATTCTTTTGTCATTTCAGCTCGTTTAGATGTTTTAGTGAATCTTTCACTTTTGTCCACCAGACTTTTCATGATCTCTTCTTTTTAACCCGTTCGGTTAACTTAGCGAAATTCAGCGCTTTTATACAAATTTTACCTTCCGTTATTATTTTCCGCGGGAAGTTACAACCAATTTCCTCGCTTTACATTGTTGACCCGTAGGTTCTTTCTCTTAGCCTCGCAGGCTTTTTCCTTAGATTTCCACCTTTTTAAGGTGAGACCCCGACAATTCGTTTATTTCTATTCATGACCCAAGGTCTTTTTGGTCCCGTAGACCTTAACATTACTTATAATCCCTTAGGTTATGATGATCCCATAGATCATACTTTATTCGAGTTTTTATTCAAATGTATATATGTTTAAATATGTACATGGCGTCAAAGCACCCCTTTTTATGTTTAGAATTATTTACTTTTGCTTTTTGGATTTCATTTGACCTTGACCGTAGTCTAAGGCTACATTTGTTTTCTTTCGAATTATCTTTCCGACTTTATGACTTTTAACGTCATTTACACGTCGGTTTGTCCTACGCTTACCGTTACCCGGTTCTTACCTATACTTCTTTACGACCCGTTACCCGGATTCTTTATCTTAGTGTTTTTAACATTCTTGTTTCGCTAGTTTGAGTTTTTCCTATCTACATTCCTTTATAACCCATCACATAGGTTCATTAATATTTCGCGCTTCCATTATTCGGTTTGCGCTTACTTGCACTACCAAGTTTTTATACTTTATTTATCTCGTTTGACTTATTCGTGTGAGGTTTCATCACTTACGTATGTCAAAATTCATTCTTTATTCGACCCGTTCAACTTTAAAATAGTTGAACGTAGTTATCAAAATTTCTGTTTGCAAATTAACTGAGTTATGGCTAAAAGACATAACTTGCAAGAGTTTGCAAACATCGAGTACGTTTTCTGTAATTATTGAAGATAAAGGACACAGTTTGCAATAAGTGACATACATAGAGGACGATTTTTGTAATTTACTCTAAAGTTATTTGTGTTGTGATGCGATTTGTATATACTTTTGTGTAATTAGTGTAAGGCGGGGTGAGGAGGAGAAAAGTTGAAGATTCGAAAGGGATTTAGTGAAGGTGGTTGCAGGTGGTGGTTACGGTGGAGGTGAGTGGTGATATGGTGGTTGCAGGTGGTGAAAGAAGAGGTAAGGGTGGGGGAGGGGCCCACAAAGCTTTATTTTAACTAAATTGTATTAGTTAATGGTGGGGGCCATTAGATTTTAAATGTTTAAGAGTTAAATGCTTGGTTGGTCCCTGTGGTTTTCAAAAATTGCAGAGTTGGTCCCAATGGTTTACTAATTACACGCGTGGTCCCTGTGGTTTTAAAAAATGCACTCGGTTGGTCCCCAGCCCTAACATCAGTTAAATATCTCAGTTAAGTCCATGTTAAATGACCAAAATACCCTTGCTTATTAACTTTCTTTATAAACCCACCACAACCTGCATCCCCATTTCCCTCTGCTCTCTCTCGATTCACATCAACCCAATAAAACCCAATTCACATCATTATCAGACACAATTTTGCATAAAACCCAATAAACAACTATGAAGATGAACAGGGCTGTGAGAAGAACAGAGCAGACGTGCTTCAAATGCTTCAAATCAAATGCTTCAAATCAAATGCTTCACCAATTGAATCATGTACCTGTTTGGTTTCAAAACAGAATCAAATTCCGGTGACTGGAGACTCCAATTCACATCAACAACTGTGAAGAACAGAGCAGACGTGCAATTGCAGTTGCTGCCGCTGATGTCGCAGCTGCTGCCGCTGATGTCGCAGCTGCTGCCGCTGATGTCGCCGTTGCTGCCGCCGCTGATGTCATCTTTATAATCTTCAATTAGTAAACCGCGGATGTCGCCGTTGCTGCTGCCGCTGGCGTTTGAAAGGTTTGATTGTCAATGGTGGCCTGGGGTGGGTATGTTGCAGAGGGTATAAACTGGTGTGGGGGTTGGGTGTTCGATTGGTAAGACAGTCGACCGGCAACCGGCCAGAGGTGCACCGGTCACCAGCTCGAAGGAAACAAGGGGGGATGGCAGGTGGTTGTTGGGGGTTTGTCGGAGGTGGGTGTGGTGCTACCGGAGAACGGAGACGCCGGTCACCGGTGTGAGATCGAGAGAGAGCAGAGAGAGATCAGAGGGAAATGGGGATGAAGATGATGATGGTGATGCCGGTCACCGGTGTGAGATCGAGAGAGAGCAGAGAGAGATCAGAGGGAAATGGGGATGAAGATGATGATGGTGATGAAGATGATGCAGGTTGTGGTGGGTTTATAAAGAGAGTTAATAAGCAAGGGTATTTTGGTCATTTAACATGGACTTAACTGAGATATTTAACTGATGTTAGGGCTGGGGACCAACCGAGTGCATTTTTTTTAAAACCACAGGGACCACGCGTGTAATTAGTAAACCATTGGGACCAAGTCTGCAATTTAAAATTATCTTTTAGTGTTTAATTTTTAGTTTTTTAGTTTTTTAGTTTTTTAGTAAGGGTATTTTTGTTATTTCACATCTACTTGACTGGGAAAACTAACTCCCATCCGTGTCAGGGACCATCCGAGAATGAATTTGCAAAAGTTGGGGACTATAGCTGTAATTTTAAAATGTAGAGATTATAGGTGAAATCTAAGCAAACCACAAAGACTATCCAAACACTTTTCTCTTCATGTAAAATATAAAATTACAAACTTTTTTCATGTTTTTTTCACTCTTTTACTTTCAAATGAGTTGGTATTGGTAGGGAACTACATTAATGGAAATAGATAGCGACACATCAATAAAACATAAAATTGCAATCTTCCTAGGCTGATTTGGGATTTTGCAATCGTCCTAGGCTGATTTGAGATTTTGATTTATAAGAAAACTATGTTAGAACCACATATATTAAACGAGTTGAATAAATATAATTTTATATATTAAATAATTAAAAACCTCGTATATTCCACAAGTTGAATAAAACTAATTTTATGCACCAAATAATAATTATAAAAAGTTTTATTTTTAAAACCTCATGTATTACACGTGTTGAATATATGTAATTTTGTATAGTAAATAATAAAAGAAGTTATATCTTTAAAAAAACCTTGTGCATTACACGTGTTAAATAAATTTAATTTTATATACCGGATAAGATAATAAAAAAAATTATATCTTAAAAAAACTAATAGATATACTCGATATATGATAGATAAAGTGATTGCAAGGATAGTTCTTGATTTTTTTTTATATTTATATGTCATTACACTTTCTCAAAACTAATTAATAATAATGAGGATACACAATGTTTATGTTAACATGGGACTATGGTATTAATTTTTTTTATAGTTTATAGCTAATATTCACGTGTATGATGATAAAATTACACAATGATCTATGTTTGAATATTATATTTATATTATTTTAACAAAATATTTGATTAGATAATAATAATAATAATAATAATAATAATAATAGGCCAGTTATTGTACAAATTGTCTTAACGTACATTGCGTACGCGGTTGTATTTTTAACGTGCGATTTAATTCTTCAATATGCGAAAATGTTATATACACTCACATGCGAATTTGGAAAAAAAAAATTCCACCTGCGATTTCCTTTAAATTAAAAAAACATGCGATTACATGGCACTAATATAATATTTTCATCCCCATATGTGATTTCCTCATCTACACCAACATGCGATTTTGCATATTTTATGCATGTGCTTTTTTATAACGTGCGATTTCAAATCGCATACGTAATGTATGTTAAGACCAATTGTACGATATATTTTTTCATCATTATCATCATAATAATAATAATAACAATATTATCGAAGGATTGCTAAACGGTGATTTGAAATTTGTGATTATATTATATTTATATTAATTGAATAACATAATATTAGATTTCAAGGATAAATAATTAAATCTGATGAAATATCAAAATATTATATTATCTCCTATACGAATTGTTTTTATGAAGTTAAGATATGAGTGTAAAATTAATAATTAAATTTATATTAAATTCAATTGTATAAATATCTTTTAATTAAATTAATTATTGATAATTAGGTAGAATAGACAAGTGGGAAAACTAAAAAATAGATGGCTCCAATGAGTGATATGTGTTCCATAAATGGTTTCTTTTATTATATAGTACAGATTCTACTTGATTTAATTTTATGAGATATTATTTTGTAAAGTGCAATGTGCGTCCCTGTGGTATGAAGCAAAAATCAACTTTAGTCCATATTTGCAAAAAATGGAAACTTGCGTCCATGCGGTTTGAAAACGCTACACTCTGGGACCTTGAAATTTGTTGTCGTTAGTTTGATCGTTTGAAAAGTGGCGAAAAGTCTATTTTACCCCTCATCCCTAATGTGAAAAGTCTATTTTACCCTTGATCCTTATTATTATTACTATACCTAATCTTCTTCTTAAGCAAAACTATACAATCGCAACAACTAGATATACCAAAATTTCTTATGTTTTACACACAAATCACCAAACTTTGATATATTGTGCAACCCCACTCAAGCCCCAAACTCCGTCCAAATCAGGTTTGAAACATAGATATCGGAAATAGTTCACTGTCCTTTGGAAGATAACCTGTAACTCTGAACAGTTGAGGTTCCTAGTCCATTTGAATGTGGGAAGGAATCTAGGGCGGGCTGATCACGGTGTTAAAGAATTAATACATTATTTGGTTTTGAATCTGAGAGTGAATGCTGGAAGTGTTAGATGGTAGTGGTGGTGCAGAAGGACGCAAAGTGTTATGAGTTTTAAATAAGAGGGTTTAATGTGTTAAAGTTGTGAGATTACCATAATAACGTTTGACCTAATAGTCAAACTAACAGAGACTTGACAGAAGAACGCAAACTTAACGAATTGGAAACTCAAGGGACGCAAGTATCCATTTTTTTTTTACAAATATGGACTCAAGGTGATTTTTACCCCATACCACATGGACGTAAACTACACTTTTACTCTAGTTTAAATTATTAACCTATACTTGAGAAATTCAGTGGTGGAGCTTAACTAAAAAGTTCCGCGCGGGGGGGGGGGGGGGGGATCCTTTATAATTTTAAAATTTTTCTGACGAAAAGTCGGAAATTTTAAACTTCTAACCGAAACATTCGGGGGGCGGGTGCACCCCCGGGTTTCCACTAAGCTCCGTTTCTGTTGAGAATGTAAGTGTATGAAAATGTATCATTTTTTTTATAAATTGTTATAACCTTGAAACATAACTTTTGATTTGATCAACTATTAGAATTTACCTTTCTTGTAATTAGTTTTAAAAATTACTTGTAATTAGTTTTAAAAATTTTACTTGTAATTTGTATCTAACTTTATATATTTTTAGTATAAATCATCTCAAATCAAGTGTAAAAGTTAGTGCAAAATGCCTCAAATTAGAACACAAAATGGGTTCCAAGTTTCTTGATATTTAACTTCACTAGGTAAAAAAAAAGTATTACAAGGATTGAATAAATGAAATATTAAGTAGTTAGTAATGATAATCTAGGAATTATTAAATTATATTTTGAGATAAGATATGGTCGATATTTCGCCCATTTAATATATAATGTTTTATCACTATTTTTAATTAATTTTTATTAATTAAGAAATATAATACAAAGAGATAGAACTAAGAAAAACGAAAAAAATAATTTAGACTCATAGGAATCATGATACATAAAACGAGTTATTATTATTATTTTTTTTGAAGTATGGATTACAAACTTTCAAATTCAGATTTTTATGAGAAAATAAGTACATAGTTATCAATCGTGTATGATATTATCAAACTAAAAAAAAATCTAGCTGATATTTTAGAGTTAATTACATAGTTGGTCCCTGTGGTTTCCACAAAATAACATACTTAGGTACTAATAGTTTAAAATCACCATCTAGGGTATTAACTTTTCATTTTGTAACGTTTGGAGATATTAACTTCTAAGGTATTAACATAGGTACTCCCTGTGGTTTGCACAAAATAACATACTTAGGTACTAATAGAATGTGATTTTAAGCCTACAAATAACGTTAATACCCCCAAACGTTACAAAATGAAAAGTTAATACCTTAGAATGTGATTTTAAACTATTAGTACCTGAGTATGTTACTTTGTGCAAACCACAGGGACTAACTATGTAATTAACTCGATAGTTTATTTTGTATAATTATGTCATGCATAATTTGAGTAACTAAATAGTTATATGTATCGTTAAAATTCATTTATGTCAATGTGATAGTAAGATTAGTTTTGTTCATAAAGTTGAGATCAGATCTTTCAAAGTATATGCATATTTATATTTAAGAGGAGTAAATTAGTTTGTCATTAGAAAAATATTAAAATTTATTTGTAACATTAGTTGTAAAAAGTAATAATGTACAACACCTGTTAATGTTAACAAAGTTTTTTTTTTTCAGCGCTTCATGGCTAGAGTGTAGTTGTTTTTCCCCACGCAACGTGGCATGAGTTTGGTCATTATCAATTTGACTTGTTGAAAAACATAAAAGCGAACACAGATCTCGTACCGGCAACAATGTTATTCGCTGATTGGTGATTGGGTTCGTCACGTCACTGCAATGGTAACGTCACTTGCTAATGCATACGATACAAAAAATACCCGATTTTGAACACAATTTTGTTTAAAAAAATCTACACAAGAACGTTAAAAAATAAATAAAAACACTCGCGCATTCCATTTTTTTAGTTAACAAACGAAAGTTGTTGCATAAATATGAAATTATTAGAAAATTAAACGGGTTATAATATAAATTTATATTATATATAGTATACGTGGTGAAAAAGAATATTAAAAAAAAAAAACTTAAACCAACTCATTCCACTAAAATACAAAACTTTCTTGATGATGAAAGTGAAAAACCAAAAACTAGTGGTGAAAGCGTGAACCAAAACCTTTCATGTAACACTTAAACTGTGTTTTAATATTAATATTAATAAAATATAATATAATAATAACGTGTGGAATAATTTTAATGATGTAGCAATTCATTACATTACCTAAAATATAGTTCATCTGAGAGATCATAATTAACTCGTTAAATACATGGTTTAAGTTGACCAATTTAACTCGTTTAGTTAAACAACTTGTCCTCTCAACCAGTTTAAACTTAGGAAAAAAAGAAGTGTTAAATATGTTCTGTAAGTCCCGAAAAAATAAGATATTAAGCAAACTACAATTGGCTGGCGGAATCAAACAATTACAACGATCAAGAACACAAAGAACAATTACTTCAACCTTGCATACCATTATAATATGAACTATGAATCGTCTGATATAAGGAATTCTCTCTATCTCTAGTTCTCTTTTTGGAATGGCTCTTTCTGAAAATGGCTAACCTAACAAATGAGCTTAAAACAACTTTAAATACTCTAGATAGCCCATTCCTCATATGGGCTTCCCATGAGCCTGGCCCACATGGCCTAGACAAGGCCCAAAAGCGTTTATAGCCCAATGCTAATACAAACTAACTCAATTAAATCTTAGCTTGCAACCCATAGCCTATCAGTTATATTAGATACACTAGTCTCAAATATTTAGGCCCTACATGTTCAACCCAACAAACCATTTATTTATGACCCGTTTGTAGTTTGATTAAAACTCATTTACAACGTGTTAACTTCTTTGATTCCATGAGATAGATAAGTTACATGGGTTGTTTATGTCACAAGTGACATGATTTCAAGTGTGTTTGGGTTTAGTGAACGCTATGCACAAATAGAAACACTAGAAAAGTATTAGTTACTTTATCATGTTCTCTTTTGAATTTAACTATTGCTGATGTATTAGCACAAAGAGACTCAATAAACAACACTGGATAATTTAAACGATAAACCCATAGTTGTAAAATATAATTAAGTATCCTAAACTAAAGTAACCGTGTTATAACTCAAACACCTCTGATGGATTAATAGGTCTAGGGTTTAACTAAAGTCCATATGCTTTAAATAAGGATTAGATTGTTTATTAATTCAACCATATTTTACCACATTTTTGTTATTGGCTCATTCACTACAACGAAGAAAAGGACACCAATTTAAACAGACCACAACTTTTGCTCCATTAAAAGTTAGTGGGCCCACTGCATATGGTTGATATGTCTCAATGGGCCCCAAGGGAGGTTTTCTAGTCCAAAATCCTTCAGCTGGTCCTCGATGTTAAATTACAAGAATTTCATCAATTTTTGTTACTTGACTTTGATTGTCAAAACCAAACCAAGGTTGTAAAAAGCGCTAGGCGCTAGTTGACCGATGAGGTATCGACTAGCGACTAATCAGAATGAGATTTTTATATGTAATCTTCTGTTTTATGTATACATATACACATTTTTATAGGTATATATTCTAAGTAGACGGGTTTTAACCATTCCTCAACTCATATTTTAGGTATATAAGATTAGTTGTTGGAATATCCTCAAGTCATATTTTAGGTATATAAGATTAGTTGTTGGAATATAGGTATATATTCTAAGTAGACGGATTTTAACCATTCCTCAACTCATTTTTAGGTATACAAGATTAATTGTTGGAATTCACATGGTTTGGTTGAAAACTGGTAAGAATTTACAGATTTTGGCCGGAATTTACAGGTTTCTGCCCGGAATTCGGCTGGAATTGCCGATTTTTGGCTGGCCGAGTAGGCCCGACTAGAGCCGACTACCGATATATGGACTGATTAACGAAAAATTACTCAATTACTGACCGACTAGCGATTAATCGACGACTAGTCGCGATTTTTACAACACTGGTAAAAACACATAAATCGTGAATTCATTAATTCACGTTTTTTGTTAGGATTCATAAATTTAGTTTTTTTCTTTCCTAGATTTTTTTTGGGTAAAGGGTTACCCCGGTGAATCTTATTAAACACAAATAAGCACATAAGTGCAACTGAAATGTTACACATCCGCTAGACTTGGCATACCAAGACTAGAAAAATAAAAAACAACCAAACCACATAAAACAACTTCCAATCAACACAACCAAACAGACACAACCCGACCCCAGCCAAAAGGACCCATACAAAAATACAAAACAACTATCTAGCCAGGATCGATCACCAAGTTACTGCTCGGAATCTTCCACTTCTCAAGAAAACTTCTATTCACGGATTCATAAATTTAGTTTTTTTCTTTCCTAGATTTGACATTACCAAAAAAGATTTTGATGTAATAGTTGCTCATTCAAAAATAAGTGTCACATTATTACTGCTTCGTTATTATACTGATTTTACTAAGAAAAACTTCGTGACCATACTACTTACACCCCTTGTTGAAATCATATAGAAAATGGGGGTGATATAATGCGACGAATCAAAATTTGTCTTGGTCAAACGGATTGAAAGACATATAGAGGCTGTTTGTTTACCTCTTAATGAGGCTCTTAATGGTTCAGACCTCTTACTGGTTCAACACTTAATGGTTCAGACTGTTTGTTTCACGGGCAGATGTCTGAATGGTTCAGACATTTGCCTCTGAATGATTAAGGGGGTGTTTGTTTTTGCTTAAAACGTCTGCAAAGGGCCTATGTCTGCAGGCGGGCAGACATAAGACCTTGAAGACTGTTTGTTTGTTTTTTTAAACAGATCTAAAATTGGCTTCTTTCATCTTAAAAAAAAGCTATAAACTCTTGCTTCAAACATCTTCACAAAACCCTTTATTCTCTTCCACCCCTTCTGTAACACCTCGAAAATTCACGTCCTATAATGTGTTGACACGTGTCATAAAGTTTGAACGTGTGAAAGAATGTTATAAAAGGTCTAAAGTTGACAAACATGGAAAGTATGTGATTATACGGGTTCTAAATGTCAACAGTGAATAAATATACTTCATAATAACCCTACATGATGTTTATAACATCAAACGAATAAATCATGGATCATGCGAAGCTAAAAGTGAGAGATTTCAAACTACAGGGGTTAAATGTGTCAACATGTTTAAAGATATACCTCTGAGTGACCTTTTGACAAACCCGAAGCTTTGTAACTGTTAATTATGCTCACTAGAATGCGCGATATGAATTTCATAAAGTTTCGTTATCGTATGAGAAAGTTATGATCAAATTCGTGTGCGAGGGGTTAAAGCGTAAACATTGAAAGTTAAGACTTTTCGGGTTAACCGGAAGTGTCCAGGGACTTGGCAAAGTGGGTACAAGTCCTAAAGCCCTTGTGGGTAAATAATAAGGGGTCAAAATGCAAGAATTAGGCTTAGTTGCCCTTTCGTGAAGCCAAGGGACACTTATGTGGAAAATAGAAAATTTAAAATCTGATATCAGGGTCCAGGCGGGCCGCGTTAAGGTTAAGAGAACCTTACGCGGGCCGCGTCAGGACGTCAGATGCAGAAACTTCGACCAGCAGCCTGTTTACGCGAAAACTCGACCCAAAACGGATGTTTCACTTCATGTGCGACCCCTAAGTGCCTCCTAGAACACTAGGGACATGTGTTGATCAGTTGTGGTCACTAGTAGAACCATGTGTCAACAATTTGTGGTGGGAAATTCACTATAAAAGGACCAAGGTTGCAACCATTGATCTTCACATCTTCATCTGCAATTGTGGAGCATTTCTGGAGCTTAGGAGCAGATCCAAGACATCCCTACTCGTGCATAGGACCCTTGTAAGTACCCTTGACCTTCCTCGATTAAGTTTAGCTTAGTTATTTAGCTAAAAGTCAAACCGTCGTAATTACGGTTTGACTTCGAGATTAGTCAATAATGGATCAGTCATATCTCGAATTAAAAGTAGTTATAAGTTGGTAATTATGTGGGTAATAAACCCTCAAAAGGGTTCCCCTTGATTCCCACTCTAACTAGGTCAAATGTCGGGTCAAACTTGTATTTAAAAAGTCCACAGAATGTGTAAATTACAATTTATGCATAATTAGCAATGTAGAACACATACAACATGTTTGATCATTAATATAACTTGGTAATTAGTGTAAGAACATGTCTAAACATGTTCAACCCGACAATTTCCTGTTTAGACCCGGTTCGGAACCGAAAGTCGCATAGTTTGACTTATACTTTGACTTTCAGTTCTGACCCGTTTTGGTATGATTTAGAAATACCTAAGAGCTTCATTTGGACCAGGTTACATGCTAGTATAACCCTCTGTGATTATACACCTCGGATCATTAGTTATCCAATTAATATGCATGATTCCGTTAATTGCTCATATGTTGACCATTATGCCCTTTTCACCTTAAAACGTGATTTGTGAAAATGTAAAAATGTAGAAACCTTAGTTACTGATATATAAACTTGTATGCAAAGTTTGATATCATTTTGAGGTGTAGATTGAGAGTTATGCTCATTAGCGTAAATTGAAAGCTTTTTGTTAATAAAACGGCGTAATTAGCGTATAGCCTAGTTAAGCCTACTTTTAAATACCAAAATCTTTACCCACTGATGTAATATATTATTTTGGGATTTTTAAAGATTTTTAATTAATTTTAGGATGAGCATAACTAATAGTCGTAGGCTTAATCCGGTAATTGTCGGTTTTGCCCTTACGGGCCATAAAATGAGTTTTACATATCTAAACGACTCCAAACCTTTTGCTACTGATCACATATGATGAATAAATTATTTTAAGCCTTCTGGAAATATAAAAATATCAGATTTATGTATCAAACCCGGAAATGGCCTCTAATCGCCTTTTTAAGCGTTTTTAACGCATAGTATGTGCTATAACTATATTAAACATACAAGGGTTGATACCTACTGATATTTGAGGCAAATTATAATATTTTAACAGTAAGCAAAGGTTGTTAAACTCAGACTTCAGTTTTGAGCATTTCGGCTTATGTGAAATTACCAAAATACCCCTACGGGGCATAGTCTGGTTATAATTGATAAATTTCACACATATACTTTACCCTACTGTTATAACATGGTAAAATAAGTATTTTTGCTGATTACATCAGACCTGTAACTCAGATAAATACTTAAACTCTTTTATCACCTTTAAAATGACCAAACTACCCCTACGGGGCATAGTTTGTGTTTAAACACGTTTCGGGCATAATGAAAGACATCTTACTGATGTCACAACATATTTGAGACATAATTAACTTAGGAAACCTGAATATGTCTCTCATGAATACCCGTCACGCTTATTACGCGTACGGTTTGGTTTATGTAACAAGTTTACTTAAACTAGCCGAAACGGGTCAAACCTTATCGGTTTTATCTCAAATTCCAGAGTGTGTATGAAATACCCATATTAAGCAAGTCTCCGAACTTGTCGGGTCTAAATCACATTCTGTCCGGTCTTCGCTTAATAGTGCGTACGAACCATATCATTGAAACTAACCGGTCTAAGCTAAGGCTTCAATAAGGACCCGTTAGAAATCTAATAGGTTATTATAAACCTTCGTTCCAGATTAGGAGCCCAGTAAAAGTACTTGCATTTACTGTATTGGATTTATACTTTGCTCAGGTAAATACTCTTAACTTATTTCCCTATACGGGCTTGGGATACGGTACTATAAAAGTATCGCTTGGTCGGGTGTATGTAGTCATTTAAATCGGATTGTGATTGATGTATTTACATAACCTGTTTAATATGTATTATTTGGTGTATGGACTTTGGGGGTTAAATGACCATGTCCCGGATATCCTTGGCATCATTCGAAGAAATGGCCACGACCTAAGCACGGGGTGTAGGCGTACACCTGACAGTTGCATTATGTAAAAACTGGTAATCCACTCAGAGGTATCATCCTTGTGGGCATTATACCGAAGCCGGTAATCAACTTAAAGAATGATAGCCTGTGGGCATTATACCTGTGGCGTGTCACTTAATCTGTCCTGATGGACGACAAATAAGTAAAACTGTATACATGATTATTTCAATAATTGTCCCAAGTTTTAAAAGATATTTGTGCCGAAGTGCATTCAAACCAATTTACAAACTCTTTTCAAAATGAGTCAGTTGAGTTGTATTTACCAGTGTAAACTGACGTATTTTCCAAAAAGGCTAAGTGCAGGTGCTAGACGAAATAGGCTGGCTACTCCAGGCATCATTACTCAAGTCTCGCAAGCTCTAGATGTCAAAGTCTGTTGAACTATTATTTCCATTGTATTTTTGATCCGCCTGTGGATCTTTTACTTTCCGTTGTAATACTGGATATTACTTATTATTCGGAATGTAATATATTTATCTTTTGCTTCCGCTGTGCATATTAAATATTGTGTTGTTTGACTATTATGTTGCCAACTACGTCACGATAATCCCCCACCGGGCCCACCGGTGACACGTGGAAATCGGGGTGTGACAGGTTGGTATCAGAGCCAACACTGAGTGAATTAAACGCTAGCCTTTTGCGTTTAATCTCAGCTACACAGTTGCACATTCTTGAGTCTAAACAAGAACATAGGACAAATTCCAATTCGTTTCATTGTCTTTTAATTACTTCCTTGATTATTTTTCTGATTAGCCTTTGCATGGGCAAGTCATTTTCTTAAGAAGTCCCGTTTAGGGAAACCATATACTTGTTTAAATTTTTAAAGGAACGATTATGTTTAAAATATCATTCCTATACTATAAGATCTACCATTATAATAAAATGGCAAAAATCTAAAAAGGACAAGACCTAGCTCATGTGTCATATTAAGACAAGGCCAAGATGGTAGTTCCACAATTAGATTCAGATCCTTGTTAACAGTTCAATTTAGAAAAGTTGTTCTGCGTTAATTATTATTAAAAAGAATCTAAAAGGGGTAAAACCTAGCCTGAATGTCACTGCAGACAAGGCCAAGATGGTAGAACCTATACAAGAGATTCAAAAATTTTATATATCTAAAAGCATATTATCATGCTTGACAAAGTGTGATAGGATGAAATCACATAAGTCATTCTTAAATGGGTTATTTTTAAATTCCCTTATTTATATAATCATCCCTTATGGATGAAGTGCCCACGGGCTATAATTAACGTCCTCTGAGACTAAAGACAGTGGTAGCCTACAACTCCCTGTCAAGGAAAGGTAATGAAATTTGATTCAAACCTTAACGCCTCGATTATCTGAAATCATGGCTTATAAATTAAACTCGTCTACGTGACTAGGCCCTTTGTGCTATTATTAACTTATAATTTAGGATCGTGATAAAGATCCTGAACAATTATATATTTAACAAATTAACTAAAATGTGTATTAAAAACATGGTTAATAAATCGTTTAAAACGATAAAACTGTATAAGCTTTCGTATAAACCTTGCCTTATTTTCTTGTGTAGAAATTAAAACTACATGGCTAGGTCGGAAAAATTGAACAGTCACCCTCTGGAAAACCGCGATGATGATAGGATTAATATAACCAGAGGAGAGCTTCGTACATTGATTGATTCAGCTGTATCTAAAGCTGTGGAGGAGCAATTCAGAGAATATAGTGAGACTAATAGTAAAGCCTCATCTGTACCCCACTCTAAGTATGTCCCTAAAACTCATTCAGAGGCTCATAGCAAGCCACCTTCAAAGAAAGATGAGTTAAAGAAAGATGATGATCGACATTCATCTGGTCAACACAGTGTTCCATCCAAGAAGATAGTGTTCGATGATGAACCGCATACCAAGTCTTGTACCTATAAATACTTTGTTTCCTGCAAACCCCGGGACTTCACTGGGGAGAAAGGAGCAATAGATTGTATGACCTGGTTGGATGAAATGGACACGGTGGTTGACATCAGCGGTTGCGCTGAGAGGGATGTAGTAAAGTATGTATCCCAATCGTTCAAGGGAGAGGCACTAGCGTGGTGGAAGTCTCTCATTCAAGCTGCTGGGAAGATCCCGCTCTACAACATGTCATGGGAGCAGTTTGTGGCTCTCATTATGGAGAACTACTGCCCTCAACATGAGGTCGAAAGAATTGAATCTGATTTCTTATCATTGGTGATGACAAACTTAGATTGTCAAGCTTATCTCACCAGTTTTAATACCCTGTCCAGACTGGTTCCTTACCTAGTAACACCAGAGCCCAAGCGAATTGCTCGCTTCATTGGGGGTTTAGCCCCAGAAATCAAAGCCAGTGTTAAGGCTTCAAGACCTGCTACATTTAGGTCAGCAGCTGACCTCTCTTTATCCCTTACTCTAGATGCGGTCAGGTTGAGATCGCTAAAGAAATCTGAAGAAAGTAAGAGGAAGCGTGAGGATGATAACTCACGAGGGTCAGAGAAGAAGCACAAGGGAAACACCGATTCTAAGAAGTCTGGGTCTGGAAGGAACAGTCAGCGAACAGAGGAAAAGCCAAAGTGCACGACTTGTCAAAGACGCCACTTTAGAAAGTGCAGACTTGAGTCCAATTCTAAGTCTGAATCACCTGCATGTGGGTTATGCAAGTCTAAGGAGCACAAGACTGTTGATTGCAGGAAGATTAAAGATGCCACATGCTACAATTGCAATGAGAAGGGGCACATAAAGACCAACTGCCCTAAGTACGCCAAGAAGCCTGAAGAGGCCAAGAAGACTAATGCTAGAGTCTTTCGATTGGATGCCAAAGAAGCGGTCCTAGACGACAACGTTATTACATGTACTTTCCTTGTAAACGATGACTTTGCAAGAGTACTTTTTGATTCAGGCGCTGATAAGTCGTTCGTAGATAATAAGTTTTGTGAATTGCTGAATTTACCTGTCAAAACCTTAAGTGTGGATTATGAGGTGGAGTTGGCAGATGGCACCATAGAAACCATCTCAACTATGTTAGATGGATGTGTTATATCCATTAAGAACCACTCTTTTCCTCTCTCCCTACTTCCTTTTAAGTTAGCGGGTTTTGACATAGTTTTGGGTATGGACTGGTTATCTCATAACCAGGCCCAAATTGTCTGCGACAAAAAGCAGGTAATGATAAAGACTCCGTCTGGTGAATCACTTACCGTTCAGGGAGATACACAGTATGGATTTCCTGAGCAAGTGACCATGCTCAAGGCTTCCAAGTGCTTGAAGAAGGGTTTTGTCATTTACATGGCACAGGTGACTATTGATGAACCGAAACCCAAGATTGAAGATATCCCAGTCATTTCTGAATACCCTGAAGTGTTTCCTGAAGATCTACCTGGTTTACCACCAGATAGGCAAGTAGAGTTCCGAATTGACATCATCCCCGGAGCCGCACCTGTTGCTAGAGCACCTTATAGGTTGGCACCAACGGAGATGAAAGAACTGAGGACACAGCTAGATGAATTGCTAGCCAAGGGTTTCATTAAACCTAGTTCGTCTCCTTGGGGAGCGCCAGTCCTGTTTGTCAAGAAGAAGGATGGATCGATGCGTCTGTGCATCGACTATCGTGAGCTTAACAAGGTCACGATAAAGAATAGGTATCCTTTACCCAGAATCGACGATTTGTTTGATCAATTACTAGGGGCAAGTTACTTCTCGAAGATTGATTTGAGGTCAGGCTACCATCAACTGAAGGTTAGAGATGAAGACGTACACAAAACTGCATTTAGGACTCGTTATGGTCATTACGAGTTCCTAGTGATGCCTTTTGGGCTCACTAATGCACCGGCCGTGTTCATGGATCTCATGAATCGCGTTTGCAAGCCATACTTAGATAAATTCGTCATCGTCTTCATTGACGACATCCTCATTTACTCGAAGAACCAAGCTGATCACGAGAAGCATCTCCGTTGCATTCTGAAGCTACTTCACCAAGAGAAGCTCTATGCCAAATTCTCTAAGTGTGAATTCTGGCTTCGAGAAGTCCAATTCCTTGGACATGTGGTCAGTGAGCGTGGTATCCAAGTGGATCACGCTAAAGTTGAAGCAGTTATGAACTGGCAAGAGCCAAAGACGCCTACAGAGATCCGTAGCTTCCTGGGATTGGCAGGATATTACCGGCGTTTCATCAAAAATTTTTCAAGGATTGCTGCACCCCTAACTTCCTTGACCAAGAAGAAAGTAAAGTTCGTGTGGGGCCCTAAGCAGCAAGAGTCCTTTGATATCCTAAAGCAGAAGTTGAGCAACGCTCCTGTTTTGACATTGCCAGATGGAATAGAAGAATTCGTGGTTTACTGCGATGCATCGCACACTGGCATGGGGTGTGTGCTTATGCAGAAAGGCAAGGTTATTGCCTATGTTTCAAGACAGTTAAAGGTGCATGAAAAGAATTACACCACCCACGACTTAGAGTTGGGTGTCGTTG
Organism: Helianthus tuberosus; assembly: GCA_030545235.1. Classification (NCBI taxonomy): domain Eukaryota; kingdom Viridiplantae; phylum Streptophyta; class Magnoliopsida; order Asterales; family Asteraceae; genus Helianthus; species Helianthus tuberosus. The sequence goes on from CM060371.1 coordinate 22,788,168, forward strand.
TATTCGCACTAAAACTGTGGAGGCATTATCTTTATGGTGTCAAGTGTGTGATCTATTCTGATCACAAGAGCCTCCAACATCTGTTTAATCAGAAAGAATTAAACATGAGGCAACGCCGCTGGATGGAGACTTTAAATGATTATGATTGTGAAATCAGATACCATCCCGGCAAGGCGAATGTAGTCGCCGATGCCTTGAGTCGGAAGGAAAGGGTGAAACCCATCCGAATCAATGCCAAGAGCATTGAAGTAAAGAATAATTTGATTGAAAGGTTGTTAGCTGCACAGAAGGAAGCTGTGTTGGAAGCTAACTATCCTAATGAAAAGTTAGGAGTAACTGAGGAGCAGTTATCTCTTAGCAAGGACGGGATTCTAAGAATGAATGGACGAATATGGGTTCCAATTTTTGGAGGACTTCGTGATGTCATCCTCCAGGAAGCCCATAGTTCCAAATATTTCGTTCATCCTGGAGCTGATAAGATGTACCAGGATCTAAAGGCAAATTATTGGTGGATAGGCTTGAAAAAGTCTGTAGCCACCCATGTAGCTAAATGCTTGACATGTGCGCAAGTCAAAGCCGAGCATCAAAAGCCGTCAGGGTTGCTACAACAGCCTGAACTTCCTACATGGAAGTGGGAGATGGTAACGATGGATTTCATCACCAAATTGCCGAAGACAAGGAAAGGCAATGATACGATATGGGTTATAGTTGATAGACTGACTAAGTCAGCACATTTCTTGCCCATCAAGGAGACTTATAGCTCCGACATGTTAGCCCAGTTATACGTTGATAAGATTGTAGCCTTACATGGCATACCTGTGTCTATTATCTCTGATAGAGATACTAGGTACACGTCACATTTTTGGAAGAGTTTCCAACAATCTTTGGGCACACGTTTGAATTTTAGTACGGCTTACCATCGTCAGACGGACGGCCAGAGTGAGCGTACTATTCAAACGTTGGAAGACATGCTACGTGCATGTGCGATTGATTTGGGTGGTAGTTGGGATAAGCACCTACCATTAGTCGAATTCTCCTACAACAATAGCTACCATACCATCATTAAGGTTGCGCCTTTTGAGGCATTATACGGTAGAAAGTGTAGATCGCCCATTTGTATAAAAATATCAGATTTATGTATCAAACCCGGAAATGGCCTCTAATCGCCTTTTTAAGCGTTTTTAACGCATAGTATGTGCTATAACTATATTAAACATACAAGGGTTGATACCTACTGATATTTGAGGCAAATTATAATATTTTAACAGTAAGCAAAGGTTGTTAAACTCAGACTTCAGTTTTGAGCTTTTCGGCTTATGTGAAATTACCAAAATACCCCTACAGGGCATAGTCTGGTTATAATTGATAAATTTCACACATATACTTTACCCTACTGTTATAACATGGTAAAATAAGTATTTTTTCTGATTACATCAGACCTGTAACTCAGATAAATACTTAAACTCTTTTATCACCTTTAAAATGACCAAACTACCCCTACGGGGCATAGTTTGTGTTTAAACACGTTTCGGGCATAATGAAAGACATCTTACTGATGTCACAACATATTTGAGACATAATTAACTTAGGAAACCTGAATATGGCTCTCATGAATACCCGTCACGCTTATTACGCGTACGGTTTGGTTTATGTAACAAGTTTACTTAAACTAGCTGAAACGGGTCAAACCTTATCGGTTTTATCTCAAATTCCAGAGTGTGTATGAAATACCCATATTAAGCAAGTCTCCGAACTTGTCGGGTCTAAATCACATTCTGTCCGGTCTTCGCTTAATAGTGCGTACGAACCGTATCATTGAAACTAACCGGTCTAAGCTAAGGCTTCATTAAGGACCCGTTAGAAATCTAATAGGTTATTATAAACCTTCGTTCCAGATTAGGAGCCCAGTAAAAGTACTTGCATTTACTGTATTGGATTTATACTTTGCTCAGGTAAATACTCTTAACTTATTTCCCTATACGGGCTTGGGATACGGTACTATAAAAGTATCGCTTGGTCGGGTGTATGTAGTCATTTAAATCGGATTGTGATTGATGTATTTACATAACCTGTTTAATATGTATTATTTGGTGTATGGACTTTGGGGGTTAAATGACCATGTCCCGGATATCCTTGGCATCATTCGAAGAAATGGCCACGACCTAAGCACGGGGTGTAGGCGTACACCTGACAGTTGCATTATGTAAAAACTGGTAATCCACTCAGAGGTATCATCCTTGTGGGCATTATACCGAAGCCGGTAATCCACTTAAAGAATGATAGCCTGTGGGCATTATACCTGTGGCGTGTCACTTAATCTGTCCTGATGGACGACAAATAAGTAAAACTGTATACATGATTATTTCAATAATTGTCCCAAGTTATAAAATATATTTGTGCCGAAGTGCATTCAAACCAATTTACAAACTCTTTTCAAAATGAGTCAGTTGAGTTGTATTTACCAGTGTAAACTGACGTATTTTCCAAAAAGGCTAAGTGCAGGTGCTAGACGAAATAGGCTGGCTACTCCAGGCATCATTACTCAAGTCTCGCAAGCTCTAGATGTCAAAGTCTGTTGAACTATTATTTCCATTGTATTTTTTATCCGCCTGTGGATCTTTTACTTTCCGTTGTAATACTGGATATTACTTATTATTCGGAATGTAATATATTTATCTTTTGCTTCCGCTGTGCATATTAAATATTGTGTTGTTTGACTATTATGTTGCCAACTACGTCACGATAATCCCCCACCGGGCCCACCGGTGACACGTGGAAATCGGGGTGTGACACCTTCACCCACTCTCTGCTGCCTCATGTATTAAATTCCAAACTAATAATGCGAATCCAATACAAGATCCAAGACCAGTAACAAATTAACAACGATTGAAATTAATGAAGAAAAGTAGAGAACGAGCACCTCAGCGGCACACCACCATCTTCACCGGTATCGGCACCACCGTCGCCGGCCGGCAACTGCCGTCGTCAACATCAATAATCACCATCATCATCCATACCTGAATCGACAACCAACCGGCATAGGGATAGAGAGCACGGATCTAAGTGATCTGAAAGAAGAAGAGGATGAAGGAGAGTTACAGCCGGGAAACATCAATAATCACCATCATCATCCATACCTGAATCACGGCGGCGCTGCCATCGAAGCTCCCTCGCCGAAAAAGAAAACGAGGGGGGGTGTTCCACCGGGAAACATCTCGATCGATAGCAGGAACGACGAGAGAAACGAGGGGTGAGGGTGCAAGGCCGTCTTTGATGGGGTGCGGGGTGAGCGACGGCACAGGGCCCAAACCCTTCGGGGGCCCAAATCATTTTAATTTTGTATAGAATTTACGTTGTATAAGCTAGAATATATATATATATATATATATATATATATAAATATATATATATATATACTGAATCGAAAGATGACACAAACAAGCTCTTGTTGGGGTGGTTATTGCCTTGCTTAGACAACAAGGAGACATGTGTTCTAATCCTGACGTCTCCAAATTCTCTATTTTAGCGTCATTTTGTAGTTTTTTTAGCTGTATATGACATTTAATGCCTAATTCTGTTTACTACTACGCTTAGCTAAAAATAACTATTTAAATTACTTTCACGTAAATTTTAGTGATTAAATAATTGATGAGTTTATAATACATGGAAATTTGCGAATGAGGCCCAAAATTTTTATCTCGCACAGGTCCAATTTTTTTTTGTTATTTTCGGAGACGGCCCTGTGAGGGTGTGTGTGTGTTTGAGATGGGGAGGAGCTGAGGGTGTGAGTGTGTTTGAGATGGTTAGGGTTTCTTACAAGAAGATGAAGGAGGGGAGTGTATAGGGAGTTGTCTGGGTGTGGTGGTGTTGTCTGAGGTTATAATTATATAAAAAACAAACAGTCTTCTATTTTCAGCTTGTAGATCTTCAGACCACATCTTCAGTTACAGACATGAGAATAGATGAAATCAGCTTGCAGACAGTTTATGTCTGCAAAAACAAACATCACCTAAGATTTATACAAAGTCTGAATGGTTAAAACCTCTAATCTGAATTGGAAAGACATTTGCCTCTGAACGGTTAAGTATTATACAGGCTCTTAATGATTCAGACCTCTTCCTGCTTCAACACTTAACCATTCAGATGTTGCCAAACGCCCCATAGTTGGCAATTCTTAGCTAAAAAGGGACATGATTTATTTGCCTGAATGTGTTAATTCAAATCGATTTATCTGAGATTTTAACTGCATTATTTTTGTATGTCAATAATAAAAAAACACAAACTATTTATTTTATTTTATTACCGATGATAGTGGTCATTTCCTATATATTAATTTGCAAGTTTAGGTTGTGTCTTATATTTAGTTACTAGTAGGGTGCCTACGCGATGCGGTAGGGGGCGACACTTTGGATTGCGGCACTTGTTTCTGGTAGTTTTCTTATTCGTATAATATTTATTATAACATTATTGTGGTGGATATATGTCATTAATGTTACGCATATGTAAAGTTTTGTTTTTATATAAAAATTAATAATCAAAAGACAAAAAATAAAAGATAAGTTGTTATAATTGTAAAGTATGTTTATTTTATTGGTTAAATTATAAAATATAATTTTATTCCTTAAAGTTCGTAACTTTTTTTTAAATATCCACATAGTACTCATCCAATAAACTTTAAGTTTAAAATTTGTTTTTATAAAAATAAAAAATAGTATTTGACTCGTAAGTACGTTTTAGAGATTTAACTTAAATTGTTAAATTTCCGTTTTTTACAGATTTAAAAAATTTATATTTTTTTTTAAATTTCAAGAACTGTTTTTATAAAAAATAGGATGTTAAGAGTTTATATCTTTATTAACTTTATATCATACTAAGTTCAGATTTTTAGTTCCTAACTAATCTTATCTATATGAATCTACTTTTAACTTTTAATCCCTAAAAACATGCAACACAATCTACTATGTATCTAGTCAAGTTGGTAAATAATTCTTTTGAAACTGACTAATATTATCTATAACAATATAGTTGAACTTATAATTCCTAAAAAATTGCAACACGATTTAGTATTTATCTAGTAAAGATTGTAAATTTCTGGAGTATTTTATATATATTACTTGTTACAAAAATGTTTATAAAAGAATTAGTTTTTTATTAAAACAAAATGTTTTGTTTATAAATAAAGTAAAAAAACTGTTTTACACATGTAAAGTTTCGTTTCTTATAAAAAAATGATAATCAAATCACAAAAAATAAAAGATAAGTTATTATAGTTGTAAAGTAAGTTTATTTTGTTGGTTAAATGATAAAGTTTATAATTTTATTCTTTAAAGTTCATAACTTTTTTTAAATATCCACATGGTACTCACCCAAAAAACTTTAAGTTTAAAATTTTTGTTTTTATAAAAATAAAAAATAGTAGTGGACTCGTAAGTATGTTTTACACCTTTAACTTTAATTGTTAAATTTCATTTTTATATATATAAAAAAGAGTTAATTACATAGTTAGTCCCTGTGGTTTGCACAAAACAACAAACTTAGGTACTAATAGTTTCTGATAACATTCTAGGGTATTAACTTTTCATTTTGTAACGTTTGAGGGTATTAAGCTTATTGTAGGCTTAAAATCACGTTTTGTTAGTACCTAAGTATGTTATTTTGTGCAAACCACATGGACTACCTATGTTATTACCTTAGAAGTTAATACCTCCAAACGTTACAAAATGAAAAGTTAATACCCTAGAATGTGATTTTAAACTATTAGTACCTAAGTTTGTTATTTTGTGCAAACCACAGGGACTAACTATGTAATTAACTCTATAAAAAATATATTTTTATAAAATTTTAAAAACGGTTTTTGTAAAAAATAGGATGTTAAGAGTTTATATCTTTATTAACTTTATATCATAGTAAGTTCAGTTTTTTGTTTAGCTATAAAGTTTATTACTTTATTATTTTTTAATTAAGAAATACAAATTATTAGATTAATATCTAAGAATAACAGCAGTATTTTATAATTTCAGCTTGACTATATCTAAGTGCAATATGTATTTATTGCAACTTTAGCATATTAAGTTATATAAGTTTAGTTGACTTGTAAATTTAGGATACTAACTTTATTTTGAACTTTATTAATATGGTCAATAACTGCATTATATTAACACCAAAAATAAAGTTTAAATATAAAATAAACTTTATTCATACGTCTGGATCAAACATAACAGTTGAAATGAAAAAAAAACATAAAAACACTTGATAGATTTTATATTAGACTGCATGAAATCTGTTCCGCTTTTGAATTGACACTCGAGATATTTTTAATCGGGTTTTTCTGGTTTGTGCTTGAATCAGCAGTATCTTCTAATTCATTTTATTTGTCATTGTCATCAGAATTGTCTAAATTAATAACCTCATTGCATTTCCATTCAGAGAGTCTCTTGGATCTCTTCCTTTGAGTCTCAAACTTTCGATCCTTAAAAAGGACAAAAATTGAATACAAAAGTTTAAAAAAGATTAAATAAACCTTAAAATTACCTCTTCACTAAATTCACGTTGAAGTTTAGACTTGTATGGACTAAACATTGCATCATAAGAAATAATATCAACATTTTTATCACCATCATCCTGCAATAAAACACACATATAATAACATAACGAACATGTTAATATGAAAGATATACGCAAAAATAATACTTAAAAACCAGCAAAATCAATACCTTTGAAGCTTGTTCGACAAATGGGTTGTTTAAATTGGAATGTTCATCATGCAACTGAATCTGAAAAATCAAATAAGTTAACATTCACATAAAAGTAAATAAAAGAAAACAATTATTCACTACTGCGATATAACAGAACTGACCTTAGAATTTTCAATCTCGAATGCTTGGTTTTTCGAAACAATTGAATTCAGAACTGGGTCCATTTTTTTAACTTTGTTTAGCAAGAGATATAAGGGTGTCCTGCTATGTATTTATAGTAGTAACTATAGAAGTGTATTAGGGTTTAATTCTAGATTTGTCACCCATTTATTTCGGAAGTTTGTTGTAGTTAGTTTTACGTTTTTATAAGACATATCTAAGTACAGATATTAGGCAGTTTTAATAAAATAAAATGTGACACATAATATCTTCATTTTATGTTACAGTACTTTTATTTCTTTTTGTTTGCATAGATGGAGCCCATCTTTGTAGATTAGGCGTATTTCACAAGTATTAATTACTTGTACATTAAAGCATTATCGATTTGTACCTTTTAATCCGTGCGTCGATATTGAACAAGACAACTACCGAAACGTCGACAAAAATGTGTAGGTCGTAATGCTATCTTTAGATTTTTTTAAACAGTATAGTTTATAAGATATGTCAAGAATACGTAAAAAATTATAAGTTTGTTGTGGATGGGTGAATTGTACCTAATTATCTATAATTTTGTTAAAACCTTAGGGATTTAAGTGTAATAAGTTTCGGGACTAAAAAATAAATAGTGTTTAAAAGACTAAACCACCCTCATTTTAGGGGTTTTTCTATAAATAAAGTGGAAAAAATGTTATTTTTTAGGTATCTTAAAATACACATCACTCATGCATTATAATATAGTATAGATTTACTATTCAGTTTTGTAGGTTTTGAGTAACATGTAAGTGACTCAAGGTTTTTTTTTTTGGTGACTATTGTGATTTTCTTTTATTTTTCCTTTTTTTTCAAGTTTAAGCTTTTTTACTCTTTTACATATAATATACTATATGCTTTAGCCTTTGTGTTTTTAATATAGACGTTAAGTTTTTCGACAATATTACTATTCAATTTTTTTTGGATACAAGTTTATGCTTAATGTAATTGTACATTGTGCTTTGATGGTCATGCTTTTTGTGTAACTTTCCTTTTCTTCGGTTAGACTCGTATATGCTACAACGTTCGTGCGTGTTTCAGTGTATTTTTTTGTTGTTTAATTGCCCCGTCGCAACATTTGGGGTCCTAAGTCGACTTAATTTTTTTTAATGTTTTACGTTCGGTCTAAACGCATGTTTGTGGTTTAATGTTTTTACGTTTATTTTTTGTTTGGTTTTACGGTCCCGTCGCAAAACGCGGGTCCTAAATACTAGTTTGAAAAAAAAGCAATTTATTATAGAGATTGGCATAATAACCAGTTCCAAACACGACCCGGTAGACTCGACCTGGAATCGGTTCCAGTCCCTACCCGCCTTATCGAAGAACCGATTCCGGGTTGAAAAACCCGTAGGTTCTTACCCGGTTTCACTTTTTATAAAAAAATGATACGTACCCGGTTCCTACCCTGAACCGATTCCTCGTAGCCAACTGAGACCCGATGCATTAAATTGTAGACAATGTTACGGTGAAATCGATTCCTAGCCGTTTCATTTCAACCAAACATTACATTTCATTAAATTAGAACCGGTTACATAATTATATATAACTCTAATTTTCAACATTTCTGAGCATAAGAGGTTGTACTTTGTGCTTATTTTGTGGTTTGTGGTTTGTGATGTTGTATGTACAAGTTGTTGATGCATCTTTTCATTTATACCTGATCTTTTTCTTTTGTTTTCATATTCACATAACACCAAACCCTAGAGAGATGGAGACAGAGACAGAGTTAGAGAGAGAAGTGCGATGGAGAAGGTGATGTGGTTTGAACCACCGCACGAACACCTGCCGCTGCCGAACACCACCACCGGAGTTGCTTCATCCCCAACACATACAATTCTCCGCTCCACCTCACAGACCTCGATTAAGAGAGAGATTTCTGAGCGATTGGCGTCGTTTCAAAGCCGATGACGATGATAGATCGTGGTTGATTTAGGGTTCCGATGGGGTGGTTCTAGGCGGCGTGGCGGCGGTGAAGTCGACGCGATGGGGAAGCTAATTTTGACAAAGAGGGTACACCAGTGGGTTAAATAGCAGCAAAGAAAAGGTCATTAACTTGAAGTGCTGCGTCGATTATTATCAAGGTTTGTTAAGTTATTATCCCCTCTTTTGCACTATTTGTTTATGTTCAACTGTTATTTGGATTACTAAGCCCCTAAATCGGAAACAATGATTCTTCCTTTTTAAAATATTTTCATCCCATGTCCAATGTTTATTCTTCCTTTTTAAAATATATTGATCCCATGTCCAATGTTTAACCTGTGAATTTTGTGCCAATCTTTGAATAACTTGTTGCAGTTTAACATCAACTGTTATGGATTCTGGGCCATAAACATGGATCAATGGAACTCATGTTTAATTCAAACAAAGCTAACCCCTCCACTACGGATGTGAATCATTTCGGATATTTTCAGAGTCACCGTCCGTCAGTTCATCGTCTTCGTCGGTATAACCGTCGCTAAACGAACGCCACCTGATCAACGCCACACCGTCCAACCCGAAGGTAAGCCGTTTTCAAAACCGGATTCGGTTCGGTTAAGTTTTATATTGTTTCTTATCTGTTAATTGCATAATGTATTTTCATTTTTTGTGATATTGAAATAGTAAACCCTGATAAAAAACCGAGTGGCTCCTCGGGAACCGAAACTGAATATACCGTGCCTGGACTGTTGTATTATTTGCTTCAAAAAGAAGTGATTGCTTTGAGGAAAGCTGGTCACGAAAAGGATCAAATCATTAAAGACAAAGATGACGCCATCGAGGTTAATTATTATCCTTATTATTTTGGGTTCTCATCAAAACCTATTATTAAATTTGTAATATTGATTTCAGATGTTAGCAAAGAAAGTAGACACTTTAACCAAGGCTATGGAAGTTGAAGCTAAAAAGATGAGACATGAGGTAGCTGCAATGGAGAAGGAGGTAGCTGCTATACGTATTCGACAAAGAACAGGATAATCGGGCTAAACGGTTTGCGAACGTCAAGAACACCTCTCAGCTTCCAGCCAGGTACGCAAAATAAATGTATATTGTATTGTACATATATTTAGGGGTGTTAAATGGACCGTGCTTGTGGGTTGGCGGGTTGAACCCGAAACAACACGAGCTTTCGTTGGTTGACTCCATTTAACTTGAATACTTTATAGTTATAGTTACTACTTAACTACGAATTATGATCCGGAGGTTAATTATAACCGGAGTTTGCTGATCGACTACACGTTAACGTGTAGTCAATTTCGTTGCCCGCAGCGCAACGCGCGCGTGGCACTTTTCTAGTTTAAACTAAAACCAAACATTACCAAACACTAAACATTACATTAACATAAAACACACTAAATCAAACATTACATAACATAAAACACATTATTACCTAAACACACTATGTGACAACGCTCACAATTACAGGTATCCGTACAATTAATTAATATTAACTTTGTGCTTAATGACTGTGCTAGAATTACAACTGACGATTTAAACTGCTTTATGAGTTCTGCATCATACATACATATGCATCACATTCATACTGTCACTCCATTTATTACACACAAACTTTAGTGATAAACTTGATGCACAAAACACAGTTAGCACAATGAACGGATAACTCAGAAACATGCTGACAATGCCAGCACATAGACGAACAATATGTTGAGGCCAATATGAACCAGAGTCAAGGTACTACACTAGTATGGAGTGTAGGGAAGTAGGGACCAAAACTATTATTTTTAAACTTATATAAACTGAAAACCCTAACTGTGTTAGTCCTTTCATAAATATTTCCTTCTTTAAACATTAACTCAGTTAGCATACTTAACTGAACAGTACAGGGACCATTTATGTCAACTTTTGAAACTTCAGGGACCAATTATGCATTTTATATGAAAGTATAGGGACTGTTATTGCAACTTTTCGAAAGTCCAGGGACTATTTTTGTAAAAAATGAAACTTGAGGGGCCAAAGTGTAAATATTGCAAAAACCGGTCAAAAGGGGGTCCTTCTGTATCGGACCGGCCCTTGCCGGGGATCGAACTCGCGTCTCTCGTGTACAACCGCAACGCCTTAACTAGTTTATCCTCCTACTATGAGCTGTTAGAATATGAAACTTAATTCCTTATATATACTATCTAGAATTAATAATATTTAATTTAATTCAGAACCAAAAAGGGTTAAAACCCAATAGAACCGGCCGAAACAAGACTCGAACCCGCGCCTTCCCGCAATTAAAGCACGCGCACAAACCAACTGGTCTACCAGTTGGGATGTGTTATAACTTAGATTGTATTATATTTATATACTAATTAAAACATATCTGAATATATAAATACAGATCTGCAGGTCGCGGATTTCGACCAAAACTCACCAAATCCGACCAAAATCGAAACTTTTTCACTTTAATCATCAACCACGAGTCCCCATCCCATTGCCAACTCGTTTTCGCATTAATTCGACACACTTCAGTGCCAAAATGGCTATAAATTGGACTTTTTATAAAAAAATTAAAGTGGATCGATTCCACTAATTATTGTTGGATCTGAGATCGAATTGAGCTAGTATTTAAGTTCCTCAGACTCCCACTAATCTCTTACACCCTTCACAATCCACCAACACTTCGATTTTCGACGAAACCCGAATCGAAAACCCGCCAGAAAAACGAACCAGCCGCCAGAATTAAGTCGAACCACCGTTCCAGTCGATACCGGTTAGTTTTTATCTAGTCAATTTGTTCAAATATGCTTGTACAATGATCCCTTAAAGTTAATTTAGATACAACATCGATTTCCCGTAGAATTGAAAGGGTTGACTTTTCTGTTTGACCCAATTGGGGAAGATGACCATTTCCCTTTCTGTATTTATATTATTTAAACTAAACATAAACACAAACCACCTGGCCTAGCCCAGTGGTTGTGTGTGTGCTTGCCTTCAGTACAGACCCGGGTTCGAACCCAGGGGTCTGCAACATTTTTTTTATAAACTTATTTATTGTTACTTTAACCATTTTAATTCATTTTATTTATTTAAAATGATTCCAAGGCCATAATAATTAATTTAAATCAGTGATAATCAAGTTTAATAATTAAAAATATTATTTTTAATTATTCAGATTTAATATAATTATTTTGATAATTAGTTATGTAATTATCATATTAATTCTTTTAAACAAAATATTTATCATTTACCAAATAATATATATTTTAAACCATCTAAATTAATTTATAATTTTTATAAATTAATTATATCACTTGTACAATATTTTGCCAATAATCATTATATTTAATCATGTTATTTAATTATACTAGTTAAATATATTTGATTTATTATTACAAATGTTTATATTAAATCAATTGTACATTTTTGCAATTTTATTATTTATGATAAATAAGTATTTTTCATAAATAATTCCTTTACATCATATTCACTTTCCAAGTCCTCTTGCTAGGTTATCCAAATCCCATAATTACCATTCAAACAAAACACTACCGAATCCCATAGATTTAGGATTTCCAATTATCCAATTAAACATTATTGTTGATACATATTCCATATTGTTGCATGTTCAATCAATTAAGAGTGACGTGGAATCTTATTTCCAAGAACTCTCACATTTGCATACTTGTTTGGACTTACTCGCAATTAAGGTGAGTTCATGTCCCCCTTTTCTCTTAACTGTTTTCAGTTTTATACTTCGGGGTGGAATACATGTTACAACTATTACAGACATTTTTATACATGGTATGGTTAGCTTAAGGAAGGTTTACTACTAGACTGTGAAGGGTGGGCACAACACTTAAGGCCATTAATCCTCGTCGTAGGACCGAGGGACATGAGTGATATGTCTATTTGGGTATAGCGAGCCCACACCCATGAGGCCGGGGCGGCCCATAGAGGTGACTATGTCTTCCAACCGGAAGCCCGGTACAAATTTGCTAGGTTTGAGTACTTCCTATACCATTTTCACACAAACCATTGGCTTTGCAACCCATTGGTGACCTCTTTTTCCTTAATTGCTACATATCAGGGACATTTATACACTCAAGACATATTTTAAAGGCTTATACACACAGACTTACACATGAACTCGCTCAACTTTTGTTGATTTTTCAAACTACATGTATTTCAGGGAACTAGCGGATCTGGCAGGGTATGCATGTGTCTAGCTGCGTTGAATAAAAGATGTCATCCAGAGTTGTGGAGTTTGAGAGGTGTAACCTATTCCTGGACGGGTTACATATCTCTAAAACCTCGTCTTATCTAAAGTCTTTTGGTATCTTATGAAAACGTTTTAAACAAGTTATGGGTTGTAACTTATTTCAAGTGTCGATGTTTCTAAACAATGATGTTGTGATATTTTCTCACTTAAATTAATGGATGTACATCTCGTATATTTTTTTATCATATAGCATTGTTATGATTGTTGCTATGGTATTAAGAAGTCACACCAAATAAACCACGCTTCCGCAAAAGCCAGGGTGTGACACACTAAACCTTCGAAGAACCGGTTCCAGATGATTCACTAGCTTCACTTTTCTTCGTCGTAGCCTTTGTAACTGGACAATGACGATCGGTGTGTTTTTTAAGTGTCGAGTTCGCCGTAGCCTTCATGAACTTCTCGCAACATTTGCACCGTGCCATTTCATGGCTATCGGACATCAAGCACAGAGCAAAGTGCTTCCAAACTTGGGGGTTTCTTTTGGTTTCCAAAACCATGACTACTTCATTGTTGCACGCCATAACGAGCTTTGAAAGCGATTAGAAGTTGTAAACTTGAAACCGATTTAAGTTTGTTTTGGAACTCCTACACTTATGTTTGATGTTGATGGGTATATATATACTTGAAACCGATTTTAAATGGCCATAAATTGATTCCTAACAGCATTATATCTGTTGGAATCGTTTTTGCAGCTTTTTCTGGAAGTTACCCGAATGAACCGGTTTCTCCGAGGAACCGGTTACACTCTACCCGGAATCGGTTAGAATCGGTTCTGGTATTTTTGGTTTAAAACCGGGTTGGAACTGGAACCGGTTTCTACAAGAATCGGTTCCATTGAACTTCACTCAAGAACCGGGTACGGTTAGGAACCGGTTCCGGGTATTAAAAAAACCCCGATTTGGGTATAAATTATCAAAACATAAGCTTGCAGGTTACAACTGGGCTCACATAGTCACATGGTTGGGCTTGGGCGTTTTGGTGCATGGGTTGGGCTTGATATTTAGGTGGATTATTTGTTTTGGGCTTATTTGTTTTGTCCGTTTGGGTTCCCCCTCGGAAGCTTTTTTCTTTTCTCTTCTTTTCTTAAGGTAAAAAGAATATACCATGAAAATCACAAACTAGACCTTCTTCATCAACAATGGTATCATAACTTTAAAGAACAAACACAAATAAATTTTGAAAGGATTTTTTTAATCATTAAAGTTATTGTAAAAAGATTTGGGTTGCAAATTAGATTAACGGTGAATCGGTTAGCAACATCAAACCAGTCGATTTGCGATAATTTTTACGCTTGAAAATGACCTTTTTGTTTAATTCTTCTCAATTTTGAACTTGGAAGAAATAGACATTATACTTGACCCATATCTCTTGTGCCATTTTCTGGTAGATGACGTGATAACTTTCATGAAACATAAAATGTAAGACAATATATATCAACTGTAACTCTATAAATGACTAGTGGGAGAACAAATTATATGTAACAACAAATCCAATTGTCAACAGTTGAAATTCTTGATTGGTTACTATAAATTATATAGGTTATAATATTATATTGTTTTTTAATTAATTTATGTTTATAACTTTGAACTTTAATAGAGTTATATATGACCCATGAATTCTAATAATTCTTTTGTTATATATGGTTTACGTTTATACCCCTGAACTTTAATAGATTTATTATACGGAAATTTAATAATAATTCTTTTTCTATAAATGATTTATGTTTTGACTTCCAGAACTTTAAGAGAATCACAATACGGGCCTTGAAGTTTAATACAGTTATTTTTTATATTTATAACAAATATTTATTCTATTATCTTTTTAAGTTTAATTCTTTTTTTATTTTACTTATTATAAGTAAAATAAATAAACTACTTACATAACTTTTAACTCTAGATATGTTTACTTATCGTGTTGCTTACCTATTTTCATCAGCGTTTAGATTAAAGCCTACATGATCTATATTAACCCTTCAATATACAAGGTAACATTTTTGTTATTTACCTTGTTATTGTTAAAATTAACTTTGAATTCTAGACATGTTTACTTAATCGTGTTGATTGTTTATTTTTACCGTTATTTAGATTAAATCTTGCATGGTCTATACTAACCCATCGCTATATCATGTAAAATAAATACATCCTCGTCAGCACCCGCATACGATCCCGCTGTATTCAATGTGAAGTATTTTGTATTTGTAGTCAATGTAAGTTATACACAATTTAATGTTACATTAACTTTTATCAACTTAAAGCTGTAAATAATTCTTATAACTGTTTTTTTTTATTAACACCCATTAAATCTTGCAGCAACTGTCCATCAATTGAATACATATGAACACCGGTGAGCCACACTACATCATTGATGGTACTTCTTCTTTACAACTGTGCTAGCTCATGGGTAACCCTTAAATAACTTTTTTTAATATTAATATTTAATATATGTTGTTTACATAAATGGATTATCGATATTTCACAACATTATGATAATACACAGTAGTACTAGCCAACCAATATTTGGGACACAATAATTCATCACTGTGTCTACACTTTATGGTCCTCCCTTCACCCTTATTAGGGATGCTCAGTATTCAAATCGGATTCGAAAAATTTGATTATCAAGGTTCGAATTTGGTTTTAAAAAAAAATCAAATTCGAGTTCAATAATCGATTTCTGATTGAATACGAATTTATAGTTTACAATTCGATTTGATTCAAAATTCGAATTTAAATCATACCTATATTTTTACTTATTTTTATATATACACAGAAATACACAAACACACACACAAGAAAAAAAGCTTTTAGATGTGAGCCGTATTTTAGTTGTATCCATAACTAGGGCTGGCATATCGTGTATACTCGTACACGATAAGACACGATACACGAAATTCCATACACGATAACTTATTGTGTCCTTTTTTTCAAACATGAACACGACACGATATACACGAAAATTACCTGTTAATACCTGTTAACACGACTGTTCGACTGTTATACACGAAAATTACCTGTTAATACCTGTTAACACGAACACGACATGTTATCTGAGAGTTACAGAGGGATTTAGGGTTTTATTTTTTTTAATTGAATAAGGAATGACAATAGAAAGGAATTAAGGAACCCACACGCACATGACTAATGAGTTTTATTTAATTTAATTTCTTATCATGTACTAACGGGTATTAACAGGTAAACATGTATTTAACCTGTTTATACACGAAAATTAACAGGTAATCTCTTGTCTACCTGTTTGGTACACGATACCTGTTAAGGCCATACACGATACCTGTTAACTTCGTGTAGGTTCGTGTCGTGTATTCGTGTAAAATTGTCAGCCCTATCCATAACGCATAAGTCCATAAGATTAACATACCCGGTAGCGCGTAGTCCCGTGCGACATCTTTCTAGTCTCATACTACTTCTTTCTAAATTAGTAAATTCTAAGTTTCTAACCTACTACTTTAAATTTATATTTGGACATTATAATTATGATTTGATTTTGGTCTTTAACATAATGATGCTTTATTAATTTTGTAGATTAGTAATTTTGATGACAAAATAATTCATTTCAAGTATTTTTGAAATTAAAAGAAACAACTTATTATTTTGGATGAATTTGAGTCAAATCTAATTTATTCGAATTCGAGTTTCAAAAATGAGTTGAATCGAATTTTGAATTGGACATAAATTTTGAATTCGAATCGAATATGAATCCAAGTAAAAAAAAAAAAAAACCAGTATAATTCAATTCGTAATTAGAAAAAAAATTGTTATTCGATTCGTTGAACACCACTACTTATTATATTAGTTTTCGTATTGGGAGCTACTTTTCATCGGCTCGACACCCGACCAATTTTTGTGTTTGGAGACTCGCTAGTCGATAGTGGATGCAACAATTATTTGGTTACATCTACCGGGTTGACTCGCCTCCTAATGGCATGGATTACCCTACATGTAGACTAGCGGGTCGTTTCTCCAATGGCCACACATCCTCGACCTTATTGATTTAATTCCTAATATATATATATATATATATATATAAATATATCCTTGTACATATTTTCATTTTAGGACAGTATACAACCATACATATTATGTTTTATGACCTTAAACCCATGATTGCAAAAAACTATCAATTTCGAAGCTCGTAGGGTTTGGAACTGGCCCGTGGGATGCAGTGGCGGATCTAGAAAATCCGCCAAGCCGTAACGTTTTATAAATAAGCCGTAACGAAATCGAAAAAACCTCAAATTTTTCCAAAATTTACACTAATTTTTCCAAATTTTTCCGCGCCAAGCCGTAGCGGGCGTTGCCCCCCGCTACATGGTAGATCCGCCCCTGGTGGGATGAATGCTAGCAGAACCAGCCCAATGCAGCCGAGATGGAAATGTGCAACCGGACTTCAAAAGGCTCAACTCAACCAAATGTCAGGTGGACTCAACAACAGAATATATGTTAACTCGAAAAAATTGCAGTCGGGCTTTATTAATGAAGAAGCCTTTGGCAAAAAGTCCCATTGCTAGTTTGGTTTAAAACTGCCCTTCAACTAGCTCATTATGGATATAAGTCGGGTGATCCGAATTTTTGCTTAAAAGAAAAATAATAATATTTTTTTTCAGAGGATGGCTATCCTTTCCTTTGTTATGTGTAGGGAAAACAAGTCTTTACCTGAACTAAAATAATAAAGATCCTCTTTATTTGTATGGGAAATATACTACAATACAGTGTACAAATGTATTACAAGAAATGTAAATCTATACCTAATAAATTAATAGCTAGTTGCATCAAGTGTTGAAATTATGTGAGCACGAGATTCATTTGCCCACTTATCTTATTTATATTCTAGTTCTTCATTTATTTATTTTTTTAAAGTTCATTAAAAACAATAGTATTAAAGCATTAGTATTTCCTCTATTCAACCCACATAATACACAAGTTTTAACCTAGTTAACATTATACAAACGTAAAAGATTCAAACCAATATTTTTAACGGGTAGTGCCTTCTTGTATGATCCTTTATTGCAAGAATGAACAAACTAAATCATTGAGACGACGGTTAAGGTGTAACACGGGTTAGTTAAAATAAATTTCGACTCTTCACTAAGAGAATGTGCCTGTCTCCTGTTGGTGCATATTTCGTACGTCTGCCACTGTGCGAATAGTTAGATAGAGCGTGTGTTGAATATTGTATAGAATAGGAGAAAGTTGGACAAGTTTCGTTAATGTAAAAGTCCATCCGGACGGATGACCATCCGGTCGGATGGCAATCCGAACGGATGGACACATAGTGTGAGATGTCTATAAATAAGGACCTTGGGGTTCCATTTGGACAAGCTTTTTGGTTCCCAGAGGGGACATGCTGTTCAACTGGTCTCGCGGTGCTGTAAACGTTGAATAATCAATAGAGACCAGATTGAAATTGACTGCTCGGTGTTCTATCTATCTTCTACTCCTTTCTTAGTCGTAATAATCGCACTGAACACGTCGTTTCGGGACCGAAGTTTTTTCAAACTCGCCGGATCCTGGAATCAGCAGAAGGGTAGAAGTGTGTAATCCAAGGGTAGAATATTGTCCATTGTGATCCATTTAGGTCCAATATGGTTGATTAAGACATACATAATATACTATTGGCCATTATGATCCATTAATGCTCAAAATGGTCCATTGAGACATGTATAATCTACTATTGTCCATCATGATCCATTGGCCTAATATGATCCATTAAGACATATATAATCTACTATTGACTGTTGTGACCCATTAAAGCTCAATATGGTAGTACATAGGGGCAGTTTGTTTACCTCTTAATGAGTCTCTTAATGGTTCAGACCTCTTACTGGTTCAGCACTTAATGGTTCAGACTGTTTATTTCACGAGCAGATGTCTGAATGGTTTAGACATTTGCCTCTGAATGGTTAAGATTTATAGAGAGTCTGAATGGTTAAGACCTTTAATTTGAATTGGTCAGACATTTACCTCTGAACGGTTAAGCATTATACAGGCTCTTAATGGTTCAGACCTCTTACTGGTTCAGCACTTAATGGTTCAGAGCTCTTACTGGTTCAACACTTAACCATTCAGATGTTGCCAAACAGCCCCTAAGACATGTATGATCCATTATTGGTCGTCGTTGTGATCCATTATGGCCCAATATGGTTCATTAACACATATATGATCTACTATTGGCCATTGTAATCCATTAAGACCCAATATGATCCATTAACAAATATATGATTACAGATGAGCTCGGTACCGAACATACCGATACCGAAAATCGCTAATATGGGTACTGGTACCGAAAATATTCAGTATAGTATTGTACAGTACCGCACTAGTATTTGAAAGTAAAATTTGGTAAAATATTGGTACTATACCGAACTGAAAGTAGAGATATCGAAAACGCCAAATAGTGGGTACCAAAAACAATTCGGTATGGGTAATTTTGTAGTGCACACATAGATATGAATACATACATATATACATAGAAACATATACATACATAGTGTGAGGTTCATTGGGGAACACTAAAAAAGTGGGGAACATTGGGGAACCGACTCAAACGAACTCCGATTGGACTCATTCCAGCGGCGTTGGAACTGGCTCGTCGAACCCTAACTAGGATCTCTTAACCCTAAACCCTAAATCATAATCCCTAAACCCTAAATATATTAGGGTTTGGCTTTTAGGGTTTAGCTTTAGAGTTTAGCTTTAGGGTTTAGGGTTTAGCTTTAGGTTTAGCCTTTAGGGTTTAGCTTTTAGGGTTTATAGTTTAGATTTTATGGTTTAGCTTAGGTTTTAGCCTTATATTTTAGCTTTAGGGTTTAGAGTTTAGGAGTTAGGGTTTATAGTTTAGATTTTACGATTTAGCTTAGGTTTTAGCCTTATATTTTAGCTTTAGGGTTTAGAGTTTAGGAGTTAGGATTTAGGGTTTAGGGTTAAGAGATCCTAGTTAGGGTTCGATGAGCCGGTTCCAACGCCGCTGGAATGAGTCCAATCGGAGTTCGTTTGAGTCGGTTCCCCGCTGTTCCCACTTTTTTAGTGTTCCCCAATGAACCTTCCCCTACATACATATACATATATATAGACACAGATACATACATATACACATATATAATTAAACATTGAAATATTATAACTATTACGTTGCAAATGCATAGCAAGTTGCTAAGTATTTCCGACACAATTATAAATAATTATATTAATTAAATATAGTAATACATTTTCCGTCACAAATGCGTAGCAAGTTGCTACGCATTTCCAACGAAATAATTAATAATAAAACTGATTAAACATTAAAATATAATTTAAGTATAATAATAAATGTTTCGTCATAAATGCGCAACAAGTTGCTACACATTTCAGACACAATAATTAATAATAGTATTAGTTAAACATTTAAATATTATCCGAATATAATAATAAATGTTTTGTCAAAAATGCGTAACAACTTGCTACGCATTTCTGACGCAACAATTAATATTTAAATGAATTCAACATATAAATATAATTCCAACAAATAAATAATAGTTCCGTCGGAAATGCGTAGCAAGTTTCGCATTTCCGACGCAATAGTCAATAACGATAATAATTAAACGTTTAAATATAAATCAAATACAGATATAATTCATCTGTCGTAAGTGCGTAGGTAGTTGCCACGCATTTCCTTACGCAATACTTAGAATTAGTATTTCCGTCGCTATTGCGTCGCAAATTGGCCAAAAAAATCAAGGCTTTCTTTCTGTAGGAAATGCGTAGTGAATATGTTAGAATTTGTGACACATTTTTTTTTTTGCGTAGGAAAATTCCGTAGCAAAATGACCACTTTTCTAGTAGTGCTGACTCACATGCTTAATAGCAACAGACTTTTTGGTGTATTGTATTTGTGCAAGCAGAAAAAGTTATGATATGGTGGAACGATTTCATGAGACTTCTTTTTTCTATTTTGTTTGAAAAAGGTTGTTCGTTTCTCTTGGTTCACTATATTTCTTCTAGAGTTAATTACTGTTTTCGTCCCTGTGGTTTGTCAAAAATCACTATTTCAGTCCATTAGTTTAAAAATTGTGATTTCAGTCCCTGTAGTTTCACTTTCGTAACCATTTCAGTCCATGTGGTTTCACTTTCGTAACCATTTCAATCCATTATTATGTCAAGTACATGGACTAAAATGGTTACGAGGTGGACTGAAATGGTTACGAAAGAGAAACCACAGGGACTGAAATCGCATTTTTTAAAGTAATGGACTGAAATAGTGATTTTTGACAAACCACAGGGACGAAAACAGTAATTAACTCTTTCATCTATGTCAAAATGAACTAACAAGTTCATTTTGTATTCTAAAAAAAAGTAACCGAAACTCATCTTTAGTTATATTAAATAAAATTAAGTGGATAATGGTAACAAACATGGCATTCTGCAAAATTGGTGTCTTCACCACTCCACATGAGAGCGAAATTGGTGAATCTTGCATGAATTCGCTAGTATCATAAGCGATTTGTCTAGTTTTACAGATGGTTATCAAACCACCTAGTACTAGTGGTCTAAACCACCAGACTTAATCAATATATGCAACACAAAAAGTTTTTTTTTTTTTTCTTTTAAAAAGGTAAAATGGTTGAGCTTTAAACATAAAAAGAGAGATTTGTAATTTTTTTTTATGGGTTTAGGAATTAAAAGAAAGAGAACTTGAAATCTTCTGGTACTCCACATATATCAAGGTAAAACCTTCATGTAAGAGCACCTCCAAAGGAGCCGGCCATTGGAGGAGTCCGGATTCCGGATCAACACATTTCGGACCACATGCATTGTGGAGGGGTGACTAGGCGGTTCGGTTGGATCTTGGTCCGCTCCAGCGGACTGGTTTGGTGGGTTTGGGTGGGGCCAGTGGCGTCTCAGAGAATTCATGTACCATGTTCGAGCTCGAAAAAATGTACCATATGCCTTTACAATTATGTCTTATTTTTTAAAGAGTAAAGTATATGAATGGTCCCTATGGTTTACCAAAATTTTGAATTTAGTCCATAGCTTTCCAAAAGTACACGGATGGTCCCCGTGGTTTGCACTTTGTAACACATTTAGTCCTCAGTCAACAGATCTAAAGGTTTTAGCATGTCCAAGTCAGAGACTTGATGCGTTACAAAGTGCAAACTATAGGGACCATCCATGTACTTTTAAAAAAAATGATGACTAAATATTTTACAAAGTGCAAACCATTGGGATCATCCATGTATTTTTAGAAAGCTAGGGACAAAATCCAAAGTTTTTGTAAATCTCAGGGACCATCTGTGTACTTAACTCTTTTTTAAATCAAATTAGTATTGTGCCCAATAAACCTAATGTCAAATGGGCTAAATTCTAAACCATAAAAAATGATTTGTAAATGAGCCTATATTAGAATTGATATGTGCTTACTTTAAAAAAAATATCATATATATATATATATATATCGGATTTTAAAAAAAATCACGTACCCCTCGAAATCATGGCCTTGTGCGGAGGTCCTCCCCGCACACCATCATAGCCGCCACTGAGTGGGGCGCAAGGGTGGGAGTTTTTGTATTAATAAAAAAACGTTTTTCTTGTTAGTTAAAAAATATACCTAATAAAATTAAACATAAAATACTAAAATACATTTATTAAAATTAAACACATCACACAAGCCACATAATTAAACCTAAACAAACCACACAATTAAACCTAAACACACCAGATAATTAAACCTAAACAAGACAAGATAATTAAACTTAAACAAATCAGATAATTAAACCTAATCGTCAGCCCATGATCCGTTGGAGTCGGTATCCGAAGGGGGAGCGAGTTGCATACGGGGATGGTTTCTTATTAGTTGCCAGGATGCCATATGCAAAAATCTTCTATTTTGTATGTTTTCGTATCCCTGATGGGGTCGGGCAATCACTTATGCATCCATTATGTCGTGACCTTGAGCCATCACATGGTTGAGACATGCATAAAATGTATGAACCTCCCCGAACAGAATATGAAACCTTGACAAAGTGGCGTTCGAATTGCGATTGGTTTCTCCAACACGTTGACGGAATCCTTCAAATAATGGTTCTCTAATTGACCCGACTTGTAACACCCTAACAGGTTTTAACCTTAACACAACGCAGCGGAAATTCAAGTCTTAAAATTTCTTTCACGACATACATCTTATCATTCTAAAAATTCATTTTATGATATAGGAACATAACTTATCAACACTAAATTACATATTTAAACATTCCCGTACAATCTGTCTTGTGACTCGATCCTCGATCTCCAACCCTTGGTTATCCTCATGACTGGTACTACCTGCGCTCACCACATAAAATTCATACATTAGTACGCATTATAACATACAAGGTTTGTTCACGTTTACTTCTCGTTCATTTACTCTTTACATTCCAGCCTTTGCATCCTGTCATACCATCCATGATGAGACTTCTTTGCCATTCCTGCATTTCACTTATAACTCCATGTACACGAATAAACAACGTAAACACTTGATCGTACCAAAAGACTTACATACATACCTAAACTTCATACACACTATCTCCATACATACATACGTACACACATACATGTCAACCTACATACAAACTTACATACAATTACATATCAATCATTCTATATGTATCTACATATATACATACCTACATCGTCACGCACGATCATGTCATCCCACCTTCATACATTCACACATACATACATACGTACATACATACATACCCCTCATACATGCCTTCACACAAACCTACATATGTGCATACATTCGTACATACTCACTTTCGTACATATACATACTTCCTACATACACCCATACATACATACACTTAGGTTTATAAATCATACATACGTACATGCCTACATACTTACTTACATATATATATTTATAACCACCTGCTTTAACATACCCAACTCATACTTACCTATTCATATACCACTTCACATATCCTTATGTACTTGCTTACACACTATAATCTGACATACATTCGCGCATACACGTTCACATACATTTCTACATACGCGTATAAAGATATACAACATCCATACATACCTATCCACACATACGCTTACCCTAATGGTCATAAAACATGTGTTAAACTAGTCATACGCGACTTAAAACGCGTTTAAACGAGTTCCCGATACAAAACGGAGCTAACAAACAACTTTCGACAAACAGCCACCCCGTCGCGTAGCGCGACGCCCTAAAACAAACAGAATGTTTGTTGCTGCTGTGCTGCAGATTTCAGCACGTCTGCGTTTCACGGAAACGGTCATAACTTCTTCGTTATTGGTCCGTTTTACCCGATTCTTTTTCCTACGCGTCCGTAATTTAATTCTCCATCTAATGGAACTAAATTCCAACATCCGAATTAATATAATTTCCGACTTTTAACTCTTCGGCTTATTACCCTTTTACCACTTTTCGACCCGTTCATTCATACGTCAACATAACTTGTTCGTTTTACCAAAACCTCTTATAAACATAATAATATAAGTGACGTCTATCATAATTTACCAAATTCTTGGATGTCTTGCATCCTCTTAACACCTTATCGTTCATATGCTTATTTTTGACCCGTTAAGGGTATTCGTGCATTAATTGGTCTACGACTAACCAAACCATAATCCCCACTTCCATACTTGTCCAAAACATTACACTAATCGAATAACTTGCTTCAAAACTACTTTTAAGCTCGTTCACCCCAAACTACCCATCAAGGGCATTTTGGTCAACCTTAAACCCATCATTTACGACGAAAGACTTTAACACATATTTGACTTCAAACATCATGTTTAATTCATTACAACACTTTATTACTTACTGGTACTAAGAAGTGATTACGGAAATCACTTACCTTATGCGTCCGTGCTCGTGTCCGATTCCTTGCCTCTTCTTGACCCGTTAACACCTCATGCTTGAGTCCTTCTCAACGTGATTCCTATACTTTCATTTCATCGAAATCACGCTCTTATTAGCATACACCTTTGTACACGTAACATTCATATCACTCGCATAATTCACACTTAACTTTCCTTAGTCATTTCTAACAAGCATTAAAAATACATAATCAACTTCATATAATCATATCCGTATACGTTAAACTCATGTAACTCATCATGTCATTACATTTAACACGGATTGCTATAACATGTACCATACGACTTCCCATCAACCTACATTTACGACAACGAGTCAAATCATGTTTCTTATACTTAGTTGACTTTCAAAAGTCAACTATTAACCATACTTAACTATCAACTTATCATCATATACCCGTAACATCATAATCGACTATACGGACGACACCATATACATTTCATCATACACTTGATGTGAGTACTACCTTTTAAGCATAACGTACAACTATTTCATGCACAATTCTTCTAAAATCATACATAACCCATCAAATCCTTCTACTTATCATTATATATCATTCCAAATGAACATTAAACATAACATCATCATATTCTTATACTTTCATCTAACAATAATTCGGCATACCCACATAATACATCAATCATTCAACAAGGCTTGAACATAGGAGGTGATTCTAGTCATCATCTTCACCCTAACTAACGGGTGTCACCTCTAAACATCAAATTAACGCAAACCATTCATAACTCATGTTCTACACGAGGATTCTAACCCTTGTACATGATCAATTTCATATTAACTCACGGATTAGAACATAACCCACTTCACCCATGATCACCAATCTTAGATTTAAAACATACCTTATGATCCTCTCGTGTTGGTGATCATTAATCCATGCTCGGTTATGGATTTGGGCCTTGATTCATCCTTCAAATTGAAGCTTTTGAAGAACTAGGGTTTTGGGGCTCTTGAGAGCCCCTGCTCGATCTTTCCAGAACACACGTATGTGTGTGTTTGTGTGTGTCAAGTTATTTTATAACTCACTTTCATTTGTTCCACTTTAGCCCCTCGGGTTTACCTTTAAAACATAACTGACACTACCTTCGTCATTTAATACTTTTGACCATACCCTTAACTAGGTTAAATAGCCTAGTTATTTATTTCATGACGTGTCACATAAGAACATACGACAATTATTAACATTCAGATTTTTGGGGCGTTACACGACTACTCGTCTGTTGTCGCATAAGTCCATCCAAAAGTTGACCAAAGTCATCTTTTCTTCTTCGGTCCACCTGTTTCTTGCCATTTTTTGATAAATCTTTGTAGTGAATTATCAATTTAGAATTGCACATGTTGCTTGAAATACGAATTGAACTTATAGCTAGTAAAAACTAGCCGTTGCAAAAGTAACCATTTGAAAAACTAGCCGTCGCAAAAATAGTTGTTCGAAAAAGAGCCGTTCTAAGAATTAGATATTCTTTCTTACAGTTTTATTTGAATTTATTATTAAATAAAAATAATAGATAACGAAATAAAAAAAATATAAAATAAATAATAATTCAATTATACTGTTATGAATTTTATTTTTTATATTTATTAATATTTTATTAGTTAATTATAAATAACACAATTAAGTAAATAAATTAAAAATAGATTATAATTAGTTAAAGGGAAATTGGTCTGTAATAATCTCACCTAAACCTTATTGGCCATTAATAATCCCACCTCAGAATATCCCCCCCACCAGTCTCACCTTTCACCTATTTTTCCTACAATGGTCCCCGTTAAAAAAACTTAAGTTAAGTTTTTTTCCAAATTACAAACTGATTTTTTAGGGTTTTTGATCAGAACGATGATACGAGTCCATTGATGTAAAACTTACTTCGAAATGCTGCTCCAAGTGACTTGATTTTGGTTAATTGGAAATTTAAACAGCCGAATTGAAGCGTCGTTTTCATCGTTTGGAGCACCGTTTCGAGGCAAGTTTTACATCAATGGACTCGTATCGTCGTTCTAATCAAAAGCCCTAAAAATCTGTTTGTAATTTGGAAAAAAGCTTAACTTCGTTAAATTCTTTTAACGGGGGACCATTGTAGGAAAAATAGGTGAAATGTGGGACTGGTGGGGGGAATGTTCTGAGGTGGGATTATTAATGGCCAATAAGGTCTAGGCAGGATTATTACAGGCCAACTCCCCTTAGTTAAATAAATGAAAAGTAAGTGACGAGATGATAATTAGGTGGAGGTCTAGAGTGGTTGGAATTGTTTAGTGTTGTGGGGTTTAGAATGGTGATGGTTTGGAATAACATGGCATGTTGACCAGGCAGTCTGGATTTGGACTTGCATAAGTTTGACTTGAGTGACTTTCGCGAGTTGTCTCCCAAGATACAACGAAGCAACGTGCATAGTTTTTTTTCTTTTCGGCTTTCTAGTCTCCAAGTAGAGGGGATTACTCAGACGAACTGTTATGCCCTGTCTACATGAGTGTAATACGTTAGGCAATCCCACATCATTTTGTTATGTTCTGTCCATATAAGAGATACTAGGCCATAAGGAATACCCTGCATGACTGTGGATGAGAGAGAACTCCACAGGTAAGCATGCTCTGGAGAAATTAGTACAAAGATGGGTAAGAACTCCTAAGAAGTTTCCACATGAGCGGCCAAAAATAAATTTATAAGCTCCGTTGTGGGCAAGACGTACAATATTAGTGGTACGAGAGACCAGATCCTATAAGTTGCATCACGGCCACGCCTATTATGTTATGTTAACGATGGTGAGGGCAAACCTCATAGGGGATGATGAGTTCCAAGAGTGGATGTTTGTATCACCTTAGGCATATTTCACATTGTTCTAATAAGTTCTATCTAGGGGTGTAAACAAGCCCAGAGGCTCGAGAGCTACTCGTGATCGGCTCGGTTAAAAGCTCGAACGAGCCAAGCCTTAACGAGCCCGAGCCCGAGCTCGAGCCTGAAATGGAGCTCGTTTTGTTATCAAGCCCGAGCTCGAGCCTAAAATACAAAGCTTGTTTAGGCTCGCGAGCCTAAACGAGCCCATACAAAATTTTAATTTTTTATAAATAATATATTAATAATGATGATAACATTGATGAGTCGAGCTCGAGCCGAGCTTTGGCTCGTTTAAGCGATGTTGAAGTGAGCTCGAGCCGAGCTTTTAGCTCATTTAAGGTTGTTCTCAAAATAGTTCGAGCCGAGTCGAGCCGAACTCGAGCTTTGGGTTTTACTTGCGAGCCGAGCTCGAGCTCAAAGAAGTAGGCTCGAACCGAGCCGAGCTCGAGCTTCATAAAAACCAAACGAGCCGAGCTCGAGCCTGGTAGAGCTCGGGCTCGGCCCGGCTCGTTTACACCCCTAGTTCTATCTACATGTGAGATATTACTTGAAAGTCTCTATCTGGACAACTAATAACAAATGCGTGAGCTCTATGTGAGCAAATTGAACAAAAATGATGGTATAAAAGACCGGATATTAGAGCATCCACAATGGACTATATTACGATATTAGAAGTACTCCCTTAAAATGATTAGCATTTACATACTACCAACCGGAAACAACACAACATTGAATCATTCTAAGTTTTTTTATAGATTCCAAAATTAAAGAGTTGTCATTTCTAAATTTTGTACCGCAATGAAAGGAACATGTTAGTGGTGAACCTTCACTTTCAATTTCAAGGACGTAGTAATACACAATGTTTTAAAAACCGGTTTTTAAATCAAACCGGATTAGGCTAAAAAATGGTTCAACCGGTTGAACCAGGTTGTACCGAGTGGTTCAACCGGGTTGACTAGATAACTCTATAATTTCATAAATTACAATATTAACTTAAAAGTTAATCCAAAAATGCATGATTGCATATTAAAATATAATCCAAAAGTAAATCCATAATAAAAAATAATTCAAAAGATAATCGAAAATCATTGAATTTTCCAACAAGCTCTTTTAAATGAAAGTGTACGATGTGTTTAAGTCATTTGGGTGTTGAATACATCAAGTTCACGATCACATACAAGATGAAATTCACTATTATCATCATCCTCATCAACTAGAGGATAACTTTTTTCGTTCATACAATATTAAATAAGAACTTTTAGTTATGAATAGTCATAATATGTAAAAACTACGTAAGATAATTAACGTATATAATAAAAATAAGTAACAACCCAAACTAAAATAACCCTGGGCCGGTACCGGTATTACGTTTCAAACCGGTATACCGGATTTTACCGCCGGTACAAACCTTATGTCATTTCACTTATTTACCGGGGTGTTTCGTACCGGATTTACATATGAAAACGGTAATACCGGTATAACCGGCTGGTATTTACCGGTTTTTAAAACATTGGTAATACATCACTCCATATTTGAACCGGCAATGCATTATTGGCTCATTACTTGTTTAGTCCCATGTGCCATGAGGCCCATGACAGACCCGTTGACGGTCTAAACTAGCACGTATACCGTCC
Organism: Helianthus tuberosus; assembly: GCA_030545235.1. NCBI lineage: Eukaryota > Viridiplantae > Streptophyta > Magnoliopsida > Asterales > Asteraceae > Helianthus > Helianthus tuberosus. The sequence continues at coordinate 22,817,619 of CM060371.1, forward strand.
TATGGCTCAGTGGCGGAGCTAGACTTTAACACCAGGGGTATCCAAAAAAAAAATTTACGGTGTATTCATATAAAATCCTTTATAGGGGTATCCTCGTATTTTTTTAGGGGTATCCTTTATATAAAAAAAAAAAAAAAAAAATTAACACTGCAAAACACTGCGAACACGACTTTGAGCCGTAGCCCGTGCTACGGCTGGTTCTATGTTGTCTCCGCCCCTGCTATGGCTAGCATTAACCATACCACCTTTTGCTTCAACTCGATTATCGATCCAGCCTATGTGTCATTTGTTAATTTTAGGATACTATACGGTTTTTGTCCTGGGAATTTGATCCAGTGGTATGAGGCCTGTCTTCCTTAGTGGAGACACATGTTCGATTCCCGCTTAAGCCATTTTTGACGGACATCTATGTGAAGAGACGAATCGTGTGTAATTCACTGAAATTGGAATCTGAATACTATGTAAATATCATATTTGTTATGGGAATTCTAAAAAAAAATCAGAAAATCATAAGAATATTTTTTTTTTTTTTTTGAACGGCCAACAAAAGATATGTTTTATTACTCAAACGGTTAACAGAAGTTAACCCGGCAAATTACATCCACGACAGTTTACAACCTCATACAACTTAAATCCCATCTACTCCAATCCTCCCAAGTAAGTGACACCGCCTTTGCCCTATGTTTCACCCATACAAAACTTAAAACTTTTATCTCTTCCACAACATTCTTCACTGTCGTCTTTTTGTTATTGAAAACCGCTTCATTACGCAAACGCCATATGCTCCATATTGCCGTCTGGACAACTGAATACACGATCTTTTGCCATCTTTTAGATCCACGGCAGTGTTTATGGAGATCAAGTACATCCCTCGCACTAAAGAAAAAAGGATTGGCAATTCTGCACCACCTAAACACTTCTTCCCATATCTGTTGTATGTACCTGCATGCTGCAAACAGGTGGTCACCAGACTCAGCCGCTTCTTCACATAATACGCATTCCGAGCTTTGAATTTGGAAGTTCCTTCTCACTAGCGCCTCCTTAGTCGGTAGTCGGTTAATAAACAGCCTCCATGTCAAAAAATTAACCTTAATCGGACACCAATTATTCCAGCAATGCAGCAAGTCCGAGTCTACAATCAAGCTGGGCCGTAACAGTTGTTTGAGCTCCCGAACCGAAAAACCACCTGGATCATCTAAAGCCCACCTCCAGGTATCATTTTCACCTGATATGCTTACGTTTTCCAACATTCTTGATAATTCAGCCATCTCCTTTACCTCCTGTTGTAAGTACGGAACCCGGCCCCAACTAAATGCCACGAATCTGACGCCATTTTGTACCTTAACTCGATCCGCCACAAGCGCTCCTTTGTTACTTTCTAGCTGGAATAAAGACGGAAACCTGCCACACAGAGGGCCATCTGCGAGCCAGCAATCCATCCAAAACATTGTTCCCAACCCATTTCCCACTGCTGCCCGGAAACATGACCCCAAATCAACCCCTAAGACCGAAAATTCCTTAGCAATTCCAGCAATCTGCTTCCACGGACCTGGTATAGACAGCTTGACTGGCACCGGAGAATATTTTTACTGAGGATATTAACAAAATATACTTGACCTTTTAAAACTACAAAAATAGCTGTTTAACTTTCGTTATTTTTAATTTACAATAACTTCCACCCGAAGACACGTGTCGCCATTCGTGGACGGGTTATACACTCGATTAAAATCTAATGCGGCGGATTGAAATCTCATGCGTGATGCGCCACTTTAAATTAAAAAAAAAAAAAAATTCGTCGGTCATTTGCGCAACAGATTTGTTGGGCAAGGATGGATCCACTACGTCAAAATAATCGAATCTACTGTGCCTTTTTAAATTTATTACGCCAAAAAACACTTGGCGCACTTTGATTTATTAGTATTTTTTTATTTTTATACGCCAACACTATTTTGTTAATGATCTATCATATTTTCGTATTTTTTTTTGAAAAAAAAATTACTAGGAAAACTGCAATTGCGATGATCTATCATATTTTCGTATTTTTTTTTTAAATTACTAGGAAAACTGCAATTGCGGTGGAAAGTTAAACTATTGTTTGGTGAATTATGTACATTAAAAGAGTAATAATAATGCTACATAATTTACCTCTTGCCATTAAACCCAATAAATCCAACCATCAAATTAAATAAAATTCAACCACTTTTATTTATTTACCACCTTTAATTTCATTACCATTAGGGGTCCTCAATTATCCCCAAAATTTACTAACCTCATGAATGTGTCCCCATAACCAAAACCCTATAAAACCCCATCAATTGTTTCATCCACAAACCAAACAAACACAACACTCTAGTTCTCACCCATGGCTATGTCTTTATGTACCACAAGTGTTGGTCTCATTTTTACCATATTACTATCATTAACACCTTTTGTTCCTAGAGCCGAAGCCGCACCACGTGCATTTTTTGTGTTCGGGGACTCGTTAGTTGATAGTGGCAACAACAATTACTTGGCCACCACTGCCCGAGCCGATGCACCTCCTTATGGTATTGATCACCCGAGCCATCGAGCCACTGGACGGTTCTCCAATGGCTACAACATTCCTGACCTTATCAGTTAAGTTTCATGTTTAATTAACTATATATCACACTAATTGCCTAACGCGTTCAAGATATTAACTTGGCTTATGTTTGACCACAGGTCAACGCATCGGGTCTGAACCCACATTGCCCTACCTGAGCCCAGAGCTCAACGGGCAAAAACTTCTCGTCGGGGCCAACTTTGCGTCCGCGGGAATTGGAATACTAAACGACACCGGAATCCAATTTGTAAAACTTTTAAATAACTCGTTTCTATAGTATTAGAGATATATTTGGATCTAATTGTGTTATTATATTTATATATTTAGTTTATAATTAAGTAGTCATTTTACAACTAGATAATTTTTAAGTAAATATATTAATTATATCAATATAGCTTCTAGCTATAAATGAGATTTTATGTATCTGAAATAACTCAAGAATTTTTTTTTTCGGATGTATGTTTGTTTTCTGTTTTTCGGATTGTGTTTTTCGGACTGTTCCCCGGGTTGTTTGTGGCTAGCTACTTGCTAGCATATTTAATAAAAGTTTGTTTTGCTGTTCAAAAAAAAAAAAACTCAAGAATATTTTTATTTAGATATCTAAATAAAAAGATTCTTGAATTATCCTGACACAGTAAAATGACTAGAATCTCACTCATAACTAAAAGTTATTGGTGACGGAAAATATCATTCAACAATACTCTTTATTTTTTTTCAGGTGAACATAATTCGTGCACCAATGCAACTCGACTACTTTGAACAATACCAACAACGAGTTAGCGCGCTCATAGGAGCACAAAAAACGAGACAACTTGTAAACAATGCGCTAGTGCTCGTGACACTTGGTGGCAATGACTTTGTTAACAACTATTACTTAGTCCCGTTATCTGCTCGCTCGCGTCAATACAGTCTTCAAGATTATGTTCCTTTTATCATATCCGAATATAGAAAACTTCTATTGGTATGTATTCAAGTTCATACAATCATATACAAGTTTACAACCACAATAATGCAATATTTTTACACATTTTGTGTAAATGTAGAGGCTGTATAACTTGGGGGCAAGGAGGGTGCTCGTGACTGGAACCGGTCCATTAGGGTGCGTTCCAGCCGAACTTGCTCAACATAGTCGAAACGGTGAATGTGCACCCGAGCTTCAAAGGGCTGCATCTTTGTTCAACCCGCAGCTAGACGATATGCTTATTGGTCTTAATAAAGAACTTGGTAGTCATGTGTTTGTTGGTGTAAACACAAGGAAGATGCACAATGATTTCATGACCAATCCAGGAGCTTATGGTGAGTTTTTATATTTGTTGTGACAATAACTATTTTATGTAAAATCAACCTACGTGTCTAGCGAGCTTCATTTTAAATTTTCACCCATCGTTTTTAAAAACATTAAATTCCTCTTAGAGGCTAAAAATCATCACCTTTTCATAATAATTATTAATATTAATAAAAAAGCTACTTATTTTGATAAAATATTTCTTTGATTTATATTAATAAAAAGACTACTTATTTCAATAAAATATTTCTTTGATTTTATATTATTTGATATAATCAAAAAATTATATTTAAGTATTATAAAATTATGAAAAATATATATATGTATTTTTAAAAAATATTAGAATTAATTACGTGGTTAAATTATATTTAAGTATTATAAAATTATGAAATATATATATATATATGTATTTTTTAAAAATATTAGAATTAATTACATGGTTAGTACCTGAGATTTACTTATTTTGCCGTTTTGATACCTATTTTTTAGAAATTATACAATTGGTACCAACTTTTACAAATTGTTTCACCATTAGTACATGTGGTTGTAGAATTTATTACATGGTTAGTACATGTGATGTATTTATGGTGAAATGATTTTCTAAAAGTTGGTAACAATTGTGTAATTGTCAATAAATAGGTATGAAAGTCGCGAAATAGATAAACCACGGGTACTAACCATGTAATTAATTCAAAATATTATTTATAAGTTGAATCTAATAAAAAATGTATATTACCCAACCGCCGAATACCCCACTCGCCCACTTGGTCGACCTCATCCCCCTACAAAACCGAAGGGCCAAAAACGCCCCAACAAAACAGGGTCGGATGTCACGCCATCCAAAAAAAAAGGGGTCGGATGGCTCTATTGGACATGCTCTAAGTAACGTACTTTTTTTTGTTTGTAGGGTTTGTCACTTCGAAAATAGCATGTTGCGGACAAGGACCATACAATGGGATCGGACTTTGTACGCCATTGTCTAACGTATGCCCGAACCGGGATGCTTATGCATTTTGGGATGCATTTCATCCATCTGAGAAGGCAAGCAGACTTATTGTAGATCAGATTATGAAGGGAACAACTGAGTACATGAAACCCATGAATCTAAGTACCATTTTGGCTTTAGATTCTAATCAGCTCTAGTTCTAGATACCTATTTTGTGTGTATCTAGAAGAGGATATGATACTCCAAATTTATGTCTTTATTTTCTTGAGTTATGTTTGATCCATATGTGTTATGATCTTGGTTGAGGGTGCTTATTGTTCCTATCTTTTTGGGTTTAATAACTAAGATTAATTAATGATTGGGTTTATTTGATATTAATTATATCATATTACTCGGTCTCTATCTTTGTCTTTTTTATTCAATTTATATCTGCTCTCTTTTTTTTCTCATTAAAATTACAAGGATACAACGAAAATGTAAGGATGATAGATTGGAGAAAAAACAAGTGTTTTTAAGGATAAATGCAGTGTTGAGAAGGCAACATTTATCCTTAAAAACACTTGTTTTTTTCTCGGATCTAGAATCCTTCATAAACATCCTTACATTTTCGTGTCATCATCACATTTAACATTAATTTTTTCATAACCAAATTATTTAAAGATACTATTTATTTTTAGCCTTTACAACCCAAATTTAATTGCCTGGGTTATGTTACGATGTATTATTAATTGCCATGAATTGATAAGAAAGTTCATATTTTCATTCTTTGTACGTCTCTCTATTGCATACGCTATATAAGGGTGAGAGGGGCACTCCCCTCTTAGGGGAGTCCCCTCTCTTACGCACGGCCAACCAGCACCACGTCAACTCCCCTCTTAACTCTCCTCACACACTCAATTTGATGGCGGCACTCCTCTCTTAGGGGACTTGCTTTTTTATTTTTATTTTTTTGTTTTTTTTATTTGTTGTAATTATGCATGTTTATAAATTAAACAAATATTAATAAAATTTAATAAAAGACATTTCATTAAATTAAAAAAAAATTACATTCAAACTAGAAAAATAAAAAAACAAACTACTCGTCGTCGGAACTCACTTCAAGGTGAGGTAGATCTAAACGTCCGAGATGCTCAACGAGATCGTGTTTTAGTCTCCAATGCATTTCTTCGTCAATGAGCTCGTTATAAGCTGTATCATCGAAGACGGGTTCGACTGGAGGATCTTGAATGTGTACCGGTGCTATCGCCCTTCTGTCGTCTTTTATAATCATGTTATGTAAAATAATGCACGTATACACGATGGACCTTATCTTTTTCACCGTTTTGGAACGCATTGGACGATTTAGTATTCCCCACTTCGCCTTTAACACACCAAACGCCCGTTCCACATCTTTTCTTGCGGCCTCGTGTTGCCTCTTGAACTTTTTTTCATTCGGGATGTGAGGATATGGAAAAGACTTCACAAACACGGACCAGCTAGGGTAGATCCCATCAGTAAGATAATACCCGCGTTTGTATAAGTGGTCGTTCACCTGAAATGGACAATTTGGCGCCGTTCCGTTTCGTTGAGCAAGAAATAACGGAGATTGTTGGAGCACGTTGATGTCGTTTTGTGAACCCGCCGGGCCACAAAAAGCATGCCAAACCCACAAATCTTGAGACGCCATCGCCTCTAACATAACTGTCGGGTATTGATGATCGCCTCTCATATATTGTCCACGCAATTCTGTGGGGCACATTCTCCAGACGAAGTGTGTACAATCCAGACTACCCAACATACCAGGTAGGTGATGTCTCTCCTCATGAGCCTGATACAAACGCGCAACGTCGTGGCTCGTTGGTCTACGTAAGAATTCACCGGCATACATTGTACAGACCGTCTCGCAGAAATATTCAAGGCACTCACGAGAGGTCCTTTCAGCCATATTTAAATACTCGTCGTTTTCATCTGGTGGGTTACCGGTTGCAAGTTGTTTAATCGCAGAAGTAACATTTTGCAACGGCGTGAAAATTTTCTTCATTCTCCCGTCCAAGCCCTCTTGAAACCACTCGTTGTTCGCTTCCACGTCACTAACAATTTTTAGGAACAAAGACTTGGACATACGAAACCTATGACGAAAAATATCGGCATTAAATTTTGGATTTTCGACAAAATAATCGGCCATGAATGTTTCGTGGCCTCCCACACGATCTCGACGGACAATTTTTTTTTACTAGACGATGCCGTGTCTAGTAGCTCCGCTTGTTGGATGAGATTTTGGAAGAAAATTAAACTACCATCGCTTGACGATGAATCTTCATCGTCGGGAAAGTCGGGCAGGGGAGAAAAAAACGGGAACTTGGAATCCATTTTTTTTTAAGATTGGTTAAAAAAATTAGATGATATGAATGGGTGAGAGTTGTTTTGGGTTTGAAAAATAAAATGGTTAAAGAGGTAGTATTTATAGGGGTTAGGAATTTTTTTTTTTTTTTAAATGTGTAACGGCTATATAGCCGTTTAAACTCGTTCCTCTCATCGGTGAATACACACCGATCTTGGTCACCGAATTCACTCACCGCGGTGATGGCGGCGGTGTTCCCGCTCGGGGACTTGGGTCACCGCCCCACTCCCCGCATGGTGCCCCGTATACCCTAAGTTTGTTTCTTGTAATCTCATCTCATTAAATGACATACAATTTAACAAGCCCACATAAAAATGAATTTGACAACATAAGCATTCTAGATTTGAACTAATCTTAAAAGTATAGTATACTATAGATCCATATGGTGAATTTTTTGTATGAGTAGTTTGCTTGGAAAGGAGAACGGTACAAGTATTTCTTTTGGAGCTACTTACACTTCTAGACGTTTCACATCCTCAAGAGCGAACATATGACAAACCCAACAATGATTTTTAGAGGCGAACTTCGCAAGTTCGTTTATTTTTATCTAAGTTCGTTTGCCACACTAGCAAACTCTAAAAACCATTGTCATACTTGTCATGAGTTCTCTCACAAAGATAGCAATGTTGGAATACCAAAAAAAACACACTAGAAAGTATCTGGTTTTTTTCCTAAACACCCCTTTTACTCTTTTGGGTGGGGAATGTTTTGTTGCCACTCTAGCTTGATCCTATTTATTTAATTATTCTTTTCTTTAATCATTCACCAATGCATGTGTGAAAAAACTAAGGGCGGGCCCATGTTGATGTCTAGGTGGGCAAACGCACCTTTTAGGAAAAAAAAAAAGTATAAAAATAGTATATATTTTAGACAAAAAACTCGATCGTACTCCTTGAAAATATGGTTGTACCTCTCATTCGCACTTCCAGAAAATAATTTTTGGGTCTGCTACTGGAAAAAACACGTCCATTCATTTCACTTTACCATTTGTCACACACGTACAAAAAGCTAGATCCACTCATTTCACATAAGTACACAACTCTAAACGTACACTTTAAATTCTTAAAACTTGGCACAATCACAAACACAAGTTCAATATTATATTCTAGTACACTCGAACCTTAAAACTTGCACCATAAAACACTTGCCAAAGACAAGAGTAGCTAGCATTTAAAGATCTAAACTTCCAAACCCAGAAAAAAAAAATAATGGTGATATCATTCTTGCCAACACTCTTATTTCCACCACCATCTTCGTTGTTCGTCACCGCAATGTCGATATTAAGCTGTCTTTCACTCGCACACGGCGGATACATGGAAACCAAAGGCAAACACATCCAGTATTCCAAGTTCTTTAATGTCGCAAACTCGAAGAAACCAACAAAGGATCAAGATATCAAGTTGGCTAGTAGAAATGGGATGTTGTTACTCTATACACCGGCGTTCCTCGTAGGTCTTGTTTCTTTCGTGGCTTTTCGCGGTCGAGATCTTCGACTCTTAATGGTTATATCTGCTCTTACCATTCATTTCTTCAAGAGGGTCATTGAGGTAAAGTTGTTTGAGAACCGGTCAATTCATGCATGCTGTTTTCACTGCTTCTTTTGTGCATCCACTCTATTAATTCAAGTATATTTTTACATTATTTTAGAATAGATAAATAGGGGAAGGTTCATTGGGGAACACTAAAAAAGTGGGGAACAGCGGGGAACCGACTCAAACGAACTTCGATTGGACTCATTCCAGCGGCGTTGGAACCGGCTCGTCGAACCCTAACTAAGATCTCTTAATCCTAAATCCTAACCCCTAAACTCTAAACCCTAAAGCTAAAAAATAAGGCTAAAACCCAAGCTAAACCGTAAAATCTAAACTATAAACCCTAAAAGCTAAACCCTAAAGCTAAACCCTAAACCCTAAGGCTAAACCCTAAGCTAAACCCTAAAGCTAAACCCTAGAAGCCAAACCCTAATTTATTTAGGGTTTAAAGGTTATGATTTAGGATTTAGGGTTAAGAGATCCTAGTTAGGGTTCGACGAGGCGGTTCCAACGCCGCTGGAATGAGTCCAATCGGAGTTCGTTTGAGTTGGTTCCCCACTGTTCCCCACTTTTTTAGTGTTCCCCAATGAACCTCACACTAGATAAATAAGTATTTATAACTATAAAGTATATATAAAATGATTAAAAATATTTTCTTGTTATGTATGTTTTTTTAATGAAATAAAAAATTAGCCTAATGTAACATTTCATGTAAATAAGTGAATACTGTTTTTTATACAAATTATATAAAACAAACCGTGTAGATTTAGTGTAAATTAAGAAATTTTAATACAAATCTAATAGTAAAGAGAAAATTACGGCAATCATTTATACCCTTATACTTATTGCCATTGACGCATGTTAGAGGGGGGGGGGGGGGGTGACCCCCGAACTTTGCGCTCAGCAGTGTTATATATGTAGTTTTCGTATAGAAATTTTTTGGTATATACGTTTTCGACCCCCCCCCCCCCCTTCCCGGTCAGAAATCTCAAGGTTCGCTATCTTTTATGCAGCACGTATATATTATTATACAATTCTCGTAGTTTTAAGTTGTATATTGACACATCCTCAAGTAGTGTTATGTTAAAAAAGTGTTTAATTACCATGCCTATATTTTGTCATTTAAGCAATTAGTGTTTTTCTCTGTTTTTAGGTGCTTTTAGTTCACAAATATAGCGGTTACATGGCACTTGAAGCTGCAATACCGATCACTTTAAGCTACACCATCTCTACCGCGGCAATGATTTACGCGCAATACCTATCCGAAGCATATGTTGAGCCGTTAGTCGATCTCAAATACGTTGGAGCTACGTTGTTCTTGATTGGAATAACCGGAAACTTACCATCATTGGATTCTTTCAAATCTAAGAAAGAAGGGTGATAAAGAGTATAAAATCCCAAATGGAGGATTGTTTCATTTGGTCATATGCCCACACTATCTGTTCGAGATTCTAGAGTTCATAGGAATCGCTTGCATATCGCAAACAATGTATTCGGTTTCGTTCACTATTGGCACGATATGCTACTTGATGGGAAGAAGTTTGGCTACAAGAGAATGGTATGTATTGAAGTTTGGGGAGAAGTTTAACAAGGATGTCAAGGCTCTAATTCCATATATTTTTTAAATATTTTGAGAATGTAATTTATAATAAAGTTGTATAAGGAATGTATATTGTTTAGTTTAATAAGCAAGAAGCCATTTTTTGGTTTGTTGCCAGAGTTGCTTGGCTAGAGAGAAACCATGCATATTGGTTGTGGGCTGAGTCAACTTGACAAAAGTGGACGGTGTGGTATGAATTGTTGTTTTCAACTTTGATATGTTCAAGTACAAAATTAAACAATTTTCATAAGTAATTTAACCATGGCCTTTATTCAAAAGTAATGCTATGCATAGAATGTAACATAAACACACGACTTAACAATCCCGCCACGATTATAGTCTGTTGAATTGTGCTTTTAATAGATGCAATCAAAGTCCTAGCCGAGATGGATATGCTGTGGTTGTTTTCTTGCAAGCCAATGTTTGGTTTTAAAGTTTATCAAGTACAAATGGAAAGATGGCATTGAGTTGTTCAACAAGATGGTAGAATCCAGATGCTAAAACATAGACCATCTTGGTGGATTCACTTTGAAAAGAAGGGAAGATCGAAAAGGCTTCCAAAATGGAGTCAATGTTTCGGAAAGTGGTGAAGGCTGGCTGATGTTGGCCCTTGCGTCAATTTGGTAAACGGGTACTGTTTGCAAGGTAGATTGCAGACCGAGAAGGTGGTGGATCTGATGATTGCCATCCATGCATACATATAACATCATGATCAACGGTTCTTGTAGGAAACAAAGGGGCCTTAAAGGTGTTCGATGATATGACTCAATGAACAGTTACATATGATAAAAGTTGAATCAATATGGCATAACACAGAAATCTCATATACCTAGTTTTGTATGATAAAAGTCACAATATAGAACGGGTGAATTGAAGTTAAAGAACAACACAAACTATACCTCTATACAACACGAACCCAAAACTTATGCATGGTTGTCTGAAAGATACAGTCGAATAAAAGTTGAGAGGGGGAAATATATAACCTAAACTACATCACCTCAAGGAGGATGCTACACAAAGAAAGAGTATGCGCTTCTATATGATATGATCGGCTACCTTTTTTCACAAAGAATTACACATCTACCAGAAGTTTGATTATGCTTGCATTCTCTTGCTGCTAGGTTCATGTGGTTTGATTCATGCTTTTCCCCCGTACACGTCTTCACCATATAATTTCTCTAACTTAGTTGTAGATTCTAACCGGTTTTTCAAATGTGTGACGGTTCTGCACAAACCATTACTCCATGGTTACAACTAATCATTTACAGAAATTTGCTTTGCTTTACACCCGAAACAACTAAGCTGTAAAATGCTATTTTTGTCCCGAGGTTTGGCCACTTTTGCGACTTTCGTCCAAAAGTTTGTTTTTCTGCATCTGGATCCAAAAGGTTTGAAATCTTTGCCATTTTCATCCGGCTCGATAAGTCCATCCATTTATCTCCGTGAAGTCGGGTATTTTCGTCTTTTTTGTTAACTTAAAGGGCAATTCGGTCTTTTGATTACTTGTACCTTATGCTAAATGTTTGTACATAAAGTGAAAACGACCGAATTACCCTTTAAGTTAACAAAAAAGACGGAAATGCCCCTGGCTTAACAAAGAAAAATGGATGGAATTAACTAGCCGGATGAAAATGGCAAGATTTCAAACCTTTTGGATCCAGATGTGAAAGAACAAACCTTTGGACGAAAGTCACAAAACTGGCCAAACCTCAGGGACGAAAATGGCATTTTACTCTTATCATATATGTACCTGATTTGCAGCATAAGACCTCTTGGGCGTATTGTCAGAGTGCTCCAATCCCAAATATTGTTCCCAAGCACCATAAACATCTCTTCTCTGAAACCGAAGGGCCGCGTGTATCAAATTAAAACATACAAACGACTAAATGTTATGTAACTGTTTTTCTAGAAGGAAAATTTACGGACCTGAAATCGACTAGAGACAATATCCGAGTCCTGAAGGTATGTGGGACGTCCCAAAGACAGGAATGCAAACTTCCACTGAAACGTTATGAAGTTAGAAACCGAAATCAAAACTGATTAGATAAGCCTTATGCGAAAGAAAGGTGTGTAGTGTAGTGTGTACCTTGGAAAACTCCTCATCTGGAACCTGTAACTTCTTCTGTATCCTTACTTTAACTTCGGCTAATGTCTCACCTTCACGGATTACCAGGAAGAATGGTTCCCCGAAGTTCTGGACCTGCTGTGAAAGCAATATACGTGTAGATATCGACTGTTTAGTATTTGCTACAGTAAAGATAAGCACAGCGATATAAAAATAAATTAATCTGCCATAAACGCAAAGTCGCAAACCACCTGGTTCTGAGTTGTGTCTTTTGTAAAATGATAAACGTGAATTAGACGGTCCTGAGGACCCAGATCCTTTTCTTCTTCTGGAACCTGTAAGTAAATTAATCTTAGAATACTTGCATAAAACAAATCAATATAAAACCAAAAACTTTATGGTCTAAACTCAAATAACATATGAAAAACATAAGTATGGTACATCATTTTATATATACCTCCTCAGCACGTAACGTCCAGTATTGATCATTGATATTCTCGATTTTTTCATTCAGGGGGAATATCTGCATATATGGAAACAAGTTTAGAAAGAAAATAAATCACATATATGACTGCAAGGACACATAAGAAGACAATTTGTAGTTGTGCAAATGGATACAGAAATATTACATACCTTGTAAATTTTGTGGTAGAAAACCTCAAGCAGGCGAAGTTCTGCATTTGGATTAGACAACTCAACCTGTTCCACAACAGTTAACAATTAACCATGGATATAAGTAAGAGAAAATGTGGTAACACAATAGTACTGGATACTAGCAAATAGAATAAACTATACCAAATTAGAATTATAATTAGAATTAGAAATATTACAATAACCAACTTACATGATCAGTAGTTTGACTTTTCCTTTTTTTTTTCTTTTTTGTGTTTTTTCGTATACTTTTACCCCTCAACTTTCAGTATTAACATTTACAACCATTTAACTTTCTAAAGAATTTGTAATTGAGTAGTTTTACGTGTTTATTCTTATGTACGTGTCGGTATAAATTCAAGTTGATTTACGTTTCGACGTACATTTTTCCCAGAAATGAGTTGGGTCAAATATAATATGTTCTTATGCTTACTATTATGTACGTTTTCAGTTGGTCTACGTTTTGACATAAATTTTATTTTTTCGGGAAATGAGTCGGGTCAAATATAATATGTTTTCATGCTTATTTTTATGTACGTTTTCAATACTGGTCTACGTTTTGACGTATATTTTTTTTCGGAGTCAGATATAATATGTTTTCATTTAGACGATATAAATTCGAGTCACTTTACATTTCAACGCCACGGCAATCCGCAGGGCAATTTACTAGTTTAAAACATATACGAAAAACTACAACATGAAAGAAGATTAGTTTCTACACTTACCTTGGTCTTAAGGTCATTGATAACATCCCCTACTGTGCTTTGCTTTGGCAATCTAATAGTATGTATGACCACCTAGCAATTAGTTAAAATAACATGTCATGGAAAAAGATTAGAGAATAAACATAAAAGAAAGAACGAGAGTGTCTGTAACTCAGTACTCACTTCATCTTTAGTAGCATGATGAAAAGCAACTTTCAGCGTTTTCAGGCCTTGTAGTTCTGGCAGAGGAATATCCAATACTTCATAATACAAAATATCAGAAGTCTGCAGCAAAAATAGAAGACAAAATTAGTAACGACCAGCTTCAATTGAGTAACTCGTTGGAAAGCAATGAATAAAACATTAACCTGATTGTAGTGAGCCAGCATGTCGGATAGATGTTCGACTCCACGATACTTGATTGGCTGAGGTTTGGGTTGTTGAGAGTAACAATTGTGAGATGTAAGCCTGATTTTAGATGGATCGTCTAAGTTTAAATGGCGAGCAAGTCGTTCCACAACGTCATCGTAATTGTTGAGCTTTGACCTGAAATAAATGCACAAAAGTCAAGTCAAGCATGAGAACTGGAACTTTGACCAGACTGACAAAGTCAAAATCAACAATATTAACGGACTCACAGTTCAAGAGAAAACTCATCCTCCTTAGGCTTCTCCAGAGAACGAAACCGTACAACCTATGCACCATCCAGTATTAGGTAATGTAACAAATTGGGTTGTAAGGTTTTTCTTAACCATAAACACAGATACCCATAAAACAAACAGAAATATTAAAAAGAGTAAAAGGTCATTTTCGTCCCTGAGGTTTGACCAGTTTTGCGACTTTCGTCCAAAGGTTAGTTTTCCCGCATCTGGATCCAAAAGGTTTGAAATATTTGCCATTTTCATCCGGCTCGATAACTCCATCCATTTTTCTCTGTTAAGTCAGGGGTATTTCCGTCTTTTTTGTTAACTTAAAGGGCAAGTCAGTCTTTTTCATTTCATGTAACCTTTAAGTTAACAAAAAAGACGGAAATACCCATGACTTAATAGAGAAAATTGGACGGGAGTTAACGAGCCGGATGAAAAATGGCAAAATTTCAAACCTTTTGGATCCAGATGCGGAAAAACAAACCTTTGGACAAAAGTCGCAAAACTGACCAAACCTCAAGGACGGAAATGGCATTTTACTCAATGATTGATGATATACCTGACGATTGTGAACATACTCCAGAAAAGAGGGAACATCAGGATAACGACATGTTTCTGCATTTTCAACTTTAAGAGGTTTCTGAAAGCAAATGATGTCCCCATCTTCAAGCTATAAAGCCGTAAAAACAAAAAAAAATATGCTTGAAATCAGATACAAAAAGTGAAATAATTATATCAGAAAGATTACATATGGTAACAAAAGAAAACATACCTGACTACCCCTAAAAGTTAGCTTCTTGTCAACATGTTCACACATAACATTGGGCTCAAACTTAATTTCCTGCATGTGAGGGAGAATATGAAGCCTACAGCCAAAAAGATCCACAAAGTTAACAATTTGAAAACAAAATGTGAAAGAAATACCTCGAATAGTTCAATTTCTTCATCAGGTGTGAAGCCAGCCAGTTCATTTAGCTTTGCCAGTATTTCTATCGGCTTTCCAGTAGCCTTCACAAAGAGCCGCCCAACAAACCTGGCATGTTAACGAGATAATTACGGTAATATACTATTTGAGTCCAAAAGGTTGCCCTAATTTGTCTTTAAAGAAGGATTATTCATTATTCATATAATTGATGAATGACAGAAAAGAATAGATGGATACCGAAGTTCTTCCTTCAAAGGATCATAAAGTTTGAAGAAAAGTAGAATCTCATCTTTAGTCTTCTCAGGTGGAGCAATAGGGCGTAGATCCTGCATTGACAAGGAAGACTATTATGCTTGAAACAAAAGAAGAAAAGGTGTATTTAGTATAGATTACACAATTAGATGTTGGATCATTAACATCTACCAACAGTTCAATAGAAAATAAGTCACCACCTGTCCAACTTCTACTTCCAGAAACAACTTGAGCTCAGCATTGTTAGCCTTGTTTGATACCTCTTTCAAATGTCCAACCTAAAACATAACAAAGTTGGCATGTCAATTGTCACTGGTACTATTATGAATGTGCACATAAAACTATGTGTGTTTGTGTTTTGTAACTTTATATAGCCCTAAAGAGAGATGACTACAAAACTTGGTTTAAAAAAGTGCGCCTTAAGCGCGATTAAGCGCGAAGCACACCTAGGCGCAAACTAGATCGCCTTGTGTGACATAAGGCGCATGGTGTACAAGAAGCGCAGCTGAGGCGTGCTTTTTAGGGGGGAAATCGACATGAGGCGCAGCTGAGGCACGCGCTTTTTGTACATGGGGTGTTTTTATGCAGCTGAGTGTTGTAGTTGTACAACAGGCTTTTTATGTTGTACATTTATGTTTTTTTCATTTTAAAACATATATAAAGCTTAATTATAGCTAAATCATAGGTATTGGATGCTAAACACTTATGAGATATATAAAATAAATTATATAATCACTTTGCGCTTTGCGTACGAAAGCTCACCGCTTTTGCGCTTCGCTTTTAAAAAATCGGTTTTAGACCTTATCGCTTTTGTGCGCTTCCCGCTTTTTTAAACCAAGCTACAAAATCTAACAAAAAAGATGCATAGGCCACCTAATCAGGAATTAAAAAGCTTTGTGACTTCGGTTTTAGATTAAAAAAACAACCAACTTACAGATAACTCCTGTCGACAGTAGCAGTCTATTTAAAAAAGATTATCCAACTTACTGCAGACCACAAATTCTAGCTGTAACTAGTGATGCTGATTTTTCACTTGTTTACACACAAGCCAGATTTTATTTTATTTTATTTTAATATACTTTAAGAAGGAAACTTTTTACATGTCAACAGGTGGAAGCTCTCCAGGTCAGCTTTTGTATTTATATGATACAGGACCCAAATGGATATCCAACTTATAACTAACAACAATGAATTACTAACAAAGCTTTTTTTTAAATATATATATATATATATATATATATTGATAGAGAATTGAAACTGAATGCAATAGATTGAGGCAAAGGATTTTTATTGTAATGGATACTGGGTTACAAGGAAAGAGAAAAGGAAATCAAACACCAGGGTCACACCCTCTCTCCATGCATACTGCAGGAGCCTAACAAACTCTCAATTCACAAAACTAATCTCCATAAGGAGTTATTACATATTATATAGACTACTACCCCACTAACAACTTTAGCCACTTGCATACTTTTCACTTTTCCCCCCTCTAGAATAGACATGAATCACTTTGGGTTTTTCTTTGAGAATTTTACTTGGATCAATCGTATCATATATATATTAACTTTATCTAATTAGTATTGAATTTGGTATGCAACAAGAAACAGTGATTTAGAACAAAAGAAAAAAATGAAGAAGCATGCTAATAATAGGTACATACAGACTGGGCTTCTTCTTGAGGTGTCAATGGACGATTGGGCCGGTAAGTGTGATTTTGGCGCTTTGCCCATAGCCAGAAACGTTGATATTGCACTGGTATACCCAATTCTTTAGCTACATCTTCCTGAAATTACAATTTGTATGATGAAATATGATTAAATAAGTATCAATATGAGCATACATATTGAAAATCATCTTTGCAAGTACATATACATGTTGAATAATTCAAACATTTGTAGTAATGAATGTAACATTTTTTTGTGAGATAATTATGTCTGTAAGATTAACTTGCTAACACACGCTAGTTTAATTTTTTAAATTAAGCAAACAGACAGGATACATGCACAGTTCAATTCAAGTAAAAATCTAATGCAGCAACCACTGGTTATGATTATAGAAAAAACTAAGATAATAACGTTAAAGAAAAGAAAAATGGAAAAGCAACCAGATATATTACCTTAAAAAGAGCAAAAGGTGTTTGTTTTTGGATACGGAAGCTACGAACTTTGTCATGATCCACTAGATCAAAATAAATATCTTTTCCTATCTGTTCATGAAGGTCCTCATCTCTCGCAACCTAATCATGTTAAATTACAAGGTAGGTCAAAACAGTTTCTGAAAACAATGCAGCAACTCAAAAACGGATTAGTAATTTTTTTACCTTTATAATAGTATATAAATGAGCCTCTGCTTTCTCCTTTCTTTTTTGCTCCTTTTCTTCTTGTTCTTTTTTCAACCTTATCTGAAAGAGGATTACGCAAGTTTATATATAGTTCATCAGGTGTGAGAGCGAGGGAAGAATTCAATAATTCATATCAGAAGATTAAACACTTTACTCTTAAGTGCTCTGCTATATCCTTCTCGTCGACATTACATATTATTTTCTCCTTGTCACTTTCACGTATATACACAAGCATATATGCATTAGAGTACTTTGTAAATTTAAATGGAGAGTTATTGAAACCAGGGTTTGCTTGAGGTAGCTGTAACACACAAGAGAAGAAATATAGATTCATAATCAGTTGATATAAAATAGTATAGAAACTTTTATATAAACCATAACAAGCTATCAGCAAAGTCACCTCCTCTTCTCCACCATATTGTTCATCCAATGCCCTCTTCATGTCTTCTTTGGTAACACGTTCATCATCAAACTTAAACCTACAGTAAAATCAACTTCTGTAATATCAAAACAGAATATGATAACATATACACAATATAACAGCCCATATCAAAAATATGGAGCTCGTATAAAAAACTACGACTTGTATCACACATGGCATGGTGAAACAGTTAAAGAACAACAAACGGGGACCCAAAAAATGGCTTGGTAAATAGGAAGGTATTAACAGAAAACATCACGGCTGCAAATAAACACAACATTATCTTCTATTCAAATCGCTTCTTGCAGAGGAATATGTAGTCAAATTTATAAAGAAAGTATGCATGTAACCCAACACAGATGAAAAACACAAGCTCACAAATAATTGCTGAATGTGATAAAATTTACACACCATTGATCAGAAAGCGTTGGCCGTATATAAGCATAATAATGTCCACCATGTACCCCACCGCTGTGAACCAACACACTGCACAACGATGATGTTAGACCAAAATTCATCAGAAAATTAGTATATGTGGAAGATAAATATGAGAAGAGTATCATGTGGGAAAATTTTCTTTCTACCAACAAGATTACAATCCAATTCCCATTAATACTTGACATTCTACTAGCCATGTACCGTCAGATGTGTGTGTAGGGCTGCAAACGAACCGAACGAACACAAACAAGGCCTTGTTTGTGTTCGTTTGTTAAAGAAATATATGTGTTCACGAACTGTTCTTGAACACTTACCGAACGTGATTTTCTGTCCTTAAGGAAACGAATGTGTTTGTGTTTGTTAGTTTTAGGCAACGAACGCAAATGAATGTTCATGAACACACATGAAAACAAACTAATGTTCATGAACACAAATGGTAACAAACGAACACAAACAAGCGTTCACGAACATAACATATATATATATAATACACTGATACTTGTTAAATATTTTATTTGTTGGAATTTTGAAGTATTTAAATAAAATATAGAAACTAAAAACGCAAGTGAACTATCGAACACAAACATACACGTTACCGAACACTCACGAACATATATGAACGAACACGACCTCTGTTCATGTTATTAAACAAACCAATTTTTTCGTTCGTGCTCGTTCATTTATTAAACGAATGAACACAAACGAAGTTCCCGCCGAACGGTTTCACGAAGTGTTCAGCCCTATCTGTGCGTATAGGGTTAGGTTCATCATGAGAAAACCACAAAAAAACTTGAAAATCACTAAAATACTACCAACCAATCAATTTTTCTCCGGTTCTTTTAGTTTTAAGGTTAGTATTGTAAAATATAAAAATATATATATACACACACATACGAAACAGAGTGGCCAACTTACTTCTAAACTCGGAAGGAAATCTGCAAATAGAAATTAATACCTGTGAAGAGTGTAAAGGTTGCGTACACTTCTATCTGCTTGTGGTGATAAATATTTCCCATCTTCTCTATCTAGATCCAGTTGCAACGGGAATTCATACCGATCATTTATCTGGACAGTCAAATGTTTACATAAAAAAAATCCCAAATGAGATCACTGATTTAGCGATTAGCCTTCTGCTATAATGATCCTCATTGTAAAAGCAAGAATTAACATAAATGTGTTCAGTATTGAGTACAAAACGACAAATATCATACGTTGACCTTGAATCAAACTCAAAAGTCATTATATATACAGCAAAATAAAGCTATTATTATGACTGACTAACCTTCACCATCGTGTCTCGCATGAAATCATATTCGAAACGTTTTAACTGGAGTTGAAGAACAGGTGGGAAATCGATGAACAGGACACCCTTCTTTGCATCCTGAAAGGTCATATTAGATAGTTTATTAGTAGGTGGTAATGATAATAATGTAGTTCAGCATGATATTTGTAACACATGTTGTTCATCATCCAACCTGTAACCCATGTTGTTCAGCATGATATTTGTTGTCACCTTCAAGCCTTTCTACTTCAACATACTTGTCAAATGAGGCATACACATCTCGGCAACCTTTGACATCAAGCTGAAGATCTGACACAATATATAGATTAGTAAGAAATCAGAAGTCCATACAAAAATTGTCATTCTTAACATTTAAGTGAGATTTTTACCATAAAAAGACTCCTTTCTTGTTGATTTGTAGTCAACATTTATACATTCAATATAATTCATATGGTGTCCTTCAAATAACTGCTGAATCGTACCCTCCACAACTGTTCCCTGTCACAAGAAAAAAGTGTACATAAGTATGTATTCATTTATCAAGAATAAACAATATTCAAGTTTGGTAACTAAAAAATAACTCTATACCTTCATTTTGTCTTCAAGTTTCTCGCATAAAACTCGATTTAGTTCTTGAACATCATGTTGCATAAAAGAATCATATGTATCCCAGCCAAAAGACTTGGTCAATTCTTTTGTGGCGACACTTGTGTCACTATACTGAAGCTTATAAAATAAACTCTGTAAAGCAAGAGGAATGCTCCCTGATGGCATATCATTTTCAGTTGTTGGCATGTGATACACAGCCTGAATAAACAAGGTATGATGTAAACGTTTTTCATCAAATCTTATATGTGATTAACTGATTGATTGATAATTGATTGTAGTAAGATTACCAACCTTCCTGAAATAAGGTATGTGGTATAATGTCTGTAGCAGGGAGTTCATGTAGCAAGTAGCACCTTGGTTTTTAAGGCCAACATAACCAGTCTCCTTCTTTGAATCATGTGACCAGTAGTCAACAACCTTCCGGACAGTCACGTCAGCTTCAACTATGCATGTGTCATTCAGAAGATAGCCTTTGCTGGGATCATAAAGTTCGCTTAGAGGCATAAATGAAGTGAAACCCCAATCGCTCTCTCGTGAATTAAACTGATGTTGGGTATCTGTGGGATGAAGATATGACCAAATATCAATATATTACATGCCAAGCGATGTAGAAAATAAAAGAACAAAAGATAATAATAAAATATAACAAACTGTGAAGTGAGAACATCTGAAATAATTATAATAATTATTATTATGTCCTTGAATATTACAGCATGCCACTGGTAATAAATTGATAAGAAGTGTTCACTGAATCTGATTTTTTTTTAATGTACAATAATTTATGCCATATCAGAATATAAGAAAATTAAACATAAATAGATATTGTATATATGAATTGTATGAATGAAATCATAAATAAACCTCATACATAACGATAACATATTATTATCTCCATTCATTAATAAAAGCTTTTAGGACCAGAATTATTGTACACAGATATTCTTTGTTAATAGGTAAACCTAGCACATGCAGTAGGCTCTTTTCCTGATATCAACCTACAAAGTCAGTTTCGAACATGCGGACCATCAATGATCCACAAAATGCATTTCTGTCATCAGTGGTAATAAATGGTGTCTTCTCTGGCTAGAAAGAATTTACAGTCATGTGGTTCAAGTTGGTCCATCTATAAAGTCGTTGTGCATGAAGGCTTAACATGTTATGTAGGTTATGATTATCTTGACTATATGTAGCCAAATGGGGGCACTTAAAGCACTTGACATTATTAGCCACAATTCCATACCTTCCTTTTCCCTTTTATTGAGTGTGCTCACTGTTATGTATACGTTCTCACTCCTACAAGAAAATGGGTAAAAATACTAATTTTCCCTTTAAGACTTCTAAAAGCTGCAAAAATAGCCCCTCGTTGCATTAACACGACCCTCTAGATGCAAAACAAGCTGCAAAAAGGAGCTTCATCCTCACATGGTTGATGGTTCTCGCAACAACCAATGAATGCATCAAAAGATTCAACACATACACATACACATACATACAGGTTTACCAAACACTTCCATTTTCTCGACATGTTATAAAATGCCAGAGGTGCTTCGACATGGCATGGCATACGTACAAAACACTTTATCCAGAGGGTTTTTAACTTCCCAGTTATTTCCATTGAAATAGCTCCTGATATATATGAGAGAAGATGTTTAAACTCACATATCAAACAGATTACTTATTGGCCAACAGAAGTTGGACCAAAAGCCTCAATCACCAAGGAGAAACTAGTTGGTTGTGCCCTTGAAGTACGGTGCACCTAACATGATTCAGGACATTTGGAAATCATTTATGCCATGCTAAGAATAGAAGAGCTGTCTTCTTTATTGGTTCATCCAATCTATGATCAAATGGCACTTTCACATGAGTGAAAGTCTATTTGTATCCCTGAATTTACAGCGATTATAGTAACTTGCAACGAATCAAAACGAGAAGTAAACATCCCAATCCGTATCCGTCCAGCAAAACTATAAAATCTTTTCTTTATCATAGGTGGCTACCCTAGCCAAACTACAGTAACTTTCTGCAGAAATGATGAGAATTTACCCATCATAAAGAATCATATGTGGACCAGGGGAAACAAGGAACTTATTAGACACTTGTCTGAGCAACTGCTACAAATATACCATAGCAATGTCAGCCAGATGGGAAAAAAAGCTGATGTATACTCTGAAACATACATGTGATATGTGCCGAAACCTTTAAATATGTGTGGTTCTTTTTCTATACAAAACAGCCAACAAATTACCGGAAGTGGACAATAGCGACAAATAGCGATAAGGTACCTATATGCTACATAGCGAATAGCAATAAATAGCCGGCGGCTATTTTATAAATAGCGATACACTAGAAAACAAATTTAAAAATATATATGTATATTATATCAAAATACCCTGGTATATATGCTATTTTACATGTATATTTAACAAAAACCTAAAATCCAGCTATTTTATAGTTATATTTAATTGCTATTTATATTAACAAAAAACAAGTAAAGATAAATTGTCGCTATTATCGCTACAAGCCTAATAGCGAGCCTAGACCTATACGCTACGTAGTGCGCTATAGCGATCGCTACGCTCATTATTGACAACTATGGACATGTAATGTCATAACCACCAAAACAAACAAAATAATTACTCACATACTAAGTATATGAAAAAAACACAATAATACCAAAGGACCAAACTTCATGACTGAACATAGTATGTCATTTCTTTAGTATGTTGTGCAGGCCCATTAGAGCAAACAGATTGCTATTATCACTGAGTCTGTCTACATAGACAGTCATTACAGAATGCATTTGTTGACAAATTAACAACTCAAATTGATTTAAAGGATGTCGTATATATAAGATTTGAAAGCTGAGCTTCTTTAATGTGCTGCTTAGCCTTTATGGTATTTTATCCAAGTAGTCTTTTCGCATTACTGGAGTGGCCAATGCTTCCTTTTACAGGTTTATATTTTTCTTTTCCAGTTCCATATTTTATCTACATAAAGAGTATCCAGAAAGAAAGAAAAATCTACGGAAATCTGCTTCACAGAAAGAACACTATAATAAAAGGTTTACCTTTTCTAACAGTGAACTTGTTATGAATTTGATTAACCACAGCTAAGCTAAACTGAGCATATCTACTCCAACCATACGGCAGCGTCGATGAATCCGCGACATCAAGGTACATTGACAGATGGTCGACATTGTTTCCTTTAGGAAATATAAGAACACGCCTGCCCACACAAAACACCATTTCATAAGCTAAAATCACAACCAATTACATCAAAAACCAAACGATCAGCATACCATTTATATCCTCCAACAAAGAACACGTCCGAGTACAACTTTTTCGAATTCAACCTAGAAAAATTCTCTATAGTCCACGTAAACCGCGCCGACGGCGGATCGTCAACCGTTGGAGCATCAACAACATTGGGAGCTTCAGCTGGTGTAGCTGACACAAACAATATCACAACCATGTTTATAAAGCTTGCAAAACAAAACATAAGGAGCAATCGAGCATAACAAGCACCGCAATTCATTGTAGCAAATTCGATAAAACTAACGAATCCGGAAGCATAATATGATTAATATCCAATACCTTCCATCGGTTGAGGACCTTCCGGAGCAACGAAATCTGAATGTGGAACTAGCATCTCATCCTCCTCAGCCTGCAACATTAAATAAACAAAATACACAAATTAGATCTGGAAATCTGACACAATTGTTCAAAAGTAATCAAAAGTTCCAGATCAACGAAAATTAAAAACCCTAGAAATGAAGAATTCCCCCAAAACCATAACATAACCAAAATAAAACAAAATCGAAGCCACTTAACATCAAATTAACATATTAGAAACGATCGGTAACGAGATCACAGCTGGAAAAGCGAATAAAGTGAGTATGAAGAAGCTAGTAGAAGCAGTAGGATAGATAGATAGATACAGATAGAAACAGAAACATGTGTGTGTGAAATAATAAGTGTGTGTGTATACATACATCGATGGGAGGAGGAGTCATGAGAGTCATCGGCGGAGATTGGTGGCTGAAATTGAAATCGGAAAAATTGAGGGGGACACTGTAGAAAACGCGATAGAGATTGATATAAAAGAGGTGTTGGTGACTTGGTGTTGTGTTGTGTTGTGTTGGCTCACTAGATTTTAGATTTTAGACATGACGGAGGGTGGTTTTGGGATCCATGACCGGTAAAATGATACACAGGGTGGTTTCATTTCAATAGATAGGGTGGTTTATCCCCCTCTTGTAGTGGAGTGGTGGAAAGAACTTTGGGTTTCCTTGGAGACCCAGGTTCGATCCCCACCCGTTGCATTTGGGGGTAAATGACCCCAACCTTGGTTGAGTGGTCATGGCAATGATGGATAAGAGCCTTGAGTGCGTAATAGCCCGGGTTCGAGTCTTGAGCCGCACACGAGTTTTCTATTACAGTGCGGTTACTCCGGCTCTTGAGTGCGGAGGCTGCAACGGCAGTCAAGTGGCTGTCGGCTGGAAATTTTCTCGTGGAGCGCCTATGGTCAACCTCGGATGCCTCGCCCGAGGGGGACTAGGGACCCATGCAATGTGGGTGTGATCCTCTCGCCTGTTGGAGTCAATCACCGTTCAAAAAAAAATAGATAGGGTGGTTTCGTATAATGACAGGATACTATATCTAAATAACCTTAATTTTTACCAATTGGCTGATAATATTTTAAACTTTCAATTGAGTAAATTACGTTTATAGTCCTGTGGTTATATCATTTTTACTATATTAGCTCAAAATAAGAATTTTTAACATATATGTCCACGTGATCTCTATAACTGACCATTTTGGCCTCTAAGTCTAACCAAACTCCAAACTCAGGTTAATTAATTCTCACATGCCTGGCACATGATGTCTAAAATTGTAATTTCCCCTCCCCTTTTATGACTTTATAAATAAAACCCTAGATTTTATTGTCCACTGAGAAAACACAATCGCTTTAATCGGTCCTTCAACACCCAAACTAGAAGACGCATCACCATTTGATCCAAGTAAATACAAACTCTTTGATCTGCAATTGGACCGAATAATCTCAATTGCAACTTTAATCTTTGAAGAGCTATAATCTTGCTGAAGAATAATAGATTTTTCATCAATTCTTGATGAACTTGAGCCGTTATCATCAGAGATGGAATTCATTAATGTGGCTTTGTTAAATATGACGTCAGGACCAATTGCTGAAGAACAATAGATTTTTCATCAATTCTTGATGAACTTGAGCCGTTATCACCAGTATTGTTCACAACCATCACCACCACCAATCACTACAAAAAACCCAAAATCAATCCAGCAACCAAAAACCTAAAATCAAACGACAAACACTAACCTTTTCCGCCCAACCCACATCACTTAAAATTTCGTCGATAACAACCGTTATACCCACGAGCCATGGGGGTGTGGAACCGCCGGGAACGAATGGGTTTTTTTAAGTGAGATGGTAGTGGTTTTTTGGCTAGATCTGGTGACGATGGTGGCTTTTGATTTGGTGAATGACAGGGATGATGGCGGCTTTTGATTTCAGGTGGAGAGGGAGAATGGAGAGAGAAGTTGTAGGAAGATCAAGAAGAAGAAGGAGAGGGTTTTAGAAGAAATCAGGAAGAAGGTGAGATTAGGAAGAAGATGAAGTGATAAAAAAATATAGGGTTTTATTTATAAAGTCATAAAAGGGGGAAGGGAAATTACAATATTAGACATCATGTGCCAGGCATGTGAGAATTAATTAACATGAGTTTGGGGTTTGGTTAGACTTAGGGGCCAAAATGGTTAGTTATAGAGAGCATTGACACACCCCGATATTTCCACGTATTACCGGTGGGCCCGGTGGGGAGTATCGTGACGCAGTTGATATCATCATAGTCAAACAACACAATTTTAAATGCGCAGCGGAAGCAAAAGATAAATATATTACAATCCAAATATAAAGTAATATCAAAGTATTACAACGGAAAGTAAAGGATCCACAGGCGGATCAAATAAAAGGAAAAACTGTTCAACAGACTTTGGACGCCTAGAACTTGCAAGATTCCTTATTAATGCCCTGAGCTTCCAGCCAATTACGTTCAGTACCTGTCACTTAACCTTTTTGGAAAATACGTCAGTTTACACTGGTAAATACAATTAACCGACTCATTTGAAAAGGTTTATAAAAATTGATTTGAATGCACAAGGCACAACATATCTTTTATAACTTAGGACAATTATATAAATAATCTTGTATACAGATTTACATGTTCGTTATACGTTCAGGGCCCGATGTAGAAACCGAGTCAAGATTAACAGACACACCACAAGTATAGGCCCACAAGAGAGTGAGATACCATTTCCCTTATGCACTGTCAGGTGTATGCCTACACCCCGTGCATAAGACGTGGCCATTTTATAATATAATGATGTCAAGGATATCCGGGACATGGTCATTAACCCCTAAAGGCTTTTATTTCAAACAATACATATTAATGCGGGTTACCTCAATAATTTAATCACAATACGACTAAACATTCAATACCCGACCAAGCGGTATTATTATAATACCGTATCCCAAGCCCGTATATGGAAAATAAGTTAAGAGTATTTACCTGAGCTAGCAATGCAATTTATACTCAGCCGTATATTCTAATCAGCAAGCACAAGTACTTTTACTGGGGCTCTTAATCTGGAACGAAGGTTTTATAATAACCTATTAGAATCCTAATGGGTCTTTAATTAAGCCTCAACTTAGACCGGTTAGTTTTAAAGAAAGATACGGTTCAAACGCACGATTAAGCGAAGACCGGAATAGAATGTGATTTAGACCTGACAAGTTTGAAGACTTGTATCATATGGGTAATCTAAACACATTCTGGATTTTGGGATAAAAATGATAAGGTTTGACTCGTTTCGGCTAATTTATGCAAACTAGTTACATAAACCGAACCGAACGCGCAAGAGGCGTAACGGGTAACCATATGGGTCATATACAGGTTTCCTAAGTTAATATGCCTTAAATATGTTGTGATATCAATAGGATACCTTCCATTATGCCCAAAACGAGTTTAATCTCAATATAAGCCCCGTAGGGGTATTTTGGTCATTTAAAAGATTATAAAAGGGATCAATTTTAATTCTGAGACTCGGGTCTGAAATAATCAGTAAAGCAATTTAATTTAATAGGTTATATCAGTTGGTGATAAGTCTTATATGCCAAAGTGGTTTTAAACCCATACTAGGTGTTTAATACACGTAAAAAGCCGTTTTAAGCGAATTTCCGGGTTATACAGGAAATCTGAGTTTTCTGATCAAGTTATAAAGTTCAAAATACTTTATTTATTATATAGAATCAGTAGCAATTGGATTGGTGTCAAAATACTATGTAGAACTCATTTTATAACCAAAAAGGGTATAATCGGTATTTACCGAATCAAGACCATAACCTTAGGTTATGATCAGGTTAAAAATAATTAAAAATATTCAAAAATCTCAAAATATTATATTATATTAGTGGGTAAAAGGTTTGGTGTCAAAAATTGGGTTTAGATAGGCTTTACGCTAGTTATGCCTCTTAATTAACAAAAAGCTTTCTAATTACGCTATTGAGCATAACTCCTAATCTAGACCTCCAACTGATGTGAAATTTGTAACACCTCGAAAATTTCGGGTTCAATAATAAAACGACACGTGTCATGTAAGACAAAACGCGTTGTAAACCCGGATTTAATAAAGATGTTTCGGTAGGATTTAAAGTGGCGTCATGTTAAATTGTTACCTCTGAACGACCTCAAGTATAAATCCCAAGACCCGATTAAATGTTATACACATCTTTTATGCCTCAATTCAGGGAATTATTGTCAATAAAAGAATTCCAAGTGCATGATATGATCCCACGAAGAAATGAATGATAAACCTTCATTTTCGGGTCTTGTTTATGGATTCAAATGAAACAATACTTCATGGTGGGGTTTAGAACTGTACAAAGGCATTTTGGGAGGCCCTCAACTGACAAAATAATGTCCCAAATTCGAACAAGTGGGTGCCCTTTCGAAACTTCAACAAACAACAACAAATCAGCCCCTGAGAAGAAGTAGCGCACCGCTACCACAAACATGTAACGGTGCGGTACCAGTTACCCAGCGACCAGAAAACAGGCTGTTGCCTGTTATGCGCGATTTTAACCCATTCCACCGGTTTTTCTCACATGTGGACGACCCCTAGGCACCCCTAAGCTCTAGGACAAGTGTTAATCAGTTGTGGATGGATGTTAGACTAAGATGTCAAGCTTTTATGGTGTCTTGGATCACTATATAAAGGCCTTCAAATTCACAACATTCCTCACAACTTCTCCTGCACTCTTGGATCATTTCTGGAGCTCAAGCCTGCTTCCAAGTGATCATATTTCGTGCATAGGACTTCAGTAAGTGTTCTAATCTTTCTCTAATTACTTTTAGCTTAGTTAATTAGCTAAAAGTCAAACCGTCGTAATTACGGTTTGACTTCGAGATTAGTCAATAATGGCTCAGTCATATCTCGAATTAAAAGTAGTTATAAGTTGGTATTTATGTGGGTAATAAAACCCCAAAAGGGTTTCCCCTGATCACCACTCTAACTAGTTCAAATGTCGGGTCAAACATGTTCTTAAAAAGTCAACAGGATGCTTAAAATGTCATTTATGCATAATTAGCTATCTAGAACATATATAACCTGTTTGATCATTGTTATAACTTAGTAATTAGTGTAAGAACATGTCCAAACCTGTTCAACCCGACTATTTCCTGTTTAGACCCGGTTCGGAACCGAAAGTCACATAGTTTGACTTTCACTTTGACTTTCAGTTCTGACCCGTTTAGGCATATTTTAGAAATGCCTCAGAGCTTTAATTGGACTAGGTTACATGTTAGAACAACCCTCTGTGATTATACACCTTGGTTCATTAGTTATCCAATTAATATGCATGTTTCCGTTAATTACTCATATGTTGACCGTTATGCCCTTATTACCTTAGAACGTGATTTATGAAAATGTAAAAGTGTAGAAACCTTAGTTACTGATATATAGACTTGTATGCAAAGTTTGACATCAGCTTGACTTGTAGATTAAGAGTTATGCTCATTATCGCAAAACTAATGCCTTATGTTAATAAAGTGGCGTAATTAGCGTAGAGCCTAGTTAAACATACTTTTTAGTATCAAATCTTTTACCCACTGATGAAATATATTATTTTGGGATTTTTAAAGATTTTAATTAATTTTAGGCTGAGCATAACTCGTAGTCGTAGGCTTAATCCGGTAATTGTTGGTTTTGCCCTTACGGGCCATAAAATGAGTTTTACATATCTAAACGACCCCAAACCTTTTGCCACTGATTAGTTATGATAAATAAATTATTTTAAGCCTTCTGGAAATATAAAAATATCAGATTTAAGTATCGAACCCGGAAATGGCCTTTCATCGCCTTATTTAGCGTTTTTAGCGCATAGTATGTTTTAAAATCATATTGGACATACCCGGGTTGATACCTACTGATATAGGAGGCAAATTATAATATTTTAACAGTAAGCAAAGGTTGATAAACTCAGACTTCAGTTTTGAGCTTTTCGGCTTATGTGAAATTACCAAAATACCCCTACGGGGCATAGTTTGGTTAAAAATGATAAGTTTCACATATATGCTTTAACTTACTGATATAACTTAGCAAGTTGAGTATATTTACTGATTACATCAGACCTGTAACTCAGTTAAACACTTAAACGCTTTTATAAACCTTTAAATGACCAAACTACCCCTACGGGGCCTAGCTTGTGTTTAAACTCGTTTCGGGCATAACGAAAGACACCTTACTGATGTCACAACATATTTGAGACATAATTAACTTAGGAAACCTGTATATAGCTCTCATGACTACCCGTCACGCTTATTACGCGTACGGTTCGGTTTATGTAACAAGTTTACATAAACTAGCCGAAACGGGTCAAACCTTATCGGTTTAATCTCAAAATCCAGAATGTGTATGAAGGACCCATATTAAACAAGTCTCTGAACTTGTCGGGTCTAAATCACATTCTATCCGGTCTTCGCTTAATCGTGCGTACGAACCGTATCTTTGAAACTAGCCGGTCTAAGCTTAAGCTTAATAAAAGACCCGTTAGTATTCTAATAGGTTATATTAAACCTTCGTTCCAGATTAGGAGAACCAGTAAAAGCTACATGCATTTTGCTTATTGTGATTTATACATTGCTCAGGTAAATACTTTTAACTTATTTTCCCTATACGGACTTGGGTTACGGTACATAGCGTACCGCTTGATCGGGCATCAAATCTCCACATTAAGTGGGTAGTTGAATAATTTGATCGGCTCGTTTAAACAGTCTTGTTTACTTTACAGCCTTTGGGGGGTTAATGACCATGTCCCGGATATCCTTGGCATCATCTTACGAGATGGCCACGACCTGAGCACGGGGTGTAGGCGTACACCATCCGTGTATAACTCAATGATGTGGTGTGTCTATTGATCTTTAACCCGGACTAGATCCGGGCTACTGAACGCATAAGTAACATGTAATTCGTTCACAAGATTATAATATTAAATAATTCTCCCAAGTTAAATAAAAATGTTTATGCCATGTGCATCCAAACCAATTTTCAATCATTTTCCAAAATGAGTCAGTTGAATGTATTTACCAGTGTAAACTGACGTATTTTCCAAAAAGGCTAAATGCAGGTACTATACGAAATTGGCTGGATATTTCTCCTTAGCATCAGAAGAAGTCTCGCAAGCTTAAGATGCCTAAAAGTCTGTTGAACTATTGTTTCCATTTCATGTTCGATCCTACTGTGGATAAACTTCCGGATATTGTTACATTGATAAACAATATTAAATTCGGTTGTATCATATTTTAAAATTTGCTTCCGCTGTGCATAATAATATTGTGTTGTTTGACTATTACGTTGCCAACCACGTCACGATACTCCCCCACCGGGCCCACCGGTGACACGTGGAAATCGGGGTGTGACAAAATTTTAGGGATATGTTTATAAATCAGTAACAAGGATTATTGTCCTCTCACATTTCCAAAATTCTCGTTTTAAGGTCAAATGGGCATTTTGGTCAACATTAAGCAATTAACGGAAACGTGTAAACGAATCGGGCAATCAATGAACCAATCATAGAGGTTTATACCATCATGTAACCTGGTCCTAAGGAAGCTCTAAGGCATTTCTAAACCCATCTAAATCGGGTCAGAACTGAAGTCAAAGCAAAAGTCAAAGTTTTGCGACTTTCGGTTCCGAACCGAGCCTAAACAGAAAATTGTCGGATTAAACAAGCTTAGACCAGTTCTTATACTTATTACCAAGTTATATGAGTGATAAAATAGGTTACACGCCTTCTACATTGCTAATTATGCGTTAATTCAAAAGTTAGGATCCTGTTGACTTTTTATAATAAACTTTGACCCAACAATTGATCTAGTTAGAGTGGGAATCAGAGGGTGCCCTTTTAAGGGTTTAATGCCCACATGATTACCAACTTATAACTACCTTAAGTTTAACTAATCACTGGACCATTAGTGATTAATCGATAAGTCAAACCTTAATTACGACGGTTTGACTTCTAAGCTAATAACTAAGCAAAACTCAATTAAGGAAGGTCAAGGATACTTACCAAGGGCTAATGCACGACTAGAGATGCTTGGGGAAGGGCCTTGAGCTCCAGAAATGATCAGGAGTGAAGATATGAGTGAATGATCAAGTTTGCAAACAATGTGGCCTGTATATAGTGCCTTTGATCCATCAAGATCATGACAAACAATGCTATACATGTTCCTTGATGATAAACATGTGTCCCTAGTGCCTAAGAATCAGCAAGGGTCGCTCATGGAAGTGAAAAATATCAATATAAGTCGTTTAGATGGGCTGAACAGCCATCAGACGAGTTTCTGCATCTGGGAGTCTCTTACGGACCGTAAGGGTCCTAGCATACGGTCCGTAAGGACCAGGCCAGCAATACATAACTTTCAAAAGTTGACAGTTTGGCCCCTGAACTTCCAAACTTGATTTTTAACATGGTTTCTTGCAATTGTAACCCCCAAACTTGACTTTTAAGCACCCCAAATTTATAAACCAACTTTGTTAAGTTCCCGGTTATTCATACGATCACCGAAAAGTCTTAATTTCAACGTTGACGCTTTTAACCCCTCGTATACGAATTCTATCATAACTTTCTCATACGATAACAAAACTTGATGAAATTTTTATCACGCATTCTAGTGAGTATAATTAATCGTTACAAAGCTTCGGGTTTGCTAAAAGGTCACTCAGAGGTACACTTTAAACATGTTGACACATTTAACCCCTGTAGTTTGTAATCTCTCACTTTCTTTCACAATTAGCTTCGTATGATCCACGATTTATTCGTTTAAGGGTATAAACATCATGTAGGGTTATTGTAAAGTATATTTATCCATTGTTGAAATTTTGAACCCTTATATTCACATACTTTCCTTGTTTGTCAACTTTAGTCCTTCTAAGGAAGTCCTTTACACGTTTTAAGCCCGTGACACGTGTCGGTATAATATTGGACATGAAATTTCGAGGTGTCACATCCTCACCCCCTTAAAAGAAATCTCGACCTCGAGATTTACTGAAATAAATGAGGGTATTTCTCTTTCATTGGGGACTCTACCTCCCACGTGTACTCGGGACCTCTACGGGCATCCCATTTCACCTTTACGATCGGCACATGCTTCCTTCGAAGCTTCTTAACCTGTCGATTCTTAGTCTATACCAATTTCTCGTCCAACCATAAAGTTTCATTAATCTGCCTATTATTATGATAATGGGTCTCAACTTATTGGTGAAACATACCCTTAAATCATCAGTGTGGGTTGCCTCGTGAGCTCCACTAAACTCCTTATATAGGTTTTAGCTTATAGGAAATTGACCTTTGTTGCATTTGATTTCCCGAATGTTCCTATATATCCAGGGCTTAACTTACTCGGAGAAATCGAAACTTAGCAGACCCTTCTTAGGGCGATACCTTCGATTGAACCTTATCCCTTATTAAGGACTTAAGAAGGTTGCGACCTTTATAAATCCTAAATTTTATGCCGTTTACAGGCAACTTCAAGATGATCACGAATTCGAATGATCTTATTTGTTGTTTCCAATGCAACTTTCAGATCCTGATAATATAGCTTACCTATCTATTGTTCTTATCAATGGATGTTTAACATTCCATCTATACAAGGTCCCCAGAGGAGTAGCCTTGATACTTATATAATAATTGTTATAGAAAAACTTATTTTATGGTGAGATGGTTATTCCAACCTCTGCTTAAACTAATCTTAAGGAATAGCTAATCCTTACAGCTAGTCGAATAAATCGACGATCCTGGGCAGCTGATGGTGAATTCTTAATTGTTGCCTAATTAGGGTTGCGGTAATCAATGCATAAGCAAAATGAACCATCTTTCTTATTTAACAATATCAAACTCTCGGAATATTGAGTTAGGCTATATGAATCCTCTATTTTAAAACTTACTTAATCAGGGTTTTGATTTCTCCAATGACGGTACCAGCCATTTAGGAAATTTCATAATGATACAGCCCTAAATGGGATATAAATCTTAACTCTACTTGCTTCTCAGAAGGTAAACAAGGCAATCTTAGGAGAAAATCAAGGTACAAGGAGGTTACAGAGATTTTCCATATCTCAGGCTCCAATTCATCCACCATTGCTTGTGTCAAATAAGTGACACATTTATGTTACGATTCCACGAATTCCTTAATCGGGAACATTTACTTGGACAATTCTATTTTTAGATATCTTCTTTGAATACCATTAGCTGACTTTAGTACCATATGATCATTGGGATATCTTTGTGGTTCCATGCATTAAACCTCCATACTGATCAGGCATGGAAGCAATCTATGGAACATATTAAGATACACCAATCCTCATATGGCGCTTTTGTCATACCATTTGGTATTCGTAATCAATAGAGATCAAAGAGATATCAGTTTCATATGATGATGTACTTTATTCTGGAGTGAGGGTACATTAGGACTTTATGATTGAAGATTTCTGACAGGAATAGAAGAAATGGTTCCTATGAATTTTCTATCTGTAAGTTTACCTTACACTTAATGTCTAGGATTCTTATGATAGATTTTTAAAAGTCTAACATACTTACAATTTATGAAGGATGGATTGGTATCCGATTCTAAGCAGAATTCTTAGCGTTTTATTCTACTTCATATTTTGTGCTTAGGGTTCTAAAAGGTAGATTTAATAACTAACAAAATTTATTCCATAATGACTTATCTGCACCTGAATCAAACAATACTTGCATATACATCATGGATGAGGACGTACCGGTTATAATATTGTCATCTTGTATGACCTCTTTTGCATCCATCTGAGAGACCTTAGCGTTGGTCTTCTTATCTCCTTTAAGCTTCTTAGCATATTTTGGGCAATTTGATTTGATATGCCTTTTCTCGTTACAGTTGTAACAAGTCGCATCTCCTATCTCCAGGCATTCCAATGTTTTATGCTCACTAGATTTGCAAATCCCACAAGCCCTAGGCTGTGATTGGGATTTTGATTCGAACCTGCATTTCCCATCATGGCGCTTCTTGCAGGTCTTGCATAGTGGTTTCTGGTTGGACTTTTGTTTGTTCTTCTTCTTAGAGCTCTGGGAGTTATCTTCCTCTCTTTTCCTTTTTAGCTCATCTTTTACATTTGAGGTATGAACAAGATCCTCCTTATGAGTAAGGAAATGTGGTCCTCGATAAAATTTGGAGCGAGTAGCATGGGGCTCCTTGAACTTTTTCACAACCTTCTTCACAACTTTTCCAACAGCTGCGTCTATCATAGTTTGAAGAACATCTTTGGAAATTCTAAGGTTCACAATTTTAGCATCATTGGCATGTGTCGCATCATTCATAACACGATCAACGGCTGTCTTATCTGAGTTTGCCATACTCGATATTGGTTCCTGCTATGTAGTTATCATTCTGCACTGTCACACCCCAACCGATGGCGGAATCATCGGGGCGCAGCACTAGGCGAATCAGATTGCTCAAGAGAATCCATAACAACTATATTGCGATAATATTTAATACATTCGTTATCCCATACTAACAAATAATACAATCACATAAGTTATCACAGATTTCTTGTCCTCTCGAACAATACAGATCCGACAACCTAGATTTTAGTGGAGTTTCTAGACTTCCTAGCTTGATTTGATATAGCCTGTGATCTAACCTGCAACATACGTTAAAATATTTGTCAATACAAAAGTATTGGCGAGTATACAGGTTTGATAAGTATAGCATAATAGAATAAAAGCGCTGCGAATTTCCACATGCATAAACGTAATACACGACATATATACTCACAAAACTGATACTACCAACTAAGTCCTCGATGCTCGAATGTACGATGGCATAACTAGGCCCCGTCGGGCGCAATAGTACTATACTAGTCGTGGTGGGACGTCGCGAGTATAAGCCCTAGCACATATGCAACTAGCATCACGTATATCTATGCATAACAGTTATTCGCAAGTGATAATTCGATTGATTTAATGTTTCGTTTGATAAGTTCGATTTGTTAGAAACGTATGTTACACCCAAAATACGATTAAAAAGGGTTCAAGTATACTCACCGTGCGTATTTAGCGGAAACACAACTTGTTTGGGTCGGTTGCGAGTGCGTCTGCGTTAATCATTGAAGGATATAGTAAACGATGTACGGTTAGGCGAGATTAGCATTGCAAAGTCAGTCATCTGGTCGGATGGTGCTCACCCATTCGGATGGGCTCATCCGGTCGGATGGCATATGGACCTGAGTCGTATGGCTGTCATCCGGTCGGATGACAGACTACCCGATCGGATTAGTTGCTGACTCGTGCGGTTTGTCATTCGTTCGAACAGGAGTGATCCGTGCGGACAAGTGTCATCCGTGCGGACAAGTGTCATCCGTGCGGACTGACATGTCATTCGTGCGGACTGGCATGTCGTCCGTGCGGACAAGTGTCATCCGTGCGGACTTGTCATGTCTGTTTCGCACTCTGAACACTGTTTCCGAGTGTTTAACGGGAGGAATACGTTCGTTTTTACTAGGGTAGTGTAATTTCGCACTAACCCTTGAAATTCCATCAGTCCCGACCCGTTCTAACGGCCGGGAATCACCCCGTTCCATCAGATCTGGTAGTTCTTGATGGTTCTTCATGGTTAACTCGAAATCGCACAGATTTAGGTGAGACTTGTCATTAAAACATGTGGAGATCACCCGGATCTGAGTCGTTTATAGTGAAATGAGACCCCAACTTGAAGTTCATAAGAACTCTTGGTGACATCACCTCAAAACGCCTCAAATCCGCAGATTTCACGGTTAGAATCTGAGTTTTAAAAGATAGAACGATGTAGAATTTAGTGTAGATTGTAGAAGTACAAGTTTCTAGGTTGAAATCTTACCGGAATCGCGAGGAATCGGGAGAAAAGGGTCTTGGAGAGTGTTTGGTCGAGTAGGAGCAGTCACATCACTGTTCAAGTGATGTGACATGGTATTTATAGGCCACAGAGGAGAAGAAGGGAGTTCTGGCCCGGATTGCCCATCCGTCCGGATGCCCATCCGTCCGGATGGCCCATCCGTCCGGATAGCCCATCCGTCCGGATTGCTATCCGTCCGGATGGTTATCCTGACGCGTTGGACTTCTTCGTTTTCGATCGTTTTGATAGTTTTCGAAGTACGTACTTTCCATAATTAATTTATATTATCAGTATATTGTTATTATATATACATATATATCACTAGGGGTCGTATCTACGTATCCAATCCAAAGTCTCGATAATTAACAATTGGTTTCCGATTCGAGTATGCGATTATTAGCGACGTTTCACGGTCATCAATGGGGGTAGTATAGGTCCTTTCTTGATGTCATCGTGGTCGTTATTTCGTGTAGTGCCACAAAGACTGACGGGGTACCGTTTACTCGTATTTTCATCATCGTCATGACGACTGGAGCTACAACACTCACCCGAGAGTCCTTGTTAGCGTTAATTGTTTACGTTCGACACATCACGGCCACTGAGGAGGGTAGAATAGGTCCTCACTCAATGCCTCCGTGAGTGTTAGTGTGATAATAGTGTAGTATGGTGATATTGTATTTCGAAAATATGCGATGATCCTTCGAATAGCGATATAGCTACATTATGATCCGAATCTCTGGTGCTAGGCGTAACGAGTATATCGAGTAGTAACAACGCACAAAAGTGCGGGTTGTTACAGTCTCCCCTACTTTAGGAAATTTCGTCCCGAAATTAATCCAATAGGTAGACTTCTAAGAGTTGATTTTGCATTATCAGCGATATAGCGAGTGATTTGACCGAGAGTTGGCATTGAGAGCGTTTCGAATAAGAGAGATCGATTGCGATAGCGAGAAAGCGACGTAGACGGCAAAATTAATATCCCACGTGTTGGCGTTCCAAAAGTACCTCGAGTCGTGAAGAATTTGTAAGTTTGATGCGATTGAAATCTTTAAAGGGTTTGAAAAAGGTCTCTCCTGACGTAGCATTAACTGAGTCAATCGTTAACCAACGTTACGAGAAATGTTTTATTATTTTGATATTTAAAAAGGAATTTAGGATGAAAATTTTTAAAAATTTTCCTCTTAACACAAGGTCAACTGAGTCGATGTTAACTAATGTTGCAAGGAAGTTTTAGGTTTTAAGCATGCTAAGAAATTAGGAGATGAAACTGAAGTTACGAAAACTCTCCTACGGCATGGGTTCCAGCTGAACTCGATGTTGAACCAACATCTCCAGAAAGTCTTGTTTTTGATTTTGAAAAAGGTTTTAAGGAAAAATTGGACTCCTGAAGCTCCCTTTGAACATGGAGTTAAGCTAATTCGATGTTACCTCCACATTGTGAGGAATTTCACTTGTTCCATGGTTTTAATAAAAGTTTTATAAAAATCAGTTTTAACCTTTTGAGAAGGATGATTTAGCATCAAGCCCCACTTGGCACCTTCCCACGGAAGTTCGTTAATATGTTTAAAACACTTATATATATAGGAAGTACCAGCGGCGTATCCACCATGCTTTGCCCATATTACTTCCGTTTCGTGAGGCAGTGTCAGGTGTGCCGATATGACTCGGATAGAATTGCGTTTACTCGGCCCAATCGATAGAGAGTCGGACCGAGCATAAGATAGGATCGAATAGATTAATCCAGCGAGTTGATAAGCGAGAAGCGAATAGCGCGTTTTCGATTAGATTCCACATCACACCCACATGGCACGTTTCCACGGGGGTTTGCTAACATGGCGAAACACCCTGCTTAACCAGGTTAGCTTTGCCTCGTGAAGCGGTGTCATGTGTACTTAATACCATACAGACTGCAATGAACACCAAGGGAGCGATAAGCGGTAGAGTATACACGATAGGCGATCAGCGATTAGGTGATTAAACGAATAATACAAACACAACACTAGCAATGATGGTGATGATAATCGAATTACGATAAGCGGCAGTTGTTGCGTGCAAGTGATGAAGGTATGCGGTTCGATTTTGATTGATTAACACCACAGAGTTTAACTAACATTAGACCCCACTTGGCCTGTTTCCACGAAAGGCCGCTGGTATAACTAAAACACCTTGTTTTAACCATATGAGCTTCCTCTCGTGAAGCGAGGTCATGTGTGCTAACTTAACACGAATATCACAGATAACGGTAGGCGATAGCGATAGATTGATACACCGCAAGCGGCATAGATTCACATAATACGCGATAGAGATTGCGAGATACACATGATGAGCGATTGTGATTAGTCGAGTTTTGTTTCGAGTAAGCTTAACGTTACATTTCGACGCATCACGGTTATCGAGGAGGGTAGAATAGGTCCTCACTCAGCAATACCGTGAGCGTTCATGAGATTGTTTGCTATAGACTCACGATCAGTCTTGCGTTGATGCAATTGTCCTGCGAGGTAGACTCTCCAGAGTCCATCGATGAGGCGATTGCACTGCGTTTGCAGACTTACGACAAGTCTCGCAATGATACGGTTTGTTACGCCCTGCGGTTGAGTGTAGTGTGTTGAAAATAATCACAATAGTATAATAGGTCTAATAACGTTCAACTCCACGTGGCACTTTCTTCACGGAACTTCGGTAGTATGATAAAGCACACCTTGCCCGACCCCTACTACTTTCATCCCGTGTTTTGGTGTCACCTTTTGTCAAAACGTTATGGCACCTTTAGAATTCACTACGATCACCGTGCACTGACCCAAATAATCCCGTGTGCACCCGTGATTATTCGTTCCTTGCACGTTTATCGTACCTCGTTCTAAGAGTGTAGTGAGGGTAAAACACATTATTTCGTGATATAGTATATAGTATATAGTATATAGTATGTGTGTGAATTTAGTCTAAATGCGGCGACTAAAGTGGGATGGAGGAAACGAAAACGAGAGTTGCCGTTACACATAGTGGTAACTTCGAATAAGAGAGTAGGTTCAAAACTTAGAAATTAACGTCGAGAATCGTAT
This sequence comes from Helianthus tuberosus, assembly GCA_030545235.1. Lineage (NCBI taxonomy): Eukaryota > Viridiplantae > Streptophyta > Magnoliopsida > Asterales > Asteraceae > Helianthus > Helianthus tuberosus. Next base: position 22,857,835 of record CM060371.1, read on the forward strand.
CATTACAACTTTATCCTACGCTTGCTAGATGTCTGATGCTGAAGACTTTTGCTGGAGTTGTTGTTGTTGTACTCGAGTTCACGGTTCGATGCGGCAGTTGCGGGTGAAGTGACCGTAACGGTTGCAGTTATTGCAATAGCGACAGTCAGCCCCAACTGGATGATGATAGGTACATGAGTAACACTGAGGATGAGCTCCAGTGTAGGCTCGTTTTGGAAACATCGGAACTGTTCGAAGAGGTTCCGGTTGCAGCAGTTCGGTTGTCGATGAGCTCGGGCTTGAAGTCTTTCGCTTGCGGCTGGGTTTGTCGGTGTCTTGCGAAGAAGTGTCGTCGTTGGAGGATTCGACTGAAGACTCACTTGCAGAGTCTTTGGCTGATTTGTCGGAAGATCCATCGGCAGATTTGTCAGAAGAATCGGCAGCAGATCCGTCCGAAGAATCGTTAGCAGATTCGTCAGGAGAATCGTTAGCTGATCCATTAGAAGAATCGCCAGCAGATTTGTCAGAAGATTCGTCAGTAGATTCATCAGAAGATTCGTCAACATGTTCGCCTGAAGGATTACTGGTGATTGCTTGATGAGCTTGCTTGACAGGATTCTTGGAGAAAAACCCTTCCACGAGTCGTTTGTTGTTGATTTCTGCGGCTAAGCGATAGGCTTCTTCGATGGTAGCAGGTCTTGCAGCTTCGACAAAATCACCCACACACTCAGGCAAGCCACGAATGTACTTCGCGATGGCTTTTTCCGAAGTGTTGACCTGGCCTGGGCAGATTATGCCAAGCTGTTTAAACCTTGCGGTGTAGCCCGGATTGTCACCTTTTGCTTGCTTGATTTCCCAAAACTCGTTTTCTAGCTTCTGGATTTCGTGAGGGGGACGGTACTCTTTCTTCATGAGCTCCTTCAGCTCATTCGAAGAGAGAGCGTAAGCTGCGGAGATCCCACGTTTGTTACGTTCGGCGGTCCACCAGTCGAGTGCTCGTGATTGAAGCACTCCGGTAGCGCAAGTAGTACGGAAACCATCGGGACACCCGCTTTGACGAAGGGTAACTTCGATAGAATCGAACCACTGGAGTAATTGAGTCACACCTCCTTCACCCGTGAACTCCATTGGTTCGCAGGCCTTGAAGTGTTTGTAGAGAAAAGCAGATTGCGGCGCTTCCGTCTTGGAGTCTTCTGAGGCTCGAGAGTTGCTGAAAGAGTGCACTTGAGCGGCAATCCGAGGAATAAGCTTACTCACTTCCTTAGTCACAAGTGATGCAATCCTCTTATTGACACTTCGTTTGGCTCTCCCCCTAGCTACTCGTCTCGAGGTAGAGTTGTCGGAAGGCATCTAGACAGGACGAGACTTGGAATGAGATTCGATCATAATGATTTTGAGTTTTTGCGATGCGATTGAGCGCGTTCAAAACTTGATGCGATAGTATAGATAGTATAGTAGTAATACGAATCACATAGGAGCCACATAGGAAACACGAAATTCCTAAGTTCTCACACAATGACTTGTTTGTTTATACGTATATATATATGTTTATATAGATGTAATTTGTAATCCTACACATACAGGTCGATTTAGAATAAGCGAGGACGCGTTGTGGTGAGAAAACGTTAGCGAAGGCGATAGATTATGCATTAGTTTTGTTGCGAACATTCGGGTTTCGTTTTAGATTGCGATGGCTGTGCGAATCGTGCGTTTATAAAGTAGGGAGTGAAAATCGTTAATTCGAGAGATCGACAAAGCGTAAAGTTTCAAAACGTAAATAAGTTACGATCATTTGTAAAATTGGCGGGTCGTATGATAGAGTGCCTTGGGCGTTTAGGCGTCGACTGCCCAAGGTAACCCAACTATGTTCAACAAGTTCGGGCATGCGCGTTGACCTAGAAGGTTTCATGCTTCCCCTGGGATGCAGCTCATGGCATTCGTCTTCCTAGTCATCGCGTGGCTCGAGTCATTACAATACTCGAGTCCTTGGTGAGAGCTTGAAAACCAGTTTATAGAGAGTGGAACGACTTATTAAGGTACGGGTTTCACCCCTGTCTTAACAGTTTCGTTCCTAATTGTGGTTACGCTCTTCGAATAAATTCGTGAGTTCCACTAGATTTCGAAATGGAGGCTTTCGTCGAGATGTGGATGTCACTCCTAACTCGATGAAAGGTTCTCGTGCTAGAAAAATGCGCTGAGTGAGCAATCCTATCGAGAGTTCTTGGTTTTCACACCTGATCTCGACTGGATCGCTCGGTTTCATTATGCGAGTATTTTCGAAAACATGTGTATTGTGTCGGCCTTAGGAAAGGCTAAGTAGTATTTCAGCCTTAGGAAAGGCTTCTTCGTGTGAAGTTGTAGTACGCGGTGTTCACACAAAATTGTAGTTTTTAGCAATTTCGATTGAGAGTATCAAGCAGGCCCGATACGAATCTTACTGGTTTGTACGAGTCGGTCTGTTGGTACTTAGACTATAGACTAGGTCAATTCCTAAGTCGTCGACCCGGACTAGGTCGAGTCTTGCCTAATTCCCTATAGTTATGGCTCTGATACCAATCTGTCACACCCCAACCGATGGCGGAATCATCGGGGCGCGGCACTAGGCGAATCAGATTGCTCAAGAGAATCCATAACAACTATATTGCGATAATATTTAATACATTCGTTATCCCATACTAACAAATAATACAATCACATAAGTTATCACAGATTTCTTGTCCTCTCGAACAATACAGATCCGACAACCTAGATTTTAGTGGAGTTTCTAGACTTCCTAGCTTGATTTGATATAGCCTGTGATCTAACCTGCAACATACGTTAAAATATTTTTCAATACAAAAGTATTGGCGAGTATACAGGTTTGATAAGTATAGCATAATAGAATAAAAGCGCTGCGAATTTCCACATGCATAAACGTAATACACGACATATATACTCACAAAACTGATACTACCAACTAAGTCCTCGATGCTCGAATGTACGATGGCATAACTAGGCCCCGTCGGGCGCAATAGTACTATACTAGTTGTGGTGGGACGTCGCGAGTATAAGCCCTAGCACATATGCAACTAGCATCACGTATATCTATGCATAACAGTTATTCGCAAGTGATAATTCGATTGATTTAATGTTTCGTTTGATAAGTTCGATTTGTTAGAAACGTATGTTACACCCAAAATACGATTAAAAAGGGTTCAAGTATACTCACCGTGCGTATTTAGCGGAAACACAACTTGTTTGGGTCGGTTGCGAGTGCGTCTGCGTTAATCATTGAAGGATATAGTAAACGATGTACGGTTAGGCGAGATTAGCATTGCAAAGTCAGTCATCTGGTCGGATGGTGCTCACCCATTCGGATGGGCTCATCCGGTCGGATGGCATATGGACCTGAGTCGTATGGCTGTCATCCGGTCGGATGACAGACTACCCGATCGGATTAGTTGCTGACTCGTGCGGTTTGTCATTCGTTCGAACAGGAGTGATCCGTGCGGACAAGTGTCATCCGTGCGGACTGACATGTCATTCGTGCGGACTGGCATGTCGTCCGTGCGGACAAGTGTCATCCGTGCGGACTTGTCATGTCTGTTTCGCACTCTGAACACTGTTTCCGAGTGTTTAACGGGAGGAATACGTTCGTTTTTACTAGGGTAGTGTAATTTCGCACTAACCCTTGAAATTCCATCAGTCCCGACCCGTTCTAACGGCCGGGAATCACCCCGTTCCATCAGATCTGGTAGTTCTTGATGGTTCTTCATGGTTAACTCGAAATCGCACAGATTTAGGTGAGACTTGTCATTAAAACATGTGGAGATCACCCGGATCTGAGTCGTTTATAGTGAAATGAGACCCCAACTTGAAGTTCATAAGAACTCTTGGTGACATCACCTCAAAACGCCTCAAATCCGCAGATTTCACGGTTAGAATCTGAGTTTTAAAAGATAGAACGATGTAGAATTTAGTGTAGATTGTAGAAGTACAAGTTTCTAGGTTGAAATCTTACCGGAATCGCGAGGAATCGGGAGAAAAGGGTCTTGGAGCGTGTTTGGTCGAGTAGGAGCTGTCACATCACTGTTCAAGTGATGTGACATGGTATTTATAGGCCACAGAGGAGAAGAAGGGAGTTCTGGCCCGGATTGCCCATCCGTCCGGATGGCCCATCCGTCCGGATGGCCCATCCGTCCGGATGGTTATCCTGACGCGTTGGACTTCTCCGTTTTCGATCGTTTTGATAGTTTTCGAAGTACGTACTTTCCATAATTAATTTATATTATCAGTATATTGTTATTATATATACATATATATCACTACGGGTCGTATCTACGTATCCAATCCAAAGTCTCGATAATTAACAATTGGTTTCCGATTCGAGTATGCGATTATTAGCGACGTTTCACGGTCATCAATGGGGGTAGTATAGGTCCTTTCTTGATGTCATCGTGGACGTTATTTCGTGTAGTGCCACAAAGACTGACGGGGTACCGTTTACTCGTATTTTCATCATCGTCATGACGACTGGAGCTACAACACTCACCCGAGAGTCCTTGTTAGCGTTAATTGTTTACGTTCGACACATCACGGCCACTGAGGAGGGTAGAATAGGTCCTCACTCAATGCCTCCGTGAGTGTTAGTGTGATAATAGTGTAGTATGGTGATATTGTATTTTGAAAATATGCGATTATCCTTCGAATAGCGATATAGCTACATTATGATCCGAATCTCTGGTGCTAGGCGTAACGAGTATATCGAGTAGTAACAACGCACAAAAGTGCAGGTTGTTACATGCACCATCTCCTGGGCGTTCATCTGGAAGACTCATGCGTTTGTTTTCTTGGCCTCTTCGGGTTTCTTCTGATTCCTAGGGCAGTTGGTCTTGATATGCCCCTTCTCGTTGCAACCATAACAGGTTGCGTCTTTCAACTTCTTGCAATCCAAGGTATTATGTTCCTTACACTTGCAAATCCCACAAGGTAGAGGCTGAGATTCAAATCTGCATTTCCCTAGGTGGTATTTCCGACAGGTTTTGCACCTGGTCTTCCCACCCGACTGCTGGCTTTCTTCCCTAAACCCGGAACTCTTCTTATCCTTAGAGTTCCTCTTTGTCTTCCTATCGGAGCGGTGAGAATTCTCATCCTCCCTTTTACACTTTCCATCTTCAGAGGCTTTGGCAGCCTTGTTTCTGACCACATCGAGTGTGAGAGATAGCGACAGATCTGCCACTGACCTGAATGTAGTAGGCCTCGATGCTTTCACACTTGCCTTTATTTCTGGGGCTAGACCCCCAATAAAGCGAGCTATTCGCTTTGGTTCTGGTGTGATCAAGTAAGGAACCAACCGAGACATGGTATTGAAACTTGTAAGGTATGCTTGACAATCTAAGTTCTCCATGACTAATGTCAAGAATTCTCTCAATTTTCTCAACTTCATGTTGAGGACAGTAATTTTCTTTGATAAGAGCAACGAACTGATCCCAAGTCATGTTGTATAAAGGGATCTTCCCCGTAGCTTGGATCAGTGACCTCCACCAAGCTAGAGCTTCTCCTTTAAAAGATTGTGAAACAAACTTCACAATGTCTTGCTCTGCACATCCACTGATGTCAACAACGGTGTCCATCTCATCGAGCCATGTCATGCAATCGATGGCCCCTTTTTCTCCTGTAAAGTCTATGGGCTTGTAGGAGACAAAATATTTATATGAGCAGGTCTTAACTGGTGCCTCTTGATGAAGCACCACCTGTCTAAATGGAACACTTCTTTGATTTGACGAGTTATGAACATCGTCTTCCCTTGACTCATGTGATTTAGAAAGGGGCTTACTACGAGCCACAGATAGAGTCTTAGAGTGTGTATCACTTGATTCATCATACTGTCTGTCGAGAGCTCGTGTAACGGCATTATCTATTAATGCCTGCAGTTCCGCACCAGTTATATTAACTCTGGTAGCATCATTATTCTCCCTCGGGTGGCTGTTGACCTCATCTGATCCAGCCATGTAGTTTGATGGCTACATAAATATTAACGATGATTCATTCAGAGGTTATCATGGAATCATCATTTTTGACGATTCATCAACCATGGTAATATAAACCATATTGGTTAAAGTTGTTAGTTATATTTAATTAGTATTTTCATTATAATTTATCCTAGTTATAAAACATTAAGGATATTAAAGTGGCGTAAAAGGCCTAGTCGCAAGGACAGTTTTAAATTTATAAGCCATGACTTCAGAGAATCGAGGCATTAAGGTTTGAATCAAAGTTCATTACCTTTTCTTGACAGGGAGTTATAGGCTACGACTGTCTTTAATCTCAGAGGACGTTAATTATAGCCCGTAGGCACTTCATCCTTAAGGGATGATTATATAAATAAGGGAAATTAGAATAACCCAATTTTAAGAATGACTTATGTGATTTTTATCGAACCACGTCTGCCAGGAATGTTAACATGTTACAGATGTTAACAAGGATTTGAATCTTTTGAATAGGTTCTACCATCTTGGCCTTGTCATACAGGCTAGGTTTACCTTTAAGATTCTTTTAATACATATATATTGGTAGACCAGTTACGAAAGGAATAATAATTTGATTTATTTCATATATAAAATGAAATTTGGATAAAATATTCCAATGATTTTAAAAGAAGTACAGAATTGCCCTAAACGGGACTTGAAGGAATGATGTTGTCCATGAAGGGACTGAAAGATAAGTATGTCCTTATAAGGACTACTAAGGAAACGAATTTCAGCAAAAAAGGAGTTTTCTTCTTCACTTTATTTCTGAATGTGTTCTCCTTAGATGTACGTTTCATCCTAGTCGTGGTACGAAGCTCGGCATTTCAAGGCTCCGGATGTGGAGAATTTCCATTACGGCTTCCTTGATTGGAGACATATTCAAAATATATAAATTCGGAAGCAATAATTTTCAGATTTGGGTTGAGAGTATTCCTATGTTAAGTCTAGACTCAGAAGGTCTAAGGAATGTGCTACTGTGTCATTGAGATTAAACACAAAGGCTAGTGTTTAATTCACTCAATGTTGGCTCTGATACCAACCTGTCACACCCCGATATTTCCACGTATTACCGGTGGGCCCGGTGGGGAGTATCGTGATGCAGTTGATATCATCATAGTTAAACAACACAATTTTAAATGCGCAGCGGAAGCAAAAGATAAATATATTACAATCCGAATATAAAGTAATATCAAAGTATTAGAACGGAAAGTAAAGGATCCACAGGCGGATCAAATAAAAGGAAAAACTTTTCAACAGACTTTGGACGCCTAGAACTTGCAAGATTCCTTATTAACGCTGAGCTTCCAGCCAATTACGTTCAGTACCTGTCACTTAACCTTTTTGGAAAATACGTCAGTTTACACTGGTAAATACAATTAACCGACTCATTTGAAAAGGTTTATAAAAATTGATTTGAATGCACAAGGCACAACATATCTTTTATAACTTGGGACAATTATATAAATAATCTTGTATACAAATTTACATGTTCGTTATACGTTCAGGGCCCGATGTAGAAACCAAGTCAAGATTAACAGACACACCACAAGAATAGGCCCACAAGAGAGTGAGATACCGTTTCCCTTATTCACTGTCAGGTGTATGCCTACACCCCGTGCATAAGACGTGGCCATTTTATAATATAATGATGTCAAGGATATCCGGGACATGGTCATTAACCCCTAAAGGCTTTTATTTCAAACAATACAGATTAAAGCGGGTTACCTCAATAATTTAATCACAATACGACTAAACATTCAATACCCGACCAAGCGGTATTATTATAATACCGTATCCCAAGCCCGTATAGGGAAAATAAGTTAAGAGTATTTACCTGAGCTAGCAATGCAATTTATACTCAGCCGTATATTCTAATCAGCAAGCACAAGTACTTTTACTGGGGCTCTTAATCTGGAACGAAGGTTTTATAATAACCTATTAGAATTCTAACGGGTCTTTAATTAAGCCTAAACTTAGACCGGTTAGTTTTAAAGAAAGATACGGTTCAAACGCACGATTAAGCGAAGACCGGAATAGAATGTGATTTAGACCTGACAAGTTTGAAGACTTGTATCATATGGGTAATCTAAACACATTCTGGATTTTGGGATAAAAATGATAAGGTTTGACCCGTTTCGGCTAATTTATGCAAACTAGTTACATAAACCGAACCGAACGCGCAAGAGGCGTAACGGGTAACCATATGGGTCATATACAGGTTTCCTAAGTTAATATGCCTTAAATATGTTGTGATATCAATAGGATACCTTCCATTATGCCCAAAACGAGTTTAATCTCAATATAAGCCCAGTAGGGGTATTTTGGTCATTTAAAAGATTATAAAAGGGATCAATTTTAATTCTGAGACTCGGGTCTGAAATAATCAGTAAAGAAATTTAATTTAATAGGTTATATCAGTTGGTGATAAGTCTTATATGCCAAAGTGGTTTTAAACCCATACTAGGTGTTTAATACACGTAAAAAGCCGTTTTAAGCGAATTTCCGGGTTATACAGGAAATCTGAGTTTTCTGATCAGGTTATAAAGTTCAAAATACTTTATTTATTATATAAAATCAATAGCAATTGGATTGGGGTCAAAATACTATGTAGAATTCATTTTATAACCAAAAAGGGTATAATCGGTATTTACCGAATCAAGGCCATAACCTTAGGTTATGATCGGTTAAAAATAATTAAAAATCTTCAAAAATCTCAAAATATTATATTACATCAGTGGGTAAAAGTTTTGGTGTCAAAAATTGGATCTAGATAGGCTTTACGCTAATTATGCCTCTTAATTAACAAAAAGCTTTCTAATTACGCTATTAAGCATAACTCCTAATCTAGACCTCCAACTGATGTGAAATTTTAGGGACATGTTTATAAATCAGTAACAAGGATTATTGTCCTCTCACATTTCCAAAATTCTCGTTTTAAGGTCAAATGGGCATTTTGGTCAACATTAAGCAATTAACGGAAACGTGTAAACGAATCGGGCAATCAATGAACCAATCACAGAGGTTTATACCATCATGTAACCTGGTCCTAAGGAAGCTCTAAGGAATTTCTAAACCCATCTAAATCGGGTCAGAGCTGAAGTCAAAGCAAAAGTCAAAGTTTTGCGACTTTCGGTTCCGAACCGAGCCTAAACAGAAAATTGTCGGATTAAACAAGCTTAGACCAGTTCTTATACTTATTACCAAGTTATATGAGTGATAAAATAGGTTACACGCCTTCTACATTGCTAATTATGCGTTAATTCAAAAATTAGGATCCTGTTGACTTTTTATAATAAACTTTGACCCGACAATTGATCTAGTTAGAGTGGGAATCAGAGGGTGCCCTTTTAAGGGTTTAATGCCCACATGATTACCAACTTATAACTACCTTAAGTTTGACTAATCACTGGACCATTAGTGATTAATCGATAAGTCAAACCTTAATTATGACGGTTTGACTTCTAAGCTAATAACTAAGCAAAACTCAATTAAGGAAGGTCAAGGATACTTACCAAGGTCTAATGCAAGATTAGAGATGCTTGGGGAAGGGCCTTGAGCTCCAGAAATGATCAGGAGTGAAGGTATGAGTGAATGATCAAGTTTGCAAACAATGTGGCCTTTATATAGTGCCTTTGATCCATCAAGATTATGACAAACAATGCTATACATGTTCCTTGATGATAAACATGTGTCCCTAGTGCCTAAGAATCAGTAGGGGTCGCTCATGGAAGTGAAAAATATCAATATAAGTCGTTTAGATGGGCTGAACAGCCATCAGACGAGTTTCTGCATCTGGGAGTCTCTTACGGACCGTAAGGGTCTTAGCATACGGTCCGTAAGGACCAGGCCAGCAATACATAACTTTCAAAAGTTGACAGTTTGGCCCCTGAACTTCCAAACTTGATTTTTAACATGGTTTCTTGCACTTGTAACCCCCAAACTTGACTTTTAAGCACCCCAAATTTATAAACCAACTTTGTTAAGTCCCCAGTTATTCATACGATCACCGAAAAGTCTTAATTTCAACGTTGACGCTTTTAACCCCTCGTATACGAATTCTATCATAACTTTCTCATACGATAACGAAACTTGATGAAATTTTTATCACGCATTCTAGTGAGTATAATTAATCGTTACAAAGCTTCGGGTTTGCTAAAAGGTCACTCAGAGGTACACTTTAAACATGTTGACACATTTAACCCTTGTAGTTTGTAATCTCTCACTTTCTTTCACAATTAGCTTTGTATGATCCACGATTCATTCGTTTAAGGGTATAAACATCATGTAGGGTTATTATAAAGTATATTTATCCATTGTTGACATTTTGAACCCTTATATTCACATACTTTCCTTGTTTGTCAACTTTAGTCCTTCTAAGGAAGTCCTTTACACGTTTTAAGCCCGTGACACGTGTCGATATAATATTGGACATGAAATTTCGAGGTGTCACAAGCATGGGAGCAGATATGTTAAAAATTCTTATTTTAGGCTAATATAGTAAAAGTGATATAACCACATGGGTCAAAAACGTAATCTACTCCTTTCAATTTGTACAACATCACTCTCAACTTTTAACTTATTTTTCAACATCACTCCCAAACTAACTTAGCCCTAACTCAGTTTTTTTACGGATGTAGCACTTGTATGGTGACGTGGCCGCTGACAGGGCATCTTATTTGGCTTTTTTAGCTGGCGTGACATCTAACGTGGCTTTTTGATGATGTGGCATTGGTTTGGCGATGTGGCATCTGACTTCAGCAAACTGGTTTAGTTTAGGAATGATGTCGGAAAATAAGTTGAAAGTTGGCAGTGATGTTATACAAATCGAAAGTTGAAAGTGTTATCGACCAATTAGTGAAAGTTTGGTTTATTTAAATCCAATATCCCTTCATAATATTAAGAAGGAAATCTAATTTTAAGTGGATAATTGTTAAGATGTATAGATAATTCACATGTAGTTGAAGAGAGATTGGTAACAATTGGTGTTTCATATCACGTTTGAAAAAAATATATTAGTATTCATGTGTTTATCATTGTTAGTCATCTGACTAGGGATGAGATTTGGTACCGGGTACCGATATCGAACCGGTATCAAACCGTATCGGTTCCCATTTTTCCTGTTTTTCGGTACTGGTACCGGTATTACGGGTAAAACACCGGTAAATATCGGTACCGGTACCACTTTTCCCTGTTTTTCAGTACCGATGCTTTCGGTATCGAACAGGTACCGTGTTCATCCCTACATCCGACCTTAGATGCAAAATTATTAAAAGTATATTGTTTTGATTAAAAGTTTGCTAAAATCTTTCAACTAAAATCACGTCATCAACTGTGTTGTGATTTTCTTTTTCCATTTATGTTTATGATTTCAAAGGGTCATTGTTGAATTTGACGGTCCTAATTGTCACACCCTAACCGATGGCGAAAACATTGAAGTCAGACAAACAAGATTGCTCAAAACATTATAAGATACTAAATTGTGACAATAATTTAATAATCAAGATTTCATTTCATTCATAACTTGAAAGATACATTGTTTTGAAAGAAAAATATAACTTGGAATGACATAAGACGAAACATATAGGAATGCATAAATAAAACTGGTGCGTTTCTAAATCCACTCTAAGTAGTTTTTCCTGAGAGTCATCATAAATAAAATGGGTGAGTATTGCGCCTCACGAATATGATCTTGAATGCCGTTTAGGATTTGGAAGCAACGAATACTCTTCACATGAGTTTTTCAACTAAGGGCATAGGCCATGACATTTGTCTTACTAGGGTGATAGTGAACCTCGCCATCATAGTCGTTGAGCAACTCTACACATCGTCTTTGACGCATGTTGAATTCCTTTTGGTTAAAGATATGTTGAAGGCTCTTATGGTCGATGAAGTCCACACACTTAGTACGGTAAAGGTAGTGTCGCCAAATTTTTAACGCAAAAACAACCGCACCAAGTTCAAGGTCGTGCGTACTGTAGTTCTTTTCATGTATTTTGAGTTGTCTCGAAGTGTAGGCGATAACCTTGTCTTGTTGCATAAGAACACAACCGAGACCTTGGTTCAACGCATCGCAGTACACAACGAAATTGTCGTTGCCATCGGGGAGAGCGAGGATAGGAGCATTGCAGAGCAAGTCCTTGAGAGTTCGAAAAGACTCCTCTTGTTCGGAACCCCAAATAAAAGGTTTATCTTTTTGGGTCAACGAAGTTAGCAGAACGACGATTTTCAAAAAGTTGGAGATGAACCGACGGTAATAACCCGCCAATCCAAGGAACGAATGAATCTCAGAATATGACTTTGGTGCAATCCAATTCTTAACGGCTTCTATTTTTTGCGAGATCAACGTGAATACCTTTCTCTTTCATCACGTGTCCGAGAAATTGAACTTCATTTAGCCAAAATTGATACTTTGAGAATTTGGCATATAATTGTTCGGTACGGAGGAGTTCTAGGATTAGACGCAAGTGTCGCTCATGTTCAGCTTGGGTTTTGGAATAGATAAGTGTTTTAGTCAAAAATTACCGAAGCAATTAAGTGATCAAATTAGTTTTGTGAGGTAGTGTGCTAAATGTGTTTGTAAAAAAATATGCTGACTTAGTTGTTTGCAAAAACAGTTTTCAGGATATAGCTCAGGATATCGAGCTATGTTAGTGCAGTATGTTTATCGCCTCCGTCATCTCAAGATCGTAGCAGAAACACTTTAATTCTAGCCTTATATTGTAATATCTAGTTAAGAAAGGCAAGGTGGCAATATTGTAATTAATGAGTTTTCTCATTAAAGCCTTGGCCTATAAATAGTAGAGTTAGGGTTAGAGTTAAGAACTTTTGCACCTTTGGAGACTTTTGCTACATTTGTCATTTGAGGAGCTTTGGAGATCTAGACCTAGAGAGATAAAGTCTAGAGAGAGAAAGCTCGTTGTACGTGATTCAGGTGCTGTACGTTATCAGATCTTTCAATAGAATCACAGATTATATTACGTCTCGTGTGTTCAGTCACGTTCGTGTACGGATTCCGCACGTCACACATTCGGTTCGCAATCGTTTCGGAGTCAAAACCGGTCCTAACAAGTGGTATCAGAGCAGGAGCTCGATTGCACGAATCAAACACACTGTTTCACACCGAAAAACATCAGATTCAGAGTCAATTTCATCCAGATTTGTCAAAATTTCTTCACTTTTTCATATCTTCACGTTTCTAACTGAAAAACGCAAAATTAAACGGCTTTTTACGGTTAAAATCGGCTAATTTTTGGATATGTTGTGCGAAAACACTTGATCTACAAGCCTACAAATTTTCAAATCTTAATTCCTAGCCATTTGTGAGAAATCTGAATTTTTGTGCTCGTTAAACGTGAACATGCTAACTGTTGGTGTTCTTGGTGTTCACCGGTCGGATGGCTAATCCGACCGGATGACCTATCCGACTCAAATTCATTTAAAAGTTGGTTGACCTGTTGACTTACCACCCGGTCGGATACCCCACCCGGTCGGATTGCATATCACACTTTTCATTTTCATTAAAGTTGTTGACCCTGTTGACTGCCTATCCGATCGGACAAGTTGCCCGCTCGGACAAGCAATCCGTGTCATAACACATCACTTGTTCATACCACTTAGTCAACATTGTTACTTTTGTTCAGTCAACTTTATCAGGTATTCATGTGATAGTTAATTGATTGCAATTCACGTGACCTTGTCAGTCCATTTGAAATTCTATTAAAGGCCCAATCATATTTTGATACATATACATCTCGGCCCAAGATTCGTTTAATCAATTCATGTGTCAGTATTCTCATGTGAAATCTTTAATTACTTGCATGTGAAATTTGTTGTGTGTATGATAAAAGTTACAAATGAATATATCATATATGTTAGGTCATTGATTAGTGCATGTGATTTGATTCAGGATTGCATGTATAGTTGATAAGTTGTCGGCCATTATTGACGACGAGGGTCCCCGCTTGGGCTCCTCGTCTGGGCTCATCGCCCTAGATTGGTGGCTGGGCTCGAGCCCACTTGTGTCTTTATCGGTATGTTTAGCTGGTTTGAGTGGGCCATGTCCTGATAAGCCCACTCTTGGATCGGCCCATTAGGGCTAGGGACCAAAGGTCTCACTATATGAGAGGGACTCCCTTCTCCAAGAAGGGACAGAACATATTTTTCCCCACAAAAAAAGGTTACTACTTACTCTTCTTCTCCAAGATTATTCCTGCCCCTCTACTCTCTCTCTCTCTAAATTATACTTGCACTTATAACATCTTTACCATACAAGATACTGACTTGAGCGTCGGAGTGCGCACGGGGTGAACCCCCTCGGGCCCTCTAACTAGAGTTTCATGTGAATGCAGCCTGAGACCCGACACTCCGCAAGAGGAACTGCCACCGTGACAGTGAGGTGACGAGCCTGAACCGGAGTCCACCGAATCTAAGGTTAGTGCCGCCAAACCCTTTGAGCCGCTTCAGGGATTTGGGGATTCGACATTGGCGCCATCCGTGGGACCGAGCACAAACGTGTCTCGGTCTCCTCATACATACGGCCGGATCCGCCCACTCCGCGGCGTTCAGATCTGCATCATCGACTCCGGTCTTCAGGTTTCAAATCTCATCCTCTTTCTATAATATTTGAAAATCGGGTTTGAAGCATATGATTATGAGCTCACGGATCCTTTTGAGATACTCGAATCCTAAGCTTCAAAAGACTTATGTTTTGAAAAAGGAACGTTACGGGTCTGTGAATGCCTAGAAAATTACTTTTGTTGAAGAATCTTGAAAAGAAACGTTGCACTTTATGCCTGAAAGTGGGAAACAAAGAACATGTTTGCACATTTTCTCTTTGAGATATTTCCTTTCTAGCTTTAAAAATTAGTAAAGAGGCATGCATATGTTTGAAATGCAAATTTTCTGCCGATTAAATGAAGAACATCATCCAACCAGGTTACATGCACATAATATGCAGATGATAGAATCTTAATAAAAGTATGTTGCATGATTTACAACTAGATAATGATAACTTTTTTAATATATTTTTAATTCTCATTAAAAATAAAGGGTACAGGCCCATGTGCTTGGGTCAGAGAAAAAAAAAATATTATAGTAGTGTACGCTACTATACTGTTGGAAAAGATGTGTGAAGGTGCAGTACACTTCATCAGCTCCTTCTCACATTTAAAAACAATACATGTACAATGTGAATGGTACAAGTTCGAACAGCTGTGATTTTGCAAATAAAGTAGGACTTTGTTTGTTTTTTGAGAAAACCTTTTGACTTTTGAAAACAAGTACAGGCCATAGACTAATAGCATGAATGGTGTTGACAGTTTTCAAGCCTTTTCTAATTATATATATATATATATAAAAACATATAAAAAAAAGAGAAGCATGTAACTCTCTAAGATATAAGTACAACTCCTACACCACATAGTACATGTGTAAAGCTAGGACAAACCCTACATTAATTACCTTGTCTTCATATGACTTTTACAAAAAAAAAAAAAAAAAAAAGATACAAGTCATATTGCACATGGCACAACTCCTTTTTGTGGAAAAGACACTCTTTTGACAGGATGTTACCTTTTTTCTTGGAAACATGTGGTGCCTCACTATTACCAATGTGATAAAGTTTCTTCATGAAAAGAAAGTTACTTTGACTTTCATAGGAAAAATTAATAATATTTTACTAGTACAAGGCCCTTCCTCAGGCCCTTCGGCCAAGGTCCTTCCCCCGGACTTTTCTCAGGCCCTTCGGCCAAGGTCCTTACCCGGGACCTTCTTCAGGTCCTTTTGCAGGGTCGTTCTCAGGGTTCTTCCTCAGGCCCTTCCACCTGGCCTTTTCCCAGGTCCTTCCACAGGGTCCTTCCCAGGGTCCTCCCCCAGGCCCTTCCACCTGGCCTTTTCTCAGGCCCTTCCACCTGGCCTTTCCCAGGTCCTTCCACAGGGTCCTTCCTCAGGCCCTTCCACCCGGCCTTTTCTCAGGCCCTTCCACCTGGCCTTTCCCAGGTCCTTCCACAGGGTCCTTCCTTCCACCCGGCCTTTTCTCAGGCCCTTCCACCTGGCCTTTCCCAGGTCCTTCCACAGGGTCCTTCCTCAGGCCCTTCCACCTGGCCTTTCCCAGGTCCTTCCACAGGGTCCTTCCTCAGGCCCTTCCACCCGGCCTTTTCTCAGGCCCTTCCACCTGGCCTTTCCCAGGTCCTTCCACAGGGTCCTTCCTCAGGCCCTTCCACCCGGCCTTTTCTCAGGTCCTTCCCCAGGTCCTTCCTCAGGCCCTTTTCTAAACCCTAACACAAAACATTTGCGCAAGGCCTTTCTCCGAAGTCTTGCATCGTACACCACTTCTAGACACAGATTTATTGTTCCCATTACAACGTTGTTAGGATACGTAGGCTACCCTCATTTAACGATGTGATGATCACATGTCTTCACAAAATAAAACATGAGGCACAAGTACTTCTACACACAACACAACATGTTTAACACATAAGTAAATTGACCTTTGGTATGACTTACCTCTCTGAAAGTGTTTTCGCGGCAAGTATCGAAGCATGAACATGAACAACACAAGAAGCTATTAGTCACGACCTACGGGACAGGTCAACGAAAGCTAATATTGGACTGGATGAGGTGCATCCAAGAAACAGGGCATGATCTTTGAAAAGATACTAAAGAATAGTGGTCACCTAAAATATCCTTAAACATGGATATAGCTTTGGTTGGGAAGGAAGCAACACAACATTAGTGAAAGCAAGAAACACCTTTGTGCAACATTGAACTGAGGGACTAATATGTCTAGGGGGATATTGTGGGACAGAGTCTTTTCTAACCTTGGGCTACTCTCATTCAACAAGGAATTATATGCTAATCTGCCGGATACATCTATCAGCTACATCATTGCGTGCTATCGTGTCTCGGATAAATACGTCACTCATTAGAAGTGATCATGATTTAGAAGACTTTCGATACTCATCGAAAGTAACCATATTCTTTATTCACAACCAATGGTCTAGACAGACGGGCTCAAGGACAGCCTATTTTATAAGATTCAGTATGACCAACTACGCTTGACAACACTGAACTGGGGAGCTAGCATGGTATAACACCATGGGATCCCACATTGAAGACTTCTCGAAAGGATCTTTATTTTTGTACTACCTCCTCCGAAAAGGATTAAGCCCCTCCATAAGTTCTCATGTTCGAAGATCTAAAAAAAAAAAAAAAAAGAGGGAATGGGCATGGATCTGCCTTACTAATTCCTCCACTGGAAGAAAAGAAAAGCCTGGGATGTGTATTCGGCTCCTTCCCTGAAGGAAAAAGAATCAGTAAGCTACATCATTCGTCCTCCGCTTGAAGACAGGGAAAAGCCATGGATGTGTATCTGGCTCCTACCCTGAAGGGAAAAAAGAATCAGTGGGCTACGTCACTAATCCTTCACCTGAAGAAATGGGCATGGACTGCCTTACTAAATCCTTCACCTGAAGAAATGGGAAGCCTGGGCTGCATATTTGGCTCCTCGCCGGAAAGCGGAACACTCCCTGGACCACGTTATTAGTCCATACAGAAGAAAACATGGATGCTCTGCCCTTGAAGGCGGAACACTCCCTGGACTGCGTTATTAATCCATAAACCGGGACAATAAGTTCTCAACACTTATACTCTATACCTTAGGGGGAAATAAGCTCCTCCCATCACCTAGCATCAACAAAGATTCTACAAGGAAAAAGAAAAAGAGGGAAACCTTAATAAGCATATCTTCGCTTTAAGGGGAAAGTGAAATCCTCCTACGGTCCGTCGTGCTCAAGAAACCCTTATCTGCTGGACCAACCCTATCTTCCACGGGATCTGGCTGAAGTCTCAAAGTTCACTCGGAGAATTGCAGAAGCACCCATGCCCCCTAAAACAAAACTACCTCCAAGCTTCGACCGGTATGATAGGACGAGAGACCCTGAAGATCATCAAAGAAAGGTGGAAAGGTTTGTCAAGGAAAGCATGAACATCAAGGATGTCCCAGAGGTCATGAAGATCAGCAGTTTCATATGCAGATTAAAACATGCACAACTATGCGAGAAACTGGGGGAAGAGTTTCCTCACTCGTTTGACAATCTCATGGACAGGGTCAGAGCCTTTACCAGGGGCAAAGGCAAAGTCAGCAAAGCCAAGGAGACAGACACCCCACCCCGAAGGGTCACCTCCGCTGCAAAACCTCTTAATAAAGGTACACCTTACTCCCGAAAGCCTGCTTTTGATAGAATGTTGCATGATAGAACAAGACCCTCGTACTCCCCATACAGACCTCGGGGAAGAGGCCCATCCCCTTACTCTAACAACTTCACCCCTCTCACCAAGACACCAAGTGAAATATTGGCTACTGAGAAGGTGAAGGGCTCCTTTCCAAGGCCACCACCTATTAAACCTGGGCCAAAGGCACAACCAAATGAATATTGTGACTTTCACAAAGGGTCTGGCCATAGAACTGATGATTGCATGTACCTAAAAAGAGAAATAGAAGCTGCGGTTAAAACAGGAAAACTGGCCCATTTGGTTAAGGAAATTAAGGAAGGAGGGGGGATTGTAAAGGGAAAGATGCAAGGGAGCCTGGGAGGGCAGATGTAGATGTGATTAGAAGGAGGGATGAATTTGATACCACCAGAAGTGTAAAGGCCAGAATCCTGGGCTCCCCAAACTGCATGAAAGCTCCCATCCTAATGCAACACTTGGAGGAAAACGAGGTACAACGGCTCCCACTCAACATCTCAGCTGTAATAGCCGGTCATAAAGCGGCCAGAATACACGTAGACGGGGGATCTGGGGTAGAAGTCATATACGAACATTGTTTCCTCAGACTTGACAGGGATGTAAGAGACCTGCTTGAGGAGGATTCTATCCCTCTAGTAGGGTTCAACAACAGTGTGTCACACCCCCTGGGGAAGATCAAACCCCCATTCACAGTCGGGGTAGGGGATCGGGTCTGAACAATAAACCTGACCTTCACAATGGTTCGAGCACCCTCGAAGTACAGCGCAATCCTAGGAGGACCCGGAATCGGGGATTTGCAAGCACAGGCATCCACCCCACACGGAGCCTTAGTATTTCAAACACCAAAGGGCTTGGCTTGGGTAAAATCTGCATACGAAGTGATTTCTTCCGTGTCTGAAGGGGAAGCATCCGAAAAGCCCCGAAAAGAAGGGGTCGAAGAGTGGATCCTTTGTGACAGGTTCCTGAAGCAGACGGTCAAAGTGGGAAGTCACCTAAGTGACAAGTGCAAGAGTGCCCTCAAGGAACTGCTCCTCCTCAGCATAGACGTATTTGCATTCCAACGTGGGGATATGACAGGAATCCCGAGAAGCTTGACTGAGCACCGACTCAATACGTATACATGGGCAAAACCAGTGAAACAGAAAAAACGAAGCATGGGCCCCAGCAAAAGGAGGGCCGCCTGTGAAGAAACCAAGAAACTGCTCAAAGCGGGGATAGTCAGGGAGGTGAAGTACCCATCCTGGGTTGCTAACCCGGTTATGGTCCAGAAGAAAGACGGGGGATGGAGGATGTGCATCGACCCCCCAAGATCTGAATAAAGCATGCTCTAAGGACTGTTATCCCCTCCCAGAAATAGATGTCCAAGTGGACTCCTTATCCCAATACCCCCTGAAATGCTTTTTGGATACCTACAAGGAATACCATCAAATGCAGATGTCAATGGAAAATGAGGAAAAAACCGCCTTCATCACAGAAGAGGGGATATTTTGTTATACCAAAACGCCCTTCGGTCTTAAAAATGCTGGGGCCACATATCAAAGATTTATGAACTCCCTCTTCAGGGAACAACGGTGAAGAAACTCGGAGGTATACATCGATGACATCGTTATCAAAAGCCTAACCGAAATGGCCATGATAGACGATATAACTGAAACCCTCCACACCATGCAAGATGTGAATATGAAACTAAACCCCGAGAAGTGCTGTTTTGGGGTAGAAGAAAGAAAACTCTTGGGGGTAGTAGTCACAAAGGGCGGAATCAAAGCTAACCCGGAGAGGACTCAAGCTGTGGCCGAAATGCGATCTCCCAGGTCTTTGGAAGACATCCAGCAGCTAAACGGGAGGCTAATCGCTTTAAACCGTTTTTTGTCAAAAGCAGCTGACAGAATCCTTCCCTTCATGAAGGTGCT
Organism: Helianthus tuberosus; assembly: GCA_030545235.1. Lineage (NCBI taxonomy): Eukaryota > Viridiplantae > Streptophyta > Magnoliopsida > Asterales > Asteraceae > Helianthus > Helianthus tuberosus. The sequence goes on from CM060371.1 coordinate 22,877,978, forward strand.
GAAGGACTGCCTTCAAACGGACAAGTTTAATTGGACCTCTGAGGCGGAAGCCGCTTTCCAAGAAATGAAGGCCTACATTTGTAAACTCCCAACACTGGCCACCCCAGTACCCCGGGAACATCTGACCTTATACCTGTCCGCCTAAAAAACAACTATAAGTGCGGTCATGATGGTGGAACGGGAGGGAAAACAGATACCAATGTATTTCATCAGTAGAACGCTTAAAGGCCCTGAAGAACGTTACATGCCCCTGGAGAAGTTAGCATTGGCCCTTGTTTTTGCATCCAGGAGACTCAGGAGGTATTCCCAAGGGTACAAGGTCACCCTGATGACAGATCAGCCCCTCCAAAAGGTGCTCAAGAGGCCGGAGCTGTCGGGACGATTGGCTAAATGGGCCGCGGAACTGGGAGAACACTCCTCGGAGTTCAAACCCAGGACAGCCGTGAAAGGACAAATACTGGCAGAAGCCCCTGAGGATGAAGAAAAAGAACTCCTAAAATGGGAAGCCTTGGAAAGAAAAGAGAAAGAGAGGGAAGACAAGGCTGCATGGAAACTCTTCACAGATGGAGCCTCCAGTGAAGAAGGGAGCGGAGCAGGCATTACTTTGATAAGCCCCGAGGGAATCGAGCTAACCTATGCCATAAGACTGGATTTCAAAAACACCAACAACACTGTAGAATATAAAGCCCTCTTAGCAGGGATGAGGCTGACAGAAAAGATGAAAGCAAAACATGTGGAAGCTAGCACTGATTCATAGTTGGTAGTCAAACAATACCAAGGAGAGTATGAGGCCAAAGACAACACTATGGCTCAGTACGTGGTAAAGGTAAAAGAGATGGCCAAGGTATTCAAAACTTTTAAGCTGGAATACATTCCCCGAGGGAGAAACAGAAAGTCTGATGCCCTCAATAAGCTAGCCTCAGTAGCATTCGATCACTTAGCAAGAGAAATCAAAGTGGAAGTCCTAACCTCCCCCTCCATCAGTACAGAGGATGTAGCTGCAGTTGAAAACACACAAGAAACATAGATGACACCAATTGTAAAGTTCCTCAGGGACGGGACCCTTATCTGCCGGAACAAAACAACGTTCTCCCCTAAAGGCTAAAGCATTCTAGAAGTCCCTTCCATCAACAAGAAAATCCATTCTCTTGCGGATAAGGTACCTTAGCAGCCGCTTACAAGAACAGGAACGTATACTTTCCATGGAATTACGTCCAGGAAAAGTTCCTTCCGAGATTATGAAGAATATCCCATTCCCTGGGATCAAGTGCTTTAGAAGTCCCTTTCATAAACAGGAACATACCCCTTCCTCGGGACTAAGTCTTGAAGAAGCTCCTTCTAAGAATAGGAAGGAACATATCCCTCACTCGGGATTCAGTCTTGAAGAAACTCCTTCCAAGAATATGAAATGATGAAGTACAAGGGTCGTTCGGTCATTAATCAAAAGTTGAATTGAATGAAAATACAAGAGGAATATGAAGTAAACGAGTTTGGGGTCCAATGTGTCATTATTTGAAGCTTAAACGTGGTAGGTAACCAAAGTGGGAGTTTCATGATGAGGATTAGTATCTCTGGAGATTAAGTCTTGGAGGAGCCGCCTCCGAAAAATAAAGATGTCCCACCCTATGTGATTAGGGGTCTCGTAAGCCTTTTCGACAAACAGTAACAAGTTTCTCCCAAGAAAAGGAGGATATCCCCTCCCGTGGGATTAAGTATTGCAGAAGCCTACTCAAAGAACAGAAGTGCACCCAGCTACGGGATCAAGTATTGGTGAAGTTCCCTCTAAGGACGGGAAAGTACTCCCATCCCTGGGATTTAATATCTAAGAAAAACCCTTCTTGAGATTTCGCACCTGAACAACTTATTCAAAAAAAAAAAAAAAAAAAAGAGAGGAGGGGGGAGCCCCCTTGACAAAGGACTTCGAATCTGAAGAATCCCTTCCTTGAAAAGAAAAGATCTCCGCCACAGGTCTGTGTTTTAGAAAGTATCTCTCCAAAGGAGAGGAACCCCATCTCAGGGTCGCATACGCTTGAAGAAGTCTCTCCAAGAGGAGAGGGTTGCACGTTCCATGGGCACCCATTTTTAGAGAATTACAACAACTCTCCAGGGCAAGGAGGTCCCCAGGACATGGAACCTTATACAACTTAGGAAGTATTACATATGAGGGGTTTATCCCCAGGAAAAACGGCCAAGGGCCACTTTTGTAATATTCAAACTATTAATCTGGGGCTCCCCCAAGAACAGATCTTTTGTAACAACTTATGCTGGGAAGTTTAACTCCCAAGAAGTAAATGACAGATGGACAACTAATCTGTCCTCTTTTGGCAAAATAACAGGTATTATAACCAGGCAGACATGCCCAGGAACGCTATAAACCTAACCAACAAATGAACACACGTGTATAGGGTATATCAAACATACCAAAAGCCCGGCTGTGGGGCAAAACAGGGTCTAGCTAACCCAAAGAAAGCGGACAAAACAAGTCAAAAACATAATATCACATTATCAACTTGTCCAGCGATTGGCCTCGAACAGACAATCGCGCTTTAACAACCCAAGCAGGTTACGAAGCAAACTTGTACAAAGCTTTAACAACCCAAGCAGGTTACGAAGCAAACTTGTACAAAGCTTTAACAACCCAAGCAGGTTACAAAGCAAACTTGTACAAAGCTTTAACAACTCAAGCAAGTTACGAAGCAAACTTATATAAAGCTTTAACAACTCAAGCAAGTTACGAAGCAAACTGATATAAAGCTTTAACAACTTAAAAAGTTACAAAGCGACCCATAGAAAGTCTTAACGGCTTAAACATGGTACAAAGAAAATTCATGAGAAAGTTTTAACGGTTCAAGCAATACAAAAACCCTAATTAGAGGAACACGATACAAAAGTACAACACGGTAAATAAGGCATCCTGGTCGATGCCCTTTGAGAAATTACTCTCAAACGAGTACTTTGATTAAAATGCATCTAAGAAGTATATGCAAAGATGGTCTAAATAGCATAAACGCTATAAAAAAGCACTATCGAACAAGTGCCTTGGAAAAAATGCCTTCAAGGAGGCATAAATTGAAGTAAGGTATTGTGCTACCCTACCTAAGGGGTCACCTAGCTACTTCAAGTACTAAATACAAGGTCACCCCAAGGACAACAAAACAGATAACTTTGGCATAACGTGCCTTAGGCTATGCTTACCCGACGGATAGGGAGAACGGTTGAAGGGCGGATAACGACCCGCCTAGATTGTCAGGGACTGGAACAAGTCCTGCGCCCATTCACGAGCGAATAGACTTGGACTAAGGATGACTTGACGACGAGGGTCCCCGCTTGGGCTCCTCGTCTGGGCTCATCGCCCTAGATTGGTGGCTGGGCTCGAGCCCACTTGTGTCTTTATCGGTATGTTTAGCTGGTTTGAGTGGGCCATGTCCTGATAAGCCCACTCTTGGATCGGCCCATTAGGGCTAGGGCCCAAAGGTCTCACTATATGAGAGGGACTCCCTTCTCCAAGAAGGGACAGAACATATTTTTCCCCACAAAAAAGGTTACTACTTACTCTTCTTCTCCAAGATTATTCCTGCCCCTCTACTCTCTCTCTCTCTAAATTATACTTGCACTTATAACATCTTTACCATACAAGATACTGACTTGAGCGTCGGAGTGCCCACGGGGTGAACCCCCTCGGGCCCTCTAACTAGAGTTTCATGTGAATGCAGCCTGAGACCCGACACTCCGCAAGAGGAACTGCCACCGTGACAGCGAGGTGACGAGCCTGAACCGAAGTCCACCGAATCTAAGGTTAGTGCCGCCAAACCCTTTGAGCCGCTTCAGGGATTTGGGAAATCTTTAATTACTTGCATGTGAAATTTGTTGTGTGTATGATAAAAGTTACAAATGAATATATCATATATGTTAGGTCATTGATTAGTGCATGTTTTGATACATATACATCTCGGCCCAAGATTCGTTTAATCAATTCATGTGTCAGTATTCTCATGTGAAATCTTTAATTACTTGCATGTGAAATTTGTTGTGTGTATGATAAAAGTTACAAATGAATATATCATATATGTTAGGTCATTGATTAGTGCATGTGATTTGATTCGGGATTGCATGTATAGTTGATAAGTTGTCGGCCATTATCATTGAATAAATTCCATTGTTTCATAGATTGCATTTATTACATTGTCAGTTTTACATGTGAAGCATTATTACTTCTAAACTTTGTTCGATACATATTGAAATGATCAAGGTTTGCATGTGATTTTGCGTTGAGGTAAAAGAAGTCAACAAGTAATCCGGTCGGACAACTCACTCTTTCGGACAGTATAAGTATTTGTCGTCTTGTAAAATTGATTAAAGTAATCCGGTCGGACAACTCACTCATATCAAAAACAAAGCAAGATGAGCGGTTCTTCGCATCAACAGAATGTCGGTCTTTATTACAAAGGTAACACACCTTCGGTGAAAGTTGGTGAATCACCAAAGACCGGATTCAGCGTTGAAAAGACAAAAGAACCACAAACAAGCTCATCAAGCTACAATCCAGGATATCATTCATCTTCTTCAAAAGCAAATCCTGAAGAATCAGAGGAAATACTGTGCAACATTGCTCTCAAGTTGAAAAATTTTCCGGCTATGAGCATCAATGCAGCAAAACAACAAATGAGTTTTCTGGCATCTGTGTTAGAGTCCTACGAAGGTCTAGTGTCTGGGAAAATAGGAAACCCAGAACTGACAAAGGAAGACTACGACCAGATCGACCCAGCAGAAATGGAACTCATTGACATACGCTGGTGTCTAGCAAGTTGCATTCGAAGAGCTCAGAGGTATATGGAGATTACTTGGAAGCAGTCAATAGGTGGTCCGTCAACAAAGCTGGGATTTGATAAATCCAAAGTGACCTGTTTCAGATGCAAACAAAAGGGTCATTTCAAAAGAGAATGCAAAAATTCTGAAGTTGACGAAACTGAGAAACCTTTCAATGATGATTATTACCGAAAGGCGATCTACCACCGAAGTAAAGAAGAGCCGAAAATGATCGAAAATAATCCCAAAGAGAAGTCAAGAGTATATACAGTAATCCATGATGATGAAGGGTGTGATTGGAGTGAGATTCTTCCAGAAGAAGATCGTGTTGATAATCGTCTCACAGCTCATGGTAGAACTATATCAAAGAGCAAACATCATGTTTTTGTTGCTGAAATCAAGGAGAAAACCAGAGAAGAAATTCTGAGTGAGAATACATACAGAGAAAGAAACATTGCTGGAAACAGAATTAATGAAATGCAAGAAGAGTATGAAAATGCTGTAAGCAATAAAAGGTGGGACAAGAAACGAGAGTGCTATGTCAACAGAGATGGTGAACCTGTTGTTTCCAAGAAGGACATAATTTTTGATGACGTTCTTTTAGTAATTCCTCGATCTGTTGAATATTATTCAAATGTTACAAAAGATAAAACATATGCGAAAAGGCTGGAAAAAATCATAAGACATGCCATGACGTCAAGTTTGAGGAAGAGGGATGAAGAAAGAATGAAGAAAAATGTTGAATGTATGGTGAACGATTTGGAGAAGGTGGCTGAAGAAGTGAAAGAAAAAGAAGAGAAAGTTGAAGAAAAAGTTGTGGTGAATGAAGAAGTTGTGAAAGAAGTTGTTACTGAAAAACAGCACGCTGTTGAAGAAGAAATGAAGAAGAAAGAAGAAGAAGAAGAGGTGAAGAATGAAAGTTTGAATGTCGGTGATAATGATGATGTTGGTGATGAAGTTGATGTTGAAGAAAAACAAAAGAAAATTGCTGATCAGACAGAAACTGCAGCAAACACCGAGGTGCCAACCACTGAGGTAAATTCTGATTCTGACATCCTAATCAAAATCGTTGAACAGTGCAAGAAATGCATGGAACCATGCAGTGCTTGTACTGAAAAAGATGAAAAATTCAGAACAAGAGATCTTGAATTTGTTAAAATTGAAGAAGTTTTCAAAATTAAATGCAAAGAGATGTTAGAAAATGAAAAGGTTTTGAAAGATAATGACGAAAAGCTCACACAAAAATGCAAGAGTTTAGAAAAAGAAAATGAAAATTTAAAAGAAAAGGTTTCAAAAATGACAGAAGAGTGTTTACAAAAAGAAAATGCATGTCAGGAAATGAAAAAAGAATATGATTCAATAAAATTGGCTTATCACATTACAAAAGAGTCATATGAAGATGTGAAAAGTCAAATGAAACTTGTTCAATCTAGACTGAGATACTGTTCTGAAACAACTGATACGCTAAAGAGACAGTATTCAATAAAGCAACAAGTTGTTAATTCTTATATTGAGGATGTTGCTAAGTTGAAGCGTCAAATAGCTGATTTAGAACAGGATAACAACAAGTTACATAGTTATCATGCATCATCATATGTGCTTGAAAGAATTTTCAATCTAAAACCGGATGGTAAAGATTCTGAGCAAAACAAGAAAGGTATTGGCTCAGAGTTTCATCAAGTTCCACCACAGGAAAAGTTTGCATTTTATGATGATGAGAAGGTCGAAAAAGCTTTCAACATGGTAGATCAATTGCCAGATAACATTGACATAACCTATTCCAAATCTGATGATTCAAGTGATTCAGAGGTGGTAGGTAAGGTCGTTGAAAGTGTGTTGAAAGAAGAGTCGATTGAAAAAGGTAAATCTGAATCACAGGATGGAAATGAAGGTAGTTTTCATGAAGAATATCTGAAAAACTCAAAATCTGAGAAAAATTTGAATGATGATTCAAAAGGATTGGTTTATACCATGATTGGATCAGACAAATTATTCTTAGATATTGTATTCCCGATTCAGAATGTGATTTCAGAAAAGATTGACAAAGTTTTCAAAATGGTTGAGATTGAAAAGTCTGAAATTCCAAAGTTTGCTGGAAAAGGTCACAAAACTTTTTATAACAAACCTGGTTACAAGAAGAAAAACATGAAGGCTGGGTTGGGTTATAAAAAGAAACAAAATTGGAAGAAAAATGAAACGCCAAATTATCAGACAAAAATGAATTTTGTTCATGGGACAAGTTCAGAAGAAGAGAAAGAACTCAAATTTAGACGACAGTCTAATGAAGAGTTCTATGCTCAGAAAAAGCAACAACAACAGGTCAAAGATGTGTCCAAGCGAACATGTTTCAAATGCGATCAAACTGGACATCTTGCACGCAAGTGTCTAAATCTGAAACCTGTTGGTGTTGAAACGAAAAAGAAGTCTGATGTTGTGACTCAGAAATCAACCAACTTTGACCCAAAGCAAACTTGGAAGCCGAAAATGTCAAAGGCTGACTCACAACAAACCTGGAAATCAGAGACACCCAGACTTAGAACAACACAAAGTTGGAAAACAACAGTTGATACAACAAAACAAAACCAGTTTTGGAAACCAAAAGTTGTTGTTCAGAATCAAAATGTTAAAAAAGAGTCACATTTTTACAAAAGAGGGACCCCAAAAGGTCAAACATGGACGATTAAGAAACAAATGACTTCGGTAAATGATGAAAAAGTTGAAGTCAAAGTTGAAAAAGTCTTTGTTCAAAATGACAAAGATTTTCCGAAGTTAAATGATGCATATTGTGTTGAAATGCCTAAGGTCAAACAGACCTGGGCTAAATTGTTCAAGTAATTGAGTAATTTGAATGTGCAGGTGCTTCTGAAGAATTCTGAATGTCAACAAGAGGAGTGTCGGAGCAGCCTGGCAGGAGATGAGAAGGCTGCTGAACCATGTGACTGTTGAACAGGGAGTTTGTTCATTTTTTGTACATAAATAATCGATATTTCAAAAACCCTAAAAATTTAAAAATTTAAAAACCAAAATATGTTTTTATTTTGTCAAAAATTTTGAAAAATAAAAAATATGTTTGTTTTTAAATTTTGTCAAAAATTCAAAAATTTCAAAAATATGTTGAGTGAATACGCCGAAACCCTCACGGCTGAACAAACATGATTAATTTCACAAGATTGAAAAACGGTTTTCAAACTGTAAATATCAATGTGTTGTAAATCATGGGGGTACGTTATATTTTCTGCAAATCAGTGCATGAGAAGCAGAAAATGGATGGCGAGACAAAGCTATCAGTGTCGGTTTGTCAATTTTTTTTAAATGTTTTGAATTTTAGGGGGAGTAAGAAAATTTTCAGAAAATCCAAAAACATTTGAAAATTTGAAAAAGCAAAAAACATGATAAAATTAAAAAATGAGTTTTTGTGTAAAAAGAGGAAATGATAGTACATCAGTAGACAATCACAGTACGCTAAAGAATTGGAAAGTTAAAATGTGATAAACGGTCTCACTGATGATATGCCAGTAGGTTTTTACACGCTTAGTAGATTGTTTTCGAGATATAAACCTAAATATCAATACTTACTTATCTCGTGGGGAACATCTCTCGGATATATGGGTAACCCCCGAAATCTTGTTTGAAAGACCCCTCTTTCTGAGATACTAGGTCTTTATGCTTAGTGATATCTGGGGTATTATCCCGGGACTTCTGATTTTGCGGAAGCAATGGCCTAGTCCCCGTATAATACTTTTCGCTTGCTTGAAATAAAAGCACCACCCTCAGCATAAAAAATGATGAAACATTGCAAAATGCTAATCATGTGCTGTTGAAGAAAAGATTCTCTAAAGGGAACACACCTAAAGTCGAACCATCATCTCTCTGATTTTGCAGAAGCAATAGCCTGAGCTCTCATGGTCTCGCATTTAACCCTTTACAGATATCATCTAGGTATACTCACCTGTAAGACTGAATATTGGGATCTGGATACGGGAGTATATTCTGAGGTGGGACACGCGAATAAGTTAAGTCCTTAAAACACTAAATCCGTATCTCGAATCAATTGAACTTTGTGTGAAAATTTAAGTGGATCAGTATACTGACAATCTAAGTGAATCGTTTAGAACTTAAAGTGTTTAAAGCTCAACGGTACTAGTGATTTGTCAAAAACTGGTATGATCCTCTGACACGAACTCAAACAAAAATATTGTCTGTAAATATGTTTGTAAATATTTCTTTACTGCTTTATGTTTCAGAAAAATACAAAAAGATTTTGATTTCACTTTATTTTCGACAACCGATGTCTGGGAAGCTGAGTTTCAAAATCTAAGTATGCTGATCGTGTTTCTGAAAATAAAACAAGTTCATTAATTTGAAACTTGAAATTTTAAATCAAAAATCAAAAACAGTTTGTGAAGTCTCCAAGGTCATTAAATTGGACTTGGATGATTAACTGTGAGGGATTTGGATGCTTATATTGTTAAAATCTATTGAATAGAGCCAGTTTCCAATCCTGTTCTCTTAATACTGCCAAATCTACAAAGATTGTTGATAGGGGGAGAGTATCAAGTATTTCTGGATATATTCATATTATTATATCTTAGAGCCAGAATCTTGATTTAGAAAGTTTTAAAAGAGCCAGGTTACGATTCCTGGTCAACCAAAAAAGCTTTCATTGTTGAAATGTTTTAGCTTATGCTGAGAGAGCCAGGGTTTTCACTCCTGGAAGTTTAAAACATTTTCACTTATAAATGTTTGAGAATTGCAGATGTTGTACCAGACTACGATCCCGATAGCCGAGTCTAAGGGGGAGTCTGAAGACGAGCTCAACGCAAGGGGAAGCGTGCAAGGAGCCAGGTATCTTTCCCGGAAGAGCTTGTAACCGGAAAGCCAGGTGTCGATCCCAAAGCACGGAAGGTTGACGAAAGGGGGAGCCTGAAGAGTCTACTGAAAGGGGAGCTGAAGCTGAAGACAGATCCACGGGGATCCTGTTCAAGCAAGAGGGAGTCTATGTTTGCTGAAAACGTGTTAAAACTTCTAGAAGACTCAGAGAGAGAGAGAGAAAGACAAGACGCTACGAGTTTAACTAAATGTTTGAGATTGACTGCGACAATATCCAAGGGGGAGTCTGTTAGTGCAGTATGTCTATCGCCTCCGTCATCTCAAGAACGTAGCAGAAACACTTTAATTCTAGCCTTATATTGTAATATCTAGTTAAGAAAGGCAATGTGGCAATATTGTAATTAATGAGTTTTCTCATTAAAGCCTTGGCCTATAAATAGTAGAGTTAGGGTTAGAGTTAAGAACTTTTGCACCTTTGGAGACTTTTGCTACATTTGTCATTTGAGGAGCTTTGGAGATCTAGACCTAGAGAGAGAAAGTCTAGAGAGGGAAAGCTCGTTGTACGTGATTCAGGTGCTGTACGTTATCAGATCTTTCAATATAATCACAGATTATATTACGTCTCGTGTGTTCGGTCACGTTCGTGTACGGATTCCGCACGTCACACGTTCGGTTCGCAATCGTTTCAGAGTCAAAACCGGTCCTAACAAGCTATATTAACAATCAAACAATGAGCAAAAAAGTAAAAGTTGACACGAGATGTATGAGGAAAGCCCTTGATCAATCTAGATCTCCGGCATAAAACCTCGGGAGCTGACAATCATCGGCTGCCTTGTTCTTTTTATTACTTGAATAACCAGGATACAATGCAGGATAATGTACGGATCAGCTAAGTTGTTTTGGTCAAAAATTACCGAAGCAATTAAGTGATCAAATTATTTTTGTGAGGTAGTGTGCTAGTAATACTTGAAGAAAATATGTTGATTTGTTAGTTTGCAAAAACAGTTTTCATGATATAGCTCAGGATACCGAGCTATATTAATAATCAAACAATGAGCAAAAAAGTAAAGGTTGACACGAGATGTACGAGGAAAGCCCTTGATCAATCTAGATCTCCGGCATAAAACCTTGGGAGCTGACAATCGCAGCTGCCTAGTTCTTCTTATTTCTTCAAAATTCAGGATACAGTGCAGGATATTGTACGGATCAGCTAAGTGTTACAATGAATTTCAAGTGTGAGTGTTGGTGAATGTGATTGTGGGTGATTGCAGGTGTTAAGAGAGCAAAAAGTGAGTGAAAAGATTGTGTCTCTATCGATCCGTACAACTCCTATTTATAGTAAAAGAGAAATAACAAACTATCCTATTATCTCGGGATGCTTCGAATATTCCCTCTTGAACGTTGAAGACCCCTTCTTCCGCATTCAACGATCTTATTTCAATCGAAAAGACCGAGTCTTCAGGAGAATAAGTCCACTCGAACGTTATAAGCTTGTCACCCTAATATGCAAGTGAATAGTTAGCAAATGCCATGATACTATATCAGGATGTTACCAATATCCTGATCTAGTATCCTGGTCATAAACAAAAACAATAAAGTCAGGATATAATTCCGGATATGGGTTCGGAAAAACCACCCATAACAATTGTCCCTAAAATATATCTGTTAGAATTCTAAATTCAAACGGATATATTTTGAACTTATCGCGTAGATCGAGGTAATTATGATGATAGGACGGTTGATGTGACAATGTGCAACTTCCCATGCGATAATCACTCGATGCCTATCTATCAAGCCGCTATATCTTCTCTCTTCTTGCTTGATAATCCACCGTCCTCACCAGAATTCTCAGGTAATTACTCATCCTTTCTTTCTTCCTTGTGATTCTCCTCATTTTCTTCAATGGCCACTAGAACTCGTTCTCAAACTGGCGAATCATCTGAGACCTTTATTAACCAAAATATTCTCAAAAACCCTGAGAAGGAGATATGTTCCTTTGATAACGCAGATATTGCAGCGTTGAGGGCCTCCGGCACCTTCTCCGATAAGGCGGTCATCAGACCGCTTGATCGGACTGTCTGATCAAATGTATCGTTCGGTGAATAGATCTGCTTCCAGTCGTATCCTTTTTCTCTAGGTCTTCGATATCCCTTTCCCGAGTTCGTGATGCAATTCTTTCACAAAACAGGTCTTAGTTTTTCCCAGACAATGCCTATGGTTTGGAGGGTGTTGATAGTGCTCAACCAAATCAAGACTTTTCATATTCCCGACTTGTGTATCGAGGATATCCCCGTAGCTTATCGCCTCCGATCTCATGGCTCTAGTCGATTCTTACTTTTTTCCACTTCTAGTAACCCTCTCATCCTCAAAGCGACCAAAAATGAGGACAGATGGCAACGAAAGTTTTTCTTTGTCAGGCGAGATACCATAGCTGAGGGTAACAGTCTTCCGGTGAAGTGGTTAACCACCGGTAGGGTTTAGGGTTTTAGGAATATCCCCAAACGTATCTTGAGTCTATATCCTGTACTGACATTCTCTTGTTTTGCTTTTGTGCAGTGAACTTCAGAGAACTAGCTCCTCCTACCGAAGAATCTGAAGAAAGAATCAAAGCAGTCTACCAATTGCCGGAAAGTGACAGAAGCTTTTCATCACGTCTTCCAAGCTCAAGTCAATACTCCTCATCCGATATGTCTGGTAAGGAATATATAATTCTGCATGTACTTAATTAGTTTAATATAATGTAAAAGTAAAAAGTTAGATTTTTTCCCTTTGTGCAGCACCAGTCAAAACCCCGTAAGTTTTTGATCTTGAGAAACTGGACAGCTACTCCAGTCCTGATCTTGACAGAAGCTTTTCATCACATCTTCCAAGCTCAAGTCAATACTCCTCATCCGATATGTCTGGTAAGGAATATATAATTCTGCATGTACTTAATTAGTTTAATATAATGTAAAAGTAAAAAGTTAGATTTTTTCCCTTTGTGCAGCACCAGTTAAAACCCCGTAAGTTTTTGATCTTGAGAAACTGGACAGGTACTCTAGTCCTGTTCAGGTTAAAAAAGAGCCAAGTCCCAAGCTAGCTACCTCATCCAAGCCCACTAGCTCTAAGGCCGCCGCCATTCCCAAGCCTTCACCAGCTACTAAGGCCCGGGCTTCTAGTGCCCGAAAGAGGAAGGAAACTGATTCTCCTGCCACTCCCGAAACATTTCCTTATGAGAATCATGGGTTTGTCAAAGCAAGCGGGTTCATGACCTCCTTTCTCAATCAGGTACAAATCCTTATCCCGTATCCTGCATATATATGCTGAACCAATATCTTGATCAGTATACTAATACCTGTGTTTTTTGTTGTAGGGCCTCGAACGTTTAGTTCATTTGTACGAGGAATCCTGCGGGCTCAACAAGATGCTAGAATCCAAGCTGAAGAAAGCTGAGGTCACCATTGCTGACCAAGGGATGATCGCCGCCGCCAAATCTCAACATTACGAGGACAAGTTCAAGGCAATGACCCAGGAACACCAGGCCGCCATCAAGAAGGCTACTCACGAAGCTCAAGCCAAATTTGACGCCGCTCAGGTCCAGCATGAACAGGATATGGCTTCTTACCGAGAAGGCCTTAAGAGCTCTGTCGTCGTCTCTCTCCTCCAAGCCAGGCTGAAAATGGCCCATGAAGCCAAGGCCATGGGCTTCGAATGCCCCTCTTAGAACGTCGATGCTTGGAAGGCAAAGTTAAGGGACCTTGGTGGCAATCCTATGGAACATCCTGCAAAACCTGCGGTTGAGGAGCCTTCTAAAGTGGCTGAGAAGGCGGTCGATGCTGGTGGCGATGCTGAGAAGGATGTTGGGGCTGATCCTGGAGCTGGTGCTGATGATGAAGCAATGGTTAAAGAGGGTGCTGCCCCTTCAAGGCAGCGAAGTGGGCGATGATGGATGTGGATGCCTAGGCCGGAGCCCACTTTTTTAAATTTGATGGTTCTGGTTGATAAACAATTTACTTTTCTGTCTTTTGAACAATTTAATTTCCTGCACTTACAACAATTTGACAGCCAAAGGTGGAGGAATCTTGAGTTTCAGGACCAAGCTCTTTGTCATCAATCTTTAGTATGCTCTTTTGAACAATTAACAGTTGAAGGTGGAAGTATTCTGGGTTTCAGGACGAAGCCTTCAACTGTTTAAGTAAATATGGTTAAAACTAGTTGCACTATTGGTGGATGGATCTCATTTTGAGATGAAGCCTATAGTGCAACCTTTTGCTATGTTAATAATAAACTAACCTTTCTAGCTTTATCCATTGTTATTTACATTTTCCTTTATAAATTATGTTGTATATGTTTGACTTGAATCTTTCCTTTCATTTTCAACACTGTACTTCAAATATTCTAACTATGTATCCCGGTCAGGATACTGTTATTTAAACTTAGTATCTTAATAAAAAACTGATATTCGTTAATTTACACATATTTTAGTCCCCCGTTTTACCCCTATTTTATGCGTTTTTGGCCGTAAAACCGTCATTCGGATACTTATTTATCTACATTTGTGTTTACAGGCCTAAAACTGCATTCCAGACAAGATGATAGAAAAAACGAGGACTTTCCGGACAAAACGACAAAGCTGCGGACTTTCTGTTAAGGATTCTGATCTGGGCCTGTGGAACGACCGTTCCACCTGTAGCACGGTCGTGCATCTCCGACAATCTTGATCATCTCGGCAATGAACGATCGGTGCGACTGGGCGTTCCAGGAAAACAAGCGCGACTAGGTGATGAACGGGCGTTCCATCTGAGGAACGACCGTGCGTCTCCGGTGAATCAGCAGAGTCTTGGTGATGAACGGTAGGTGCGACTTGGCGTGCAACATGTAACCTGGAACTGAACGACCGTTCCACACAAAGAACGGTCGTGCTATTTCAGATCTGGTCAACGATCCGATGACGTATGCAGTATGGTGACCCATCCTCAATTATTGAATAAAGTGAACGGTCGTTCCATATGGGGAACGACCGTGCAACAGCAAAAAGTATAAAAACACAGCAGAAACCTTCTGTTCGTTATCTTGGGAAATTCTGGATTTTTGGAGAGCTTCAATGGCGATTTTTAGGCTCCGGAGGCATTAGCTTTCACCCGGATTCAAGCCACATTATCCCGTTTAGCTCGATTACTACCCGGATCCTTAGTCTAGTACTTGTTTATGGTTTGATTTTCTAATCTTTCCAAGTTTTTGTTAATCTTTCAAGTACTTAGATTATGATTTATGTATTATTGTAGCCTTTGGGCAAAAACACAACAATCTCTTGCTAGATTATAACCATTAGTTTGTTAAACTTTGTTTGTAATGACATTTGAAGTATTTTCTATGTTTATCTTTGATGATTAGTTTGCAACCTTGTTATTGATATTGATTTCTTGATTATAAGTAATTGTGTTGGATGATTAATGCTTGGTTAGTTAAGATAGTTGAAAAATGAAGCTTAATTAATCTTGTATTAGTAAACTTTGAACTTGGTTAACTAGATTAGCTTGGTTTAAATGTGTGCATCATGATACTAGAAATGGTTAGTGATTTAATAAAATGTAATTATTGTTAATCAAGAGAGCTTGCCGTCACGTAAGGGCCTAAACGGGTTAGATGGTGTCGTTATAAATTCTTGCCATGATTTGTTAGCCTAGTTAGTAGTTTAGGCCAAAATTGCTATCTTGGTGAATTATTGTGTAAGATTTGTAAAATGAACTCGGTTGTGATTTAATCTAGATTATGCTTATCTCGGTGGTTGCATTGTGTTTATCGGTGTCGCTTTCCTTGTTTAAGTGAGGTTAGAATAATCCTAACGGCTGCCTAACTTATTTTTAAGAGATTTTCATAGACATTTATCAATTGCACGTTAAAGAACAATTTTAGGTGGTTAAAGTGTGTTTATCGTTTTAGCTTTCCGAATGATTGTCATGTTAGGATTCCCGAAAGGGATACTAATTGTCTTAAATTGGAAAATTGACCGAATGCTTCTAAGTGCCAAAACTGACTTAGTTGACATGCTGTGGTTGTGTATTTAGCAAGGCTTTTTATCTACTTTCTATTATGTTTTTATTATGTATTTGGTTATGTTTACTTCAGTTTAGTTTAAATCAACCAAACCTATGTTTTTACCGATAGTTTAGTGACAAAGGTCTAGTATTAATTCTCCGCCCATTTCCTTGGATCGATACTTGGTTCTTACCGATACTTTATTACATATATGACGGGGTACACTTGCCTCTTTCGTGTGTGTTTTGATGTAAAAGTAATTATCACTTTTATAAATTTAAAACCCAATCGTGTGTTATTTCATTGCAAAAATTATGTATATATACGCACACGTCAAGTTTTTGGCGCCGTTGCCGGGGAAATGGCGAGTTTTAGGAACGACCCGAGTCATTTGGTTATCGGTGTATATACTTGTTAATATTTGTGTATAATTTCGTGATTATTTATTTGTTTATTTATTTGTTAATTTTCTTGTTTTTTTTTTCGTTTTATTCATTTTTGCGTTATTTTTGTTTTATTTATTTATTTGATCCGGATTTATTTATTCGCTTATTCTTTGGGTTTTCGGCACCCTAAAGCCATTTTTGTATTAGTCGATTCATTTATTTATTATGTTGAATTTTTATAAAATTTCGGGCCTATTTTTCGGATTTTTATAAAATTTTCAGCCCATTTCTAATAACTCTCTGCTTCTATTCAGCTAAAAAAAAGTGCAGAATTATTTAATTAATAAAATATTCACCGTGTTAAATTGTCGTTTGCAGGTTAATGTTCTCGACCCCAGCTCCCAATCCTATTGAGCCGTCAGACGAGCCCGAGCGTGATCTGAGGAGACGTCTTCGTGAGAAATCTCGTGCAGTTGGGCGGATACTCGCAGCAGGTGAGCAGGAGCAGGTGGTACCCGCTGAAGCCGGAAGCTCAGGGGCAGGAGGAAACGCAACCATGGCAGACGATAATCAACCTTTGAATGAGACGAATCAGCCCGGACGAGAGGGCTTGGAGCCTAGTATTATTAGACCTACTATTGATGCACCTTCTTTTGAAATAAAATCTAGTATTATTAACATGGTGCAGAATTCAGTACAGTTCGACGGGCGTGAACACGAGGATCCCGGGAGACACATTGCGGCTTTTCTTCATGTTTGCTCCACATTCAAGATCAGGGATGTTTCGGAGGATGCGATTCGGTTGAGGTTGTTTCCGTTTTCATTACGTGACAAAGCCAGAGCTTGGCTTATGTCGCTCCCAGCCGGGTCCATCAGGACCTGGAATCAGTTGGCGGAACAGTTTATGCATAAATATTTCCCACCTGAGAAAACGAACAAGCTACGGAATCGAATTGTATCTTTTCACCAGGACGAGGGCGAGTCGTTGCATGCAGCTTGGGAGAGATTCAAGGATTTGTTGATTGATGTGCCACATCACGGCTATTCCAAGAGACAGCTGGTTTTGACATTCTATCAGGGGCTTAGCTACAATACGCAGGAGCGATTAGATGTTAACGCAGGAGGCGATCTGGGAACGAAGACGCCGAACGAAGACGTCGGGAAGGCGATAGAGGTCGGGCTACATCATCATCATCTCGCGCAGGAGCTCACGCTGTGGACGACTACACAGCCATTACTGCACAAATCTCAGCTCTGGCGACGAAATTCGATAAATCCCAATCAGCCGCGCAAGTTGGCCCTGGATGTGACCAGTGTGGAGTGTCACATGTGCCAGGTACGTGTGAGCAGGGTGTTATGTTTACCGGTCACGAAGAGGTGAACTATATGGGCAATCAAAACAGGCCCCAAAATAACCCCTACAGCAACATGTACAATCCCGGATGGAGAAATCACCCAAACTTTGGGTGGAAATCTGGTTCTGGGAACCAGAACGCGCCCGGTTATGCTCAACATGCTCCCGCGCCACAACATTCTCATGGTCAATCCTTCCAGCCTCAATATCATAATCAAGGCTCAGGAAGCAGTTCACAGCCGCACGCCTCTCAGAGCAACGTAAAGCTAGAGGAAATGATGGCACAACTGCTGAACAACTCCAATAGTGCTAATCAAATTTCTGAGAAACGATATCAGCAGCATGTGGAGCGGTTCTTGGTCAACGAAGGAGAAATGTGGAGTCAAAAGGCTTCCATTCAGAATGTTGAGAATCAAGTGGGCCAGTTGGCAAAAATGTTGTCGGAGAGACCCCCGGGTGGTCTTCCGGGCAACACGGAGCAGAATCCGAAGGGGCGTGGTAATGGCCCGCACACGTAAAGTGTGGGAACATGAGTCTTGCTATCGACTCGCCGACAAAAATTTAGCATGAGTCTTGCTATCGACTCGCCGACAAAAATTTAGCATGAGTCTACGCTGCTGACTCGCCGACAAAAATGCAGCAGGAGCGTCTTTGTCGCTATAAGGGCAAAATTGTCCTTTTATTTGTTTTTGTAGTTTTAGCGTAATTTAGGTAGTTTTCGTTTGTTTGTTTAGTTTCCGTACGTGCCGGGCGAAGGTTCTGTATTGCAATATTGTTAGAACAGTTGGTGTGTCGAAAAAACGGCGAAAAACGGCCGAAACGGGTGCTGGAAATAGCTTCTGCAGAAATCTGTATCTGCAGCTGATGCACGATCGTTCTTCGGGTCGCACGACCGTGCGACTCCGAGCAAGCCGGCACGGCAGATCGCACCCTCGGTGCATTTCCGAGAACACGCTGTGGGGTTTGAACGATCTCGGTGACGCACGACCGTTCCATTCCAGGAACGACCGTGCCACAGGCTGAGGGCAATTTGGTCATTTTGCACACTATATATACCATTATCTGCTGCAAAATCCATCATTCGCGAACCCTAGCCGCTGCAGACCGTTCCAGGGCGATTTTTCACCGTATCGCACGATTTTTCGCACGATCTAACACCCAACTTCGCACGGTACGTCTCTAGTGTTAGATTTCTTGTTTTCTTTCTTTCTAGTGTAGTTTTCTTCCGATTCTTCAAGGAATTTTTAGGGTTCTTTTCATAAACAAATCGAAACCCTAACCCTTGTTAAATCGAAGTATCGTGAACACCCGGTTGACTTTCAGACCCCTGTTGACCCAATACTTGTTAAAATTTTGCAAAGTTCAGATTGTTCAAAGTTCAGGGGGTCGAAGTCTGCAGATTCGGAGTTGCACGGTCGTTCCTCGTGGGGAACGGTCGTGCCTCGCCGGCTGTTCACGATATCGTCTGGCTTGGCCTGTTAGTTCTCGGTGACGCACGACCGTGCGTCACGGAGAACGACCGTGCCATATGCCCAGTACAGTTGGACAATAGCTTCATAATTGGCTGCTCGCTTGTTTTCAACTCATTTTTCTCCTGTTTCTGTCTTCCTAACAATATTCCCCATTACAGATGGATCACCCTTTCCTGCAATTTGACCCCAACATCGAGAAAGAAAATTTATGCATACCGAAGCGCGATGCCTTGTGGGCGAGGCGGGAACAGTTTGGAGAGCCCCGTTGGTTAGATTGGGAGGTCATGAGGGAACTAAACCAGTATGATCGCCTAGATGAAATGATGACTCGCACGCTAGCAAACCTGGTCGGTTGCAACCGACCGGTTTACCTGGAGTTGACAATCGAATTCTTCGCATCGTATCAGTATGAAAGGCCGGTTGCACATACAGAGCCCGATTTCCGCTACAGGGAGCGGGTCACCTTCAGGTTATGTAGGCGATGGCATACATGGTCGGTGGGTCATTTGGGACGGAGGCTTGGGATTTATACGCGGGAGGACATGGATGATCCCGACGTCTTCAACGACCGGTTCAACTTCCCTAATGATGCAGCGCGAGATGCATTCTGGGCACGTAACGCTATTGGGGGCCCATACAACCCACGGATGTCAAAGGCTTCGCGCCTCCGAGACCCTCTGGTGCGAGTGATGCACCACGTATTCAGCCATTCTATATGCGGACGCATGGACAGTCAGGGTAACTGTCCCACGTCTGACTTGCTTTATCTTTATGCGTTGGTTGACAAAGCACCAATCAACCTCGCCGCGCGAATGGCAGAGTACTTTGTCAAGTGTTCGGGGCGGACCCCGAATAGTGAGATTCACGGCGGTCAGTACGTGACCGAAATCGCGTACAATGAGCGATATATGACGCCGGGGGTGCTTAGGGGTCTCACTTTGATCACTAAGGGGGTGCATGTTGATATCCGGTCTCTGAAATTCATGGGGGTGATTGCTGAGTTGGATAGGGGAGATAGGTTGAGGGGTTTGAATGGAGAGATATGGGACCCGTTACCTCCAGCTGAGGAGGAACATCAGGATGAGGACGAAGAGATGGGTGAGCACGAGCCACAGCCACCGACACCACCACACTCGCCGCAGCATCATGCATTTCATCAGCATGAGGATTGGCCTACTTTCTACCAGCAGTTCCAGGACATGCGTGTTACGCAGGAGCAGCATGGTACATACTTTGATGAGATCCGGGCTAGCCAGCACAAGATTAGAGACAGTCAGGCAGAGCTTCGGGCCACACATGACCGGCTAGAGCAGCGCCAGGATACTCTATACCAGGGGGTGTCTGCGGGGTTTTCTTATCTGTTCGGGGAGATGCATCACGCATACCCCAACTATTTTCAGCACCCGCCGGAGTTCCCACCGTGGAACCCCCTGGCTATGGCGATCAGGGCCCATCTGGCACGAGGCATGATGACGATGATGATGATGAGTAGTTTGCGGTAGTGGTAGCATTTGGTGGTGTTTTATGTTTCAGTACTTTACTTTTATTTGGGTGTTTATTTTGGACTTTTATTTAAAACACCCCGGATATGTATTTTCAGACAATTTCATTTCTGTTTTGTTTGGATGTTAGTATTTATGTACATTATGGTTGTTGTTTGATTTTTCTTTTTCTGTTATATTTTGGGTGTACACGACATACTTGCAGATTTTATCTATCGGATCTTGGACCGGAGCACGTACCAGTTAGAGCTTCGGAAGTCTCGTGGCACCAACATTATCTTGAGGGGAGTATTTTTTATCCCTTTCTCTATATTTCGGGTCTCGCATTGGGGACAATGCGAAGTTCAAGTGTGGGGAGGGGGTTAACTTTGTTAACTTAACTTTGTTTGTCCTTTTTATTATTATAAAAAAAAAAATCAGAAAATCAGAAAAATCATTTAAAAATTCTTGTGTTTTGTATATATGTTGGTAAATAAACCGGTTGGGTGTGTTTTAGAAAGCATCGGACTTGATAAAAACTCGACAAGCAAAATATTTTTGAAAAAGGAAACCGGAAAGCGTGACAAACAAAGAAAGACTTGCATGATAGTTTTCATACTTTTACCCATTCCTTCCGTTACGTGAGCATATTTGAGCCTAGATTGTTAGATATTTGTTCATTACGGATATAGGAGTGAGCCGAATGTTATGTGCAATTTAGAACTTGTCACTAGTATGCTTGTTAAGACCATGAACGTGCGGATTTGTGTAAACGTGATAGAGGCACTTAGATTACCCCTTTGTTGTGTACCTTGTTCTTTGTGTTGTGCTTCCCGTTCACCTTATATTACCCTTTAGGATTAACCATGTCGAGCCTTCCCGTTCATCTTTGTTTACCCACATTATCGCCCACTTAACCAAATTTAGCCTTTTTATGTTTTTAAACCTTTTTAGTGTTGAAACTCGGTTAGAATAATAGTTTAACTAGCTTATTGTTGTTTATATTTCATTGTATAGTTTATATAAAAAAAAAACAGAAAATAAAACACCCTAAAATAGGGTGAATTTGATAGAAATCGAGCAATTTTGAATGCTTAAATGTTAAAAATTTAGTTGATTAGCTCGATTGCGCTTTAGTCGCCTTTTTAAGGCGTTTGTATGTAAAGTTGTATTGTTTATTGCTAGTTAAACGCTACTACCGAGTTTTAACCGTTTTCTCCATTTTAAATGTCCACTTCCTTACCCTTCGCCCAAGCCTAACGTTACAACCCGTAAAGACCTCTTGATTTACACTTATTTGCATGTTAGTTGGTGGAGACGAGATCTTATGACAAGCTTATGTTATTGCACATTTCATTGACTAGGCGTTGAGTGTTTACGCATACACATTTTATGTATGATTCATAAATAAAACCGAGTGTGTGTGAACATTGTGAGTTGTGTGAAGATTAACATGTGAGTCAATTAAATGTTTAGTCACGGCTTCTTGGTTGTCGCTTTTTAATTGCATATGCTTGTTGGGTTTGAATCTTTTGATGTTGTCTTTCGACAAACCGGCTAACCGTTTATATATTAGTTTTCAATAAAATAGTGTGTAAATTATCGTTCTTGTTTGTTTATGTCTTTTATTGCTTTTTAGTTTAGCTTGCTTGAGGACAAGCAAGGTTTAAGTGTGGGGAGATTTGATATTCGTTAATTTACACATATTTTAGTCCCCCGTTTTACCCCTATTTTATGCGTTTTTGGCCGTAAAACCGTCATTCGGATACTTATTTATCTACATTTGTGTTTACAGGCCTAAAACTGCATTCCAGACAAGATGATAGAAAAAACGAGGACTTTCCGGACAAAACGACAAAGCTGCGGACTTTCTGTTAAGGATTCTGATCTGGGCCTGTGGAAAGACCGTTCCACCTGTAGCACGGTCGTGCATCTCCGACAATCTTGATCATCTCTGCAATGAACGATCGGTGCGACTGGGCGTTCCAAGAAAACAAGCGCGACTAGGTGATGAACGGGCGTTCCATCTGAGGAACGACCGTGCGTCTCCGGTGAATCAGCAGAGTCTCGGTGATGAACGGTAGGTGCGACTTGGCGTGCAACATGTAACCCGGAACTGAACGACCGTTCCACACAAAGAACGGTCGTGCCATTTCAGATTTGGTCAACGATCCGATGACGTATGCAGTATGGTGACCCATCCTCAATTATTGAATAAAGTGAACGGTCGTTCCATATGGGGAACGACCGTGCAACAGCAAAAAGTATAAAAACACAGCAGAAACCTTCTGTTCGTTATCTTGGGAAATTCTGGATTTTTGGAGAGCTTCAATGGCGATTTTTAGGCTCCGGAGGCATTAACTTTCACCCGGATTCAAGCCACATTATCCCGTTTAGCTCGATTACTACCCGGATCCTTAGTCTAGTACTTGTTTATGGTTTGATTTTCTAATCTTTCCAAGTTTTTGTTAATCTTTCAAGTACTTAGATTATGATTTATGTATTATTGTAGCCTTTGGGCAAAAACACAACAATCTCTTGCTAGATTATAACCATTAGTTTGTTAAACTTTGTTTGTAATGACATTTGAAGTATTTTCTATGTTTATCTTTGATGATTAGTTTGCAACCTTGTTATTGATATTGATTTCTTGATTATAAGTAATTGTGTTGGATGATTAATGCTTGGTTAGTTAAGATAGTTGAAAAATGAAGCTTAATTAATCTTGTATTAGTAAACTTTGAACTTGGTTAACTAGATTAGCTTGGTTTAAATGTGTGCATCATGATACTAGAAATGGTTAGTGATTTAATAAAATGTAATTATTGTTAATCAAGAGAGCTTGCCGTCACGTAAGGGCCTAAACGGGTTAGATGGTGTCGTTATAAATTCTTGCCATGATTTGTTAGCCTAGTTAGTAGTTTAGGCCAAAATTGCTATCTTGGTGAATTATTGTGTAAGATTTGTAAAATGAACTCGGTTGTGATTTAATCTAGATTATGCTTATCTCGGTGGTTGCATTGTGTTTATCGGTGTCGCTTTCCTTGTTTAAGTGAGGTTAGAATAATCCTAACGGCTGCCTAACTTATTTTTAAGAGATTTTCATAGACATTTATCAATTGCACGTTACAGAACAATTTTAGGTGGTTAAAGTGTGTTTATCGTTTTAGCTTTCCGAATGATTGTCATGTTAGGATTCCCGAAAGGGATACTAATTGTCTTAAATTGGAAAATTGACCGAATGCTTCTAAGTGCCAAAACTGACTTAGTTGACATGCTGTGGTTGTGTATTTAGCAAGGCTTTTTATCTACTTTCTATTATGTTTTTATTATGTATTTGGTTATGTTTACTTTAGTTTAGTTTAAATCAACCAAACCTATGTTTTTACCGATAGTTTAGTGACAAAGGTCTAGTATTAATTCTCCGCCCATTTCCTTGGATCGATACTTGGTTCTTACCGATACTTTATTACATATATGACGGGGTACACTTGCCTCGTTCGTGTGTGTTTTGATGTAAAAGTAATTATCACTTTTATAAATTTAAAACCCAATCGTGTGTTATTTCATTGCAAAAATTATGTATATATACGCACACGTCAAAAACGTTCCATTAAAACTTTGTCAAACACAACTTCAAAAACTTAGGTTATTAAGACAAGGTTTTTATAAAGGTAAAATAGAGAGATCATACCAGAAATATTTAGAGAATATATTCCAATCTCAAACTTTGAACTTCTTGCAATCTCCCCATTGAGGATGTCCCCTGTCCGGAACACTTTGCAATCCAAGTTCAAAGTTCATCCTTTGGGTCGTTTACAACGTATTAGGATGGATGTCCCCTGTGTATTAATGCATAGCATACTTAAACACTTAGTAACTTCTTCATTTGGACAAGAATGTGTACCAACACAATCACAACTGATGTTAAATTTGTATACAACTTTAGTATTACAAGGGATAAACCCTAAATATCCTGGAGATAGATCCTTAATATTCTGGGGATAAACCCTAAGTATACTGGGGATAAACCCATGTTTTCGTGCGCTACAGGCGGGAGTGTACAAACTAATGTAAAAACCTTTAAACCTTAGAGAGTATGAAAATACCCTTTCGTGAGAGAGGGTGATCAATCCTCATATACCTTAAGGATCCAGGATATAGCAAAAAATAATGAAATTGTCAGCCACTTTTACATGAACTGGTCCCGCTATCTTAAACTATTCCCGGATAACTTGCTCTCCAGGCGGGGTGTTCAAACCCAATTCGAGAGAAAGGTGAATACCTTTAAACCTTAGAAGGGATCAGGATCCCTTAAACATGAGAAAGGGGGCCAATCCTCTAATCTTTCGATTTGTCTTGAGCATATATCCTGGAGTAACATCCCGAAGAATATTCTGCAAAACACTATTAAACTAAGGTGGGTGTTAGCTTGGCTAACACCCATCCGATGCTTAAGTCAGTATTGGGTTTCAAGAAATATTAAATTAAATAATTACTAAAAAGGAATTAGAATTCATACCATCCTGAGTTAGAAATTAAATCCTAAACTCATTTGAAATAGGCTTTAAGGTGTATAGCATTCCAGGATATTGGTATCATATCCCATTCCATATTCTTGAGCCGGTATGCTCCTTTTCCATATTCAGATTCGATCTCATATGGTCCTTCCCATTTTGGAGCTAACTTTCTATCGGCAGGGTTAGTAGAATTCTGAAAAGCCTTCCTTAACACCCAGTCTCCAACTTGAAACCGTCTAGTCCTTAGATTCTTGTTATATGCTCTGGATATCCTCTGTTGATATGCTGCCATTCTTAGCTTTGCTGCATCCCTTGTTTCATCAATAGTATCCAGTTCTTGACATAAAGCTTGATCTTGCTGAAGGTATCACCATCTCTGTCGGGATCACTGCTTCTGCCCCAAATACTAAAGAAAATGGGGTCTGACCAGTTGCACTCTTTACTGTCGTCCTATCAGCCCATAGGACAAATGGTAGTTCCTCTGCCCATCTTCCTTTTTTAGCACCTAATCTCTTCTTTAAGTTGTTGACAATTATCTTGTTTGAGGATTCTGCTTGTCCATTTGCTTGAGGATGTACTGGAGTTGATGTGATCATCTTGATCCCCCAACTTTTGAAAAAAATCAGTGGTTCTCTTGCTGATGAACTGAGAGCCATTATCACAAATTATCTCAGCTGGTACCCCAAACCTTGTCAGGATATTCCTTTTAATGAAGGATACCACTTCCTGATCCCTAACTTAAACAAAGGCTTCAGCCTCGACCCACTTGGAAAACTAGTCCGTCATTGCTAGCATAAAAACCTTTCCTCCTAGAGCTTTCGGCAATTTTCCCACTATATTCATACCCCATTTCATAAATGGCCAAGGGGATGCAATAGGATATAATGGTTCAGCAGGTTGATGCAGTATATTGTTATGCCTCTGACATGCATCACATCTTCGAGCATATTCTGCAGCGTCTTTTCTCATAGTTGGCCAATAGTATCCCGTTCTTAATACTTTCGAGAACAATGACCTGCCCCCAGTATGGTTGCCACAGTCTCCTTCGTGTATATCCCAATGTACTTTCTTGGTTTCAGGATCCTCTAAGCATATTAAGTATAGACCTGCAAGAGACTTCTTATACAAAACATCATTTATAATAGTAAAAAGAGATACCTTCATCCTGAAAACCTTAGGATTCTCATCCTTTGGGATGTCTCCTTCTTTAAGGTATTTTATCATTGGAGCCATCCATGATTCAAGATTTTTTTCAGGATATTCATCATCAGGATCCTGGATACTTGCTACCTCCTTATCCTGGGACTTGAAGAGCTCCATCGCAGGATACAGGATATGTAGTATTGGTATTTGAGTTCCTTCTGGTATCCTGATTGTAGATCCCAAATTTTCCAGAGCATCTGCTTCAGCATTATCCTCTCTTGGTACCTATTCAAGCGTAGAAACTTCAAAATATCCTGCTAAATTTTTAACAATTTCAAGATATTCAATTAACCTTTCACCTTTGACTGCATAGGATCCATTGAAATGGTTAGTAATTAACAAGGAATCAACATACACGTGCAAACATTTAATATTCATTTTCCTAGCCAATTCTAATCCTACAATCAAGGCTTCATACTCTGCTTCATTATTTATAGCAGGAAATTCACATCTAATAGCCTGGGGTAAAATGTCCCCCTGTGGCGATTTTAGTAGTATACCTAGTCCTACACCTCTTACATTAGATGCACCATTAGTATATAACGTCCAGGATTCTAAGTTTCTGCTAGTTGTTGCACTTCTAAGTCTACTTCATTTTGAATGTCATTACTGAAATCAGCCACAAAGTCTGCTAGAGCCTGAGATTTTATAGCATTTCTAGGTTCATATACTAGATCATAGGCACTTAATTTTACAGACCATTTAGCCATCCTACCCGACATCTCAGGTTTCCTAAGCACATTTTTAACAGGGTAATTAGTTTTAACATGAATCCTATGTGTTTCAAAATAATGTCTAAGCTTAGTTGATGCCATAACTAGGGCTAATATTAATTTCTCTAAGTGTGAATATCTAGTTTCAGCATCTAATAAACTTTTACTAACATAATAGACAGGATACTACTGACCTTCATGATCCTTTACCAGAACAGCACTTACGACATTCCCTGATACTGCAAGATACAGGGATAATGGTTCACCATTCTCGGGCTTCATTAGCAATGGTGCAGTTGAAAGATATTGCTTTAATTCTTGTAGGGCTGTTTCATGCTTTTCTCCCCACTCGAATTTCTTATTCTTCTTCAGAATATCATAGAACTCCTTGCATTTTTCTGAGGATCTTGATATAAACCTGTTCAATGCCACTACTCGTCCTGTTAATCTTTGCACATCTTTCATGTTGGATGGTGACTTGATATCCAGGATGGCTTTTATCTATTCTGGGCTTGCTTCTATCCCCCTTTTAGTTACCATATATCCTAAAAACTTTCCTGCCCCCACTCCGAAATGGCATTTAGCAGGATTCAACTTCATGTTATATTGGTCCAGGATATCAAATGCACCTTCAATATCCTGGAGATGATCCTCAGCCTTCTTCGACTTTACCACCATATCATCAATGTACACCTCCATGGTGTCCCCCAATTTGTCTTTAAACATCATATTCACCAATCTTTGGTACGTTGCACCTGCATTTTTTAAACCGAAAGGCATGGCACTATAACAATAAATACCTGTTGGTGTCATGAAAGCAGTATCCTCCTGATCTGAGGGTTCCATTTGGATCTGTTGGAATCCTGAGGATGCATCCATAAAGGTTAGCATTTCATGACCAGCAGTTGCATCCACCATCGAGTCTATATGAGGTAAAGGAAATGGGTCTTTAGGACATGCTTTATTCAAGTATGTGTAATCCACACAAACTCTCCATTTCCCACTATTCTTTTGAACTACGACCACATTTGCTAGCCACTTGGGGAATTTAACTTCCCTAATCATCTTGGATTTCAATAACCTTTCAACCTCCTCATGTATGATTGCATTTCTTTCAGGAGCAAACTTCTTTCTCTTTTGTTGAATGGGCTTGAAAGACCTGTCAGTCCTAAGCTTATGAGTTATAATATCTTTAGAGATACCTGTCATGTCTTCATGTTTCCATGCAAATGTGGACATCCTGCATTTCAAAAAATTAATCAGCTGACTTTCAATATCCTGAGGGATATTGGTTCCTACGAGCACAGAGATATCCAGATTATCCTGATCCAGGATAACTTTCTTAACATCCGGCTCTGAGGCTTCCATGATATCCTGGGCTTGTATCCTTAATTGCTATCCTGCTTTAGGCTTCGTTGAAGACTTCATTGAGGAAGAATAACATTCTTTTGCCTCTTGTTGATCGCTTTCCACCTTGACAACCCCCCAAGGGGTAGGAATCTTGATACACTGATGATAGGTTGACGTGACAGCCTTCATATCATGGATCCATGGTCTGCCCAATATAATATTGTAGCAGGATAATGAGTTCATGACACAGAAACGTTGCATTAAATTCACTCCCTCAATATATACTGGTAGCTTTATTTCTCCCATAGTATTCTTGGCCTCTCCACTGAACCCCACAAGTACAGTGGATTTTGAAGTGATCTCCAACTGGGGAATATTCATTCTTTTTAATGTTTCCAGCTGAATAATGTTGACGGAGCTGCCGTTGTCTACCAGTATCCTGCGCACAAAATGATTAGCAACATATAAAGTGATTACCAAACCATCATGATGAGGATCCTGGATGCTATCCCGGTCATCATTATCAAACGTTATGACTTTATCAGTTGTAAGGGTTGTCATCCTGGTCAGCTTTTCCCCTCATTCTGCTTTAGCCTCCTTGGCATGTCTCTTTGCTGCAGAGTAAGAGGTTCCACAGATGTCGGATTTTCCTGAAATAAAGTTATTTATCTTGGCGTCTGGAGGGGGTGATGCTGCTCGTTTAGGATCCTTCTCAGTATCCTGACCCTTATTCTTTTTCTCCCCAGAAGATCTTTCAGGTATTCTTTGCTTAGCAGATAGCTTATCTCCTTCCTCAGAGCTATCCAATCTTCTGTCACATGTCCGAAAGCCTCATGGAAAGCACACCATTTGGATTTATCCTTCCAATCAGTCTTTTGCTGGTTCTTTGCCACCTCGCTTTATCTCCCAAACCCTGCATAACATGCATTAGTTAGGGCATACTAACAGAGAAACAATATTATGATAATTTAGGATAATCTTCAGGATCCTCATCTTCAACAGCATTCACTTTCTTGCTGTCATTCCTGCCATATGGCTTAGAGCGATATGGCTTGTATGAGGATTCTGACTTCCTGTTAGTTGATTCGTATGTTGAGGATGAATTCATCCTCTCTTGCATTTTCTTATCATCTTCAAGCCTGATATATCTCAAAGCCCTGTTCCAAGCTTCGTCCAAGTTCCTACAGGGATTCATCACAAGATCCTGATAAAACTGAGAATCCTTTTGTAGTCCCATCTTGAATGCTTGGACTGCTGTAGTAACATCAAGGTGTGGGATATCCAAGGATTCCCTGCTGAATTTGTTCACATAATCCCTTAGGGATTCTTGAGGTCCCTGTGTTATCCTGTAGAGGTCACTTGTTAGTTTTCAAAGCTTCTACTGCAAGAAAACTGGCTGTTAAACAAATTAACTAAATGAGCAAATGATGTAATTGAATGAGGTGGAACATTTAGGAGCCATTTCAAGGCTGATCCTGTTAGAGTAGAGCCGAAGCTCTTGCAGAGGCATGCTTCCTTAAGCTCTGGTGGAATATGGTTAATTTCCATCCTTTCTCTATATTGAGCAACATGCTCTTCGGGATCTGTGGTCCACTCATAGAGCTTCATATTGGGAGTTTGAAATCACGACCACATCTGCTAGCCACTTGGGGTATTTGACTTCCCTAATCATCTTGGACTTCAATAACCTTTCAACCTCCTCCTGTATGATTACATTTCTTTCAGTAGCAAACTTCCTTCTCTTTTGTTGAACGGGCTTGAAAGACCTGTCAATCCCAAGCTTATGAGTTATAATATCTTTATAGATACCTGTCATATCCTCATATTTCCATGAAAATGTAGACATCCTGTGTAACACCCCGAAAATATAAATCCTCTATTATAAATATGAAGTCGGTAAATAAACCAAAATGAACTAACTAGGAATAAAAATAACCTAGTTAGAGGAAAAGTCTTGTAGTAACATGTTAGTGGGTTAAAAAACCAAAGATAAAAACCTGATAATAGATGGGGGACCAAAGTTGTTAAGATTGAAACTTGAATAATTAAAAACAAAACAAAATAAAATACCAAACACACACATAAGTGTGTGTCTGGTTCGTACAAAACGCAGAGGGCGACCAAGAAACCCCCATCAAACCCTAATTCACACAAATCTCACAAATTGAAGGCTCAAATCAGTTCCAAATCAAAATCCGAGCACAGAATAGTGATCTCCTCTGAAAAGGGGTCATAAGGTATGTAAATTTCATATAAAATTTCCATCTAAATTTCTGGATGAATATAAGGAATTCGAAATTGATGTTGCGTGTTTGTTGTATGGATGGATTTGAAGTGAAATAGTGCCTTGGAATAAACCCTAGTCATTTGATTGATGAAATTAAGCTCAATACTTGTGAATTCCATAATCACCAATGTAGGTGATTAGTGAGTTTTGTAGAAACATGATAAACACTAGGATTATGATTGTTATTCTAGTGAAATTTGAGTTCTATAAAGTGATTTCAAAATGTGATGTGAAAAATTGATATGAACTCGCTTAATAGATGATTTATTTTGGCTACATAGTTAGTCATGAGCTTAATTCTAAATTTCCAGAAATTATGCTCTTTAGGTGTTCGTAGAAATGCCTAAAAGAGAGCCTAATATTGAAAATCTGATTGAAAAACGCATACTTACGTATTTTGGCAAATTATGCATGGAATGTTAAAAAGGGGTTCTAAACAATTCGTGTTTGAACTGTATAGTAAAGGAAACCAGAACGTCGAGCGAACAAGCCGGTGGTGACGCGCTTTTGAAGGGGGCACTTTGAAGGTATGTAACCGTGATCCCGTTACATTATGTTATTTGAATAATTATGGAATACTTGAAATTGTGTTTATTAGAAATGGTAGTGTTAGTAAAAGTGACGTAGATTACTATTAGTTATACGAGACAAAAAAAAAAAAAAAACTCGAATAGAAAACGCTTGGTAGTCATTAGAAATGGAGGATTCCATAAATGAGCCAAACGGGTCGAATAATTGTTTAGTAAGTAGTAAAAAAATGTGTTTTTGGATACCATTTGGTGATGATGGATCACAAGAGCATGAAACCATAGATTTGGTAATGAAATGCCGGTGATCGTAAACCCCGGAAGTTGGGTAAATGTACCTTGAGGTTACAATAACATTGGTAGTAGAAAGGGTGCACATTTTGTGGGTTGAATAAACACATTAGTGATTTTAATCATTCGGTCCGTAAACTCAATTTTTGGTAAAATAAATGTAATAGACGCGTCGGTAATTAAATTATAGACGCGTAGGAAAAAGAATCGCCTAAAACGGACCTTTGGATCAAAAGTTATGATCGTTTAAAGTTTGATTTGCAAAAAACGGAGCTGGGCAGGAAATGCAGGTCTCAAACCTGCACTTGCTGGAAAAGTGCCTCCCCCGCGGCACGCGAAAGGAACCAGTCAACCTGGCGCGACACGCGAGAGCCCTCGCGGCACGCGAAAGATTGAAAGGAGTCTGTCGCGTGGCGCGACACACTAGATTCTGAAATTTTATTTTATTTTTGATTGCTGGATTCTAGAACTTGTTTATGCGTATTTTTAAGATGTCAAAACTAACATTCAAAGTGGTTTTGACACTAGGTGATGTTGGACTCAATCTGGATGGCGATCAAGCATGCTTTCAAGAACCGAACACAACCTTTTGAAACTTCCGTGTTTAATTAACCTTGTTATAGACAATGTTCATGTTGTAGTCACTTATGTATTCGTTTTTGGGATGTTTAAACTAGTTAGTAGTTAACTAGAATGCTAACAATATGCAAACTTCCGTTTGGTCTAAACTATGAAATGAAGTATTTTGATTTTAAAAATGTCTATTTTATATTAAATTCTTATATAAATGAGACGGGTGTTACAAGTTGGTAATCAGAGCTCAAGGTTGTCAACAAAGTGTGTTCGGTTCAAGCTTGATCAAGCATCCGGTAAGGAATTAGTTACTTTTATAGATTTTATCTTATGTGAGAAAAAGAGATGTAAATTGACGTGCACGGGAAAAGCGTGTTAACACACTCAAACCCGGAAAGTGCACTAAATGAGAACGGTTAAAGCAAGTTATGAACTTGGCTAAACCGAAGCGAATAAGGTATACGTTATAAATGAAATGTTTAACAATTGAAATAAACATTTCAGTTTCAAGATGACGGAAAAGAGTAACAACGATGCGGTGCCGACAGTCACCGAACAAATGAAAGAAGCGATTCCGAAGAGGTAGGGAAGGCAATCGAAAATAGTCTATCCGGTTTTATAGACAAAATCCAAGGTACGGTGCTTTCGTTAGTCGAAGAACGGGTTAAAATGTTGGAAGACAATGTGAACCTTGTGAAGGAAAAATCCGAAGAACGTAAGGGTTGCTCGTGCAAAGAGTTTATGGCGTGTAAACCACCAATTTACAACGGGGAAGTTGACTCGATAATATGCCAAAGATGGCTAAGTGATGTTGAAGGGATATTTAAAAGGACCCACTGCGACGTAAGCGATTTTGTGGCTTACGGAACGGGTCAGTTAAGGGGCCAAGCCAAGGATTGGTGGGACAATAAGAAGAAGGAAATTGGAGCCGAAGCTGCAAGGGTTATGACGTGGGATGAGTTTAAGGTACCATTCCTTAAACACCACAGTCCCAAGGCGGTTATCAATAGAATCAATGAGGAATTCATCCAGTTGAGGCAAAAGGGTGAATCAATTGATAAAATCACTGATATTTTTATGGATAAGTTGAGATTCTGTGATGAGTTAGTAACTACCGAGGAGCAAAAAATATATTATTATTATAATAATATGTTAAGTGCTGAATATCGGGAGTTTATGACTCCTTCCAAGTATGAGACGCTCATCGAAATCACAAATACGGCTCGGGAAAGAGAAATCGAACTCAAAAAGCAAATGGAACGGGGCGAGCGAAGGGCAATAGATGCTAACCCGAGTCCTACAAAGAAGGCCCGAACAACTGAGTCAACAAGAAAGATTGACGTGAAAGGCGGGTCGCCAAGTTGCAAAGTGTGTGGGAAAGGGCACAAGGGTGAGTGCCGCTTCAAAGACAAACCGTGTCCCTTATGCGGGAAGACGGGGAACACAACATCACTTTGTCCTGGTAAAGTTTCAGTCTGCTACAAGTGCTATCAGCCGGGTCACAAAAAGTCAGAATGCCCGGAATTGGTCGGGAAAAAGAACGAGAAAGATGATCAAGTGGAGACCCAAAAGGCGAAGGCTAGATCCTTCCAACTAACTACGGTTGAAGCAAAGACAAAACCCGATGTGGTCTCAGGTATATTCGTAATAAACTCGATTCCTGCACATGTATTATTTGATACAGGTGCGAGTAAATCCTTTATTTCACATGGATTTATTCGACATCCTTCATTTGTATTGACGAAATTATCTATGCCCTTAGAAGTTGAAGTAGGGGATAACAAGAGTTTCATAGTGTGTGATGTGTGTCAAGGCTGTAAATTGAGTATCGACGACGAAGAATACTCGATAGATCTAATCCCGATGTCGATGGGAGAATTCCAAGTGGTTGTTGGGATGGATTGGATATCCCGACACCACGCAAAGGTCGTATGTTACCGTAAAGAGATAAAGTTAATATCTTCGAGCGGAAAACACGTTACAATCTATGGCGAGAAAGGAGGCAATCCGGTCGTATGCTTAATGTTAAAATCTCACAAGCTTATGAGGCACGGATGTAGGGCGTTCATGATATACGCAAATGAACCCGGAAAGGAATCACCGAAGATTGGAGAAGTACCGGTGGTACGTGATTATGAAGACGTGTTTCCTGAAAATTTACCAGGAATACCGCCTGAACGAGAAGTAGAGTTCGGAATTGAATTGGTTCCGGGCGCGAAACCCGTAGCTATGGCACCGTACCGACTCGCGCCATCGGAGTTACAAGAACTAATGTCGCAGATTCAAGACTTGCTCGATAAAGGATTTATAAGGCCGAGTGTGTCTCCTTGGGGCGCACCGGTATTGTTCGTGAAAAAGAAGGATGGGAGCATGCGAATATGTATCAATTACCGGGAGTTAAATAAACTCACGGTGAAGAATCGATACCCGCTTTCGAGAATAGATGATTTATTCAACCAATTACAAGGCGCGAATTGGTTCTCGAAAATTGAAGTTAGATCGGGATACCATCAGTTAAAGGTCAAAGAAGATGATGTACCGAAGACGGCCTTCCGTACATGGTACGGACATTACGAGTTCCTCGTGATGTCTTTCGGATTGACGAATGCACCCGCGGCTTTCATGGACCTCATGAACCGGGTTTGCAAGCCTATGTTGGATAAGTTGGTAATCGTGTTTATCGACGACATTCTAGTGTATTTGAAAAGTGAGGCGGATCACGTGCATCATTTGCAGGAGTTGTTAGAGACACTCAGACGAGAAAGATTGTATGCGAAATTTTCGAAGTGTGCCTTTTGGTTACGAGAGGTACAATTCCTCGGCCACATCATAAGTGCCGATGGAATATTGGTAGATCCGTCAAAGATAGAAGCCGTAACAAAATGGAGCCCTCCGAAGAATCCTTCGGAAATTAGAAGTTTCTTAGGGCTTGCAGGATACTACAGGAGATTCATTCAAGATTTCTCCAAGATTGCTTCACCGCTAACTAAATTAACTCGGAAGGAGGAAAGATTCTTATGGGGTGTTGAACAGGAAAAGGCGTTCCAAACGCTAAAGGAGAAGTTAACTCACGCTCCGGTATTAACGTTGCCAGACAGAGTCGGCGATTTGGTAGTCTACTCGGATGCGTCACATTCAGGGCTCGGATGTGTATTAATGCAACGAGGCAAAGTAATAGCTTATGCCTCAAGACAACTAAAGGTGCACGAAAAGAAATACCCCACAAACGATCTTGAATTGGCGGCGGTGGTATTTGCATTAAAAATATGGAGGCACTATTTATACGGAGTAAAGTGCACCATATTTACCGACCACAAGAACTTAAAATACTTCTTTGACCAGAAGGAGTTAAATATATGGCAAAGGCGATGGTTGGAAATGGTAAAGGACTATGACTGCGAGATACATTACCACCCCGGGAAGGCCAATATTGTGGCGGATGCTTTAAGCAGGAAAACAGATTATGTTCCAATACGAGTACGGTCAATGCAGCTTATTGTAACCCGGGTTTACTTGAACGGATTTGAGAAGCACAAGTCGAGGCGATAAAAGAGGAGAATTAGAAAAGAGAAAGAATCGTTGGCTAGTTGGGAGAGTTAACGGATGATAACAATGGGTTGAAAACCCGGTTTAGCAGAATATGGATTCCTAATTCGTTTGGAGTCAAAAAGCTTCTACTCGACGAAGCGCACAGCTGTCGTTCCTCTATCCATCCGGGAGCAACCAAGGTGTACAACGACTTGAAACAAAATTACTGGTGGCCCGGAATGAAAAGAGATGTGGCTAAGTATGTGGAAAAATGTTTGACTTATCTGCAAGTCAAGGCGGAACACCAAAGACCGTATGGTAAGCTTCAGCCATTGGATATTCCAGTTTGGAAATGGGAACATATCACCATGGACCTATTGACCAAACTACCAAAGACGAACCGAGGATTTGATGCTATATGGGTGGTAGTTGATAGATTGACGAAAAGTGCTCACTTTATTCCTATACGTGAGAATTATACATCAGAAAAGATGTCGAAGGTATATACCAATGAAATTATTGCACGTCACGGAGTACAGGTATCCATCGTGTCCGACAGGGATAACCGGTTTACTTCAAACTTCTGGTGAAATTTCAAAGATCAGATGGGAACGAACTATTTATCAGCACTGCATACCATCCTCAAACGGATGGGCAGAGTGAAAGAACGATACAAACACTAGAAGATATGCTGAGGGCGTGTATTATCGATTTCGGGGGCGGTTGGGACATGTATTTACTGTTGGCAGAATTCTCTTATAACAACAGTTATCATGCCAGTATTGGCATGGCCCCATACAAGATGCTATATGGTAGAAAATGTAGAACCCCGGTATGTTGGGGTGAAGTGGGTCCGCTTGAACTGGCCCATAAAGACGTAGTTCAAGCCACTAATGAGAAAATTGACGTGGTTCGAGCCCATTTGAAAGCGGCCCAAGATAGACAAAAGTCTTATGCCGACAAAAGACGGAAACCGGTTGAATTTCAAGCGGGTGACAGGGTTATGTTAAAAGTATCCCCATGGAAGGGCGTTATCCGATTCAGAAAAAGAGGGAAACTAAGGGGCTGTTTGGCTAAGCTTTTCAAAACTACTTATTTGCTTATTTGCTTTCTGAAAAGCAAATAAGCAAATAAGTCATTTTGAAAAGCTCTATTTTAAAGCTTTTCAAAACTACTTATTTGCTTATTTGCTTTTCAGAAAAGCAAATAAGCAAATAAGTAGTTTTGAAAAGCTTAGCCAAACAGCCCCTAAGCCCGAGGTTTATTGGGCCATTTAAAATCATCGAGCGGGTTGGCAAAGTAGCATATCACCTTGAATTACCCGATGAATTGAGCGGAATCCATGGCACGTTTCATGTGTCACAACTCCGAAAGTGCTTAGCTGATGAAACGGCTTATATCCACTACGATGATATCGAGGTGGACAATAGCCTTAACTATGCGGTAAGGCCAATCGAGATTCTAGATCGGAAGGTTAAGGATTTGCGGAATAAGAAAATTGATCAAGTGAAGATCAAGTGGGAGCATTAAAAGGGGTCGGATAATACATGGGGATCCGAAGAGGAGATGCGACGTCTCTACCCAACATTATTTGGTACGTATTCCGGTTTCGAGGTCGAAACCCTTTTAAGGGGGTGGACTTGTAACACCCCGAAAATATAAATCCTTTATTATAAATACGAAGTCGGTAAATAAACCAAAATGAATTAACTAGGAATAAAAATAACCTAGTTAGAGGAAAAGTCTTGTAGTAACATGTTAGTGGGTTAAAACACCAAAGATAAAAACCTGATAATAGATGGGGGACCAAAGTTGTTAAGATTGAAACTTGAATTATTAAAAACAAAATAAAATACCAAACACACACATAAGTGTGTGCCTGGTTCATACAAAACGCAGAGGGCGACCAAGAAACCCCCATCAAACCCTAATTCACACAAATCTCAGAAATTGAAGGCTCAAATCAGTTCCAAATCAAAATCCGAGTATAGAATAATGATCTCCTCTGAAAAGGGGTCATAAGGTATGTAAATTTCATAGAAAATTTCCATCTAAATTTCTGGATGAATACAAGGAATTCGAAATTGATGTTGCATGTTTGTTGTATGGATAGATTTGAAGTGAAATAGTGCCTAGGAATAAACCCTAGTCATTAGATTGATCAAATTAAGCTCAATACTTGTGAATTCCATAATCACCAATGTAGGTGATTAGTGGGTTTTGTAGAAACATGATAAACACTAGGATTATGATTGTTATTCTAGTGAAATTTGAGTTCTATAAAGTGATTTCAGAATGTGATGTGAAAAATTGACATGAACTCGCTTAATAGATGATTTATTTTGGCTACATAGTTAGTCATGAGCTTAATTCTAAATTTCCAGAAATTATACTCTTTAGGTGTTTGTAGAAATGCCTAAAAGAGATCCTAATATTGAAAATCTGATTGAAAAACGCATACTTGCATATTTTGGCGAATTATGCATGGAATGTTAAAAAGTGGTTCTAAACAATTCGTGTTTGAACTCTATAGGAAAGGAAACCGTCGAGCGGACAAGCCGGTGGTGACGCGTGTTTGAAGGGGGCACTTTGAAGGTATGTAACCGTGATCCTGTTACATTATGTTATTTGAATAATTATGGAATATTTGAAATTATGTTTATTAGAAATGGTAGCGTTAGTAAAAGTGACGTAGATCACTATTAGTTATACGAGACAAAAAAACTCGAATAGAAAACGTTTGGTAGTCATTAGAAATGGAGGATTCCATAAATGAGCCAAACGGGTCTAATAATTGTTTAGTAAGTAGTAAAAAATGTGTTTTTGGATACCATTTGGTGATGATGGATCACAAGAGCATGAAACCATAGATTTGGTAATGAAATGCCAGTGATCGTAAACCCCGGAAGTTGGGTAAATGCGCCTTGAGGTTACAATAACATTGGTAGTAGAAATGGTGCATATTTTGTGGGTTGAATAAACACATTAGTGATTTTAGTCATTCGGTCCATAAACTCAATTTTTGGTAAAATAAATGTAATAGACGAGTCGGTAATTAAATTACAGACGCGTAGGAAAAAGAATCGCCTAAAACGGACCTTTGGATCAAAAGTTATGAGCGTTTAAAATTTGATTTGTGAAAAACGGAGCTGGGCAGGAAATGCAGGTCTCAAACCTGCACTTGCTGGAAAAGTGCCTCCCCCGCGGCACGCGACATGAACCAGTCAACCTGGCGCGACACGCGAGAGCCCTCACGGCACGCGAAAGATTGAAAGGAGTCTGTCGCGTGGCGCGACAGACTAAATTCTGAAATTTTATTTTATTTTTTGATTGCTGGATTCTAGAACTTGTTTATGCGTATTTTAAAGATGTCAAAACTAACATTCAAAGTGGTTTTGACACTAGGTGATGTTGGACTCAATTTGGATGGCGATCAAGCATGCTTTCAAGAACCGAACACAACCTTTTGAAGCTTCCGCGTTTAATTAACCTTGTTATAAACAATGTTCATGTTGTAGTCACTTATCTATTCATTTTTGGGATGTTTAAACTAGTTCTTAGTTAACTAGAATGCTAACAATATGCAAACTTCCATTTGGTCTAAACTATGAAATGAAGTATTTTGTTTTTAAAAATGTCTATTTTATAATAAATTCTTATATAAATGAGACGAGTGTTACATCCTCCATTTCAAAAAATTAATTAGCTGATTTTCAATATCCTGAGGGATATTAGTTCCTACGAGCACCGAGATATCTGGATTATCCTAATCTAGGATAATTTTCTTAACATCTTGCTCTGAAGCTTCGATGATATCCTGGGTTCGTATCTTTAATTGCTATCTTGCTTTGGGCTTCGTTGAAGCTTTCATTGAGGAGGAATAACATTCTTTTGCCTCTTGTTGATCGTTTTCCACTTTAACTACCCCCCAAGGGGTAGGGATCTTGATGCATTGATGATAGGTTGATGGGACGGCCTTCATATAGTGGATCCATGGCCCGCCCAATATAATATTGTAACAGGATAAGGAATCCATAACACAGAATCGTTGCATTGAATTTACTCCTTCAACATATACTGGCAGCTTTATTTCTCCCACAGTATTCTTTGCCTCTCCACTGAATCCTACAAGCACAGTAGATTTTGAAGTGATCTCCATCTTGGGAATGTTCATTCTCTTTAGTGTTTCCAGCTGGATAATGTTGACAGAACTGCCATTGTTCACCAGTATCCTGCGCACAAAATGGTTAGGAATATACAAAGTGAATACCAAACCATCATGATGAGGATCTTGGACGCTATCCCGATCATCACTATCAAACATTATCACTTTATCAGTTGTAAGATTTGTCATCCTATTCGGCTTGTCTCCCCATTCTGCCTTAGCCTCCTTGGCATGTCTTTTTGCTGCGGAGTAAGAGGTTCCACATATGTCGGATCCTCCTGAAATAAAGTTAATTATCTTGGCGTCTGGAGGAGGTGACACTGCACGTTCAGGATCCTGATCCTTACTCTTCTTTCTGCCTAGTAGATCTTTCAAATATCCCTTGCTTAACAAATAACTTATTTCCTTCCTAAGGGCTATGCAATCTTCTGTCACATGTCCAAAATCCTCATGGAAGGCACACCACTTGGATTTATCTTTCCAATCGGCCTTTTGCTGGTTCTTTCTTGGCCACCTTCCTTTATCTCCCAAGCCTTGCATAGCATATATTCCTATTAGTCGGTATGTATTTTCATTTACTTTGATCCTTGTCCCTTCTCTCGGGCTCATCATTCAAACGTAATACGCTTCCGTTATCCGACTTGCGTTTACGCTTATGTTCAAACGTTTTGCTTATTTTATTCATTTGGGTACCCTTTTAGATTGTCCCATTCACCTCATCCTTATTACATCGGACTTAAATGTGTCTGTCATAAAAAGTTCATGGTATCATGTGTTCACTACTTACTTGGCCAGAGCAAGCGATCAACACATGGTACACATGACCTTTTTATAATTTTCACATTACACCCCATGTAAGTAACGCCTCTATCCTTTCTATATTATGGATTCAATTGGCAAAACTTTATTCTTTTGCTATTAACCAATTATTAGTCCTAGCCGTTTCATTCTTGAACATGTTTTCATTTTTATCGAACTATTATATAATCACATCCGTTAATGTGATCGCTACTTTTCTCAATAGCATTATATTGAGAGTTTTCCACTTGGATACTTACCCCCCGTCCAAGTTTCCATATGAACTAATCCTATTATTTCTTTGTTATTCATCATCGTGAATAACACATGTTTCTATTAAACTTCTCTTGGAAACATCATCAAGAATAGATATCCTATTCAGTTTTTTTCCAAGTTTCATCATATATATGCAACGGTCATTCCCTACGTGTTTGTCGCATATTTCTACTTATGCGATTAGATTTTAAAGCATGCACCTGGTAATGCTTGCCCTAACAGGATTTCCATGCCATTAACCTTGTTCGCGATCGTCAAGCGGCTTAGGTCCTTGTTGAGCATGCTCTGCTCGTCATACTTCGGACCGTTCCTTCGTCAGATCTGCAATTTGTTAGACTCCCGCTATCTTCGGATGCGAGTGTCCTTCAACTAAAACATTCATAAAAGTTAGTAATTTCGACATTAATGAACGCTCGTATTATAATACAAGGCTTTTCTACTATACGTGTACCACATGATAACTCTATGTGTTGTTCACAACACTTTAATCATATTGAACCATTAATATACATGTACTTACCGGATTTGCGATCAAGCCTCGAACCGAACACTTTATTCTTTTAACCATGAGCTCTGATACCAACTTGTAAAACCCTTGCTATTATTAAGTAGTTTTCGTTTAATCTTACGAAAATAAATGTGTAATTATGAATAAATACACCTTGAAAATACGGGTAAATTAAAACCTTTTACAATTTAAAGGAAATACAACATAATGTAATTGAGTTCGTCTTTTGGAATAACGATGACGCAACATGCAGAAGCTTCTTTTTCGTGTGTGTTCGGTTCTTGTATGGCGCTTGATCTTCATCCGGGAACCCTTGACAATTACTTGTGATCAAAACTAACTTATAAGTTCGTTTTGATGGCTTATAAACGGTTTAAAACAAGTCCGTAATGCAAAATAAACGAAAATAAAATTTTGTGCCAGATCTGCAGTCTGTCGCGGGCCGCGACAGACTTGGCTTCGGATGTCGCGGGGCGCCACAGCCCATGGTGGGGCGCGACCGCTTATGCTTTCTCCGTCGTGGGGCGCGACGGTGTTGGTGCATACGTCTGTCGACTTCGTCTTGTATCGAGTCTTGCTTGTATCTAGATAGATCAGGGCACGAAAAACAAGGAAATGTGTATGTGGGTTATTTCGCTTGAAATGGTTCAAGACCATTTCAAACGAAATCTTAATTGCTAATTTCGCTTGAGTTGGTTTCAAGCGAAATATGATTTCGCTTGAGGCTGGTTGGAGTGAAATTAGATCCCTTTAAATACCTTGTGTCTTGATTTCATTTGGAACGATTCCGGTCAGAGCAACGAAGTGCTGCCGAAGTGTCGTCTCGCTGTAAAACGTCTTCTAATCAATAATACGACATTTTAAAGTGATATTCTAGCTGAATTGACCTTGATACGTCTATTTCCGCCTTTCGTATTGAGAAAAACTCTTCTGATCGACTCGTTCGGGTCTGAAAACGATCCTACAAGTGGTATCAGAGCTCAGGAGGAAGAGTTCTTACCAATTCAGCTGCAAAATCTGATTTCTACACCTTCTTTTCAAAATTAAACATCTTTTCACGGTTAAAATTGGATAATTTTCTCACAATATGTGCGTAATTGTGTTTTAATAAAGCCTTGAAAGTTTCAGACCTTAATTCGATCTAAAATCAGTAAAATCTGTAATTCCGCTTGAAAAACAGCTCGAGAATATGACATGAGCATAATTTCGCTTGAACTGATCTGTTGATTTCGCTTGAAATCACACTTAGTATCTGATTTCGCTTGAGAAATTCTGGTGATTTCACTTGAAAGTAGCTTATTTCGCTTCAATTGTGTTGATTTCGCTTGACATTAGGTATTTCGCTTAAGAAGGTATTCCGCTCCAAAGTAATCTCGCTTGAAACTTGTGATTCCGCTTCAACAGGTTATTCCGCTTGAAAGTGTTGACCTCAAACGAAATTAGGGTGATTTCACTTGAACAGTAATTTCGCTTGAACAATCAGTTTTTGTGAACTTTGAAAAACCGAATCATGGAAGAAGAATTCTACAACGCATTCGCTACTCTAGTTACCCCGATTACTCTCGCACAAAACACGATGTTGGAAAATGAAACAGGGACGATGCAAAAACCGCCTAAGCTCATGAACATCGTGGAGTATAAAGGTTGGGAGGGACGGTTTGAGAGTTGGGTACAAGCAAACTACTTAGATGCGTGGGAATGTGTTGAGACAAAATATGTTCTACCGATGAATGATGATGAGGAGATTATTGCTATTAAAAATCTGAGTGCTGAAAATAGAAAGAAATACAAAGATGAGAAAATGATGTTAAGTCTTTTACAACAAGCTGTGAAAGAAGATATCTTGGTGTTATTGCAACACAATGGAACTTCTTATTCGATTTGGAAAGCTTTAAAATTGAAGTTTCATGGAAGC
Source organism: Helianthus tuberosus (assembly GCA_030545235.1). NCBI lineage: Eukaryota > Viridiplantae > Streptophyta > Magnoliopsida > Asterales > Asteraceae > Helianthus > Helianthus tuberosus. The sequence continues at coordinate 22,920,979 of CM060371.1, forward strand.
CAAGAGATGGTCAAGAACAAAAAGTCGCTTTTAAAGAAAGAATTTGATCTATTTCGTGGTTTGAAAAATGAAAGTACAAAGCAAATCATTGAGAGATACTGCAATTTGCTAGCTAACATGAAGAGGTTGAGTATCGAGAAAGATAATGAGGAGTTGATTGAGAAGCTAGCTGATGCATTACCATATGAGACTTGGGGTACATATCTCATGATGTTGAGGAACAAGAAAGGTTTTAGTAGTCTGACCTTGAGCAAATTCATTGAAAAAATTGAGGCTCAGGAGATGGAACAGAGAAAGGTTATAAGAATGAAAGATTTTGACGGTGAACAACACATCGAACTTTATTATAAAGGTGGTATCAGTGATAAAACCACCAACATGTCACCAAAGATTGAGAATGCATTCAATGCAAAAAGTTCATCGGGAGGTTCTTCCAAAGGATCAAACAACAACACAAGTTTTTCATCATATCCATCATTTGATCCGAACATTTCAGCAACAAAGAATGGCAAGAAGTTACAATGCAACATTGTACTGAATCTGGAGAATGATGAGGATTATTCAGTAGAAGTTGCTAAGAGTCACATGTCTTTGTTAGGAACTGTGTTGGAATCATATGGTAGTTTTGTTGCAGGTCGGATTGGGAATCCAATGTTGACAAAAGAGGATTACAATCAAATAGATGCTGAAGAGATGGAATTGATGGACATAAAGTGGTGTTTGGCAAGTGTGTTAAGACGAGCTGAGAAGTTTAAGCAGATCACAGGAAGAAATGATTTACGTGAAGCTAATGTTTCTACTTTAGGTTTTGATAAATCTAAAGTCACTTGTTTTCGTTGCAGGGAAAAAGGACACTTCAAGAGGGAGTGCAAAAACCGCGAAGAAAGTGGAGCTCAAAATCCGTTCAACAACAACAATGATTACTACCGGAAAGCCATTTATCATCAAGTTGCTCAACAACAACAAGAACCACAAGTGGTACATGGTAGAAAAATAATTGAAGAGTCTTCAAAGAGAGCTTGTATGGTGAATCAGGATGACAAAAAGCCAACGGAAGGTTTCAATTGGGACAAATATATTTCAGCTGACAACAAAGCATGCTTGATAAACCAAGGTGATGAAAAGTTACCCGAAGGATTTAATTGGGATGATTATCGTCCGGATAAAGAAATGCTGAAAACCAAAGCTTTTGTTGCTCAAATTGAAGAAGATAGTGATGATGATAAAGAGTATTATGCAAGAAAATTGGAAGCTGATTTGAAATTGATGGCAGAGAGTGATAGTGATGACGATAAAGATAAAAAGAAAAAGAAAAAGGTCAAAACACCAGTTAGCAGTGATGATGAGGAAGTTCCAGTGATAAGGAAGAAGGTAAAGGAAGTTCCAAAGTTCAAAGTTAATGAAGAAGTTGATGCAAAGAAGAGTCCGGTGATTTGTGAAAATTGTGAAGTTGTTAAGAAGCAGAACAGTATATTGATGAACAACATGAATAGGCTGAAAGAATCTTATGATGTTCTGAACAAAGCTATGAATCAGTATAATCAATCAAGTGAAGAACAAGCAACAGCAATGAAGACACTTCAAGGAGCTTTCATGACAAAGCAGAAAGTTGTGAACAACTACATCGAGAAGTGTGCTGTGCTAGAACAGAAACTTGAAACACAAAGAATTGAAACTGAAAGAGTTAATCGTTTGTTGAAAAGTTACTCATGTACTTCTTATATCATTGACAGAATTTACCCAACTGTTGAAGGCATGAAGGTTTTTGAAGATGATGAAGTAACCAAAGAACAGAAAGTTTCTGAAGAAAAGATTCCTGAAAAGAAGAAAGAAAAGAAGAAGAATTCTAAAGTGAATGATTCTGGTAAGAAACAAGGTTTTAGTTACAACAAGTGTCCACCCCCGCTTGAAAATGGATATTCTCCAAGAAATCCAAATTCTGAAAGAGTCGAAAAGGCAACAAATTTACAGTGGGAGTCGGAGTCTACAGTTAACTTGCCAGATAATATTGATGTCACGTTTATGTCATCTGACACTGATCATGAGTCCGAGTTAATAAAGAAAGTGGTCGATCAGGTGTTGGATAAAGATGAATCCGAGGAGTCAAAGTCGAAGTCTATGTCAGAGTCAAAATCTGAGTCCAGAACTCCGAGTCAAACCGACAAACAGGGCAAAAGAGTTTACAATAAAGAATTCCTGTTATCAAAATCTAATTTGAATGACGAAACATTCAAAGTTGCATATACATTGATTGATTCCGACAAATTATATTCCGATGAGGAATTTCCAATAAGAGGTGTTAAACCAAAAATGATTAAAAAGGTTTTCAAACTAACAGAAATTAAAATTTCTGAAATAAAAGATGTAAATCTTAATGATAAACCTAAAAAGTACACCTCAAGAGTTCAACAAAGAGAAAACAAGAAAAAGGGTTACAGTTCTGGTTCTGGTTATCGAAAGAAACCAAACCATAATGGTAATTTCAAAAAGAAAGGATTAGGATTTATTCCATCAGAAAAACGAAAAATATGTTCGAGATTTTAAATCAAAAATGATATTTGTTTCAGGTACATCTACTGAAGAGGAAAAAGAAAATCTATTCAGAAATCAGTCGAACAGAGAATTCCTTGCGAAGAAGCAAGAAGAGATGAAGACTGCTGATCAGATGAAAGAAACGAGAACCTGTTTCCAATGCAACACTGTTGGTCATATTGCCAAAAATTGTTTCAAGGCAATACAGTCTAAACAGGGAGTTTCTCGTAAACTGAAAGATAAAGAGGTTGTGTTTGAACCATCAATTGATAGAACAAAACTTTTCAAAAATTCAACTTTTGAGATTGGTGAATGTTCAAACAAGTTTTACAAGAAAAGGACAAATCTTGACAACCAAAAATGGGTTGTTAAGAAGTCTGATGATAGTTCTAGCAATGATTCTGATTCATCAAAATCAGAGGAGCTATCTTCTGGCGATGAATCTGATTCCACAAAATCAGAGGAGCCAAAGGTTGAGGTTAAATGTGAAAAATCAGTGCCGACTGTGGATGATGTGAATTTTCCACCACTCCGGGCTGAAAATTTTAAGAAGAAAATTGGAAAAGTCGAGATTTCAAATCAATTTTTTTCTGAAAAGAAATATTTTGATATTGAAAAAGCATTTAATTCCAAAGTTCATAACATTTTTGGAAAAATGGTTGACAGGAAGGTAAAAGGGGTCAAGGAATTTTACGAGAAGAAAACAAAGAAGCAAGGTAAAGTTGAACCATCCCTGGTTTGTGAATGGGATGGTACTTATTATGAACAGTAAAATCCTGGACTTGCCGGAGCTCCCAAGTTGGTAATCGCGGAGCATGAATCGGCATCATTCTTATATTGTTTTTGAAAAATTGAAAATTGGTCACAAGTATGACTTGCCGGAACTCCCAGGTTGGTAAGTGAGGAGTAGGAATCGGCATCTTGAGAATTCAACCTACATGTGGTATTGGTTAGTAAGCCATGTGGTTGAAAAAGAGGTTGTGATTTAATAAGTAGGATAATCAAGGTCATTAGGTTGAACTTGATTAGACTATTCTTACAAGTGGTATTTTGGAGAACAATATGATGAACCCCTAATCCTACATATGATAAAATCAATCAATAAAACTAATTTTCTGGAAAACCATTTAATTAAAACAAACTTAAGTGTTTTGAGATCACAATGGGAAAATAGTTTGTTGTGAGGGGGAGTTCTGATTGTTTTATGCCAAGTGGATGTCAAATTTCTTTAAATGTGTTTGAATTTTAGGGGGAGTAAGAAATTTCAGAAAATCCAAAAACATTTGAAAATTTGAAAAAGTCAAAAACATGATAAAATGAAAAATGAGTTTTGTGTCATAGAAGAGGAAATGATAGTACATCAGTAGACAATCACAACATTCTAAAGAAATGGAAAGTTAAAATGTGATAAACGGTCTCACTGATGATGTGCCAGTAGGTTTTTGCACATTTAGTAGATTGTGACGAGATATAAACCTAAATTTCAAACTTGCTTATATCATGGGGAACATCTCTCGGATATATGGGTAACCCCCGAAATCTTGTTTGAAAGGTCCCTCTTTCTGAGATACTAGGTCTTTATACTCAGTGATATCTGGGGTATTATCCCGGGACTTCTGATTTTGTGGAAGCAATGGCCTAGTCCCCGGAGAATACTTTACGCTTGCTTGAAATATAGCCTACCCTCAGCATAAAAAATGATGAAACATTGAAAAACGCAAATCATGTGCTGTTGAAACAAAAGATCCTCTAAAGGGGACACACCAAAAGTCGAAGCCGTCATCTCTTTGCTGAATGGAAGTTCTGACCTGAGCTCTCACAGTTTTCGCAATTTAACCCTTTACAGATATCATCTGTGGTATACTCACCTGTAAGACTGAATATTGGGATCTGGATACTGGAGTATATTCTGAGGTGGGACACGCGATTAAGTTTAAGTGCATAAGACATTAATCTCGTATCTCGAAACAGTTGAACTTTGTGTGAGAATTTAAGTGGATCAATATACTGACAATCTAAGTGAATCGTTTAAAACTTAGAATGTTTAAAGCTTAACGGTGTTGGTGATTTGTCTCATAAACTGATATGATCATCTTACACAAACTCACAAAAATATTGTTTGTAAATATTTCTTTATTGCATTTCATTATATTCAATAATCCAAAAAGATTTTCAGTGTGTTTTAGCATAAATTTTGAAAATTCAAAAAGATTTTCGACAACTGGTGTTGGAGAGCTAATTTTCAAAATTCCGAGTGCTAGACATGATGAACAGATGGTTTGGGAGAGTGTGTTTTGAAAGAAAAATGATAATTTCTACAAATGATTCATCAAAGATTAACATTGTAAAATCATTCTTTGATTGTATAATTCCTGCAAGTGATTCTTCAGAGAGTGAGAGTTATTTTTACAAGTGATTATCAGAAAATTTATTCTTGGGTAGAGAATGTGCAGGATATCTGAGTGTTAGAGAGCCAGGTTCCGATACCTGATGACTCTGTGATTTTAAAGCCATGCTGTGATCCCAACATATCGAAATGGGGAGTCTGAAGACACCTAAAGGAAGGAGTGTGTTGGTGCTGGTGAAAAGAGAAGAGAAAGATTTGAGGATGCTTACAGCGTCAGATACTTCAAAGAGTTCGAGAGGACTGATAAAGACTGAAAACGCGAAGACTCGACACTGAAGACTAGTCAACATTCGAGGGGGAGTCTGTTGGTGCATGCGTCTGTCGACTTCGTCTTGTATCGAGTCTTGCTTGTATCTAGATAGATCAGGGAATGAAAAACAAGGAAATGTGTATGTGGGTTATTTCGCTTGAAATGGTTCAAGACCATTTCAAGCGAAATCTTAATTGCTAATTTCGCTTGAGTTGGTTTCAAGCGAAATATGATTTCGCTTGAGGCTGGTTGGAGCGAAATTAGATCCCTTTAAATACCTTGTGTCTTGATTTCATTTGGAACGATTCCGGTCAGAGCAACGAAGTGCTGCCAAAGTGTCGTCTCGCTGTAAAACGTCTTCTAATCAATAATACGACAGTTTAAAGTGATATTCTAGCTGAATTGACATCGATACGTCTGTTTCCGCCTTTCGTATTGAGTAAAACTCTTCTGATCGACTCGTTCGGGTCTGAAAACGATCCTACAGACGGCCACATTTCGACAGAATGTCATTTTCTTTTTGCTGCATTTGTCCAGCTATGTTTCTAGGAAAATTTCCAACTTCAACTTAGCATAACTTTTGATCTAGACCTCCGTTTTGTGTGATTCTTTATCCTGCGTGTTCGTAATTAAAATACGGACCCGTTTACCATCATTGTTCGTATTAAAGCCTAGTTTATAAGCAAATAGTCTATAAATCCCCCTTCTTTTTTTTCTATTGTTTGACCCGTTTAGTTTAAGTTACATTGCATGAATGTTATCATGGGTCGTCTCTAACATTTCCTACCCATCCCGGGCTTACCAAGCATTAGCGTTTTCACTCCTATTACGGGGTTTGCGTACGTATTTACATTCGCCGATTTATTTGTATCTTTCTAATCACTTAATCCACATTTAACTTCTTAATTTATTTTGACCCGTTTAGGGGACTTTTAAGCATCTAAGAATCAAACTCGCTATTTTCTTTTCGCACATCGCAATTCGATATCTAAAATGTTTGCTTATGTTCCACCACAACTATTTTTATGGTGGATTTAGCATATCTAACCTATTATCCTAAGTTTACCCTTCGGTTGGTCATTTCACGCAAATGACCATTTTTATGCATTTGATCCACGAATGTGCACATCTATAACTTTTATTCATATTTAATGATTCCACAATCATAACGCAAATTCCTAAACAACCCCTATGGGTCGTTTGCCCAATTTTACCCTTCAAGGGTGTTTTGGTCAATTCTAGTCCCTCATTTTACGACGAAGGACTTTCGCTAAGTATTTGACCAAAAATCGTATGCATAACTAAAAGCTTAAGTATGCGTACCTGGCTCCAGTCAAAGTATTGACCCGTTTTAATTCCTTGCCTTAATGATTTGCTAATTCATAGCAATGAGATTTTTCCATAAGCCTATTCACCTTGTGAGCATTGTACTCAACAAATACTTGTTAGTCACTATTTGTCTACGATGTTGAAATCATCGTTTGACCCGTTTCGACCTTCTCACCATAAAATTATATTTTTAAATTTTTTTCATACGCGTTCGACCCAACATGGTTTATGCCATATGGTGTCGTTCGAACTTCAACTTTTATCCAACTATATGTGACCAAATCACCATTTTACCCTTATAGTTCGATTAGGCTTATCTTACTAAGTGGTTGTTCCAAAAACTCTTTTATCTATGTCATTTCATGGCTATTTTCCATTTCGACCCCCTTATTACCATTAACATGGTTTTCATCATTTTATTCGTTCCGACTCATATCAATTCGCGTCGGAACTCATATTTCGGATACAATCCGTTATTGTATTTATATCCTATAAAATATATATATATATACTACGAGTGGGTGTAAGTTTTACTTACCTTTCATCCGATTTTGCTCTTTCGCCGCGTATTCAAGCCGTTTGACCCGCTTCTTTTCCCAAGCCGTCACCTAACTCGTTAAGCATCAAACTATCGTCATCATTTACAAGGTGGTTAGATTAGTCTTTAACAATCATGACTATTCCACCTTACATATTTTCTATGTCAAAAACTACTATTCGACTTTATCATTTGTTAGTTCAATTTATCAAAAGTTAACTACTTTTGATCACATGATTTACACAATTAGTCTAAATAAACATGATGTTTAGAACCCTTATCGCTTCATATTACGCATAATTTTCCATATCATTCAAATGCGGGTTTCACTTGAAATTTTAGCATTTTAGTTTTCATTTAGGCATTTTGACAAACACCTAATGGGCATAATTTTATACATTTACAAACTAGTTCATAACTAGTAATTTTTACCAAGATTAACATCAAAATCAAGTCTCTATGTCTAGTGTTCACAAACTACATCTAGAACTTGTATCATAACATCAATATTCATCAATTTAACATTCTAATTCAAGTGTTCATCACCTAACTACAATACCCATTTAACACATATATGGGTAATCAACAATTTCCTAGTTTTCGACATTAATACATCAAGTTTTTCAACTAGGATTTGTTCCTAATCAATCACACTTCTCTAATTTGGCTATAGCCTCTACGATTCTTACATAAATCGCATATTGTAATGTTAATCAAAATTTCACAGCTTCATGAATGTCAAAGATTCGACATACCTTACGATCCCCTCGACTTGGTGATCGTTAATTCATGTTCATGCATTGATTTGGGCCTTGATTTGAGCTTCAATTTGGTGCATTTGTTGAAATTAGGGCTAGAGCTCCATGGGAGATTTCCCCTGGTCGATCTCTACGCACACACTGTGTGTGTTTATTTTTTTTTTGTTTTAGTAACTAACTTTTCAAGTTATCCCACCTTGGCCCCTCTTGTTTGGTTAATTTATTTAGTAGGCTACAACCTACTTATTTCTAATAATATTTCGTATTGTTAACTGGGTTAAACATTCCTAGTTAACTTAGTGGGTTCGAGTAGATTATAACTCGTTTTATTTTAAGTCCCGTCAACTCAGGCTTCTTATATTTTGTTTTCTCAAAGCATTTATTTTCCCTTTTTAATTAATATTAGGATTATTTGTTTAAGTCCTAATATTCACCGGGTTAAATTTTACCACTAACGGTATTTTACCCCTCTTTTAGTATTAACGTGGTTTGATTACCAATCCCTTTTTGGGGTGTTACAAAATATAATCCAGGATATGGGCTCGGAATTTCACCCATAACAATTGTCCCCAAAAATGTTACCGTTTAAGGATCCTGAGTCCCAACGGTTAGATTTTTACGAGTTCCAAGGTAATTATGAGATAAGACTTCGATGTGACAACTTGTAACCGCCCAGGACATAAACACTCATTACCCCCTATATCTTCTCATCTTTATCGTCATTTTTCTCTCACCAAGAAATCAAAAGGTAAAAGTTTTCTCTCTTTCTTCATCCCCTTTCTCCTTCTTATTCCGGAGAAGATATGGCGAGACAGACAAGGTCCAGCTCCGGTGATTCAGCTCCCTCCTTTTTTTCCACAGAATATCCTTCAAGATCCGGAAAAGGAAATATGCTCCTTTGACAATGCTCACCTGTCGGCCCTCAAGACTTCCGGTGTCTTCCCGGAAGGGACGATGTTCCGGCCATACGATCGGGAAATCCAATCAGACATGGCATCCACTGAGTGGCTGTGTTTTAATGCCTTTTCGTTTACCTTGGGCTTCCGATTTCCTTTCCTTGATTTCATCACTAATTTTTTTCATATCACCAAACTCAGTTTTAGCCAGACTATGCCAATGCTCTGTCGAGTGTTGCTCGTACTTGATCGAATCAAGAATGCTCACATTCCCGAGCTCTCCGTTCATGACCTTCCATTAGCATATCGGCAAAGATCCCACGGGTCTTGCAGATTTTTGTTTTACTCTACTTCCAGTGATCCTCTAATACTCCAAGCCACCAGGAACGATGTAACACCTCGTAAAATTTTGTCCAACACAGTATCGACACTTGTCATGGACTTTAAACGTGTTACAAATTGAATATAAGGGACTAAAGTTGACAAACATGGAAAGTATATGTGTAAAAGGCTTCAAAGTGTCAACGATTGATAATTATACCTTTCAACAACCCTACACGATGTTTACAACCTTAAACGAATGAATTATGAAGCGTAAGAAGCCATTTGTGGAAGAAAGTGAAAGATTACAAAACGCAAGGGTTAAAAGTGTCAACATGTTTAAGTTATACCTCTGAGTGACCTTTTAGCGAACCTGAAACTTTGTAAAGATTAAATATGCTAACGAGAATAAGTGATAGAAATTTCACAAGGTTTCGATATCGTATGAAGAAGTTATGCTAACATTCGTATATGAGGGGTTAAAAGCGTCAATGTTGAAATTTAAGGCTTTTTGGGTGACCATAAAGTTGACCAAGGACTTAACAAAGTTTGTTTATGACATAGGGTCCTTAAAAATCAATTTGGAGGGTTAAAAGTGCAAGAAATAAAGTTAAAACCACTTTTAAAAGGACCAGGGACCAATTGTGCAATTACTGAAACATTTTTAACCTGACCTCTGAGGTCCTTTACGCGGGCCGCCTGGTACTGCCAGCGACAGAAAACACTTCTAGGTGCCAGTTCAGCCTGTTGCACCGCCTTTAGAGCCTTGTTTTACATACCAGGAGCTGTGCAAATGGGATTACATGCAATAGGGACACTTAGGGATGATCTAACATCAGTTGTAGACTTGTTTGGCATCATCTTATGTTATTTAAATCCCTATATAAAGAACCCATTGTTGCAACACTTTTGCATACACTTTGAAAACTATCATAACTTCATTCCTGGAGATTTCTGGAGCTCAAGACCACTTCCTAAGGACCATTAGTCGTGCATAGGACTTCAGTAAGTGTCCTTAACTGTCGTAATTAAAGTTTGACTTTGTGATTAGTCACAAATTGTCCAGTCAAATCTCAAATTGAAAGTACCTATGGTGGGTAATAAACCCTTAAAAGGGCACTCTCTGATTCCCATTCTAACTAGGTCAATTGTAGGGTCAAACTTGATTATAAAAAGTCAACAGAAAGCAAATTTTCAAATAAACACATAATTAACAATGTAGAAGCCATGCAACCTCTTTTATCACTCATATAACTTGGTAATTAATATAAGAACATGTCTAAACATTTTCAACCCGACAATTTTCAGTATAAGCTCGGTTCGGAATCGAAAGTCGCATAAGTGGACTTTTGCTTTGACTTTCAGTTCTGACCCATTAGAGCATATTTTAGAAATGCCTTAGAGCTTTATTAGGACCAGGTTACATGTTAGTATAACCCTATGTGATTATACAACTTGGTTCATTAGTTATCCGATTCATATGCAAGTTTCCGTTATATGCCTAAATGTTGACCAATATGCCCATTTGACCTTAAAACAAGAATTTTGAAAATGTGAGAGGACAATAATCTTTATTACTAATTTATAAACATGTCCCTAAATTTTCACATCAGTTTGAGGTTTAGATTAAGAGTTATGCTCAATAGCGTAATTAGAACGCTTTTTATTAATTAAACGGCGTAATTAGCATAAAGCCTATCTAAACCCAATTTTTAATATCAAACTTTTTACCCACTGATGTAAAATAATATTTTTGGATTTTTGAAGATTTTTATTTATTTTTAGGCTAAGCATAACATAGGGTTCTAGCTTTGATTCGGTAATTGTCGGTTTTGCCCTTTTGGCCTATAAAATGAGTTTTACATAATATTTTGATACCAAACCTTTTGCTACTGATTTTACATAATAAATAAAATATTTTGAGTCTTCTGGAATGATAAAAATATCAGCTTTTATTTAAAAACCCGGAAATCGCTTAAAACCGTCTTTTTACGCGTTTAAAACGCATAGTATGTATTAAAACCATTTTTCTCATATAAGACTTAATACCTACTGATGTTTTAAGCAAATTTTTATATTTTAACAGTATGCAAAAGTTTTAAACTTAGATTTCAAATTTTGACCTTTAAAGCTTATGTGAAATTACCAAAATGCCCATACGGTGCATAGTTTGGTTATAAAAGTTAAATTTCACATATATGCCATACCCTACTGTTATGACTTATAAAAATAAGTATTTTTACTGAATATATTAGAACTGAAACTCAGATTTATATTTAAACTCTTTTATAAGCTTTAAAATGACCAAAATACCCCTACGGGACATAGTTTGAGTTTAAATTCGTTTTGGGCATAATGGAAGGTATCCTACTAATATCACAACATATTTAAGGCATATTAACTTAGCAAACCTATTCATGACTCATTTCGTTACCCGTTACGCATTATTCTCGTTCGGTGCGGTTTATGTAACTAGTTTGCATAAATTAGCCGAAACGGGTCAAACCTTATCATTTTTATCTCAAAATCCAGAATGTGTTTAGTTTACCCATATTATACAAGTATAAAAACTTGTCGGGTCTAAACCACATTCTAATCCGGTTTTCGCTTAATCGTGCGTTTTGAACCGTATATCTCCTTTAAAACTAACCGGTCTAAGTTTAGGCTTAATTAGTAAAAGCTACTTGCACTCGCTATTTGTGATATATACTTGCTAAGGTAAATACTTTTAACTTATTTTCCCTATACGGGCTTGGGATACGGTATTATAATAATACCGCTTGGTCGGGTATGTAGTTGTTTAAATCAGATTGTGATTAATATATTTACATAACCCGTTTTAATCTGCTTTATTTGGTATATGGCCCTTGGGGGGTTAATGACCATGTCCCGGATATCCTTGGCATCGTTCATTGAAATGGCCACGACCTAAGCACGGGGTGTAGGCATACACCTGACAGCTGCATATGTAAAAACTGGTAACCCACTTTAAGGAATTAACCTTGTGGGCATTATGCCTGTGGCGTGTCAGTTAATCCTGTCCGGCTCTTCTAACCGGCCCTGACAGAAGACAAATAAGTAAAACTGTATACAAGGTTATTTTTAAATAATTGTCCCAAGTTATAAAAGATATTTTGTGCCTTGTGCATTCAAATCAATTTTCTTAAACTCTTTTCAAAATGAGTCGGTTAATTGTATTTACCAGTGTAAACTGACGTATTTTCCAAAAAAAGTTAAGTGCAGGTACTAGACGGAATAGACTGGCTACTCCTGGCATCATTAAACAAGTCTTGCAAGCTTAGATGTTAAAATCTGTTGAACAATGATCTTTTTTTTTAACTTTTGATCCGCCTGTGGATCCTTTACAGTCCGTTTGTAATACTTTGATATTAATTTTTATTCGGTTTGTAATGTGATTCATCTTTTGCTTCCGCTGTGCATTTAAATTGTGTTGTTTGACTATGATGATATCAACTACGTCACGATACTCCCCATCGGGCCCACCGGTAATACGTGGAAATATCGTGGTGTGACAGGTTGGTATCAGAGCCAACATTGAGTGAATTAAACACTAGCATTTTGTGTTTAATCTCAATGACACAGTTTGCACATTTATCGACTTCCGAGTCTAGACAAAGAACTTAGGACTAATCCAAATTTGTTTTATTTTAATTTTGTCCTTTATTTTTTTCTTTGTTGTGTCCTTTGTTTGTTTTGACAAGATCTTCAAGAATGCCGCCCAGAATCCGAGGAAGAGGTAGAGGCAAGGGGCCATTCGTCGCCCCCAACGATCACGAGGCCGGGCCTTCACACCGGCGAACCCCATCAGACTCATTAAGCAAAAGTCCTCAGGAAAACTGGAGGACCCATCTAGAACCCGCTAGGCGTTCAGTCTCGCTGAGCTCCTCACCTTCTTACCTAAATTCTTACGGGCCTCAATCGGAAAATGAGCCCCACAACTCACACCATTCTTTTATACCCCTCCAAAGCCACAACTCACCCTTCAACGACCCAACACCCTACTTCCAAAGCCGGTTCAACCCGGCAAACCTAATTGAAGAGCCAATGGGCTATAACCCATTGGGACCGGAGGACCATTTCTCCATGGATATGGAAGAGGATCTGGAACCTGCCGAGCAGCCAACCGGAACGCCTACTCACCCCATCGAGATTTCAGATGGGTCACCCTTTCTCGGATCACCTTATAGTGGTCCCGCCAGCTATCAGGCAAGATTTTCCCAATACGACTGGGTGTTTACTCCCAGTTACCACTCATCGCCGCAATAGCAGCAGGATCCCTCAGAGGATTCGTGCTTTGTAGCGGTTACCCCACCGCCACCACCACCTGTGCAGCAACAGCCTCCGGAGCCACCGAGGCGTAGGAGATCAACCGCACGGATGTCCATGCGAGGGGGAGTCCGTATCAGCACCCCTCAGCATTCGAGTGGCAGTCATTATCCGCCACTATACGAAGACCCTCAGATGGGTGGGCCTTCGAACCCTGTTTCTGAAGTGGAGTCTGCTCCAGTCGCACCGCCACCAGTGGGCTATAACAACCCAAATCCTATGTACGCCGGTGTATCGGCGTATAACCCTTTCAAGCAGCCGGCCCATACTAACTACAACTACGCCGAGGCTGACCCATACCTGGTAGCGGCAAACTACAATGCTTTTCATCCCGAGGGGCCCTTTGGAGTCCCATATCAGGCTGGGTATCCATCCTATGGGTACCAATAACCGCCACCTCCTCAACCTCTGCAGCATCAGCAGCCACCGCAGCCACAATTGATACCACCAGCGTGACAACAGGAGGTTCTCAAAAGGTTGAGCCAGGTTGAACGGGATGTTCAAGAAGAGCGTAGAAACAACCGGGGATTTCTTAAAGATTTGGCAAGCTTAATCAAGGGGAAGAGCAAAAAAGGATCATTAAATCCTTTATTTGTTTATTTGTATTTCTTTATTGTTCAATCAAGTCCCTGCGTGGACATCTGTTTCTGTAACCAGTCCCTGCGAGGACTTGTAGTTTCTGTTTAGCCCCTGCGTGGGCATGTCTTTTTGTTTAGCCCCTGTGTGGGCAAGTTATTCAGCTAAAGACTCGTTTAGGGCAATATGTACTCGTTTTAAATTATTAGTGGCATGTTATCATTTAAATTTATTTTGTCATTATATGCACAAATGTAATATGTAAGGAATAAATAAATAAATCCAAAATATATCATTCCTTTTTAAAAATAATCTGTCTATTAAATATTAAATAAGAATCTTAAAAGGTATAACCTAGCCTACGTGTCATTATAAGACCTGGCCATGATGGTAAAACCTCTCTAAAAAGATTCAAATCCTTGTTAACATCTGAAAACATGTTAACATTCCCGGCTAACGTGATTCGTAAAATCACACGTGTCATCCTTACATTGGATTATTCAAAATCCTTCTTTTTATTTAAACATCCATTTGGGATGTAGGGCCTACGAGCCATAATCATTGTCATATAAGACAAAAGACAGATTGTAGTCTATGACTCCCTGTCAGGAAAAGGTAATGAACTATGTTCAAGCCTTAATGCCGTGATTCTATAAAATCATGGCTTATAATTTAAATTGTCCTTGTGACTTGGCCTTTTTTGTGCTATTATTATAATTTAATTAAAACAAGGGATTATTATAATAAAAAACCTGAATGAATAATACTTAACAAAATAACCAATATGGTTCTTTAATACCATGGTTAATAAGTAAATAAGATGACAAATCTATCATGATACCAAGGGAAAATCAACAGTTACCCAAGGGAAAATCATGATACCACCAGGATCAACGTAACTGGTGCGGAACTTCAAGCATTGATTGATAATGCTGTTACCAAGGCCATAGATAGGCAATTAAATGAGTCAAGTGGTACTCGAAGCAAGGCCTCATCTGTACCCCATTCTAAACCTAAGACTCACTCTGAGGCTCATAGTAAGCCACCTTCTAAACCTAAGGGGTCAAAGAAGGATGATGACCAGCATTCATCGAATCAGCATAGTGTTCCGTCTAAGAAGATTGTACTCGATCAAGATCCACGTATTAGGGGTTGTTCCTATAAGTATTTCGTATCCTGTAAACCCCGAGATTTCACTGGGGAAAAAGGAGCTATCGACTGCATAACGTGGTTAGACGAGATGGACACCGTAGTTGATATCAGCGGTTGCGCTGATAGGGATGTTGTGAAGTATGTATCTCAGTCGTTTAAAGGAGAAGCACTAGCCTGGTGGAGGTCTCTATTCCAGGCTACTGGGAAGATTCCATTGTACAATCTATCTTGGGATCAGTTTGTTGCACTCATCAAAGAGAATTACTGCCCTCAGCATGAGGTTGAAAAGATTGAGTCTGACTTCTTATCTCTGTTGATGACAAACCTAGACTGTCAGACTTACCTTACTAGCGTTAATACCATGTCTCGACTGGTTCCATATTTGGTAACACCGGAGCCCAAGCGAATAGCTCGTTTCATTGGGGGTTTAGCCCCAGAGATCAAAGCCAGTGTAAAGGCATCTCGACCTGCTACTTTTAGGTCAGCAGCTGACCTATCTTTATCCCTTACCTTGGATGCAGTCAGGCTAAGATCGCTTAAGAACTCGGAGGAAGGTAAGAGAAAACGTGAGGACGATAACTCACGACGGTCTGAGAAGAAGTTTAAGGGAACCACATATCACAAGAAAAAGTTTGGGTCTGGCAAGGGTAGTCAGCAAGTAGATGAGAAGCCAAAGTGTAAAACCTGCCAGAAACGTCACTTTGGAAAATGCAGGTTTGAATCCAAGTCCCAGTCAAAACCGTCTGCATGTGGGTTATGCAAATCCAAGGAGCACAAGACGATAGAGTGCAAGAAGACAAAGGATGCAACCTGCTATAACTGTAACGAGAAAGGGCACATCAAGTCCAACTGCCCTAAATATGCCAAAAAGCCTGAAGAAGTCAAAAGGACCAATGCAAGGGTCTTTCGAATGGATGCACGAGAAGCTGTTCAGGACGATAATGTGATAACAGGTACCTTCCTTATAAATGATGTTTATGCAAGGGTATTATTTGATTCGGGCGCGGACAAGTCATTTGTAAATGATAAGTTTTGTAAGTTGCTGAATTTACCTGTTAAAACCCTAAGTGTGAAATATGAGGTAGAATTGGCTGATGGTACCTTAGAGACAGCCTCAACTGTGTTAGATGGATGTTTTATATCCATTAGGAACCACTCTTTTCCGTTATCCTTACTTCCTTTGAAATTAGCTGGTTTCGACATAATAATAGGCATGGATTGGTTATCTCATAACCAAGCTCAGATTTTGTGTAACAAGAAGCAAGTGGTAATCAAGACTCCGTATGGTGAGCTACTTACCATACAGGGAGACACTCAGTATGGGTTGCCTGAGCAAGTGTCTATGCTCAAGGCATCGAGGTGTTTGAAGAAGGGTTGTGTCATTTATATGGCACAGGTAACTATTGATGAACAGAAGCCCAAGGTTGAAGAAATCCCTGTCATTTCTGAATATCCAGAACTATTCCCTGAAGAACTACCTGGTTTACCACCAGATAGGCAAGTGGAGTTCAGAATCGACATTATACCTGGAGCAGCACCTGTTGCAAGAGCACCTTACCGGTTGGCCCCAACTGAGATGAAAGAGTTGAGAACTCAGTTGGATGATTTGTTGGCAAAACGATTTATTAGACCTAGCTCATCCCCCTGGGGAGCACCAATCCTGTTTGTAAAGAAGAAGGATGGATCGATGCGTCTATGCATCGATTATCGCAAGCTTAACAAAGTCACTATCAAGAATAGATATCCATTGCCCAGGATCGACGATCTGTTCGATCAATTACAAGGGGCAAGTTACTTCTCTAAGATCGATTTAAGGTCAGGCTACCATCAACTGAAGGTTAAAGATGAAGATGTACACAAGACTGCATTTAGGACTCGCTATGGTCATTACGAGTTCTTAGTGATGCCTTTTGGGCTCACTAATGCACCAGCAGCGTTCATGGATCTCATGAACCGCGTCTGCAAGCCCTACTTAGATAAATTCATCATCGTCTTCATCGATGATATTCTTATTTACTCGAAGAATCAAGCTGACCATGAGAAGCACCTTCGCTGTATCCTTTCACTGCTTCAACAAGAGAAACTCTATGCCAAGTTTTCAAAGTGTGAATTTTGGCTTCGTGAAGTACAGTTCCTTGGACACGTGGTTAGTGAGCGTGATATCCAGGTGGATCCCGCTAAGGTTGAAGCTGTCATGAACTGGCAAGAGCCGAAGACACCCACAGAGATTCGTAGTTTCTTGGGTTTAGCAAGATACTATAGGCGTTTTATTGAAAACTTCTCAAGAATTGCAGCACCCCTAACTTCACTAACCCGCAAGAATATCAAGTTTGATTGGGGTCCTAAGCAGCAAGAATCTTTTGACGTTGTTAAGCAGAAGTTGAGCAATGAACCTGTGTTGACATTGCTTGATGGAATCCAAGAATTTGTAGTATACTGCGACGCAGCACACACTGGTATGGGGTGTGTGCTCATGCAGAAAGGCAAGGTCATTGCCTATGTTTCTCGATAATTAAAGGTGCACGAGAAAAATTACACCACCCACGACTTGGAGTTGGGTGCCGTTGTATTTGCACTAAAGCTATGGAGGCATTATTTGTATGGTACCAAGTGTGTGATCTATTCTGATCACAAGAGCCTTCAACACTTGTTCAATCAGAAGGATCTGAACATGAGACAACGTCAATGGATGGAGACACTGAATGATTATGATTGTGAAATCCGGTACCATCCAGGCAAGGCGAATGTGGTCGCCGACGCATTAAGCAGAAAGGAAAGGGTTAAGCCCATAAGAATCAATGCCAAGAGCATTGAATTAAAGAACAGTTTGAGTGATAGACTGTTAGCCACGCAGAAGGAAGCCATGTTAGAAGCTAACTATCCAAATGAAAAACTGGGAGTCACTGCAGAACAGTTATCATATGGTAAGGATGGAATCCTAAGATTGAATGGACGGATATGGGTTCCAATCTATGGAGGACTTAGGGAAGTGATCCTTCAGGAAGCCCATAATTCTAAATATTCTGTTCATCCTGGAAGCGACAAGATGTACCAGGATTTGAAGGCAAATTATTGGTGGATAGGTTTGAAGAAGTCTATAGCCACTTATGTGGCCAAATGTCTGACGTGTGCTCAAGTTAAAGCAGAACATCAGAAGCCGTCAGGTTTGCTACAACAACCTGAACTTCCCACCTGGAAATGGGAAATGGTGACTATGGATTTTATCACCAAGTTACCTAAGACAAAGCGAGGAAATGATACTATTTGGGTGATAGTAGATAGACTGACTAAGTCAGCCCATTTCCTACCTATTAAAGAAACATACAGCTCAGATAAGTTAGCTCAGCTGTACGTGGACGAGATTGTATCTCTCCATGGGGTGCCAGTATCTATTATTTCTAATAGGGATACAAGGTATACGTCACATTTCTGGAAAAGCTTTCAACAATCCCTAGGCACTCGACTAAATTTCAGCACGGCATACCATCCTCAAACGGATGGTCAAAGCGAGCGAACAATTAAAACATTGGAAGATATGTTAAGGGCTTGTGTTATTGACCTAGGTGGAAGTTGGGATGATCATCTTCCATTGATCGAATTTTCATACAATAATAGTTATCATTCCAGTATTCAAGCTGCACCATTTGAAGCCTTGTATGGAAGGAAGTGCAGGACGCCCGCTTGCTGGGCAGAAGTTGGAGACGTCCAACTAACAGGACCTGATATAGTCCTGGAGACGACAGATAAGATTGTTCGGATACGAGATCGTCTCAAAGCCGCCAGAGATAGGCAGAAAAGCTACGCAGACAAAAGGCGTAAACCTCTAAAATTCGAGGTAGGTGACAAAGTGTTACTAAAGGTATCGCCCTGGAAAGGGGTGATGCGATTTGGTAAGAAAGGTAAGTTAAGCCCGAGATATATAGGACCATTCGAGATCATCGAATGTGTCAGAACAGTGGCTTATAAGTTAAACTTGCCTGAAGAGCTTAGTGGTATTCATAACGTATTCCACATCTGCAATCTGAAGAAATGCCTAGCTGATGAATCACTAGTCATACCACTTACGGATGTGCATATAGATGAGAGCCTGAAATTTGTGGAAAAACCTTTGTGGATTGAGGATCGACAGGTTAAGAAGCTTCGAAGGAAGCATGTACCAATTGTAAAGGTTAAATGGGATGCCCGTAGAGGTCCCGAGTACACGTGGGAGGTAGAGTCCACAATGAAAGAGAAGTACCCTCATTTATTTCAGTAAATCTCGAGGTCGAGATTTCTTTTAAGGGGGTGAGGATGTAACACCTCGTAAAATTTTGTCCAACATAGTATCGACACGTATCATGGACTTTAAACGTGTTACAAATTGAATATAAGGGACTAAAGTTGACAAACAAGGAAAGTATATGTGTAAAAGGCTTCAAAGTGTCAACGATTGATAATTATACCTTTCAACAACCCTACACGATGTTTACAACCTTAAACGAATGAATTATGAAGCGTAAGAAGCCATTTGTGGAAGAAAGTGAAAGATTACAAAACGCAAGGGTTAAAAGTGTCAACATGTTTAAGTTATACCTATGAGTGACCTTTTAGCGAACCCGAAGCTTTGTAACGATTAATTATGCTCACGAGAATAAGTGATAGAAATTTCACAAGGTTTCGATATCGTATGAAGAAGTTATGCTGACATTCGTATATGAGGGGTTAAAAGCATCAATGTTGAAATTTAAGGCTTTTCGGGTGACCATAAAGTTGACCAAGGACTTAAAAAAGTTTGTTTATGACATAGGGTCCTTAAAAATCAATTTGGAGGGTTAAAAGTGCAAGAAATAAAGTTAAAACCACTTTTAAAAGGCCAGGGACCAATTGTGCAATTACTGAAACATTTTTAACCTGACCTGGGCCTCATACAGGCCGCGTAAGACCTCTGAGGTCCCTTACGCGGGCCGCCTAGTACTGCCAGCGATAGAAAACACTTCCAGGTGCCAGTTCAGCCTGTTGCACCGCCTTTAGAGCCTTGTTTTACATACCAGGAGCTGTGCAAATGGGATTACATGCAATAGGGACACTTGGGGATGATCTAACATCAGTTGTAGACTTGTTTGGCATCATCTTATGTGATTTAAATCCCTATATAAAGAACCCATTGTTGCAACACTTTTGCATACACTTTCAAAACTATCATAACTTCATTCCTGGAGATTTCTGGAGCTCAAGACCACTTCCTAAGGACCATTAGTCGTGCATAGGACTTCAGTAAGTATCCTTAACCTTTCTTAATTCAGTTTTGATTAGTTTAATGGCCCAACGTCAAACCGTCGTAATTAAAGTTTGACTTTGTGATTAGTCACAAATTGTCCAGTCAAATCTCAAATGGAAAGTACCTATGAGTTGGTAATTATGTGGGTAATAAACCCTTAAAAGGGCACTCTCTGATTCCCACTCTAACTAGGTCAATTGTCGGGTCAAACTTGATTATAAAAAGTCAACAGAAAGCAATTTTTCAAATAAACACATAATTAACAATGTAGAAGCCATGCAACCTGTTTTATCACTCATATAATGTAACACCTCGAAAATTCACGTCCTATAATGTGTTGACACGTGTCATAAAGTTTGAACGTGTGAAAGAATGTTATAAAAGGACTAAAGTTGACAAACATGGAAAGTACGTGATAGTACGTATTCTAAGTGTCAACTATGAATAAATATACTTCATAATAACCCTACATGATGTTTATAACATCAAACGAATAAATCATGGATCATACGAAGCTAAAAGTGAGAGATTAATAACTACAGTAGTAGTCTATGACTCCCTGTCCAAAGGTGAAGAACCACGTTCAAACCTTGAAGCCCTAATCTAAAAAAATTGCGGCTAATAAATTAAGGTCCTTGGTGATAGACCATCGAGTTATGTTTTAAAGTCATTCATGACAAGCTAACATATTAAATGTTAACATTCCTGGTGACGTGCCTTTGTGCCAAATTTGATAATTGTCCTTATGACAAGGCCGTTTGTGCCATATCTAAATGGCCTTTACGACAAGGCCTTCGCGCCATATGATTACTTACGTCCTTCATGACTGGGCTTTATGCCATATCTTTCTACGTCCATCGAGACAGGCTTCTATGCCATATATGTATATATAATAAAAGTCTTATAAGACTAGCCTTTGAGCTATTTATAATCGTCCTTGTGACAAAGACAGTTGTGACATTATGGTCCCCTGTCAAGCAGGTATTGGACTCGCTCCAAACCTTAAATGCCATTGATAGTCCTTTTGTGACCTAAGCTAAATGTAATAGATATACATTCAAATAGCATTCATTAAGAATGTATAGAACAGAATAGCCCATACGGTTCATGAATGCCGTGGCTAATCTAAGTCAGGTCATCAGGATGGTGACTAATAATTGTTAAATCTTGGTGATTGGTACCAAGTTTCGAGTATGGAAAACTCGGATGAGGTCGACGACAGTCGCAATACTATTAATGTGACGAAAGTTAATAAAACTACAAACGTAAACCTCAATATTAATGGAGTTAATCTCCGGGCTGTGGTTGACACAGCAGTTGGAAGGACCATAGAAAGATCATGAAACGGTCCGAAGAGCCGAATGCTCCTCGCTCTAAATTTCATTCAAAACCATGTTCAATTGCTCATGAGAGGAGTTTTGTTCACACTTCGTATGCGAAGGGTGAACCAAAGGAGGAAGATAACTCCCAGAAATCTAAGAAAAAAGGGCAAGAACAAGCCAAATAAAAAGCAACGAAAAAATGGTGGAATTGGCCGTCCCCGGAATCGAACCTAGGTCTAGGCCGCACCCTTTCGCGCGCCTAGCCAACTGAGCTAGGTGCCTAGTTTGTGAAACTTCCATTATTGATTAAATATAAGCACTTGTACAATAAACTTCCTTATAATTTATCAATGATAATTTCTGCTAAGTGTCCTGTTTTTTTATACAGGCAATAATAAATCTTCATGAACTATAAACTTAGCAAATTTTTATTATCATCCACAAGGTATAACTACCAAAGAAACCATAGTAACCGATTCTTATGGATCGGCAAGGAGTCCTTCCGAAAATCTAAGAGCACTCTTTCTTTGCATAGAGTACGACAACATATGTTATTTTAATTATTTTTTTTTCTCATTGTTTTCTATCGCCTGCGAATGCCAAACTATGTTTGATAAAAGTGTCATATGAGGATTGGCGTATCCTAGTGTGTCCCATAGATTATTTCCATGTCTGATCAGCATGGAGGTTTAATACATGGAACCCTAAGATATCCCAATGATCATATTGTACTAAAGTCGACTAGTAGTATTCAAAGAAGATATCCAAAAAAAAAAATGGAAATTTTTCCAAGTAAATGTTCCCGATTAAGGAATTCGTGGACTTATAACATAAAGGTGTCACTCATTTGACACGAACAATGATGGATGAACTGAAGCCTGAGATATGGAAAATCTCTGTAGCCTCCTTGCAATCTTGAGTATCTTCTCATAGGTTTTCCCTGCTTACCTCCTGGAAGACATAGTAGAATTAAGATTTGTATCCCGCCGTGGGCTGGAGTATTGTGAAAACTCCATATTGATTATGGAATAAACGAAGCCTTGATTAAGTAGGTTTTAAGACATAGGCTCATATAGCCTGACTCAATATTCTGAGGGTTTTATGTTATTAAATAAGAAAGACGGTTCATATTGCTTATGCATACATACCGCAACCCTAATTAGACAACGATTAAGAATTGCCATCAGCTACCCAGGATCTAAGGGCAAACTATTGGTGGATAGGCTTGAAGAAGTCCGTAGCCACCCAGGTAGCTAAATGCTTGACATGTGCGCAAGTCAAAGCCGAGCATCAAAAGCCGTCAGGCTTGCTACAACAGCCTGAACTTCCTACGTGGAAGTGGGAGATGGTAACTATGGATTTCATTACCAAGTTACCCAAGACAAGGAAAGGCAATGATACAATATGAGTCATAGTTGACAGACTGACTAAGTCAGCTCATTTCTTACCCATCAAGGAGACTTATAGCTCCGATATGTTAGCCCAGTTATATGTTGATAAGATTGTAGCCTTACATGGCATACCTGTGGCTATTATCTTTGATAGAGATACTAGATACACGTCACATTTTTGGAAGAGTTTCCAACAATCTTTGGGCACACGTTTGAATTTTAGCACGGCTTACCAATCCTCAGACTAACGGTCAGAGTGAGTGTACTATTCAAACGTTGGAAGACATGCTGCGTGCATGTGAGATCGATTTGGGAGGTAGTTGGGATAAGAACCTACCATTAATCGAATTCTCCTACAACAATAGCTACCATACCAGCATTAAGGCTGCGCCTTTCGAGGCATTATACGGTAGAAAATGTAGATCGCCCGTTTGTTGGGCGGAAGTTGGAGATGTCCAGTTATCAGGACCAGAGATCGTGTTCGAAGCGACGGACAAGATTGTCCAGATTCCTGACCGTCTTGAAGCTGCCCGGGATAGGCAGAAGAGCTACGCAGATCCGAAGCGTAAAGCTTTTCACTTCGAAGTAGGTGATAAAGTATTGCTTAAAGTATCACCCTGGAAGGGAGTGATGCGGTTTGGTAAGAAATGCAAGCTAAGCCCGAGATACATAGGACCTTTCGAGGTTATCAAATGTATCGGGTCAGTTGCCTATAAGTTAAACTTACCGGGAGAGCTCAGTGGAATTCACAATGTGTTCCACATCTGCAATCTGGAGAAGTGTTTCGCTGACGAATCACTGGTAATACCCCATACAGATATAGACGAGAGCTTAAAATATGTTGAAAAACCTTTGTCGATTGAAGATCGACAGGTGAAGAAGCTTCGAAGGAAGCACGTACCTATTGTAAAGGTCAAATGGGATGCCCGTAGAGGCCCCGAATTCACGTGAGAGGGTGAATCCACGATGAAAGAAAAGTACCCTTACTTATTTCAGTAAATCTCGGGTCGATATTTATTTTAAGGGGGTGAGGATGTAACACCTCGAAAATTCACGTCCTATAATGTGTTGACACGTGTCATAAAGTTTGAACGTGTGAAAGAATGTTATAAAAGGACTAAAGTTGACAAACATGGAAAGTACGTGATAGTACGTATTCTAAGTGTCAACTGTGAATAAATATACTTCATAATAACCCTACATGATGTTTATAACATCAAACGAATAAATCATGGATCATACGAAGCTAAAAGTGAGAGATTACAAACTACAGGGGTTAAATGTGTCAACATGTTTAAAGATATACCTCTGAGTGACCTTTTGACAAACCCGAAGCTTTGTAAATGTTAATTATACTCACTTGAATGCACGATTAAAATTTCATTATGTTTCGTTATCGTATGAGAAAGTTATGACCAAATTCGTAGACGAGGGGTTAAAGTGCAAACATTGAAAGTTAAGACTTTTCGGGTTAACCGGAAGTGTTCAGGGACTTGGCAAAGTGGGTATAAGTCCTAAAGCCCTTGTGGGTAAATATAAGGGGGTCAAAATGCAAGAAATAACCCTAGTTGCCCCTTCGTGAAGCCAAAGGTCAAGCTGCAAAACATTTAAAAAAATAAAAATCTGATTTTTGGGGCCAAGCGGCCCGCGTGGGTTTAAGCTTATCTTGAGGCGGGCCGCCTCAGGTGCCCAGAAGCAGAAAAATGGGGCAGCAGCCTGCAGACGCGAATTTGACCCATCTAGCCGGTTTTTCTCACATGTGGACGACCCCTAGGCACCCCTAAGCACTAGGGCAAGTGTCAATCAGTTGTGGATGGGTGCTAGACTAAGATGTCAACATATTGTGGTGGGTTAAACACTATATAAAGCACACAAGGTGCAACACTTGATCATTCATACTTCTCCTGCATTCTTGGATCATTTCTGGAGCTCTCAAGCAGGTCCAACTGATCTTAAGTCGTGCATAGGACTCTTGTAAGTCTACTAGTCCTTCTTTAATTAAGTTTAGCTTGTTTAATTAGCTAAAAGTCAAACCGTCGTAATTACGGTTTGACTTCGAGATTAGTCAATAATGGCTCAGTCATATCTCGAATTAAAAGTGGTTATAAGTTGGTATTTATGTGGGTAATAAAACCTCAAAAAGGTTTCCCCTGATCACCACTCTAACCAGGTCAAAAGTCGGGTCAAACATATAATTAAAAAGTCAACAGGATGTTTAAAATGTCATTTATGCATAATTAGCTATCTAGAACATGTATAACCTGTTTGATCATTGTTATAACTTAATAATTAGTGTAAGAACATGTCCAAACATGTTCAACCCGACTATTTCCTGTTTAGACCCGGTTCGGAACCGAAAGTCACATAGTTTGACTTTCACTTTGACTTTCAGTTCTGACCCGTTTAGGCATATTTTAGAAATGCCTCAGAGCTTTAATTGGATTAGGTTACTTGTTAGAACAGCCCTCTGTGATTATACACCTTGGTTCATTAGTTATCCAATTAATATGCATGTTTCCGTTAATTGCTCATATGTTGACCGTTATGCCCTTATTACCTTAAAACGTGATTTATGGAAATGTAAAAGTGTAGAAACCTTAGTTACTGATATATAAACTTGTATGCAAAGTTTGACATCAGTTTGACTTGTAGATTAAGAGTTATGCTCAATATCGCTAAATGGATACTTTATGTTAATAAAATGGCGCAATTAGCGTATAGCCTACTTAAACATACTTTCTGATATCAAATCTTTTACCCACTGATGTAATATATTATTTTGGGATTTTTAAAGATTTTTAATTAATTTTAGGCTGAGCATAACTCATAGTCGTAGGCTTAATTCGGTAAATGTCGGTTTTGCCCTTACGGGCCATAAAATGAGTTTTACATATCTAAACGACTCCAAACCTTTTTCTACTGATCACATATGATAAATAAATTATTTTAAGCCTTTAGGAAATATAAAAATATCAGATTTAAGTATCGAACCCGGAAATGGCCTTTAATCGCCTTAATTAGCGTTTTCAACGCATAGTATGTTTTAAAATCATATTGGACATACCCGGGTTGATACCTACTGATATAAGAGGAAAATTATAATATTTTAACAGTAAGCAAAGGTTGATAAACTCGGACCTCAGTTTTGAGCTTTTCGGCTTATGTGAAATTACCAAAATACCCCTACGGGGCATAGTTTGGTTAAAAATGATAAATTTCACATATATGCTTTAGCCTACTGATATAACATATCAAATTGAGTATGTTTACTGTTTACATCAGACCGGTAACTCAGTTAAACATCTAAACTCTTTTACAACCTTTAAAAATGACCAAACTACCCCTACGGGGCATAGTTTGTGTTTAATTTCATTTCGGGCATAATGAAAGACATCCTACTGATGTCACAACATATTTGAAGCATATTAACTTAGGAAACCTGTATATGGCTCTTACGGATACCCGTTACGCTTATTTCGCGTTCGGTTCGGTTTATGTATCAAGTTTACATAAATTAGCCGAAACGGGTCAAACCTTATCGGTTTAATCTCAAAATCCAGAATGTGCATGAAGGACCCATATTAGACAAGTCTCTGAACTTGTCGGGTCTAAATCACATTCTATTCGGTCCTCGCTTAATCGTGCGTACGAACCGTATCTTTGAAACTAGCCGGTCTAAGCTTAAACTTAATAAAAGACCCGTTAGTATTCTAATAGGTTATATTAAACCTTCGTTCCAGATTAGGAGAACCAGTAAAAGCTACGTGCATTTTGCTTATTGTGATTTATACTTGCATCAGGTAAATACTTTTAACTTATTTTCCCTATACGGGCTTGGGATACGGTATATAGCATACCGCTTGATCGGGCATCAAATCTCCACGCTTAGTGGGTAGTTGAATAATTTGATCGGCTCATTTAAACAGTCTTGTTTACTTTACAGCCTTTGGGGGGTTAATGACCATGTTCCGGATATCCTTGGCATCATCTTACGAGATTGGCCACGACCTGAGCACGGGGTGTAGGCGTACACCTGTCAGTGTATAACTCAATAACATGGTGTGTCTATTGATCTTTAACCCGGACTAGATCCGGGCTACTGAACGCATAAGTAACATGTAATTCGTTCACAAGATTATAATATTAAATAATTCTCCCAAGTTAAAAAGATTAATTTTGCCTCTGTGCATTTTAATCAAATTATAAAAGATATTTTGTGCCACGTGCATCCAAATCAATTTTCTTAAAACCATTTTCAAAATGAGTCAGTTGAATGTATTTACCAGTGTAAACTGACGTATTTTCCAAAAAGGCTAAATGCAGGTACTATACGAAATTGGCTGGATATTTCTCCTTAGCATCAGTAGAAGTCTCGCAAGCTTAAGATGCCTAAAAGTCTGTTGAACTATTGTTTCCATTTTATGTTCGATCCTTCTATGGATAAACTTCCGAATATTGTGACAGTTGATATTACAATAACAAATTCGGTTGTATTATATTTTCAATTGCTTCCGCTGTGCTTAATAATATTGTGTTGTTTGACTATTACGTTACCAACCATGACGTCACGATACTCCCCCACCGGTCCCACCGGTGACACGTGGAAATTTGGGGTGTGACAGGTTGGTATCAGAGCCAACACTGAGTGAATTAAACACTAGCCTTTTGTGTTTAATCTCAGTTACACAATTGCACAATCTAAACTTCTGAGTCTAGACTTAACATAGGAATAATCTTAATCCTAATATGAAAAAAAAAAAAATTGCTTCCAATTTTTATTGGATACGTCGCCAAGCGAGGAAGCTGAACTAGGGATTCTCCACACCAGGAGCCTTGAAATGCTGAGCTTCGTACAGCGACCAAGATGAGACGTGCAACCAAGGAGAAAGCATTCAGGAATTAAATGAAGAAGAAACTCCTTTGCTGAAAATCGTTTCCTCAATAGTCCTTATAAGGACATATTTATCTTTTTAGTCCCTTCGAGGGCAACATTATTTCTTTCAAGTCCCGCTTAGGGCAACTTTATACTTTTATTTTTATGGAATGATTAAGTTTAAACTTTCATTCTAAACAAGAAATATTAAATAAATGGAAAATATCATTTCCTTTTTGCAAGGTCTACCATTATAATAAAATGGCAAAATCTAAAAAGGACAAGACCTAGCTTCGGTTCATTTTAAGACCGGGCCAAGATGGTAGTTCCATAACTAGATTCAGATCCATATTAACACCTCAATTTAAAATTTTTCTGCGTTAATTAAATTAAGAATCTTAAGTGTGAAACCTAGCCTTCGTGTCAATTATAAGACCGGGCCAAGATGGTAAGACCTGTTAAAAAGATTCAAACCCTTAATTAAGAATCTTAAGTGTGAAACCTAGCCTTCGGGTCAATTATAAGACCAGGCCTAGATGGTAAGACCTGTTAAAAAGATTCAAATTAATAAAGAATCGTAAGAGTGAAACCTAGCCGAGTGTCATTATAAAGACCTGGCCAAGATGGTAAGACCTGTTTAAAAGATTCGAATCTCAGTTAACATCTGAAAACATGTTAACACTCCCGACAGATGTGATTCGTTGGAAATCACACACGTTATTAAGAATTCTTCAAAAGATTCCTAACCCAGTTTAATGATCGCTGAATCCTGGGTTCACATCATCAATTAAGATGATCATATTTTAACCATACGTGGTAATATAGTGCCTACGGGCCTTGCTCATTCTACATGAGCCAAAATACAGTGGTAGCTATGACTCCCTGTCAGAAAAAGGTAATGAACTAGGTTCAAACCTCAAATGCTTAGATTCTCTGAAATCACAGCATATAAACTTATAAGTGTCCTTGTGACTAAGCCTGTTGTGCTAATATATTTAAAGGCCTTGATTCTCTGAAATCCTGGCTTATGATTTAAAAATTGTCCTAGTGACTAGGCCTTTTGTGCTATTAAATAAAACTGTTATTGTTGCTTTGATTCCCTGAAATCATAAGCTTATAATTTATAAATGTCCATGTGACCAGGCCATTGGGTGCCACAAATAAAACTGTTAATGTTTTATAATTAGGATAACTTATAATAGAAATCCTAAATATATATGATTAATAAATTAACCAAATATGGTCTCTGTTTACCATGGTTAATGAATTCCCCTAAGGGGCAATTCCATAATAAACATCCCTTAGAAGGGAAGTGCCTATGGGCTATAGTTAATGTCCTCTGAGACTAAAGACAGTGGTAGCCTACAACTCCCTGTCAAGAAAAGGTAATAAACTTTGATTCAAACCTTAATGCCTCGATTCTCTGAAATCATGGGTTATAAATTTAACTTGTCTACGCGACTAGGCCATTTGTGCTATTATTAACTTATGAATTAGGATTTATGATAAAAATCCTGAATGAAATAAATATCCTTCCTTCCCTATCAGTATGCATTTTAAAAAGAATCTTAACGGTGAAACCTAGCCTACGCGGCCAAGATGGTGAAACCTACTCAAGGGATTCAGATCCTCGTTAACACTAAAAAAAAAAAAAACGTGTTAGCACTCTTGAGAAATGTGATCCGAGAAAATCACAACAATCATCCTTATATTGGATTCTTCCAATTCCCTTATCTAGCCTGGTGATTTAGAAATCACGGCTTATATCATCCAATAACACGATCATGTTATAAACATCCGTTAATGATAAAGTGCCTACGGGCTAAACTTGTTGTCCGATAAGACAACGACAGTGATGGTCTTTGACCTCCTGTCTAAAATATTGGACTATGTCCAAACATAATAGTCTATATGATCAATGCGATCATGACTAATATCATCTGATGCGATGATAGTGTTATTAAACATCCTTTAGTGATGTTTTGCCTACGGGCTATAATATATTGTCCATTTGAGACATTGACATTGTTATCTTTATGATTCCTTATCTGAGGTGGTGAGCTATGCTCAAGCCAAAATAGTCAATATGATTAATGCAATCATGACTTATATAGGATGAACCTATTATAAACATCCATTAGAGATGTTTCGCCTATGGGCCATATTATATCGTCCATGTGTGACAAAAACAGAGTGATCCTTACGATTCCCTGTCCAAGGTAGTGAGCTACGCTCGAGCCTAATAGTCTATATGATCAATGCTATCATGACAAAAAAATCATCAATACGATGACTAAAAATTTTAACATCCGTAATGATGTTTTGCCTAAGGGCTATATTATATTATCCAATTGAGACAAGGCGATTGTAATCTTTTGTGATTCTTGCCCAAGGGGGTGAGCTATACTCAAATCCCATAGTGTATACTATCATTGCGATCCTGACTAGTATCATCGGTATGATGATCATAATGTTAACATCCCTCGTGATGAAATGCCTACGGGCTATACGTTATTCTAATGTCGGTAAGACTAGGATAGTAGTGATCTTTATGATCCCCTGTTCAAAATGGTGTGATTATACCCCAAACCTAATAGTCAATATGATCGATGTGATCATGACTAATATCCTTATATACGATGGTTATATATAAACATCCATTAGTGATGTTGATTGGCTTATTTTTCTGCCAAATGAATCGCCTTTCAAGACGATGACAGTAGTAGTCTATGACTCCTTGTCCAGAGGTGAAGAACCACGTTCAAACCTTGAAGCCCTAATCTAAAAAAATTACGGCTAATAAATTAAGGTCCTTGGTGATAGACCATCGAGTTATGTTTTAAAGTCATTCATGACAAGCTAACATATTAAATGTTAACATTCCTGGTGACGTGCCTTTGTGCCAAATTTGATAATTGTCCTTATGACAAGGCCGTTTGTGCCATATCTAAATGGCCTTTACGACAAGGCCTTCGCGCCATATGATTACTTACGTCCTTCATGACTGGGCTTTATGCCATATCTTTCTACGTCCATCGAGACAGGCTTCTATGCCATATATGTATATATAATA
Organism: Helianthus tuberosus; assembly: GCA_030545235.1. Classification (NCBI taxonomy): domain Eukaryota; kingdom Viridiplantae; phylum Streptophyta; class Magnoliopsida; order Asterales; family Asteraceae; genus Helianthus; species Helianthus tuberosus. The sequence goes on from CM060371.1 coordinate 22,952,001, forward strand.
AAAGTCTTATAAGACTAGCCTTTGAGCTATTTATAATCGTCCTTGTGACAAAGACAGTTGTGACATTATGGTCCCCTGTCAAGCAGGTATTGGACTCGCTCCAAACCTTAAATGCCATTGATAGTCCTTTTGTGACCTAAGCTAAATGTAATAGATATACATTCAAATAGCATTCATTAAGAATGTATAGAACAGAATAGCCCATACGGTTCATGAATGCCGTGGCTAATCTAAGTCAGGTCATCAGGATGGTGACTAATAATTGTTAAATCTTGGTGATTGGTACCAAGTTTCGAGTATGGAAAACTCGGATGAGGTCGACGACAGTCGCAATACTATTAATGCGACGAAAGTTAATAAAACTACAAACGTAAACCTCAATATTAATGGAGTTAATCTCCGGGCTGTGGTTGACACAGCAGTTGGAAGGACCATAGAAAGATCATGAAACGGTCCGAAGAGCCGAATGCTCCTCGCTCTAAATTTCATTCAAAACCATGTTCAATTGCTCATGAGAGGAGTTTTGTTCACACTTCGTATGCGAAGGGTGAACCAAAGGAGGAAGATAACTCCCAGAAATCTAAGAAAAAAGGGCAAGAACAAGCCAAATAAAAAGCAACGAAAAAATGGTGGAATTGGCCGTCCCCGGAATCGAACCTAGGTCTAGGCCGCACCCTTTCGCGCGCCTAGCCAACTGAGCTAGGTGCCTAGTTTGTGAAACTTCCATTATTGATTAAATATAAGCACTTGTACAATAAACTTCCTTATAATTTATCAATGATAATTTCTGCTAAGTGTCCTGTTTTTTTATACAGGCAATAATAAATCTTCATGAACTATAAACTTAGCAAATTTTTATTATCATCCACAAGGTATAACTACCAAAGAAACCATAGTAACCGATTCTTATGGATCGGCAAGGAGTCCTTCCGAAAATCTAAGAGCACTCTTTCTTTGCATAGAGTACGACAACATATGTTATTTTAATTATTTTTTTTTCTCATTGTTTTCTATCGCCTGCGAATGCCAAACTATGTTTGATAAAAGTGTCATATGAGGATTGGCGTATCCTAGTGTGTCCCATAGATTATTTCCATGTCTGATCAGCATGGAGGTTTAATACATGGAACCCTAAGATATCCCAATGATCATATTGTACTAAAGTCGACTAGTAGTATTCAAAGAAGATATCCAAAAAAAAAATGGAAATTTTTCCAAGTAAATGTTCCCGATTAAGGAATTCGTGGACTTATAACATAAAGGTGTCACTCATTTGACACGAACAATGATGGATGAACTGAAGCCTGAGATATGGAAAATCTCTGTAGCCTCCTTGCAATCTTGAGTATCTTCTCATAGGTTTTCCCTGCTTACCTCCTGGAAGACATAGTAGAATTAAGATTTGTATCCCGCCGTGGGCTGGAGTATTGTGAAAACTCCATATTGATTATGGAATAAACGAAGCCTTGATTAAGTAGGTTTTAAGACATAGGCTCATATAGCCTGACTCAATATTCTGAGGGTTTTATGTTATTAAATAAGAAAGACGGTTCATATTGCTTATGCATACATACCGCAACCCTAATTAGACAACGATTAAGAATTGCCATCAGCTACCCAGGATCTAAGGGCAAACTATTGGTGGATAGGCTTGAAGAAGTCCGTAGCCACCCAGGTAGCTAAATGCTTGACATGTGCGCAAGTCAAAGCCGAGCATCAAAAGCCGTCAGGCTTGCTACAACAGCCTGAACTTCCTACGTGGAAGTGGGAGATGGTAACTATGGATTTCATTACCAAGTTACCCAAGACAAGGAAAGGCAATGATACAATATGAGTCATAGTTGACAGACTGACTAAGTCAGCTCATTTCTTACCCATCAAGGAGACTTATAGCTCCGATATGTTAGCCCAGTTATATGTTGATAAGATTGTAGCCTTACATGGCATACCTGTGGCTATTATCTTTGATAGAGATACTAGATACACGTCACATTTTTGGAAGAGTTTCCAACAATCTTTGGGCACACGTTTGAATTTTAGCACGGCTTACCAATCCTCAGACTAACGGTCAGAGTGAGTGTACTATTCAAACGTTGGAAGACATGCTGCGTGCATGTGAGATCGATTTGGGAGGTAGTTGGGATAAGAACCTACCATTAATCGAATTCTCCTACAACAATAGCTACCATACCAGCATTAAGGCTGCGCCTTTCGAGGCATTATACGGTAGAAAATGTAGATCGCCCGTTTGTTGGGCGGAAGTTGGAGATGTCCAGTTATCAGGACCAGAGATCGTGTTCGAAGCGACGGACAAGATTGTCCAGATTCCTGACCGTCTTGAAGCTGCCCGGGATAGGCAGAAGAGCTACGCAGATCCGAAGCGTAAAGCTTTTCACTTCGAAGTAGGTGATAAAGTATTGCTTAAAGTATCACCCTGGAAGGGAGTGATGCGGTTTGGTAAGAAAGGCAAGCTAAGCCCGAGATACATAGGACCTTTCGAGGTTATCAAATGTATCGGGTCAGTTGCCTATAAGTTAAACTTACCGGGAGAGCTCAGTGGAATTCACAATGTGTTCCACATCTGCAATCTGGAGAAGTGTTTCGCTGACGAATCACTGGTAATACCCCATACAGATATAGACGAGAGCTTAAAATATGTTGAAAAACCTTTGTCGATTGAAGATCGACAGGTGAAGAAGCTTCGAAGGAAGCACGTACCTATTGTAAAGGTCAAATGGGATGCCCGTAGAGGCCCCGAATTCACGTGAGAGGGTGAATCCACGATGAAAGAAAAGTACCCTTACTTATTTCAGTAAATCTCGGGTCGATATTTATTTTAAGGGGGTGAGGATGTAACACCTCGAAAATTCACGTCCTATAATGTGTTGACACGTGTCATAAAGTTTGAACGTGTGAAAGAATGTTATAAAAGGACTAAAGTTGACAAACATGGAAAGTACGTGATAGTACGTATTCTAAGTGTCAACTGTGAATAAATATACTTCATAATAACCCTACATAATGTTTATAACATCAAACGAATAAATCATGGATCATACGAAGCTAAAAGTGAGAGATTACAAACTACAGGGGTTAAATGTGTCAACATGTTTAAAGATATACCTCTGAGTGACCTTTTGACAAACCCGAAGCTTTGTAAATGTTAATTATACTCACTTGAATGCACGATTAAAATTTCATTATGTTTCGTTATCGTATGAGAAAGTTATGACCAAATTCGTAGACGAGGGGTTAAAGTGCAAACATTGAAAGTTAAGACTTTTCGGGTTAACCGGAAGTGTTCAGGGACTTGGAAAAGTGGGTATAAGTCCTAAAGCCCTTGTGGGTAAATATAAGGGGGTCAAAATGCAAGAAATAACCCTAGTTGCCCCTTCGTGAAGCCAAAGGTCAAGCTGCAAAACATTTAAAAAAATAAAAATCTGATGTTGATTGGCTTATTTTTCTGCCAAATGAATCGCCTTTCAAGACGATGACAGTAGTAGCCTTTGGGGGGTTAATGACCATGTCCCGGATATCCTTGGCATCATCTTACGAGATTGGCCACGACCTGAGCACGGGGTGTAGGCGTACACCTGTCAGTGTATAACTCAATAACGTGGTGTGTCTATTGATCTTTAACCCGGACTAGATCCGGGCTACTGAACGCATAAGTAACATGTAATTCGTTCACAAGATTATAATATTAAATAATTCTCCCAAGTTAAAAAGATTAATTTTGCCTCTGTGTATTTTAATCAAATTATAAAAGATATTTTGTGCCACGTGCATCCAAATCAATTTTCTTAAAACCATTTTCAAAATGAGTCAGTTGAATGTATTTACCAGTGTAAACTGACGTATTTTCCAAAAAGGCTAAATGCAGGTACTATACGAAATTGGCTGGATATTTCTCCTTAGCATCAGTAGAAGTCTCGCAAGCTTAAGATGCCTAAAAGTCTGTTGAACTATTGTTTCCATTTTATGTTCGATCCTTCTGTGGATAAACTTCCGAATATTGTGACAGTTGATATTACAATAATAAATTCGGTTGTATTATATTTTCAATTGCTTCCGCTGTGCTTAATAATATTGTGTTGTTTGACTATTACGTTACCAACCATGACGTCACGATACTCCCCCACCGGGCCCACCGGTGACACGTGGAAATTTGGGGTGTGACATATAACTTGGTAATTAATATAAGAACATGTCTAAACATGTTCAACCCGACAATTTTCAGTATAAGCTCGGTTCGGAACCGAAAGTCGCATAAGTGGACTTTTGCTTTGACTTTCAGTTCTGACCCATTAGAGCATATTTTAGAAATTCCTTAGAGATTTATTAGGACCAAGTTACATGTTAGTATAACCCTCTGTGATTATACAACTTGGTTCATTAGTTATCCGATTCATATGCATGTTTCCGTTATATGCCTAAATGTTGACCAATATGCCCATTTGACCTTAAAACAAGAATTTTGAAAATGTGAGAGAACAATAATCTTTTATTACTAATTTATAAACATGTCTCTAAATTTTTACATCAGTTTGAGGTCTAGATTAAGAGTTATGCTCAATAGCGTAATTAGAAAGCTTTTTATTAATTAAACGGCGTAATTAGCATAAAGCCTATCTAAACCCAATTTTTAATACCAAACTTTTTACCCACTAATGTAAAATAATATTTTGGGATTTTTGAAGATTTTTATTTATTTTTAGGCTGAGCATAACATAGGGTTCTAGCTTTGATTCGGTAATTGTCGGTTTTGCCCTTTTGGCCTATAAAATGAGTTTTACATAATATTTTGATACCAAACCTTTTGCTACTGATTTTACATAATAAATAAAATATTTTGAGTCTTCTGGAATGATAAAAATATCAGCTTTTATTTAAAAACCCGGAAATCGCTTAAAACCGTCTTTTTACGCGTTTAAAACGCATAGTATGTATTAAAACCATTTTTCTCATATTAGACTTAATACCTACTGATGTTTTAAGAAAATTTTTATATTTTAACAGTAAGCAAAAGTTTTAAACTCAGATTTCAAATTTTGACCTTTAAAGCTTATGTGAAATTACCAAAATGCCCCTACGGTGCATAGTTTGGTTATAAAAGGTAAATTTCACATATATGTCATACCCTACTATTATGACTTATAAAAATAAGTATTTTTACTAAATATATCAGACCTAAAGCTCAGATTTATATTTAAACTCTTTTATAAGCTTTAAAATGACCAAAATACCCCTACGGGACATAGTTTGAGTTTAAATTCGTTTTGGGCATAATGGAAGGTATCCTACTAATATCACAACATATTTAAGGCATATTAACTTAGGAAACCTGTTCATGACTCATTTGGTTACCCGTTACGCATTATTCGCGTTCGGTGCGGTTTATGTAACTAGTTTGCATAAATTAGCCGAAACGGGTCAAACCTTATCATTTTTATCTCAAAATCCAGAATGTGTTTAGTTTACCCATATTATACAAGTATACAAACTTGTCCGGTCTAAACCACATTCTAATCCGGTTTTCGCTTAATCGTGCGTTTTGAACCGTATATCTCCTTTAAAATTAACCGTTCTAAGTTTAGGCTTAATTAAGACCCGTTAGGAATCTAATAGGTTATTAAAACCTTCGTTCCAGATTAGGAGCCCGGTAAAAGCTACTTGCACTCGCTATTTGTGATATATACTTGCTAAGGTAAATACTTTTAACTTATTTTCCCTATACGGGATTGGGATACGGTATTATAATAATACCGCTTGGTCGGGTATGTAGTTGTTTAAATCGGATTGTGATTAATATATTTACATAACCTGTTTTAATCTGTTTTATTTGGTATATGGCCCTTGGGGGGTTAATGACCATGTCCCGGATATCCTTGGCATCATTCATTGAAATTGCCACGACCTAAGCACGGGGTGTAGGCATACACCTGACAGCTGCATATGTAAAAACTGGTAACCCACTTTAAGGAATTAACCTTGTGGGCATTATGCATGTGGCGTGTCAGTTAATCATGTCCGGCTCTTCTAACCGGCCCTGACGGACGACAAATAAGTAAAACTGTATACAAGATTATTTTTAAATAATTGTCCCAAGTTATAAAAGATATTTTGTGCCTTGTGCATTCAAATCAATTTTCTTAATCTCTTTTCAAAATGAGTCGGTGAATTGTATTTACCAATGTAAACTGACGTATTTTCCAAAAAGGTTAAGTGCAGGTACTAGACGGAATAGGCTGGCTACTCCTGGCATCATTAAACAAGTCTTGCAAGCTTAGATGTTAAATTCTGTTGAACAATGATCTTTTTTTTTAACTTTTGATCCGCCTGTGGATCCTTTACAGTCTGTTTGTAATACTTTGATATTACTTTTTATTCGGTTTGTAATGTGATTCATCTTTTGCTTCCGCTGTGCATTTAAATTGTGTTGTTTGACTATGATGATATCAACTACGTCACGATACTCCCCACCGGGCCCACCGACAATACGTGGAAATATCGGGGTGTGACAAACGAGGAGGAATGGAAATCCAATTTCTTCTTTGTAAAAAGAAGTTCGATCCCTAGTGGAGCGGATTATCCGGTGAAGTGGTTGAGAAAGGGTAGGATTTAGGGTTTTAGGATGATCCTCTATTATATCATATCCTGTATTCTGAACTGATCTGTCTTTTTCTTTTATGCAGCTGAGTTCAGGAAACTAGCACCTCCTCTTGCTGACTCTGAAAAAAGAATTCAAGCCATCAGACTTCTTCCCGAGATCGAAAGAAGCTTTATTCCGAACCCAGCATCATCAAGCCAACACTCCAGTTCAAACATGTCTGGTAAGGATCTTGTTTAGTATCCTGCACACATTTTGTCATTTAATATACAACAAGGTTTTTAGATTACTCCCTGTTATGCCGACGCTAGCAAAGTCCCAGTCCTGCTGGATATCGATGAACTTGACAGCTATCCTACTCCTACCAACGTCAAGAAGGAGGCCCCTGTTGCTACCAGCTCCAAACCAGCCGCAGCTCTAAAGCCTAACCCAGGAGCGGTTTTTGGAATGTCCTCTTCAAGGACTCGGAGTTGACCACGAACTCGTAGTGATCGTATCTAGTACGAAAAGCGGTTTTTGGAATGTCCTCTTCAAGGACTCGGAGTTGATGATAACCGAAACGAAGGTTGATTTTGGAAAAGCACGTTGCACCTTGGAGTTGGTCAAAAAGGTCGTCGATGCAAGGAAGGGGATAGAGATTCTTGGCGGTGAGTTTGTTAAGCTCACGATAATCGATGCACATGCGGAAAGAACCATTTTTCTTCTTGATAAAGAGAACCGAGGCCCCCCAAGGAGAAGTTCTAGGAAGTAAGAAGCATTTATCAAGTAATTCTTGAAGTTGGCTTGATGGCTTGAAGTAATTCCACTTAGTGAGTTTGACGAGTCTCGAGTTTTTGGAACACCGAAGTTACCCTAAGAGGGAAACGAAGGTGTGTGAGTTGTGTTTTTGTTTAACGGATTGAATTCGAAATTTAAGAGTTAACATATATAAATGTAAAGTAAAGTACCATGAGAATGGTTATGCAAGGAGGTAGGATGAATTCCACCCATTTAACCTCATTATATGATTCACCAAAGCACAAAATCATCAACTTTGTTGATGATTTTGGTTGGTCATGAATATGAAAATAGTAAGACTAAAACCTACTAAATCTACAAACAACCAAGTAAGCTAGCTAGATGCGTGCATCCCAAACATGGAAAGTGTTTGGGGACGTGATGTAGCCTTGTCCCTTTGTTGGAAATCATTTGAGATTTAGTGTTATGAAGATAATAAATCAATAAGTGAGGTAGTGGAACAAAGTTGGAGAGCCAAAGTTTCCATGGTTCACACATTCACCAAAACACAAGTCTCACCATATTGAAGATGGTGAGCTTGGATGGTCTCATCATTTGTAGGTTGCTTGGAACCTTGTCAAAACAAAAAGTTTAGAAGGTGTTTGGACCTCTAAACATATGGTAATCAACCATACTCAAGCTCTATAACCATAGGTTTGGTTAGGAGCAAGGTAGGTGCAAGATTGTACAAGTTAAACATGTTTAAAGAAAGTGTAAGTAAAAGTATTATCAAAACAGAATTGTAATACCACTTTGCACCTCAAATGTGGTGAGGTTCCACCTTAGTTTGCCATGGCAAACTTGTGGAAACCTTCCTAGAGGTTGTCCAAGTAGTTTGAAAAAAGATTTGAAGATGAAAAGTGAAGAAAAGTGAGTGAAAACTCACTTAGAACACTCAGATATTTTTGCCCAAGACAGAAATTCGTGAGAGTTTTTGGATGTTTGGAGTGATTTGTAAAGTGTGTAAAGGTGTTGGAGGTATGTATTTATAGTGGGGGACTAGGGTTTGGGTTTAAAGAAGGTTGGAATGTGATTGGGGGTGAAAAGAGGTGGAAAATGGACCAACCCGTGAGCTGAAAATAGTTGGCCGTGGATCGACACCCGTCGCGCCACGCGACAGGTGACTGAGTGTCTCCTTCACGGCGCGGGGGAGTAAGTTTTAAAAATTGTTTTATTTTGGCCCTTGTACTTTGCAATTACGTTATTTTATGCCATAAAATTGCATTTTAGCCTGTTTTTAGGTATTCAAAGTGTATGAAAGTATTGTATGAGTGTGATGCATGTATGATTAATATTTATGAGTATTTCGAGTCTTGGTTTTGCGTATAAACATGTATTCAATAACTGATTGCGTCTAATACAAGTATGTAACATGTATATGTATAAAAATGAATTTCTATTATGATCAAAGCCTCGAATTACAAGATTGGAAATGAAATACGAATATAAGTTTCCAAAAATATAAATACGGATACAACTTTTTAAATACAAAAAGTAAAAAAATGCAAAGCGTTACAATGCATTTGTAAGTTTAATAATTTATACATGTTGCAACCCAAAATTAATTAAAAGTCAAATGAGTCAAATATACTCAAGGTTTGTGAAGATAAGTCCACAGAGAGTGAGTGAGTTATTTTCGTAAGGATGGAGTTAACCAAGTTATCCTAAAAGGATAAACAAAGGTGTGTGAGTTCATGGAGTTTGTCGACGGGAATGTATTCGGGAATTCATGATTATGAAAATACAAAAAAAAATATATCTTTACTTAGACACTCACTTGGACACCATTTTTAGTTGGTGGTTTTCATGAGTTTTTCACTCATTGGAAGGCCAAAATGAGGAGTCTAAGAACTAAGATGATCTCCACATTATCACAGAATATTCAACCATGAGGTTGGTTGACATCATGGTTAGGTTTTGGAGTGTATACTATATGTTATAGTATATATTATAGTCAAGTATGTGTCATGCATTGTCATGCATGGGTAAGATGACTCCTTTAACCTTGTAGTTCACCAATGCACAAATCATCACATGGATGATTCGGATGGTCATGAATCCAAGTACAAGAATGTAAATAACTTATCTAATTCATCAACAACCAATTGATTTTAACTAGACCAGTGCATTCCAAATATGGTTAAGGTTTAGAGACTTGGTGTAGTTTATTCACTTTTATTACTTGAAAGTCATTTAGTGACTTAGGTTTGCTAGAAAGTAAACTAATATGACTAACATTTTTGAAACAAACATCAATCCAAACCTACCCAACAAAGGTATTTGTTGGCAACTTGAAGATGTTCCTAGAGATGAAGTAGGACGAACATTGTTCAAAAAAGTTTGAACAAAACAGAAAATAAACCTAACTTTGGACCTCAAAATGGTGATGTACCAACCTGGTTTACCATGGTAAACTTGTGGTAACACTCCTAGAGGTTATCCAAGTAGGAAGAAAGCAAGAAACAAGAAAAAGATGAGAGAAAAAGTGTCCAAAACTCATTGTTTTGAACCTTAGTGCAATCTGCCAACACTTGAGAATTTTGAAGATTGAGAGAGGTTGGAAGAGATTAAGGAGTGTTGAAAGTGTTTAGATAGTGGGGAAGGGGTGTATTTATAAGTAGGAATTAGGGTTTTGTCTTAAATGAAGGTAGTTGGAGGTTGGGAGTTGAGAAAAGTGAGTTTTAACTCAAATTTGCGGAGCTGTCCAAACTTTATGCCGTCAGAGTGTCTTGCGGACCGTAAGACCTTTTGTCTTGCGGTTCGTAAGACCTTTCAAAAAAATATCTTTAACCCTTAACCTATATCTCTTGTTATTTTATGCCTTTTTGAGGGCAAGTTAAGCATATGCCCTAGGCGACATGCTTGTTCCCTTAAGGATTATGGTGTATGGAAAAGAGGTTAGTCTTGTAGGGATGATTCGACAAAAAGTTCGTTCAAAATGTCTGTTTGGCTCGTGTGTTTGAGATGTTGAGCTGTTGACCACCTACCTTCTTTGCTTCCAGCTGGAAGCTTCCTGACGTAAGTTGTTTTAGTAGCTTTGGTAGCTTCTGGCCTGTCCTGTATTGACAAGCTGCTTTAGTTGCTTCTGACCATGAGCTGCTTTTATCTTTTTGATTGACAGATGCTTAAAAATAAACATGTCTTTATTTATGAAGGAAACATGTTTGAGGTGCCTAAGGCACCTTATATGTGGTTGTTCTTTGCCCAAGTATGGCTTGGTCACAGGCTTCATGTCTACTATGGGTACGTGTTTATCTTATTTAGGGTAGTACCTTCCGGGTTTATAGGCTTTTTGGCTTCAAGCTTCATGGCCTGTAGCTTCCGAGCTTGAGCTTATAGCTTTTGAGCCTGAGCTTATAGCTTCTCAGCCTATAACTTTAAGCTTGTGGCTTGAAGCTTATAGCTTCTGACTTCTGGCTTATGAGCTTATAGCTTCCAACTTCTAGCTTCTAAGCTTATAGCTTTCGACTTCTGGCTTCTGAGCTTATAGCTTCCGACTTCTGGCGTCTGAGCTTATAGCTTTCGATTTCTAGCTTCCGAGCTTATAGCTTCCAAGCCTGAGCTTATAGCTTCTCAGCCTATAGTTTTACGCTTGTGGCTTGTAGCTTATAGCTTGCGGGCTCTGAGCTTATAGCTTCCGAGCGTGAGCTTATAGCTTGTTGCCTTCTTAGTTTCTTGACTATAGGACTATTCAAGAAGTTGTTATGTTGTATTCTTCATGCGTTTTAGTCGTGTTTGCGTACCTACTTTCACTATCTGTCCTCAATAGGGATGGGTTTTTTTCCCAAATACTCGTACTCGTACCCTACCTGTACCCGTACCGATTTTAGGTATTTGGTACAGGTATTGGTACCTAGTTTGATTGATTTTGGTATTCGGTACTTTCGGTATTGGTACGGGTACGGGTAAAAACGGGTACTGGTACCAAATTTTATGTAGACCTTTAAAAGTTTTTTTATATTATGTTTTATTTCGTATTATGGTATTTATAGTACTCATATTGATTTCACCTATATGGTACCCGTATCGTATAGGTACTCGTACCAATTTTACCTATTTGGTACTCGTAGTATATTGGTACTCATGTCAATTTTACTTATTTAGTACTCGTACAAGTGCTCAAAAACTAAATAAAAACAAAATGGTACCAAAGCGGGTACCGTACCGATTATACCCGTACCGTACCTATATATTTGGTACGGTATTTGGTACCCAGTTTTGTTCGAATTCGGTACCGGTATTTTTGGTACTGGTATGGGTATGGGTATAGGTACGGTTACTTTACCAATCTCATCCCTAGTCCTCAATTAGAGGTGTTTGTGGTGAGGATGTAAGTGTTTCTGGTCTTAAGCCGTTATGCTTCTAGCTTCTCCGCTTATTGCAGCTTCTGGGAGAAGCTGTCTGGTGCGCCTTTACAGCTGTAAAAGCTTCCAATTGTCATGAATAGTGGATCCATCTACTTTTCAGATTTGAATAGTGACAACATGTCACTTTTGTGAAAGCACATGCACATGTCTCTATCTTTTGACTTTTCTCCTTTTTATTATATATATATATATATATATATATATATATATATATAGGGGGAGGTTCATTTGAGAAGAAAATTAAATTGAGAAGAAAAAGAACAAAGGGTACAATTGTAAAAGATTAAATAGTTTTTCTTTCATCTCATTTATTATTATTTTTGACTAATTAATTAGTCATAAAGACTTTCATCCTTCACACTAAAATTTTTGCCTAGACACATCAAAATTGATCCTACACGTTTTTGAAATTTATCCTACACATACTGAAATTTATCCTACACAACTCGTAATTCATCCTACACACCTCATAATTTATCCTACACTTTAAATTAAAATTTTTCTTCTTTGAATTTTTTTTTTTTTTAAAATAAGTTACAAATTTAATTTAATTAGCTATTAAAAAGGAAGACTAATAATTAATGATCTATCTAATTTTACCAATATACCCTTACACCCATATTAAATACAAAAATTAAATGAAGTAAAATGAAGTATTCTTATTGGTTGAAGTTTGTTCTTTTTTATTCTTACAAAAAATTTATTCTCATTTGAACCCTCCACTATATATATATATATATATATATATATATATATACTTGAGTTAAAAAAATGTTTAAAATATATCGATGAGCATATTTTGAGAGTTCTACATAATCCATAAAAAGCTTGTACATGTGAGTCGAACATTACATGGTTATTTCCAAGTTAAAATTCAAAAAATGGATACCTGTATGTATACATATGTAATTAATAAAAAAAGCCATATCTCACTTGAGTGAATTTTAATATGAAATTGGTTTGTTAGCGAACAATATCGTGGAAACATGTCTGTCATCGTTTGTAAGTCAAACACAACATGGCCATGTGGGATTGTTAGCAAGTCAAGATGATCATACATCGTTCATATATTCGTGTATATATTTTAAGTGTGTTTCAAATGGGTTGTTGTAAGACCCTTGTTTTGTTTATTGAAACTTTATAAAAAAATTTCGTTTAATTATATGAATGCAAATACACGTCCGTACTATTTTCGAGTTTATCAAAAACTTCATAACATATGAACGTTATACAAGTTATCGTTGATTAGTTTCATAAATGACTAAGCATACTGCGAAAGCTTTAACTTGATCGTGTTCGGTTCTTTGTTGAGCTTGATCGTCATCCGGTGCTTTAAACCATTACCTATATTCCATAAATTATGAAATACGTTAGTTATAATGAGTTTAAAACGTAACCGATTGAACCCAGAGGTTCTAGACAACAAAACACACATTTTCAATAAACCCGCCGTAAGCTACGGCTGGCCACCGTAGCTTACGGTTGGCCTTAAACAAATTTTGGCAGAAATAGTCCACCGTAGCCTACGGTTGAGAACTGTAGGTTACTGTTCAGCTCTGCAACATTTTTCAAGTCTTTGTCGTTCATGACGAAAATTTCTTAACTTCGCGAATACTCATCCGTTTCGCTTCAAACTTGTTTCTAAATGATCGAAAATCGATTTACCACCTTTTAACTCATAAACCTTTACCCGGACCCGTAAGCTTTTTGATTTGAAATACAAATTCCCGGTTTATGCGCATATTCGTTTTGACCGGAATAAAGGATTTAAGCGATTTAAGCTTAAATCTCGCTTTTTCTTTCCTTGCTTCCTATTTCGACAATAAGACTTCTAATTATCTCCTACCAAAACTATATTTGTGATGAATTAGTTATAGTAAAATCGTATATTCCGAATTTCTACCCTTTGGTTTGACAATTTACGAAAAGGATCCGTTTAAGAGGCATTAAACCAAAAAGGCTTATGCCTTTCACTTTTACACTACCAAAAAGGGTCTACTCATTTATTATACTCATTTTTAACTACCCTCGAGGGATGTTTGCGTGTTTTATCAAGGGTGTTTTGGTCAACTTTACCCCTTTCTTTTACGACGAAAGACTTTCAATAGCATGTTTTGACCAAATGTGCACATTTTAACCGTAATCTATTTAAAATCGTTATGTTCCTAAGAACATAATGTCTACAATTTAGATTATTAGATTTACCTTAATTTAGGTAATCCAATGTCCATTCACGACTCGTTAAACTCTCATCGAACTTTAAGTCCTCAATGAGAGTTTGACCCATTACACATACCTAGCTCGGGTTATAGCATTGACCCGCTTAAATACCTTACACTATTAATTACTAATTAATAGCAACACGAACCATATGCTATTTCCCAGTGAGCACAAAAACTCGACAAGTGATCGTTAGTTATTATTGTCAAATGGTGATAACATCACCATTTGACCTGTTTGGTCTAAATGACCATTTATCATTATGAGATGGTATGTAGTTGCCATCTCACCCTTTTAACCCCCTTCAGTTTACACTGTGAGATCATATTACTTAAAAGTTGTTTGACCCATTATGACTTACACCATATGGTGTCTTTTTTTTTTTCAAATTTCTTTATTTATCCGTCAACTCGTGTCCGGGTTACCATTTTACCCCTTTTTACCCATTATGATTTACACCATAACGTAATATTTCAAAATTATTTATTTTTTCATCATCACATGACTAATTTACCGTTTTACCCTTTTTACCATAAATTATGGTTTCTTACTTTTTTTTACTCGTTCCGACCCGTATCGATTAGCGTCGGAACATCGTATTTCGAGATCTCATTCCAAATACCAAATCGCTTATTTTAAGTCAAATACATAAGTATATGCACTATTTAAAGATGTAAGCTTCACTTACTTTGTGTCCTTGCGGGCTTCATACTTGAACTTGTATCCATTTGACCCGTTCATTTCCAAACTCTTACCTAGCTTGTCAGAGTCAAACTACCACATCATATCCACAAGATTATTAGATTAGTCAACCAATAGCATGACCATCACACCTTATGGATTCACACACACTTGTTCATCAAAGCATGTTATTTATTCAACACTATTTTTGTCCCGTATTCTTTCCATTTACTAACCGTTTGACCCATTAGTCAAATTCCTTATACAAACTAGTAAGTAAGTGATTTTAAACACTTTAAGCATGTCACATAAAGTGTTATTTGTTCCTAACAATCAATACTTAATGCCTAATTCAAGTATACGTAATCTAATGTCTTTTCTTGACTAATAATAACATTACTAATGTGCAGCGATTTTCTATACAATTGTTGTAATTGACCATTATGACCCATTTAAAGTCCGAACTAGGTTACCATGTTCAAAGATGGATCGTAGAAAACTCAACTACCTTCGCAAGCATAAGGTACACCTTCTAACAAATTTTATATGCTTTTTACAAAATCAGTACAGAAACTATATTTTCATTTTCAAACAGCTTTCAAAACTTCTGTACAGTAGTTTTAATTCACCTTTTTTACCCATTTAACAACCATGTTTACTTCTTATGATTACAAACAGTAAAAATTTACTCCATAAGCTTTCCGAAAAGGTATAGAACACCCAAATCGGATAAACGGTTGATTTTATATGATTTTTTTAAGATTAGTCAAAACCCGTATAAAAAGCTACGGAAATCATGTTTAGGGTCCTTTCAAGTTCGACCCAAACCATCAAATGCAACCCATTTCTATGGCTAAAACTCTTATTAAAATCTTGGAAATGGTTAGAAACCTATAACACAATGATTATAGGCTAAGAGATGTTAAAAATATCATCCATTTCAAGAAATCATCATATGAACCCTAATTTTTACCATCTTCTCAACTTCATCTTCATCAATTTAAGAACTAGGGCTAAAATCAACATGTATTCAAGTTCTATTTGGTGATTCTAATACACCATCATATTTAATTTCATACAAATCAAAGATTTGTGATAAACCCACTACTTATGAAATCATCAAATCAAGTTCTACAACATACCTTATGCTTGGCAAGCCTAGATGGTCACAAAATTGAGACCATGCATTGATTCCATGATGAATCCTTCCTCGGTTTGATCTTTTCTTGGGTGAACAAGGGTTTCCCCTTTTTCTTTCTCCTGAACATCGACCAGAACACACACACTAGTGTGTTCTTTTTAGTTTTTGTCCTTTTAATCTTCTTACTTTCAATTTATCCAAAATTAGTCCCTTAGGTTTAGTTTTGTTTAAACCCCCATATAACACTATTAAGAATTGACTATGGTCATAACTAGTTTTAAATGTTCCTAGTCAAATTACTTAAATAGGGGGTGTTACAACCCGGTTCGATTTAAAACCCATTTATCCGAGCCATTTATAAACTTTTACTTACTACAAAGTATTTGTTCACTTTAACTAGCGTTAGTTTTGATTATTTAAAATCCTAACGCTATATGGTCAACCTTTTACCATTGATGGTATTTTACTCGCTCATCCTAGGTTAATTTGGTTTAATTACTAAACCCGTTTTCGGGGTGTTACAGTTGTAAGGTGCATGAAACATGGAACCTAGTAATTAGGATTGCGACGTGGATCTAAACTCCGTAAGAGTGGTGTAGAAGACCCTGCTTCGATTGTGTAAAGCCTATATGCGAAGGCTGGTTTCAACATGTCTGGGTGTTTTTAAACGGGTGATTCATCGGTGGCTTGCTTCGGCATTTATCCGTTGAATGTAGTATGTTCATGTGAAGAGTTCGAAGCACGTTTTGTACATGGCATAATGGTGATGACCAAAGTGGCCCTCGGTGCATGCGACTTGAGTTATAAGCAACATGAGTTGTATAGTTGCGAGTTGGACCATGCATGTTGAGTTGTAAAACAATTACCTTAGCTTTTCATAAAAAGGCTTTGAAGTTTTGATAATGCCGATACCTTAGCTATCGAAGAAATAACTTTTTTATGTTTAAATTGGTGACAATTCTTATAAAAAATACGATGTGTAAAATAAAGGGTGACCATTTAGATGACGACAAATGTTATAGCAAAAAGATGCTTATTCACATTGTATATGTGTACACGTATCATTTTGACAAGAATGACCTCTTATTGTATTGCTTTCTTGTCTACCAAAAGTTTAGAGCTATTATAAGGAGAATCTAGTTGTCACAACATGGTTATGGCAGTATTTTAATGAGTTATAGATAAAGCCATAAGTTAAAAAGGAGTTCCCTGTGTATGCATCATATACATAAATGTATGCATCGATGTATGTATGTACATATATGCTCCAAGATTTGTACCCAAGCTATTTTTCAGATAATGTGCTCTGTGTATACATGAGGCTCTGTGTCAATTTATTTTTTATTTTTTCTATTTTAAGAGAATTATTATTTTAGCATGTTTGTTCAACGTTTGCTAAACAATATATATGAAATACCCTTTATCTTAACAACTTGTCATGATTTTTGTTTTAATAAAGCACATGGGTTGTCAAAGATATCAGGAAAGTATAAACCATGTATGGCCATATATTGAGATCACCTCATAAAAGAAGTATAGTCACATCAATTTTGTATACTTTATTGAAAGAGTAGTATGTGTAAATAGGGTCTACAAAAAGCTGATTTTTGTAGGCTTTGAGTTTTGTTAATGTAGTCCTGTTGTAGAATAAAGTTCATACACAATACATTGTTATTTGTATGTATCACAGAGTTTAGTTTGTGTGTATACATGTTTAATTCTTATTTAATAAAGAAAATTATGCAAGCATACATGTACCTTATGTTGTATGTCTTGTACATTTGTTAGGAAAAGATGGCTACACAACTTTATGCATACTAGTGGGTTGGCCCGCGCGATGCAGCGGGTATTATCGAGGTGTAATAAATGACAAATAATAATGTAGTATATATTTATTAGAAGCATGTCAAAACAGATCATTTTAGATCTTCTTTTGTTCTTATATCTTTTATTAGTCCCACCATGTCCCATAGGAAGGGACTAACCTAGCTTAGATCTTCTTTAACAAAGAAATTTTAAAAAGTTTGTTAATTTGCTTACATTTTGGATGACTCAACTTGTGTGACCCCGCATGACCCATTTCCGTCTTAGTTAAAACAAGCTGACCGGGAAAACTAATCGAAGATATCGTAAACAATTTGAATAGTTTTATGTTGCAACCACAAATCATTTCAGCCATAAGATTGGCTCATGATCTTGGTATCTACTTGAAGAAACACTGGATAAAAGGATCGGAATCGGTATATCCAGGGGTTATGTTCTGCATAAAAGGGTGGTTCTCTCTCTTTTGATTTGATGGGACAATTCTTCCTCTCCGGTGAACACTGCAAAACAGAAACACCGTTAGGCTCGTCACGGGGAAAATGGAGGTTTTCTCCGTGACCCGACTCCGGCGTGAGAATAAGTATGTGTTTATGAAGAAGGAGAAGTATTGATGAAGTGTGTGTAACTTGAAGTTCATACCTGGATTATTCTCTTATTTATAACCGTGAGTTTGAGCGGGAAAACTCGTTGATGAAATATTAACGGAAGGTGCTGACACCGAAAGCAGTTATTTTCCTTCCGTTAATTCTCTTGATCGGATTGTGGGATCACACGGATCGTGGTCTTGATCGACAGCTGGGGTATTGCCACGTGGAAAGTGGACAAGTGGAGGTTTTCCTCCAATTCCATGCCATCATCATGGTTTCAGGGAGGCCTGAGATGATGACACGTGTCCCAGACGGTTATAACCATCTGGTGGTGCACGATTGAGTCTTCTAGAAGGTTACTACCATAATCTGGTGTGACTCCTTATCTTGTGGTACCAGTTGAGTAAATAATATCCAGGTCTGGGTATTATTAAGCGGAAGTGTTTGAACTAGGATTCTTATCCTTTGTTATGAAGGAAGGCGCAAGGATTTATTAACTTCCTTTTGGCGCGCGGGTGTTACTTGCTGTCTTTCTCCTAAGCTCTCCCTGTAGGACCAGCTGCGCGGCCGCGCAAGGTCAAAAGAGGGTTAAGAGATGAGGTTGTGGTATGGTCCCAAGTACTTGACGCGAGGTTTTTGGGACCTTACCCCTTCAAGTCCCCCAGTCTAGTGTTGCTCTTATGCAAATAAGTGGAGCACTGGACTACGAGAGATGGTTGTGGGTTTTTTAGGCGCGAAAATGGAGAATCTTCTAGTAGAAGACTTTCTTTGCTTATTATCGTGAATCTGAAAATTTTTGACTTTGGGTAAGATGAACAGTTTGTGAGGAAAGATATTTATACCTTTTTTTTTATTCTGAACTGTTGCAATCTTGGGCGAAGGGTTTGTGTAATTATGAGCTGACGATAGTTGACGTCATTTCTTATACTTTGTGCTGACTCTTCGTCTTCTGGCTTAACTGTAGTTCCTGGGAACGCGTGTGGGCCCTGTCAGAGGGTTTTAAATGGGATGTGATACTTACAGTGGCAGCGCCGTTGAGACGGCAGTTGATTTGACACTTAATCATCACAATTCTTATCTCGATGCTATCGCTTCTTTGGTTTATATATTCACTTTGGGTGATCTTCTTTCCCTAATTTTGGAAAAATGGAGAACAGGAGACTGATTCAATGGAGACGACTTTCTAAGGTGTTGGACGTGCTTGACGCCGCTGATGGTTTGCTGCTGCTTTCCAAATCGTTCCCTGATCCTGCTGTTAGGGATGAAGATGCAAACCGTCAGGACGTTTCAGAAGACCGAATCCGTCTTCGACTTGCTGACGACAATAATGGTGGGGTTACCCGGTTGTCGGCACATCTTGTGGCCCAATCCTTTCCGATTAACCATAGAGGAAGTTCGTCGATTGTTTACCAACGACGTCGCCGTGTTGTTATTCCGGCGGAAGTTCCGGCCGGTGGTGCTGAAGACGGTGGGGAGGGTGCCAACCCTTGGATTGTTGATCCTCGTCCCTTGTCTGAGTATGGTGAGGTTCTCCATACTCCGTATGGGGTGTTGGATCAGCTTTCCTAGTTTTTGTAGTTTGTAACTAGTACTTTTTCTTTTCTCCTTTTTTTTTGAAGAAACACTGCTGTGTTCTTTGTAAATGTTTTGTTTAGAGTGCTAGTTGCACTAATGATATTTTTTTGATGCACTGCTGTGCATATCTGTTTTGATGGCTTATAAGTTATGTTTGAATTACAATATGTTGCATATGCTTAATTACTTTTGAATGGGTAGAGCGAATGAGAATGGTATTGTGCTCATGTGTGAACGTTTGTCTAAAAAATGTGCGGGATTGTGCTGTTTTAGACTGCTCATGAGGCGCACAATGTTCACCATATTGTTTTCGCGTAAACCAAAAGAATTGTATGCAATTTGTAATAAACAATAACATGTGTAAGGATAACCTTTCCATTAATAAGGCGCAGAGCCAATAATACAAAGTAGCACAGAAAAATACATTGCCTGTATAGTTTCGTTTTGTGGAATAGTTTGGCTTATATATAACACCTGCGCAGCTGCTGCGCGTTCCAGGTGCGGGGAACTAGTGTCCCATCAATTCTTTTCAGGGTGTACGCCCCATTGCATAAGACTTCATTGATGATGTATGGTCCTTCCCACTTTGGCACTAATTTGCCTGGTTTTTCTGCATTGGAAGCTTCATTGTCGCGCAAGACGAAGTCTCCCGGAACAAAAGTACATATGCGTACGTGTGCGTTGTAGTATTTTTCAAGTTTGGATTTGCACCTTGCTTCTGTGATGGCGGCGTTTTCGCGCCTTTCCTCAAGAAGGTCAAAATCCATTCTTCGTTCTTGCTCATTGTTTAGCTTCTCCATAGCAAGCATGCGCGTTGATGGAAGGCCAATTTCCGCTGGGATCACCGCCTCTGATCCGTAGATGAGACTAAATGGGGTTTCTCCCGTGCTGGTCTTTGGCATGGTACGATGAGCCCATAGGATGCTGGGGAGCTCATCGACCCATCCTCTGCGTGCTGTCCCGAGTCGTGCTTTTATGCCATCGACTATCTGTTTGTTGACACTCTCGACTTGGCCATTTGCTTGTGGGTGCGCCACAGAGGCAAAGTTGTGTTCGATCTTCATTTCTTTGAACCACTTTTGAAGATCTTCTGAGGCAAAATTGGTGCCATTGTCGGAGATAATGCGCAATGGTAATCCGAATATGCAAATAATATGTTCCCATATGAATTTGCGGATTACCATCGCTGTGGTTGAAGCTAATGCCTTGGCTTCGACCCATTTTGTGAAATAATCTACCGCTACGATAATGAATTTTACTGCGCCTGGCGCGTCGGGGAATGGGCCAAAAAGGTCAATGCCCCATTGCTGGAAGGGCCAGGCGGACGTGACCGGTACTAGCAGATTCTTTGGACAGAGTGTCTTTGGCGCGTGGCGCTGACAAGCTGCGCATTTTCGTAGTAATTCTACTGCGTCCACGTGCATTCCTGGCCAATAATAGCCCGCATTCATTATTTTTGCCACTACCATGCGCGGTCCGGTGTGTATCCCACATAAACCTTCATGGATTTCCCTGACCAAGTACTATGCGTCTGTTTTGTCGACACAGCGCAGTAACGGTCCCATGAATGACTTTCAGTATAGAATCCCCTCCGCCATTTCATAGTTTAGTGTCTTGTTCTGGATTTTTCTAGCTTCTGCCTTTCCTTCCGGCAGTTTCCCATGTTGTAGGTACAAGATTATCAGAGACATCCAGGATGGGTTGCCGATCTCTATGACATTTACTTGTTTGAGAGGGACAGAAGGATTGGACAATACCTCTATGCGCACCTCTTTTGCTAAGTGTCTGAAGCTGGTGGCGGCCAATTTGCTCAATGCATCCGCGTGCTTGTTTTCACTTCTGTTTATATGATTGACTTTGAACGTTTGGAATTGGCTGATTAAGATCCGCGCTTATTCCAGATATACGCCATAGCTTCACCCTTTTCATTGTAATGCCCATTGACTTGTTCGGCCACCAGTTTTGAATCAACGTTAGCTTCGAGATTTTTTGCTCCCATTTTGAGCGCTAGACGAAGGCCTGCTAGAAACGCTTCGTATTCTGCTTCGTTGTTCGTGCTTTAGAAATCTAAGCGTATCGCATATGTAAGCTCGTGATCATCTGGGCTGACTAATCGGAGACCTGCGCCTGCCCCGTCATCATTAGAAGCTCCATCTGTGTGCAGAGTCCAGACCCTATCGTCGAAAACAGGGGCAGGGTTCTGGATTGCTTCACATTCTTGGACTTTGTCTATAGGGACTTCTGTAGTGAAATCTGCTAAAACTTGACCTTTAATTACTGGTCGCGGTCTGTATAGGATATTATATCCTCCCAGCTCAATAGCCCATTTAGCTAATCTTCCCGCCAGATCGGGTTTGGATAGAATTTGCCCTAAGTGGTAATTAGTGAGAACTGTGATGACATGACCGGAGAAATATCAACGTAAGCGCCGTGATGCATGTACCAAAGCGAGCACTAGTTTCTCTATCATTGAATAGCATGTCTCCGGGCCAGTGGGCATTTTGCTTATATAGTAAATTGGAGTCTGAATGTTTTCTCATTCCACCATTAACACTGCACCGACCGCTACTTCCGCAGCGGATAAATACAAAATGAGTGGTTCTTTTTCTCGCGGAGCTGTTAGCCTTGGCAATTGAATTAAACATTCTTTCATTTGCTTGAAGGCTACTTCCGCTTCTGGTGTCCACTGGAAGTGAGTTTTCTTGGTGCAGTTACGCAGTGTGTTAATGAACGGGTACGATTTTGCAGCATGATTTGCCAAGAATCTGTTCAAGGCTGCTAATCGCCCTGCGAGTCTTTGCATCTCTTTTATTGTTGTAGGTGACGGCATCATCTGGATAGCTTGCACTTTCTCTGGGTTTACTTTAAAACCATCTCTTGTCACTATGAAACCCAGAAATTTTCCTTCTTCCATCCCGAAGGAGCACTTTGTTGGGTTGAGCTTTAAGTTTACGCTGCGCAAAGAATCGAACGTGCGCTGGATATTTTCAAGCATTGTTTCTTCCTCATGGCTCATGATGTCAAGGTCATCCATGTATACTTCGACTATTTTGCCAATGTCTTCCCCGAAGACCGTATCCATTAAGCGCTGGTAAGTAGCTCCTGCATTGCGGAGACCAAAGGGCATTTTTGTGTAGCAGAAGATGCCCTTGTTCGTGCGGAAGGCAGTTTTGTCTTCGTCCTCCTCTTTCATTTGGACCTGATGGTAGCCCTTATAACAGTCAAGGAAGCACTTCCAGCGAAACGATGCCAGAGAGTCAACTTTTTTGTCTATCTCAGGAAGCGCATAGCAATCTTTCGGGCAGGCTTTATTTAAGTCTTTGAAGTCTACACACATTCGCCATCCGCCACTGTGTTTTTGAACCATCACTGGGTTGGCGACCCAGGTGTGGTACTGGACTTCGCGCAAGATTCCGGCGTTAAGTAACTCTGTTACTTGTTCATTCATAGCTTCTGCTTTTTCGGTGCTGAGGCTGCGTCTTCCCTGCGCAACAGGTTGTGCAGAGGGCCGGATGTTCAGACAATGTTGCGCTATATCTCGCGGAACCCCGGTCATGTCTGCTGGACACCAGGCAAATATGTCCTTATTGTTGGATAGTAATTCCTTCAATTGTATTCGTACTGTTGGCGAAATGGCGTGCCCTATCAAGATGGTCTGTTCTGGATATTCTTCGTTCAGGACCCATTTCTCTGGCTTATTTGATGCTGAGGGCTTTGCCACTTTTGCTGGTGGCTCGTCGTCAACGTACATGACCTCCTTTCTTGAGTACAAAATTGCGACTCCAGTTTCTGTTGGAAACCCGCATGCAGCATGTGGAATAGAAGTGATCATGCTGAATTCTCTTTGTGACCTTCTTCCGAGCAAAACATCGTGGCGTGATGTTGCTGGCATGACCATGAAATTTACTGTGATTGTGCGCGAATGCTCGCCATCAGATAGAGTCACAGGGAATGCAATTTGCCTTAATGGAAATACAACTTCATTGCAAAATCCGGTGAGAGGGAAATCAACCGGCTCTAGACGTGCTTTGTCTTCTGGATCAAGTTGTTTAAAGCACTGCTCGTATATGATGTACATCGAGCTTCCTGGATCTATAAACATATAGTCCGTTCTGTAGTGGCCAAAGATGCCAGTAATAATTACTGGTCGTTCCTCCTGAGGGCCTCCAGGGACAACGGGAAACACAACTTACTGTTCCCTCCAATGCTGATTGTAGTTTCGTTTATTTGGTCTTTTTGAAGAACCTCCTTGTACCATGTGTACTTGTTTTGGTTCGGCTGTCTGACCGTTGGTACCTTCTGGTTTTCGGATTATCTCAGTATGGCTGTTAGATTGGATGTCCCACTGACCAGGTGTCTGTGGATCCGATACTACAGTGTCAATTTTACCCTTGCTTTCTTTCATAGTACCAGATCTGATGTTTAGCGACTCAGATCTGTTAATTTGTGTTAAAATTTGGTTTATAGCAACCTGGAATCTATCGAACCAGTATTCCGGAGCTCTTTCTGGGAGTTGTTCTGAAGAGTCTTTTTCTACTGAATGACTGTTGTTTTTGTTGATTCCCATGATTCCGTCGATCTGGGTTTCTTGGGTTGCAGAACCCTTGAATTCAGATCGAGGACCTGATGGGTGGAGTGATGAATTCTCTGCCATGTGAAACTGATAAAACAGAGAGATCGGTGGGCGCCAATGAAGAAACACTGGATAAAAGGATCGGAATCGGTTTATCCAGGGGTTATGTTCTGCATAAAAGGGTGGTTCTCTCTCATTTGATTTGATGGGACAATTCTTCCTCTCCGGTGAACACTGCAAAACAGAAACACTGTTAGCCTCGTCACGGGGAAAATGGAGGTTTTCTCCGTGATCCAACTCCGGCGTGAGAATAAGTATGTGTTTATGAAGAAGGAGAAGTATTGACGAAGTGTGTGTAACTTGAATTTCATACCTGGATTATTCTCTTATTTATAACCGGGAGTTTGAGCGGGAAAACTCGTTGATGAAATATTAACGGAAGGTGCTGACACCGTAAGCGGTTATTTTCCTTCCGTTAATTCGCTTGATCGGATTGCGGGATCACACGGATCGTGGTCTTGATCGACAGCTGGGGTATTGCCACGTGGAAAGTGGACAAGTGGAGGTTTTCCTCCAATTCCATGCCATCATCGTGGTTTCAGGGAGGCCTGAGATGATGACACTTGTCCCAGATGGTTATAATCGTCTGGTGGTGCACGATTGAGTCTTCTAGAAGGTTACTACCATAATCCGGTGTGACTCCTTATCGTGTGGTACCAGTCGAGTAAATAATATCCAGGTCTGGGTATTATTAAGCGGAAGTGTTTGCACTTGGATTCTTATCCTTTGCTATGAAGGAAGGCGCAAGGATTTATTAACTTCCTTTTGGCGCGCGGGTGTTACTTGCTATCTTTCTCCTAAGCTCTCCCTGTAGGACCAGCTGTGCGGCTGCGCAAGGTCAAAAGAGGGTTAAGAGATGAGGTTGTGGTATGGTCCCAAGTACTTGACGCGAGGTTTTTGGGACCTTACCCCTTCACTACTGTTTTGGTCAAAAATTACCGAAGCAATTAAGTGATCAAATTAGTTAAGTGAGGTAGTGTGCTAGAAATGTGTGTTAAAAATATGCTAGTTAGGCTATTTGAAAAATCATGTTTCAGGATACGGCTCAGGATATAGAGTTGTATCTATGATCAAACAATGAGCAAAAATGTAAAGAGTGACACGAGATGTACGAGGAAAGCCCTTGATCAATCTAGATCGCCGGCATAAAACCTCGGGAGCTGACAATCGTAGCTGCCTTGTTCTTCTATTGCTTCAAATATCAGGATACAGTGCAGGATATGATGCGGATCAACTAGGTGTTACAATGTAATTTGAGTACAACTGTTTCTGTGTAGTGATTGCTAGCAGCTAGAGAGTAAAGTGTGCGAAAGGGAGTGAGTGACTTAATTTGATCCGATCAATCTATATATAGTTAAACGAAATCAACCAACTACCCTATTAAACCGAGATGCTTCGAATATTCCCCAAGTGAACGTTGTAGTCCACTTCTTCCGGGTTCAACGTCTCTCACATAACTGGTTTGCCCGAGTCTTCAGGAGAAAAGGTCCACCTGACCGTTAGAGACCCGCACCTTCTAATCTGCACGTGGTTATATTAGTCATTACTAGGATATCACATCAGGATGTTACCAATATCCTGATCCGGTATCCTGATTACAAGTAAACAATCAAAAGCAGAATATTAGTCAGGATATGTGTTCAGAAAATGGCCCATAACAATTGTCCCCAAATATATCTGTTGGTATACCAATCCAATGAATATATTTCAAAACTTTATCTCGCGAATCGAGGTTATTAAATTGAAACGACGGTCAAGATAGTACTATGTAACTTCCAACGCGCTTTCCACTCGATGGATATCCATTACGCCCCTATATCTTCTCTCTTCTTGTTTGATAACCAGATATCATCAACAGAGTCTCCAGGTAATCACTCATCCCTTCCTCATTTCCTGTTAATTTTATCTTTTCTCCAATAGCCACTAGAGTCCATTCTCAAACCGGTGAATCGTCGGACTCCTTCGTTCAGCAAAATCTTCTCAAAAATCCCGAGAAGGAGATTTGCGCTTTTGATAAAGCAGACATTGCGGCGTTGCGAGCCTCCAGCGCATTCCCCGATGGCACGATTTTTAGACCATTCGATCGATCAATTCGATCAGATGTTTCTTCTGCCGATTGGGTCTGTTTTCCGGCATACCCTTTTTCGCTAGGTCTTCGGTATCCATTTCCTGAGTTCATGATGCAATTCTTTCGAATTACTGGTATTTCCTTTGCCCAAACCATGCCCATGGTTTGGAGAGTATTGATCGTGCTCAACTAAATCAAAAACCTTCACTATCCCGACCTCTGCATCGAGGATATGCCGATTGCTTACCGCCTCCGATCACACGGTTCCGGTCGGTTCTTGCTTTTTTCAACTTCCAGCAAACCCCTTATACTTAAGGCCACCAAAAACGAGGATGGATGGCAACGCAAGTTCTTCTTCATCAAACGAGACTCCATCTATGAGGGTGCTAGTCTTCCGGTGGAGTGGTTAACCACCGGTAGGATCATGAATATCCCTATGTACCTCTAGACTTTTATCCTGTGCTAATATCTTTTCATTTGATCTTCTTGCAGTGAACTTTAAGGAAGTAGCTCCCCCTACTGCGGAATCAGAAAAAAGAATCAAAGCAGTTTACCAGTTACCGACAAGTGACAGGAGTTTTACCACACACATCCCAAGTTCCAGTCAATATTCATCATCTGAAATGTCTGGTAAGAGTTACTTTGGAAACGGCCAATTAATATAATATAATGAAGGGTAATAAAGATGTAGGACTTTTCCCCTTATGCAACACCAGCCAAGATCCCTGAGGTTTTCGACCTGGATGAACTGGACAGTTATTCCGATCACGTCCAGATCAAGAAGGAGCCCAGTCCCAAGGCCACGGCCTCATCCAAGCCCAGCAGCTCCAAGGCCATCATAATTCCCAAGCCTTCGCCAACTACTAAACCCCGGAGTTCAAGTTCTCACAAAAGGAAAGAGCCTGACTCTCCTGCCATCTCTGATACGTTTCCCTATGAGAATCATAGATTCATTGAAGCAAGCGGATTCATGACTTCTTTTCTCAACCAGGTTAGTATCCTTGAGCGATATCATGCACCTTATGCTAACTATAAATGTTTATTAAGACTAATACATGTTCTCTTATTTCGTAGGGTCTCGAGCGTCTGGTTTATTTATACCAGGAATCCTGTGGGCTCAACAAGACGCTCGAGTCCAAGTTGAAGAAAGCCGAGGTCACCATCTCTGATCAGGGCCTGATTGCAACCGCCAAATCTCGGCATTACGAGGACAAGGTCAAGCCTATGATCCAAGAACACTAGGCCGCCCTCAACAAAGCCGCTCTTGAGGCCCAAGCCGATCTTGATGCTGCCCATGCTCAACACGAACGGGATATGATCAGCTACCGGGAAGGCCTTAAAAGTTCCGTCGTTACTTCCCTTCTCTAGGCCAGGCTAAAGATGGCCCACGAAGTCAAGGCATTGGGCTTCGAATGCCCTTCTTGGGACGTCAATGCCTGGGAGACAAAGCTGAGGAGTCTTGGCAGCAATCCTGTTAAATCTACAGCTGAAGGATCCTCAAAGGCGGTTGAAAAACCAACTGGTGCTGAGAGGGATGTTCAAGCTGACCCTGAGACGGATGTTGTCGAAAATGCCATGGACGAAGAAGGCGCTGCCTCCTAGAACTTATTTCCCTTAAATTCGAAAGTTACCTTTGTTTGAACAATTTTATTTTTTGTCCTTTGAACAACTTTATTTCCTTGAATTAAAACAATTTGATAACCAAAGGTGGATGGGTCCTAGGTTTTAGGACGAAGCCTTTAGTTATCCGCTAGTATCGTCTATTTTAAATAATATCACCTTTTGACTTGCTTGCAGTTGCCTTTTAATTTTTTTGTCATGCATTACTTAGTTTAGATTTTAGCTTTGCACAATTATTTCCTGAAAACATCCTGATCAATATACTTAGTGGTATCCTTTGAAGACTTTTGTCAAATAGGACTTCTCAAAACCCAAACAATTTACACAAAGTCTCTAAAGGACAAAAGATAGTTTATTTTTCAAAATCCACTTTGATAACACTTGTTTGACTAGAGTATTTATTTTCAACCCAAGTATTATTTCCCAATCAAATATCCTGAAACGTATCCCGAAAACACATTTTGAGAACATATCCTGAATATATATTCTTATCAGGATATTTGAGCCTTAAACACAGTTTCAAAAGTTAGACAACTTATGTAAGGTTCACAAAGGAAAGATCATACCAGGAATAGGGTGTAACCCTAGTACTGAAATTCAATCCTTTTGAAACTTCTTCAACTAAGATGTCCCAGTCCGAAATACTTAGTACATTAGGTTTGAGTTTGATTCTTCGAGCCTTACGCAATCGCCTTGGGAGGAATGTCCCCTGTGCATAAAGCCTTCAAACACTTAGTTAATTTTTGAATTCAAATTCTAACTGTTTGGACAGTTCTTGTGTTATTGGGGTAAAACCCAAAAACATACTGGAGATAAATCCTTAGTGTCTTGGGGAAAATCCCATAGGTATCCTGGGGAAAATCCCAAATTTTCATCCGCTAGAGGCAGGAGTGTATAAACTACAAGACTTGGAAAGGTGATAACCTTTAAACCTTAGAGAGTATGAAAATACCATTCCGTGAGAGAGGGTGATCAATCCTCATATACCTTGAGAATCCAGGATATAGCCAACAGTGACGAAATTGTCAGCCACTTTTGCATGAACTGGTCCCGCCACCTTGAACTATTCCTGGATAACTTGCTCTCCAGGCGGGGTGTTTAAACCCAATTTGAGAGAAAGGTGAATACCTTTAAACCTGTGAAGGGATCAGGATCCCTTAAACGTGAGAGAGGGGGCCAATCCTCTAATCTTTCGAAGTATCCTGAATGTATATCCTAGAGCTATATCCCGAAGCATATACTGCAAAACAGCTGTAAGCTAAGGTGGGCTAACACCCCTCCGATGCTTAAGTCAGTAATGGGTTCAAGACAATAAATAATATTAAAATTTAATAAAAGAGATAGAATCCATACCGTTCTGAGTTAGAATTTAAATTTCAAACTCACTTGAAATAGAGCTTTAGATGTATAGCATTCCAGGATTTTGGTAGCATATCCCCCTCCATATCCTTGAGTCGGTATGCTCCTTTTCCTGATTTTGATTCAATCTTATAGGGTCCTTCCCATTTTGGGGCCAACTTTCCATCAGCAGAATTAGTAGTATTCTGGAAAGCCTTTCTCAATACCCAATCTCCGACCTGGAACCTTCTAGTCCTTATATTCTTGTTATATGCTTTAGATATCCTCTGTTGATATGCTACCATCCTTAGCCTTGCAGCGTTTCTTGTCTCATCAACAGTATCCAATTCCTCACATAGGACTTCAGGATTCTGCTCAGGATCCCGGAGGTTGGATCTTGCTGTAGGTATTACCATTTCTGTCGGGATCACCGCTTCTGCTCCAAATACCAAGGAAAACGGGGTTTGGCCAGTTGCATTTTTCACCGTCGTCCTATCAGCCCACAAAACAAAGGGTAGTTCTTCTGCCCATCTTCCTTTTTTAGCCCCTAGTCTCTTTTTCAGGTTGTTGACAATTATCTTGTTTGAGGATTCTGCTTATCCATTTGCTTGAGGATGTACCGGTGCGGATGTAATCATTTTGATTCCCCAACTCTTGCAAAAGTCAGTAGTCCTCTTACTTATAAATTGAGATCCATTGTCACAAATTATCTCAGCTGGTACTCCAAACCTAGTCAGGATATTCCTCTTTATGAAGGATACCACTTCCTGATCTCTAACTTGAACGAATGCTTCAGCCTCAACCCACTTAGAGAAATAATCGGTCATTGCCTGCATGAAGACCTTTCCTCCTGGAGCCTTTGGCAATTTTCCTACTATATCCATTCCCCACTTCATGAATGGCCAAGGGGAAGCTATAGGATAAAGTGGCTCGGCCGGCTGATGTAATATATTACTGTGTCTTTGACATGCATCACACCTTCGAGCATATTCCGCATCATCTTTTCTCATCGTCGACCAATAATATCCTGTTCTTAATGCCTTTGAAAACAACGACCTGCCCCCAGTATGGTTACCACAATCCCCTTCGTGTATATCCTGAAGCCCTTCCTTGGTTTCGGGATCTTCTAAGCACCTCAGATATGGTCCTGCAAGAGATTTCTTATAC
Source organism: Helianthus tuberosus (assembly GCA_030545235.1). Taxonomy (NCBI): domain Eukaryota; kingdom Viridiplantae; phylum Streptophyta; class Magnoliopsida; order Asterales; family Asteraceae; genus Helianthus; species Helianthus tuberosus. The sequence continues at coordinate 22,982,609 of CM060371.1, forward strand.
AAGACATTATTTATAATAGTGAATCGTGATACCTTCATTCTAAAGGCCTTAGGATTCTCATCCTTTGGGATGTGTCCTTCCCTGAGATATCTTACGATTGGAGCCATCCAAGACTTAGGATCCTTCTCAGGATACTCATCAGGATCCTGAACACTTAGTACTTCCTTATCCTGAGGATCCGTCGCAGGATATAGGATATGTAATATTGGTATTCGGGTTCCTTCCGGTATCCTGACTGATGATCCAAGGTTTGCCAAGGCATCAGCTTCCGCATTATCCTCTCTTGGTACCTGTTCAAGTGTAAAAATATCGAAATATCCTGCTAATTTTTTGAGAATTTCGAGATACTCGATTAACTTCTCACCTTTAACTGCATAGGTTCCATTAAAATAATTAGTGATTAACAAAGAATCAACATATACTTGCAAACTCCTGATATTCATACTTTTAGCCAATTCTAATCCTGCAATTAAAGCTTCATATTCTGCCTCATTATTAGTGGCAGGGAACTCACATCTAATAGCCGGGGGTAATATGTCCCCCTGTGGCGATTTTAGTAGTATACCCAAACCTACACCTCTTATATTAGATGTGTTTTGGTCAAAAATTACCGAAGCAATTAAGTGATTAAATTAGTAAAGTGAGGTAGTGTGCTAGAAAGTAGATTAAAAATGTGCTTGTTAAGTTGTTTAGAAAATCAGTATTCAGGATACAGCTCAGGATATTGAGCTGTATCTATGATCAAACAATGACCAAAAGTAAAGTAAACGACACGAGATGTACGAGGAAAGCCCTTGATCAATCTAGATCGCCGGCATAAAACCTCGGGAGCTGACAATCGCAGCTGCCTAGTTCTTCTATTGCTTCAAAAATCAGGATACAGTGCAGGATGTGGTACGGATCGACTAAGTGTTACAACGAAACTTGAATACAAGTGTGGTGTTTGCAATGAGCTAGAGAGTGAAAGTGTATGAGAGTGTTAGTGAAAATTGTGTGTTCTAAGCTGATCCGCCCCCATCTATTTATAGTAAAGATAAAATAACAAACTACCCTAAACTTGCGGGATCCACCGAATATTCCTTCTTCGAACGTTGTAGACCTGGTCTTTCGGGCTCAACGTCTCTCCCTCAACAAATTCGTCCGAGTCTTGAGGAGAAGAAGTCCTCTTGACCGTTAGCAAGTCTCAGCCCTTAACCTGCACGTGGTTAATTCAATAAGCCTCAGGATATCGCCCAAGATGTTAGCAATATCCTCTTCCAGCATCCTGGTCACAAATAAACAAACAAAGGCAGGATATTGGTCAGGATACGTATGTTAAGAAAATGACCCCTAACAATTGTCCCCAAATATATCGGTTGGGATACCAATCCAACGGATATATTTCAAAAGTTTCACCTCATAACTTAAGGTAATTAATACGACTAGACCCTTGAAATGACAGCGATGCAACTTCCAAAGCATTATTTACTCTTTACCCCCTATATTCATCCTATATTAACCGAGGGACTCCTTATTACAGTTATCCTTATCTTCAAGCGGACATCAGGTATTTCTCTTTCTATCCTTCTTTCTTGAATCGCTTTTAGTTTGCTCGATACTTTTTATGGCACCACGAACGAAATCTCGATCGGACCGACCAGCCTCAAGCCTCGTAAGCCAGAACATCATTGTTGATCCAGCAAAGGAGATCTGCTGCTTCAACAATGCTGATATCGCTGCTCTTAAAGATTCCGGTGCCTTTCCCACCGGAACAGTCTTTCACCCTTTTGATCGGGAAGCCCGACCAGATGCAATATCCGATGAGTGGGTTTGTTTCTTCGCCTACCCCTTCTCTCTTGGACTCCGGTACCCGTTTCCACCCTTTATTTCTAGCTTTTTCGACCTCACCGGCCTTAGTTACGCCCAGGTTATGCCAATGGTTTGGCGAGTTTTAATAGTGCTGGATCAAATCAAATCTCGTCATTTTCCTAACCTACTTGTTGAGGACCTTCCTATAGCATACCGGTTGAGATCCCACGGCAACCATCGTTATCTTCTGCTTTCTACCTCTAAGAACCCCCTGGTTCTTAAAGCCACCAAGAACGAGGATCGATGGCGACGAAAATTCTTTTTCGTAAAAAGAGACTCTATCGATAAGGGTTTTGATCTACCGGTTAAATGGTTAACCAAGGGTAGGATTTAGGGTTTTAGAAATATCCCCAATTGTATCTTCAAACTGTATCCCAGACTTATATCCTGATGTTTTTATGCAGCCAATTTCAGAGATTTAGTGCCTCCTAGTGCAGAATCCGAATCCAAGATCGAAGAAATATACCGTCTTCCTGCTAGTGAAAGAACTTTCTCCCTGTCTCTTACCGATTCAAGCCAGAAATCAAGCTCAGAAATGTCTGGTAAGCCCATTCTCAACATATAAATTATTTTTCAAAAGTATAATAAATTTAAGAACATCTTCCCTTGTGTAGTACCAGTCGTCAACCTTGAAGGTTTTGAACTTGATGAGTTGGATTGCTACTCCAGCCTTGAACCCATCAAACAAGAATCCAAGCCAAAGCCGTCTGCTACACCAAAGCCTACCTCCTCGAAGACTGTTTCTGCTCCCAAAGGCCCTCCGGCATCCAGGACCCGGGCATCCAGCTCTCGGAAGAGAAAGGAGACGGATTCCCCATCTGTTTCCGAAACATTCTCTCTCGAGAATCATGGGTTCAATGAAGCCACCTCATTCCTCAAACATGTAGAATTTTCTCTTCGATATCCTGCACGAGTATGTTAGCCCTTATCCTGCTTATTTTTTACATCAATACCTGTGTCTTTATTGATAGGGTCTGGATCGTCTTATGCACTTGTATGAAGACGCTTGCGGGCTTAACAAGATGTTGGAGATCAAGCTGGAGAAAGCTGAGGCCACCATAGCCGACCAAGGAACCATTGCAGCTGCTAAATCCCAACATTACGAAGACAAATACAAGGCAATGATCCGGGATCACCAGGCTACTCTTCACAAAGCCAATGAGGATGCTCAAGCCAAACTAGATGCCGCTCTTCTTCAATATCAGCAGAATATGAGCTCATACCGGGATAGCCTAAAAGCTTCTGTGGTCGTCTCTCTTCTCCAAGCCAGGATAAGGATGGCTTATGAGGCCATGGATCTGGGTTTTGAATGCCCCTCCTGGAATGTAAAGGCTTGGGAGGAGAAACTACAGGGCCTCGGAGGTCATCCCGTTGCTCATCCTGCAAAACATACTGGTGAAGAGCCTTCTAACGCGGCAGAGGAAGCGGCCAATGCTGGTGGTGATGCCGAGAAGAATCCTGAGGCTGATGCTGGTGCAAACGCTGGGAAGGAGGTTGCTGTTCAAGAGGGTGCTGCCCCTTAGGCAGCGGAGTGGGCGATGATGGATATACGTGCCAAGGCCGGAGCCCACTTTTCAATTTCATGGTTGTGGTTGCATAAACAATTTACTTTTCCTGTCTTTGAACAATTTACATTTCCTGCACTAGAACAATGTGATGACCAAAGGTGGATGGGTCCTAGGTTTTAGGACGAAGCCCTTGGTCATCAATTAGTATAACTTGTTTTGAATGTGATAACGGTTGTAGGTGGACAGGTCCTGTTTTGAGATATACCCTGCAACCGTTACACAAATATGGTAAAAACTGATCGTGCTTTTGGCGGATGGGCCTTGGTTTTAGGTGAAACCAAAAGCACAACTTTTGACTTGTTAATAATATAACTATCTTTTGACTTATTTTCTGTTACCTTGCATTACTTGGTGTGACTCTTAGCTTTGTAAAGATTTTGTATTGTTATCTTATAAAATATCCTGATCAGTATGCTCAGCGATATACTGCAAAAGCCTTTTATTAGATAGAATTTCCAAACGTTCCTTCAACTTTGTAGAAATTTCTTTAGAAAGTGAAAAACACTCTATCTTTTTCAAAACCAAGTTTTGATAATATTAAATGATCAAAGTTCCAAACTAATACTAGTTTCAAACACCCTAATCAAATATCCTTAAAAGGACTTTGAGGATATATAACAGGATACTTAACATAATGTTACTAAAAACTTAAATGAGGCTTACAAAGGAAAGATCATACCAGAAATAGGGTATAAACCTATTACCAAACTTCAATCCCTTTGCAACTCTTCCAATGAAGATGTCCCCTGTGCAAGGTACTTAGTGCATTAGTTCCAGACCTCATCCTTTTGGTTTTACACCACCACCTTGGTGGGAATGTCCCCTGTGTACAATGTCTTCAAATGCTTTAGAAATCTTCTGAATGTCAGTTTCCATAGGCAATTTTTTACGTCCCAAGGGCAAAACCCAAGGATGTACTGGAGATAAATCCCTTGTATCCTGGGGAAAATCCCAAATTTTCATGCGCTACAGGCGGGAGTGTATAAACTCCAAGACTTAGAAAGGTGAAAACCTTTAAACCTTAGAGAGTATGAAAATACCCTTTCGTGAGAGAGGGTGATCAATCCTCATATACCTTTAGGATTCAGGATATAGCCAACAGTAACGAAATTGTCAGCCACTTTTACATGGGCTGGTCCCGCCACCTTGAACTATCCCTGAATAACTTGCGCTCCAGGCGGGGTGTTTAAACCCAATTCGGAAGAAAGGTGAATACCTTTAAACCTGTGAAGGGATCAGTATCCCTTAAACGTGAGAGAGGGGGCCAATCCTCTAATCTTTCGAGTTATCCTGAGTACATATCCTGGAGCTATATCCTGAAACATATCTTGCAAAACAATTGTAAACTAAGGTGGGTGTTAGCTTGGCTAACACCCCTCCGATGCTTAAGTCAGTATTGAGTTTCAAAGAATAAATTAAACCAAAACATATTTAAAAAAGATAGAATTCATACCATTCTGAGTTAGAAATTGAATTCTAAACTCACTTGAAATAGAGCTTAAGGTGTATAGCATTCCAAGATCTCGGTAGCATATCCCCCTCCATATTCTTGAGTCTGTATGCTCCTTTCCCTGCTTTTGATTCAACTTCATATGGTCCTTCCCATTTTGGAGCTAACTTGCCATTGGCAGGATTAGTAGTATTCTGAAAAGCCTTTCTTAACACCCAATCTCCAACCTTAAATCTTCTGGTTCTAATATTCTTGTTATATGCCCTGGATATTCTCTGTTGATATGCTGCCATCCTTAGCCTTGCCGCATTTCTCTTTTCATCTATAGTGTCTAAATCCTGACTCAAGGCTTCAGGATTCTGCTCAGGATCACTTAAGGTAGATCTTGCAGTAGGTATTGTCATTTCCGTTGGAATCATTGCTTCTGCTCCAAATACCAACGAAAATGGGGTTTGGCCTGTTGCATTCTTTACCGTTGTCCTATCAGCCCATAAAACAAAGGGTAATTCTTCTGCCCATCTTCCTTTTTTGGCTCCAAGCCTTTTCTTTAAGTTATTGACAATTATCTTGTTTGAGGATTCTGCTTGTCCATTTGCTTGAGGATGTACCGGAGTAGATGTAATCATTTTGATTCCCCAACTCTTGCAAAAGTCAGTAGTCCTCTTACTTATAAACTGAGAACCATTGTCACAGATTATCTCGGCTGGTACTCCGAATCTGGTCAGGATATTCCTCTTGATGAAGGATACTACTTCTTGGTCTCTAACTTGAACAAATGCTTCTGCTTCAACCCACTTAGAGAAATAATCCGTCATTGCTAGCATAAAGACTTTTCCTCCCGGAGCTTTTGGTAGCTTTCCCGCTATGTCCATACCCCACTTCATAAATGGCCAAGGGGAAACAATAGGATATAATGGTTCAGCCGGCTGATGCAGTATGTTACTATGTCTTTGACATGCGTCACATCTTCGAACATATTCTGCGGCATCTTTTCTCATCGTTGGCCAATAATATCCTGTCCTTAATACTTTTGAGAATAACGACCTGCCCCCAGCATGGTTACCACAATCCCCTTCATGTATATCCTGAAGTACTTCCTTGGCTTCAGGATCCTCCAAGCACCTCAAATACGGCCCTGCAAGAGATTTCTTGTATAAAATATTATTTATAATAGTGAATAGTGATACCTTCATCCTAAATGCCTTAGGATTTTCATTTCTAGGGATGTGTCCTTCTTTGAGATATCTCATGATTGGAGCCGTCCAGGATTTAGGATCCTCTTCAGGATGTTCTACTCCAGGATCCTGAATACCAGCTACTTCTTTATCCTGAGGATTCGTTGCAGGATATAGGACATGTAATATTGGTATTTGCGTCCCTTCAGGTATCTTGATCGATGATCCCAAATTTGCTAAGGCATCCGCTTCAGCATTATCCTCCCTTGGTACCTGTTCAAGTATAAAAACATCGAAATATCCTGCTAATTTTTTGAGAATATCGAGATATTCGATTAATTTCTCACCCTTAACTGCATAGGATCCATTAAAATGGTTAGTAATTAACAAAGAGTCAACATATACTTGCAAATTTTTGATACTCATGCTCTTAGCCAACTCTAATCCTGCAATTAAAGCCTCATACTCTGCTTCATTATTAGTAGCAGGAAATTCACACCTAATAGCCTGGGGTAATATGTCCCCCTGTGGCGATTTTAGTAGTATTCCTAATCCTACTCCTCTTACATTAGATGCACCGTCAGTATATAATGTCCAGGATCCTGAGGATTCTCCTAACTGTTGAACTTCTAGGTCTACCTCGTCCTGAATGTCACTACTAAAGTCAGCCACAAAGTCAGCTAAAGCCTGAGATTTTATGGCATTTGTAGGTTCATATACTAAATCATAAGCACTCAACTTTACTGACCACTTGGCCATCCTGCCTGACATCTCTGGTTTCCTAAGCACATTTTTGACAGGATAATTTGTTTTAACATGTATCCTATGTGTCTCGAAATAATGCCTAAGTTTCGTTGATGCCATGACTAATGCTAGTATCAATTTTTCTAAATGAGAATACCTAGTTTCAGCATCTAGCAAACTTTTACTAACATAATAAACAGGATATTGCTGACCTTCATGGTCTTTTATAAGAACGGCACTTACAGCATTCCCTGATACAGCAAGGTACAGGGATAGTGGTTCACCATTTTCAGGCTTCATTAATAGAGGTGCGGTTGAGAGATATCGCTTCAAATCTTGTAGGGCCGCTTCATGCTTCTCACCCCATTCGAATTTTTTGTTCTTCTTCAGGATATCATAAAAATCTTTACATTTCTCTGAGGATCTCGAGATAAACCTGTTTAAAGCTGCTACTCGGCCTGTTAATCTTTGTACGTCCTTCATGTTTGAGGGTGATTTTATATCCAGGATAGCTTTGATCTGCTCTGGGCTCGCTTCTATCCCCCTCTTTGTCACCATATATCCAAGAAACTTTCCTGCCCCCACTCCGAAATGGCATTTAGCAGGATTCAGCTTCATGTTGTATTGATCCAGGATATCAAATGCTCCCTTGATATCCTGGAGGTGATCCTCAGCCTTTTTAGATTTCACCACCATATCATCGATATATACCTCCATGGTGTCCCCCAGTTTGTCTTTGAACATCATGTTTACCAATCTTTGGTATGTTGCACCTGCATTTTTCAAACCAAAAGGCATAGCTGTATAACAATAAGTACCTGTTGGTGTCATGAAGGCAGTATCCTCCTGGTCAGAAGGTTCCATTTGGATCTGTTGAAATCCTGAAGATGCGTCCATGAAGGTCAACATCTCATGCCCGGCAGTGGCATCTACCATTGCATCAATGTGGGGAAGAGGAAATGGGTCTTTAGGACAAGCTTTGTTCAAGTCTGTGTAGTCCACACAAACTCTCCATTTCCCATTTTTCTTATGTACTACAACCACATTTGCTAGCCACCTTGGGAACTTAACCTCCCTGATCATTCTGGATTTTAATAATCTCTCAACTTCCTCCTGGATAATTGTGTTCCGCTCAGGAGCAAACCTCCTTCTTTTTTGCTGCACAGGCTTGAATGATTTATCAATTCCAAGCTTGTGAGTGATAATATCCTTGGATATGCCTGTCATATCCTCATGCTTCCATGCAAACGTAGACATCCTGCGTTTCAAAAAGTTAATTAATTGTTCTTCAATATCCTGAGGGATATTGGTCCCTACGAGCACCGAAATATCGGGATTATCCTGGTCCAGGATAATTTTCTTCACATCCCGCTCCGGATCCTCCACGATATCCTGGGCCCGCGTCTTTAATTGCTATGCTGCACTAGGTTTGGTTGAGGATTTCATCGAGGATGAGTAGCATTCTTTCGCCTCCTGCTGATCACTATCAACTTTAACCACTCCCCAAGGGTAGGTATCTTGATGCATTGGTGATATGTTGATGGCACGGCCTTCATATCGTGAATCCACGGTCTTCCCAGTATGATGTTATAGCAGGATAGAGAATCCATCACACAGAAACGTTGTATCGAGTTGACTCCTTCAACGTATACTGGCAACTTTATCTCTCCCACTGTGTTTCTAGCCTCTCCACTGAATCCAACAAGCACGGTAGACTTTGAAGTGATATCCATTGGAGATACATTCATTCTCTTCAGAGTTTCTAGTTGGATTATGTTGACGGAGCTGCCATTATCAACCAGTATCCTGCGTACAAAATGGTTAGCCACATATAACGTTATTACCAGAGCATCATGGTGAGGATCTTGGACAGTATCCCTGTCATCAGCATCAAAAGTGATCACTTTGTCAGTTGTGAGGGTAGTCATCCTGACAGGTTTGTCTCCCCTTTCGGCCTTGGCTTCCTTTGCATGTCTCTTTGCTGCCGAATACGAAGTTCCACAAAATGTCGGATCCTCCCGAAATGAAGTTGATTATCTTGGCATCCGCGGGAGGTGATGCTGCTCGTTCAGGATCCTTCTCAGTATCCTGACCCTTATTCTTCTTTCTTCCTAAGAGATCTTTCAGATATCCCTTGCTTAGAAGATAGCTTATTTCTTTCCTTAGAGCAATGCAATCCTCAGTCACATGTCCGAAATCTTCGTGGAAAGCACACCATTTTGACTTATCTTTCCAGTCAGCCTTTTGTTGATTCTTTCGAGGCCACCTAGCCTTGTCTCCTAGACCCTGCATAGCATACATCAATTCAGGAATATTAACAGAAAAGCAATATTCGGACAACTCAGGATACTCTTCAGGATCCTCATCTTCGACAGCATTCACTCTTTTGTTTTCATTTCTACTATACGGCTTAGGCCGATATGACTTGAACGAGGATTCTGACTTCCTATTAGTTGACTCATAAGTGTTGGATGAGTTCATCCTTTCTTGCATCTTCCTGTCATCTTCCAGACGGATATATCTCAAAGCCCTGTTACGAGCTTCGTCGAGATTCCTGCAGGGATTCATTACAAGATCCTGATAAAACTGAGAATCCTTTTGTAATCCCATCTTAAAAGCTTGCACAGCTGTTGCAACATCAAGATGTGGGATATCCAAGGATTCTCGACTGAATTTTTTCACATAATCCCTCAAGGATTCCTGAGGCCCTTGAGTTATCCTGTAAAGATCACTGGTTAGTTTCTCAAAACTCCGACTACAAGAAAATTGACTGTTAAATAAATTAACCAAATGAGCAAATGAAGTAATTGAGTGAGGAGGAACGTTTAACAGCCATTTTAAGGCTGATCCTGTTAGAGTAGAACCAAATCCCTTGCACAAGCACGCTTCCTTGAGCTCCGGAGGGATAGGGTTAATCTCCATTCTTTCCCTATACTAAGCAATATGCTCCTCAGGATCCGTAGTCCCATCATAAAGCTTCATGTTGGGGGTTTGGAATCTCTTTGGGATCTCAGCATCACAGATAGGATATGCAAAACGAGATATCTTGTGGCTGTCTTGAGACACTTCCGGGATCGGCTGGACCACCCCAGGTACACTAGATATCATGTCCTTCAACTTCTGAAGTTCCCTGGTAAGTGCTGATGTTACACCTGTATCCTGCAAAGATCCACCACTGTTAGTAGCATGAGTATTATTATTATTCGACACGTTACCCGTTGGAGGATTTTGCCCAAATCCTGAAGCATATCCTGAGCTCCTCATGGTTAACATCCTGACCGAGGAGGGTATTTCAGGAGTATGATTCTGAGGAAGACTGGGCACAATATTCCCCCTGTTATCCTCAGTATACACAGCTGAACTGAAGTTCAACGTTCTGGGATGTAATGGAGTGACAATATCCTCAGCAGATCTGCCCGAGCCAGACTTCAGGAGTTGTATTTCCCTTAAAAGCATCTGGTTTGTTTCCTGTTGCTGCCTCATTTGTTCCTGCACACTTCCAAACAAGGTTAAAATTTCATCATTAGAAGCTAAAACGGGAGCAGATCCCTGGACACTCCGAGTAGGGATAACATCTTGAGATTGTGTAGAGGCTGGCATCCTTGGAGGAGGTGGTGGAAGCACCGAACCGGTAGTAGCAGAAGTCATAGCAGACACAGTAGAGGAACTCATGTTTGATCTTGAGGCCATTATGGACAATGTGGCAAAAAGTTTTGAAAATAGAAAACCGATTAACGATTTGACAAAAATTTTTAGTAAAGAGAGCACCACTTGCCCCACGGTGGGCGCCAAATTGTTTTGGTCAAAAATTACCGAAGCAATTAAGTGATCAAATTAGTAAAGTGAGGTAGTGTGCTAGAAAGTAGATTAAAAATGTGCTTGTTAAGTTGTTTAGAAAATCAGTATTCAGGATACGGCTCAGGATATTGAGCTGTATCTATGATCAAACAATGAGCAAAAGTAAAGTAAACGACACGAGATGTACGAGGAAAGCCCTTGATCAATCTAGATCGCCGGCATAAAACCTCGGGAGCTGACAATCGCAGCTGCCTAGTTCTTCTATTGCTTCAAAAATCAGGATACAGTGCAGGATGTGGTACGGATCGACTAAGTGTTACAACGAAACTTGAATACAAGTGTGGTGTTTGCAATGAGCTAGAGAGTGAAAGTGTATGAGAGTGTTAGTGAAAATTGTGTGTTCTAAGCTGATCCGCCCCCATCTATTTATAGTAAAGATAAAATAACAAACTACCCTAAACTTGCGGGATCCACCGAATATTCCTTCTTCGAACGTTGTAGACCTGGTCTTTCGGGCTCAACGTCTTTCCCTCAACAAATTCGTCCGAGTCTTGAGGAGAAGAAGTCCTCTTGACCGTTAGCAAGTCTCAGCCCTTAACCTGCACGTGGTTAATTCAATAAGCCTCAGGATATCGCCCAAGATGTTAGCAATATCCTCTTCCAGCATCCTGGTCACAAATAAACAAACAAAGGCAGGATATTGGTCAGGATACGTATGTTAAGAAAATGACCCCTAACAAGATGCACCATCAGTATATAGCGTCCAGGATTCTAAATTTTCTCCTAGCTGATGTACTTCTAGGTCTACTTCATTTTGAATATCACTACTGAAATCAGCCACAAAGTCAGCTAAAGCCTGAGACTTTATGGCATTTCTAGGTTCATATACTAGATCAAAGGCACTTAATTTCACTGACTATTTAGCCATCCTACCTGACATCTCGGGTTTCCTAAGCACGTTTTTAACAGGATAGTTGGTTTTAACATGAATCCTATGTGTTTCAAAATAATGTCTAAGTTTTGTTGACGCCATAACTAGGGCTAAAATTAGTTTCTCTAAGTGGGAATACCTAGTTTCAGCATCTAATAAACTTTTGCTAACATAATAAACAGGATACTGCTGACCTTCATGATCCTTTACAAGGACGACACTTACTGCATTCCCTGATACCGCAAGATGCAGGGATAATGGTTCACCATCCTCAGGCTTCATCAATAAGGGTGCAGTTGAAAGATACTGCTTCAAATCCTGCAAGGCTGCTTCATGCTTTGCTCCCCATTCAAACTTCTTATTCTTCTTCAGGATATCATAAAATTCCTTGCACTTTTCCGAGGATCTCGAAATGAATCTATTCAATGCTGCCACTCGCCCTGTTAACCGTTGAACATCCATCATATTTGAAGGTGATTTGATATCCAAGATAGCTTTAATCTGCTCCGGGCTTGCCTCTATCCCTTTTTTAGTCACCATATATCCTAGAAACTTTCCTGCCCCCACTCCGAAATGGCACTTAGCAGGATTTAGCTTCATGTTATACTGATCCAGGATATCAAATGCTCCCTTGATATCCTGGAGGTGATCCTCAGCCTTTTTAGATTTTACTACCATGTCGTCGATGTATACCTCCATAGTGTCCCCCAGCTTGTCGTTGAACATCATGTTCACCAATCTTTGATACGTTGCACCTGCATTTTTCAAACCAAATGGCATAGCAGTGTAGCAATAAATACCTGTTGGTGTCACGAAGGCAGTATCCTCCTGGTCTGAAGGTTTCATTTGGATCTGCTGGAATCCTGAAGATGCATCCATGAAGGTTAACATCTCATGGCCGGCAGTAGCATCCACCAATGAGTCAATATGAGGAAGAGGAAATGGGTCTTTAGGACAAGCTTTGTTTAAGTCTGTGTAATCTACAAAAACTCTCCATTTCCCATTTTTCTTTTGCACCACAACTACATTCGCTAGCCATTTAGGAAACTTCACTTCCCTAATCATCTTGCTCCTTAGTAGTCTTTCAACTTCCTCTTGGATGATCACATTTCGCTCCGGAGCAAATTTCCTTCTCTTTTGTTGGACAGGCTTGAATGACCTGTCAATACCGAGCTTATGTGTTATAATATCCTTGGAAATACCTGTCATATCCTCGTGCTTCCACGCGAATGTTGACATCCTGCATTTCAAAAAATTAGTTAATTGATTTTCAATATCCTGAGGGATATTGGTTCCCACGAGCACCGAGATATCCGGATTGTTCTGGTCCAGGACCACTTTCTTTACATCCTGTTCTGAAGCCTCCATGATATCCTGGCCTCGAATCTTTAATTGCTATGCTGCACTAGGCTTTGTTGAGGATTTCATCGAAGAAGAAGAACACTCCTTTGCTTCCTGTTGATCACTTTCCACCTTGACAACTCCCCAAGGAGTAGGGAAATTGATGCATTGATGGTAGGTTGACGGAATAGCTTTCATATCATGGATCCAAGGCCTACCTAGTATAATATTATAGCAGGATAAAGAGTCCATGACTCAAAAGCGCTGCATTGAGTTGACCCCTTGAATATACACAGGCAACTTTATTTCCCTACGGTATTCCTAGCTTCTCCACTGAAACCAACGAGCATAGTGGATTTCGAAGTAATGTCCATCGGGGATACATTCATCCTCTTCAATGTTTCCAGCTGAATTATGTTGACTGAACTGCCATTATCCACTAATATCCTGCGTACAAAATGGTTAGCAACATATAACGTTATCACTAACTCATCATGATGGGGATCCTGGACAGTATCCCTGTCATCATTATCGAACGTGATGACTTTGTCAGTTGTGAGGGTTGACATCCTTGTCGGCTTATCTCCCCTTTCTGCTTTAGCTTCCTTCGAATGTCTTTTTGCCGCAGAATATGATGTGCCGCATATGTCGAATCCTCCTGAAATAAAGTTGATTATTTTTGCATCTGCAGGAGGCGATGCTGCCCTTTCAGGATCCTTCTCAGGATCCTGACCTTTATTCTTCTTTCTTCCCAAGAGGTCCTTCAGATATCCCTTACTCAAGAGATAGCTTATTTCCTTTCTCAAAGCGATATAATCTTCAGAAACATGCCCGAAATCCTCATGGAAGGCACACCACGTGGACTTGTCCTTCCAATCAGCCTTTTGTTGATTCTTTCGGGGCCACCTTGCTTTGTCTCCTAAACCCTGCATAGCATACATCAGTTCAGGTATGTTAACAGAAAAACAATATTCAGACAACTTAGGATACTCCTCAGGATCCTCGTCTTTAACAACATTCACTTTTTTGCCATCATTTCTGCCATACGGCTTAGAACGGTATGGTTTATACGAGTATTCTGATTTCCTATTGGTTGACTCATAGGTTGTGGACGAATTCATCCTCTTTTGCATCTTTTTATCATACTCCATGCGAATGTATCTCAAAGCTCTGTTACGAGCTTCGTCCAGATTCCTGCAGGGATTCATTACAAGATCCTGGTAAAATTGAGAATCTTTCTGCAACCCCATCTTGAATGCCTGCACGGCCGTTGCAACATCAAGATGTGGGATATCCAAGGATTCCCGACTAAACTTGTTCACATAATCCCTCAAGGATTCCTGAGGTCCTTGAGTTATCCTGTAAAGGTCACTGGTTAATTTCTCAAAACTCCGGCTGCAAGAAAATTGACTATTAAATAAATTAACTAAATGAGCAAAAGAAGTAATCGAGTGAGGATGAACGTTTAACAGCCATTTTAAGGCTGATCCTGTTAAGGTAGAACCGAAACCCTTGCACAAGCATGCTTCTTTGAGGTCTGGAGGGATATGGTTGATTTCCATCCTTTCCCTATACTGGGCAATATGCTCCTCAGGATCCGTAGTTCCGTCATAGAGCTTCATGTTGGGGGTTTGAAATCTTTTTGGGATTTCAGCATCACAAATAGGATATGCAAACCGGGATATCCTGTGGCTGTCCTGGGATACTTCAGGAATTGGCTGAACCACTCCAGGTACGCTGGATATCATGTCCTTCAGTTTTTGAAGCTCCCTAGAAAATGCTGATGTCATACCTGCATCCTGCAAAGATCCAACACCATTAGTAGCAAGAGTATTATTATTATTATTAGATACATTACCAGCTTGGGGGTTCTGGCCATATCCTGAAGCATATCCTGAGCTCCTCACAGTTGATACTCTTACTGAAGAAGGTATCTCAGGAGTATGATTCTGGGAATTGCTAGGCACAATATTCCCCTGGTTATCCTCCGTATAGACTGCAGAACTGAAGTTCAAAGCCCTGGGTTGCAGGGGAGTGACAGTATATTCAGCAGGCCGACTTGGGCCAGACTTCAAGAGTTGTATCTCTCTCATCAGCATCTGGTTGGTCTCCTGCTGCTGCCTCATCTGTTCCTGTACACTACCAAACAAATTTAAAATCTCTTCATTAGAAGCTAAAACAGAACCGGATCCCTGGACATTACGAGCAGGGATAACATCCCGAGCCACATGACTTTCAGTTCCTTGCGAAGAGGCCTGCATTCTCGGAGGAGGTGGTGGAAGCACCGCACCAATTGTTGCAGAGGTTGTAGCAGACACGGTGGAAGAGCTCATGTTTGATCTTGAGGCCATTGAAAATAGTGTGGCAAAAAGTTTTGAAAAGAGAAAACCAAGTAACGATTTCGCAAAAGCTTTTAGTAGAAATAGCACCACTTGCCCCACAGTGGGCGCCAAATTGTTTTGGTCAAAAATTACCGAAGCAATTAAGTGATCAAATTAGTTAAGTGAGGTAGTGTGCTAGAAATGTGTGTTAAAAATATGCTAGTTAGGCTATTTGCAAAAAAAGTTTCAGGATACGGCTCAGGATATAGAGCTGTATCTATGATCAAACAATGAGCAAAAATGTAAAGAGTGACACGAGATGTACAAGGAAAGCCCTTGATCAATCTAGATCGCCAGCATAAAACCTCGGGAGCTGACAATCGCAGCTGCCTTGTTCTTCTATTGCTTCAAATATCAGGATACAATGCAGGATATGATGCGGATCAACTACGTGTTACAATGTAATTTGAGTACAAGTGTTTCTGTGTAGTGATTGCTAGCAGCTAGAGAGTAAAGTGTGCGAAAGGGAGTGAGTGACTTAATCTGATCCGATCAATCTATATATAGTTAAACGAAATCAACCAACTACCCTATTAAACCGGGATGCTTCGAATATTCCCCAAATGAACGTTGTAGTCCACTTCTTCCGGGTTCAACGTCTCTCACATAACTGGTTTGCCCGAGTCTTCAGGAGAAAAGGTCCACCTGACCGTTAGAGACCCGCACCTTCTAATCTGCACGTGGTTATATTAGTCATTACCAGGAAATCACATCAGGATGTTACCAATATCCTGATCCGGTATCCTGATTACAAGTAAATAATCAAAAGCAGAATATTAGTCAGGATATGTGTTCAGAAAATGGCCCATAACAACTACTAATTTTGTTAATTTAGTTATTTCATTAGTTCATAGTCTCTCTGATATCATACTATCTTACTTTAATTAGTATGTTGTTGTAATGATGAAAGTGTGCTTGACAAAGTTAATGACAACCATTATAAATGAGATTGCTTTTCATTATAAAAGTATTTAGAGATCTTGTCTGCAAACACATCAGTAACGCTTGAAAAACATCGCAAATTGATGTAACCAAATAGTTATTTCTAAAGGATTATATTCATTGTGAAATACCAAGAACTGATCACAACTACAACAATCATTAACATCAATCATACCCCAGCGCTTTAATAGCCTTTCACGAAACGTTGTACCATAAACTTGAAAACGTGAGATGATCTAACTTTTAGCAGCAAATATATGAGTTAATAATGATTTGTGAGGTTGTAAGAACCACATCAAGAACTATATATGGAAAAATTGGCGATTAATGATTACAAAGCTATAAAACAACAAATAAAATCCAACTCTATTGATTACTATATATAAGACTACCCGTTGTGGCTCACTTGATAACCCGGATTCATCCTCTAGTATTGCGACACATGGCGTTGAGTAGACGCCTACTCATTACCTTGCCCACTCGCGCCTCCCTTCACTTGAGCCGGTTGTGGTTAAGCTCTGCTTGCCCAAGTTACCACACCCCCAAACACTCCCAAAACAGTCGCTCGCCCAAGCGACCATGCTCACCCCAGCGCTCACGCGTGACCGCTTGTGGCACCCTGTTGTTGTGCTTGCGAGCCACCTGGACGCCTACGTGGCTCACCCGACACTAACGGATGCCACAACGCACATCCTAACAACTTAGGAGGCTGCATGCTTTTAAAACCCCTCTTTGGTAAACAGTTATCACATGCTATTTTAGACTGCTCATTGGCAAAAAAAAAAGTCGAACTGATCATTGGGATATTGTTATGTAGGCCACCCAAGTAATCAAAAGTTCTTAGTAAGTTCACCCAAAAATTAAAACAGCTTTAAAGATCACCCATTTATGAACTTGGTTTCAGTTTTGTTGATTGCAACATCGAAGCTAAAAAATTTGAATTACACAACCACAATATGTCAGCCTTTAAAAAAAATTAAGTATCCAAAATACAAAAAGTTTAACAAAAAAACAAGAATTGGTTTGGGACTCTTACCTTATTTGAACAGCAAACACGTCAAAGTTTGAGATTACTTAAGAACGTAAAATACCAAACTTGAATGTCGAATCTATAATAGAATCTAAAAAATCATATCAATATTAAGCCACGAAAAAATTGAAAATAAGAAAAGCTGTTAATCCAATAATGACAGTGCAAAACCAAAACCAAATGAAACAGTAGATAATGACAAAATTTACACAATCTCTCATTGTCCCATGTCCAGTAATTTTAAAACACTAATGCTATTTCAAATACATATGTACCAGTTTCACTTATAGACTCAACATAGCAGTGATCAAGACCTCAATTACCATGTATTCCTTCGATTTACCAATAACCATTGAGGCATTATACATCCATGCAGAAAATAAATCTGAAGAGGCACTAAAAGGTACAAAATATTGCTACCAAAACCCCATCAATCAGACATAGATTTATTTAACAAAAATAATAAGCTAGCATACAAAACAAATACAAAAAAATAAAAAAACTTATGGAATAACAGATGGAACAACACCAGGTCCTAAACCTATCCATCCATAGAAGATGACGAGCAAGCAAAAATGAACTTATTAAGTTGTTGGGTTTACCTTAATTGCTGAGTGTCCCATTCATCGGACACCACCATCAACAACCGTCAACATCATCTCCATCATCTCCAACATTCGTTCTCCTTCTCTGACATCCACAGCCAGTATCACTGTCGTCATCGGGATAAGGTGTCTGGCTAGAGGCAAAGGCCGACACCCACTCTGACCGTCAACTACCTCTCCCCCGATCTCACAATTTCCCTCTACTCCCTCTCTCTCAACCATCGGCGGAATCATAGGGGTATTGGAAGGAGATGTGTGAAATTAAAAAACACTTTCGAGTAT
The DNA here is from genome assembly GCA_030545235.1 of Helianthus tuberosus. Lineage (NCBI taxonomy): Eukaryota > Viridiplantae > Streptophyta > Magnoliopsida > Asterales > Asteraceae > Helianthus > Helianthus tuberosus. The sequence continues at coordinate 23,000,704 of CM060371.1, forward strand.
TAAAAACCCATTCAATTGAAACCTTTCCAGTTTCCTGTATTAAAAACCCCTCCATGTATAACCCCTCCATATTTTGTTTTTAAGTCTCTTCATATATGCCATCTTAATTATAAGTTACAAATATGTTGAAATCTCTAAAATGCCCCTAAAGTGTCTTAAATTTTTGAACAATGCACAAGTTTACCCCCTCTAAAATAGTTTGGCTCTCTTGTACATGTTGCTTCAAAATATGTACACAATGTAAAATTACCAAAATGGTAGAAATCCTAGTTATGTTAATAAGGTATTATAGATATAGATAGGTATGTAGCTTTCAGTTTTTAATATTCCCAACATATAAATATAAATGCTTGTGTTTTCGAGATAGGTAAAGTGAATACGGTGCTGTTAAACACCTAACCTTACACAAAAAATCAATCAAAACTACGTCGTTTTGATTAAAAATCCTCCAATCCATATGAAATTACTTCCATATTGATATAAAGATTCATAAAATCACATTCTCTGATTCAAAGACTCATCATTTTTTTCAATTCCATTAAAAATTCCTCTGCTTTTCCAATTTGCGCTCCAATTACTTCAGCTAATTTCATCCTCATCGTTTCTTTTAAAGTACATAACAAGTACAATTATCTCTACGACTCCTTTCAAAGACTTTTAATGTTAACTAAAAATTTGTTTATCAAGATGTAAAATTGATATTTAATAGGATCAGAAGTTTTATGCTACTAAAATAAAATTGAAAATTTTAGAGTACTTTTTCATTTAGATTCAAGCACCATCATAATTATATATATATATATATTAAAGAACCACTTAAAAATATTGTAGCACTGCTACAGTGCGCCAAGGAACTTTGTTGGGTTCTCACTTTTACCACGAAAGTATTCTGCCTCAATAAAAAGACACCCACACATACATATACATATGTTACTAAGACCATCACCAATAAGGGTGGAGAAAAAATGAATGATGTGGCACCTGCCCATCATCTTTCTCACTCATGCCCACTCACATTCCATCCTCTCTCTATAAAAACAACACCAACTTTTTCTCTCTCCTCTCTCCTCCTACACTCACAACGTTCATTTTTACTAGTTTTTTCTCACATACAAAACCTTACTCTCTCTCCTTAAAAACAAGTTCACCCAATAACAAAAACACCAAAGAATTGCCACATCATCAAAATACACACTAAAAACATCCCTATTGTGGATGCTCTAATAGTATCAGTTGGTGAAAAAGATCTCCGGCGACAAGAAATTAGGTCAGTCCACCACCACTAAAACTCGCCATCCAACGCCTCCGTGACAACGATGGCGGATCTAAACGGAGTCTGCAAGAATAGGATGGCAACATCGAAAACTGAAACCATCGCAGACAAGAGAGAGAGAGAGAGAGTTTAGGTGATGTGTGAAGTGGGTGGCGATGGTGGTGTGATGATGAAGATCAGATGGGGCAGATGATGGTGTTTATGGTGGTGGTAGAGATGTGATGACTTGGAGGTTGCCTTTGACGCCATGGTTGTTGTGGAAAATGGAGTTTGTTTGGTTAAGATGCCATAATATTTGTCAAAGATGTGACAGTGATGGTCTTTTTGGAGCCGACGGTGATGGTGGTCTTCTTCTTGACGCCGACCGTAATGGTGGTGCTCTTCTTAGTCGGCGGTGAAATCATGGCTGTGATAACATGGTAAAGATCTGAACCAGTGATTGTGTTTTCAAATTAAGAAAATAGATTGTTGGCTAGATGAAAGTTAAAAGGGGAAGGTTTGATGGAAAGGGTAGAATTTCAATGGGTTAATTTACAAATATCAAATATGATGAAAAAAAGTCAATAAAACATTATAAAAATGAGGTAGTCCATCTTACATTATAATATGTTTTGTATATGATCAACATAATATACATTAAGCACTACTAGAAGAGTTAAACAAATATTTTTGGGCAGAAAAATAAATAGCTAAATTCGGCTTTTAGCAACCTTTTTCTATATGTTAGTTATTACCAAGTTTTTAGTCGAGTTTTGTCTTTCAGTTGTGATATATTACCACTCATTATTAACTCTTTTTCCATTTCTCTTTCGGTTGTGATATCCTGACGAACCACACCAGTTCCGAACAAATGGCCGCTGCAAAGAGCGGAAAACAACACTAGTTCATTATAAGAATAAACAAATCATTGTTATTGGAGATTTTTTTTTTTTTTTGACTTTATTGTTACAACAATTCACCCAAAAATCATACTCACAAACAAGACTCGATGGTTGCATATGTTTGCTGGTCTTTTGTAAAATTGTGCTTTAATCTTCCATTTTTGTCGATTAAATGTGCTTAAGAGTTATGTTATTTTAAAAGATTTTAGACTCAAGTTTCGTAAAGACTTTTCGATAGTTGCATCTGTAAATTGAAAATGCGGATGAACAAGAATCAGATTATATGAACCGGTTGTTTGACTTTAAGATGGTTTAAATGAAATATGGAAGTGATTCTAATATATTATAGGTTTTTTAATCAAAATGCTTTGCATGTAAGGTTAGGTGTCTAACAACACCGTATTCACTTTTCCCTTTCGAGATACATGAAAGATATCGAAAATATACGTACAAATTCGTGACATTAATGGATATCACTTTATAAGAAAGAAACACATAATATTTACGTGAGCTTTATTAAGAAAAAAGGTTGAATATTAAATCTTATAATTTACATATATAATTATAAGAATAAAGATTGACCATAAAGTTATCATGATCCTGTTTCGTCGCTGCTCATATATTCAAGTATTGTGAGTCATATTTTATTTGTGAAGGTGAGTTTTTAAACATTTGTAGATATTCACTGACAATCATAATTAAAGAAATTATAGGTGCAAGGAGCTTGGAACCTGGAAATCGGAGTTACAAGCGAAGAACCAGGTATTGAGTAGGGCATCGAGAAATAAAGGTGTGTGTAGGAGGTTTGAAAGCTATCACTCCAAGAACATTCTTCTCAACCTTATAAAGACCTTAGGAACATATAGAGCTGAACTACGAAGAGCTTCATGTTCTAAGCAACGCAGCCCCACGGTGGGCGCCACTTGTTAAAACAACAAAGATAAGGTCAGAGGAAGGTATTAATGTTACTCGGGTCAGCCTCCTCACCTCCAAGCTGGTACCTACAACACGAAAGAACCCGTTAGAAGGGGCTAGAGACCGGGGTCTCTGGACCACCCTCCGACGCTCAACATTAGTAATCTATCCAAGAAGAATGTATAAACATAAAACATAGATGTATGAGTAAGTATGAGAGAGATAGAGAATGCTTAGGGAGGTTATGGTCGAGATCCATCGGTTAGCTAGCAGCTGTAGTGATTCCAGGTTGCATAGCTCATGACTGGAAGCTGTTGGTATAGTCCCTCAGGAGCTGATGACCTTAGCAGCTTAGAGGGGAAGCAGCTCAAAACGGTGACTTGTGTTCTTGAGAGAGAGAATGTGATTCTAGAAAGAGAAAGAGTTGGTGGCTGGAATGTCCAAGCCAAAGTAGGATGAATGAAATAGAGGGTGGACCCTCTATTTATAGGCATGTTGCATTTAACCCTAATGGGCTTGGTTGTGAGGGGCCAGGCTGGCCCGCTAGGCTTATTCTCCTGTTTGGGTTGCTAAGTTCCCACAGGATGAACTTCCTGCTTCCTTGCTTTGCTGAGTGGGAGCCTTCGGGCACCCACGTCATCACCATCCATTGTTCATTTCTAATACCTGATTAGTTTAACTACTTTAACCATCTTTACTCCCACTCGTGATATAGAATCAATCACACAAACTAATTCGCGTGACCTCGTCTATAAGACCCGGACTTACAAAAACTAAGGATTTATAAAAGTTTTGCATTAATAGAAAAGTAATGCAAATAATCGTTCATACAAAATTTCGAGTTTGATAAAACTTCATAAGTATTTAAAACATTTCAACACATTAACGTTGTTTGGTTTATAAAACAACTAAACAAAAGCGGAAGTTTGATCTTCGTTTGTGTTTGGTTCTTCGTTATGCTTGACCAATAATCCGTAACATCATAACAATTACCTACATTACAAAATTTAACATAAACATAAGTTATGTAATACATAAAACATAACTAAAAGTCTCAAGTATCCCGAACAAACAAAACAAAATTTTGTTTCGGGACCTCGACGTAAGCTACGACTGGCCATTGTAGCTTACGACCAGCATAAAAATTTTTGGGCAGAAAGGCTCTGCCGTAGCCTACGTCCGGCCACCGTAGGTTACGGCACACTTAAGCTGCAGTTCTTTCCTATTTTACCCTTTTTACTAAAAACTCCGTATCTTCGCAAATACTCATCTGTTTCACACGAAATTTATTTCTACGTGTCCGTAAAACATTTGCCCACATTCTTAACTTGTAAACCTATAACCCGGATTTAAGATTTTATGTTTTACATTATAGGTTCTAAATTTATGTGTTCAAATATTTGACCCGTTTGCATGTTTAAGCATTCGAGCTTACGAAATTTACATCTTTTTCGCAAGAACAACCTTTTTAAGACTATACCCCATTACCCGGGATATCAACCTTGCATTTCACGTATCCGTTACCCGGTTTACGTTTATGTTTATTCGACCCGTTCGACTTTTTAATGGTCGAGCTTAATTAGTCCGAATTCTTTTCAAGAATTTCACAATCTTCCAATTATGACCCATTACCTGGGTCCATCAATTTGTAGTTTGCGTTCCCATTACTCGGTTTACGCTTGCCTTCATAGTTTAACCCATTAACCGGGTTTATGTCGAAGTCATTATTCACGCACCCATTTCGGTATGCATTATAACTTCGTTCTGGCCCGTTTGGTTGTTCGTGTGAAATCCATCACTTGGAACAAACCAAACTTATTATTAATTCGTTATTTGACATGTTTGGTTGTTCATGTGAAATCAATTACTTTTAAACAAACCAAACTCATCATCATTTCTTATTTTGACCCGTTTGGTTGTTCGTGTGAAATCCGTCACTTTGAACTAACCAAACTTATCACCATTCTTTATTTTGACCCGTTTGGTTGTTCTTGTGTGATCCATCACTTTGAACTAACCAAACTTATCACCATTCTTTATTTTGACCCGTTTGGTTGTTCGTGTGAAATCCATCACTTTGAACTAACCAAACTTACGGATATTACACCATTGTTCAATTATGCACATATAACACAATGTTTAATGAAATACTATGAAGCATAAAGCCACGTACCTTATAGCTTTTCCTTCAACCGTTCGTTTGTTCCAGCTTGACTTCCCTGATGCTTCACTTGTGTTGCCTAAAGTGTGCAACCCAAATTATCAATAAGACCTTTTTGTCCATATCCATGGCATATATATTTTCCAAACATTTAATCATAAGTCTTATCAACGCTACTCGTTTATTATTCACAACTAATATCTCGTTGAGGCGTTTCGTCATACACCTTACGTGCATAACTTTTGTCTAGCTATGTTATTTCAATTTAGCAAGTATCTAACCATGTAAACTCAACCTATCAAATAGGTACATTCACTATAAGCGTTTTAACATAAAAATTCAGTTTACTATGAGCTTATATACTCAAGTTAAACATCTAGATTTCATGGATTTAGTCTTTTTATCAAAACCCAGTTACACATACAAAACATAATAACTTCAACACCTAATTTTTATAACTTTATCAACTATTTTCAGTTAGGGTTATGATCCTACACTTAGATTACACCTTTCTTACGTCACAATATCAATCAATTGTTCATGAACTTAAATCATCAAATTTTCACCCAAATGAAGTATCACCAAAACTGAATTTACAACTTACCTCGTGTTAGACAAGTATGGATGACTGATAATACTGATTCAAACATGAATTTAGACCGAAATAGCCTTTCAATTTGTTTAATTTGGGTGAACAAGGGTTTCGTGTGTTCTTCCCCTTGTCTGGTCGCACACTCACACACGCACATACATATGTACAGTGTTTTATTTTTATGTTTTAATAAAACCACTTTTCCTTTTTGACCCCTTTAGTCCCTCAAGTTCATTTCATTTAACAATGGATATTTGCCATCCATACTTTCTTTATAAATTTACTAAGATTATTTGCCCCTAATTATTTTACTTTAAATATTAATTAAAACATATACTTATCTGTATTTTGATATTTTGGGGGTGTTACATCGTCTACATAAACTCTTTCACACAAATTGCTCATATGGCATGCATTATTACATAAACTTAATAATGTGAGAGATGATCACTTCCTAGAAAGAAATAATATTGGTGACACTATTGTAATATATATTAGTGAAAAAAAAAATATGTGAGAGGTGATCACTTCTTAGATTAGTGAGGTTAGGGCTGGCAATTTTGACACGAACATGATAACACGACACGAACCTACACGAAGTTAACAGGTTTCGTGTTTGACCTTAACAGGTTTCGTGTCTAAAGAGGTCGACACGATAAGACCTGTTTAAATTTCGTGTCTAAACAGGTTAAAACCCGTTAACCTGTTAAGACCCGTTAGTGACCTGTTTATAATTTTAAATTAAAAATATATCAAGGGTGGGGACATGTGGAGTCAGAACTTCTAATTCACCAATATTTTGAAATTCACCTTTTCTAATTCACGCTCCAATTCCATACGACCATACTCCAACTCCCAATAACCAAACCCTAATTTCTCTTTAATAGCCGGCCGCCCTTCAATCTCCGGCCGCCGCTTCCATCGCTGGCCGCCTATTCAATCGCCGCTCCATACGACATTACTTCTACATCATCTGTGTTTCTTCAATCGCCGCTACAATCGACGTCGCTCAAGTAGTTCCGGCACCACTTTCTCAAGTTCTACCATGTAAGAAACACAGATTTGATATAGTTGTTGTTTCTTAGATTATGTGTTTTTTCTATATAGTTGCTGTTTCTTAGATTGTGTTTTTTAATGAAGTGAAATAGAAAGTCATTAGAAGTTATTACCTTAAACCTGTGATTGTGGTTGTAAAATGTGATGTGGTAGCTTGCTGTTTCATGGAACTTGCATTTACTTCTTTAATAGAAGGTCATTAGAACAATAGAACTGTGAGGTGTTTGAGAGGCATTCACTACCTAGATTAGTTAGGTGTTTGAGAGGTATCATTACTCGTATGAGTGAGATGTTCAAGTGGTGCTCACTACTAATAGTAACTAGTTTATATTGACATCGCGCGTTGCGGCGAAACCGAGCAAATGATAATGTAAAACAAACGTGATTTGAAAATAAAGCATATTGTTTAGAAAGTCAAACCATTCGAACGGCTTAATTTATCATCGTATAGTTTTATGATACCAAATAAATACTTTATTTTGAGTACAACTTCGTTTTTAACAAAAGTCATAACGGAATGTCGGGGAAAAATCAAGCACAACTATGTATTTAAGTTTTTAGAACAAGTTCTAAACGTAAATTATTGAAGAAGTATCAAATTAATCGATAAATTAATATATGTTATAAAAAAGGAAAAAAAATATGTTATTAAAAGTAAATATAATAGTAAACTATTATAATATATTAAATAAAAGAATAATCAAAAGCTATATATTATTATAAAAATAAAGTTACTATTCATCATAGTTCATCAACAACATATATATAATTAGACTGTGTGTAATGGGGCTCCATATACCGCCGGAAACCTCACATAGCGCCGGAAAAACGCCCAAACACCAAAACGTGGGGCGCTATGAAGGGAAAAAAAGGGGTGTGGCGCGATGTCTATAGCGGGGTTAAAAGGGCGGTATGTGTGTGTTTGTTTGAATTTTTTTTTTTTTTTTTTATTTTCTGGGGTTAAAAGATTGGTGAAATGAAAAATCATCATAACCATTTTTTCCGGTGAACTTGGTTGCCGGAGAAGACAGGCCGGAGAAGAAACAAGCCGGAGAAGAAGGCCCTGCATTTTACACTTTGGTCCCTGCATTTTACACTTTGGTCCTGCAAATCGGACCTGAAGAACGAGAAGAAGCCGGAGAAGAGGGCCGGAGAAGAAGAAGGCGCGTTTGGTCCCATAACCGGAATTTCAGTGGGTTGTTTTAATTTTCAGTGCGTTTGTCCCATAACCGGAATTTCAGTGCGTTTGGCCGGAGAAGAAGCCGGAATTTCAGTGGGTTGTTTTAATTTTCAATTTTATAAAGTTAGAAAATAATTATAAAAAATTAGAAATTAATAATTGAGTAATGATTAGGCGGGGCTTTATGACTACGGGCTTAAAATGCATAACGCCCCATAACGCCCACCCGCACACGTGGTGCGCCACGTGTCGCATAATGCCCACAAAGGGGCGTTATGACTACACATGGCCTTAGCCGAGAAGAGGTGACCACTACATTCTCAGATAGACATACTAATATTCCCTAGCTTCCAAGTTGAATACAACAGAGAAACATAGGTTATATTTACCTCGAAAAAAGAGATGTGATAGGTGATCACAACCAATGGCGTAGTTTTCGTATTGATCCTCCGGTTTTATAGAAATTTTTTGTATATACGTTTTCAACCCTCCGGTCGAAAATCTCAAGCTCGCCACTGATCACAACCCAATTTAGTGAGACAATGTAACATCGGTTTAGAGAGAATAATAACTTTGGTGGGAAGTTAAAGAGTAGATGCAAGTTGGGTTCGTTAACACCCACCCGAACCATTATAAATCCTTGTGTTGTGTGTGGTGATATTTTTCCATCCCTAAACTTTTTACTTATTGTTGTTTAAACTTCAAACGTTCATAACAAATTTTCATTTAACAAACAGATTATTTTTTAAAAGGTGGTTAAGATTAAAAAAAAAAAAAAAAAAAAAAAAAAAAAAAAAAAAAAACATGTTCACTCCTCTTTAAGTTCTACATATTGGTTACCTTAGAGTGAAAAAACCTTGATGGGAAAGTGTTGTTGTAGAGCTGTCAAGAGACCCACAACAGCCTCTAAGGGTTGCATGTGGTGCGAACAATGGGCAACATTGGGAGATTCGTACAATAGTGGCATGCGTAGGAGATGTTTGATGGTGTCGTTTTTAAATAAAAAAAGTTCCCAAAAAACCAAAAAAGTTGCGCTTTTCTTGCGCTCTGTGGAGCGTCTAGGCACGTTTTTAAATCCCAACCTCTACCAAAGTATAATGAGGAGACATATTTGGTGATCTCTATCATCTTACAATTTGTACGACAATGACCTCATTCCGTTTAGTGATCATTCAGTGAAGGGATCTCAACTGAAGGATTAAAGAGTAGATGCATATGAATTAATTAACATTCATTGAAAAATAACTAAATATCATCACAATAATGATTTGTGTGATAATATCTCTACTATTATTTGTTTTCTTATCATTTGTGCAATTAACTTTTTTTCTATTGATACTATCCAGGTCATCTCCAAAAATATTCGAAAATCTTTAGACTCTATGCGAACAGTTTCTATTGATACTATCCAAGTCATCTCCAAAAATATTCGAAAATCTTTAGACTCTATGCGAACAGAAAATACGGGCCCCTTAAATATTTTTTTTTAAAAAGAACATATATATATATATATATAGGGGAAGATTCATTTGAGAAGAAATTTAATATGAGAATAAAAAGAAGAAAGGGCATATTAGTAAAATCTTATTTTATTTATAACTCATATCATTAATTTTTAACTCTTTAATTAATTAGTTAACTAATCATTAATTATCTTACATATAATCTACAAAACCTACACGTATCAAAATTTTCCTACATGTACTCTATATATTATAGAATTTTATCCTACACAGTCGAAATTTATCCTACACATCTCGAAATATATCCTACACAACTCGTAATTTATCCTACACAACTAGTAATTTATTCAACACTTTAAATTAAGTTGTTTTTTTTAATTTGGAAAAAGTATATATTTTGAAAAAGAGTTACAAATTTAATTTAGCTAGTTATTAAAGTGGAAGAATACAAATTAATGATTTATGTAAGTTTACCAATATACCCTTATATTAAAATTAAATACAAATATTAAATAAAATAAAATGAAGCATTCTTATTGGTTGAAACTTCTTCTTTTTTCTTCTTACAAAAAATTTCTTCTCATTTGAACCCTCCACTATATATATATATATATACGGTGGGGTTCTAGAGTGAACACTAGTGTATTTGCGAACTGAGTGAACAAATCTTGGCCATTGATTTACACACGTGGATGGCTAGGATTTTACCATCAAATCGTGAAATACCCTAGTGTATTTCATCATCAAATCCTGGCCATCCATGTGTGTAAATCAATGGCCAGGATTAGTTCGCTCAGTTCGCAAACTACATTAGTGTTCACTCTTGAACCTAATCCTATATATATATATATATATATAATTAAATATATGAAAATTAATTAATATCATTTGAATCAACACCAATCATTTAATGCAACTTAACAAAATTAGGCAATTAATGTCATTTGCTTTTAATAAATAGATAAGAAAAAAAACCGAGGACGCCAGTATTAGAACCCGTGTCTTCTTATTAGTAAAGTGACTTTCAAACCATCAAACCAAGTGTTTCAAGATGGTAATTTTCCGATTCATTACGTATATATTCTAACTTTACAGTGTAAAACTAGTATAAAAACAAAAAAATTGGGCCCTCGATGGGTTTAGGTCCTGAGCCGTCACCCACCCCCACACACCCTTCGGGCCGGCCCTGATACTACCGTAGTTTCACATACTATTAATATCATATATTAATAAGGGTATAATTATGATAAAGTGAATAACACATTTGATCTATCAAAAACAAGAAGCAACATATATGTGTGTTGGTATCACCATAGTTTCACATGGGGCGCTCGACCCCCGAACTTTTCACTCAGTAGCGTTCGGTATGTAGTTTTCGTATATAATTTTTTAGGTATATACGTTTTCGACCCCTCAGTCAGAAATCTCAAGCTTCGTCACTGTTTCACATACTATTAATATCATAAATTAATAAGGGTATAATCATGATAAAGTGAGTAACCCATTTGATCTATCAGGAACAATAAACAATGTCGAATTTTAGTTTCATATCAAATGTTTAGCAAGACAAAAAGAAATATTTTCCCTCATTCTTAATATTAATGATTTGTAAATCATTATAACGATAAATAATGATAAAAATCTTTTGGACTTTTCTAAAACGATGTCGAGTGGGTTGGTGTAAGATGCTCCCCGTTGTCTTTAGCAATGAGATTCATAAGTGGTACTTTCCTATATAAAGATTTTTATAAAAACTGATCAACACTTTCACAATTTAAAAGTGTTACCTGAATAAAATATATTAAACCTGACCGTATTATATATTATAGTTATATGTTAACAAATTAACATCATTATTGTTTAATGTATTAAATCTACAAAAGTTAGCATTCATGTATCAATATATAATAATGTGATGTTGGGCACGGACAAACACTGAAACATATCCCACCTCACAATCTAATACATTATTTTATTTAATTAATATTAATAATTAATTTTTAATATTATTATTATTATTATTATTATTATTATTATTATTATTATTATTATTATTATTATTATTATTATTATCGTTTTGTATGGACAGATTATTGAGTTTTTAGGTTTCAAATCCATAACCTATAACCCTTCTCAACTCAAAGTATGTCTGGTAGTTTATGGTATGATATCAACAAAGTTCGCCAAATTTTTATAAAGAAGTCATTCGGTAGATACAGTATACTTTTTTTTTGTCAAGTTCAGTCCATTTAAAAATAAATTTTTTAGTTTGTTACAAACTAGTGGTATCTAACCGCGCTATGCGGCGGAATTTGGTTGGTATCGGTTCAACATGTAACAGGTGATAGGAATTCGGTTTGTATCAAATAGGCTTGTTACGATACCGACACTTGATATGACAATAAAAAAAACAAAGGGTTATTGGATTTTATCACTCTCAACTATTAGGTATTGGCCACTGTCACTCCCAACTATCACTTTGATTTCCATCACTCCCAACTTAACACTTTGTGTATTGTGTCACTTCGGAAGTGAACATTTCTTAGTATTCGATTTGTTTTATTGGTGATATTAGGTTAACACTTTGTGAATTACCAATGACTGCAGGTGAATCTCCTCCTAAAAGACAAAAGGGGAGCCAAAAACAACTCAACTGGAGTGACACAACACATAAAGTGTTAAGTTGGGAGTGGTGGGAGCCAAAGTAATAGTTTGCAGTGGCAACGACCAATACCCAATAGTTGAGAGTGATAAAATCCAATAACCCAAAAACAAAAAATAAAGCTGGGATATATCCAAAAAGATATCAACATATTTTTACATCAATTTGAAAACTACAGGGTGAATACGGGTATCGCTTCCAATAATACCGAAACATGTACCAATATTATTCAGTTATAATTGGTTGAGTTCCTCACGATATCGACACTCGTATTAACTCCGTTTTCAACAAAATGTCGAGATAAAAAAATAAAAATAATTGCGTATTATGATTTTTTTATCGATAGAAAAAGAAGTTAGATATTATATTATATTACACATAATAATATAATAGTAACAATAGTTAAAATTAAAAATAAATAAGAGGCTAGTGGTTTGGGTCATGACTACACCCTTAGGATAGTGGTTTTGCATGGTAGATTAGAGGTGGGTTACATAACCCTAACGGTGAGGGTCATGGTGGTCACGAAGAAGCTAGTCAATTCTGAGATAAGAACCCAAAACTAGCCAACTTTACAATATATCTATAATACTTACTCCTTACATCATTGTTTGGTTTGAAAGAACCCTCCACATGTTTTATATATTAGGGATGGTATTTTTTATCGAGTATCAGAATCAGTATTATACCAGTTACCAGTGACGGATCTTGCCCGTTGCATATGCCAGGGCCGAAAGACACGGGCACTAAAAAAAACCCGGGCAAGCCCGGGCCAAACATAGTATATATAAAAATTTTTGATCGAAATGCGGAAAATTAGCACTACGGCCGAAAAACTTGCCCGGGCCGTGGCCCTGCCAGTGGGCTTCTAAGAACCGACCTTGCCAGTTACCAAATGCTGACCAAACAAGATTAGTCTTGACATCGGTATTCATCTTTATGATTTTTGATTTCATTAATCGTTGATTTCAGTATTTTTGCACTAACGTTACTGTACCGTTGTAATCAGAATGGTATTCAATTTGTGTTTTTTCAAATAATACTAGATGTAAAACCCCTGTAAAAACATGGGTAGTTTTTAGAAATTTTACATAACAAATTTTATTAAACAACGATCATTTTCCAGCTATAATACAAATAATAAACTACTTTAAATAAGATTGCAGGCAATAATAAACTGATAAGTATATGCTCAATTTTCTTATGATGTAAAAAATACAGGAATAAGCAAAATTTATTATATGAATGGTCAAAACCCTCCCAAAGAATCAGATATTCGTTTTTAGTTAAGCTTGAAAAGCATCAATAAATTTTCAGCAACAAATATAGCATTTGAAATATATAAACACCATTGTTGACCTGAAATTAATCAGTAGTGTATGCCCACATGGCCACATACATTCTAATATGTTAATGCATTCAAATATAGCATTTGAAATATATAAACACCTCATTGTTTAACCATGCCCGAGTTCTCAAACTTTGCAGACGTTCCTCTGTCATCGTTATATTTTAGTTCTCATGAGTCACCAAAACCTTAGTCCTAAAAATTTGAAAGGTGGTTGATAAAAATATCAAATCAGATAGCACCAATGTTTATGGTTCGCTACGTATAGGATTCTACGCTACACAAGAACATTTAAATTTACCAATTAGAATAAGAAAATGCATTGGCAACCATTTCGTCTTCTACCTCTGTAATAGGCCTAAAGGGGTCATTTTTCTACATCATAAAACAACAATCAGTTTGATATAAGAAACCAACCATTGAATGTATAAAAGTATTTCCAATGAGCACTGTATAATCATTATACCTCTTTCGTCCAAGACGACGTGATTGTTGATGTAAAGCTCACTTTGTTTCTAGCAACTTGTATCAAACCTTAGTTTCCTGAAACTTAAATTATGTTTTTCATAGGATTCATGCAGCAACTTCTTATATAATCAGATCCAAATGGTCAACATTGAGTTTCTCAAACGAATGTGAACATTATAATCGGATCCAAATGATCAAAATTGAGATGACGCATCACACTTGTTGCGAAGTGCACCTATCCAACTGAAAACATCAAAAACCGATCTAGGTATATATTTAATCATGAACATGCTACAGTCGTGCCTGTTCGAGAGCAAGGAAGATTATAAGTATAGATGTTATGTACTGAAATAGCAAAACAAAATTTTCAGATAGCATAACAAAGAAAATATACCAAACATAAACGTACTGAGAACCTGTAGATTACTCCCCCACAGCAGTGTAAATCCTTACCAAACTTTAATGGAATGATGAGGCGGTATAAAAACAATCGGCGTTAGAGTTTGTGATGAAGAAAAGAGAATGGACATGAAAGTCACGATAATCAATTTGGGGGTAAGTCCAAGGTGAAACCGGTTTGGGTTATTTAGGACTATAGAATTCGCGTGTTTGGTTATAAAAGTTGACCTATGTAACCGTTTATGTAGTTTAAATTGAGGACATGAATTTTGTTCTATAGTAATGAACTCACATCCAACCTAAATGTGTTGCACCAGTTATAGCAATCACCTTCCGCAAGTATATATACTTTAGTTCATCCTTGCTATGGCTTAACCACTTAAAAGTCATTCAACATTGCAGTAAGTTATGTGTCAACAAAATTTAGCTAATTCGAATCCTAGCAGGAATGTATTAGCTAGAGTTGGTAATTTCAGGGCCGGCCCGTTAGGCTTACCAATCTAGGCACGGGCCTAGGGCCACCAAAAATTAAGGGCCTTCAATTTTTAGTAAAGTTCTATATATTGTATATGTATTAGCCTTAAATAAAAAGCAAAACTAAACCATGTTTTTAATAAAGTTACACAGATAAAAATTGTTTAGGAAAAAAGGCCCACATTCAAGACCTAGTTTCGAATTAAACCACAGACATAACTGCATTCTGTAGCAACCATCTACCACTCAACCTCATCCGAATTTCGTGAATCAGCGCCAAAAATCCCTAAAATTGAGACGCAGTCATCGTTCCTACCTCCTATCGCAACCTGCTCTTTCGATTTTCTAGGTTATCGGCTATCTCTAATGGTAATCACTCATGGCGTCGGGTCTGTCGGGATTGGAGAAGAATTTATGGGCAAAATTAGGACTAATTACTAAACATAGGTTAACTTTAACAGTTAATTTTTCTATTAATCTCTCTATGTTTTGCAAAAGGACTTCCCTTTCGTAGTCCGCTTAGGGTCTACAAAAACGTTGAAACGGCTCTGGGTAATTTTAGCCCATTTACCTACACATGGGTCGATTTAGAGTCATATTATATACTTAATAATAAGTCACATGGGTTGAGCTAAAAGATTTAACTAAAAGATTTAGCTAAAAGATATAACCAAATAAATGTGGTCATGCCATCATATAAATATCAAATACCTCGCCAACTTTGATTTCTTTTGCTCCATCTCCATGTATAATCTTAGCAAGATATCCTTCCTCCATACATTCCATTTCCACAGTGGCTTTATCCTGTAACAAATGACAAATCAATGCACTTGTTGGTAGGTAGGTTGCTGGACTTTACAAAAATCTCCTCCAGAGAACGATGATAAGCAGAAAACCTAATATTAAAGATAAAGAACACATAATGTTTCCAACACAGTACCTCACCAGGTGAGACCAGTGGCGGACCCAGAAATTTATTTCTGAGGGTGCGGAAAATTTTTAAGGGTTGTATGTCTCTGGGTACAAAATAATATTTTTCGGTTAGTAGCGTGTCGGAGGGTCGGGTCATATTTAAAAAAGATAATCCAACATTCAAAATAAAATTCACATAATCAACGCAAGCACGTCAAACATTATTACACTTGAAAAATGAAAATACTATGCATGGTGATAAATAGTATAACTTATATATATATATATATGCATGGTAATAAATCATTTAAAAATTAAAACTATATATATTTAATTTTAAAGAAGATATAAAAATAGTTTAAATTATAAATTATACACATATCAGCAAAACGAAAAAAAAGTAATAAAGGTAAAATAAAAGAGCAATAATATATCTATAGGGTTTGCATAGTAAAATTTAATGAATGATAATATAAAAAGTAAATTAATAATAATGATTTCTATACGATTTACATAGTAAAATTTGATGAATGATAATATATAAAGTAATTAATAATAACGATTCTCATGTTTTAAAATTGTTTAAATAGTAAAATTTATGAGTGATAATATAAAAAATAAATTAATACTAAAATGATTTCCTCATGTTTTAAAATTGTTTAAACTGAATATAATATGAAAAATTACCGTTTCATTTCTCAATGTAAATGTACTCAATGCAGTTTTAGTCTTTGATGAGTGGCACTATGGCATTAATCTTTTTTGAAAAGTGTGAGTGCAATAATTAAATTACATTGAAGGGTCATCTTCTTTCTTTCTCTTTTTTACTCAACTTTCAAGTTCTTTATTTTTTTCATCTCTTCTTATGCTCTTCAACTTCTTAACCAGAATTTTTTTTCTTTGTTCTACTCTTTTTTTTTTCATGGGGTGCGGTGTTAATATTTTATGGGATGCGGTATCAAAATTTCATAAGGAACACATCACGCATGTACACTAACCGAAAAATATTCATGGGGTGTGCCCGCCCACCCACGGGACAACATAGGTCCGCCCCTGGGTGAGACTTGATCACCTTCTTTCTTCAACATGCGTGCTAGTGGCGGAACCAGCCCAATAATTCAGGGGTATCCCAATTTTTTTTTTTTTTTTTTTTTTTGAGGATTAGAGGTACTCTTTGTATAAAAAGATAAAAATTTTACACTACGTAGACGAAGTTGAAGAGTATTTTTACACTACGAATAGCGAGTTGAGGGGTAGCCCGGGCTACCCCTCCTTGTACATTGGTTCCGCCACTGATGCGTGCTATGTTATCCTGTAGAAAAAAATCAAGCAAAAAGTTCAGGAAACATGTAACAACCCTCAAAAAGGTCCCACAACAATCCATAATCAAAACCCTAAACACGTACGACGAGAACCAGCATGAAAAATGAAAAATAAAAGAATTTTATGTTTGTCGCGGGCCGCGACAACCTCATAATAAACCCTTGTGGGCCGCGAGAGTCCTGTAAACCGCCTGAGACACGTGTAGGCCACGTGTCAGACCTACCCCATGACTATTGACACGTTTAGGCCACCTGAGACACATAATACATGTCATAAGTCTCAGATCCAAAGTAAAAACACTGATTTATTCAAAAGAGAAATCAACAACAGTTACAAAGAAATGATTAACCAGTCATCACAGATTGTGTCACGACCCCCGACCCACCCTAGACGGAATCGGAAGCCGCGAACAGCCCAGTGGTACCGGTGATTATTTTGAAAAATATTGCAGCGGAAATTTCATCAGGACCGTGAGTTAGGAAAAATATCAGAGTTTAGAAAACACCGGATTTTATTTATTAAATAGATGGGATAAACCCATGTTTTACAATGGTAGCTTTAATAAAGATAAATTTTATTACATAAAACAATATTTCTTAATTTGATTTAATTAATAAAATGAGCCACTTCTTGAAGTCTTTCAGGGCCGTATCCATCTCTACTGTAATTACCTGAAACATGTTGAAAAAGGTTTTGTCAGCGGGAAATACTGAGTGAATTCATTCCATTTGTTATACCTTACAGTATTAAGGTTTTTATATTTATTTATATTTACCCAACTTAATCAATATTTGTCACATGGTGGCAGCTCCAAGGTGACAGTAATCATATCACTCATTGGCTTACTTTCGTCCAATAATGAATTTATCAAGTAATTATATTTTAATATTATTCACTTTATCTGTCACTAGGCGATTCCTGTGATGATAATCATATCACTGTTGATCATTCTTTCAACTAGTGACTCTGGTCATATCACTGTTGATCATTCTTTCAACTAGTGATTCTAATCATAACACTGTTGATCATTCTCTCAACTAGTGTCTTTGGACATGTCACTGTTGATCATTCTCTCAACTAGTGACTCTGGACTTAATTGCGTCCCGTGACATTATTTTTGTCAAATATATTACTTATGGCACAAAACCATTTTAACTCAGAAGATAACATATATCATTTGATGTCAAACTACTATAATTTATCAAATATAATATGTTAATTAAATAATTGTAATATCATTATTTAATATATTAACGTGACTAAAAATATAATCTTCGTATAGTAGAATATATTATATTTGACTATTTTATTATGATATACACCATTTAGATTTATCTCAAACATACATTAAATTAACTAATAATTTAATGTTAAAATAATATTAGTTATTGATTATAGCTACTGGGCATAATTCCCACTGTGATTGTGGTCATGCTAATATTGACTAACTTTCTGGTAAATAATAACGAGAATCAAATAATGTATAAAACCTTTCTTACTGGCAGTTATTATAGAATATAAAAAACTTAATCACTGTAAGCATAACTGATAAACATTTTAGGATTTTGAAAAGCCTTTGTAAATATAATTGTATCACAAAAAGGTGATAAAACTGTGAGAAAATAGAGTGGACTCACAAACTGTGAGAAAAGAGAAATGAACTCACATTGCAGATTTCTTACGGGTAGAGTTTAGTCTACAGATAAGCCTTGATATATTGCAGATTTAATTTGAGCAGAGCCTAGCCTATTGATTAGCCTTGTAACCTAGTGTATACAAACTAGGTAAGTAACTAATACAGCATTTACGATAACTCACGAGATCAACCCTCATAACGAATGACAAAGTGCTATGCTTAAACATCCATCGGATTCACAACGAAGGACAGAGTATTCCCCGAATTCGGGTGGCACTCAAACATCCGGTCGGAATCACGACTAATGACAAAGCATCACCCTAATGTGGGCAGCACTTAAACATCCATTGAGTACATTGATCGATCGGACAATGAATCGTAATAGCGATCGAGTTAATACCCTGTTTGCGGCAGCACCCCGCTATACTAATCAGTGATTCGTGTGTCTATTGAGAGTATTTAGACGATATCTCAGCGTATCTTTCGAGTTTGATCGTCGTTTGAAAACCAGAAAGCAAGTCCCGAAGCCTTCTATTTATAGCCAGAAATTGACATCCCTTGCGCACCGTAACAATTATTTCCTTACGGTCCGTAACCACCCTTGCGCACCGTAACAATTATTTCCTTACGGTGCGTAAGGAACACCTAAGCACTATAGGTTTGCCACGTTTGGGAATAGGCCTGCTGAGTCAATAGTTTCTTAAAATTCTATTTCGACAACGAATTAAATGGATAATCGTTGAGTAGGGAATGCCCCCCCCCCTGAGTTTTAGGGGCCCTGATCCTGATTCTGATTGTTCTGAAATTTGTAGGTTTTGTGCAGAATCACTTGGGTTTCTTAATTAGGGTTTCCTATTGAATAAAATAATAATATAAATAGGACTTTTAATGAGGGTTGTTACATTATCCCCACCTTAATAAAAATCTCGTCCTCGAGATTTGGGTTACGATATTTCTTTTAGACTTATGTCATATTCTAGTCAATAGAAACAATATTAAGGTAGATGATACAGAATTAAAATATCGAATTTTGCGAATACAAGTTGTACAATAGGTAGGATTCAATGGTTCAACTGAATTAATTCAAGGAATCGATGACAATCGAATAAGATGAAATGATATAATTTTCAAGGTGACTATGTTCAATCCAAAAGATATATGCTCAATAGATATTTAGAATGAATGTGAAGAACTTTTAGAATCAATAAAATTTCTTTTGTCAAAAGAAAGCTTACTTTGATTGGCAACTGAGGAAGATTCCGAATCAACAAGCTCAAAATGAAATAAAAATATGAAAATGATTGTCAACTATCAAATCATAACAAGAGAAAAATCAGTGTTGACATTTATTAAATTGCAAGGATACACCGAAATACAATAGAGTTTAGTGTATCATTGTCTTAATACATAATTGCATCAAGACTACTTTCAAATGATGAGTCAAACGAAGTACATACGTGATTTTGAATGATTCGTATGCTTATGATTAGCCCAAGCTACAAGTTTATAACGACTCCACAAGGTGTCGAAATGATTGAAATAGTTCAATAATTACGGTGACTGAACAATTTCACCGTGTAATCAATTGAAAGCTTTAATGAAGTAAATTTGGATATTCATTTTGAATAGGATTTTCAATTGATAATGAAGAGACCAAATGAATATTATAGAATTTTCGATAAATGATGAAAGAAACGTTAAGAGGTACACCGGAATATGATATGAATTTGTGTACTCTTATCTTAATACATAATTGTATTAAGACTATTTAAGATAATGAACCGACAGAATTTAAAATTCGTTCATCAGGAGTGAAAATGAGATTATCTCAAGATTCAAATTAAAGAAAATGCCACCACAAGGTGTCATAATAATTGAAAATAGTAGCGGTGAATGAAATGAGTTTCACCATGCTTTAAATCAAATGAAGTAAATCCGAATGTTTCAAATAATTCTAGTAGGATTGAAATTGAAATAATTGAATAATGTTTTTCGATCAAAGATGATAAAGCAATAAAGATTACGAAGCGCTCGATTGCTGATATAAAATCCTTAAGAGATACACGGAAATATGAAATGAATTTGTGTATCATTATCTTAGCACATGATTGTGTTAAGATTGATTTTATAGAATAAACCAACAAAGCGGATTCAATACGAATAAAATAATTAAACCCGTATATAAGGTATGCAACGAGATTAGCACAAACTTCAAATTTTGTGAAAACGTTACCACAAGGTGATCGTGACCAAATAAATGATTTAATGAAAGTGAAGATCAAACAGTTCTGTTATGGTTTTGAATAGATGAAGTATTTGACAGAATGTATTTATTTATAAACTTTTATTTGTACTAGGGTCAAATAGTAACTCAACTTAGATATTACATATCAGCGATTACGTCTGGAATCATTTCTGCTTCTTGCGTAGTAAGTACGAATGCTCGCGCGTTCTTCTTAGCTTCGTCTGTTGTTCTGGCCTTGTTGTCGGGTACTTTGGTTAGTTTCGGGCAATATGGTTTGATGTGTCTCGTCTCTCCGCAATTGTAACAAACATTAGTTTTCCTTCTACACTCTTCCTCTATATGCCCTGTCATCTTGCAGAAGTCACAGTAGGATGTTCTCCTAAAACGGCATCTTCCTGAATGCTTTTTGTTACAGTTTCTGCAGATAGGTTGCTCCAATGACAGTTCAGTTCCTGTCTTCTTGAATTCTTGGAAAATTTTCTGGGCTAACTCTTTCTTCTTGTTTTCTTCTCTTGTGCGAATTAGTCCATCTGTCAGCATATTAGCTAGTTCAACTGCTTCTTCAATAGTCTGTGGTCTAGCGGCCTTGACTATGTCTCAGATTTCGCTAATTAATCCCCAAATATAACGAGAAATTAGTACAGGTTCTGGCGAAGCCAGAGTTGGTACCATTCTTGCATATTCGAAGAATGTTGTCGTATATTCACGACAATTCACATCTATCATTTTATGATTTAGAAACTTGTTAGCCATTCGTTCCTTTTCATAAGGAGGACAAAATTTCCTTTCTACCATTTCCTTGAATTTTTCCCAGTTCATGGCATAAGCCATGTCACTTCCTTTTTCCTGAAGAATTGTATTCCACCATTCTAAGGCTTCTTCCTTAAAGAGGTTAGATGCATACATCACCTTATCTTCTTCGGCACATTTGCTGATTGTAAGAACAGCTTCTGTCTTTTCCAACCATCGCAGAGCAGCCGTGGCACCTTCACTGCCTGCGAACTCAGTTGGTTTACAGGCTAGAAATTCTTTGTAGGTGCACCCGAGAGTCACCGCCTTCTTTTTCTTGGGAAATGGGGTTTTGATAATATCATCATTACCTCCATTGACACCATGGCTGAAACAGTCGTCATGAGTATGCTTGCTACTCACAACTTTGGTGGGTTCTACGGGGTTTTTAACAGCTTTAATTATTAAAGGTAAAGCATTAGCTATTCCTTGGGCTATTAGATTTTCTATAGCATTTTTATCCAAAAGATTTTCATTATTAGCATGAACTTCTGGATTATGTGGTACTTCATTCGACATCTGAATTGCAAACATTTTCACTTATTAATATCATAGAATAATTAAAACAAAACAATACTTCCAGGATATTATATGTGCATATCGACATATATATATTGATGTATAACACATATGTTAATTTGTATCAATTTCCTAACTTTATTGTTTAGGTATTAAAAGAACACCTAAATAGCTTAAACAAGTGGCTCTGATACCACCTTCTGTCACGACCCCCGACCCACCCAGGACGAAATCGGAAGCCGCGAACAGCCCAGTGGTACCGGTGATTATTTTGAAAAATATTGCAGCGGAAATTTCATCAGGACCGTGAGTTAGGAAAAATATCAGAGTTTAGAAAACATCGGATTTTATTTATTAAATAGATGGGATAAACCCATGTTTTACAATGGTAGCTTTAATAAAGATAAATTTTATTACATAAAACAATATTTCTTAATTTGATTTAATTAATAAAATGAGCCACTTCTTGAAGTCTTTCAGGGCCGTATCCATCTCTACTGTAATTACCTGAAACATGTTGAAAAAGGTTTTGTCAGCGGGAAATACTGAGTGAATTCATTCCATTAGTTATACCTTACAGTATTAAGGTTTTTATATTTATTTATATTTACCCAACTTAATCAGTATTTGTCACATGGTGGCAGCTCCAAGGTGACAGTAATCATATCACTCATTGGCTTACTTTCGTCCAATAATGAATTTATCAAGTAATTATATTTTAATATTATTCACTTTATCTGTCACTAGGCGATTCCTGTGATAATAATCATATCACTGCTGATCATTCTTTCAACTAGTGACTCTGGTCATATCACTGTTGATCATTCTTTTAACTAGTGATTCTAATCATAACACTGTTGATCATTCTCTCAACTAGTGTCTTTGGACATGTCACTGTTGATCATTCTCTCAACTAGTGACTCTGGACTTAATTGCGTCCCGTGACATTATTTTTGTCAAATATATTACTTATGGCACAAAACCATTTTAACTCAGAAGATAACATATATCATTTGATGTCCAACTACTATAATTTATCAAATATAATATGTTAATTAAATAATTGTAATATCATTATTTAATATATTAACGTGACTAAAAATATAATCTTCGTATAGTAGAATATATTATATTTGACTATTTTATTATGATATACACCATTTAGATTTATCTCAAACATACATTAAATTAACTAATAATTTAATGTTAAAATAATATTAGTTATTGATTATAGCTACTGGGCATAATTCCCACTGTGATTGTGGTCATGCTAATATTGACTAACTTTCTGGTAAATAATAACGAGAATCAAATAATGTATAAAACCTTTCATACTGGCAGTTATTATAGAATATAAAAAACTTAATCACTGTAAGCATAACTGATAAACATTTTAGGATTTTGAAAAGCCTTTGTAAATATAATTGTATCACAAAAAGGTGATAAAACTGTGAGAAAATAGAGTGGACTCACAAACTGTGAGAAAAGAGAAACGAACTCACATTGCAGATTTCTTACGGGTAGAGTTTAGTCTACAGATAAGCCTTGATATATTGCAGATTTAATTTGAGCAGAGCCTAGCCTATTGATTAGCCTTGTAACCTAGTGTATACAAACTAGGTAAGTAACTAATACAGCATTTACGATAACTCACGAGATCAACCCTCACAACGAATGACAAAGTGCTATGCTTAAACATCCATCGGATTCACAACGAAGGACAGAGTATTCCCCGAATTCGGGTGGCACTCAAACATCTGGTCGGAATCACGACTAATGACAAAGCATCACCCTAATATGGGCAGAACTTAAACATCCATTGAGTACATTGATCGATCGGACAATGAATCGTAATAGCGATCGAGTTAATACCCTGTTTGCGGCAGCACCCCGCTATACTAATTAGTGATTCGTGTGTGTATTGAGAGTATTTGGACGATATCTCAGCGTATCTTTCTAGTTTGATCGTCGTTTGAACACCAGAAAGCAAGTCCCGAAGCCTTCTATTTATATCCAGAAATTGACATCCCTTGCGCACCGTAACAATTATTTCCTTACGGTCCGTAACCACCCTTGCGCACCGTAACAATTATTTCCTTACGGTGCGTAAGGAACACCTAAGCACTATAGGTTTGCCACGTTTGGGAATAGGCCTGCTGAGTCAATAGTTTCTTAAAATTCTATTTCGACAACGAATTAAATGGATAATCGTTGAGTAGGGAATGCCCCCCCTGAGTTTTAGGGGCCCTGGTCCTGATTCTGATTGTTCTGAAATTTGTAGGTTTTGTGCAGAATCACTTGGGTTTCTTAATTAGGGTTTCCTATTGAATAAAATAATAATATAAATAGGACTTTTAATGATGGTTGTTACAGATTGACTGGTGAATCATGTGAATGAACAGAAAACAAAAAGCAACAATAAAGCCCTAAACTTCTCACGAATGTACGTGTGAGGAACCAAGGAGACAAAGGGCACAAAAGGCTGAGATGATGATGAAAGCCAGCAACCGAGACATCTTATGGGGAGCATAACCCTAGACAGCTGGACATAAGCTGGAGAAGCCCAATGAGGAGAGAGGCCAGCGACTGAAGGGAGCGGCCCAAAAACGAGAACCAAGCTGCAACTGGAAAGGGGCGGCCCAAAGCAACACCTCACCAAAAGCCAAAAAACACACATATTAGAATAATATAAGAAAAATATAAAAAAAGGCAAAGCACATTAAACTGCCATTTTAACACCCCCCCCCCCTCAGTTTGAATGTGCAAACAGGTTGATAAGACCCAGGGACTTACACATTTGAGAGTGTGTTTTTGGTATGAGGCCTTTAGTGAATAGGTCAGCGAGCTGATCTTCTGTCTTGATCCCATGAGTTTTGATTAGGCCCGAAGCAATTTTTTTCCCGTAAGAAGAATATGTCAACCTCAAAGTGCTTGGTTTTGTCATGAAATACTGGGTTTGCGGCAATGGACAAGCTAGGCAGCAGAGCTGTCACATTTTAAAATCACCGGAATAGTAACATCAACCTTGAGTTCCCGAAGGATATTAATTAGCCATAAGACTTCACAAGTAGCGCTACACATGGATCGATATTCTGCCTCGGCAGATGACCTGGAAACAACGCTTTGTTTCTTGCTTTTCCAAGAAACCAAACAACCACCAAGGAATATACAAAAACCAGTGACAGACCGCCTGCTATCAATGCATTTTGCCCAATCAGAATCTGCAAAAGCTATTAGATGAAAAGAATTGGTTTTTTTGTGAACATAATCCCGGTTCCCGGGGCTGCTTTTAGGTACCGCAGCACTTTAAGGCAACCTGAGTGTGTGCTTCAGTTGGTTTGTGCATGTATTGAGATAAATAGTGAACTGAGTAAGCTATGTCGGGTCGAGTGTGCGACAAATAAATTAATTTTCCAACCAGTTTTTGATATTGTGTAATGTCGACAGCATTGGTTTCTTTCTTGGTTAAGTTGGTTAGAACGTGATTTTGTTCTATGGGGAAACTAAGTGGTTTGATGCCACTCATCCCATATTCATTCAATAAATCCATGCAATACTTTCGTTGTGAAAGACAAACACCACTGTTAGTCTTTATAACTTCGATTCCAAGGAAGAATTTTAAAAAACCAAGGTCTTTGATCAAAAATTCAGTTTTTAAGAAATTTTTAACCTCATTGACTTTCCCTTCATTGTTCCCGGTTAACACAATATCATCAACATAAACAAGAAGGACAATAAAGACTTCCCCTTTTGATAGGACAAACATAGAATGATCACATTTGGACTGAACAAACCCAATTTTAACTAGGGCTTGAACAAGTATTTCATTCCACATACGTGGAGCCTGTTTTAGGCCATATAGAGACTTGTTCAGCCTGCAGACTTTGTTTTGGTGTTTGACAACTAGCCCATCAGGAAGATTCATGTAGACTTCTTCCTTAAGGTGACCATAAAGGAAAGCATTATTAACATCTAGTTGGTACAACGACCAATTATTCTGGACAGATAAGCTAACAACACACCTAACAGTGACCATTTTAACTACAGGGGAAAAGGTTTCCTCAAAGTTGATACCTTCTCGTTGGTAGCCTTTAGCGACGAGACGGGCTTTAAACCTATCTATCTCACCTGTGGATTTATATTTGACTTTGTACACCCACTTACACCCAATGGGTTTTTTCCATTGGGTAGGTCGACTATATCCCAGGTATTGTTTCTATGAAGGGCTGATAATTCATCATTCATGGCCTCAACCCATCTATTATCCTTAAGAGCATCCTTATATGTGTTTGGTTCAGTGATTTTGTTAACATTGGCAGCAAAAAAAAATTCATTAGGAATGTTTGAGTAATTAACGAACTTGTCATAACTATACTTAGCATGTCCTACCACAAAATCATTAAACCTTTTTGGAGCAGACACAGATCTGGATGATCTCCTAGTAGGTTGATTACCCTCAGGAAGGTTTGATTCATCATTGCCACTGCTTGACTCAGCCCTCACAGGATCAGGCTCAACACTTGTGGTCTCATGGCTGTTAGACTCACCATCATACCCTAAGGACTGTTGTGCATCACTCACAACGGTGAACTCAGCCTCATCGCTGTGTTGCTGAGTCTCAGCAGGCGAATCAGTGACGCCCTTCTCTTCATCATCGGGATTTGTATCACTTGAGGTTTCATAGTTTTCAAAAAAATTAAGTTGGTTTAAAAGATTTTGATTTATTTGATCAGGATAATCTCCTTTAAAAGGAAAAACTGTTTCATGAAAGCTAACATCCCTGGAGAAAATGAATTTCTTTTGGTCTAAACTCCATACCTTATATCCTTTTTTAAAGTTTGAGTATCCCATGAAAACACATTTTTCAGCTCGTTCCTCAAGTTTATCAGGGTTGTTTAAGACAGTGAAAAAACAAAGACAGCCAAAAACTCTCAAGTGATCAATAGAAGGTTTGAACCCAAACAACATTTCATAAGGAGAACTACCATGCAGCACAGAAGAAGGAAGCCTGTTAATTAAGTAGGAAGCAGTAAGCACACATTCAGACCAGTATTTAAGAGGCACTTTTGACTGAAATAATAAAGCTCTTGCAACATTTAGCAGGTGTCTATGTTTTCTCTCCACAACACCATTATGTTGTGGTGTATATGTACATGATGTTTGGTGTATGATACCTTTATTTTTAACAAAATCATACATTTGAGAGTTGATAAATTCTGAGCCATTATCACTCCTAAACATTTTGATGTTGACCTCAAATTGAGTTTTAACAAGATTGTAAAAGCTTTGTATGTTTTCAAAGACTTCGGATTTGGACTTCATTAGATAGACCCATACAGATCTGGTAAAGTCATCAACCACAGTGAGAAAATATTTGTAACCTTCTATGCTAGTAACTTTGTATGGACCCCAAACATCCAAGTGTACCAGATCCCCAATTTTAGTTGACCTGTGGTCACTTAGTGGAAAAGGTACCCTATGTTGTTTCGCCCTGTGACAAATGTCACAAGGGTTTGTATCACTAGACTCAGTTTTAATTTGCAAAACTTTTAATACTTGTTCAGCAGGGTGACCCAATCTTGAGTGCCAGAGCTTTATGTTTTCAGTCTTACGTAAGCAGGAAAAGGTATGTCCTAGGGAGTTACCACAAAAATATAGACCCTCAGTTTGCCTACCAGTCACCAGAGTTTTCTTTGTGCATAAATCCTGAATGTAGCAAGTGTTTTCATCAAATATAACCCTAAGTTTGTTGTCTTTAGCAAGTTTATACACAGAAATGAGATTCACATAGTATTCAGGCACAACAAACACATCTTTCAAGATCACAGAATCTGATAGTTTAAAACAACCAATTTTAGTGACTTTAGCATCAGTCCCATTCGGATGCTTAATGGTTATATTATATTCAGAAACATCAACTAGGTTGAACATATTTTCACTGGACATAGCCATATGTTGGTTTGCACCAGAGTCAATGATCCAATTCAGATTCTGTGTTGTAGAACTTATAGAGTTAAAGCAGAAAAATGATTGCAGTTTTCAAAGGATGAGAAGGAGTTAAAGCATTTACCTCCTACATTAGACTTAATTGTGTCTTCAGTTTTAGTTTCATTCAGCAACCCTAGCAGCTTAGAAAACTGATCAGCAGATAGAGTGTTCAAAGAACTAGCACCTTTATCACAAACAGAGTTGTTCACAGAGGGGCCATTACTATTATTAGCAGAGGTATTAGATCTAGACCATTGACCACTTTGATTTGGTTTTTGTCTATAATTTGCAGGATAGCCATGTAATTCAAAACACTTGTCAATACTATGCCCAATTTTATTGCAGTGAGTGCATTTAAGACTAGGATTAGGACCTTTGTTAATCCTTTTCTTGTTGTCATTAAAATTACTTGATTTAGCAGCAAACCCAACATTGGGAATTTTTGACCCACTATTTGATCCTCTATGAGACTCTTCTCTAGATATAATAGAGAAGGCAGTTTTGATAGTTGGTAGAGGATCCCTAGTCAACAGATTGGTTCTAACAGGTTGATAAATATCATCTAGGCCCATTAAAAATTGCATAAGTTTAATTAACTGACTGAACTCATTGAACTTAGTGGAAGCATTGCAAGTACAAGATGGCAATTATAACATGGCATCAAATTGTTTCCACATAGTATTGATTTTATGATAATACTCAGACACACTAGAGCCATTTTGACTAATAGAGTTGATCTTTTGATATAAGCTAAACACGACTGATCTTTTGATATAAGCTAAACACGACTGAACCATCTACCTTATCATAAGTATCTTTTAAATCATCCCAGACTTCAGAAGCAAATTTTGAGTATACTTGACCAACATATAGTTCATTAGAAACAGAATTTAGAATCCATGTTAACACAATAGAATTGCAACGATCCCACTGACTAGCAAGAATATCATCAGTTTTTGACCTAACACATGTTCCATCAATGAAACCTAACTTGTTTTTAGCCATTAGAGCAAGTTTCATAGCATTTGACCAGACCACATAATTCTCAGTCCCTTTTAGTTTTATGCTAACAATTGTGAGCCCACTAGAGTCACTAGCATGAAGATATAATGGGTCACTAGCATCTAACTTACTAACCAAAGTCACAGCAGACTCGGTTTTATCAGTCATAATATCATGATAAGGAAAAACAGAACAGAGCAGTCAAAGATCAAACACAGAACAGAACAGCCAAACAAACAGATAAGCAACAAAAGAACCAAGCAGACAACGGCAAAGCCTGGACAGTGGTCCGATCAGAGGTTCGTCACTCAAGGTGCCTCCGCAGACAATGACCAGGGAGCTACAACACAACAGACCAAAACCAGACACAAATGCAACAGAGGGAACCCTCTCTGTGTCCCAATAATCAAACCGGTCTTGCCTAAAACCCGGTATCAAAAATGCCTAGACTCAAGACATAGTGATGCAAAACGAAAAAAAATAAAGAGAGGGTGAGGGAACGATCTCACAGTGGGTGCCAGCAGAAGGTGACCAGGTCTGCAACCTTCACTTAGGGTTACAAGACACAAGTCAGAAAAACCGGAAAGACCTGTTGGCTTGCCCTAACGGGACCAACGAGGATCTTCTTCTCCAATAAAAGCAAAAAAAAACCCCAAATTAGGGTTTCCACAGCAGCCCCGTCATCGGAAACCAGGAACCAAAAAACCCCAAACCCTAGAACATAGGGTTTCACACTTCTTGATCTACACCGTCTCCACTGAGCAGAAAACACTCCGGAAACAGGGACCAGAACACAGGAAGTCGTCAATAGGAAGGAACCCAAGATTGGAAGAGAGAAGGTCAGGCGAAACCTTGTACCGCAGCGGAAGAAGAACAGAGCCCAAATCAACCTTGGGGCTCTGATACCATGTCACAAGTCTCAGATCCAAAGTAAAAACACTGATTTATTCAAAAGAGAAATCAACAACAGTTACAAAGAAATGATTAACCAGTCATCACATATTGACTGGTGAATCATGTGAATGAACAGAAAACAAAAAGCAACAATAAAGCCCTAAACTTCTCACGAATGTACGTGTGAGGAACCAAGGAGACAAGGGACACAAAAGGCTGAGATGATGATGAAAGCCAGCAACCGAGACATCTTATGGGGAGCATAACCCTAGACAACTGGACATAAGCTAGAGAAGCCCAATGAGGAGAGAGGCCAGCGACTGAAGGGAGTGGCCCAAAAACGAGAACCAAGCTGCAACTGGAAAGGGGCGGCCCAAATAGCAAACCCAAAGCAACACCTCACCAAAAGCCAAAAAACACACATATTAGAATAATATAAGAAAAATATAAAAAAGGCAAAGCACATTAAACTGCCATTTTAACAATACCCCACGTTTCAGGTGATTTACTGTGAAGAGAAGAAAAAGTGCTATGGAGCACTCAAATTTAAATAAGTGGCTATGTAAACCTGAAAAAAACGTGTTTTGTAATCAAGGGTTTATCCCAGTGAAAAATCCTTTATGTAAATACGGGGTTTACCCCACAGTTTATTAAATGAAAATTTCGGTTTTTTGAAACTCTGATATTTTTCCTGACACCCGGTCCTGATAAGTTTTCCGCTACGATAAATTTTAATAAACACCACTACCACTCGTGTCTATTCACGGCTCCCGCCCAGTGTAGGGTCCAGTGTTGTGACAAAACATAATAATACAAAGAGCCAAAATGAGGTACCATATGAGTTGAGACTTAGAATGGCAGGCCATCTTTCATTGTAGGATCCCAAGCTCTTGGTGTGAGGGAAGGCATGCATCGTGAAAACCTATATATTAACTGAGGTAGATCAGAATGTATTACATCAACTCTATTACCACTAAATTTCAATTTCTCATAAAGATTCTTTGCCCTTTCTTTGTTTTGGATACTGGTGAATTCAAACTCTACTCATAGAAGTATATTATTATGTATATAAGAAAAGTTGAAGTATATTATTATGTATATAAGAACTTAAATGTATAAAAAATATCAAGCATTGCCTTTAAAAACCTCTTTGCAGACCCTAATTTTGATACATCACTTTTATAATCTCTAAGTTGGATCTCCTCTTCTTTGATTGGTGCCAACTTTAGTGTTGTTTTTTAAAGCTCATCACCCAACCCTTCTGGATTTCCTGTTATGAACCAAACCCAATACACTTGTTACTAAAATTGAAAATTTTATAAAAATTTAATAATTTGTAAATGTAGTACCATCCAGAGGTGCATCAGAGACCTCATCCCTGGTTACATTCAATGCTCTTAGTAGATGACATTCAATGAAGAATATGGTAGAGACAACTGTAGGTAGTTTTTTGTTCATTTAGACCATCGTATTTTGTATCACGTGTTTTTAAATTCTATTTACGATACTTTTTTATTATTGTATTGAATTTTTATCATGTGATGGATACCCGACCTGAACCATCGAACTGACCAGAAATCTTTATGGTCAATCATATAAAATTGAAGCATCTAAAAAGGTGAACTGAGTGAAAAAAATTTCTGAATCCGCTATAGACACCCTCCACAAGGGCTTTGCTCATGGTGATGAGGTAGTGCGTAGTAAAAATAAGAGAAACAACAACAATATAAGACGTTTATAATAAAACGTTTCTTTTATTATAAAACGTTTCTTTTAAGTACTGGTTTCCAATAGCTGGTTTTCCTAATACCACTACAAATACAATTGTTTTTTTTTTTTTCTTTTAATTCTTTCACACCACCGATACTTGTTCCCCCAATTCTCTATTCTCTTGTATTTCAATCCTCACTTAAAATATGCCCTTATGATAATAAGATTCTGCCTACATTACTCCTTGGTTTAGCCAAAAAACAGTTTAAACAACCAATACACGATGATGATATGGAAACAGAAACATTGCTTTGCTCTGAATCCGGTTATATGACGTTTCGTATGAGTAGATGACTTTTTAATCGAACTAGCAAAGATATATCTCATTATTCTGAGTACCCTTGCAACTAGTAGAAACAGTTTATCACCTTGACAAAAATGCACATGTGTCATATGTTAGTTGGACAGTTGGCATATGGCACATCATTTTACCAACCGGGTGAACTTGGTGAAAGCATAATTGTTCCATGTCCACAAAATTTTTCTTGGAGCTTGAATGCTACATAATGCACACATTTATCTTAGTTCATTATATAATTTATGAGGATGAAGACCATCTCATGTTTAATCCGATGACTACACGACAAATAACCACCAACAAACATACATGGAGCATCGCCACGATTTTGAGAACTGGGAGACACGGTCAGAAGTGTACGCCGGTTGTCCTTATCCACGATCTCACCGCCCCACACACACACACTATTCTCCTTGGCCATCCACCCTAGCTCGGTTAACCTGTTTCGAAAACTCTTGGATTAGTGGTTTTTTCTTTATTATAAAAACAACCCAACCCAAGTTTTATTAAATTGATAAAAACCTTATCAACATTTAACATCTAAATTCGTTAATTAATATGTTAATTAACCCAAGTAGTAACTCCCAAATATACAATCTCACACCCTCTTCAACATATTATATTTCAATATCAAACGAACCTTCGTCATCTTTTTACAACATTTTTAATGCTCATTATATTCTTTGAACTATGGTGGTGTGGCGGAGGAGCATGATGGATGATGATTGACAGTGTGTGAAGAAAGATAAATGACGTGACACACACATAACATAACCGAATTAATTAAGTATCAATAAACAGAGCCGTTCCCGAAAACTCTTGAAAAAATTTAGGCCTTGGGCGACGAAAAGAACTGGGCCCAAAATTATGGTTAAGTGTGAAGGAATTACAAAAATAAAAACTAAATGATGGAGCAAAGACTCGAGCTTGAGACCTTTACATTATTTTGAGATGGTTTTTGCCACTACACTAACAATATCTTTTTGCATAATAAATGGATAAATATACTAAATATATAATTTAATAAATATATACAAGCTTATAAAAACTTTTTCGGGCCCTTTGAAATTTTGGGCCTCGGGCGTCGGCACGAGTTTGCCGGGCCCAGAGCCGGCCCTGTCAATAAATAATGATGTGAAATATTTTAGGCATTCATATATAATATCTTCTATACCCCTCGTATTTTTTTCACCAAAATGCTATAAACCATGGCCGGCCCTGGGGGTGGGCGGGAGGACCACCGGCCAGGGCCCGATATTTCGAGGGACACGTTTTTTATGAAAAAAACCCTATATGTATATGTAAGATATTTTTTTAATCGGGTACATCCATAAAAATAGGGATGGCAAAAAAGCCCAAGCCCGACGGGTATACCCGAAACCCGAAACATACGGGCCGGGTATACCCGAAGCCCAATGGGTATGGGCCGGGTACGGGCTTAAAAATAGAAAAAAATCGGGTATGGGTACGGGTATGGGATTTAGTGATACCCGCCCGATACCCGGCCCATTTACCCGAATAATACCCGAATTATAGATTTCCATATATATAAACTTAGTAAATGTACTTATTACCTTCTCTATAGTCATATGTGGCTATTTATTTGGCAAGTGTTTAGTTAACATATAACTTATTTTTAAGCATGTATATTGGATATGGAAGCTATCACCCTTTATTATGTGGATGTTTTATGCAAATAGGTGGTCCTGATACCATTATTTAATTAAGTAATCGTTTTAATTTAGTTTAGTATATATGGTCTGATTATGATATGTAAGTTATTAGTCATATTTTCATTTATTATAGTCATTAAAATAGTAAATTATATAAACATCAAAGTAAAAATTGCATATTTGTCCTAACATGTATTTTTAAGAAATTAACGGGTATACCCGATACCCGCGGGTATGCCCGATACCCGCGGGTATGCCCGATACCCGCGGGTATGCCCGATACCCGACGGGTAATTACCCGAAAAATATCCGACGGGTAACGGGCCGGGTATGGGCCAAAGAATTACAACCGGGTACGGGCCTGGGATTACCAATACCCGGCCCAAGCCCGGCCCATTGCCATTCCTACATAAAAACACCAACATAGGCCCCGTTACAAAACTATTCTTATGGTTTAGATTAGTTATTAACCCCTTTGGCATTAGGTTTAGACCTTTAGTGAGCCAAAGACCCAATTTCGTTAAGAGCTAAGGGCACATTTTTTCGAGCTTGAACAGGGTACATGAATTCTCATGGCCGGCCCTGCTATAAACCATTCTAGCCAAGAGTTAAACCACTCAAACCAAAGGTTAAAGCATGTATTTGTCATGTGTGTAATAAGAAGTCAGTGCCAAATTTGGTTATTTGAGCCGCATGAACTAATCCTAATTAGATTGTTCAAAAAGCTCGCGGCTTGGAGCTCGCTCATATTTAGCTCGGAAAAAGCTCGTTAGATATGGTACGGTTTGAAACTGAGCCGAGCCAATTTGGCTAGATAAAGCTCGGTTCATAACAAGCTGGATTGGCTCGCTTGGTAGCTCGGCTCGGCTTAGCTCGGATTTTTTTACTTATAATTTATTATATAAATATACATTATTATATATTTCAAAAGCTCTGATTATTATTTACATGTATTTAGGAGTGTAATTTGATATGTATGAAAAAATTGAAGGTTGATTATCATGTTAATGAACTAATATTGTATTTCATTGAGATTTATAACGTATTATGTGTTGTTGAACTTGATTTTGGCTTCTAATGTAATAGGGTGAACTTATTTTTGATGCATTATTTTGAACTATCGAATAATGTTTTAGACTAGTAAATTTTAAGAGCTATGTATTAATTTTTCTTTTTAAAATTGACAAGCCAAGCTAGCTCGGTTTAAAACAAGTCGAGCATGAGCTTAGATTTTCAGCTCGGTTTTAATCCGAACTGAGCCACATTGGTTTATAATCGAGCCGAACCCGAGCTTGCCCTAGCTCAGCTCGACTCATGAACAACTGTAATCCTAATCAACCGATACACAAATTGCGCAACCAATTTAACAACAAAGAAGCAAAAACTAACCTAACACTTAATGTATTCATAATACATACAACCTACACAAACTATGCAACTAATTTAAGAACAAACTAGTCTCCTTAACTAAATTAGTACATGTTTAATACGACTATAAGAGAGATGGGGGCGGTGCGTTATATCACCGTGATACACAAAAATAACGCGTGGAAAAAACAAGATTCCCACCACCACTCCAAGTTCCAAGCGTGATAGTTCAACGTAAACCCGATTCCGTGATTTTTTTCACGGCGTGATAGTTGTTACTTGTTAGTTGTGAGGGTAGTTGTTGGTTGGGGGAAAATTGTTAGGTGTGGTGGTGAGTTATGACCACCGCCACTAAAAAAGGTTGTGAGTGATGAAAAAATGGTTGCTGACATGGCGGAACATGATTGGATATTGTGAGTGATAGAATTCTATCACTAGTGACCACCCTCACTCCCTTATTCAAATTTCAAACTGATGAGTTATTGAGTTATGCATATCATGATAAAAGTACCAATGCCTTTAACATAACATATCGAAGATTGTTATATTATAATTTGAACTTCAAATATAAAAACTTTAAAATGAAGTAAACCATCAAAATTAGCTAAATTTTATCGTAGGACAGTCCTTCAATTAAAGGTTAACAACCTTTATTCTTCTAAAGTAATAAGCATCATTCAAAAAGATTTTAAAACTCAAGTAATGTGATTTGTCAAGCATGACTTAAGACACCGGCAACCAAAAATCAAAACACAAGTTAACTTTTACGCTTTCACCTGGACATCTGACAACACACACACCCACACAACCACCGACGGTTTTGTTAAATTTTTAACCACAACAACCACCGTACTAGTCAACATCTCTAACAAATATATAAAAACACACATCTCGATTACCCAAAAATCTCGACCCGCCATATTCGCCGACACTTCCCCTTATGGCGTCCGCAATAACTAAATATTTCATCCTCTTCATCTTGTTCACCACCACCGTGACCGTCGCCGCTATCGGTGCCGCTGCTCAGATCAACTCCAACTCGGTCCTGGTGGCGCTACTGGACTCGCGCTACACCGAGTTGGCCGAGCTTGTAGAGAAGGCATTATTGTTGCAAACATTGGAAGATGCGGTGTCCGGACAAAACATTACGATTTTCGCTCCGCGAAATGAAGCGTTGGAGCGTGATCTGGATCCGGAGTTCAAGCGGTTCTTGTTAGAACCGCGGAATCTCCGGGCGCTTCAGACACTGATTCTCCACCACATCGTGCCAGCACGAGTTGGTGGAGAACAGTGGCCGAATGAAACGACACCGCATAACACGCTATCTAACGATCCGTTACATATTTCGAGTTTGGAAACCGTGAGGCTTGTTGGTACCGCGGAAGTTGTTCGTGCAGACGACGTCGTTCGCAATGATGGTATTATTCACGGGATTGGTCGGTTATTGATTCCGAAATCTGTACAACAAGAGTTTAATGGCCGTCGGAGTTTACGTGCGATTTCGGCGGTTAAACCAGAAGGAGCACCGGAGGTGGATCCGAGAACGAACCGGTTGAAGAAACCGGCTCCCGTTCCGGTTGGTTCACCTCCGGTTCTTCCGATATACTCTGCTATGGCGCCGGGACCGTCTCTTGCTCCGGCGCCAGCTCCTGGACCAGGTGGTCCACGTCATCATTTTGACGGTGAGAGCCAGGTCAAGGACTTCATCCACACTCTTCTACAATATGGAGGGTAATTATTAACTTACCTTTTGTGATTCTTACAATATATTTATGCATGTTTTTTATTTTATTTTTTAATGTGTTGCTACTAAAGTTTACTATGTTGTTTATTTGTATTATTACCGGTATAATAATTCTGTTAGTCACATTTTATGTTATCTAAAATATTATGGATAGAGAAATATCGCACTTTACCAGTAGTGAAATATTACTGGGTACGTTTGTTTATTTTTTATCTGATTCAATTTGTTCGCCAGGTACAATGAAATGGCGGACATTTTGGTCAACTTGACTAATTTGGCAACGGAGATGGGGCAACTAGTATCCGAAGGTTACGTACTAACGGTTCTGGCGCCAAACGACGAGGCGATGGCGAAGCTGACAACCGATCAGCTGGCGGAGCCAGGCGCGCCCGAGAAGATCATGTACTACCATATCGTACCGGAGTATCAAACCGAAGAGAGCATGTACAATGCGGTAAGAAGATTCGGTAAGGTTCAATACGACACGCTTCATGTGCCGCATAAGGTGGTGGCTCAAGAAGCCGACGGCTCGGTTAAATTTGGTGACGGTGAAGAAACTGCGTATTTATTTGATCCGGATATTTATATTGACGGAAGAATATCGGTTCAAGGGATTGACGGCGTTTTGTTTCCGTCATCGGTTGAGAGGAGTTCGAAGATGACGGAGAGTGCAAAAACTGTTGCTTCTGATAACACCGTTTCCAAACCTCGTAGAGGTACGTTAATTTTCACCTTCTTGCATTAAATTTATATATTTTTTTTCACCGGAAATTTTTGTCGGTGAGTCAAATATAAAAGTCAACAAGGACAATGTTGTCTTTTTATGATAAATGCTCCAACTAATCATTATTTTCTTTAAAAAAGTTGATGTTGATTAACGAATGATGTTGATTAACGATAACTATGTCAATATTTGTTATAAAGATTAAGATACTATAAAACATGTGTGCTTTAGTAGTTGTACAATACAAAGGTTAGTTGTATAATCGAGTTGCCAATGAGCTTGTGGTGGAATGGTAAAGAAGAGACCTGGTGTTTCAATTGACCCAGGTTGACTCCCGCTTCCCCCATTAGTTTCGTCGGTACCGGGTGATGATGGGAGACTAGGCGTGTAGGTGGCGATCGCTAGTTCGATCCTTGAACTGAACGACTTTTACCTCACCGCACTGTCGTGCCTTCAGGCGAGTGTTCATGGGCTTCGGCCTTAGGTGAGTGTTTTTCCCTGTTCGGAGGCGGGTGTATCCCGATGTGATGAATTTCGTCAGTAACCAATTTAGAGGATTCGTTGACCTTTAAAAAAAATTGCATAATGGAGGTGATTATTTTTAAACCAATATCACTAGCTATGTCGAGAACCACAAGAACAACCCATAATAAAGCATACATTTTGCTTTAGTTATAATACATAAGCTAGATCCAAGTGTTTTATACGATTCTCATAGTTCGCAACGTGTAACATAATATCAAAAAATGTATCACAAGTTTATAAATATATATATATATATATATATATAGAGAGAGAGAGAGAGAGAGAGAGAGAGAGCAGTTAGGGGGTCCATATCATTGAATTGCTTGACAGGCTTCCAACTGTCGGTCGCATATGACCCGAGTTGTACCCTACGTTGAATTACTTGTACATTTGCACATTGTGCGTGTACTTGTGTATTGGATGCTGAAGCATGCATAGTTGGTGGAAAATGTTAAGTACATAATCATATTTTAATTTTGATTATTAATTTTTTTTATATAATGTCAATTCTGGCTGTCAGCAGAAAGAATTCAATCTCACCATATAATATGTTTTGTCATAACTCCTCTTTTGTTTTCTATTATTATTAAATATTAAATTAGTTTTTATTATTTATACTAGTATGGTGATCAGTCGTTTTTGTTGGACAAATTTTTATATCATTATGGGTGGACTTATTATTATTAAAATTAATAATATGTTAACATTTATTAAGAACCAAATGTTTTCCACTAAGGACTAAAATATAGAGCCAAACTATAAGAAAACGAAGACATTAGATATCTTATTAATACAAAATATTAGTAAAATTTAGTAGACCGAAAGACCACGAGACCTAAATACTCGATTGTGAGTCGTGACCACTTTACTTTCGATCATGCTAATCAATTGCATTATGCTAAAAAATAACAATAATATTAATTGCAGGAAAGTTGCTAGAGGTGGCATGTAGAATGCTTGTTAGCTTTGGGCAAGATTCAAGGTTCACCACATGCCATCATACTTGATCATCCAAAACTTCATAGCAAGAGAAGGTACATATCTTCCTATCTCAATAAACCTACATACACGTGTAAACAGTTTGATTTGTAATATACGACTTGTATACGAGTTTTTACTAGATATATCGTGAGAATAACCAATTTTTCTTTGTCGTCACGTTTCATCTTCTACTTATTGAAGTGTGATCTCCCCGTTTTTAACTCAATAGCATTTGAAATCTCCATTTGAGTTGTCACGCGATACACTTGGACCGCCATTGTCATCAGGGCGTTCCAGAGAACTCTTAAAAAAAATTTAGACCCTGGGCAGCATAGAAAAGTGGGCCCAAATTGTAGCTAAGGGGGGATGAATTTACAAAAACTAAGATCTTGGTGTTTCTACATTATCTTGAGATAGTTTTTTTTCCACTCCACTACCAACATTTTTTTGTATAATAAACGGACACATATACTAAATATATAAACTTATAAAAACCTTTTGGATCCTTTGACAATTTAGGCCTCAGACGACGGCACATGTTGGTGGGCCCAAGAGCCGGCCCTATTTGTCATCTTAGGCTAAGATCTATGAATATATACATGTAATGAAATTATGAACTAATGATTCTTTTTTGTAAATATTTATTGCAGGGATTGTTTAAACTTTAAAGATATAAAACCCCAATGGTAGATAAATGTTTGCAAAAGAAGGATGATGGGTTTGGAAGGATCCTCAAAGATATGGCTTTTGGAGTGTCATTAGTGTCTTTTTTTTTTTTTTCTTTTTGTAATTGGGAGAAAGGGTAAAGGGTAGAAACGTCATTTAAAGTGGGATCCGATTGAGATTTTTTGGAAATAAGTATAAGTCAGAATAAGATGAGGTGTGTATTGCTGGCATAAAGCGGGGGGGGGGGGGGGGGGGGGGGGGGGGGTATATATAGTGTGTTTGTACGTGTAGGTTGGTCAAAGAACAACCTACCACTTGGAGCTTTGAAATTATGACCACCAAATCATGCCCACAAATTTATTCTGAACTAAATGATACTATTAATAAATACCACTATTTCATATAATGCTAGTAATAGTTCTCTGTGCGTTGCGCGTGAGTATATCACAACATCGAATGGATTTGAGCTTTTAACCGAGCCGATCATGAGTAACTCTTGAGCCTTTGGACTTGTTTACACTCCTATCTATGATCGTGGACATATGTGGCCTATTACGTAGGGGTGGCAATAAAAACCCAAACATGATATTTTGGGTTATTTTGGGCCTTTTTTAAAAAGTAAATAAGTCAGAATGGGCTGGGGATTTAGTTAAGATGGGTTAGAATGGGTTTTAAAATACCCATCTAAATTTTAAGATGGGCCACAATGGGTTTTTACTCTTACATAGGGGTGTCCAAACTGCTCGGCGCTCGAAGATCGTTCGAAAAAGCTCGGAAATTTGCTCGTTCGATTCCTTGCTCGGTTAAAACCGAGCCGAGCAGCTCGGTTCGGTTTAAAAACGAACCGAGCACGAGCATAGGTACGCTCGCTCGTCGCTCGTTCGGTTTCGATCGAATTTATTATTATTATTATTATTATTATTATATATATATATATATATATATATATTATATTTATTAAATATATATATTATATTTATTAAATATAATAAACATGTAGCATATCCAATTATACAGCCCCTAGAATCATGTAGCAAATTTTATGTTTTGAATTCAGTTTTTGATTGAAGATGTCTGGAATGACTTCAGTTTTTGAATTCAGGTTATATATAGTGTGTTTGTACGTGTAGGTTGGTCAAAGAACAACCTACCACTTGGAGCTTTGAAATTATGACCACCAAATCATGCCCACAAATTTATTCTGAACTAAATGATACTATTAATAAATACCACTATTTCATATAATGCTAGTAATAGTTCTCTGTGCGTTGCGCGTGAGTATATCACAACATCGAATGGATTTGAGCTTTTAACCGAGCCGATCATGAGTAACTCTTGAGCCTTTGGACTTGTTTACACTCCTATCTATGATCGTGGACATATGTGGCCTATTACGTAGGGGTGGCAATAAAAACCCAAACATGATATTTTGGGTTATTTTGGGCCTTTTTTAAAAAGTAAATAAGTCAGAATGGGTTGGGGATTTAGTTAAGATGGGTTAGAATGGGTTTTAAAATACCCATCTAAATTTTAAGATGGGCCACAATGGGTTTTTACTCTTACATAGGGGTGTCCAAACTGCTCGGCGCTCGAAGATCGTTCGAAAAAGCTCGGAAATTTGCTCGTTCGATTCCTTGCTCGGTTAAAACCGAGCCGAGCAGCTCGGTTCGGTTTTAAAACGAACCGAGCACGAGCATAGGTACGCTCGCTCGTCGCTCGTTCGGTTTCGATCGAATTTATTATTATTATTATATATATATATATATATATATATATATATATATATATATATATTATATTTATTAAATATATATATTATATTTATTAAATATAATAAACATGTAGCATATCCAATTATACAGCCCCTAGAATCATGTAGCAAATTTTATGTTTTGAATTCAGTTTTTGATTGAAGATGTCTGGAATGACTTCAACGCGTGTTTTGGAAATTATTTTGCATTTTAGATGTTCTAAAACATTAAACATTTGGATGACATTTTGTGTTTTTTTTGTGGGACTTTTTATGTTTTTATTTTGTTAAATTGTTAAAGTGTGTGTGAGACATATAAGTTGGTGAATTTTGGTGAATGAATGGCTGTGTAGGAATGCTAAATAAAACTGAGCAAAAGCGAACCGAACCGAGCGGCTCGGTTCTAAACCGAACCGAGCACGAGCATAAGATTTCCGCTCGATTTCCTAAATCCGAACCGAGCACGAGCAGACCTCCGCTCGGTTCGGTTCGGCTCATGAACACCCCTACTCTTACACCCTAATACACGCATCATCAGACTACGGACCATCTCTCAAACCTCGTCATCATCAGATCCCTAAATCACCATCATCATCTGATTTCAAACCTCATCATCAGATCCCTAAATCACCATGATCGTGGATTCAACCCTAAATCATCATCATCATCTGATTTCAAACCAGTGATTATCGTTTCTAATTCTTCCTGTTTTCACCACTAACATCAGAACGGTACGTGTTTCAGTTGTTTCTTGTTGTGTGAATTTGTTGTTGTTGCTGTCATTGTTTTTGTCTGCGTTTCAGTTGTTTCGTGTTGTGGGGAATTTGTTGTTGTGTGAATTTAATTGTTAATAAAGTTTGTGTTTTTCGATACAGTGTGGTTTTATTTATGTGTTTTATAGATATAAGCATGAATTATGTGATGTGGGATTGAATCTTTTTTATTTGTTGGGTCATTTGAGACGCGCTCCATGTGTTCGATAAAATGTCTCAGTAGAATTTGTTAGATGGGTATGACGTTAAAAGCAATATACTTTATAGTGAAATGTAGATTAGTGTATGGTTGTGTTATT
The DNA here is from genome assembly GCA_030545235.1 of Helianthus tuberosus. NCBI lineage: Eukaryota > Viridiplantae > Streptophyta > Magnoliopsida > Asterales > Asteraceae > Helianthus > Helianthus tuberosus. Next base: position 23,043,455 of record CM060371.1, read on the forward strand.
GTAACTTTATCAGTGAATTTGATTTTCCCGCCTTCTGTTCATCAACATCGTTTTCGATATCTGTATGTTTTTATTATATGCATATAAGATGGGGATGAATATTTGTGGTTTGAGATGCATTGCATATGCTCGATGTAATGTCTCATACTCATTTGTTGCTCGGGGTTTTGGTGTCATTTTTTATTAGTTGACGAAATAGATTAAAGAACGTTGTTTGAACTCGATATGTGAAGTTTGAATCTTTAACAGAATAGTTAAGATATGGTGCTTGGTTTATAGCAAATCCTTGTCAAATTTGTAGTCGAATTGTTATAGGGTGTGATCTTATAAACGGTAGTTTATTTTCTTCAAGCATATATGAACTGATGGAGTAGTCTATTGGCAATGAAAGCTTTCCCAATGTAAACTTGTTGACCTGTTTATACCTTGCCAAAGAACGGAAATGAGGTAATCAAATGTTGTAAACGTTTTAGATGAAGATGAAGTATAAAACTAGAGATGCAAGAAATACTGTCTTAATTATGAGCAAATCATGCCCATGTAAGATGCTGTGTTTGGATGGTATGTTACTTGGTTTAGAAAGGCGCTCGGCACTCCGATGTGCTTAGGTCCGAAGAGCCGAGGCGCGCACTTGCTTTATGTACAACCAAATAAGCTTTATTTACATTCATAAGCTATGCCTCTCTCAGATGTTTTTCTCATCGTTATTTTGCAATGCAATCAAGAAGATTTTTGTGATTCGGACTATGTTTCCTGCTGGTGCTACTGTCATGTATTAGAATTTACCTGCTTTTTGGGTTTGGAATTGCTGGTGAATGATTTGTGGGTGTTCCAACATTTAAGATCTTATCATTTTGCTGTTAACTTTTTCTCTGTGTATACATCATAAAAACATGTTTTGTAATGTTGCAGGATGGCACTTCTTTTAGGGCCACCGTCTTCTTCTGGTAAGACAACGCTTTTGTTGGCTTTGGCGGCGTTAAGAGTTGATGGAGAGATTAGTTACAACGGTCATAAGCTCAATGAATTCGAACCTCAAAGGACCGCGGCTTACACTACCTCCATTAACATATTGACAGGAGACTGGTGAATTTTTTTTTATTTTTTTGAAATTTTTTGAAATTTTTTGATTTTTTTGATTTTTTTTTTGAATTTTTTGATTTTTTTGAGTTGTCAATATTTTTTTCCTGTCAATATGTTAAAAGATGCTTAGGAGACTGGTGAATTTTTTTGATTTTTTTTAAATTTTTTGAATTTTTTTGAATTTTTTTTATTTCTTTTGAATTTTTTTTGAATTTTTTTGACAAAAACCCATCTTGACCTAAACTCATTCTAACCCATCTCGTAATAAACACATCTTAACCCAAACCCATTCTAACCCATGCCCATCCTAACCCATTACCCAAACCTACCCAACCAACCCATTATTGTCAGTATTACGTATGCGTGTATCCGAGTGGCCGAACTTTGTTGGAAGTTAAGAAAAACATGAACCGGTGGAGATACAAAATTAATTTTATAAGAAAAATATATAAGTTGCATAATGCGTTTGTATATGATATTTGGTAGCTAACATATAATAAAATGATTAGAGAGATGATTGTTATGCGTAGTTGCAACAAAAACAAAATGTATTGAATATTAATAATGTTACCACAGTACTTTACTAGTAGAGTGGTTATTAAAATTGGAGCATTTATATTTTTTAATAATATATGAATTTCGTTCATACAAATAAATTGCTTACGGCAGCACTAAAGGGTCCATCTATAGACAGGACAAAGTTAAATGCTTCGCACCTACTTTAATCTATCTATATATCTATATTTAAAATAATAAAATAAGAATTATAATAAAATAAGAAAAAGAACACTTGGCTACTTTTAATTTTGCTTTAAAAAAATACCTAAATTGTATGTGGATTCTAATAATTCAATTTAGTTTTTATACATCACAAAAATTTGTAAATTGGATTAAATGCTTAAATTCGATTTTACTCTATGAGGTTTAACAAAAATAATTATATTCTTCTAGATTTTTTATCACTGAATTATTACTCACACATATGAATGCTACATTCATAAACAATTCATATATGCATGGTTTTAATAAAAATGCAGTTGTTGAAATATCAAGTGTTGATTATTTATGTAATTTATATATACGTAACTTATCACATACACATATGAATGTAGCATTCATATATGTATACTTTAACAACATTAACATATTCATATATGGATACTTTAACAACATTAACACGTATGAATGTTACGTGTTCATAAACATATTCATATATGGATACCTTAATAACATTAACATATTCATATATGGATACTTTAACAAAAATGAAATTTTAGTTTATTGTTTATTTCATCTCATCATATATTAAGAACATCATAATTCAATTAGTTAATTACACAATTTAAACAAATACAAAAAGATTTGTATGATATACTTTTTACTGACTACTCACAGTCTCACTTAACGGTTTAGTTTATGAGTTGGAACGTTAAATTGATCATGTAAAACGAACCAACCGTTTATCTTTATTATCTTTTTCAATTTTTGTATTTGGAGTATGCAATTATGCGTATGTATGGTACTCGAGACTAGCCTCTTATCATTTTTCAAAAGTTAATACAAACTATTGATTTTGAAAGAAAAAAAAAATCCAATTCAAAATGCTCGAACTGTCAAATTGGTTTGTCTTAAGGGTTCAATCAACACGCCAATTTGGTTTATTTCCCCTGAACAACTCCTAGATTTTCTGGAAATAGTACACCATAAACTGCATCTTTCAAGATTTGAACTTCCAACTTTTTGGTTGTGGAGTACACAACCGCTTTCCACCATGATATCCCATTGGGACAGGGGCCGGTTTGGTTTACCATCTTTTGAAACGTACTTTGCGGTTTGTCCCCAAATCAAAATCTGTCTAATCGAAAAAGTGAGCACCTATGCTTGACACATCTTTCGTATATCACTCGACAAATATCAACGCTAATATATTCTCGGTTCACCACTTGTTCATATATTCTAATTACGATCACTTATACACCCTCCTTGCTTTCTTGTGTTTTATGCTCGATTTATCCAAAACATTAACGGAGTTTTTAATGAGGTTTACAAAATCAACCTAACGAATAACATAAGTTTTTCTTGTTGCATCAACATGTCAACATTCCTACTCGATGCACCTAGTGAAAAATCGGCATCCTTGATTCAAGCATCTTTCTTGAAAGAAGAGCATGAGATGTGACTAACTTTGTCTTGGTGTTAATGTCTTTTAGATTCAAAACCTATTGGTAATCAACTTGTACTCTTACTTGCTAATTTATATGTTTTTAACTAAAAAGCATAAAAAATGCAACGTTACTTTAACTTGACATTGACATGTAGCTAGTTCAATGTGATATGCAATCAAATATTTGGAATGTCACTTACAATCATAATAACCCATGAACTAGTGATCTAGTTACTAGTAGTATGTTGTTTGCTCTCCTCAAAAGTAGAGGTCTACAAAAAACGGCTTTAGGCCCAAACCGGTTAAGTTTGTAAACCGAATCAGTTTTTTTATCATGAGCTCAAACCCGTTTGGTTTATGAAATGATTTTAGGTTTGAAAGTCTGAATCAGTTTGGGTCGGGTTCTAAACCAGTTTGGGCCCAAATTTATTCTAAACCGGGTTGTAAACCGGTTTGGCCAAAACCAATTCAGTTTATGAATCGATTTTAGGTTTGAAATCCCAAACTGTTCCCAAACTACCGGGTCGGGGCAAGGCTCAAACCGGTTTGGCCTAATCCGTTTCTTTTTTCTTTTTTTTTTTGTATAGGGTCGGGTTGTGAACCAATTTCGCAGGCCCAAAGTAGTTCTTTAACGCCTCTACTCATAACCATTACAATGTATGAGACTTATCACACATCGGTTGTATGAGCCAGTGGCGGTGATGAGGGTGTGCGCGGAGGACCACCGCACAGGTCCCGTGATTTCGAGGGGCACGTGTTTTTTTTTAAATCCGATATATACATGTGTGTGTGTTAAAAAAATAATATACCCATATCAACTCCAATATATGCCCATTTACAAAACACTTTTTACGGTTTAAAAGTTAGCCCATTGACATTAGGTTTAGTGAGTCCAATACCTATTTGATTTTAAAAAATAATAATAATAAAACATCACTTGTATGAGCAACAAATGTGTAACATGAGAATTTATCACTTATACAATTATTTCGGGATCGACAAATCCGAGAAGATTGAACATATTCCCGTGTCCGTGTGAATCAAAGTTCTAATGAGCCGAACATCAGGAATTTCTTTCGGTTTGTTAAACTTTAATGAAAAAGTTAAAAAACCAAAAACAATTTAACTAACTTTGTTAGTTAGTTGATGTACACTATTAAAGCGATATGAATGAACAAACGAACCATTGCTTAGTTCTCTCTACCTTATCACCAACAAGACAAAGTTGATGGTTAGTAGTATTCTTGATTTGTTTGGTTCATTTGTATATTTTATATTCAATATATGTACTCTAAATATGAAGAACGATTGTTTCGGAAGAAACTAAGAGATGTTTTGATTTTATAGATTTAGTTGTTCATCGTTTGCATATAAAAAAATTGAGTGGTCGGAAATGCGTAGGAATTTTTCGTCAGAAATGCGTAAGTTTTGTCTGAAAAAGTTTACTACAAGACTTTTACATACAAAGATTTTGTACTTTTCAAGACAAAATGATTTTGTCAGAAACACTTGTGTTTCCTACGCATTTCTTTTGACGCTTTTTGGTGTAGGGAATCGTTTGACAATTTTAATGGGTTTGACTTATTTAGATCTTTGTTTCATTGAACAAGTGTAGTGAAACTGATTGAAGTGATCTGGTTTTGGAGCTAGATGGGGAACGCTTGTTGCGTTGGACGAAACGTTTCAAAAAACGAGCGTTTTCAATCGGATTCAGCTAAAGGATGGACAACCAAATCACCTGAACAACAACCACCATTGTCCATCCAATATGAACCACCGGAACAAACGAAGATCCTAGAACCCGAAAAGAAAATAGAACAACAATCAGTTGAACCCCAAAAAATGAAACGCGTCACTGATTCCGTCTTGCAAAGAAAAACTGAAAAATTGGAAGATTTATTTACTTTGGGGGAAAAATTAGGCCATGGGCGGTTCGGTACAGTGTTTGTTTGTATAGACAAAGGTAGTGGTGAACGATACGCATGTAAATCTATTGAAAAAAGCAAGTTATTGACTGATGATGACATAGAAGATGTGAGACGGGAAATTCAAATAATGCATCTTTTAGCGGAGCATCCTAATGTAGTTTCGATTAAGGGGGAGTATGAAGATGATGTAGCGGTTCATATTGTTATGGAGTTGTGTGCGGGTGGTGAGCTTTTCGATAGAATTGTTACAAGTGGACATTATTCTGAAAGAAAGACGGCTGAACTTACTAGAATTATTGTCGGGGTCGTGGAGGCTTGTCATTCTTTGGGTGTTATGCATCGCGATTTAAAGCCCGAAAACTTTTTGCTTATGAATGACAAGGAGGATGCGGTACTTAAAGCTATTGATTTTGGATTGTCGGTTTTCTTTAAGCCAGGTATACTTTATATGGAGCGCGCTCGTTATAAAATCCAAATTTAAATAGAAACTATCCGGTTACAAAACAGTTTTTGTTTATTATTCAAACAAATATAAGGTTTTAATTAATAGATCCTAATATAGTTTCTTGAAGACCAAAGTGGGTTTCTTTTTGACAGGTGAATCATTTCAACATATAGTTGGCAGCCCATATTATGTTGCACCAGAAGTATTGGAAAAGAATTATGGGCCCGAAGTGGATGTTTGGAGTGTTGGGGTGATTGTTTACATTTTACTATGTGGGGTTCCTCCGTTTTGGGCGGGTGCGTACTACGTGGCGTCACGTCAGATAATTTATTTGGCGCTACAGATTTTCACGTGTCAATCTTTAGTTGGTTAAAAGGATTTCAAAATTTTAAAAAAATAGAAATAAAGTAAGATGATATTTATTTTACTATGTTAGTACAAAAGCTATTTTGTCAAACTGAATAATCAAAATAACCATTACGATGATTTTCCCTAAAAATAAAATGTCTTTGTTATTATAGAAACACAAGAAGAAATATTTGAACAAGTTCAGCATGGTGATCTGGATTTGTCATCTAGTCCATGGCTAAGCATTTCTGATGGTGCAAAAGATCTAGTGAGAAGAATGCTTGATCGAGATCCGAAAAGGCGTTTAACTGCACATGAAGTTTTAAGTGAGTCCTACAAATCGTTACATGTATTTGGTAAATTTGAACTAAAGTTCGCCCGTTCTTTTTATATAACTAATTCTAAATAATTCTGTATTTTTTTTAGTTTTGAATGATAATGCATCGATTGATATGCATGCAATAACGTAGTGTATCTAAGATATGTGTGCAACATAATAATGTACTGGTATATAATGTTACGCGTACAAGCCAACAACACCAACTTATATAAAACATGTGGTAATTGTATTAATATTAATATTTGTAAGTTATCATTTAGAGAAAATTTCAAGTTTTTAGTTTTTTCATAAATAATAATTTAGTGTATATATACGTACACTCGTTCAAAAAGTTGACATTGTTTTAATTGTTCTTTAGGCCATCCCTGGGTTGAAGTTAATGGTGTTGCTCCACACAAGCCTCTTGACTCCCCGAGTCGCATGAAGCAGTTTTCATCCATGAATAAACTCAAGAAAATGTCTATTATAACATCTTCAATGGTAAAGCCTAAAAACACTTATAAGTTATAAACACACACACGCAAAGTTATCATATGTCCACTTGTTCTTTACTCATTTTCTCTTTAGTTGTTATCATATGTCCACTTGTTCTTTACTCATTTTCTCTCTAGTTTATCAACATCCTTACATTCCCACATTATCAACACTAAAAACAATTTATATCTATTTCTCATAAACCAAAGTTAACATTGTAATGCTTTGTAGTGTTGTACCTTATGCATAGGAAGTTTTTCAAAAAAAAATTTGATTTTTCACTTCAAACCCGAAAGTTTTTATCTTTTGTATTTTGGGTTATTGGATTTTATCACCCTTAATTATTGACCATTGGCCACTGCCACCCCCAACTATCACTTTGACGTCCGCCACTCTCAACTTAACACTTAGTGTGTTCTGTCACCAGATCACTAACTTTTGGTCTTGTTATTATACTTTTGGGGGTATCCTAAGATCCCTAAAACCTTCCCAAGATCCTTATGCCACCAAAAAAGTGTAGTAACAGGATAAAAAGATAGTAATCAGTTAACGACGTGGTGATAGAACACACTAAGTGTTAAGTTGTGGGTGACGGGCGTCAAAGTGATAGTTGGGGGTGGCAGCGGCCAATAGCCAATAGTTTGGGGTGATAAAATCTAATAACCCTTGTATTTTAACCCCTTTGATTTTTTTACTTTTGACCCAAAGTTTTTTATTTTTATTTTTGCAATTTAACCCTAACACTTTTTTATTTTCAACTTTGGTCACCATACTTTTCATCTTTCGCAAGTTTTTTGTTTTACGTTTCCTTTTAAATTTTGCGAGTTATCACGTCACAATGTACGCGTGGGGTTCAATGTTTTTTCATCTATTTTTCCTGTTTGACAGGCCTGTCGCAACGCTTCTATTTTTCTCCGTTTGATAGTTTCGTAGCAACATGCGGGTCGTAGATCAACTTAGTTATTTTTTAACGGTTTTACGTTTTGGTTTAATTTCTTTGCATTAACAAGCCGCAACGAGCGTGCGTGGTTCAACGATTTTACGTTTGTTTTTCGTTCGGTGTTACTTTTCTTTTTATTTATTTTATTTTTACAAGTTTTTCTAATGTTGGTGGTCGTTGGCAATGGTGTGACATTGGTGATACTTGGTACGGTTTACGAATGTTTTAACATATTAAGTTTTTTTACAAATAATTTGTTTCGAGTTTACCCCATGCTTCTTTTACTTAAAAAACAATTATTTACGTGCATATTTTTATATACGTATCAATATAAATATTATTTGCTCTACGTTTTGACGTAAACTTTTTCCGAAAATGAGTTAGCTCAAATATAATACATTTTCTTTGAAAAAAACATTTTTACAAGCATATTTTTATGTACGCTTTGGTATAAATTAGAGTTAGTCTACAATTCGACGTAAACTTTTTTGGGAAACGAGTCAGGTCATATACAATATGTTTTCGTGCTTATTTTATGGATTTGCGAATTCTTTTTTCGAAGCGAGTGGAGTCAAATTATGGTTTCCTTTTTTCTTTTTTTCAAAAGCTATAATTAATCCATTTTGATTACACGTGTCAGTTTTTTCTTTTATATCCGTTACATTTTCTATGTACGTGTCGGATCACATATAATAAATTATGATTGTATGGTATAAACTCGGTTTACTTTACGTTTTGATCCAATCACAATGCTTATATAGGTTACATTGGGTCCAATTTGATACGTTGAACACGTGTTTTCATATGGTTAACGCATCGCATAACGTTTGGACTAATCGACTCGATGTTTATGCGATGTACCCGCGCCGCAACGCGCATGGGTCTTGTTGTTAAAACTTAAAAATAAACATAGTGTACAGTTAATTTATGCATATGGTGTACAAGTCATGAATTTCCCAAACATTATTACATATATTAATGGGACAATCAAAAGTTAACTCCCATATTCAAATGTTGACTCACTCAGGCAGATATGGAAGGTAATGGAACAATTGATGGTGGAGAAATCGTGGCTGGAACGTTGCATGATAATAATAATAATGAGATAGAAAAAGAAAATCAATTGTTTCTAGCTTGCTCTTATTTTGGTAAGGCTGGAAGTGTATATTACAACTCATGATAATGATATTTACTTTTCAAAAAAAAAATGATGATGATATTTAACATCTTGTTTGAGAGAGGAGTTTGCATGATGTTTACACAAAGATAATGCAAGTTTGATAAAAGGAAAATCTTGAAAATAACATAGCTAATTACCTATTTAAGATGATGGCCATTAACTTTTTATTTTTTAAATGTTTTAAAATTATCATTTTGGCTTTTCAAATTTAAGGGTACCAATGACTATGCATCACATAATGGTACTTTTAAGCTTACAACACTTTTTTAACACCGGGTGTAACTATTGACACACCCAAATGCCTATATACACATCAAAAAGGACTTTTTGTCCTATATGCACACTCTGCAGTGTCGAGCTGTGGCCAAAGCGCAACATTTTGGTCCGGTCAACCAGACAAAAGACTGACGGGTCTGTTGACTGGACCAAAACGCCAAGCTTTGGCCGCGTTTTGGTCCTGTCAACCAGACACCCGGTCAGTCTTGTGTCTGGTTGACAGGACCAAAACGCTGCCAAAGCTCGGCGTTTTAGTCCGGTCAACAGACCCGTCAAACACATGTCAGTCTTTATCTGGTTGACCGAACCAAAATGCCGCATTTTGGCCAAAGCTCGACACTGCAGGATATTCATATAGGACAAAAATGTCATTTTTAAGCTGACTATCTACACACCAAGTGTGCAAATAGTCTACCCTTTAACACCAACAATACATGCCACACGTGACCGTAATGTGATTGCTTTGCACACTATGACATAAAAGTACAACTTAAGTGCACAACACCATGACATAAAAGTACAATTTTTAGTGCAAAAGTAGATGTTTAAGATGTTTTCATTTGTTGTAATCTTTTATAGTAGTGAAAATTTAAATTCAAAAACGAAATGTCAAAGTGTTCGGTATGTGTTTAGTGGTTGGAAAGACTTGTATTCTCCTTGGAGACACAAGTTCAATCCTCACTAGTGACATATTTGGTGGATAAAGGCAATGAAGACTAGTTCTCCCGGACCTTGGGTCAAGAGTTCGAGTCCGAGCCACCCTGGGTTTTAGTCCACCATGCGTTATGACAAAGAGATTCTCTCTTGGCGGCGCAAGCCCCTGCCACTGGCAGTGGGTGATATTGTTTCCTAGGGAACGCCGTTAGCCAAACTCTAACGTCAGCGTGGGCCCGGTTAAGACAACATAGTCTGGCCTTAGTGGAGTTATGGCCCTCAAGTTGGGAAGGTGTGAGATCTCTCAACTAATTAAAGATTTTCAACATTAAAAAAAGGAAATGTGAATAACTATATAACTAGGCTAGCCTCGTGATTTTCCCATTTCTTATATCCTTATTATTGCATGTGTGTAAAATAAATCTATACTATTTAATAAAATAAATCATTTTGCGGACGCTCGTCATAATATTAGGTTTTGTCTCATGGATAATTATTATTTTAATTTAATTTCGTATCTTTTAATTAATTATAGATAACCCTCTTACTAAATATTATCTAGTTTAATATCTTATGGATTATTATTGTTTAGTTTAATCTTTTCTAATTGATTATAGATAACTCTCATACTAAATATTATTTTGTTTAATCTCCTCTACTTAACTATATATAATTATTATTTAGTTTAAATTTAATGTATACTTCTCATTTATAATATTATTTATTTGAATTAATTATTACTTTTATATTTATCTATTTACTTCAAATTCAAAGTTAGTTATCTAATTTGATATTAACTATATATTTGAACTTTTTGTTTAGTTTGGTATCAAATAGATTTTACGAAACTCAAAATAAAATTAACTAATATTATTTATCATTTATACATTTACAGAGTTTCAAATAAATGGTTAAATTTATTGAGACTTCGTTAACAAATTTTGCTACAACAGAATAATCTATTTATGTCAATCTAAATCTATATCTATACTTCTATACTATATAATAAAACATTAATGCGTGACACATTTCGTTCATTGTAGGCTTTTATTTTATGATTTTCTCGCATCACTTCCAAACGTATCATATATTAATTAAATAATTAAATGAATAATGAGCTAATATTTAATTTTATCCTACTTTAAATTTCGAATACCATTCTTCTATTTTCCTAATAAAATATTATTGTAAAATTTGAATTGTTAATTAAAGATATTTTTAAATAAAGAAAATTATTTATCACGAAAATCAAACTTTGTATTAATATATTAAATATTTTTATTTTCATTACTAAAAAAATATTATATCCATTTTATTACATAATTTATAAATCAATTTGTCGGAATTGGTACCAACATTTTATCACTCAAATGGCTGCTGATTTGCTTCTTGAATAACAAATCTTCTTTTCAAGAAACATCTTCACAATCATCATATCCATCACGTATCGAGTATTATCCATTAGCATATTGAAAGATATGACTTTTTATTATTTGGTATATAAAATTAGATTTATTAAACCCGTGTAATACACGTGCTTTTTTTAAAGATATATTTTTTATTATTTATTATACAAAATTACATCTATTCAACCTGTTTAATACATGAGGCTTTTTAAGATATGACTTTTTATTGTTTGATATATAAAATTAGATTTATTCAATTCGTACAATACACGAGGTTTTTTAAGGATATATATATTTTTTATTATTTAGTATAGAAAATTACATTTACTCAACCCCTTTAATACACATATTTTTAAAGATATAACTTTTTTATTATTTGGTATATAAAATTACGTTTATTCAACTTGTGTAATAAATGAGGTTTTTTAAAGCTGTATTATTTTATTATTTGGTAAACAGTATTACATTTATTCAACCCGTGTAATACACGTTGTTTTATTAATATAACTTTTTATTTGGTATATAAAATTATATTTATTCAACCCGTACAATATGGTTCTTATATATATAATTTTTTATTATTTAATATATAAAATTACATTTATTCAACCCGTGCAATTAAGGAGGTTTTTAAAGATATATTGTTTTATTATTTAGTATATAAAATACGTTTATTCAACATGTGTAATACACAGAGTTATAACCTAGTGAGTATATGATTCAAACTTAGGTCTTTTCAGTAGGGCTGTAAACGAACCGAACGTTCAGCGAACAGTTCGTAAACCGTTCGGCGGGAAGTTCGTTTATGTTCGTTCGTTTAGTAAATGAACGATCACGAACAAGAAATTCAGTTCGTTAAGTTAAACAAGCGAACATGAACAGAGGTTGTGTTCGTCCGTTTATGTTCGTGAACGTTCGGTAATGTGTTCGTTTATGTTCGTGAGCGTTTGGTAATGAGTTCATTTATGTTTGATCGTTAATGTTTATCTGTGTTCGTTCGTTTAAAGGTTTTTATATGTTGTATTTTGTTTTAGAGTTAACTGCCATTTTCGTCCCTGTGGTTTGGTCACTTTGGCCATTTCAGTCCATTTTTCAAAAATGCGCCATTTTCGTCCCCCACGTTCTGGAAAGGTGCCATTTCAGTCCAAAAATCATAACCCAGTTAAGTCAGTTTGTAAATAAGGACTGATTGTGTAAATTTGTAACATAAAGGACTGATTGTGTAAATTTGAAAAATGGACTGAAATGGCAGTTAACACCACCACCACTAGCCCTGCCACCACCACCACTCCGCTGCCACCACCGCCACCACCGCCACCACAGCCACCACCGCCACCACCGCCACAGCCACCACCACAGCCACTGAAATGGTGGTTCATACAATTGATTTCCTATGTTTCTTACTTTTATATCTTTTTTCCAGTAAGTATGTTGCCTTCTTGTAGATATATATAGAGATTTTTCCTTTTTAGTTGCAGGTTGCTGTATGATCGAACAAAAGTATACCTTAGGTCAAATTCAATTCTAGCCACAGAAGCAGGAGCGATGAAGCTATTGTGTTGGTTGTTATTGACCCTTTTCTCACTAGTATTAGGGGAATCCACACACTTGATTGGTCTTGGAAGCTATGACATCACTGGACCTGCTGCAGATGTTAATATGATGGGATATGCTAACATGGAACAAACCACTTCTGGTATTCATTTCCGATTGAGAGCCCGCTCATTCATCGTCGCAGACCCTCAAGGGAAATACCTAGTGTTTGTCAATCTTGATGCCTGTATGGCTTCACAGATTGTTACAATTAAAGTCATAGAACGCTTGAAGGCAAGGTACGGCGACCTATACACTGAGGAGAATGTAGCCATCAGCGGGATTCACACACATGCTGGACCCGGAGGATATCTTCAGTACGTTGTATATATTATAACATCTCTTGGTTTCGTACACCAATCCTTTGATGTACTTGTGGATGGCATTGAGAAAAGCATCATCCAAGCTCACCAGAATCTTCGTCCTGGTTCTGTCTTTATAAATACAGGTTTCCCATATGGCACTATTGAATATCCATTACTTATAGTGAAGCTCATAGTTGTTAATGACGAATAGCGACAAATAGCGAGATGGTACCTATATGCTACATAACGAATAGCGACATCCAAGCTCACAAAAATTCAAGTGTTGCTATTCTCGCTATATATCGCTACAACCGCAATAGCGACACTAGACGTATACGCTACATAGCGCGCTATAGTGATCACTACGATCGCTATTGACAACTGTGGTGAAGCTAGCTTCTATCATTCTATGCTCGGAGGTGGTGAAACCGTAGCCCCAGTGCGTATCTGAATAATCCAGAAGAAGAAAGAAGAAAGTATGAATATGATACTGATAAAGAGATGACACTCTTGAAGTTTGTAGATGACGAGTGGGGTCCAGTTGGAAGCTTTAATTGGTTTGCCACCCACGGAACATCTATGAGCCGTACAAATTCGCTGATTAGTGGGGACAACAAAGGTTCAGCTGCACGATTTATGGAGGATTGGTATAGTAAAGGATTTGAAAGCCATTCAGTTATCAAATTTGGAGCCGGTTATTATAAACGCCCCCCTCGAAGAATCTCCAACATAATTCATCCAGGCTTTCATGAACACCGTAAGTGGCTGTGGTGGTGGCAGTGGTGGTGGTGGTGGTGGTGGCGGTGGTGGTGGCAGTGGCTGTGGTGGCGGTGGTGGCTGTGGCAGCGGAGTGGTGGCGGTGGCAGCAGAGTGGTGGCGGTGGTGTCTGTGGCAGCGGAGTGGTGGTGGTGGCAGCGGAGTGGTGGTGGTGGCAGGGCTAGTGGTGGTGGTGTTAACTGCCATTTCAGTCCATTTTTCAAATTTACACAATCAGTCCTTTATGTTACAAATTTACACAATCAGTCCTTATTTACAAACTGACTTAACTGGGTTATGATTTTTGGACTGAAATGGCACCTTTCCAGAACGTAGGGGACGAAAATGGCGCATTTTTGAAAAATGGACTGAAATGGCCAAAGTGACCAAACCACAGGGACGAAAATGGCAGTTAACTCTTTGTTTTATTATTTCTAGTTTTTAAAATTTTGAAACCCTAGTTATCTTATATGCCTCTCATAACATCCCTCATTTCAGTATTTCAATTTTAGTTTGTGTTAAAGCTTGACAAACTCATAATTTTGTGTTTATCATGTTCCTTACAATCAAGTCAACTGTGTTCGGATAATTGTGTTAAGTGCTTATTTATTTTCTGTGGATTCTTTGTAATGTTTGTGATGAAAATGCAGATTTTATTCTAAAATGAATATTGTGTTAATAAACGTCGTTTGTGTTCATTTATGTTCATGAACATTTGTTAGAGTTCATTAGCGTATGGTAAGTGTTCGTGAACAGTTCACGAACATCTCCACTTCCTTAATGAACGGACACGAACAAGAAATCTCGTTCGGTAAGCGTTCGTGAACAGTTCATGAACAAGCTTGTTCCTTAACGAACGGACACGAACTAGAAATCTCGTTCGGTAAGCGTTCGTGAACAGTTCATGAACAAGTTTGTTCCTTAACGAACGAACACGAACACAACCTTGTTCGTGTTCGTTTGGTTCGTTTACAACCCTACTTTTCAGTGATGTGGTAATATGGTTACTAATCCAACCAAACAATTTATTTACATGGTATTATAGCATGGTTATTAATCCAAGAGTGGGTTTGCTCGTATGTGTATAAGTGAGTATTATTTACAATTTACTAGGGGTGTTAAAGATCGGATAATCCGGTTTTCGGATATCCGAAAACTGGATATCCGAAAATTTCGGATAGTGAATATTGATATCCGAATTTGTATCCGAAATTTCGGATATCCGATTTTCAGATATCTGAAATTTCGGATACGGATTCGGATATCCAAACGGATATCCGAATTTATAAAAAAATAAAAAAATATATGTTTTGTGCATAGATTAAAACTAAACTTATATTCGATTTTCTAAATTTCCAACACTGAAAACTAAAAACATTCATAAATCCACATCCGCATTCGATTGCTTACTATTTTTTACTATATTTCAATCTAAATATAATGCTCATATACTATATATATATTTATAAAAAAATTAGTTTTCGGATTATCCAAAAATTTTGAAATTCACATCCGAATCCGAAAATTCGGATATTTTGGATACGGATTTTCGGATATTTCTGATTCGATTTCGGATACTGATTTTTTTGAACACCCCTACAATTTACTTGCATGGTATAATAGCACGGGACATAGACTACAATGAGTTTGTGATCATAATGCAAGGACCTACCAATGTTGGTGCTAAGAATAACCTATCGACTAGTTTTAGCCTTAAGTTGCGAGGAGCATTTAAACATTAAACACGAGATTGTTTTTCCAGGTTATTTTTTAATTATTTTAAATGATTATTTGAGAAAAAAGGTCGTAAAGCTAAAGTATCCCTAGAAGAACTTTTCTATTATATTATGGGATATAGATATACTTTGGCTACATCTCACCTTCCCTACACTCGAATTTTAATGGTCTAGTTGTTGTTTCTATTGATCATTATTTGACAAAAAAACTATACGAGAAATAGGGAACCAGTAGAGGCGGTTTACTTAACGTTGGGTCGGACCTATACGTACGTCATATTTTTATTTGTATCGGATATTGCTTGACACGCAATGCTTGTCTGGTTGCTTGAACTTTGTCTTCGGTTAAGTCATTTATAGCATAGGGTGTGCATGGGTCGTTTTTTGGGGTTCAAACCGATCCAAAAAGTGAATTTCTGTTTTGTTTTGGTTTTATGTATGGGTTCGGTTCGGTTATAGGCTGATTCTCAGTTCTTACATTTGGCCTTGAAATGTTTGGATTTAATAAAATTAGTCCAAAATAATGAATTCGAACCTTAAAACTTTTAACCAAAGATTATGATAACAACTTACTAATGAACTGAGTGTGAAACTTTTGGCCCAAAATATTGAACTTGGATAACAAATCCAATGACAAACAATCAAACAACTTTGGTGTTGTTTGGTCCCTATGCTCGCTACGATCAGGTTTGATTCAGTTTTGGAACGAGGTATTACTGAAACCAAATTGTAAATTTTCAATTTTCAAGAACAAAATCGAACTATCGATTACTAATTTGATTCGATTACTTCGGTTTGGTTTTGCGGTTACTTTGGTTTTGGCTCAATTAATCGTTTTTTCTTTTACCTGAGTTTCTACTTTATAGGGTTAGTCGACTATTAGGCATGACTCTTGTTCCCGTCGATGTCTTCAAAATTCATAATGTTGCTGTGAGCCGCCATGGTTATTTTCTTTCTCGAGAAATGCCTTGTGGCGATTTTTTTTTGCCTTCGACGTCGATTTTGGTTCGCTTTACTTCATCGTGTCCCCCTACTCTATTACACTTCACCATTATATAATATATAGTTTTTTTTATTATTTTATTATTTAATATATTATAATAGTTTATTATTATATTAATTTTAATAACATATTTTTCATTTTTTTAAACATCTATTTCCTTTACTTTTTTAATAACTTTTTTTTTCTTTTTTTAACATATATTAATTTATCGATTAATTTGATACTTCTTTAATAAGTTACGTTTATAACTTTTTTGAAAAACTTAAGTACGTAGTTGTGCTTGATTTCTTTCCCTAACATTCCGTTATAAGTTTTGTTAAAACGAGGTTATACTCAAAATAAAGTATTTATTTGGTATCATAAAACGGTACGATGATAAACTAAATCGTTCTAATGGTTTGACTTTCTAAACAACATGCTTTATTTTCAAATCACGTTTGTATTACATTATCATTTGATCGGTTTCGCCGCAACGCGCGATATGAAAAACTAGTATCCAGTTAATTGTTATCGAACATGAATAGTTCATGCCTAATTAGTGTACTACTTGCTTCGATTGTTTTATTCCTCACTTTGATATTTGCATATTTGACTTCAAAGTTGTTGGAAACGAAACAACATGTGTGTTATAGATGAATGATTAGTTTGATCATATTTGTTGGTTAATTAGGTATTGAATGTCCAACAAAACACAACAGTATAAGTTTTTTTTTTTTTTTTTTCTCTTAGTTAAACGCAATTCGAAAAATAGTGTTAAGCTATTATAAGTTCAGCTTCAAGGCTTATTTGCAATGTTTTAAAAACCGGTAAATACCGGCCGGTTATACTGGTATTACCTTTTCCAGATGTAAATCCGGTACGAAACACCCCGGTAAATAAGTGAAACGGCATAAGTTTTGTACCGGCGGTAAAATCCGGTATACCGGTTTGAAACGTAATACCGGTACCGGCCCAGGGTTATTTTAGTTTGGGTTGTTACTTATTTTTATTATATATATGTTACTTATTTTACATAATTTTTATATATTATGATTATTCGTAACTAAAAGTTCTTATTTAATATTGTATGAAACGAAAATAGTTATCCTCTAGTTGACGAGGATTACGATAATAGTGAATTTCATCTTTTATTCGACCGTGAACTTGATGTATTCAACACCCAAATGGCTTAAACATATCGTACACTTCCATTTAAAAGAGTTTGTTGGAAAATTAAATGGTTTTCGATTATATTTGGATTATTTTTTATTATGGATTTACTTTTGCATCATCTTTTAATATGTAATCATGCATTTTTGGATTAACTTTTGAGTTGATGTTGTAATTTATGAAATTATAGAGTAACCTAGTCTACCTGGTAGAACCGTTCGGTTCAACCGGTTGAACCATTTTTTTAGCCTAATTCGGTTTGATTTAAAAACCGGTTTTTAAAATATTGCTTATTTGTATTCATAAAGACTTGCACACTCAAGTAACTTATTCTCCTAAGACACGGTCTTTCTTAATCCAAATACATAATTATCTTAATCCAAATACATATATTTAGGGTTGTCCACTTTTACCTGAAACCCAAAACCCGACCGAATTCAAAGACATCTGAACCCGAATTAAAGAGTACCCAACTAAACTGAACCGGACCAGCCCGAACCTTCTATGGATTGGTTATCGGGTCACGTTTTCCCAACCAAAAGCCTGAACAACCCGGTCCAAAAAACCCGAAACACGAAACCTGGAAAAAACCAAACATTTTTTTTTTTGTAAGATGTATTTTGGTTTAGAGCAGTGTTGTAGAGATCGCTAGGCGCTAGTCAGGCGGTGGAGTACTGACTAGGGATTAATCGGATTGAAATTTTTATATATAATTTTTAAATTTATATACACACACGTACATTAATATCAATATAATACTTAAAAATAGTTTAAAATTCAATCAACTAAATTTAAAACATAGCAAATCAAGTATTTAAACATTCAATACACACATTAATATCAATATAATACTTAAAAATAGTTCAAAATTCAAACAATGAAGTTTAATACATAGAAATTTAAGTATTTAAACATTCAAACATTAACATATCAGTCATGACCTCATGGAATATGTTTTAATGGGTTAGAAACATGTTTTTTGGGCTAGATTGGAACTAAACAACTTGGGCCATGTATTTAATGGTTAAAAACATTTGTTTGGGCCAGATTTAAACTAAAAAAGAGTGGGCCAACTAAAAACGATTTGGCCGACTTGGGACGATTTGCGCCGCCTTGCACCGACTAGGACCGACTTGGACCGACTAATGGTCCGACTAGCTCAAAATTAATCAGCCAACGGCAGACTAGCGCCTAGGCGCCGATTAATACCGATTTTTACAACACTGGTTTAGAGTCTATGGTGTTTGAAACATTAAGTTTTTAGACTTTTGTACATTATAATATCTAACTTCAAATGATATTTGATGATTTTTTAGTAGCAGGGTCGGCTCAATCATTTTGGTGGCCTAAGACGAAGTAAAAGCTTCTGGCTTTTTTCAAAAAAAAAAAAAAAAAAAAACAATTTGAGAAAAATCCTCCTCCTTTACCCGGGATTGGGACCATATATCTCACCTTGCCAGTTGCCGCCCTAACCTATACCGCTATACGACGCCCTAACCTATGCAACGGCCTTTGTTTTGGTGGCCCTATAGTTTTAATCGTCACATATCTACCTTTTGTTTTGGTGGCCCTTCATAATTTTAATCGAGCCCTTGAAGCCCAATACCATATAATATATATATATTTTTTTAAACATAGAGGCCCTATAGTTTTGGTGGCCTAAGGCCCAAGCCTCATCTGACTTGGGCTTGGGCCGGCCCTGTTTAGTAGTACTGTAGTAGTATGAATTTTGATGATATTTTGTAAGAAAAAATATTTATTTTCATTATACATCTAAACTCGAAAACCGAGCAACTTTACCTGAACCAGACCAACCCGAACATTTATTGGTTACTAGGGCACTTTATTCCAACCAATATCCCAAACAACCCGACTTGAAAAACCCAAAACCCGGAAGAAAAAGGCGAACAACACTCCTACATACATTTCAAATTTTATTTATTAAACCTTTAAATATTGTATTAAAATTATACATTTAAGTATTTAACATTGCTTCTAACATTGTTAAAGATTTTAAAATCAAAATCTAATATGGAAACTGAATCCCAATTTTTTTTATAATCCTAGATCTCAAAAATAGAAGCCAAAAAATCTAGTCTATAAGCAATAAATATATGATTTTGACCCATCACCTACAAAAATTAAGCGATAAGCATAATACAACCCGACGAAATTACCGGGATCGAACAAATCCGTGAAAATTCAACATATTTCCCGTGTCTGCGTGAATCATAAACCCAACAAGATGAACAACCACAATTCAATATTTAAATATTTCTTCCACTTTCTTAAACTTTAATTAAAAAAAAGTTAAAAAAACCCGCAAGACAAACTGTCGGAATAATCTAGCACCGGTTCTTGTTTCATCCCCATGGTTAGTACTGCTGATTTGTTTGGTTCATTTGTATGTTTTTGAATTCTTTGGCTTAAAAAAGATTGAATTTTGACTGTTTTATTTTAATAGATTTGGGTGTTTATGAATTGGGTATGACATGGGATGATCAAGATTCTTATATTCCTGATTTATTGTTGTCATTGTTACTTACTGTTCAATTAATCATCTTTTTTTTACTGTAATATACAAAAAGATTGATGCTTTGATTCTTTATCTGAGTGTATTTGGGTGTTTATGATCTGGGTTGATCAAGATTCTTATTTTCTTGATTTCTTGTCATTCATTGTTATTCACTGTTCAACTGATCACCTGTTTTTTTAATCTAAGGTAGTGTTTGGGGTTCCTTATTTTGCACCAACTTCTCACTTATTAACTTCTTAGAAGTGAGAAGAAATCCCAAACACCCTTTGAGAAGAACTTCTATGGCCAAAAGGAATCCCAAACACTCTTAGATAAGAACTTTTATGCCTTGAAATGGCTTAAAGAAGGAGAAATTGAGAAGTAACAAATTCTTACTTCTCACTTATGACTTCCCAGAAGTTATAAGTCATAAGTTAAAAGGAATCCCAAACACCCCCTAAATATGAAAAAAGAATGAATTTTGACTGTTTATCTGAATAGATTTGTGTGTTTATCATTTGGGTATATGGGTTGATCAAGATTCTTATTTTCTTGATTCTTGTTGTCTTTCATTGTTAGTTTGTAACTTACTGTTCAATTAATCACCTGTTTTTTAACTCTAGTGTAAAAAAGATTGAATTTGAACTGTTTATCTGAATAGATTTGGGTGTTTAGCATTTGGGTATAATATGGGTTGATCAAGATTCTCATTTTCATGATTTCTTGTTATTTATTGTTAGTTTGTAACTCACTGTTCAATTAATCACCAGTTTTTTACTCTAATATAAAAAAAAATGATGCTTTGTTCTTTATCTGAATAGATTTGGGTATAATGTGAGATGATCATGATTCGTATTTTCTTGATTTCTTGTTGTCATTGTTACCTACAGTTCTATTAATCACATGTTTTTTTTTTTACTCTGATATAAAAAAAAGATTGATGCTTTGATTCTTTTTTGAATAGATTTGGGTATAACATGGGATTATCAAGATTCTTATTTTCTTGATTTCCTGTTGTCATTCATTGTTAGTTCGTTACTCGTTGTTCAATTAATCACCTGTTTTTTTTTTTACTCCAATATAAAAAAGATCGATGCTTTCTTTCTTTTTCTGAATAGATTTGGGTGTTTATGATCTGGGTATAATATGGGATGATCAAGATTCTTATTTTCTTGATTTCTTGTTGTCATTGTTACTCACTGTTCAATTAATCACCTGTTTTTTTTTTACTCTAATATAAAAAAGATTGACGCTTTGATTCTTTTTTTAGATAAAGTTGGGTGTTTATGATCTTGGTATAATATGGGATGATCAGGATTCTTATTTTCTTGATTTCTTTTTGTCATTCATTGTTAGTTTGTAACTCACTGTTTAATTAATTACCTGTTGTTTGTTTTAGTTTCTTGATTGGTGTTAATTGTGATCTTTTGTTGAAAATTGTAATGGGTTTGACTTATTTTAGTTTGGGTGGTTTTTGATAGTGAATAGATCTCTGTTTCATCAAGAAAATGCAGTGAAACGGGTCGGGTCGGGTCGGGTCGAGGTTAAACTGATTGGAGTGATCTGGCTGTGGGGCTAGATGGGGAATACCTGTTCTGGACCCAACATTTCGAAAAACAGTTTTTTTCAATCAGTTTCCGCTGCAATTTGGACAACTAGATCAGTTGATGAAGAAGTTAAAGAGCAACAGCCACCATTATCTGTTGTTCAACACACACCACCGGAGCAAATGAAGATCCCGAAACCCGAAAAGAAACAAGAACAAGAACCGGTTAAACCGAAGAAAATGAAACGGGTTACGAGTGCCGGACTGCGTACCGAATCCGTCTTGCAAAGAAAAACCGGAAATTTGAAACATTTCTTCACTTTGGGGAAGAAGTTAGGCCAGGGGCAGTTCGGTACAACGTTTCTTTGTATAGATAAAGGTAGCGGTGAATTATACACGTGTAAATCGATTGCGAAAAGGAAGTTGTTGACGGATGATGACGTGGAAGACGTGAGACGGGAAATTCAAATAATGCATCATTTAGCGGAGCATCCTAATGTTATTTCGATTAAAGGGGCGTATGAGGATGCGGTTGCGGTTCATCTTGTTATGGAGTTGTGTGCGGGTGGTGAGCTTTTCGATAGGATTGTCGCACGTGGACATTATACTGAAAGAAAGGCGGCTGAGCTTACGAGGACTATTGTCGGAGTCGTGGAGGCTTGTCATTCTTTGGGTGTTATGCATCGCGATTTAAAGCCCGAGAATTTTTTGCTTATGAATAAGAGGGAGGATGCAGTTCTTAAAACTATTGATTTTGGATTGTCGGTTTTCTTTAAGCCAGGTATACTTTATATAGGAGCGTGTTGAATGCATAAACCAATTTTAAGTAGAGAACTGTAAGAATACGTAAGAATTTGTATGTAACGGGAGAGAGAAAGTTGGGCAGTTATGTAGTTACATAACTACATGACTTGTCACTATTAAAGCAAGAGTAGAGTACACGGATGGTCCCTGTGGTTTTACCAAAATTTTGGATTTGGTCCCTACCTTTCCAAAATTACATAGGTGGTCTCTATGGTTTGCACTTTGTAACGTATTTAGTCTCCCGCCAACAAATCTAAAGGTTTTAGCATGTCCAAGTTAAGGACTACATGTGTTACAGAGTGCAAACCACAGGGACCATCCATGTACTTTTGGAAAAGGTTGGGGATTAAATATGTTACAAAGTGCAAACCACGGGGACCATCTGTGAACTTATGGAAAGCTAGGGACCAAATCCAAAATTTTGGTAAACCATAGGGACCATCCGTGTACTTTACTCTTAAAGCAATATGTACATGTGTATATGTTGTACTCACAGTTCTTTACTTAAAATTGGTTTTGTATTGAACGCCCGTCTCTTTTAAATTATACGAAGTTTTGATTAATATATGCTAATATAGTTTGTACTATAGTTTTCACTAAGACCATTGGTTTCTTTTTGTAGGTGAAACATTTCATGATGTGGTTGGTAGCCCATATTATGTTGCGCCCGAAGTCTTGAATAAGAATTATGGTCCCGAAGCGGATGTTTGGAGTGCAGGGGTTATCGTTTATATTTTACTTAGCGGGGTTCCTCCGTTTTGGGCCGGTGAGTAGTCAGTTATGTGAAGCTATATACGTTTGCAATTTTTATACAACAGCGGGAGTATAAAACTTACAGTTGATTATTAAAAAGATTGTGTTTCTAATTATAGAAACAGAGGAAGGAATATTCGAACAAGTCCTGCATGGTGATCTTGATTTTTCATCTGATCCATGGCCGAGCATTTCCGATGGTGCAAAAGATCTAGTGAGAAAAATGCTTGTTCGAGACCCAAAAAAGCGTTTAACTGCACATGAAGTTTTATGTGAGTCCTGCTAACCAATACTTGTATATGGTTGATCTGAACTAAAATTCCGTTATTTTTACATGATTAATTATGATTTTTCATATTTTTAAAATAATTATGCTTTGATTGATATGTATGCTATAACGCTGTATGTCTTAAGATATATGTACAATATACTAATGTACTGCATATAATGCATAGTTGCATACGGGTCAACAACACAAGATGATATAGAAAATGTGTCAATGATATTAGTACAAGTAAGTTAACATCTTGAAATTACTTGATACAAACTTTCAAGCACAAACCATATTTAGTTATTTCATAAATTCGGCCCGTGACATATCATTTAAGTGAGTCAACAGTTGAACCGCTGAACGGTTCAACATATTGATTATTGAGTAGTTGGACTATCGTGTCTCCAACTTCATTGTCGTTTTTGTGGATTAATTTGGGCTATACATTATTGATAATGAGTCAAATGGTTAAAGTCAAAGATTTAACTAATAAAGAAACAGCTTGTTAAAGAAGTTGTCGTCGTTTTAATTTTTCTTCAGGCCATCCTTGGGTTCAAGTTGACGGTGTGGCTCCAGACAAGCCTCTTGACTCTGCGGTTTTGAGCCGCATGAAACAGTTTACAGCCATGAATAAGCTCAAGAAAATGGCTATTAGAGTAAGTTGACTTCAAACATATTCATTATATAGTGTATATTAAATATCTAAATGTACAATTTGATGCAGGTTATAGCGGAAAGCCTATCAGAAGAAGAAATAGCTGGGCTGAAACAAATGTTTCAGATGATAGATACCGACAACAGCGGTCACATTACTTTCGATGAACTAAAGGCTGGATTAAAACGAGTCGGTGCTAACCTTAAGGAGTCGGAAATCTATGATTTAATGCAAGCAGTAAGCCCTAAACTCAGTTACTTATTAGTTGACCATCAAAATTACCAAAATGAACACTGACTAAATTGTTTGCAACGATAAACGTTGACCTTTTCAACCAATAAAACAATCACACATGGCATCTTTGGGGACGACAGGCGAAATATACGCCTATGAGATGGACTAACCAAATCATGACACGTGTCCTCTTTGGGCATAAGTTACGCCTGATGTGACTCATTGGGTCAATATTACACTCTGACGTAACATCAGGCGTAATTTACTAATTTTTGCCAATGTGGACATGTGTCATGATCTTGTTTGTCGTGCAAATTTTGCGTATTGTACCCAAAGGTGGCATGTGATTGTTTTATTGCGTATATTAATGGGACAAAATATTGACTCTCATAGTCAAACTTGCTTAAAATGTTGACTCAGGCAGATGTGGATGATAGCGGAACGATTGATTACGGAGAATTTGTAGCTGCAACGTTGCATATGAACAAAATTGAAAAAGAAAATCATTTATTTGTGGCTTTCTCATACTTTGATAAGGATGGAAGTGGTTATATCACAGCCGATGAGCTTCAACATGCTTGTGTGGAGTTTGGCATAGATGTTCCCTTTGAAGAGTTGATTCAAGACGTTGACCAAGATAATGTAAGTTTCTTATCGCGAAAATCACGAAAAATAGCATGTTGACCACCTATTTTTTTTTTTAAATTATCGGATCTTAATAATCTCAACTTTCGCCACTCCAGCTTTAGCTTTAGCTTTGGCTTTGGCGCTGGCTGGGTGGCAGAGGCTTTTGCCTCTTTGAGAAAAGACTAGGGTTCAAATCCTAACATGGGGTAGCATTTATTGGTGTAGTTTAGGAATAAGAGTAGAAACA
This sequence comes from Helianthus tuberosus, assembly GCA_030545235.1. NCBI lineage: Eukaryota > Viridiplantae > Streptophyta > Magnoliopsida > Asterales > Asteraceae > Helianthus > Helianthus tuberosus. The sequence goes on from CM060371.1 coordinate 23,068,887, forward strand.
ATGTAACCTTTGTCGTTCAATAAAATAATAATAATAATAATAATAATAATAATAATAGGTAGAGGATCCTGTAAAAAGTGCTCAAAGTGTGAGAAGTGTGAGAAGTGTATTATAACACTATATATAATACTATATAACACCATATAAACACCGTATAACAATATGTAACACCATATAATACCATATAACACTATGTAACACTATATATCATTATATAACAAATATAACACTATAGGTTGTCTGATAGCATGTCTATGATAGATGTATAGTGTTATATTTGTTATATAATGATATATAGTGTTACATAGTGTTATATGGTATTATATGGTGTTACATATTGTTATACGGTGTTTATATGGTGTTATATAGTATTATATATAGTGTTATAATACACTTCTCACACTTTAGGCCCTTTTTACACTATCCTTACCCATAATAATAATAATAATAATAATACCAACTTTCAATTATTGGTCGGGATTAATCTCAACATAGACATTTCTAACTTTGAATGTATTTTTCCTCGAACGATTTCATACTAACTGAATGTTAATCCAGTTAGTTTTTTGATGACTTAGCATGCTTATGTGGCAATAAGTCAATAACTTTAAGTTTTTGATGACGTGACATGTTTATGTGGCAAAAAAAACTTTATTTTTAAGTCGTGGCATGCTTATGTGGCAAAAGCTTTAAGTTTTTGATGATGTGGCATGCTTATATGGCATGTTGTCAAAAAACTATTTGGGTTAACGTTTAGTTAGTATTAGATCATTGGAAGAAAATACGTTCAAAGTTATGACTGTCTTTAAACATTTCCTTAGTTGGGATTAATTCCGGCCAATAGATGAAAGTTGGGTTTATTAAAATTCAATAACCTAATTTTTAATTAGATAGTCATTAACTCTCTTATTTTCAATCGTCACTTTGGCACAAAAGTTGGTGCAAAAGTAGTTTTTTCTTGTAAAAAAAAATGGGAAAGATATGCTTCTATAGGCGTCAAAATACATTTATTGAGACTCGTGTCATGTCTTCATTCGTTGTAAGATTTCAAAAAACTAAACTTTTTTTTGAAAAGGAAAAAGCCAGTGACTATTTTGTTTAAAATTTGCGGTCAACTAGGCTATTTTGGTGATTTTTCGGTAAATCCATATTAGCGTACATAGACATGTGTGTAATGCGTACACGTGTTAAACTTCACGATTTACTTACATGGTATAACAGGATGGGCGCATAGACTACAATGAGTTTGTGGCCATGATGCAAGGACCAAACAATGTTGATGCTAAGAAGAACCTTGAGACTAGTTTCAGCCTTAAGTTACTTGGACCACTAAAACATTGAACATAAAAACTTATTCTTTTAGAAAACATACTTCTTATTTCTAAATAGATTATACGAGAATTCGGGAACCAATAATGGCGGTTTACTCGACGTTGGGGCGGACTTTTACGGTATATATCATGTTACTATTTTATTTGTACACAAATGACCTTCTGAACGTGTTAGATATTATGCTGGACAATCTCATTTTGTTCATCTTATGTTTCATGATTAAATTCTCATTTTGTTAAATTCTTTTACTCCATTGTATTGTATACTGAATCTTTATCTTTATCTTTATTATACTAAGACAAAAGATCAAATACAAATATCCTTATCATACAAAACGTACAAATATAGTGAAAATGTAAAAAAACGCAGTGACATTTTCATAATTATTTACTCGTAGAGTAATTATCAAAATTACTCTACAAATGATCTTGTAGGGTAATTTTGATCTTGTAGAGTAATTTTGTAAAATGTCATTGTAGGGTAATTTTGATATTGTAGAGTAATTTTGTAGAGTATCATAATTACTCTACAAATGATCTTGTATGTTAATTTTGATCTTGTAAAGTAATTTTGTAGATTATCATAATTACTGTACAAATGATTTTGTAGAGTAATTTTGAATTGTATGTTGTTTGATAAACTTGAAGAGTAATTTTGATACACTTGAAGAGTAATTTTGATGCAAAGTAATTTGATACATTTGTAGAGTAATATTGTAATTACCATACAAGATCAAAATTAATCTACAAGATACACTTGTAGAGTAATTTTGATAATTAACCTACAAGATCATTACTCTACAAAATCATTTTTAGAGTAATTTAGATAATTACCCTACGGGCAAACAATTACGAAAATATCACCGCGTTTTTTTGGTTTTTTCATGCATTTCGTACGTTTTGTACGATGAGGCACTTTGTACGTGAACTTAGCCTATTATACTAAATATAGGATATTTGATATTTGGTTTATTTTATTGTTCCAATTTACTGTTTTATTGTTTTATAGAATTAAAGATCAATTTAATGATGTAAATTCTAATTGCTTTTCATTTAATCTTTTGATTTCATGATCTTTTTCGACGATTGAAATTTGATTTGTAATTTAGGTGTGTTTGTTGTGCAAAATGGAATGAAATATGAATGAAATTGGAATGTTGATTCCCTTCATTATGTTGTTTAATTCTAATTCATTTTGTTGTTTAAACCAACAAAATAATGAATGAAATCAACATTCCAATTCTATCATGTGAAACGAATACTACTTTTGATGACGGGCCATGAATGGATTTGCCCACTTTTGAGCATGTTTCAAACACGTTGTTTACTAAACACGTTACCATTCTGTTTGATACATTTTTAAAGGTTTTATCAAAATGTGTCACACCATGCGGGCATGAATAGTAGCTTTTATAAGATACTCTTAAAAATAAAAATATAACTTAAAAATAAAAGACAAATTGAAAAGAAATAATCTCACCTAACTCAATTTGGCTGATAATAATCGCAAGTCAGTTATTGGACGATAATAATCCGAACTGGTCAATTTTTTTGTAAAATAGTCCGCCGTTAAAATAGCTTAACGCAGTTAAGTTTTTTTTCGAATTACAAACCGATGTTTTAGGGCTTTTGATCAGAACGAGGATACGAGTCGATTGATGTAAAACTTACCTCGAAATACTACCTCAACCCACGAAAACGGTGCTTCAATTCGGGTATTTAAACTTCCAATTAACAAAAATCAAGCAATTTCGAGCACAATTTCGAGGTAAGTTTTACATCAATCGACTTGTATTCTCGTTATGATCAAAAGCCCTAATACATCGGTTTGTAATTCGGAAAAAAACTTAACTTCGTTAAGCTATTTTAACAGCGGACTATTTCACAAAAAAAAAAATTGACCAGTTCGGATTATTATCGGCCAATAACTGACTTGAGATAATTATCAGCTAAATTGAGTTAGATGAGATTATTTATTTTCAATTCGCCAAAATAAAAATATAATACATAGAAAATACAAAAGACTTTTAAGCAAAAAAAGTATTTTAAGTGTATATATTGAAAAGGAGTAAAATGCATGGATAGTCCCTGTGGTTTTTCAAAATAACACCTATAGTCCCTAACTTTTGGAAATTACACCGGTGCTCCCTGTGGTTTGACAGTTTGTTACTCGGATAGTCCCTGTAGTGGATGACGTTTAGTTTTCTCCGTTAAGTGGATGTAAAATGACAAATTTACCCTTTATCTTATCCACACTATAAATCAACCCCACCCATCCCTCACATTTCTCTCTGTTTCAAATTAGATGAATTTTGAGGGCTTGAGAGTTGATGCTGAACTGATGAAGGCGGAGCAGGGGGCGGCGCACCGGAGCTCATGGTGGCGGACGGCGGTCAGAGCAGATCGTGGAAGGAAGAATAGGATGGTTGTTGTCGTTATGTAGTGCTGCTCCGGGTATTGTTCTTTTTCTCAAAATTGAACTAGTATTTAGGCTTTGGGCTTAATTCTTAGAGATGTGTTGGGTGCTTTAGATGTTCTTATTTGGTATTTTAGATGTAGGCTTTTAATAACATTGATGAGGAGGGGTAACCCCACCGTCGCCGTTACGGGATTTGATTGGAAAGTTGTTGGAGAAGTTAGGCTTTTAATAACATTGATGAGGAGGGGTAACCCCACCGTAGCCGTTTGGGGTGTGAACGGAAAGTTGTTGGAGAAGGATCCGAAACGGAGAACAGGGGTTATGGAAATCAAGAGTCATGATTTTTTTCAAAAAAAGTAGTGCAGAGGCCGCCGTTTATGCCGGACGGTTTGATGAGGGGTGCACAGATGGTAAAAAGATAATTGATGTAGAGGATTTTGGTCAACAAGTGTTTAAGGTGGATGATGGTAAAAAAATAATTGATGTAGAGGATTCTGCCAACAATTTTGGTTTTTTTTAAGCCTCTGCTCCGCCTTCATCAGTTCAGTCTCAACTCTTAAGCCCTCAACCTTCATCAAATTTGAATATTTTCCTAGTCTGTAATACATGGGTGGTGGTTGGTGGTTAATGGTGGGGGAAATAGAGAGAAAGATGGGGGAGAGGGGTTGGGATGGGGTTGTTTAGTTTTTATAGAATTGAGAATATGAAGGGTAAATTTGTCATTTCACATCCACTTAACGGAGAAAATTAACCGACATCCACTCCAGGGACTATCCGAGTAATAAACTGTCAAACCACAGGGAGCACCGGTGTAATTTTCAAAAGTTGGGGACTATAGCTGTTATTTTGCAAAACCACATGGACTATCCATGCATTTTACTCTATTGAAAAGATTTAAATGCCTATTGTGATTTTATATTATTGTTTCCATAACTATAAAAATATTTTTGTTGAAAAGTTTTAACAAACAAATCTTCCCCGCCACCGGGTGATGGGAGGGAAATCCTGAATTTTCCAATTTACATACTGCCCCCTCTACTATAACCGTTTGGCGTTTTGTGTGGTTAATGTTTGCATCAGATTCATTTTTTCATTGCACATAAACTATTTCCTCTCCAAATCATTATGGTAAAAAAAAAAAAAATACATCTACTATACAAAACTACGGCAAGTGATTATAGTACACAACGAGATTTTATGTTGGTGTTTGTTTGTTAAATAAACTAACTTGTCTGTGTTTGTTTGTTAATTTTAAGCAATAAATGAAAACGAATGTTGATGGACACAAATGAGCACAAATGGAAACAAACAAACGTTAACGAACATAATATATAATACACTGACACTTATTAAATACTTTATTTGTCGAATTTTGAAGTATTTAAATAAAATACAAAAACTAAAAGCACTCATGAACTATCGAACACAATCGAATATGTTATCGAACGTTCACAAACATAAATGAATGAATGTGACTTCTGTTCATGTTTGTTCATTTAACTAAACGAACGAAATTTCTTGTCTGTGTTCATTTGTTTAATAAACGAACGAACCAACACAAACGAACTTCCCGCCGAACTGTTCGCCGAACGTTTGATTTGTTTGCGACCCTATTTTTCTTCCTACATATGCCTTGTTACAGTTTCGAGAGATTATCATATCATACGTTACGAAACCACAAAATTGAAATTGAAGTATTTAAATGCATGAATAAAAGACCTTCTGATCATACTATATAGAATAGGGTGTTTTATGCAAATAAGCATATTTCAAAGGGTCTTTAACATACCAAACCAGAATATCCGCTTTAAATATTTTCTCTCTCTAACGCTCCTACTTCCAATACACACTATATTTATTTTCACCATTTATACTATATTTATTTTCACCATTTATTTAATTTAGGGTAAATTACTTTTTGAGTCCCTGTGTTTTGGTGGTTTTAACTAGTTTAGTCCAAAATCAAAAAGTTTAACGACCTGAGTCCCTATAAGCATTTTCCTTAACCATTTGAGTCCAGTTTTCTAACTCCATCCATCAAGTTTGTTAACTGCAAGGGTAATTTGGTCATTTACACACAAAGTACAAGTTTTATATGCACAAGAGTATAAAGAACAAGTCTTTAATGCATAAATATTTTAATATTATATATAAAATAAATTATATATATTCTTATACCCACGCACAGACATTTCACATTCCCTCATCTCTTTCTCTCTAACCCTACCACCACCATTAACACCATCGCACCACCACTGCACCACCACCACAACCACCACCACAACCTCTTCAGCAGGTGGTCAAATCCCACCTTCAGTCCCTCCACAACCTCCAGATCGTCCCCCAGATCCACTGCCTTGTTCATTTGAATTGGGGATCAACCTCCACAACCTCCAGATCATCCCCCAGATGGACACTTCTAGGTTTTTGTGATTTATTGATTCAGTTGTAATCAGAACTCTATTTGCAGGTCACTGGAGATGTACCCAACTTCAAATCCAAAATTCCCAACACAAACAACTTCAAATCACTTCAAATTCAAGCATAATTATCCTAGATTAAAGAACAGATCAGAAACCTGAGTGGTCGCATGGCGGTTTCAAGAGCAGACAAACGGTGATCAAAAGAACCCAAAATAGAAACCATATTTTCTGTGATTGTTTGACTCTGCTTCGGTGATTCTCTCATCTTTGCTGCTTTCTCGCTCAGATTATCGACACCCATCGTCCCTGTTGCTGTTCGAACTGGAACCCCCATCTTTGTTTGGGAGTTTTGGGAGGAATTGAAACGGAAATTGATCAACTTTCAAGGGGATGGTGGGGAATCTGCAGTAGTAAGGCGGCGGTGTATGTTTAAGCTTCAAATCTTCACGGTGGAGTGGCGGCGAGGGGATGGTGTGGTGTTCGGAGGTGGCAGCAGTGGGATGGTGGTGTTGGGGTTTTAATGTTGGTGGTGTTTTCGGCAGTGGAATGGTAGCGGCGAATCTGATGGTGACGACGGAGGCGGGGCCAGAGGCGGTGTATGGTGGTGGATTATTGTGGTGATGGTGTATGGTTGTTGGTGGTGTTTATAGAGAGATAGTGTAAAAATGAAGTTGCAGATCTCAGAGAGAGAGATAATGAAGAAAGAGGAAGAGATGAGGAAGAGATAATGAAGTTGCAGAGCTCCGATCTCCGGTCACCGGTGTGTACTCGAGAGAAAACAGGGAGTGTATAACGCCTGAGTTGCAACAGAGGGGGTTTTAGGTTTTTATAAGGGTACTGAAGAAGATGGGGGCATTTTAGTCTTTTAATAGAAAACTAACAGAAAAAATGGATGGTGTTATAAATTTGGACTCAAATGGTTAAGGAAAATGCTTATAGGGACTCAGGTCGTTAAACTTTTTGATTTTGGACTCAACTAGTTAAAATCCATAAAACACAGGGACTCAAAAAGTAATTTACCATTTAATTTAAAAATAACATAAACTCAAAAATATTCACAAATCAACAACGCTTATTTATTCCATTCTCAGATAAAAACCCTAATTTCCCACTCTCTCTCTCTCTAAACTTTCTCTCTCTACGCAAATTCCTCCTCAAAGCTCTCCAATGGCGACGGCGGGCGACGGACTCACCACCTACCAGAGCGGCGGAGCCGGCGGAAAGCTCCGGAAGCGACCAATTCGTCGTAGCTCTCAAACGACGCCGTACGATCGGCCTCCTATTGCAATCAGGAACAATAACAATAACCCTAGCTTTTTTGCGAAGCTTGTGGACCCTGCGTCTAGGCTTATATACGCCGGTGCTGATAGGTTGTTTGGCGTGTTTCGTAAGCGGATTCCTACGGTTCCTGCACAACGGCAGCTAGGTTTGATACTCTTATGTTTGGATTATTGCTTGTTGAATTGGTTATGTTGATGTAGAGGTTTTATGTGTGATTGATTTTGGATTTAGGTTGTATGTGGTGATTGCTGATTGTTTGTTTGCTTAGGATTTGCTTGATTGTATATATTATTGTATAAAAGGTTGTGTTTTTAGTGCTAATCTGTTGTAATTTTTTTATTATGGTGGATTGTGTTGTTGTGTTATTTTGCAATGGGGTGTGCTTGTTTTTGTTTTGGAAAAAAAATGTTGTTTTAATTGACTGCTATACGGTTAGGATAGAGTGGCTTAGTTTTGATATAGATGAGCTGCTAATTGATGTGAGTTTTAGTTGATTGGGTTTTCTGAGTGTGGACTTGAATTGTAATTTGATTTGGGGGGGGGGGGGGGGGGGGGGAGGTGTTTCATGGACGGGGATAGTTTTTCTGCTAATATTAAGCTTGTTGCTATTTTGGTGAATGAGCTATAAATATTCAAGGGGTATGTACTATATAGATTTTTAGATATAAACGGAATCTATTGCTGATATCACATTGGTCAGTTTTTGTTTCATATATGCATATTTCACTTTGCAGTATAAATGATGATTGTATGGTTCTAGTTTATGTCTCTTCAGGTCTTTTTTGTAAGATTTCTTTAGAATTAAAATTGACAGACTGGCAAATGAAGTAGTTACTAACATAGGTTTTTGATAAGTTGGGTTACTGGAAAAGACGACTAGCAAAGCGCTTCAGGGTCTTGAGGCTATGCCTCATGTACTTCTGTGTCAAGACTGGTTAAAGTTAGGGTTTGTAAGAGACTGATATGTAAGAACAACCAAAGGGATGAAGAAATTATGAAATGTCAAAGGTTTGCCTGATAAGACGGTTGATCTGTAAAACAGTTGAGAGACTTAGCTTCTAGATGTAAATAAAGCTTATTTGGTTCAATATAGGGCAATGATTTGCATACATGATGTGCACCATCTCAGTTTTTGGGTCTTATACGCCTTGGAGCGCCTCATGCTTTTCTAAAACAAGATGACTAGCATCCCAAAAATACTTTTATGCCAGTTTTGTTAGAGTGACACAAGTAAATATCTAGTTTACACTTTACAGGCATATACGAGTGTGGTGGTCATATCTTGAAATAATAATTTATAATTAAACGTAAAATTAAAATATTGCATATATAGTCTAAGAAAGCTTGGTTCAAAATGTTGATGTCTTTGCCACCGAATCAGTTATTGCTAAACAAATATGCTTATAAGACATGAGTATGTGATTTGCTATGTGTTGTATTTTTTAACCCATCGCCTTTTTTATTTTAAGCTTCATTAGTACTTTTTTCTTAAATAGAAAGTTATGTGAATCAGTTGTGGCCTACTCCTTTTTTTACATGATTTATTTATGTAAAAATTTGTTATAGTTTCTTCCACGCTCCTCACTAAAGCTTCTTTACTAGGGACTGTTGAAGAACCAAGGAACACGGCTCAGGAAGCAGTTCCAAATGTAAGTTTATTACCGTTTGTATCACCCTTTTTAATTAAAAATTTGGCATCATCTTAAACATGATTCGCTTATTTTTGACAGTCTGCATCAAAGAATCTCACTGGAGTAGTTGAACCGAACACCAATAAAGGTGGGAATTTGGCTAGCAGCTCAGTTGCAACCGAGATATCAGATCTCGAGAATATGCTTAAACAAAAGACCTTTACTAGGTTCGTTTTTTCGGCCACTTGTCAAACAGTGCTATGATATGTTTTCTATTACTGATATAGTACACCACTTACAGATCCGAAATTGAGCGTTTGACAGCATTGTTGCATTCGAGAACGACAGAGTCAAATGTTGTTGAAGGGGATAAAGCAAAGCTTCCTAGTACATCGTATCAAGTTGTAAAACCTGATGCATTTGCAAGTGGCACATTGAACAAACATGTGGAAGAGAGGGAAATCAGGAACTTAGATGCTGCCATTTTAACACCTGTTGTCAATTCTAGAGTAAGTTGTATGCTTTTGTTCAAGTGTTTGTGGGTTCTTCTGTTTTAATCTTAAAAATCTTGTCTGTAGTTAGATTTTGAGTAAAATGCTATTTTTGTCTCTGAGGTTTGGCCAGTTTTGCGATCTTTGTCCGAAGGTTTTTTTTTCGCATCTGGACATAAAAGGTTTGAATTCTTGTCATTTTCATCTGGCTTGTTAACTCCATCCATTTTTCCCTGTCAAGTCAGGGGCATTTCTGTCGTTTTTGTTAACTTAAAGGCAATTCGGGCTTTTTCACTTATTTAGCATAATGTACAAGTATTCAAAAAACGAATTTCCCTTAAAGTTAACAAAAAGACGAAAATACCCCTGACTGAACAGAGAAAATTGGTTGAAGTAAACGAGCCGCATGAAAATGACAAGAATATAAACCTTTTGGACGGAAGGCGCAAAACTCGCCAAACCTCAGGGACGAAAATGGCAATTTTCTCTAGAATTTTTCTTTATCAAAAGGGTTTAAGTTTTCAACAAACAGCGTAATCATGTTGTCTACTTGTCTCTAGGCCTTTGAAGATGACGTTGCTTCACCTGCTGAGCTGGCAAAGGCCTATATGGGGAGTAGGCCTACCAAACTATCACCACTACCCCTGAGATCACTCACTGAAACACCAAGACAGGATTTAGTGTTGCTTAATAACACAACCACCTTCCCGAAAACACCTGCCACATCACATACACCAAAGACCGCAGCTGCTATTAAGACCTACGAAAATGGTTCAACCACCTTTAGATCTCGAGGCAGATCTGCTTTATACAATATGCCACGCACACCGTATTACAGAGGTCCTTCAACTTTAAGTCAAAAGGTTAGATAAACCTTACTTCGTATCTAGGCCTGTAAACGAACCGAACGCTCATGAACTTGTTCGGCGGGGCGGAAGTTCGTTTATTTAATAAACGAAAGAACATGAGCCCAATTTTTTGTTCATTTAATTAAACGAACATGAACACATATTTTGTTCGTTCATTTATGTTCGTGAACGTTCGTTCATGTTCATTTATGTTTGTTTATTTACATTTGTTTGTTCGGTTTATGTTTGTTCATTTATGTTTTTTTTGAATTTAAATACATAAATGTAAATAATAAACATAAAAGGAACTTTCTAACTACTCTATAAATATAGCTAATTGGTAATTGGGCTTTCTAGTAATATAAATGGTTTTTCAATGGAGTTTATCGTAATTAATCACTAATTTATGTAAAATATTTCTTTATGTTGGTTTATGTTTCGTAAATCATGTTCATTTACATTTCTTCAATCATGTTCATTTGTGTTGTTTATTGTTTGTTATATTATGTTCATTTAAGTTTTTTTTATGTTCGTTTACGTTTGTGAACTGTTTGTTTAGGTTTTAAATGAACGAACATAAACGGATACGAACATCGCCCTTTTCTTTAATAAACGAACATGAACAAAAAAGTATGTTGTATTATATGTTCGTGTTCATGTTTGGTTAAAGTTAGATGATATGTTCGTGTTCGTTTGGTTCATTTGCAGGCCTATTTGTATCTCTTTTGACCTAGTGATGACCGCTTACTAATACGTGCTTGATTTCAGGGTGTGGCTTCACCATCTGTTTGGGATCATGAAGGGTCAGTCGGGTCAAGCAGAATGGTATAGTCTATATTTGATTGAGTATTGTTTTGTAATATGCTTATTTGTAACTGGTGAATTTACTTGGACCGTTTAACTTTGACTTCAGGCTGCAAAACGTAGGAGTTCTGCACTCGATGATATTGGGTCTGGTGGTCCCATGCGTAGAATTAGACAGAAGGCCAATCTACAATCACAACAAAGCTCGCTCTCTCGGGATAAAAGTCAACTTGGTTCAACTCAAAAGCTGCTTTTACGGAACGAACCCGAGCCAAATGCTTTTAAGGCAGTAGAGGAAACTGGGGAGATCAGTAAGCGTAACCAAAGTTACGGTTCGGTTCCTACAGAGTCTAGTAAAATGGCGTTAAAAATATTCGAACAACTCGAAAGAATGAGCCCGAAGGAAAAACCTTCAGGATCCAAGCTAGCTGGGACTGGAGCTACTGAGAAAGTAGACTCGCCAATAGGTTTATCAAGCTCTCAAGATAAGCAGAAATCAGAGGGTAAAGGTAAACATCGCGTGCTGTTTTCGGATGCTCGTGAGCCAACCTTTCGAAACAAAGACACTGTTGAAGAAAATGGTTCAAAAAATATTGTTTCCGTTGATGGAAATGTTAAAGTGCCAGTTGAAACAAAAGCTGGGTCTGCAACGAAACGAGCTTTTTCAATGAGTGCTCATGAGGTAGGTTGAACTTGTGATCCTTCTAAATAATTCTCATATATCTTAAAACATAATGTCGGTGGTACTTACCACCAACACCCTCTTTTTTGAAACCTTTCACTTTTAACCTGTGTATTATTACTTTGTATTTACACTGTTCAACTTTTAAAAATTACAATTTTAACCCCTAGATGCAAACTCCATTTTACACTTCCTAAAAGTTTTAAAATTTGCATTCTTAATTTATCTACTATTACTTCATTTTACACCCCTCAACTTTTGAAGTTTGCCTTGTTAACCCTCAAGCTTGAATTTCGCCACCATCCCACAGGTTTTAAACTTTGCGTTCACCGTTTTTACCCCTTGCACTGTTACTCCATTTTTATCGCCACCACCCCCTCAAGTTTTAAACTTTGCGTTTTTACCCTATTCACTATTACCCCCCTCAAGTTTTAAACTTTATGCTTTTACCCCCTTTGCACTATTACTCCGTTTTTACCGCCATCACCCTCAAGTTTTAAACCTTGCGTTTTTTTTCTCCTTGCACTATTACCCCCTCAAGTTTTAAACTTTGCATTTTTACCTTTTGCACTATTACTCCATATTTACCGCCACCACCCCGTCAAGTTTTAAACTTTACGGTTTTACTTATTGCACTATTACTCCATTTTTACACCTCCTCAACTTTGAAAATTTCATATGGTTAATGCATCACGTAAACTTTGGAATAATTCACTCGATGTTTGTGATTTGCTTGCGCCGCAACACGCGCATGTTTGAGTAATTGCTAGTTTCGATTATAGTTGATGTTTCTTTTTATAACTTACAAGTTAGATATTTTTTTTTGTCTTGTGAAGGATACTCTGGATCTAGATGATGACAACCATTCTAACAAGCATGCAAATATCTCAGTCGGTGTAAATAAGAAGCTGGGGGCATCTGTGTTAGCAAACAACGGCGTTTCTACTAAGTTTGCACTACCTGAGTCCAAAAAAGGTGCCATATCTCCCGGTAGTTCTGTTGTTAATAACCAGAAGATCGGTTTTAACGTACCTGCTTTGACTTCGTCGAGCAGTACTCAGCCAACAGTGCTTTCTCAACCAACCTCCGTAGTTGATACAGTTAAAGTTACTCCTCCGAATAAACCTACAGTTTTCCCAACTTTTGGAATGGTTAAAGCAAATGTTAGTCCTGACGCGAAACCACTTGGCGCAACCAGGTAAATAAGTTTTTGTTGTAAATGAAGGTATTTGTTGCTTATATGGTGAATCTTACGCATGTTTCTTTCTGGTGCTATGCAGCTTGATTAATTCAACCATGAATACTGATAATGGCAACAGTCAGAAGTCGGAAAATTTGTTTGGTAGTTCAGGATCTTCTTCCTCTGCTATCCCGACAACTGCATCAGCAAGTGGTGTATTTTCATTTGGTGTCTCAACGAATAATTCCGCTATTATTAACGGGACTTCTTCAAGTCCATCAATTTTTGCTTCTTCAAGTCCATCAATTGTTGCTTCTTCGTTTTCTTTTCAATCTTCCGGAACCAACACAAACAATGTTTCCGGTAGTAGCTCATCCACTGTTCTTTCTTCTACCAGCACCACTACTTCAGCTGTTAGCAGTACTTTTTCGACATCTGTGTCTGCATCCGCATTTAGTTTTGGGTCTGCAACTGCTTCACCTACTACATTGAGCAACGGTGGTAGCGTATTCGGATTCAGTTCTCCATCAGCTACATTAACCGCCAACGGATCTCAGGCAAACACACAGGCTGCATTTACTGCCGTTACACAGGTGGTCCCATTCAAGTTTGGCTCAGGGACTAGTGAGACACCATCATCCGCTTCAGCGGGGTCTCTTTTTATTTCTTCAGCTCCTAGTTTTGGTCTTACTTCTGTCGCCACCTCATCTGGCGGTTCGACCAGTAGTTCCACCACCAACATGTTCAGTTCTGGCTTTAGTGCAACACCAAGTTTTGGACTTAGCTCTACTGTCGCCTCATCGGAGACCAAATCTGGCGGCTCTGGTTTCGGTCCAACATCGAGTTTTGGAGTTAACTCTACTGTCGCCTCATCAGAGCCCAAACCTGGTAGTTCCGCTACCAACGTGTTTGGTTCTGGCTTCGGTTCGACACCTAGTTTTGGAGTTAACTCTACCGTCGCCTCATCAGAGCCCAAATCTGGTAGTTCCGCTACCAACATGTTCGGTTCTGGCTTTGGTTCAACGCCTACTGTTGCTTCGTCAGAGACCAAATCTGGTAGTTCCGCCAGTAACGTCTTTGGCTCTACACCGTTTTCCTTTGGGGCGTCTACTACATCTATGCCTTCAGCCAGCAGTTCGCCTTTCATGTTTGGATCATCTAACGCAGGTGCTTCAACGGGATCATCCGTGTTCTCATTTTCTTCAAAACCGTCTTCTCCTGCTCCAGTTTTCGGAAACTCGACTCCTGTTTTCGGAACTTCGCTCACTAGTAACACCGATCAAATGAGCATGGAAGACAGTATGGCCGATGATTCCAACCAAACACCAAGTCCAGCGCCTGCTTTCGGTCAAGCTTCCAGCGGCACACCACCGGGTTTCATGTTTGGTTCCGCCACGCCGACACCACCGACAACGGTTCAGCCACCGGGTTTCTTGTTCGGTGCGCAGACAAACCAACTGCAACCACAAGCGCAAGCACCGTCTCAGAGTCCTTTTCCGGCAACACAGTTTAGTGCGGGAGGAAGTTTCTCATTAGGTAGTGGTGGAGACGACAAGTCTAATAGAAGGATTGTTAGAGTTAAAAGACAGACCAGGAGGAAATGATAAAACATGTGAAGGGGTCGCTTGTTTCGACATTCTACAACTTGTGTCGGGTATTGTGGTAGTTAGATTGTTCTTGTATCTCATTTTTGGAGGAAGTGTTTTGTATGAGGTCCATCTGTATAACATCTTCTTTATCTTTTTCTGTATCCATGTAAAAACATACAAGGTAAAAGACATTGCAACTCTAGAGTCATAATGCTGATATAGCTTGTATTTCTGTTCTTATAATATATGGATGCTGTCTTTAGCTGATACAAGGTTCTATATATGGACTGTATAGCCATTGGCTAACCGGTTCTTGTGGTCCGTTTGGCGTCAATCTGGTGCCATTTGATGATTATGTAAGCGGGCCTGCGATTGTTTGTCATCTTATTTTGCTGCAATAATTTCTGTATCAATTTCTTAAATTCTCATCATATAAATGAAACTGGTCAAAAGTTAATGTCAAGGTTACCTTTAGATATATGAATAAAGACCTAGAGACATTTTTTTATTCAAGTGCAATAAAAATAAAGTTCTGTTTCTTTTGTAGAATTTGTTGATATCTGAAAATTAAAACAAAAGATAATAGCTTTTTTGAACAGGGGAGGCAGTGTGGTGGTTTGTTTTCCTCTGTTCAAGAGGGTGAATGGTTCAAATTCCGTATTGTGGGGCGATAGGCCAAATATTTTTCAACCAATTAAAAAAAACTACTATCGTTTTGTTAGAAAAAAAACCTAAAGCGATAACAAGATCGTAATTGTGCATTCGGCGCAAAACTGTAATTTGTCAGGACTAATGAGCGAGTGTTAGGCAGCTCATTGACACGAAAAAAAAAATCGAGTCAACCAATTAAAACAAAACACTTCTGTAGTTTTGCTAAAAAAACCTAAAACGATGGCAATAATGTAATTTTGAACCGAGGGTGAAATTGTAATTTTTCACTGGATTAAATTCATAATTTGCCAAAAGATAAAGCGATGACAATACTGTAATTTTGAACAGGGGTAATTCGTAATTTTGAACTGGAGGTAAAATTGTAACATACTCGGGCCAATGGGGGAGTGCCATGCAGCAGCCTGACACTATTCCCCCCACACCTTTTAGAAAAACTAAACCGATGACAATACTGTAATTTTTAACTGGGGAAAAATTGTAATTTTGGGCTGACGTATAGGGGTGGTGGCGGAAATGTGTAAAAGATGAGGGGGTGTTGGTGGAAATGTAAAAGAAGAGGGTTGGTGGCGTAACTATGTAAGAGCTAATGGGGTAATGGTGGAAAACCAAAGTAGAGGGTTGGTGCTGACAAAGTATGAAAGATGAGGTTGTGGTTTAGGAAATTCAAAGTAGAAGGTTTAGGGACTAAATTTGTCATTTTATGAAACTTTGAAGGTACCAAAGTCAAGGAGCTAAAATTGCAATATCGTGAAAGTACGGGGGACAGGAAGGCAAAGCCGGTGAGAAACCCACCGACTTTGTCTTTTAAGATAGATTGAATATATATATGAATTAGATTAAAACCTTGTGTGATAGAATCTTTGGGTTAAAAAAATACACATTTTAAAAACATTCTAAAAATTGTTTTTAATTAACTTGACTAAAAAAATGTAGAAACAAAATTTTTTTATGAATGCAACCATTTTATGGCCCAACCCAATGTTTATGGGCTTTAGGCTTTTAGGGTTCTATTGTACTAGTTTATATATACGATGTATATGTTAGATGAATGGAATGATTGAATCAGTTTTCTCTCTATTTCTCTCTTGTTTTATCACACATTATCAACACATCGCTCTCAAAATTCCTTAATTTTGTAACCGAATTTCCATTCATTTTCTTTATCTTTCCACCTCACTAATTTGTCATGATTTCAATAACCCAACCCAAACCATCTTTTCATTTGAGGGAGATAGGAGGTGAATATACGAAGTGAAATATAGAAAATTACCAAGCAAATTATTGAACAACCGGCTCCTCTGTTGCATTTTTTTTGTCCCCACGAACGATGACCATGGCCACCGAACCACGTCACCGGTCGCATTTGGAAACATGATCGCCATGTTTGAGAACCCGATAGTGGCAGAATTCATGAATGCTGGATTAATGTGCATATGAACACATCAGAATGAGAATAGGATATCGATCAAGAGCCGTATACAACAACTGAGGTAACATATCGAACCAACTTCCGTGATTTATTGCACAATACATATATCATACATATATAGATATACATTATATAGATTATTCGGTATGGTTCTGTAAATTGATTTTTAGTTTCCGGCCAATAGTATTATGTAAATTAGAAACTAAAAGTAAAGAAGATGAATACAAAGCTAATATACCCAGAAATTAACCCTCTCAAATATCCACATATAATTTTTGTAGTAGATGAACAAATAAAGTAGAAAGTGTTATTTTTTACATTATGTGATGTAGTCTAAAAAAAAAGAATTATCTTTTCTGGAGAAAACGACCGTAACCCTTGGTTTTAAAATGCACGATGCGCTCCGATGCGTTTTGGCTCCAAAACCCGATGCGTGATGCGCGCGCATCACGTATGCGATGCGTTTGTTATTAAAAAATCACTAAATAATAATTATACTTAACAATTTTTAAATCGATGATGCTTAAACATAAAACCATCCTTCTAACACATTTTTAAAGAATACTTAAAGTTAAACATAAAAAAGTTAAAAACATACCAAGCAAACTTAATATGTAATAATTAAGCTTTATAATAATCAAAGAAAACAAATAAAAAAACAAAATGAAAATCAGCAAAAAGGATGAGATGGGGAAAAAAGAAAAAAAAAGTAACTTCTTTGAGTGTTGTGCACAGTTTCACTGCAGCAGAAAAAGTAAAGTTTACTTACTGCAACACACTAGTTATCAGCCAATTAAAGAGGGACACATCATTCTATAATCTATTTACTTCTAAATCAGATCTAAGTCTCTCGCCCTCTTTCTTTCTTCTCTTTTTCTTTCTTTCTTGCATTCAACGAAATACTCCATGAAACCTGCAACTAAAACACTCCCTAATGTTTCAAAACAACAAAAATCTTACTTGCAAGTCGAAAATCCAACCCAGTTCATATTGCAAGCAACAGAGGGCATCATGCGAAGGGTCGCATCATGCGATTTCGCCGCATCAATCTCGCATCAGGGAGTCTTAGCGCATCGCTACACTTGATGCGCTTTCAGCATCGCATCACGCATTATGCGCGCATTTTAAAACCAAGCCGTAACCCATTGGAATCTGTTAGTTGGCCGAATTTGGTGGAATTGTAGGTCCAGGAGTTGTTATGGTCAAAGTCCAGCACCCGTTTTACACGGTCAAAAATTCAGCCAAGTCATTAATTATCCCAATCAGTTTAAAATTTGTTTCAAGCTCAAACTTTTATCATTAAGTTCTTAACCTTCTAGATTAAAAAGGAATTAATACATATCAAGAGTGTTAAAATAATAATAAATGATATATACATGAAAAGTATGGTGTTTTGTCAACTGGGTTTTATAAACTATTTTATATATAATTAAATGATAAACGCATTAAAGTAAATAAATCATAATGTTAATTTTTTTTGGGTTCTCTACATTGCAAGATCTGTTATCGATCATTATGATTATTTTATTTTTTACTGCGCAATGATATAGGTTGTGGCATTTAGCACAAATAAATTGGTCTTAAGCTAGTTAAGTAAATTAGTTAATTATAATGAATCGTAAGTTTTTGATCATTCAATTTGTTACACTACTATGCATTGTCAACATATTAGTTGTATGATTATTCTTATCGTTTTTGTATAGCTATAAAACAAATATTGATAGATATTAATATAGTCAATAGTTCACAAAAAAAAAAAAAAATGAAAAATAGGTAGTGGTCTCTTAGTTTAAACAAACTACATGGATAGATGATGAACCATATTTTGAAGTCATTGTTTTTCTATGTTATAGCCCGGGAATAAGTTATATATGTTAAAATACAATTTAACTCTTTTTAAATAATAAATCACTTTTAATTCGAATTCTTAAGAAAAATGTTCAAAATTCGAATTTTTAAGAAAAATGTTCAAAAGATCCTTCTTTTGATCATAGCACCTCTATAGAGAAAAATTGAATTTCACATGAATCCTAAATCATTATTGGTACCCGAAGTTTTATCAAATGTATACAAAGTCACGTTTTGTTTCCGTGACGGTTTTTTTCAATGTTGAATTCAAACTTGAGTTCATCACACTCGGCATCTTCATCTTCGGATAACATATAGCCTAGTGGTGGAAAACCTTTTGACTAGTTCATGATTTACCTCCAAACAAAGGTTAAAACTATAATATTTTTCCTCCGTGACATATTTTGAATGTGTGAAGGTACTTGATCGACATGTTTGACCACCAGACAAAGGTTAAAACTATAATATTTCTCCTCTGTGACATATTTTGGATGTGTGAAGGTACTCGATCGACATGTTTGACCACCAGAAGTTGGTCATCCTCTAAAAAGCTTGCTATAATTTTTCTCCTCTGTGACATATTTTGTAGTTTTTTCGGGCATAAAACTACCAGACGATGGACCATACTTTACACATATGTTGTACGCAGACGACTCAATCTTTATCGGCGAATGGGATGAGGTAAATGTTAAAAATCTTAAAAGAATATTACGTATTTTTTTATCTTGTATCTGGGCTTAAAGTGAATTCACAAAAAAAAGTCAGTTATACGGGGTGGGTAGGACTTTAGAGGAAGTGGAAAATATGGCATCTACCTTTAATTGCAAGGCGGGAAAGTTTCCCTTTGTTTACCTAGGGCTAAAGGTAGGAGCAAATATGAATAGAATTGTAAACTGGAATGAGGTAATCGATATGTTTAATAAGAGACTCACAAATTGGAAGGCAAAAACATTGTCATTCGCCGGTAGGGTTATCCTAGTAAAATCGATTTTGGGTAGTCTACCAAATTACTATCTTTCACTTTATAAGTGCCCGTCGGGCGTTATAAAGATTTTGGAAGGTATACGCAGAAAGTTTTTATGGGGAGACTGTAATAGTATAAATAAAATCAGATGGGTTAAATGGGAAAAAGTGGTAGCTTCAAAAGACTTTGGCGGACTCGGAATTGGGAATATTAGAGACATGAATTTAGCTCTATTAGTAAAGTGGTGGTGGAGATTCAAAATGGAACCGGAAAGTCTATGGGTAAAGGTTATTACTTCGATTCATGCCAGTAATAGGAAAGTAGAGTTGATACCGTTTAAAAAGTCGATGACGGGGGTATGGAAAAATATTGGAGAAATTGTGAAGGATTATAGAAAAAATAGTATCAACATCAATACGAACCTGAGAAGTAAAGTAGGTTTGGGAGACAAAACACTATTCTGGGTCGACACTTGGTTAGGCAATGAACCGGTGAAAACTCAGTTCCCGAATCTATATATATTAGCCGGAAAGAAAATGGCGAAGGTAAAGGATAATTATAGATAACTGAACGGAGGCTGGGTGTGGGATTGGGTTTGGACTAGAGCACCATCAACTGTGGAAGAAAAACAAGAAATGGAAGACTTAAAGGGGCGTCTACAAAGTCAGACACCGACACAAGGAAGTGATGTTTGGTACTGGAACAATAGCAAAAATCACGAGTTCAGCGTAAAGTGTGTCAAAGCTTCATTGGGTCAGCAGTTAGACTTAAATCAAACAGCTTATGAGTTCGGCTCGAACAATTGGGTGTCTAACAAGTGTATAATGTTCGTATGGCGTGCAATAGAGGAGAAGATAGCGTTTGCTACGGCTCTCAGAAATAGAGGTTTAAACGTTCAGGAGATCGTCTGCAAAACATGTGGAGCTGATGAAGAATCTGCAGAACATATTTTACTTAAATGCAATTTTGCAAAAAGAACTTGGGAGATGGTAACGAGGTGGCTGAAAAGTCCGATGGTGAATGTTAATGGCAGTTTGAAGATATTCTGATGGAGATAAATGAAATTCAGCGGAGTAGAAGTATGCGGAAAGCGATCCATGCAGTGGCAATTCAAACAATGTGGCATCTGTGGAAGATTAGAAACGAAAGGGTTTTCAAGGGCAGGCAAGGCAAGGTACAGACTGTTATAGAAGAAATTAAGGAGACATCTTATCAAGGGGTGAAGCTAAGGTCAAAACACGGCTCGATATCAAGACAGGAATGGTGGGATTTTAATGTAATGTTGTAGTTGATTGTGTCTTTTATTTTTTGTTTGGTTTTGGGTTGATGTTGGTTGTCCAGCTCCTGGCTGGGTTTTTTTATTTGTACTGTGTAGACTGGTTTTTATAATGGAAGTTTCGTTTGCTATTAAAAAAAAAAACTAACTTTGACTTCACTTATAAAAAACCAACCACCCTTGGACAAAGTTAGTTGATTGCAAATCTTAACCTTGAAAATGTCTAACTTGTAGTTTGCTTTTGAAAATTGAACCCGGACACCCATAAATGCAACTTTAATGGTGTTTTCTAAAAGTTTAAAATAACCCCTCTAAAACCAAAAGTTGTATTTATTTGAAAGAAATTAGTTGTTTGCAATCAGGGATGAGTATGAATCGATTCGGTCAGATATAGACAAAACTAAAACAAAAATCAATTTTCGTTTTCTATTCTTTATAAGTTATAACGAAACAATTTGGCTATAAAAACTTGTTTGGTTACAAAGCAAATTTGACATCTTTTATCAGAACGTTTTAAGTGTGTTGCTATCATAATATGTGTGGTCGACGACAGGACATCATACACATAGTCGATGTTCGAGTTATCAATTTAGACAGGTCATATACACCCTTATAATCACATACTTTTACCCACCAACGAATGTGATGTAAGCAATAAGCAGTATACACTATACACCGCCCGATCTAGTTTCTAACCTTCACAGCCAGCTTCTAGTCTGGGAGCGAACTGAAAGACCAAGTTTTTAAAGCGATATTGGATTTACATAACCTAACATTTCACCAATTGCCCGATGACACTCCCAACTTTCGATTTGTACCACAACACTCTCAACTTTCAACTTATGTTCTTCTGGCACTTCCAAACTAACTAAACCCTAACCCAATTAGTTTTTTTTGCTTATGTGGCATCTGACGTGTCATTTTTTTGTTGACGTGGAAATCTTTTGCTGGCGCAGAATCTGACATGTCACTTTTTGTTGACGTGGCTTTTTTTCCTGGCATGGCATCTGAAATGGCACTTGATTGGTGGTGTGCCAGTTGACATCAGCTAACTGAGTTATGGTTTAATTAGTTTGGTGGTGCCAGAAGAAAATAAATTAAAAGTTTGAAGTATAGTGGTACAAATGGAAAGTTAAGAGTATTAGAGGACCAATTGGAAAAGCTAATGCTATTTAAATCCAACTAGGGTTAAGACCCGCCTGTGTTGTGGCGCGGGTACATCGTAAACATTGAATGGATTAGTCCAAACGTTATATGGTGCATTAACCATATGAAAACACACATTTCGACGTATCTAGTTGAACCCAGTGTAACCTGTATAAACATTGTGATTGGATCAAACGTAAAGTAAATGGAATTCATATCGAACAATCATAACGTATTATATGTGACCCAACTCATATATAGAAAACGTAACGGGTATGAAGGAAAATATGCACGTGTAATCGAAAGGGATTAATTAGAGCTTTCGGAAAAAGGGAAGAGAAAACCATAATTTGACTCCACTCGGTTCGAAAAAAACTTTACGAAACATACATAAAATAAACACGAAAACATATTATATTTGACCTGGATCATTTCCCAAAAAGTTTACGTCGAAACGTAGAACAACTTGAATTTATACCAAAACGTACATAAAAATATGCACGTAAAAATGGTTTCTTTAAACGAAAACGTATTATATTTGACCTGACTCGTCTATAAAAAAAGTTTACGTCGGAATGTAGAACAAATCATATTTATACATACCCGTACATCATACTTAATATTCAATCCTGCCTACGTTAACGCACGTTCTACGCGACTATGATTATAACATATGTTAATGTGAAAAAAGCCCAATACGCTGTTAAAAAGTAACACAACGTTGAGATAAAAATTATCATGACTGTGATGATTTTTTGAGTTATATCAATGTAAAGGTGTAACACACTAAACACACCATGGAAAAATAACTACTTTTGTGATCTTGTCTTATTTTTTAAAAAAGAATACAAACCATTTAAACGAACTCTGCTTAGCAAACATAGATTCCTTTATCATCTATTTATATTTAATATATAAAACAGTTGGTTCTTTAAATGTGAAACGGCATTACCAAATTAATAATTGATAATTTGATATGCTAAATTGGAATGTTTTTCCTGAAACAATATCGATGAAGCAGACAAGTGACAGGCAAGTTGGAATGGCTTTTTCTCTCATCCTTCTACATCAAGGCTGAGTAGATATCCTCTTCTTTCTCACTTCCATTAAGTTTTCACATAATTAAACAAAAAGTTATTTACGTATTTTTTTTGTATCTTTCTTAAATAAGAATAAAACTACAAGAAGAGAAAATTCGTGTCATGTCACCCACAACATCTATCACCTATGACCACCATGATCGCTAGTTGTTGTCCACAACCGTTCATCACTCTTTGTCACCGTCAATTGCCAGCCAACTTTTTAACTTTCTAAAGACTTTGTAATCGAGTTTTATGTGTATTTTTCTCAGAAATAAGTCAGGTCATATATAATATGTTCTTATGCTTATTATTATGTACGTTTTTGGTTGCTCTACGTTTTGACGTAATTTTTTTTTTTTGAAATAAGTCGAGTAAAATATAATACGTTTTCGTGCTATTTTTATATATGTTTTCAATTGGCATATGTTTGGCGTAAATTTTTATCAAAACGCTGCTGCAATGTGCGGGGCAATTTACTAGTTATTTTAAATACAGAAAGGAAAACGTCTGAAAAAATAAATTAGAAAAGTAAATAAATTTCATCGCATTTAAACACGTGTTCTTTTAACAAAACCAGTTAGTTAAAATCAGAAACCGACAAGGTCATTGGTTTATAAATATTCTCCAACTAAACCGTTCTCTAACAAACAAGTTGGTTTTGTAGCGACCATTTTCTGAATCCGATTTAATAAGGATACATGTGTTATAATTTTATGGATTGGAAGAATCTCAAGAAATTCAACACAAGATTCAAACGAAAGAACTAGCTACACAATTTGAGAGATCTGTCAATTGCCAATTTGCCAACCGGTTGACAACTTATTTAGTATTTAAATACATCATTATTAAGTTAAAGTAGTTTAGTGAGCTCATAAGGAACCCTACACAAATATATATTTACATACACAGGGTGTGTGGATAGGAGACCCATGGAAACCTGGGTTGGATCCTTGAGCCAAACGGGTTTTACCGGTAATTTCACCGCCGTGCCTACGGACGGGTGGGTTACCGGGTTTTCCCCGGAATTGGTGGTGGACTCGGGTTACTCTCGGAGTACTCCGTTTGTCCAGTGGGTGCCCCGAGAGTACTCGGGATTGAGTTTGTTGGCCGTTCAAAAAAAAAAAAAAAAACAGGGTGTGTGGATATTTTGCAAACCACCTCTAGTTGAGTGAACCTTGTAAACTTTAGGTTTCGAAACTTTTTTTTTTAAATAGGCATGTAGTATACTTAATTTTAAGCATTTCGAGCCAAGGAAATTAAAAAAGCGCTGAGTAGATATTTAAAAAAAATAAAACAAAAAAATGCTACAGTTTTAAGGCAAAATAAATGTAACACCGGCAAGTTACATTTTTTTGCTTGTAACCCGTTACATTTTTAAAGGAAAACAAATGTTCGTTTTTTTTTAATATTTACTCGGCGCTTTTTTGATTTTCTTGGCCCGAAATGCTTAGAATTATGTATATTACGTGCCCTGTTTTTCTCATAAAAAAAGTTTCAAAACCTAAAGTTTGCAGGGTTTGCTCAACTGGGAATGGTTTGCAATTTAGAATAAGCCGATAGACATATACATAGTTAATCATATGTAAATGTGTAAAAGCTAAACCATAAAATTGTAAATTGATCATACACACATAATGCCCATGACATTATAGCCTAGTGGTATTTTTGGGGTGGGATAAGGCTTATGACAATTAGGTCATGGGTGGGGTTTTTTTTCTCAAATTTATTGTGTTTCATCCTGAATTGGTGTATAAGCATTATTGCCTAGTGGAGATGAACATGATCGGATGATTCCGTTAATGGCACGATGATAATCCAGTGATCTGTCAGTAATCCAAATTTACCGTTAAAAAAATCATACACATAATATTTAGAAATTATAACAGAGAAATAAACAACTTCACAACAATATAATAAAACAAAAAAGAATGTTATTATTTAAAATTCGCCAAACTCGTTGAAATGTGACGATAATTTTAATTTATGACTTTATTTTTTATACATCACCTCAAATTATGCATGGTTCTACACTTCTACACCGTCAATATCGATAAAAGTGAAAATTCTAAAGTTTCATTTGACCCATGAACCATCAATAACTTTTTTATATCAAAGATGACTAGGTTGTTATCCGTGCCGCGCGTTGCGGCGGCAACATCAGTTTGTGATTTCGTTACGGTTTTACCCATAAGATATTTGTGTTAAGAAAAATTAGGGTTGAAGACTATCTTGTCCGTGCAGGACATGAATTCTAACTAAAGCAACAAACTTACTACTTGCAGAAAGAATTACATAGTTGAAAAAACTCACCGTTGACTTCAAGAGTATAGGATAGCCGCTTGGTGTGCGATCTAATCGTCTCCAAACTTTCAGTGAAAATCGTGTACCTGTGCTTCATTTCCTCACTACTTTGGTGCTTCCTCCCGTACCTGTTCGTTCCATAATTCAAGAAGAAAAAGTCAAACATCAATCCATCCATTTTTAAGTGCTAATTAATGAAAAACAGTGCAGATTCATGATTAACAATAACTAACCTGTTAGCAAATCGAGCAAAGGTGAGATCCTGAGGAGTTTCGCCAATAACTTGAAGAACAGCTGTCTCAACTTCCCGTAGACCATCAGACACCACTTGTTTGATCGGATTTTCATCGGCAAAGATGGATCCGATCCCTCTCGAAGATTCGCCGACGGCACAGGCCACGACGACTGCTCGATTTGAAGAACAATTGGTGACAAATTAATTAATTGATGAAATTAGAGGTGGATTTACCTGCGTTTGGATTACGCGCACACAGTTGCTAGCCGATTGAAGGATTTGAGAACGCTTTGTGAGAGGATTTGAAGGAAATTGAGAGTTGAAATTTGGGGGTTTTAGAGATTTTTATCTACTTAAATTCGAAACCCTAGATAAGAAAAGAAGTGGAAGACTGGAACGTATATTAAAAGAGAAAGGGTTGGTGGCAAAGCCACCGACCTTTCTCTTTAATATTATATAAATTAGTACTTATAAGTTATAACAATTATATATTTTTTCTCTCCGAAAAGTTATTGTAGGGTTTGAGAAAGGTAAGATGTAGAAGTCCAAAAAACACTTCATCATGATACTCAGTAAATTTCACCAATAGCAAAGCTAAGGCAGGGTTTGAGAAAGGTAAGATGTAGACAACCTTACCTCTATCCCATAGGAATAGAGAGGCTGCTTTCAGTGAGACCCCCGACTTGATAGTAGTTTTGTATCAAACCTTGGACATAAGGCACATAACACTCGACAATTGGGATAAAAGCCAATTAGTGCATGTACCCCTTGTCTTTCGGCTATCAACGCCACCACATGATGCATGATTAACCGTCCCTCGCTTTTTAACGTTATTTTCGCAAAATTAGTAAAATATCGTTAAAATTAGTGCACTTTCACTTTTGTCCCCCGAAGGCCCACACAAATATATATTATATGCGCATACCGTAAGCGGGGCCTGTAACACCCCGTGTTTTCACGAGTGAAAGTCAAAGTCAAGGTCAAAGTCAACGACCGATTTCGCGCGACTTGACTCGTAGAAATGTTTTTATTTTATTTATATTATGTGGAGTAAGTGTCGTTCATTGCAATAATCGAATCATGCTAACCGTATTTCAATCGACTTACGACTGTGAATGATAGGAAGTAACAATGCGATAAAGTTAATCAAGCTATACTAATCGAATCGACATCAAATCGTAACTCGTGCTACGTATTTTTACTCGTCATTATACGTGTGTGTGTGCCTTACGTGTTACCTGTGCATGTTTATTTTATGTTATGTTGTGATAATCAAGCGAACTCAATCGAACTCGAAGTCTAACTCGAATGTAAACGAACCCGAACCCGAATTCCGAGTCGAACCATATAAGAAGTAGTTGGGACTGAAAGTAATTTGCCTAGGAAACCCTATCGGATCGCTCGCAAATCGAAACCGAAGCAACATCGCACCGAACGCACCAAATCAGGTGACATCCGAACGGATGGTCAATCCGCACGGATTGCCAATCCGCACGGATTGCCAATCCGCACGGATGACCAATCCGGACGGATAGCCTATCCGGGTAACGTGCCATCCGCACGGCTCACCCTTTCCCCTTTTAGCATCCTATAAATACACGGGTCACTCTCCAACTTTTCCACTTTTGGCAAGTGACGTCCGAACCGCACGCATTCTTCACCTTTTTCTCAGATTTCTCCCAATCCAGGTAAGATCTTGCACTAATTCTTGTACATTCTTGATCACTACACAATTCTACTCCTTTCCATCTTTCAAATCTCAACTTTTAACCATGAAATCATCAAGATTTGAGGTATTCTCGGGTGACGTCATCATGAAGTTCTCATGAACTTCAAGCTTGACCTCATTCCACCAAGAATAACTCAGATCTAAACGATTTCCATAAGATTTCACAACAACTTCACCTAAATCTAAACTTTTCTAAGGATAAAAGAGTTGAAAGAAATAAACCTAAGTTCTCTCCTTCTTTTACCCTTAAAATCGGTACGAATCTGATCGGTTTTAGTGTTTTACTCGTTAATGGTGATGCACTAGCCCTAGATCTAGGTTCTACCCACCAGACACCTGATTTCGGGGTCAACCGGAACGACCGTTCTGAGTCGCCGACAGGCCAAGTTAGGGTGGTTCCTAAGCGGTCTAGTCGTGCGGGTGAGAATACAACTCCAAGTGGTTGCCACGTAATCAGAACATCTCGATAAACGACAACAGAAACCAAGAGTAGACGAACGGAACAATCAGACCAGAGACTGACCGCACGGACTAGTTGTCCGCACGGACAAGCTGTCCGCATGGACAAGCTGCCCGCACGGACAGGCTATCCGGACGGGTTGTCACCCGGACGAGCTACCCTTGGGACCCACTTTCCAAATAAGGTTTGAGTATCGACGAATGAGCAATCCGGATGGACGACCTCTGAATGGATTACTCTTCGGATCATGAGATACTAAAGCCTTGAAACAAATTCCAAACGTATTCATCCGCAAGGACAGGTTGCCCGTACGGACAGACTATCCGGACGGATTGTCACTGTCCGCACGAGTAAGCTATCCGGACGGATTGTCACTGTCCGCACGGATTACCATCCGGGCGGATTACCTAATCCACTTAATGACTCAGCCTTAAAGACGTTGTCCGCACGGACTGCCATCCGTACGGATTGTTGTCCGCGCGACCGGCTTGAAAGGTAGAGCTACTTAGATGTTTTCTAAATGCTATAACGAAAACTCCAAAGTACAAGCCATCATACACAAACACATCTCACACTTAGGAAGAAACAATCCACTCGAACGTTTATCCGCACGAACAACTTGTCCGTACGGATAAGCAATCCGCACGAGCGACTAGTCCGCACGGATTACCATCCGCACGAACAGCTCGCCCGCACGGATAGTTTATCCGGATGGGTCTCCATCCGCACGGATCACCATCCGCACGGATAGTTCGCCCGCACGGATAACTTCCTCTCACGGATAGTTGGTCCGCACGATCAGTTATCCTACCCGCTCTCACTTTGTACTGTTTTACGCGCCACTTATCATTACGTTATCGAATCTATTCAGGCTAACCGTACTCGCCGAAAAGCGCTCCCTTCAATCCATAATCGCTGTGAGTATACTCGAACCCTTTTTGCTTTAGCACTTTTGGGTGTTACATACGTTACGAATATTCAAACTACAACTATCACACTACTCAAGCTATTTCTAACGCTAAACCATTAATGCATGTTATACGTGGCTTATGAATGCTTGTTTGTTATGTTTACACATGGAATGCTGTCTACCTGCCTTAGCAACGATAGTACTATAGTTTGGACTCAGCACCCGTTCACACGGGGGTTGTTAAGGATCTTTTACTTGCATGGATTACGGTGGTAATCATGTATTGCGAACTGCCTCGGGCAGTCAACCCGCAGTCATTGGTATCGATGGATCTATGTCGATAACTAACGTGCTTCATTTCACTATGTGTACGTGCTGGTTATGCGTAAACGAATTCGAACTCTATTATGCTATTATCAAACTTGTATGCTCACCTTTACATTTTATGTATTGACTTTATTTTAACGTATGTGACAGGTGCTTAGGTTGCTTATATGCTTCTCGGGCTGTGATGAAATTGAAGCTAGGAACTGGAGTCTTAGAAACCAATAAATAAATCGTCATGTTTAAATCTGAGTTGTCGGAATAGAATATTTGTTTAGTTTTTGTCTGTAATAACTTGTTTGCTATTTGAGACATGGTATGGGACATGTTAACTTAAATTGAATGGTAATGATAGTTGTTATGGAAACTTCTGGACAATCTGTTTCGCTCAGTGCCGCGCCCCGATGATTCCGCCATCGGTTGGGGTGTGACAGATTGGTATCAGAGCCATAACTATAGGGAATTAGGCAAGACTCGACCTAGTCCGGGTCGAAGTCTTAGAGACCTAGTCTATAGTTAAGAACCAACAGACCAACTCACGCGTATGCGTAAATTCGCCCCTATCACTCGCTCTTTTCTACCACTGCACTCGAATTTTCAAGTTATGAACAGGTAACGAAGCCGAGAATAGGTGTGAAAACCGCAAACTCTCGACTAAAGTTGCCTAATCAGCTTGCGTTTTAGCTACAAACGAGGAGAATCATACCAAATTAGGAGTGAAATCCATATTTTGATGAATAATCTCCTCAAATTTTATCAAAGACAAGGACGGAAGTTGCAAGATAGGGGTGAAACCCTAACCTTGACGACTCGTCCTGCTTTTATACCAAACTCCCACCAAAGTTTCGATGGACTCCAACGATCTAACGACACAATATAACCAATGGGAATTGCACCAACGCCCAAGAATCGAGGCAAAGGCATAGTCCTGGAGGTAATTGTGCACACGGGATCTTTGCGAATAGTCGAGCCGCTTTGGTTAGTCGAAGTCTACTAGCCGCAGACAATCCATTCTCGATTTTATGTGTTTCAAATTTTCATCGCTTTTATGAGAATTACGTGTTTTGTGCTTATTTATTAAACATTTTGAGGTACTATTGGTTTCGACCCAACACTATTGCTTCTGCTAAAACCCAAAACCCACACAACACGTCGCTAACAAATCGACACTAGAGGCATTCAGAATGCTTTGTATGCACGTATATACCCTTAGCGACTAGGAGCATATGTGTGCTTTGCTATTTGTGCTTACATGTTTAGGAATACCGTGATTATGTGCTCTATGTGTTTATGTGATTTCGTGCAATTCTGTGATTTTGTGACTATATGCGTTTACATAGTACGTGTTACTGAGCTTTAGTAAGTAGTAGACGTGTGAGGTGAGATTCGAATACATGTGTTGAGTTCCGTGGCGATGTCAATTGCAGACAATGTCGTCTGGATCTCGTCATACACTCACTCGTCAGGAAAAGAGGGACAGACGTCTTGCCTCTATTATCGCGAAAAGTGTGGCAAAAGCTGTGAGCGATGCCTACGAGAATGCCAGCAAATCATCCGAGGAGTCGAGGACTGAAGGTCCCAAAGCTGTCGCAAGACCTTTCAGTTTCAAACAATTCAAGTCATGTGGGCCAAAAGAATTCACAGGCGAAGGAGGTCCTACTGCACTATTTCACTGGTTTGACTCTATCGAGGTTACTCTGCGACAAAGTGGTTGCCCTGATGACCTTCAAACTCTGAACGCTACCGGCGTCTTCCAGTCCCGTGCTCTAGACTGGTGGACGACCGAGAGGAACAAGCGAGGGAATGATGCAGCCTACGGTTTGTCATGGGACGAGCTCAAGGAAGTCATGCTAGAGGAATTCTGCCCTCCACACGAGCGTCAAAAGCTTGAAGATGAATTTTGGCACTTACATCAAAAGGATGGAGACAATGCTGGTCTTACTGCTCGCTTCAAACAGCTCAGCATTATCTGTCCCGACCAGGTCAAGACTCCCGAGATGACCATCAAGAAGTACATCCGAGCTTTGCCCGACTGCGTTGCTAATTTCGTGCAAGCGGCTAAGACTACCACGATCGAGGAAACTTATCTGTTAGCCGCTGAGATCAACGACAAACGGGTTAAGGCTGGGGTGTGGGATAAAACCTCCAAGCATCTGCATCAAGCTACCGTTACTGCACCAACTGCTGAAACCACCTCGTCAAGCAACAAGAGAAAGAACAAGAGAAAGAACAGCTCCACCAACAAGAACTGTGCGATTACTGCTGCACCGATCCAAGCTGTACCTGCCCAACAGCGTCAAGTAGCGGCGCCTGTGGCCAATGCACCGCCTGCAAAGCGTGCATATACTGGACCACACCCGCTCTGCCCTACTTGCACCTATCATCACCCGACTGCTATTCAATGCCGCTTCTGTGCTCACTGCAATGTATACGACCACTTTACTGCCAACTGCCGTATTCGCCAAGCTCCTGCCAATCAAGCTCTACTCGCTGCCCCACAGGGTCAACAAGCTCCTCCGGCACCCGCAGTCAAAGCCAGAGCATGCTTCACGTGTGGCGACCCGAATCATTTCGCCAACATGTGCCCGAATAGGGTAGTGAAACAAGAACCGCAACAGCAGCAACCACAGCAGCAACAGCAGGCCGCACGCGCCAGAACTTTCAATCTCAATGTGCGTCAAGCCCAGGCCGACAACAACGTGGTCAATGGTACGTTCCTTGTGAATGGTATTTATGCTTCATGTTTGTTTGATACTGGAGCCGATAATTGCTTTGTGTCGCTCGAATTTGAGAAACTCCTTAGTTGTAAACGTTTCCGACTCTCATCTGCATTCGATGTTGAAGTCGCTACCGGAAGAACCGTCGCTGTAAACTCTGTTATTCGTGATTGTACTCTTGAACTCAACAATCACATCTTCTCGATCGACCTTATTCCAATGCAACTCGGAAGCTTCGACATCATAGTAGGCATGAACTTTCTTCGAGAAAACCATGCCGAAGTTGTGTGCTTCGACAAGATGATTCGTTTTTCGCTCGCAAATGGTGACTTATTATGTGTTTATGGTGATACTACTTCAAAGGGTCTCAAGCTTATGTCATGCCTACAAGCTAGCAAGTATCTCCGCAAGGAATACAGGGCTTTCTTGGCTAACGTCGTAGCAGCGGAGAAGGAAAAGAAAGAGAAGAAGGAAGTAAAAGACGTTCCTGTGGTTCGGGAATTCCCTCAAGTTTTTCCAGAGGATCTTCCCGGACTACCTCCAAAACGCGATATTGATTTTCGCATTGATCTCATTCCTGGAGCCAATCCTATCGCCAGAGCTCCTTATCGACTCGCGCCGTCCGAAATGCGCGAACTCTCAACCCAACTCCAGGAATTGCTTGAAAAAGGCTTTATTCGCCCGAGCACCTCACCTTGGGGCGCACCAGTCCTTTTCGTCAAAAAGGACGGGTCGTTCCGGATGTGCATCGACTACCGGGAATTGAATAAGTTGACTATCAAGAACCGCTATCCTCTGCCTCGAATCGACGATTTGTTTGATCAGCTACAAGGCGCTACGTGTTTCTCGAAGATCGATCTACGTTCAGGATATCATCAGCTGCGTATACAGGAGGAGGATATACCCAAAACCGCGTTTCGTACTCGTTACGGCCATTACGAATTCGTTGTCATGCCATTTGGCCTAACAAACGCACCAGCAGTTTTCATGGATCTGATGAATCGCGTGTGTAAACCATATCTCGACCGTTTCGTCATCGTGTTCATCGACGATGTCTTGATCTATTCCAAAACGAGAGCCGAACACGCGCAACATCTACGTTTGGTTCTCGAGTTACTCCAGGGGAACCAACTCTACGCCAAATTCTCCAAGTGCGAGTTTTGGTTGGGGGAGGTTCAGTTTCTGGGTCACATTGTAAATAGTCAGGGTATTCACATCGATCCTGCGAAGATTGAAGCTGTCAAGAGCTGGGTTACGCCTAAGAACCCGTCTGAAGTCCGTTCTTTTCTCGGACTAGCGGGCTATTATCGACGATTTATCGAAGGATTCTCGAAGATTGTTGTACCACTTACCTCTCTCACGCATAAAGACCAGCCTTTTGTCTGGGGAACCAAACAAGAGTCTGCCTTTCGAACCCTTAAACACATGCTTTGCAATGCTCCTGTTCTCACACTACCCGACGGAAATGATAATTTCATTGTCTACTGTGATGCTTCCAACCTTGGTCTCGGTTGTGTCCTAATGCAACGAGACAAGGTCATAGCTTACGCATCTCGTCAGCTCAAAGTCCACGAGAAGAACTATACAACCCACGATCTCGAGCTAGGCGCAGTTGTTTTTGCATTAAAGATTTGGCGACACTACCTGTATGGTACAAAGTGTACGATCTTCACCGATCATAAGAGCCTACAACACATCTTTAATCAGAGGGAACTAAATATGCGTCAACGCCGATGGGTAGAACTTCTCAACGATTATGACTGTGAGATTCGTTATCACCCAGGAAAAGCAAATGTTGTTGCCGACACACTTAGCAGACGGAGCTATCTGCTTAGCACTCGTAATGTTCAAGCCCAGCACAACCACGAAGCTCTCATCCGCGACGCCCAACATGCATGTTTCAACGAACGCACTCTGAAGAAAGAAAGAATCTACCACGATGGAGCCCAGCTTGTGAGCAAATCAAATGGGATATTCCACTTCTTAGACCGAATTTGGATTCCCAAGCGAACCAATTTGCGACAGATTATCATGGATGAAGCCCACAAATCCCGATACTCTATCCATCCCGGTGCTGACAAAATGTACCATGATCTTCGCTATAGGTACTGGTGGCCGGGTATGAAACGGGATATCGCTCTCTACGTCAGAAAATGCCTAACCTGTGCTAGAATCAAGGCTGAACATCAAAGACCCTCTGGCTTGCTCGAACAACCACCAATTCCCATGTGGAAGTGGGAGAGCATAGCTATGGATTTCGTAACCAAGCTTCCAACCACGTCATCAGGTCACGACAGCATTTGGGTTGTTATTGACCGTTTGACTAAATCAGCTCACTTTCTGCCAATACGAGAAGACTACAAGGTAGAACGATTAGCCCGAATCTACACCGACGAGATCATTTGTAGACATGGGACGCCTCGTGACATCATCTCTGATCGTGATGCTCGGTTTACTTCACGATTGTGGGAAACATTCCAAACGGCACTCGGTACAACGCTTAATCTAAGTACTGCGTTCCACCCACAAACCGACGGTCAGACTGAAAGAACGATTCGTACTCTTGAAGACATGCTCCGTTCGTGTGTTCTAGACTTCGGTGGTAATTGGGATAGACACCTTCCGCTAGTCGAATTCTCGTATAACAACAGCTACCAGGCTAGCATCCAGATGGCACCTTTCGAGGCCTTATACGGAAGAAGATGTCGATCGCCTATTGTGTGGCACGAGATCGGTCACTCGCAACTAACCGGTCCGGAGCTGCTACAAGAAACGACAGACAAAATTTTCCAAATTCGGGACAACCTAGCGAATGCTCGGGATAGACAGAAAGTTTACGCCGATAAAAAGCGCAAGCCCCGGGAATTTGGCGTTGGTGACTACGTACTCCTAAAGGTATCACCTTGGAAGGGTGTAGTCCGATTCGGCAAGAAAGGGAAACTCGCGCCTCGATATGTAGGACCTTTTAAGATTCTGGAAAGGATCGGAAAAGTCGCCTACAGACTCGAATTACCGGAGGAACTTAGCAATGTCCATCCGACTTTCCACGTGTCAAATCTCCGAAAGTGCATCGCCGACCACGACTTACACGTTCCTCTAGATGATCTACAAGTGAACGAAACATTACACTTCGTGGAGAAGCCTGTCGAAATCATGGATCGCCAAACCAAGCAGCTCAGGCGCTCACGCATTCCTATTGTGAAAGTCCGATGGGAAGGCAAACGAGGCGCGGAGTTCACTTGGGAACTCGAAAGCGACATGAAGACAAAGTATCCACAGTTGTTTAATTAAGAAAATTTTTAGGCTTGTAGATCAAGTGTTTTCGCACAACATATCCAAGTTTTAGCAATTTTATCCGTAAAAAGTCGTTTAATTTGGCGATTTTCAGATAAAAACGTGATGAATATGAAAAGTGAAGAAATTGATCAAATCTGAGTGTGTTTAATCGTCGCAATCGAGCACCTGCTCAGATACCACTTGTAGGACCGATTTCGACTCCGTTACGATTATGTTTAGACACACACGTTCACGGATTCCGCACGACTCAGAGTCAACAATTATCCATACGAATAAGCTAATCAACAAAAGTCAACACGGATATGTTATCCGCACGGGTTGCCATCCGTACGGTGAACATCAACAGCAACATTCAACATTTTTCTAACAAAAATTCAAATTTCTCACAAACGGCTTCGAATTAAGATTTGAAACTTTGTAGGCTTTTAGATCAGAAAATTTCGCATAACATATCCAAAAATCAGCGATTTTGATCAACGGTTAGTTACGGCTTTCGGCTTAATTTCGGGACGAAGTCAAGGTCAAGGTCAAAGTCAACGACCGATTTCGCGCGACTTGACTCGTAGAAATGTTTTTATTTTATTTATATTATGTGGAGTAAGTGTCGTTCATTGCAATAATCGAATCATGCTAACCGTATTTCAATCGACTTACGACTGTGAATGATAGGAAGTAACAATGCGATAAAGTTAATCAAGCTATACTAATCGAATCGACATCAAATCGTAACTCGTGCTACGTATTTTTACTCGTCATTATACGTGTGTGTGTGCCTTACGTGTTACCTGTGCATGTTTATTTTATGTTATGTTGTGATAATCAAGCGAACTCAATCGAACTCGAAGTCTAACTCGAATGTAAACGAACCCGAACCCGAATTCTGAGTCGAACCATATAAGAAGTAGTTGGGACTGAAAGTAATTTGCCTAGGAAACCCTATCGGATCGCTCGCAAATCGAAACCGAAGCAACATCGCACCGAACGCACCAAATCAGGTGACATCCGAACGGATGGTCAATCCGCACGGATAGCCTATCCGGGTAACGTGCCATCCGCACGGCTCACCCTTTCCCCTTTTAGCATCCTATAAATACACGGGTCACTCTCCAACTTTTCCACTTTTGGCAAGTGACGTCCGAACCGCACGCATTCTTCACCTTTTTCTCAGATTTCTCCCAATCCAGGTAAGATCTTGCACTAATTCTTGTACATTCTTGATCACTACACAATTCTACACCTTTCCATCTTTCAAATCTCAACTTTTAACCATGAAATCATCAAGATTTGAGGTATTCTCGGGTGACGTCATCATGAAGTTCTCATGAACTTCAAGCTTGACCTCATTCCACCAAGAATAACTCAGATCTAAACGATTTCCATAAGATTTCACAACAACTTCACCTAAATCTAAACTTTTCTAAGGATAAAAGAGTTGAAAGAAATAAACCTAAGTTCTCTCCTTCTTTTACCCTTAAAATCGGTACGAATCTGATCGGTTTTAGTGTTCTACTCGTTAATGGTGATGCACTAGCCCTAGATCTGGGTTCTACCCACCAGACACCTGATTTCGGGGTCAACCGGAACGACCGTTCTGAGTCGCCGACAGGCCAAGTTAGGGTGGTTCCTAACCGGTCTAGTCGTGTGGGTGAGAATACAACTCCAAGTGGTTGCCACGTAATCAGAACGTCTCGATAAACGACAACAGAAACCAAGAGTAGACGAACGGAACAATCAGACCAGAGACTGACCGCACAGACCAGCTGTCCGCACGGACAAGCTGTCCGCACGGACAAGCTGCCCGCACGGACAGGCTATCCGGACGGGTTGTCACCCGGACGAGCTACCCTTGGGACCCACTTTCCAAATAAGGTTTGAGTATCGACGAATGAGCAATCCGGACGGACGACCTCTGAATGGATTACTCTTCGGATCATGAGATACTAAAGCCTTGAAACAAATTCCAAACGTATTCATCCGCACGGACAGGTTGCCCGTACGGACAGACTATCCGGACGAATTGTCACTGTCCGCACGAGTAAGCTATCCGGACGGATTGTCACTATCCGCACGGATTACCATCCGGGCGGATTACCTAATCCACTTAATGACTCAGCCTTAAAGACGTTGTCCGCACGGACTGCCATATGATGAAATTGATGATATAATTGTGTTTAGAATTATCATATATGATAGTAATGAGGAAATACTTGAACAAATTGTGTGTTTGAGTATATAATCATACTTACTATGAAATAAGTTTAATATGATATGATAAAAATTGATGATATGTTCATGTTAAATAATGTTTAATATCATCAAGTATTAATCCGGTAACTTATGGTTACAAGAACTTAGTAAATAAGTGATTAAAACGATAACATAAGAATGATGCTTATCAGATAATTGACCAAGTAATTAAACGAGTAGTTGAGCTACATCGTGTAATTAATTACGTTAATAGGCAGTTGACTTTAAAAAGTCAAACTGACCTTTGATATGGTCGAATGATAATTTCGACATAAAAATCGTAGGATGGAATAGTCTTGAATGATTACGACTAATCTAACCATCTTACAAATTACAATGATAGTTTGACGCTTGACAAGCTAGTTGAAAGCTTGGGAAGGAAGCGGGTCAAACGAATCAAGAATGAAGGAAAAACACAATCGGGATGCAAGGTAAGTATAGCTTACACTATTCTTAAAATTTAGAATATTCTCTTATCGTATTATTTACGAATAAGATAAATAAACACCTGAAATATGATGTTCCGACGTGTAGTCGTACGAAACAAGATAAGCAAAGATGATAAGAAACCATAACAATGGTTAAAAAGGAGTAAATTGAGTATTCGGTCATATTATGACGAATAGAATAAGAACTTTCAATGGCTACCTTAAATGGTAAGCTAAAATAAATAATAAGGGCAAAACGGTAAATTGGTCACGCGTTGACAATAACCGTTAGTTTTGAAAAGATACTTTATGGCACAAGCCATAATGGGTCAAAAGTTGAAGATATCACCCTTTAATAATATCGACTAATGATTATTTGTCGAGTTGTATGTTTACAGGAGTAAACATCTACAGATTCTGAATGGTTAAGACCTCTAATCTAAATTGGTAAGACTTTTGCCTGTGAACGATTAAACATTATACTAGCTCTTAATGGTTAAGACCTCTTACTGGTTCAGCATTTAGGGGTTGTTTGTTTACCTCTTAATGAGGCTCTTAATGGTTCAGACCTCTTACTGGTTCATCACTTAATGGTTTAGACTGTTTGTTTCGTGAGCAGTAAGAGGTCTGAACCATTAAGTGCTGAACCAGTAAGAGGTTTGCATTTCTTAACGCTTTTCATCCCTAAGGGTGTTTTATCATTTAATTCTTAGGGATGAACCAGTAAGAGGTCTGAACCATTAAGTGCTGAACCAGTAAGAGGTCTGAACCATTAAGAGCTTGTATAATGCTTAACTGTTCAGAGGCAAATGTCTGACCAATTCAGATTAGAGGTCTTAACCATTCAGACTCTGTATAAATCTTAACCATTCAGAGGTAAATGTCTGAACCATTCAGACATCTGTTTATGAAACAAACAGTTTGAACCATTAAGTGCTGAACCAGTAAGATGTCTGAACCATTAAGAGTCTCATTAAGAGGTAAACAAACAGCCTCTAAGATTAGGAAACCAAAAGGTGGGTGAGGATTAAACAAGTGAAGATGCATTAAGGACAAAATAATAACTAAAATTAAAATAAAACTGTAGGTTAAACGACCTGCTTTTTTATCTATTAATTTTAAGAAGTTAGAAATATTATATTTAAGAGTAAATTTCTGTTTTCGTCCCTAAGGTTTGTCAATTTTAACTAGTTTAGTCCAAAAATCTAATTTATAACAAATTCAGCCCTGAAGTTTGCATTTCTTAACGCTTTTCATCCCTAAGGGTGTTTTATCATTTAATTCTTAGGGATGAAAAACGTTAAGAAATGCAAACCTTAGGGATGAAAAGCGTTAAAAAATGCAAACATTAGGGATGGTTTTGTTATAAATTAGATTTTTGGACTAAACTAGTTAAAATGGACAAACCTCAGGGACGAAAACAGAAATTTACTCCATATTTAATGTAGTATGTGTTCTCTATATCACAACTCTATAGATATGATTATTATGTATATATGCCCTAAATAATGAACATGAGTCAACTTTTGGCCTATTATTCTCTTAACTACTTATTGATTAAGACTTTGGTTATCCACACATCCCCACATTTTATTTGCACGTCCTTAAAACTCTCTAGGAATCGTACAGGGTAATACAGTTCCTTTGGGTCTAAGCGTATTGAACTATACGATTCCTATACGTGTACTCAAAGTACAGAGAGGGTAGGGGAATCATATAAGGGCCATACGTTCCTTGGAGATAATTTTTTTTCAAGAGCAACATATTTTTTTTCGTATCTTTTTGAACTTTATGTTTTTTTTAAATTAATTAAGTTGGTTTTTTGTTATAAATTTTATAAAAGACGTAGTGAAATTAAGCAATCAAAACAAACATATCCATACATTATAACTTATCAAAACAAACATATCCAAATTACACGAATATTACAAATACTGAATATCAAATTCAATTGTTCGTACAATACTACATCATATAAAAATAACATAAACCACTACCGCATCAATCCTCGTCAGACTCAACGAGCTCGTCCTTCGTAAAGTACGGGCCACGCATAGTAGAGGGTGACGGACTGTGCCGCGTATAGGTCGTGCTTGAGCCTATAAAAAATTTAA
Organism: Helianthus tuberosus; assembly: GCA_030545235.1. NCBI lineage: Eukaryota > Viridiplantae > Streptophyta > Magnoliopsida > Asterales > Asteraceae > Helianthus > Helianthus tuberosus. The sequence goes on from CM060371.1 coordinate 23,108,745, forward strand.
ACAAAATACTTATTACATAACATTAAAATTATTCGTAGAAAGTGAAATAAAAACAAAATAACATACCTGCATGGAAATGTCGGATAAAGGAAAGAGCTGCATGGTCTAGCCGGACTGAAGAAAATGCGGCATGGAAAAGTTGGGTTGAGTATAGGACGGGCCGTAAACTTATAAGAATTTAAACAAAATACCCATTACATATCATTAAATTGCTCGTAGATAAATGAAATAAAAATAAGATAACATACATGAATGGACGAGATGGGCTGGGTAAAGGATGGCATGGACGGGTCGAGCTGCTGCGTGTAGAACAAGCCCCGGTCCGGATAAACTCGTGGTGGTGGACGGGGTGGAACCAATATACCCATATACTTATACATTTCACCTATGCCAGTCATCAGCCACCCCATGTTCATGCTGAGGCGGGACCTCAACATCATCCTGCCCGACCTCCTGCTCAGCCATTTGAACCTCATCAGCCTCCAAAAGCGGGTGATGTACCAACGGCTTCTTAGGAGTCTCGTGGGTTCGATACTCGGACTTCTTAGGTTGTACTACATTGATCGGTACACTTGCCGGTTGTGTGGTCTAGATTTAGAGAGTCTTAGTTATAAATTTAAAACTTAGAGTGTTTAGTTTAAGGTTAAAATTAGTTAGTTTAATTAGACCACACTTTGTGCACATCAAATATATATATTCTTGTATTTTTGTCCATATATCCTTGTGGATAGTTGTATATGTATATAGATTAGGGGACCAGGGGAACCGTATTGCCCTATACGCTTTCTATACTTTAGTGACAGGGAACCGTATTGCTCTGTACGCTTTCTATACTTTACTGACAGGGAAACCGTATTGCCCTATACGCTTCCTATATGACTCCCAAATCTTTTCAGACCTATGGGAATCATATTGCCCCACACGCTTCCTATTGGGGTTATTTTTCAGACATTTTTAGTTCTGAGCTACCTGCATGTCAGAGAGTAGGTACATCGTACTAATAGGAAGCATGTTGCCCTATACGATTTCTATTGGTGTCGCATTTAATGCGTTTGAACCCTATAAAAAATGTATTGGGCTATACGTTTCGTATTGAAGGATGTACAAAAATTTTGAAGGATATCTAGATACCATCACCCTTACTTAATTTAGGTACAAAACTCGTAACACAAAATAATGAATTTAGGCTATAAATCCAATAACAATCATTCAAACAACTTTGAAAGGGTTTCAAAACAAGGCATAACCTACAACGAAGTAACAAGATCGGAGGTTAAAATTTTAAGATTCACATTGTACATGTCTCCTTCATTTAAATGTTTTTAAAAATTTCAATTTGTTTCTCGTTATATAACAATTAAAATACGTAACAATCAGTGGCGAAGCTTGACCATAAAAACGGGGGGTCGAAAACGTATATACCCAAAAATTTCTATAGAACCGGGGGGTCGAAAACGTATATACCAAAAAATTTCTATACGAAAACTACATATATAACACTACTGAGTGAAAAGTTCGGGGGGTCGACCACCCCTCCCGTGTAACAACTCTCACTAAAATTAATACTTAGTAGGTTAATTATCTATTAAGAATACCCTAATTGAGAAACCCAAGTAATTCTACACTAACCCTAAAATTTTCAGAACAATCGGAATCAGGATCAGGGCCCCTAAAACTCAGGGGGGGGGGGGGGTAAACCCTAGTTGGTAATATCTAAACAGTTTAACGTGTAAATTGAATTTTCATTCGAAACCAACTCACCCAAGCTACCTGGACACGCACCCACCCTATGCTAGACTAGGGTCTCTCGCGCCACGCGACGCGCACAAGAGAACCTTTCGCGTGGCGCGAGGGGGGACATTTTTTGGGTATAAATAGAGGGCAGTGGCACTTGAATTTCGGTGTTAATTCGACGTCCAAACTCTAATCTTACACTGAGTTATAGTTCGATTAATACACAACACACACTAATCTCGAAACGCTGCCGCAATCAGGGTAATAACTCGATCGCTATTACGATTCAACGTCCGATCGATTATAACTATCCAACGATTGTTTAAGTGCCGCTCAAATTGAGTTTATACTTTGTTATTCATCGTGATTTCGACTTGAATGTTTGAGTGCTGTTCGAAATCGGACTATACTCTGTCATTCGTTGTGAATCCGCTGAATTGTTAAGTATTGCACTTGTAAATCGTTGTGAGGGTTTAATCTCGTGAATTGTCGTAACTGCTGTATTAGTTACTAACCTGTTTGTATGTGCATTGTTATTTAAATTAGGTTAATCAAGGCTAATCAGTAGGCTTATACTCTGCTCGTTAAATCTACAATGTGAGTCATTCTCTTTTTATCAAATTACTTTCAAAAGCTTATTTATTTTCAAAGTTATAATTACAGTGATTAAGTTTATGTAATCACCAAATTACAGCCGGTATGTGGGGTATTGTGCACAGTATTGCTGTTTTATCACTTTAGGTGGGCGAACCTAAAATTAGTGATATTCGTCATTCATTGGGGCAGCCAATGGTGATATGACCACAGTCACCGAAAAGAGTCGAGTGACAAATACTGTGGGTAGTTGGTATGATATCAGAAACATTGTAATCTCTCTTAATACTGTGAATTATAACAAACGGGTCGTTTTAGTAAAACTGAATGATTCACTCAGTATTTCCCTGCTGACAAAACCTTTTTCAAACATGTTTCAGGTAATCTGTTGTGAGCAAAGGAAAAGTGCCGTGGAGCACTACAAGCTTAGAAAAGTGGCTCAATGTAAATAAATAAAGAAACATGTTTTGAGAAATAAAGATTTCCCAGTGAAATCACTGTATTGTAAATTATGGGATTTATCCCTATATTATATATAAACGAGCAGTTTTAATATTAATCGATCCTGTTTAAAAAGACTTCCGCTGTCACTAAATTAGATACCATCGGATTTCCTGCCTCACGGCTCTGGACCGGGTCAAACCGGGGCCAAGGGCCGTGACAGGAAAAGGTGGTATCAGAGCCACTGATTTAAGCTTACTATTGATTTTAGCCTACTAAAATAATTGAGAGATATTTAGGAAATTTAATTGCTATTCTGTGAAAACATGTTTTATTAACTGATTAATTGTTGAGTTACAGTATGGGTAAACAAAAGATTTCTGCTATCTACCACAAATTAGATACTGCACCTACAGAAAAAGGAACCTCTTCCTCCAAACACCCAGCAGATCTGGAAGAAGGAATTTTTGTCCGTAAAGCAAATTATGAAAATCCTCTCACCCAAGATAAAAGAAATTCGATTCTTAGGAAGGGAAAGGAGAAAATAAAGAAAACCCAAGTCAAGAAAGTGAGGTTTAATTCAGAAATCCAGGAATTAGGCAATAGGTCACCTTGGGAAGATACATTAGATGAAAAATGGGCAAACCTTTATATGCTAGCTACCGTAGCAGAGAATGCAAACCTCTAAAATATCAATAAGCCTGGTCTAGTAGAAAATTAATCTCCAGTAAATAAATAAATTATAGTGTGTTCTCTTTCCTGTGGTCTTTTGTACAAATCCGTATGCAATAAAACTTAAATGCTTATTTGTAAAACTTTGTTCCAAAGTTTTAACTTAGCATTTTTGTGCATTTTGCATATATGCTATCCAGCATGAATGAGATATCGGAAGCATTTCAGAATCTCAACCTCTACCCAGTACCAATTGAAGTCTCCCACGACTTTACTGGTTATATTGCTGACATAGAGGAACCTCTGGAATTCCAAGCTCCACCGCTGGAAAAAGCAAAACTTAAAAAGAGAAGAAGATATGTAGGATGGAGGAAAGTGCGCAGGAGAAAGCCAGTTACTAGGAAACTCCCCAAAATAGAAAACCCTATAGACAAAGGAAAAGGAATCGAAATAGGAGAAAGTTCTAATCCAGCAGAGATAGAAATCAGGAAAGATTCTAAACAAAAAGGAATAGAAATTGGAGAGAGCTCCAGACAATTTGAAGAAATCACATTTCAAGACGAAATAGACCGTTTACTGGCAAATTGTGATGTCATTAGCCCTATCCATAATAATCTATATCCTTACCTAGCCGAAACCCAACTTCCTGTAAATCTGGAACCAGCTATTCCAGACCCACTAATCCACACTCGACCTTTAGGTCAAATGGAAGAATGGTGGACAAATGACTGGCAATTCGAAAATATCATCAACAGTCCTTATTCTTTTCTTCCACAGTTTGATCCAGAACCTATCCCCAATCCTCCAATGAGCAACGAAAACTTAGCCGAACTCCGTCAGTTCGGTGAAGAGCTGATAGGTACAGGGAATAGGATCCGGGAAATAGGGGAACAAATCACCTGGAAATACGACGAAAGGGAGCGTCGCTACTAAACTACCAGTTGACCTAAGAATAGTGGGGTTGGGAAGAATGTCTGTATAATAATAATAATAGTTAAATATAACTCTGTAAAATGGGAAATAAAACATTGTAAGATAAACAGTGTGTATGGATGCCTATATAATATATAAAGCAAAATAAAAGTCGAAACATCGACGATTTTGGATATATATATCTGTGTTGTAAGATTTTATGTGCTTCTGTGTAATTGTTCTATTTACAATCATTTGATACTAATAGTTATATTTATAATAATTATCAGATGGAAAACGCTAGTAATGAACCAGTTAATGAAGGAAATCAATCTGAACAAAATCAGGAAAACCAGTATATGACTAGACAAGATATTGAGAACATCATCACTCAAGGGATAGCTAATGCTATTCCAGTAATCATGGCTGCTGCTCAGAAACCTGTTGAACCACAACAAATCATTCCTAGTAAACGTACCCAGGAAGACAATTTTAGTCATAGTGTAAATGGATGCGGCAATCATGACGATAATAATCCACGACAGGCTCCACCTCCTAAGAAAATGAAAGCCGCAACACCTGGTTGCACTTTCAAAGAATTTCTTGCTTGTAAACCTGCTGAATTTGCAGGCAACGAAGGAGCAACTGCAGTACTGCGTTGGTTAGAGAAAACCGAAGCAGTAATTGCAATAAGTAAGTGTTCCGAAGAAGATCAAGTTATGTATGCATCAAATTTGTTCAAAGAAGGGGCATTAGAATGGTGGAACACCGTATTACAAGCAAAAGGAAGAAGGATGGCTTATGCTATAAACTGGGAAGAATTTAAAATTCTTGTAGAAAGAAAATATTGTCCTGAATATGAAAAGGAACAAATGGAAAATAAGTTCCTAAATCATCGTATGATAGGCGTAGAGTGTCGCAGTTATACTTCGACATTCTTTGAATATGCTAGAGTGGTACCAACACTGGCTTCGCCAGAACCGGTACTCATTTCCCGTTACATTTGGGGATTAATTAGTGAAATTCGTAACATCGTTAAAGCTGCGAGACCTCGCACTATTGACGATGCTGTGGAACTAGCTAATACCCTAACTGATGAACTAGTGCGCACAAGAGAAGAAGATCGAAAGAAGGAATTGGCTCAAAAGATTACCCAAGGATTTCGTGTGGGTAATGATAATAATATGTTTAAGAAAAGAGGAAGGAGACAATCTGCACAACCGCCTTTTTGCAGCAATTGCAAAATGGCAGGACATCGTGAAGAAAATTGCAAAAAGAAAACCGTAGTCTGCTATAACTGTGGAGAAACGGGACATTACAAAACAGAATGTCCTAAATTGATTAAAAACACAGACAATAAAGGCAAACCAGCTGATGGAACAACAAAGAAGAATGCCCGAGCATTCCAGCTAACCACTCAAGAAGCCGAACTAATTCCCGACGTCATAGCTGGTACGTTCTTGGTCCACGACGTTTATGCAAAAGTGTTATTTGACTCTGGTGCAAACCAAAGTTTTATCAATACTTCATTTTGCCAAGCCCTTAACTTACCCTTAACCACCCTTAGGCAAATTTTTACAGTCGAAACGGCAGACGGGAATTCTGTTAACATAAATAAGGTTTTGCAAGAAGGAAAGATAGAACTGTTAGGCCATAAGTTTTCTGCAAACCTGTTACCTATAAAGTTAGCCGGATTCGATGTAGTGTTAGGAATGGATTGGTTGATAGCCAACCATGCTCGAATCCTTTGTGATAAGAATTCCGTAGAAATCTGTACTCCCACAGGAGAGGTAATTTTAATTACAGGAGATAAACCACGAAAGCCACTGAAATTCATTTCAGTGATAAAGTTGGCCAGTTGTTCAAGAAAACAAGAAATGGTGTATATGATTTCGGTAATCATTAACACTAAAAGTAAGGAACTCTCAGACATCCCTATAGTTTCAGAATACCCAGACATCTTTCCAGAAGAATTACCTGGGTTACCACCTGATAGAGAAGTAGAGTTTAGAATCCATCTAATTCCGGGTACTACACCAATAGCTAAGGCACCTTATCGATTAGCACCCACCGAAATGCTAGAATTGAAAAAGTAGTTTGATGAATTACTAAGCAAATGATTTATACAACCTAGTTCATCCCCTTGGGGAGCACCAGTGTTGTTTGTGAAAAAGAAAGATGGATCGATGAGAATGTGTATCGATTATAGAGAACTAAATAAAGTTACAATTAAGAATCGATACCCATTACCTAGGATTGACGATCTTTTTGATCAACTTCAAGGCGCTAGGTATTTTTCTAAAATAGATCTAAGATCCGGATATCACCAGTTGAAAGTACAAGAAGAAGACATACCTAAAACTGCTTTCAGAACTAGGTATGGCCATTATGAGTTTACAGTCATGCCCTTTGGACTAACAAATGCCCCAGCAGCATTTATGGACATGATGAATCGGATCTGTAAACCATACTTGGATAAATTTGTAATCGTATTCATCAACGATATACTTATTTATTCCAAAAGTCAGGAAGAACATTGCGAACACTTGCATGCACTCTTAACTTTGTTAAGAAAGGAAAAACTTTATGCCAAATTCTCGAAGTGTGAATTCTGGCTGCAAGAAGTACAATTTTTAGGTCACATGGTGAATCACGAAGGTATTCACGTAGATCCTGCTAAAATTGAAGCAATTACTAAATGGAAGGTCTCACAAACAGCTATGGAAATTAGAAGTTTTCCAGGCTTAGCTGGATACTACAGAAGATTTATTAAGGATTTCTCTAAGATAGCTGTACCTTTGACTAAGTTAACCTGTAAAGCCGCTAAGTTTGAATGGGGACATAGGCAAGAAGAAGCTTTTAAGATTTTAAAGCACCGATTGACGAATGCTCCAATTTTAGCATTACCCGAAGGAACAGAAGATTTTGAAGTATATTGTGATGCTTCAAAATTAGGATTTGGATGTGTGTTGATGCAACGCAAGAAGGTAATTGCGTATGCCTCCCGGCAGTTGAAAAAGCACGAGGAGAATTATACGACTCATGACTTAGAATTAGGAGCCGTAATTTTTGCCTTGAAAATTTGGAGACATTATCTGTACGGAAGTAAGTTTACTGTCTATACAGATCATAAAAGTTTAAGGTATATATTTAGGCAGAAAGAGTTAAATATGAGGCAAAGAAGATGGATGGAAGTTCTAAGCGATTACGACTGTAATATTCAATATCATGAAGGAAAGGCAAACGTAGTTGCAGATGCCTTAAGTCGTAAGTATCAGGAAAAACAAAAGCGAGTCCGTGCTCTTAGATTAAATCTACAAGTAGATTTAATGGAACAATTAAAGAAAGTTCAGGAAACAGCAATCAAGGACGATGCTGAAGGAATGAAAGGTTATATAAAGGAACTAGAGCAAGGAAATGATGGAATTTGGAGATTCCACAAGAAACGAATTTGGGTACCTAAGCAAGGAGAATTAAGAAATAAGATTTTAGAAGAAGCCCATAAATCTAGGTATACTATGCACCCTGGAAACAATAAGATGTACCAAGATTTAAGAAAGAATTTTTGGTGGATAGGCATGAAGGAAGATATAGCAAGATATGTTTCTAAGTGTCTTACTTGTTCACAAGTAAAGGCTGAACATCAGAAACCTTCAGGATTACTACAACAATAAGAAATGCCTGTGTGGAAATGGGAACTTATAACAATGGATTTTGTTACTAAGTTACCCAAAACAAGAAAAGGTAATGATGCGATTTGGGTAATTGTGGATCGATTAACCAAATCAGCTCATTTTCTACCAATGAAGGAAACCTTTAGCATGGAAAGGCTAGCCACGTTGTACGTAGACAAAGTGGTATCTTTACATGGAGTCCCACTCTCCATTGTATCAGATAGGGATAGTCGTTTCACTTCTCATTTTTGGAAAAGTTTCCAGCAAGCTATGGGAACTCGACTAAATCTGAGTACTGCATATCATCCCCAAACAGACGGACAAAGTGAAAGGACGATACAAACTCTAGAAGACATGCTTAGAGCATGTGTAATAGATTTTGGCGGAAATTGGGACGACCATTTACCATTAATTGAATTCTCCTATAATAATAGTTATCATTCAAGCATTGAAACTGCTCCATTTGAAGCACTATATGGACGTAAGTGTAGAACTCCAGTTTGTTGGGCAGAAATAGGAGAAAGTCAATTATCAGGTCCAGAAATTGTGCAAGAAACTACTGACAAAATAACTCAGATCAAGGAAAGACTGAAAACAGCTAGAGATCGTCAGAAGAGTTATGCAGATAATCGCCGCAAACCGTTAGAATTTCAAGTCGGAGATAAAGTACTCTTGAAAGTTTCTCCTTAGAAAGGAGTTGTTCGATTCGGTAAGAAAGGAAAGCTAAGTCCTAGGTACGTAGGACCATTTTCAGTGATCCAACGTATAGGACCAGTTGCTTATCGTTTACAACTACCAGAAGAATTAGCTGGAGTACATGATGTATTTCATGTATCCAATCTCAAGAAATGCTTATCAGATGAATCACTGGTAGTACCTCTTCAAGATATAGAGGTAAACGAAAAGCTGAAATTTGTTGAGAAACCTCTTCAAATTGAGGATCGAAAGATTAAGTTTCTCAAACATAAACGACTAGTTTTAGTCAAAGTCAGATGGGATTCAAAGAGAGGACCAGAATACACTTGGGAGCTGGAATCAGAAATGAAGCGAAAATATCCTCATTTATTCCAGTAAATCTCGAGGACGAGATTTTTCTTAAGGTGGGGAGGATGTAACAACTCTCACTAAAATTAATACTTAGTAGGTTAATTATCTATTAAGAAAACCCTAATTGAGAAACCCAAGTAATTCTACACTAACCCTAAAATTTTCAGAACAATCGGAATCAGGATCAGGGCCCCTAAAACTCAGGGGGGGGGTAAACCCTAGTTGGTAATATCTAAACAGTTTAACGTGTAAATTGAATTTTCATTCGAAACCAACTCACCCAAGCTACCTGGACACGCACCCACCCTATGCTAGACTAGGGTCTCTCGCGCCACGCGACGCGCACAAGAGAACCTTTCGCGTGGCGCGAGGGGGGACATTTTTTGGGTATAAATAGAGGGCAGTGGCACTTGAATTTCGGTGTTAATTCGACATCCAAACTCTAATCTTACACTGAGTTATAGTTCGATTAATACACAACACACACTAATCTCGAAACGCTGCCGCAATCAGGGTAATAACTCGATCGCTATTACGATTCAACGTCCGATCGATTATAACTATCCAACGATTGTTTAAGTGCCGCTCAAATTGAGTTTATACTTTGTTATTCATCGTGATTTCGACTTGAATGTTTGAGTGCTGTTCGAAATCGGACTATACTCTGTCATTCGTTGTGAATCCGCTGAATTGTTAAGTATTGCACTTGTAAATCGTTGTGAGGGTTTAATCTCGTGAATTGTCGTAACTGCTGTATTAGTTACTAACCTGTTTGTATGTGCATTGTTATTTAAATTAGGTTAATCAAGGCTAATCAGTAGGCTTATACTCTGCTCGTTAAATCTACAATGTGAGTCATTCTCATTTTATCAAATTACTTTCAAAAGCTTATTTATTTTCAAAGTTATAATTACAGTGATTAAGTTTATGTAATCACCAAATTACAGCCGGTATGTGGGGTATTGTGCACAGTATTGCTGTTTTATCACTTTAGGTGGGCGAACCTAAAATTAGTGATATTCGTCATTCATTGGGGCAGCCAATGGTGATATGACCACAGTCACCGAAAAGAGTCGAGTGACAAATACTGTGGGTAGTTGGTTTGATATCAGAAACATTGTAATCTCTCTTAATACTGTGAATTATAACAAACGGGTCGTTTTAGTAAAACTGAATGATTCACTCAGTATTTCCCTGCAGACAAAACCTTTTTCAAACATGTTTCAGGTAATCTGTTGTGAGCAAAGGAAAAGTGCCGTGGAGCACTACAAGCTTAGAAAAGTGGCTCAATGTAAATAAATAAAGAAACATGTTTTGAGAAATAAAGATTTCCCAGTGAAATCACTGTATTGTAAATTATGGGATTTATCCCTATATTATATATAAACGAGCAGTTTTAATATTAATCGATCCTGTTTAAAAAGACTTCCGCTGTCACTAAATTAGATACCATCGGATTTCCTGCCTCACGGCTCTGGACCGGGTCAAACCGGGGCCAAGGGCCGTGACATCCCGGCCCCTCTTAAGCTACGCCCTTGGTAACAATGCATCTAATTATATTTTGTTATAACGTATTAGACCCCCCGTAGTGGGGCGTTTTTTTTTAAATTAAAAAAAAAACGCCGAAACACGCCCCTTGACCATTACATATGGGCGTTTTCGAGCGTTTTTTTTATAAAAATTGGGTTGGCGTTTTTCAAACAACGCTGAATTTTGTATTGGGGCTCGAGACGACCATTGCCAAATGGTCAATTGTTTATTTATTTATTTTTAATTCCAACATTCACCTACTATATATATTACCCACTTTTCCATATTTTTTATAAAAAAAACTCAAACATTCCCAAACTTTCTCTACTACTTCTTCTGTATTTTATAAAAAGATGCATTCATTCCGACCCCCATTTGGTGTCCCCTCAAGACCCATGAACCCGAACACAACCCAACCGCAACAACTGTTTAACTTTCAAGACATGGACCCGAACATGTTATCTTACGCGGCTTACTTGAGTGGCGCTACTTCGTTCGTGCCTCCCACTTTTGGCTTTGGTCAAGCCGGCGGGTCGCAACCTTCACAACAACAAGCCGAACCCGATGTCGATATCGTGCCGGAGACGCAACCCGAACCGGCGCCAGAGAAATCGAAACGTGGCAGAAGGTCGCATAAGAAGAAGGAAGCGAACGAACCTCGACGTAAGCATTCTTACTGTCACACCCCAACCGATGGCGGAAACATAGGGGCATGGCACTGAGCGAAACAGATTGTCCAGAAGTTTCCATAACAATTTTCATTACCAATTAATTTAAAAGTAACATGTCCCATACCATGTCTCAAAAGATAATACAATTATTACAGACAAAATCTAGGCAAATAGTTCTATTCCGACAACTCAGATTTCATTTGTACAGACAACTATTTGTTGGCCTCTAAGACCTTATTCTAGCCTCGATTTCCTAGCAGATAAGCATCCTAAGCACCTGTCACATACGTTAAAATAAAGTCAATACACATAGTGTAAAGGTGAGCATACAAGTTTGGTAATAACATATAGAGTTCGAAAGCGTTACGCATAACCAGCACGTACACAGAGTGAAATGAGGCATGTTAGTTATCGACATGAACCTATCGATACCAATGACTGCGGGTTGACTGCCCAAGGCAGTTCGTAATACATGATCACCACTGTAATCCATGCAAATAATTGTCCTTAACAACCCCCGAGTGAATGGGTGCTGAGTCCAAACTAATAGTACTATCGTTGCTAAGGCAGGTAGACAACATTCCATGTGTAAACATAACAAACAAACAAGCATTCATTTAGTCACGTATAACATGCGGTAACGGTTAGCGTTTAAAGTATTGTGTAGTGTGTTCGATATGATTTTGTATAAGTAATGTATGTAACACCCAAAAGTGCGTAAAGCAAAAAGGGATCGAGTATACTCACATCGGTTGATGGATTGAAGGGAGCGCCCGATCAGGATGATAACATAAGGATAAACGACGCGTATAATGATGCAAGGTGTAAGTGGCTCGGATAGCAGTTCGGTCGGATGGTAATCCGATCGGATGGCCATTCGTGCGGATGACAATCCGTTCGGATGGTTATCTGGTCGGATGATAATCCGTTCGGGTGACTATTTGAGTGGATTGTTTCTTCCTTTGAGAAGAATGTGTTTGTGTATGATGGCTTGACTTTTGAAGTTTTCGTCGTAGCATTTGAAAACATTGAAATATCTCTACCTTTTAGGTCGGTCGATCGGATGGTTGTCCGATCGGATGACAATCCGATAGGTTGACACTTCAGTGAGAACAAGTTCACAGCAGGGCGGTCACTCGGTCGGATACCCATCCGTCCGGGTGGCAACCTTGTTACTGAACATGTTGAAAATTGTTTAAGTGTTAAAGTCCAAATGTTTCATGATTCGGATGGCTGTCCGATCGGATGGTAGTCCGGTCGGACGACAACTCGTTCAACAATCAGACTTCAATCGTTGGCACAATAGTTAAGTGTGGGACCCAAGGTGCAAGTCGTTCGGATGACAATCCGTTCGGGTGGCTGTCCGTTCGGACAGCAGTCCGGTTGGACGGTACTCCGTACTGGTTGTTCCGTTCGTCTTACACTTGGCCGTTTTGATTGTTTGTCGTGTTATCGAGATGTGTTGATATCGTGCTAACCAACTGAGTCCCATCCTAAGCTCTAGTTACCCGACTGAACAGGAACCACCCAAATTCGGTCAGTCCACCGGTTCAAGATGATAGTTCTTGGTTAACCCGAAATCGATAATCTCGTGGATAGAATATGGATCTTAAACCAACACAACCACAAGAATGAGTAGTAAGTCGGCACGAGCTCCGATTCTAATGGTTTTGAGTGCATTGAGTGTAAAAGAGTTGAAAGAAAGTTGGAAAACCTTCTTTCAATCCTTTTCACCGTGAATATGTTTAGATCTATGAAAGATCTTTGTTCGTTTATGTGGAAATCGGTTAGATACAAGTTGTTCTTGGTGGATTGAGGCCAAAACATGAAGTTCTTCAAGAACACATGACGACGTCATCCTAGAACACCTTGAATCTTGATGATTTCACGGTTAAAAGTTAAGATTTAAAAGATAGAAAGGTGTAGGAGTGCGTGTAGATCAAGGAAGTACAAGATTTAGTACGAGATCTTACCGGGATTGCGAGAAATCAGAGAAAAAGCGAGGAACACGAGCTGGTCGGTCGTCACTTGCCAAAAGTAGAAAGGATGAAAGTGACAAGGGGTATTTATAGGATACCTAAAGTGGAAAGGGGCTGGTCGGTCGGATGGCATATCGCCCGGATGACAGTCCGATCGGATGTCACCTCGTTCGGATGGAAACCCGGTCGGATAATAATCCGGCCGGATGGCACTTGGTTCGAGTGTTTGGTGTGACAATTTTTGCTGTTTCGATTGCGATTGCGAGTGATTCAATGCGATAGAGTTTCCTAGTCAAATTACTTTTAATCCCAACTATTCATATCTCGCACTATCTCTTCTCCACCAATTATCATACCATTTTGATTGCGATTGAGTTCGATTGCGATTGAGTTTCGATTGCGTTTCGATTGATTACCACAACATAACATAAATAAACATGCACAAGTAACACATAAGGTACACACACACACGTATATTAGTAATCAAAATGCGTAATTCGAGTTGTGAGTGCGATTGCGATTCGATGTTGATTAAATTAGATTCACTTTATCGCATTGTTACTTCCTATAGTTTACAGTCGTACGTCGATTAAACAACGAATAACACACGTCGATTATTGTAATTATTGACACTTACTCCACATAATACAGCTAAACTAAACACATAAAAGAAATTCACTACTAGTCAAGTCGCGAAATCGGTCGTTGACTTTGACTTTAGAAACACGGGGTGTTACACTTACCTTAATTGGACGAAGGAGGAGGAATACACGTTGGCTCGGGCGTGGCTCGACGTTTCGGAGGACCACGAAATTGGTAACTTTTATATTTTCTTTTTACTTTTATTTTTAACATACAACTTATATTTTACTTTTATTTTTAACATACAACTTACATTTTACTTTTATTTTTTCAACTTGTAGCAAACTTTCAAACGGGCCCCATTTTTTGGGATAGGGTTCGTGCACTCTTTTATAGCACGTGGGGTAAAGGCGAGCATCGTGACAAAGATTCAATTTCTAGCAAATGGACCGACATCAACAACAAGTGTCACTCCTTCCAAGAAATGTATCAACGTAACTACGATAATCACCCGAGCAGAGAAGGTGACGTCGGGGTTTTAACGAAGGCTTTGGATGAGTACGAGATAATGAAATGCCCTTTCCCGTACTATAAGTGTTGGGATCTACTTCGAAAAAGTCCAAAGTGGGTGGGCGTAGTGACCATGACATCGAGTAGTAGACGTCGAGCTAAACGGTCAAAAACATCATCCTCCGTTGACCCTGAAACACCGACTTCGGATGCCCGCAATGTCGATCTAAATGATGTTGTGGAGGTTGACAAAGAGCAACTTGAAGAAGAGTTGGCCCGATCGCCCGGTAGAAGAAAGGATAAGCGAACCGGGAAAAAACGGTGGAGTCGTCTTCCGATCTCGAGTTGAAGGAAGACTTCGAGGAGATGAACCGTCGTCTCCAAGACATTCGCGACCTCGGCCACAAACGTTGGGAGGTTATGAAAGAACGAGTCCCCGAAACCAAAAAGTTTAACGAGATGCAAGAGGCGAGGCAAATGGAAAAAGGACATTGAGTTTTTGTCCAAACCGATCGACCACCTCCAAGGTGACGCGTTGATCCTTGCGCAAATGCATCGCCAAAAAATTCGGGAAAAATATGGACTCTAGATCGTCATCCTTTTTTTTAACTTTTTTTTTTTCGGTTTTTTTTATATTCTGTTTTTTTTCCGTTTTTTTTTTTTTTTATTTCAAGTAGTGTAATTTTTTTTAAATTAATGAAGAATTTTATGTTTTAAATTTAAAAAAAATAATAATTGTGAAATGATTGCATGGGCGTTGTTGGGCATTATTCCCACTACGGCACTTTTGCAATAACCCCCCAATAATGCCCCCATGCTGACTGGACTGCCACATGACAGAAAACTCCCCATAGTGGGGGCATTATTGATAAAACCACTACACATGGTCTTATTATTATTATAATACAAATTAGAAAGTCGTGCATTTACAAATCATAGTTTCATAAGCTTTAATTTCACATGATGTTAATTTATATATACAACTAGAAAAGTGACCCGCGCGTTGCGCCACGGCCAACGAAATTGGCGTGCAATCGAGCAGATTTACACTAATTATGTTTAAGCTTATCATACTTCTTTCGTCATCAAAATCCGAGTAACAACTATAACTACAACGTTATATAAATAATTGTGTACACTAATAAACACGTTGAACTTCTTAGCAATCCACGTACTATCTCCTTATGACAAACCACGTTAATTTGTAAACTTCCTATGTGATTATTTGGTAAACAGAGAACACCTTGTACATCGATAAAACAACAAAAAAAAGGATAAAACACCATAAGAAGGTAACAAAAGAAAAGTAATCAACCTCCCAATATATCTTCTTTCCATGATTGTATATGTGCGGAGCGCAAAATCGTGTTTCCATCTATAGTAGACACCATTATACCTTGTCTTTCACAATAACACCTACTTTGCTCACTACAATATTATCCACACCTTCCAACTTTATAAACTACACTTTTCTCATCTATTCTAAAATGATAAATATCAGATCAAGGCACAATTGGTCAAGCGTCAAATAAGTTGTGCTGCCCACCCACGAATCAAAAAAGCCCCTTCCTTTTACTCGCGATTCAAACCCATTTTCATCCAACCATTGCCCTATTCCTTTTGTTCTACTACCACCTTTAACTACAAAAAAAAAAAAAAAAAAAAAAAAAAAAACAACAGTTTAGGAAGCCTTACATGATTACCACGGAATAAAGAATTGAAAACTAACAGTATCTTGATCAACTTCTTTGAGCATTTCCATTTGTCAAAAAGGTTAGTTGAGTTTTTGTAAGAAAAGATAATAAACTTGCTAATTGTCATGAAAATTACACTTGCCGCATGCAATGGAGTGGCTGCAAGAGAGATTACCATATTGTTGTGCGTACCCCGAGGAAGAGTTCGCGGAGTAATACTGGTAGAGATGGTGTGGGTACACACCATATCTCTGACCAGTGGCGTAGCTTCGGTGACCACCTTCCGCCAAGTTCAGATATGTTTCTTAATTATTTAAAGTACAAAAAACATTGTGGGTCAACCGTACATGAACAAAAATGACCCGCTTTGACCAATAGGGAGTACCTGAAGACAAACCATCTGTTCCTGTAGCGTTGACTTTTCTTCCCTGAATTCCAAATGGATCTGCAAAACTTAATAATTTATGTTTGCGAAAAGAAAGATATCATGTAGTTATTATTTAATATTTCTCTTAGATTATTTAATAATCTCGTCATCTGATGATACATTCTTTCTAAATGGACCCATTTTAACCAGAACCAAATTAAGCACTTTTTTAATTCGTCACGTCCTAACTGAACCCAATATAACTTTTTACAGAAAACAAATTACCTTGGTGTACAACAGTGACCTCCTTATTGCTTAGAATTTCAAATGTTTCCGCAGTCATATTCCGGACATCACAACCTATAAGAAGCGGAGCCTGCACAAAATTTAAAAACTAATATAAAAATCTGATCAAATTCCAATTGTTTCACATAATCTTAATGACAAATGCCACCTTCATTAAAGCCCATATGCTAAAATGAGACCGGTATTCCAGATAAGTCATGCCTTCGTTACCAACTACTAACATATCCAGATCTACGAAAAATGATAAAAATAAATAAAATAATAATACCAACAATTCTCTAAATTTATTTACTGGTTGAGCACGGATGAACATCCTGGAATGTTATTACTACCATTCCATCCACCAGGCCCCGCATAGGCTGCCCATTTGTCGTTAAGATCAGCAATATAAATCATACTGCAAGGGGAATTAGTTAAATGATAAGTTAACAGATAATGGAAGTTAGACGCATAACAATTGTTACACAATGTTTGAACCTTGCCCGCATGTCGTTGATGTCATCTGTGTTCTCCAACTATTGCCAACATTGCCTGCCCATAGGGCAGGGTCATCCTCACCCCTATCAAAGTAAAGCATAATAAGAAAGAAAAAAAAAGCAGGTTTGGTGATGATAAAAAGGTTCACGGGTTTGACCCGTGGATATCAGGCATGCTCGATTATGATATTACGCGGCTAAAAATACCCTTTAGATTTACCAGAATTTTAATCTTTAACTCATCCCAAATATATCTTGAAATATAAAATACCCAACTACACTTTTCAAAATTCTATATTTTAATGAAACGTTTAGCAACTCTGAGTACAATAAACCAACCAAATTAAACATGTCAATTAACACGATTTTCAATTACTTTTTTCACTTTCCAGTTTCCAAGCTCCAAATTCAGTAAGATACAAAACAGCCCCTGAACGTCCTCTATTCAGTTTCAATTCTAAAAAACATCAGAAAACTAATGTGTATATACAGTGTAATTTAAAAGATACAATCATTATTTGGAACTTGTATCATTGCACTACTCCATCAAGCCAAAAGCCACATACCCAACCTCCATGACAACAATAAATCTAGATGTATGATTTTAGACCAGAATTGAAGTTACTGACAAACATATCTATTTCAGCAGCAGAAAGGCACAAACCAATCTCCAGATCTTTATATGATTCTCTGCAGGCACTAATAGATATCGATCCAACATTAAAATCGATAGAGACAATTTCATACTTTCTAGGCTTCCCAAATCCGAAATCTAAGTCATAAAATTTGAGTTTTGGTGTTCCAACAACCATCATCCTCGTTGGCCACCCATCGGCAAACAAATTGTCTATCGGCCCCATATATTTCATGACTCCTTCCTTGTCGGTCAAAATCTTGTTCAGCTTCTCTCTAATCAATTCAGCAGCATCCATCCTTTCCTGTTAAAATAGACGTTCTTGCTACATTGATACACCGCCCCAGAAAGTTGCCAAAGTAAGCGGCCATGATAGGTGGATCCATTCGTGACCTACAATCAATGGCGAAGCCAAATTGTACTACCTCATCATTGTATAAACTCACTACACAGTTCCAAATATACGCACATGCTACGGTAAACGATGATACGTATGCTAATGTTGGATGTTGGGTTGAAACCAATTTTTTCAAACCATTGATCATGGCAGCTTCCATTATGACACTTTTAAAAGATCCATGATTGATTCATAAACCGTAACAAATATGATACCGATAACCAATTAACAAACGTTAAATCAACCCAAATGTAAAACATAAAACTTGCAAAATCTAGCAAAACAAACCAGGTATGTCTTTTTTTGAGAACCCTCCATTCTTCTTGAATCTTTTTAGCCCAGTTTCGCACGTCAGCTAGCCATTTATATGCACAATATAGAGCACAAAAAAGTTAGTTTTTTAAGACAACCATTAAACAACATTCAAAGATCCAAGCTATAAAAAGGATATTTTAGATTATAATCATAGATTAAATTTGATTTATTAAGAACTTTGCCTAATCGTTATTTTAAAGGTTGAAACAAACAGGAAGTAAAAACCTCAACATAAAGAATTGAGCAGATTCATGATCCCATTTTATAGCCAATCGAACTTCTTTATAGCCAATGGTAGCAACATACGTATTTCTTCCATTGACATAGCCACCAACAACAATTGTATTTCTCCTATTAACATAGACACCACCGAAACCCTAATATAAACAATTGAGCAGCATCAGATAAGAAATCGATTGAAAAGTAATAGAATCAGGTAACAATAAACCCTTTTGAGGGAAAGTGAGAGTACCAAGATACAGTCTCGGACGTCAAGCGGAATGACAACGGGTGGCTAAGGGCATGTTTGGGTAAGCTTTTTGAAACAACTTATTGACTTATTGGCTTTTTGAAAAGTCATAAGCTCTAAAATGATGTTTGGCAAAGAGGGTGTATGTGAGGGGAAAAAGCCAATAAGTCAATAAGTCACAAAATCCTGACTTTTCCAAGAAGCCAATAAATCAATAAGTTGTTTCTAAAAGCTTACCCAAACATGCCCTAACATTAGGTTTCTTCGATGGAAAAAACAAAGAGGTGTAGTTGGAGTTACGGAACCATAACCCCTTGTTTCCACGACCTCGCCACCACTGGAGCGAAAAACAACTCCGTCGTCACCATCTACGTGAAAAACAACGTAGTCGTCACCATGGCGTTTGGCATCCGCCTCCGAAGGCGGCCGTTGCCTCAATCAACCACCACCGTCTCGCCACGACCACCCTTACCGGGGAAGACAATCCCCGTCTCTCTCTTTCTCACCCTATTATGTTGCTTTCCTTCTTTGTGTCTCTAGCAGGCAAATAATCGGAGGGGGAAATCGGCAAAGAGGAGAGAAAGAAATAGAGAAGCGGTGGAACTGGCGGATGTCGGTAAGGTTTTCCTAGAAACCGACACTACCCAATGACAGAAACTGATACACCAAAACTAATACTAAGCACAATGTACAACTCTTTATGCATACAAATGTTGAAAATTAGAGTATATATAAATTTTTTCATCAATTCCACAATTGCCCTTGTCCTTCCACATGCCCTTTTCTTAACCGATCTGGCATTTAATTTAAGGAGATTCTCTGGCTTCGCACCTCAAAAGTAATGCCACCTATATTCGCACTTTCGTACCGTGTCACGCACTATCTATATCCGTCGTCGTTCCAGGAAAAAACAATAACTATTATGCATGTCGTGCATCGCACGGGTATTCCCCCTAGTTATATTATAAAAAAACTCATTGTAAAAAGAGATACATGCGATATTTAACGACAATAAAGATCCGTTCGATCCTATTTCTCCGGCGGTTGCTGGTTCTGAATGTGAAGCTTCTCAGCGGAAGGGTGATGTTGACGATGGTGTCGTTGTGCTATCTGTTGATGATTTGATGGCCCGTTTTCCGATGATTCGGAAAGGAGGATGCCAGTTGGTGTATCAGCGTCGGAGGAATCGTCGGTTTGATCAGGTGCTGGTTGCTGGTGAAGACCCTGTCGTTGAGTAGGTTAGGTTTGGGAAACTGTGTATTCCCTTTTTTGATGTTTATGCTAGTCTTGCTACCGTAAACTTTTTGAAGATCACTGTCGTGATCGTTGTGAATGGTTGTTTATACTGCTTGATGATATGTATATTTTTGATGCACTGTTGTGCATGTAATTTTGTGTTTTCATTACAATATATTGCATGTGTTTAATTGCTTTTAGTAGGTAGGGCGAATGAGAAATGGTATTGTGCTCATGTGTGAACGTTTGTCTAAAAGGCGCGTTTGTTTGCCTTGTTTAGACTGTTCATGAGGTGTACAATGTCTACCATATCGTTTTCGCGTAAACCAAAAGAATTATATGCAATTTGTAATAAACAGGAATATGAGTAAAGATGATGTTTGTATTAATAAGAGCGTAAGGCTCATAATACAAAGGATAATAAGGAAATACATTGTATGCTTTTCCTTTTTTACGGACTGGTTTGGCTTACATGTAACACCTGCGCAGCTGCTGCGCGTTTCAGGTGCGGGGAACTAGTGTCCCATCAAGTCTTTTTAGGGTGTACGCCCCTTTGCCCAGAACCCCATTGATGATGTATGGTCCTTCCCATTTTGGTGCTAATTTGCCTGGTTTTTCCGTGTTAGAAGCCTCGTTGTCGTGTAAGACAAAGTCACCAGGGACAAATGTGCATACGCGGACGCGCGCATTGTAATATTTTTCGAGTTTGGATTTGTACCTTGCTTTTGTAATGGCGGCGTTTTCGCGCCTTTCTTCAAGAAGGTCTAAATCCAATCTTCGCTCTTGCTCGTTGTTTTGTTTTTCCATGGCCATCATGCGCGGTGATGGTAGGCCAATTTCGGCTGGGATTACTGCTTCATATCCATAGACCAGGCTGAATGGAGTTTCTCCCGTGCTAGTCTTTGGCATTGTACGATGAGCCCATAAGATGCTGGGGAGTTCGTCAACCCATCCTCTGCGCGCTGTGCCTAGTCGCGCCTTAATGCCGTTAACTATCTGTTTGTTGACGCTTTCGACTTGGCCGTTTGCCTGTGGGTGCGCCACAGAGGCAAAGTTGTGCTCAATCTTCATTTCTTTGAACCATTTCTGAAGATCTTCTGAGGCAAAGTTAGTGCCATTGTCGGAGATGATGCGCAATGGTAATCTGAATCTGGAAATAATATGTTCCCATATAAATTTGCGAATTACCATTGCTGTTGTTGAGGCTAGTGCCTTAGCTTTGACCCATTTTGTGAAATAGTCGACCGCTACGATGATGAATTTTACTGCGCCTGGCGCGTCAGGGAATGGACCAACGAGATCAGTCGACCGTTATGATAGACCCGTGTTACGTCATAACGTAGGCTTGAATGTACCATTAAGTATCTACGAGCAATTTAATGATATGTAATGGGTATTTTGTTTAAATTCTTATAGGTTTACGGCCCGTCCTATACTCAACCCAACTTTTCCATGCCGCATTTTCTTCAGTCCGGCCAGACCATGCCGCTCTTTCCTTTGTCCGACCTTTTCATGCAGGTATGTTATTTTGTTTTTATTTCACTTTCTATGAACAATTTTAATGTTATGTAATAAGTTTTTTGTTTAAATTTTTTATAGGCTCCAGGCACGAACTATACGCGGCACAGTCCGTCACCCTCTACTATGCGTGGCCCGTACTTTACGAAGGAGGAGCTGGCTGAGTTTGACGAGGATTGATGACGGTAGTGATCTATGTTATTTTTATATGATGCAGTACCGTACGAACAATTGAATTTAATATTCAGTATTTGTAATATTCGTTTAATTTGGATATGTTTGTTTTGATAAGTTATAATGTATGGATATGTTTAGTTTGTTTTGATTGCTTAATTTCACTACGTCTTTTATAAAATTTATAACAAAAAAAACCCAACATCATTTTATAAAAAAAACCAACTTAATTAATTTAAAAAAAACATAAAGTTCAAAAAGATACGAAAAACAATATGTTGCTCTTGAAAAAAAAAATCTCCAAGGAACGTATGGCCATTATATGATTCCCCTAGTCTCTCTGTTCTTCAAGTACACGTATAGGAATCGTATAGTTAAATACGCTTAGACCCAAAGAAACTGTATTGCCCTATACGATTCCTAAAGAGTTTTAAGGACGTGCAAATAAAATGAGAGGATGTGTGAATAACCAAAGTCTTAAGCAATAAGTTGTTAAGAGAATAATAGGCCAAAAGTAACTCATATTCATTATTTTGGGCATATATACATAATAATCATATCTATAGAGTTGTGATATAGAGAACACATATTACATTAAATATAATATTTCTAACTTCTTAAAATTAATAGATAAAAAAGCAGGTCGTTTAACCTGCAGTTTTATTTTTAATTTTAGTTTTTATTTTGTCCCCAGTGCATCTTCACTTATTTAATCCTCACCCACCTTTTGGTTTCCTAATTTTAAAGGTTGTTTGTTTACCTCTTAATTAGACTCTTAATGCTTCAGACATTTTACTAATTCAGCACTTAATGATTCAGACTATTTGTTTCACGAGCAGATGTCTGAATGGTTCAGACATTTGCCTCTGAATGGTTAAGATTTATACAGAGTCTGAATGGTTAAGACCTCTAATCTGAATTGGTCAGACATTTGCCTCTGAACGGTTAAGCATTATACAAGCTCTTAATGGTTCAGACCTCTTACTGGTTCAGCACTTAACCATTCAGATGTTGCCAAACGACCCCTATGTTTACTTATATGCTTTTATGATTAAGTAGATAAAAACTAAAATTACTAGTTTCAATAGTGATTATTAATTGCTAAAAATAGAAAAAAAATATTATTTAATTTCATGGGAAAAGCTAGGGGTTGTTTGGCAAATTCTGAATGGTTAAGTGCTGAACCAGTAAGAGGTCTGAACCATTAAGTGCTGAACCAGTAAGAGGTCTGAACCATTAAGAGCATGTATAATACTTAACCCTTCAGAGACAAATGTCTGAACCATTCAGACATCTGCTCATGAAACAAACAGTCTGAACCATTAAGTGCTAAACTAGTAAGAGGTATGAACCATTAAGAGCCTCATTAAGAGGTAAACAAACAACCCATAAATGTTGAACCAGTAAGATGTCTGAACCATTAAGAGCCAGTATAATGTTTAACCTTTCAGAGGCAAAAGTCTTGCCAATTCAGATTAGAGGTCTTAACCATTCAGAATCTCTATAATGCTTAACCATTCAGAGGCAAATATCTAAACCATTCGGAAATTTGCTCGCGAAACAAACAGTCTGAACCATTAAGTGCTGAACCAGTAAGAGGTCTGAACCATTAAGAGCTTCACTAAGAGATAAACAAACAGCCCCTAAGCCATATAAACATGTTTTGCAAATATAATAAATTATTCTGTAAAAAAATATTATCTAACAGCCATATAAAAATGTTTTGCAAATATAATAATTATTCTGTAAAAATATACTATTTATATACTATTAATTTGAAATATTTGTGTGCATGTTTGGTTGTAAGTTGTGCTTAAATACTTGTACCTTAATCAAATATAGGTTGTAAGTTGTGCTTAAGTGGTTGTACCTTAATCAAATAATAATGGTTTCATTACCTTACCAAATTCAATATGTTTTGTATGTATGTATGGTTGTAAATTGTGCTTAAGTGGTTGTACCCTAATCAAATAGTGGTTTCATTATCTTACCATGTTCAATCGGTTTGATCCATTCAAAGTTGTGTTGTTTTATTTGTAAATTATTATTATTTATAATGATCTAATTAATTTAGCCAAAATCTTGTATAAATATAATTTGCAACATATTGATGCAATGGTTGTTGTAATGTATGCATTATGGTTTGTATAGTGGTAATGATATATATTATATATAGATTACGATGGACCTGTCAAACGGAAAAAAATAGACGCAGGTTCATCGTAACGCACGAGTCCTAGATCAACTTAGTTATTTTATTCTCTCTTTTACGTTTCGGTTTAATTTCTTCGCATTAACACCGCAACTTCAGTGTCGATGGTCGCTGACAGTAGTGTGACATTAGTGCTCGCCCCCGCCGCAACGCGGGGGCTGCTTAATACTAGTTTAACAATAAAAACATTCATTTTCAGAAATAACAAAGTTCAATCGTTGTTTGTCAATTTCAACATACCGTTTAATTAATGATGATATCGACATATTTCCATATTATAAATTAGCAACTTTTTGTTGCATTATAGTGTTGTACCCCAAGTTTGGGGTGTTTTCCAAAAAAAAAAAACTTTGATTTTTCACTTTTAACCCAAATATTTTCATATTTTGTATTTTAACCCCTTTTATTTTTTTTTACTTTTAACCCAAAGTTTTCCATCTTTTATAATTTAACACAACACTTTATTATTTACAACTTTGGTCCCTAATCTACTTTTTATCTTTCGCAAGTTTTACGTTTTGTTCTAAATTTTGCTAGTTAACACGTCGTATCGTGCATGTGAGGTTCGATGTTCTTTGCTCTATTTTTTTCATATTTGAAAGACCCGTCGCAACGCGTCTATTTTTTCCCTTTTCACAAGTTCACCGCAACGGGTGGGTCCTAGATCGACTAAGTTATTATTTTCTACGTTTTACGTTTCTGGTTAACTTTTTCGCATTAACACACTGTAACGGGTGTGCGTGGTTCAACGATTTTAAATCTGCTTTTCGTTCAGTGTAATTTTCCCATTTTATCTATTTTATTTTTACGATGTTGAGAGTCGATGCCGTTGTGGCATTGATGCTACTTGGCATGGTTTTACGAACGTTTTTAACCTATTAAATATTTTACTAATATTTTGTTTCGGTTTACCCCTATACTTCCTTTACTTAAAAAACTATTTTTTACGTACATATTTTATGTACGGGTAGCTATAAATATGATTTGTTCTACATTCCGACGTAAACTTTTTTTATAGACGAGTCAGGTCAAATATAATACGTTTCCGTTTAAAGAAACCATTTTTGCGTGCATATTTTTATGTACGTTTTGGTATAAATTCAAGTTGTTCTACGTTTCGACGTAAACTTTTTTGGGAAATGATTCAGGTCAAATATAATATTTTTCGTGTTTATTTTATGTATGTTTCGTAAAATTTGTTTCGAACCGAGTGGAGTCAAATTATGGGTTCTTTTTCTCCTCTTTTTTCGAAAGATTTAATTAATCC
Source organism: Helianthus tuberosus (assembly GCA_030545235.1). Classification (NCBI taxonomy): domain Eukaryota; kingdom Viridiplantae; phylum Streptophyta; class Magnoliopsida; order Asterales; family Asteraceae; genus Helianthus; species Helianthus tuberosus. Next base: position 23,134,156 of record CM060371.1, read on the forward strand.
CTTACGATTACATGTTGTAACCATCCTGGTTTCCATACTTGTATTTGTTTAAACTGCATCGTAAAGATTACAGTATTTAAAGTGAAACTCACTTGAAACATACTTGTTTTATACTCATACATACTTATACCAACGCAAACACGTGAAACAACTGCAAATTTGTTGAGTTTTATACTATTAAACAAGGCTACATAAACTATAAGGGTCTATTATGACATGTTGTGAAACTATAATTTGAAGGACCTATTAGTCATTCCTTGAAACTTACTTTAAAAGTTTGATTTTAAAATCCGAGGGTTAAAACCGCCACTATTTGAAAGTACAAACTTCGAGGATTAAAAAACGTTATTTTTAGATTTTATAAGTTAAAGGGTTAAAAGTGCGATTATTGCAAACTGCAAGTGTAGGGTCCTTTGGGTCATTCTTGAAACTTATTTATAAAGAAAAATTAATATATATTTTAGTTTTAAAAGTCCAAGGTTCATTTGGTCATTTTATGAAACTTATAATTCAGGGACTAAAACGGACTTTTATAAACTCATTTTAACTGAATATACTAACCTAGTTAACTTTTATATAAGGATTTTTCTTTAAACACTAACTCAGTTAGTTTAACTAACTGACTATTACAGGGACCAATTCTGCAAATACCCGAAACTTCAGGGACTAGACTTGTATTTTGTAACAAAGTTTAGGGGCTGTTTTTGTAAATTAATGAAATTACAGGGACCTAAGTGTAATTTTGACAAAAATCGGTTTAAAAAGGGATAAATGCCCTGGAACCGCTGTAAGCATGGATCGAACTCGTGACCTTGTGTTTGAAACCGAAGTGTCTTAACCAGTTTATCCTCTGTACAGAGCTGTTAGAATATGGAAATTAAATTCATTTATATACACTTTAGAGTTTTAATTATTTTATTAATTAAATTCAGTATTTAAAAAGGATTTTTAATAATTTTTAGAAATTTTTCTAGCATAGGTCCCTTTTGTAAAAAGTGCGTGTTTTAATCCCGAGAAACTAAAAAAAACACGTGAATAGTGCCGTGAATAGTACCATACGGAGATTATACCCCTTTTCCACCTCTTTTCTTCTCCAATCACTTTTTCCACCCCCTTCAATCACCTTTTCCACCTCCCTTCTTATTATAATTTTTTTTATTTTATCTTTTTATTTATCTTTTCTATTTATTTATTTTTATTATCTCCACAAATCACCTACCACCTCCATCTATAAATACAAGACCCCTAGACTCCATTTTCACTTGCCAAACACTTCTAAATCATCAAAATCCTCTCTAAAATTCTGCATTTTCAAGAACAAGTGCCGAATTTTTCTTAGTATACAAGTGAGTTCAAACTCACTTTTCTTCATCAAATCTTCTTCTACAAAGCTTGGATCTTCTCTAGGATTGTTTCCAACCGATTATCTTGTTAATCTAAGGTACAACAACACCATTTCATGATCCAAACTTGCTGTTTTTTTATGATTAATCTTATACTTTATCTTTATTCATACTAACTTGCATGAATCTTATATCTACCATACTTCTAATCAAAACCATGTTTAAGACACTTATGTATGATTAATTCTCATGAGTTTAGAGGTGTGAAAACCCTCTTAACTTTCTGTTATTAATGACTAACATAACTACAAATATTAAAACCATCCAAATCTATCATAGTTCTTGTGGTGGCAAGTGTTTTGGTTAAACCAACCGAGTCTACCATAATTCTTGTGATAAGATTTGTGATTTGGTTAAGCTAACTAAATTACAAACTCTATTATTATGTTGTTATTTTTCCTTTCAATCCGATCATACTCATGGTGATAGGTGATGGTAAATCATACCGTCCGATCATCTTTGTATTGATATGTGATTTTGGACATTAACATAACAATCTAACTCTTGGACTTAACTTACAAGGATTTAATTTACAAACTATATATATATATATATATATATTCCCATACATAATATATACTTACATAATAATTATTTTAAATCAGTAATATTCAAGTTCAATAACTAAAAATATTATTTTTAATTATTCTGATTTAAATTAATTATTTTGATAATCAGTTATATAATTATCATATTATTTCTTTAAACTAAATAATTATTCATTTAACAAATAATATATATTTTAACCATCTAAATTAATTTATAATTTTTATAAATTAATTATATCACTTGTACAACATTTTGCCAGTAATCATTATATTTAATTATGTTAATTAATTATACTAATTAATTATATTCGATTTATTATTACAAAGGTTTATATTAAATCAATTACATATTTTTGCAATTTTATTATTTATGTTAAATTAATATTTTTCATAAATAATTCCTTTACCTCATGTTCATTATTCCGAGTCCTCTTGTTAGGTTATCCAAACCACATAATTACCATTTAAACTAAACACTACCGAATCCTATGGATTTAGGATTTCCAATTACCCAATTAAACATTATTGTTGATACATATTCCATATTGTTGCATGTTCAATCAATTAGAGTGACGTGGAATCTTATTTCCAAGAACTCTCACACTTTGCATACTTGTTTGGATTTACCCGAAATCAAGGTGAGTTCATAGTCCCTTTTTACATTATTTTGGGATGATACATATGTTACAATGTGATACAAACTATTTGCTATTTTGTGGTTTCCCCCGATTGCCTTTGCATTTGCTTAATACTTGTTGTTGTTGCTTTAAGAAGTTTACATTCATTAACTTGCAAAAGCCCAACGGTTATATTATAGCGCTATAGGATTGACGCCCCATCTCACTTCTCATTTTGTTGCTTAGAAGCGAGACCCGTCTCACTTCTCATTTTGTTGCAGTTGTTGTGAAACTTAGGAGTGAGATGATAGACCCGTGTTACGTCATAACGTAGGCTTGAATGTACCATTAAGTAACTACATGTATTACTCTTTTGCTAAAAAGACATATCGACAACCACTTTTGTTGAAACCTTATCTATATCACATTAACAATTTTTGCAAAACAAAACCTATGAATTCACTCAACCTTTGTTGATCCTTTTACTCCTAACATATGTTTCAGGTGACAATGTGTGATGCCATGAATTGCAAGAATGTTTCACATAGGATGGATCAAGACTTACTGCCTTAGATTTAATCCGAATCAATTATGCTTATTAAACAATTTGTTATTTTGTAATTTGCTTTTGTACTTGTACTTCTTTCAGATTTGAATGCAATCTACATAATTGAACCTTAATCATATTTCGACTTAATTTAAACTTCATGTGCTCAAATGCATTCTATCAAGTTTCGTGATGCCCTTTGACTTTTCCGCCTCCGATCAGGGTGTTACAGATTGGTATCAGAGCCATGGTTATAGGGATTTAGGTTATTAGAAATCACTTTTGACCTAGACTATAACTTACCTAGGACTCCTATCCATTAGTACTCATTCCGCGTTGTTATCTTTATACTTATCCTTATCTTTTGTAACCAATGCCTCGTCACCAAGGATCTCATCTATAGAATCTTTAGATTTTACAAATGCTCATCACCTATCCTTAGGTGATTATTTTCAAAACCTCTTCTGATTTTTAAATTCTCATCAAAGTCTTGGGCCCTAATAACGAACTCGTGCAATCTGGAAGGGTGGATGCCTGTATTCCGATTTTTCTGTCTAGGCAAGCACTTCGTATAAATCCCAACTCGAGGGACCAGTTGTGCTTACCTGGGAACTCTTGGGATGAGTGTCCACTTATAGGCTAAAGCATGACTTCACTAAGTTATAAGAACCCAACTACTTTGACTTGTCAGTGATGTCGTTTATTCGATATCCATCTTATTATGTGTTTTCTATCCTCATCATTGATTTTATGAATTTATTCCACCAAAAACATTTCATTCCGATTCCTATGACCTTATGTTTTCCCCTACTGCTTGTAGATACTTAATTGGTCCGATGACTCTCTTGCCCATAAAATTCCTATTTAACCTAGCCATTAAAACACGATCACACTGCATCCTTTTACTAAAGATATCCATTATCAAGCAGAAACCAAACCAACTTTTATCGCATGTCTACGAGATCTTATAAATAATATAAGATCGTTTAACCAAAACTCTTTTTCAAATTCAAGGTATTTTCGGGTTTCACACCTAACTTACCAAGACACTAACCACTCCACCACTTGATTCCTATTTCCTTCTTCCTCGCTGAATTATCGGGAATTGAAAGGTCGTTTTCATTTTGTTTGTTTCTTCCTTTTCGTCTTACCGACGAACACGACAAGAGCAGCGGCGAACTTTTATTTCGCCTCTTCCTTTTTCCTTTGCCGCCAACACAGTTGATCAAGACGGCTTACATTTTCCTATCTCTCGCTGTCTCCTTTTCCTTCTTTCGATTATTGCCGCCCACAGTCACAACGACAACTTCGAATGGTCCAAATTTCTATGCCTTTCACCCTGATTTTCCGGGAATAAATCAACGTACGCGTTTCATTTTGTAATTGAAATATGTTGCGTTCATACTTGCATGCAATCTATCACAAGTTTACCTTCAAAATTTAAGAGACTCGAACTCTATAAAAACCTGATCATTCTTATATTTTTCTCACACCATCACAACTTCTTTCACACACTCCCAGACTTCCTCTTTGTATCGACCTAACCCACCGCCGTCGCCTGAGGTACCCAAAATAACTCATACTCAAACTTTTCTTAGTTCAACAAAACCCAACATTCAAATGGTAAATTTCCAAGTAGCATATGCTGAATCTTCTAATGCAGCAGAAATCCCATTCCTTCAGTTTACCGATTTACCCACCCGTGAGCGGTATCGAAAGCTCAAGAAACTTGAAGTTCTTACTATTAGCAGCATCGATTGGCATCGAATGGGAATGTTTGATCCCAATGGTTCACTAGCAATATTACTACCACCTAATACGCCCTGGCGCCGTTTCTTCGACATCCAAGAACCCTCTTACGATGAACTAGTATATGAGTTCTTGTCCACTTTCTATTTCAAATATAATAAAAGTCTTACCAATGAATCCAATCATTTTTGACTTTGTGGACAACTTCATACCATGTCATTAACAGAATTTGCGGTTCATCTGGGCGTCTATACAGATGAAGAAGTTAAACAACCCATTTTTACGGAGGCATTAACCTCTTATTCCTCCGTGGAAATGACAGGATATTGGCAATGCCATTCATCAAAAGAATGGTGTGGCAACAATAATTCTATGAACTTCACAGACCCTCGTTATTGATATATGCACCGTGTTTTAGCCAACACTATCACGGGGCGCAAATATAATCAACAAAGGGTTAGTTCAACCGAACTTTTCCATCTGTATAGTATTTTTGAGCAAGTTCCTTGTAATATTGCCCACGAGCTTGCTGCATATTTTTTTAGTCAACAATCAACTCCTCTGAGAAGTCTCATGGGAGGGGTTTACATTACAAGAATAGCAAAATCTTTAGGTGTCTTAAGTGATCAGATTATCCAAGGATTATCTCCACCAAAGGCACCTGGGATTGTAAACTTTAACACCATTAGGCTAACCCCTATTCATAATTATATCCCAACTCAACCATTCCAGTCGGAGGGAGCTCCATTTGTTTTAGAAAGTACCTCCACACAAAACTTACAACAATCATTGTTGCAGCTTCCTCAACCATCTTTTTATCGATATGATATGCAACCACAGCTGCCATATATACACGAACATATTCCAGCTAACCCACCCCAACCATTAACACCAAACGTCTCACAAGACTTCTCACCGATAGTCTTCGAGGAGGATCCAACGACGCAAGAAGAATTGTTTGATGAAAGCATGATGATCCAAGATCAATTAGTATCGGAATCATTTTTGCAATCACCGTTACTGCCACATTCTTTCTTGTCACTATTGAACGAGGTAGAACAACTGCCACCTACGGATATAGCAGGCCCAAGTACGGTGCCTCAAATGGATCACTTGTACGGTGCCAGTAATCATTATATTTAATTATGTTAATTAATTATACTAATTAATTATATTCGATTTATTATTACAAAGGTTTATATTAAATCAGTTACATATTTTTGCAACTTTATTATTTATGTTAAATTAATATTTTTCATAAATAATTCCTTTACCTCATGTTCATTCTTCCGAGTCCTCTTGTTAGGTTATCCAAACCACATAATTACCATTTAAACTAAACACTACCGAATCCTATGGATTTAGGATTTCCAATTACCCAATTAAACATTATTGTTGATACATATTCCATATTGTTGCATGTTCAATCAATTAGAGTGACGTGGAATCTTATTTCCAAGAACTCTCACACTTTGCATACTTGTTTGGATTTACCCGAAATCAAGGTGAGTTCATAGTCCCTTTTTACATTATTTTGGGATGATACATATGTTACAATGTGATACAAACTATTTGCTATTTTGTGGTTTCCCCGGATTGCCTTTGCATTTGCTTAATACTTGTTGTTGTTGCTTTAAGAAGTTTACGTTCATTAACTTGCAAAAGCCCAACGGTTATATTATAGCGCTATAGGATTGACGCCCCATCTCACTTCTCATTTTGTTGCAGTTGTTGTGAAACTTAGGAGTGAGATGATAGACCCGTGTTACGTCATAACGTAGGCTTGAATGTACCATTAAGTAACTACATGTGTTACTCTTTTGCTAAAAAGACATGTAATGGGTAATGGGTATTTTTCTAAATAAACCAAGTTGCTTTTGCACATGATCAAATTAAAATACCAATGTGCTACACTTGGTAAAGTGTAAAAATAGTTAACAAAACGAAATGAACCTGAGTTAAGTTAACAAGGTTATGGTTTCCCTAATTTATCTTAGGACCCTTCTACTTTTGTTCGAATCGCAATTATCGCCCGGCTAGTGGGAATGTAAATCAATGTTGCTACGTTATCTCATCCACCATTTGACATCACGTTTAGTTTTCCTTAATTAACGACCTCACCTACTACTCTCACTTCGTATCCTTGACATTTGCACTAACGCCAATCGATACAATTATTAACTCTTAATCAGTACCGTTGATAGCTTGTGCCATTGTCACGCTTTTGACGTTACTATTTGTTATCGTTTTCATCTTTTACTCTGACGTTTTTATGTATCGCTATGTTATGCATTTATGATTTGTTTTATTGCTAGTTCATGTTGTTGCAGTTTCACATCAGCACTCATCACGGCTTACCTTTTCCCATAATTTGTGTGATATGGGTATCGTTTCACTTATTCATAGACCGGCCCTTTTTCCCATAACTATGGATGTAGGTACTGCCATCATTTAGTCGCACCCTTTTTGGGTTCGAGACTCATACATTATTTGGTTGTGGTTATTTAATTAGTAAGTTGAGTTGAGTCGTCGCATAGAACCAATAAAAACCGCTAACGAAGCTAATGAAATTTGATAAGGACATGGTGGATACGCCGCTGGTACTTCCTATATATAAGTGTTTTTATCAAACCATCAAAAGCCTTGTTAGATTGGTCGAGAGAGGTTCTATGTAAGTTGTGTTTGTGTCATCAGTCATGATCCGAATAACGAAGCCGATGAAACTTGATAAGGACATGGTGGATACGCCGCTGGTACTTCCTATATATAAGTGTTCTTATTGAGGTATCAAAAGCCTCATTAGACTGGTCATGAGAAGTTGGTTGAGTCGTCAATCATGATTTGAATAACGATGTGGATGAAAATTTGATAGGGACATGGTGGATATGCCGCTGGTACTTCCTATATATAAGTGTGTCTGTCAAATTTTCAAAAGCAGCGTTAGACTAATCATGAGTGCTTTATTTAGTTTGTTTTGTGATTGGAGAATTCAAATTCTATAATTTCGCTCATTCAACTCAAATTGTGGCATTATTTGAGAATTTTTCTTTTCATAGTCCCAAGTTGTGACACAAATTGCAGTTGGGCATCACATGTATACCTCATGACTCAGTTGCAAACACTCTCATGTTACAAGTCATCTTTGGGACGTGTTTCTCTTTAGCTGCAATACATCTTTGATACGCCAATCTTGAGCTTCGTGATTGTAATGATCATAGAGCCTATAACCGGCTATCTTGTACATAACAGTTAACACTTTTCATTACTGCATCTTTGGCAATTAAGAGCGATTCTTTAATTGGGTATGTAACCCTGGTCAGGAACGCTACCGCCACAGTCTAATCTAAACCTTATCTCAGTTTGAGTGTAATATTAGTGACGTTAGGGCTCGTGTTTAACCCTTGATTTCTGACTACCCTAAAGAATAGCCTGATAGCAAGATTCGAGTTCCTAATACTACTAATAATCGAACCGACTTTGTTTATGCCTATGGAAGACCCTACACTTCATCCTATACGAGCAGTTTTCTCCTAATTTCGGGACGAAATTTCCAAAAGTTGGGGAGACTGTAACATCCTTCAAAATCGAACCTCCGAAACCCGACCCGGATTCTAAAACCGGACCCTCTTTGAATTTAATAAAACAAAGAATCTTAATAATTTTTGTAAATTATATTATTTAATTATTGTCACGTAACGCATTCGACTTAAAAATAAGAGACCAAAATTAAAAAAATAATAATTATATGAGCCATTTCAGTTAACCCAGTTAGTTGTATAATAAGGAAGCATTAACGGGGATAAGTAAGTTAGTTAATAAAGGTTATAAGTTATAGGGGTTGTTTTTGTAATTAATGAAAACCTTTAAATAAGAGAAATAAACTAACTAGGGTATGTTTACTAAAGTTGAATCAGGTTAGTTAAATTACTAAATTTTAGAGGGTCTTAGTGTAACTTGAAACATGGAAATTTATAAAAGAAGTAAAAATTGGGTGGGTAGGGAATCGAACCCAAAAACTCACCCAGATTACAAACTTCACACGCACAGATAAACCACTAGACCACGGTCTGTGGCTGTTAACAGAAGCCAGACATAACCTATATAACAGCTCCTTAACCTGTGTTATGAATAAAAAAAAGATGCTGAGGACGGGACTCGAATCCGTGACACCTTGCTTAAGGTAAAGAGAGACAACCACTCGGCCACTACTGAACTTTGTGAATATATCCGCACCGTATTTTACAAAACCCAACCCATAACTGCCTGAAACTTTTCCCCTTCCTTGCGCGACCTAACTGTGACGCCCAGCGTCCCTAAACTTTAGGATTTTTGTCAAGATTAGACCCTGAGGATTGTCTATGTGTCATTTTAACCCTAATCTATGTGGAAGTCTATGATATATACTTGAAATGCCTAAATCTATGTGTGGAACGTCTATTTCCTTGGAATATCTATGTCTATATGCTTGGAATGCCTAAACTCTATATTTGAAATGTCTAAATCTATGTTGGAATGCCTAAATCTATGTTGCAATGTCTAAATCTATTTGGTGCTTGACTCTTTAGACTCGTGAAACTTGATTCTTGGTTGAACGAGAGACTGGAGCCTTGTCACTGGCGGAATCTATTTATCTTGAAACTTTTGATGTTTATGATATAATCTAGTTATTCTATAACACGCAACGCTTAATCTAACTCGCAAAAAGAATCAAAGTCGGGAACGCGGCAAGGTTGGATTGGCCAGAGTGACAATCCGATCGGATTGCCACCCGATCGGATGACCACCCGACCGGGCCACCACCCTATCCAAACCACACCTCCTCAAGTCCCTTCCACACTATAAATAGGCCTATCACATCACTTTATTCCCTGATGTGACAGCCATGTTCGACCAGACGCACGCACACTACATTTTCTCCATTTCTTGGCGATTTTGGTACGTTTCAAGCTAGATCCTTGTACTTTCTTGATCTACACTTCATCCTCTATGTGATTCACCTTTGAAATCACACTTTTCACCGTGAAATCTCTCAGATATGAGATCCTAAGGATGATGTCATCATGGTGGTTTGTACAAACTGTCATATGAGGTCATTCTGGGGGAGATCTAGCTAAGATCTAGGGGATTCCATGTGTTTATCAATAAATCTAAGCTAAATCCAAGTGTTTTCATGATAAAACTTAAGTTTCTTCATCTTTTCTTCAATCTTTTACTCTAAATGATGAGTTCCGGTCCTGAACGGACTATAGACTTGATTATTTGTCTAGAGTCGGCTCAAGGATGGATTTCCACGGAGGATGATGGCCGGAATATGGAGTTTGACATAAACGTTATCACGAGCAGTAACTGATCGAACTGGGGTGGTTCCCACCCGATCAGAACGGCTGTGCAACGATGAGTTCACCATTGTCACAACACGTACCATGCCATCATCGTTAAACTTAGAAAAATCTTACAAATGTTACCCGATCGAGCGGCAACCCGATCGGACAACAATGCGATCAGACAGCCACCTGATTGAGTGACTCATGCCTTGCAACCTTGGAACTTTGAAACCTTCTGAAACTTGGTAACTTTTAGAAACTTGGAGTTTTGGGGATATCAATCGAGTGGCAACCTGATCGGACAGCCGCTCGATCAAGGTAACCAGAACACTTAAACTATATACTTGACACTTGAATCGGATGGCCACCCGATCGGACAGCCATCCGATCGGATAGTCATTCGTTTCACCCTCACACTAAGCCACCGATCGGGCAGCCGTCCGATCAGACAGTCATTCGTTTCACAATAAGTCACCTGATCGACTGGCAATCCGAACGGATAGCCATCCGATCGGACAGCCATCCGATCCAGTGACACTTTCCAACACTTATTCAATCTCGTTATTCTGCCCGACTCTTATCCTATTGCAATTTAATCAGGCTAATTCTAAGAGAGCTCCCTTTGATCCAATAACAGTTGCGACTGTTAAGAAATCACTGTGAGTATACTCGATCCCCTTTTTACTCTTAACCTTTGGGGTGTAACATGTATTCTATATAAACTTAAATCTTTTGCAAACTAAACTCTATCTATGTGTATGTGAAAACTCGTGTATTCTAGTATTCTATTTGTGCTATGTGACGTTTAATCCAGGGTGTGTAGTTCCGCCTTAACAATAGTAGCGCTATAGGGGGTGCACCTCTCCCATTATTCTCAGGGGGTATTGTTGGGAAGATTCTAGTTTTCCTTGAGTCTTGGGTAAACACTAAAGCATCGGGATACTTGGGCTATCACTGCGTGGACTGTGACACTAGCACAGCTGAAACTATTTTATTGCTTACATTGTGGATATGAGTTGTTTTAAATCTATTATGCTATTATTCAAACTTGTATACTCGCCAATACTTTGTATTGATATTTTAATACATGTTGCAGGCTGATAGGTTGCTATGGAACACATGGAAATCAAGCTAGGAGATGCCTAGAAACGTCACTTAAATAATTTAGACTTTTTGGACAAATTTTATTATGTGATGTAATTTTGATGATGCTTGTTTGACATGTGTTATTCTATATCATGAAATCTACTTAATCACTATTGGAATTACTAGTGTTATGGAATCTCTTGAGCAATCTGAACGCTTAGTGCTCGCACCCCGATGTTTCCGCCATCGGTTGGGGTGTGACAGATTGGTATCAGAGCCATAACTATAGGGAATTAGGATGAGTTGGAATACTTGCCCTAGTCTATAGTTCTAGGAGGTTTGGCTCTTATTTGTTGTTTAAGACTTAGGGGCTGTTTGGCAACATCTGAATCAATAAGTGCTGAATGAATAAGAGGTCTGAATGGGTAAGAGGTTCTGAACCAGTAAGTGCTGAACCAGTAAAGTGCTGTTTGGTTGCACATCTGAATGACCGTGTAAAATGACATTTTTACCCCTTTTAATTAAAAAAACCATTTTATTATTATATATATACACATTTTTTATCCCAATCAACCACCAGAGAACATCTTCTTCCCTTAAAACCCTAGCCCCCAACCCCCTGCCTTCTCTTCTGTTCTCCGGTCACGCGCACACACCCCGACACCCCCTTGTACCAGAACATCACACACCCCCTCTCCCCTTGAACCGTAACACACACACACACCCCAGAATCATGGAGAGGAGGAACGTCGGCCACCACCATGATGGCAGCGCACGGCGGCGACGGTAGACGAAGAGAGAGGGGTGCGACGGTGGTCGTATGCGGCAGGTCCGTTTTTTCTGGCAACAGAAGCTGCATCAGCGGCGGCACCGGCGACGGTAGCCTCACCGACGATGGCGGTGGCAGGTGGTGGACGTCTTGGATAAATTGTGCTTTTCTTGTTTAGTTTCTTCATCAGGATAAAGGTTTGAGGGGGAGTGATGATGGTGGCTTTGCTGGTTTTGAGAGAGTGAAAGGGACAAAGGGGTAGAGAAGTCTTATGGTGGAAAAGTTTTTAGTCAGACATGTTACCATGTATGACCGGGTCAGACAAAAATAAGAGGTTGGGTAAGTTTTAAGAGGTATAAAACAAACACTCTTATATCTGACTCAGTCAGATATTGGGCATTAAGAGGCTAATAAGAGCCTACCAAACAGGCCCTTATGCATTCTACCTTATCTGCTTCCTAGCAGCATATATTCCTGTTAAACTTACATGCCTTTCCTAAGGCTAACATAATGTACCCTTTATATTTTGAAAACATTGTTACTCGGTGTTTATATATTGCACGAGATTTACTCTCAAGTCAGGAGTGACATCCGAACCTTGATGGTTAAATCTCCACATAATTCTAGTAGGTCTTGTCTGCGGATGGGTACCAACGCTATCTAGGGTACGATGTTGTCAAGTTAGAGGTGAAACTTAGATCTTGATAACTAGTCCCACTCCTTGATTTTATGTCTCGCCAAAGTCTCGTGACTTCCAATCAATTAGGAACGTGGAATGGCTAAAAAGACGAATAACGTAGGCCTAATATCGATGACGTATTTGTCCAAGTAAGTCAAGACACGTTGTCTCAATTCGAAAAGGGTTCGAATCACTTTGGTTAGTCGCCGTTCCTCTACCCGGAACAACCCAATGTTTTATGAGCCTATCTTTTATGTTATCTCAACTTTTATGTGGTTTTAAACTCGAATCTTCGTTCATTTTTGGCATACCTTTACACTACTCACACGTGTGTCCGCAATCTAGAACGTTAACTCTAATCTCAGGATCAACTAAATTTATGAAGTTTTATTCTATCATGATAACCTATGTGTGAACCTTGATCGACTATGATTCGATATAAATCTATCTGATGAAATCTATGTGTGGTTGTGTTTGTAAGACACTAAATGTAATATGGCATGGGAACACGGGGGAGAAGTGACGTGTCTGAAGCATGGTGGATACGCTGCTGGTACTTCCTATATATAAGTGTTTCAGACGTGTTACCAACTTTCGTACTAAGTGCCATGCGAAACTTAATATTTACAGCCTGGTTAATGTGTTGTTGGAATCTAATCTACGACAACTACTTGAGAAATCTATGAGGAATCTATGTGTAATCCATGCGTACTCTAGCTTAATCTACGTGTAATCAAAGTGTGCGCTATTTTGAGAAACAAAATGCGAAACGTAGCCTAGCGCCAAAGACGAGGATGACGCGACATGTCCGAAACATGGTGGATACGCCGCTGGTACTTCCTATATATAAGTGTTTCTGGCATGTGACCAAGTCTTCATGCCACGTGCTAAGTGAAGTTCGTAACCTTGTAGGCTCAGGATGAAGTGGTGGAATCTATTTGGTTAATCTATGATTGAACCTATTTAGTTAGTCTACTTTGAATCTATTTGAGTAATCTATGTTTTGAAAAGTGGTGAAATCTAATGTTGTGATTAGCGAAGCGTGACACCAATGACGAGGGGGACGTAGCGTGATTGAAGCATGATGGATACGCCACCGGTACTTCCTATATATAAGTGCTTACGTCATGTTGCCGAACTTTCGTAGCACGTGCCATGCGGGATTTCATTGTTTGTGGATTGTTTATGGTAATCTATGTGAATCTATTGGAAACTATTGAATCTATTGGAATCTATGTGAAACTATTAGAATAGTCTATGTGAATCTATGATGATGAGTGTGTTTTTGCGACACGTAACATGGCACCGAATACGAGGTCGAAGCGATCGTGCCCGAAGCGTGGTGGATATGCCGCTGGTACTTCCTATATATAAGCATTTTTGACACGTCGTCAAACTTCGTATAACGTGCCATGCGATGGTCGTGGATGCGGTATCTATGTGGAACTTGAGTCTTAGTCTATCGTGTGTGAATCTATATTAATCTAGACTTAATGATCCTCTTGTTGGATCTCTAGGATGTCTTCTTGAAAGCTCTCCGACACTCATAAGAGATCCAGGGAAAAGTCTCAGAAAAAGATGATGTCCTTCATGGCTGACCAGATCGCTCGAGTCGTGCCAAAGATTGTCTCTGAGATCCAAGGATCAAACACTCCTCCCTCATATGTTGATTCTAAAACGGAGAAGGAAAAGTCTACCAAGTTCACCTATAAACATTTCATCTCTTGCAACCCCAAGTCTTTCACAGGTAGTGACGGGGTGATTGCTATGCTCGAGTGGTTTGACAGCATCGAGGTTACTTTCATCAACATCGAATGCCCTAATCAACTAAAGACGAGGAGTGCGACCGGAATGTTTCAAGGTTGAGCATTAGAGTGGTGGACAAACGAGAGGAACATCTGATCAAATGAAGAAGCCTATGCTCTTCCATGGGCTGAGGTGCGAGAATTAATGATGCTTGAATTCTGCCCTCCTCATGAACAACTAAAGCTAGAAGAAGAGTTTTGGCATTTGAAGCAGGTTGGTGATGATAACCTGGCTTATACCACCAGATTCAAGCAGCTTAGCTTGATCGTTCCTCACTTGGTTTCCACTCCCAAGCGGATGATAACCAAGTACATCAATGGCCTACCGCCTGCTATGCGTGATTCTATCGAAGTAGCTCAACTCAGGAATATTGAGGAAGTCTATCGTTTGGCAGCAAGTTTGAATAACAACCGTGTGCGTGATAAGCAGTTTGCTACTCCTGCCGCCTCCAAGTCTGTGAATCAAGTCACCCAGCAGTCAAGTGGCAGCAAGAACAAGAAAAGGAAATCTCAGGGTTCAGGATGCAATGCTATTGTTCCTGCTGCTAAACCTATTCCTACTACTGCTGCTGCTAACCCTGCTGTTCCAGAAGTTAAGAAGCAGTACACTGGGTCTTATCCCAAGTGTGCCACATGTAACTTTCATCATCCTGTTGCTTCTGCATATCGATTGTGCACCAACTGCAACCGCTATGGTCACACGACTCCCTACTGTCGTCATGCTAACCCAGCTCAACCAGTTCAGCAAGCCCCAGCCCAGGCAGCTCTACTAGGTCTTCCAGCTCCTCCGCAGAATCCAAAGCCAGTCAATGCTGTTCGTGCATGCTATAAGTGTGGGGATACTACTCACCTCCGCAACCAGTGTCCTCAGCTGAACCAGGACCAGCTGGCAACCGCTCGTGGATGAGCGTTCAATCTCAACGCTAATCAGGCTCGTAATGACAATGACGTCATGAATGGTACGTTTCTTGTAAATAACTTTTATTCTTCGATCCTATTGATACTGGTGTCGATAGAAGCTTTGTGTCCGTGGAATTTGAGTCTTTGATAAACTGTACACGCTCTAAGTTACCTAAGTCGTTCTCTGTTGAGGTCGCCATTGGTAAGTCGATTCTTGTTAATTCTATTGTGCGTGATTGTTCCCTGACTCTTAACGATCACGTATCCTCTATTGATCTCATACCCATGCGTTTGGGTAGTTTTGATGTCATTATCGGTATGGATTGGTTGCGTAAGAACCATGCCGAGATTGTTTGTCATGATAAGCTCGTTCGTCTCCCTCTACCGTCTGGTGATGTTTTGAATGTCTATGGAGACCGACCTTCAAAAGGACTGAGGCTGATGTCATGTACACAGGCGAGCAGAAGTTTACGTAAACAGAACCCTGCCTTCTTGGCCCACGTGGTGGAACAAAAGGGCAACGGGAAGAACATAAACGATGTTCCGGTTGTGTGTGATTTCCCTGATGTCTTTCCCAAGGATTTACCTGGTCTTCCTCCTCCTAGGTCCGTCGACTTTCGTATTGATCTCATACCTGGTGTGACTCCTGTCGCCAGGGCTCCTTATCGTCTTGCACCTTCCGAGATGCAAGAGTTATCTAGCCAACTACAGGAATTACTTGATAAGGGTTTTATTCCTCCAAGTACCTCCCCATGGGGTGCTCCCGTTTTATTTGTCAAGAAGAAAGATGGATCTTTTCGTATGTGCATCGACTACCGTGAACTTAACAAGCTGACTGTGAAAAATCGTTCGTTACCCGTTACCTCGCATTGATGATTTGTTTGACCAACTACAAGGCGCGTCCTATTTCTCTAAGATCGATCTTCGATCTGGGTATCATCAATTGTGTGTTCTCGAAGACAATATTCTTAAGACCGCGTTTCGTACTCGATATGGGAACTACGAGTTCGTAGTCATGCCTTTTGGCTTGACCAACGCACCTGCAGTGTTCATGGACCTTATGAATCGTGTTTGTAAACCCTATTTGGATCGTTTTGTTATAGTCTTTATTGATGATATCCTCATTTATTCTAAGTCTAAGGCTGATCATGCTCGCCATCTATGTCTTATGCTCGAATGTTTACGTGGTGAACGTCTGTATGCTAAATTTCCAAGTGTGAGTTTTGGATTGATGAAGTGCAGTTTCATGGTCATATTGTCAGTAGTCAGGGTATTCATGTTAACCCTTCTAAGATTGAGGCAATGAAGAATTGGAGTATACCTAAGTCTGTGTCTGAAATACATTCCTTTTTGGGATTGGCGGGTTATTACCGCCGATTCATCGTAGATTTTTCTAAAATCACTGTTCCCCTTACTACTCTAACCCAAAAGGAGAAACCTTTTGTTTGGGGTCCCGAACAAGAAGAATCCTTTCGAACCCTTAAGACCCTTTTGTGTAATGCACCTGTACTTACTCTACCTGATGGAAATGATGATTTCGTGGTATATTGCGATGCCTTGAACCGTGGATTGGATTGTGTGCTCATGCAGCGGGACAAGGTTATTTCTTATGCCTCTCGACAACTCAAGGTGCATGAGAAAAACTATACTACTCACGATCTGGAGCTTGGTGCAGTTGTGTTTGCGTTAAAGATATGGCGACACTACCTGTATGGTACTAAGTGCGTAGTTTTCACTGACCATAGAAGTCTTCAACATATCTTTGACCGAAAAGAGCTGAACATGCGACAGAGACGTTGGGTGGAATTGCTTAACGACTACGACTGCGAAATTCGCTACCATCCTGGCAAGGCGAATGTAGTAGCCGATGCTCTTAGTCGTAAAACTCATATGAATGTTATTCGTATCTCTAATGATCTCCATGCATGTATTCGTGACGCCTAGTATTCATCAGCAAATGAAGGAAGTCTAGAAGAAGAAATCCACGGCGCCAGGATTGACCAGCTTGAAACTAAACCTAACGGACTGCAGTATTACCAAAATCGCATCTGGGTGCCGGATTGCGATAATCTCCGAGAGCTCATTATGAAAGAGGCTCACAAATCCCATTACTCCATTCATCCGGGTGCCGATAAGATGTACCATGATTTACGTACAACTTATTGGTGGCCTGGCATGAAGAGGGACGTTGCTGTGTATGTTTCTAAATGCCTCACTTGTACGAAAGTTAAGGCTGAACATCAACGTCCCTCAGGACTCTTAGAACAACCTAAAATCCCAGTCTGGAAATGGGATAGCATCGCTATGGACTTTATTACTAAGTTGCCTCGAACACCTTCTGGTCACGATAGCATCTGGGTAATAGTTGATCGTTTGACCAAATCCGCCCACTTTCTCCCTATTCGCAAAGATTACAGGGTAGAGAAACTTGCTCGAATCTATACTGATGAGATTATATGCCGTCATGGCATACCTCTTGACATAATCTCGGACCGGGATGGTCGATTTACTTCACGTCTTTGGCAAACTTTCCAATCCGCTATGGGTACTCATTTGAATCTTAGCACGGCCTTTCATCCTCAAACGTATGGACAGACCGAGCGTACTATTCAAACCTTAGAGGATATACTCCGTTCTTGTGTCATCGACTTTGGTGGTAACTGGGATGTACATTTACCATTGATTGAGTTCTCGTACAATAACAGCTTTCATTCCAGTATTCAGATGGCTCCTTTCGAATCGTTGTATGGCCACAAGTGTCGATCTCCTCTCAGCTGGCATGAGATTGGTGACAAGCAGTTTACTGGCCCTGAAATCATTCAAGAGACAACGGATAAGATTCTTCAGATCCGTGATAACTTGATCAAGGCTAGGAGCAGACAAAAGAGCTATGCTGATGTTAGGCGTAAGCCTCTGGAATTTGATGTTGGTGACCGAGTTCTACTCAAGGTATCTCCCTAGAAGGGAGTAGTTCGTTTTGGTAAGAAGGGAAAGTTCACTCCTCGCTATGTAGCTCCTTTCGTGATATCGAAAGGATTGTCAAGGTGGCGTACAGACTCGACTTGCCACAAGAACTAAACAATGTGCACCCGGTGTTCCACGTGTCCAATCTACGTAAATGCCTAGCCGACGAGGAACTGCAGGTTCCCCTTGAAGACTTGCAAATAAATGAAGTCGTTCAATTTGTGGAGAAATCGGTCGAAATCATGGATCAAGCTGTCAAGCGTTTAAGGCGCAGCAAAATCCCCATTGTTAAGGTTCGATGGGAAGGAAAGCGTGGTGCCGAATTCACTTGGGAGTTGAAAAGTGATATGAAAGCCAAGTATCTGCAGCTCTTTGAGCAGTCTTCATCTAAGATTTCGGGGACGAAATCTCCTAAAGGAGGGGAGACTGTAACGCCAGCGTCCCTAAACTTTAGGATTTTTGTCAAGATTAGACCCTGAGGATTGTCTATGTGTCATTTTAACCCTAATCTATGTGGAAGTCTATGATATATACTTGAAATGCCTAAATCTACGTGTGGAATGTCTATTTCCTTGGAATGTCTATGTCTATATGCTTGGAATGCCTAAACTCTATATTTGAAATGTCTAAATCTATGTTGGAATGCCTAAATCTATGTTGGAATGTCTAAATCTATTTGGTGCTTGAATCTTTAGACTCGTGAAACTTGATTCTTGGTTGAACGAGAGACTGGAGCCTTGTCACTGGCGGAATCTATTTATCTTGAAACTTTTAATGTTTACGATATAATCTAGTTATTCTATAACACGCAACGCTTAATCTAACTCGCAAAATGAATCAAAGTCGGGAACGCAGCAAGGTTGGATTGGCCAGAGTGACAATCCGATCGGATTTCCACCTGATCGGATTGCCACCCGATCGGATTGCCAGCCGATCGGATGACCACCCGATCAGATGACCACCCGACCGGGCCACCACCCTATCCAAACCACACCGCCTCAAGTCCCTTCCACACTATAAATAGGCCTGTCACATCACTTTATTCCCTGATGTGACAGCCCTGTTCGACCAGGCGCACGCACACTACATTTTCTCCATTTCATGGCCAATTTCGGTACGTTTCAAGCTAGATCCTTGTACTTTCTTGATCTACACTTCATCCTCTACGTGATTCACCTTTGAAATCACACTTTTCACCATGAAATCTCTCAGATCTGAGATCCTAAGGATGATGTCATCATGTTTTCATGATAAAACTTAAGTTTCTTCATCTTTTCTTCAATCTTTTACTCTAAATGATGAGATCCGGTCCTGAACGGACTATAGACTTGATTATTTGTCTAGAGTCGGCTCAAGGATGGATTTCCACCGAGGATGATGGCCGAAATATGGAGTTTGACATAAACGTTATCACGTGCAGTAACTAATCGGACTGGGGTGGTTCCCACCCGATCAGAATGGCTGTGCGACGATGAGTTCACCGTTGTCACAACACGTACCATGCCATCATCGTTAAACTTAGAAAAATCTTACAAACATTCAAGGGAACGAGGTTCACCCGATCGGACAGCAATCCGATCGGACAGCCACCCGATTGAGTGACTCATGCCTTGCAACCTTGGAACTTTGAAACCTTCCGACACTTGGTAACTTTTAGAAACTTGGAGTTTTGGGGATCTCAATCGAGTGGCAACCCGATCGGACAACCGCCCGATCGAGCAGCCACCCGATCAAGGTAACCGAAACACTTAAACTATATACTTGACACTTGAATCGGATGGCCACCCGATCAGACAGCCATCCAATCGGACAGTCATTCGTTTCACCCTCACACTAAGCCACCCGATCGGACAGCCGTCTGATCGGACAGTCATTCGTTTCACAATAAGTCACCCGATCAACTGGCAATCCGAACGGATAGCCATCCGATCGGACAGCCATCCGATCCAGTGACAGTTTCCAACACTTATTCAATCTCGTTATTCTGCCCGACTCTTATCCTATTGCAATCTAATCAGGCTAATTCTAAGAGAGCTCCCTATGATCCAATAACAGTTGCGACTGTTAAGCAATCACTGTGAGTATACTCGATCCCCTTTTTACTCTTAACCTTTGGGGTGTAACATGTATTCTATATAAACTTAAATCTTTTGCAAACTAAACTCTATCCTATGTGTATGTGAAAACTAGTGTATTATAGTATTCTATTTGTGCTATGTGACGTTTAATCCAGGGTGTGTAGTTCCGCCTTAACAATAGTAGCGCTATAGGGGGTGCACCTCTCCCATTATTCTCAGGGGGTATTGTTAGGAGGATTCTAGTATACCTTGAGTCTTGGGTAAACACAAAAGCATCGGGATACTTGGGCTATCACTGCGTGGACTGCGACACTAGCACAGCTGGAACTATTTTATTGCTTACATTGTGGATATGAGTTGTTTTAAATCTATTATGCTATTATTCAAACTTGTATACTCGCCAATACTTTGTATTGATATTTTAATACATGTTGCAGGCTGATAGGATGCTATGGAACACATGGAAATCAAGCTAGGAGATGCCTAGAAACGTCACTTAAATAATTTAGACTTTTTGGACAAATTTTATTATGTGATGTAATTTTGATGATGCTTGTTTGACATTTGTTATTCTATATCATGAAATCTACTTAATCACTATTGGAATGACTAGTGTTATGGAATCTCTTGAGCAATCTGAACGCTTAGTGCTCGCACCCCGATGTTTCCACCATCGGTTTGGGTGTGACACTAACCACCTTCCCAGCATAAAATTCTTCATCTTTACACAACGTTTAGGCTTCGAATTGTTACCCTTGAGTTCGGTTAGAAGGAAAACGAATCACATCACCATTAAATCGAACTTTATGATAACCATAACTCATCCTTAATCTCAATCAAAAGCCATTTAAAGCTTGTAAGAACATAAAATGGGTTTTTACTAAAATCGTCAAATTCGTTTACCAAACTAATACCCTAGATTTCTCTGTTCATTCCACACAAAACCCTACTAAAATTTCTCCATTTCATCACCTCTACATCGCGAATTTAATCGAAGAACATTCTAGGGCTTCTAACTTGTGCGGACGATATCTCCTTCAATTCTCAATGTTTTCAGGTGATTCCAAAGCCCAACTTGCTTAATTTTTCGTGCTCTACAAAAGTCCTCTATCAATTTCAGTGATTGAAGGCTAATTTATCCGATTTTAATTTTAGTTGAAATTAGGGTTCTTCATGCATAGAATTTGGGGCTTTTAGATTTAGCCTTGTGTTTTGATGAAATTGAAAGTATAATGTTGTTGTATATCATATTAGCATGTTATGTGTAAATTTTGGGAATTTTTGGATATCAAATTGGAATTTTGGTGAATGATATATATTTTAATCGCTAGTTAAATCAAATAAAAATACAAGATAGCCTTAAATAAATTCAATAAATATTTTTTATTGATTATTTCAGATTATATAAACACTAGGTAATTTTTATAGAAACTTTCCTTAATTTTTTTGGGAATATTTAGATCTAATTTGCACCACTCATGTTTATATATTTTAATCCTTTAAAAATATATACAAGTTTATCATAAATAATTTTTATAAATAATATTACTGATTTTTACAGATTATATGATGGTTTTAATATTATTATGGATTTTCTATATTTTTTATGATTATAAAGCTGAATAATTGGTGGAATGATTTAGACAAATAAATCCCATTACGAAATTATTGTTGATGCAGATTTTGTGTCCGATGCTTGTCGAATAGATTAGATTTATTATTTTACGCTGAATTTGTAATAGTTAGTGAAACGGTCTATCGAACGTGTATAGACCCGCTCGTTTGAAGTGGTCAAACGAGAGGGTTATTTGGTTGACCGTGTGTGTTTGAAAGACAAAGGGGTGTAGCTATAAATAGCAACCCTTTGTCATTTCAAACACTTGAGGAAGTTTTAGAGAGAAGGGGAGCTCATTTGAGAGTTCCCTATGAGCTTCATTGTGTGGGGGAGAGATCACCACTTGGTCTCTCCCTGGATGTATACTCCTTTGGTATTAGTTCGGTTATCATGTAATCGGGCCGATTTGTAATGTTTTACTACCGGATTAATACAAAGAAGTTGTTTGTTTATCTCTAATCTCTCCCGTCTTGAACCGATCTCACACGAATCACGGTTTCGGTCACGAAACTCGGTCCTACAATTGGTATCAGAGCCATGGTGCCCGATTTAGTAAATCTAACCGTTTACTAAATCACATGTGCTCTAGATCTGTGATTTTTGTTCAAGATGTAAAAATGGTGAAAATGGAGAAAAACCCAGATCTGGATCGATATATTCAGATCTAGCTGAAACAGAACATATACGAGTGTTAGTTTTTCTGTTTTACACCAAACAAATCAAGTTTTCATCTTGTTTCTAAAGATTTTTCGTCAGATCTGGGAATAAATAGTGGCTCTGTTCTTGATGTTCTTGGCGGCTGTTAAAGAAATTTTAGGGTTTCCGACGAAACCCCACTTCCCATGACGAAACGAAACCCTTCGGCGAAACAGATCCTGTTTCGTCGACTTCAGACATCATTCTGTTTCGTCGATCAACAAACAAGACAACCAATCTGTTTCGTCAACAACATTGCATCTGAGTTTCGTCGGACAAAACAAACAATCAGTTTCGTCGACATGGATGTCAGTTTCGTCATTCACATTTAAAAAAAAAAACCGAAGTGATGCTATTTGACGATATCAAATCCCCTTGGGTCCCGAATCTTCAACTCTAACCTCAGAGACTTGGAATCGATCTTCTTCATAGCTGATATTAGCAGCTGTTTATGGATTTGTCGGCTGAATGATTGAATCGTTGGGGGTTTTGATTGTTGGAGGCCTTTAATCGAAGAGAGAGAAAGGGATTTGGAGTTTGTTGTGTTTTGGTAAAGTTTGTCTGCTCATGGTTTGAAATTGGTGAAGATGTCTGTATCGCAGAGAGAGAAGAATACAGATGTGTGTTTAGCGGCTGATAAACTTCTTTAGGGATGTTGACTTTTGAAGGTGCAAGATGGGTTGTTTATTTGGGCTTATTTGGATTGTTACTTGTTTGGTTTGGGCTTCTATATTGGACTCACTAGACATCCAGGTATGAAAAGATGGTTTATTTTTTAATTAGGATGTATTGTTTGGGTTTATGGTTTGTCGCATCTGGATGCGGGAATTGGGCCATGTGAGCATGATTAATGCTGAGGTAAATGCAATTAGTTTCTTATGGGTCTACTGGAGTGCTAAGAGAATAGAGTGTGTTAATGGACTCCGTTTAGAAGCTATGTTTTAGGTTATGCATTTATTTAAGACATGAAGTGGGCTGTGAATACTTTATGAATATCTTTAATTGGACCAAAGTTAAAGATTTATTTTCAAGCGTTGGGCCAGTTTTATAACCAAGTCCAATTGGCATGTGGTCTCAATGTATTTAGTTGCTTGGGGCTCTATTTGAACCACGCTTCCAAATTTCAACATCAAATTCGTACGGGTTTGGGAGCGCGCGGGATGATGCGGCATGATGAAAACAAGAGATAATGAAAACTTGATTTTTGAAAAATGTGGGGTAGTCTCGGTTACCGATGCAAACGTCAAATTATGGTGACTTGACTACTATGGGCCAAAAACAAAACGGTATGTTTACTTCCGCACGTCAATGTTTATGATTGTTATCGGTCATTCGTAAATGTTCGAAGCATTTTGTTTATTATCATATTTTCGCATTTGGAAACGAACGTATGAACCTAGAATGTCAATACCGGTCCTAACGAGTTCACAAAGTCTTTGGAGGGATACAAGTCGGATCCTACGGGGTACTAGGCGAAATTTCTTTATCAACTAGAATATGCAACGAAGAAATCTTTTTGTTTATTGTCATATTCTCGCATTTGGTAACGAATGAATGAACCTAGAATGTCAATACCGGTCCTAACGAGTTCACAAAGTCTTTGGAGGGATACAAGTCGGATCCTACGGGGTACTAGGGGACGTTCTTAGTCAACTAGAATATGCAAAGAAGAAAGTCATTTTCGTGATTTTTCGAACAACCGAGAACATTCAGTGAAGATTGACGACAGTTTCGCTAAGTGGAGGGAATTGGTGAACATTTGACGACAGTTTCTTTGAAGTGGAGAGAATCTGTTAAGGTTTAGAGATTTTACCAAAGAAATGGGGGAATAAAAATTTTCATATGTTGAATTTCTTCGGTAAATTTCTAAACGCAATCACAGGTGGTAGAGTTTGTGATTTTCTGGTGATACAAACGGTTCGGCGTGGAATGTTTTGCACAGACACATGTTTGAGGATTTTAATTAATTCTCCAGCCAGCGTGAAGGGTTTTGCACGGAAACATACAGGTATCTAAAGTCGACAGTTGTTTCAAAGCGCTGTTTACTGAAGACCTGGGGGAATCTTTATGAAAGCTGATAGTTCAAGGCTGAAGACCTGCAGGATTCGGTTTTGGGTTTGATGTTTCTTTGGGATTTTACAGGGATCTGGGGGTAACTCAATTCGTTGAGTTTGCAAACGATGTACTTGGTCAAGCTGACTTCCTGAGTACTGATGCTGAAGATCCGTAGTGCATTACGTGGTCAACTTCACAAAGGCGAGACAATGAGATCTGGATGTAGTTCAACTAAGCGTGCCGTTTGGTTGAGCTTGCAAGGGATACACTTGGTCTAGCTGACTTTCCTAAGTGTTGATGCTGAAGATTAAAGTGCATTACTTGGTCGATTCCACAAAGACGGTTTACAGAAGACAGTTCACCAGAAACCTCTACCAATGTAGTATGCTTGAAGATCAAGACTTGATGCAGTTTTTAAAGAATGGAACACTTATCAAATGCCGGTTGGAGTATTGGAAGATCAGCGGAAGATCGGTCAATTGAGCCTTTTGAGGAAATTGCACAACACCCAACTCGGATATGCATACTTTGAGGGGGGACTATTTTACAAGGAGCGTCAAGATACTACTTACCTGGATCATCGGTCAAGGGGGAATTTGTTAATACAGAGAAGATGAATACTTGACTGAAGATCGATTGCAGTTGCATTTTCGGCATTCGACAGCAACGGACAAGGGGGAATTTGTTGATGCAGATTTTGTGTCTGATGCTTGTCGAATAGATTAGATTTATTATTTTACGCTGAATTTGTAATAGTTAGTGAAACGGTCTATCGAACGTGTATAGACCCGCTCGTTTGAAGTGGTCAAACGAGAGGGTTATTTGGTTGACCGTGTGTGTTTGAAAGACAAAGGGGTGTAGCTATAAATAGCAACCCTTTGTCATTTCAAACACTTGAGGAAGTTTTAGAGAGAAGGGGAGCTCATTTGAGATTTCCCTGTGAGCTTCATTGTGTGGGGGAGAGATCACCACTTGGTCTCTCCCTGGATGTATACTCCTTTGGTATTAGTTCGGTTATCATGTAATCGGGCCGATTTGTAATGTTTTACTACCGGATTAATACAAAGAAGTTATTTGTTTATCTCTAATCTCTCCCGTCTTGAACCGATCTCACACGAATCACGGTTTCGGTCATGAAACTCGGTCCTACAATTATTATTTTGAAATAAAATTGGAGACGAATATTAAATTGAATCTATATAATTTTTGATGAACTTATTTAATCATTTGGCATTATCAAATATTTAAAACCATTAAAATAGCAATTCTATGATTTTCCATATTAATAAATTCTAAAACATATACAATTATTATTTTGGTTATTTATTTGTTAAACGAATATAATTTTATATGTTTCCAAGCCCCCAAATAGGAGAACTCAATTTCCTAAAATCATTAGGTTATCCTTTCGTTTAGTATGTCTGTTATTTACAATGCGGTTATTATCTTAGAATTCCACATATTCCAGTTTGTGTGTTAATTCTCGTGGAACGTCTCTTCGCAACCTTTGAGTAATTTCTTCCACTTTTCCCTTTTTAACTTTTCAAATTTTGGGGTGCATCATGTTACACTTTTTAATTTACTTAACATGCTATGATCAAGTGTTATTATGTGAATGTCTTATGTGTATTCTATTATTCTATATGCTATCTGAAGTCAAGTCTATTGCATGCTATTGTGTCTAGTGGATGCACGGCTGACTAGGTTCCCCACGGCCATGGGTTGCAGCCTAGTATCGCCAATGGTATTGGACTCGCTCCTCGGGGCTTGAGCCTAATGCACGCTATTATCAGGAGTCTATTTATTTTGGTTGTTTGTGTTGTTATTTTGATTGTGTATTCTTGTTTTCTAAATTTGGATTTATAGATATGTTGACTATGTTGATGATATGAGACCATTTACACACAAACCTTGTGGTGCATGTTAAAAGTATTTTTTTAAAAGAAATAAATATAAAACTGTTTTCTATAAAACGGAGGAAATTATTCACCAACATATTTGTTGACCTAAAAATATATTTTTCTAACGTGGTGCAGGTTTTCAAAGTTGATGATCAAGTGATGTGGACACATAGCATGGGCCTTAGGAAATTAAATTGAAATCTTGATATGTTTGTTTTAGACAATGTATGACAATTTTGATTATTATATGTTATGTGACTATTTAAATGGATATGCTTTAAATATTAAACTTATAATAGTGTCATAAGCTATGGGCAATCATCATGCCCCGTACCTTTCCACTGCGGGTTGGGGTGTGACAAATTGGTATCAGAGCCAATGACTATAGGGAAATAGGTTTAGGTTATTAGACCCTTAGACTTTGTCTATAGTTGATTAGGTACCTTATGTGCTTAATTGTTTGATTGTCTTAGCAAAAAAAAAAAAAATAAGTGACCATGATTTAAATTTTTTAATGTCACACACATATGCATGTGAGCACATTTAATTGTTATATGCTAAGTATTATGTGCCATAAATGACAATATGTGTGTTATTATTAAATCGTAGTTTATTATTTCTTTTTCCTTGTCACGTCGCACGCACCTTATACTATATACAAATACTCAATATT
The DNA here is from genome assembly GCA_030545235.1 of Helianthus tuberosus. Classification (NCBI taxonomy): domain Eukaryota; kingdom Viridiplantae; phylum Streptophyta; class Magnoliopsida; order Asterales; family Asteraceae; genus Helianthus; species Helianthus tuberosus. The sequence continues at coordinate 23,161,565 of CM060371.1, forward strand.
CTAATTCATATTCCTATATATCTAAAGTCTTGAATCAGTTCATTTTCTTTAATACATTTCAATTACTTGTGAGTTTGATTTCATTTAGTTTTTGAGTTTCAAATTTCAATTTTCAATTGAGTTTCACTCTCATCAAAGTGAGTTCTTGTGACGGACATGTATTAACTGGAAGGGTTACGTACCGGTAATCGGGACATCCTATCTAGGCTGGCACTCGTATAAATCCAATTAATGGACCAGTTTGCCTACCTGGGGACTATCGATGAGAGTACCGATACCTATTAGGCCAAAGCATGTCACACCAAACGTCACGTGAACTAACAACACTTTGATATATCAAATGTGTCCGTGTTACTTCATGGATACTATCCTAAACATCGTTTTACAACACCCTAAAAAATTTTCATTTATTGATTCACGATTTTCTTCGGGTTAAGTTGTACGTCAATGGGTAGACATATGAGGACCATGTGAAGGCTCGGTAATTGCGGGTGCACACGTAATTACGAAAGTGATGAGTCATACTAAACCCATGATATGCCAAACCTATGATTTTCAATATTTTATGATGAAATATTATTTTGTCATAAGTTTTATTATCTTATCTTATTCCACGTGGTTATTATATTGTTTCATATATAAACCACCGGAATAAATCCTTAAATATTCTACGAGATTCTAATAAATTTTCTTTAAACAAATCACCCTAATCATATTTTGTCAAAGGTTTAGAGTTTTGTTACCCTTTGATACGCCGTAATATTTTCATGAGATTTGTATTCTTAAATCATGGGATTTTTCGTAAGTTCCATGATTTCACAAATCTATGAATCCCAACCACCTGACCATCTATTATTGTTATGGGCTGTACATCTTACTTATGTTGTCCCTCACAAATGCCGCTTTATCGTCGTCGTCGTTGTCAACCGAGGATTTCTAGCCGCCGAATGGCAGCTTTAATAACTGAACATGTTGGTGCATGCGTCTGTCGACTTCGTCTTGTATCGAGTCTTGTACTAAAATTGTTAGATCAGGGCACGTTGTACGAGAAGATAATAGGGTTTTGGGTGGATTGGAGTTAATTTCGTTTGAATGTGACATGTGCAATTTCAAACGAAATCAACATAGGTAATTTCGTTTGAAATGCACTTGGCCACTTTCAAACGAAATCACATCTCCTATAAATACCTCCCAAGCGAAATCATTTGTAACCTTTGAGATTTCCGGTGCTGAAGTGCTGCCGACGTGTCTCGTGATCTGTAATCGTGTCATTATCAATATACAAGACATTAAAGAGTGAAACAAGCTATTTGCAAGTCAATTCATTTGTTTCCGCCTCTTGAATTAATCGAGAACTCCTCTGGTCGACTCGTTTGGGTCACAAAACGATCCTACAAGTGGTATCAGAGCTCAGGAGGAAGAGTTCTTGCCAAAACAGCCATAATTTCTATATTCTACACCTTCTTTTACAAAATTCACAAAATTTCACGGTTAAAATGATCTGAATTTCATATATGTCATGCATAACAGTGTTTTAAAGAATCCTTGAGAGTTTTGGACCAAAAATCAGCTTAAAACTTGATAAAATTCTTAATTTCGTTTAAAAGCAGATCGAAAATGATGATGTCAGCAGCAGTTCATACGAAATCAGCAAGCTGATTCCGCTTGAAACAGCAATTCCGTTTGAAAAGTGCACCTTACTCCGTTTGAATTTGTAATTTCGTTTGAAAATTCAGTCTTATTTCGCTTGAATTGGGTAATTCCGTTTGAGGAGGTTCAAACGAAATTAGTTATTTCGTTTCAAGGTGTGATCTCGTTTGAGTTTGAGAAGTTTCAAGCGAAATTAGGTAATTCCGCTCCAATAGCCAGATTTCGTTTGAGAGTGTTATTCCGCATCAAAGGGTATTCCGTTTGAAAGGACTATTTCGTTTGAGAAGGGTTATTTCAGTTCAAAGTGATTCCGTTTGAGTGATTGATTCCGTTTGAAACTTGTATTTTTGTGAAAAAAAATTCCGAAACATGGAGGAAGAATTCTACAACGCGTTTGCTACACCGGTTGCTCCTATTACAGCTGTTGAAAATTTGTACAGTGAAAATGAGACAGGAACACATCAGAAACCGCCAAAGCTGATGTACATTGAAGATTTTAAAGGATGGCAGAATCGATTTGAGATCTGGGTGCAAGCATACAAGTTTGACGCATGGTGCTCATTAGAGAAAGATTATGAGAAACCGAAAAATGAACGTGGGATTGAAAAAGCTATTGTTGACTACTCAGAGAGTGACAAATTAAAATTTAAGAGTGAGAAAATGATGATCAGTATTCTTCAACAAGCGATTAAAGAAGATATCTTTGTTTTGCTTCAACATGAGGGTACTGCTAGATCGATTTGGAATGCATTGATTCAGAAATTCAAAGGAAGTGCTGATATGATTAAAAATAAAAAGGCTTTATTAAAGAAATCTTTTGATATGTTTGTAGCTTTCGATCACGAAACAACGAAGCAAACCATTGATAGATATTGTCATTTGGTATTGGAAATGGGAAGATTGGAGATAAAGAAAGACGATGATGAATGGGTTGATAAACTTTCTGATGCATTACCACAGCAGAAGTGGGGAACTTACTTGTTGATCCTCAAACACATGAGAAAATCTGAGAATATGAATCTGGCATAGTTTATTCAGAGGATTGAAGAGCATGAGTTGGATATTCAGAAAACAACAATAATGAAGAATCCAAATGCTCAACAAGATGTCAGTTTATATTACAGGGGAAACAAGTTTGAAGCTACTCCAAGTCCAAGTCCAAAGATACAAACTGGTTTTAGTGCTGACAGTTCATCTGGAACAAAAGGTAGTACGGTTACTCAAAGTGGTGGATCTTCATCTTCGTATTCAAGCTTTTGATCCAAACTTTACAACACCAAGTCCTCAACAACAGAATTCGACAAATCTTCAATGCAACGTCACTTTAAACATTCAAAATGGTCAAAATCTATCTCCAGAAATAGCCAAGCAACACATGGCATCACTCGTTGCTATGTTGGAATCTTATGAAAGTTTGATTGCTGGTAAGATTGGAAATCCGATGCTTACAAAAGAAGATTGTGATCAAATTGATGTAGAGGAACTTGAGTTGATGGATGTGAAGTGGTGTTTAGCCAGTGCTGTTCGAAGAGCAGAAAAATTCACACAAGTCACTGGAAGAAATGACCTTCATGAATTGTCTAATTCACCGTTAGGGTTTGACAAATCTAAGGTTACCTGTTTTCGCTGTCATGGAAAAGGTCATTTTAAACGTGAATGCAAAAACAAAGAAGCTGATGGAAGACAAGATAAGTCTGGAAAGAACAATTATTATCAGAAGTCAATTTTTCATCAGATTACTCAACAAAAGGAACCACAAACTGCTCATGCTAGAATGATCGAAGATGCAAATAAGAAAGTTTATTTTGGTATTATTGATCAAGATGATGAGAAAGTAGCTGAAGGTTTCAGCTGGGATAAATACATTCCACCCGGTTCAAGTTTTGTTGCTAGAATTCTGGGTGAAGATGAGACTAGTCGGAAAAGAATCCCAATTTTTCCAGATTTTGGAAATGATTTTGATACTGATGATGAAGAGGAATATATTAATAAAACTAGAAAAAGTATAGATCCTGATAGTTTTAATTTGTTCTTTGCAGATAAAGTTGAGATGCTGAATGAGAAGAAGATTGCCAGATTGAAGAGAGAGCTGGAAGCATTGAAAAGAACAGCTGATGAAAAGGCAAAGATGAAAGCTGGAGAAGAAAATGTTGAACCAGAAATTGAAAAAGTGATAGAAAAGATTGTTGAAGTGGAGAAAGTGGTAGAGAAAATTGTTGAGATTGAAAAAATTGTTGAAGTTGAAAAACTCGTTGAAGTTGAGAAAATCATTGAGGTAGAAAAGATTGTTGAAGTTCAAAAGACTGTCGAGGTTGAAAAGATAGTTGAGGTCATAAAACCTTGTTCAAAATGTTTGGAGTCTTGCAAACATTGTGAAGAAAAAGACAAGAAGATTCTTGAACTGGAAGAGATGAAAGAGAATTTGATATCTGATGTGAAGTATGTGAAGGAATCTTATGATGTGCTGAACAGAACTGTTGATGGTTTGAATAAAACTAACCGAGAAGTTGATGCTGCAATGACGATGATGAGCTCAACGTTAATGACAAAGCAAAAAGTCATCAATGAGTATATTGAAGACTGTGCTAAGCTGAAGCAGGAGTTGGAAATTGAAAAGATTGAGAGTGAAAGGATTAAACATTTGTTGTTGAGTTACACAACATGTGATTATCTGATTGATCGTGTTTATCCTACTATTGCAGGTCTTGAAGCTTTCCAAGATAAAGAAAAGGAAGATACGGATACTGGTAAGAAACAAAGTGTCAAATATAACAGGTGTCCGCCTCCGATCTATGAAAGTTATGCTCCAAGAAAACCAAATGAGGAATGTTTAAATAAGGCTCTCAACATCAAATTAAAGTCTGAAACCATTGATGAGTTACCAGATAATATTGATGTTACATTCACAGCGTCTGACACTGATCATGAGTCTGAGTTGTTAAAGAAAGTGGTCGATCAGGTGTTAGATATGGATGAAGAGTCAAATTCGGAGTCTAAATCTGAAAGTTCGAGTTCATCAGAAAAGAGTCCGAGTTCACCAGTTAAAAGGGTTTACAATAAAGAATTCCTGTTATCAAAATCTAATTTAAATGACGAACCAATCAAAGTGGCATATACTTTGAAGGATTCAGACAAATTATATTCTGATGAGGAATTTCCAATAAGAAGTGTCAAATCTGAAATGATCAAACAGGTTTTCAAATTAACAGAAATTAACATTTCTGAAATAAAAGATTTAAATCTTTCTGAAAAACCTAAAAAGTACACTTCAAGAGTTCAACAAAGGTTGAACAAGAAAAAGGGTTACTGTCATGGTTCAGGTTATCGGAAGAAACCAAACCATAACGGTAATTTTAAAAAGCAAGGTTTAGGTTTCATTCCCCTGAAAAATTATCAAAATGAGAAAAATTATAAACCAAAAACTAAATTTGTTTTAGGAACAAGCTCAGAAGAAGAACAGAAGAAACCGTTCTGGCGACAATCAAACCAAGAGTTTCTTGCTGAGAAGAAAAGAAATATGATGATGAGAACTGAGCAAAGAGTTGAAAGAAGAACGTGCTTCAAATGTCACAAGATTGGACACATCGCTTGGAATTGCCAACAGTCCAACAACACAAAACTGGGAGTTATTTCTAACCCAAAATTGAGAAAGAAATGTGTTGATAATAAGAAACAATTAATTGAGAAATTGAATGTCTTTGAAAATTCAACTTTTGAAACTGGTGAAAGTTCAAAACGTTTTTACAAAAGAAAAGTTGAATTGAACAAACAGAAATGGGTTGTGAAATCTGATAGCAGTTCGGACAATGAATCTGATTCCATAAAATCAGAGGAGTCATGTGTTGAGAAAAAGGTTGAGAATTCTGTTCCAGAGTTGAACGATGAAAACTTTCCACCATTGAGTGCAGAAAATCTGAAATCGAAAGGTAGGGTTGAAATTCCAGATCAATTCTTTGCTGGTAAGAAAGAATTTGATGCTGAACAAGTGTTTAATGGAAATGTTAAACATATTTTCGGAAAGATGGTTGATGGCAAAGTGAAGGGTGCAAAAGAGTTTTATGAATCGAAAAGATGGTGGGACAGATGTGTACCAAAATCACCCAAGGCTGGTCAGGCTTGGGTGACGGCATTTTCGAACTAAAATTATGACTTGCCGGAGCTCCCAGGTTGGTAAGTGGAGAGCAGGAATCGGCATCTTTCTTAAAAATGTTTGTGTGGTAAACCTACAGGTGGTATAGGTGGTATCTTTGAATTGTTATATATTTTTACTAGTGGTTGTGGTTGAAAAGTGAACCTATAAGAGGTTGAAGAAGGTTTTCACTTACAAATGGATAATCAAGGTCATTAAGTTGAACTTGATCATTCCTACAAGTTGTGTTGAAAAAGAAAACAAAGTGATGAATTGAACCCCTAACCTACGAATGGTTTCTAAAATCAACAAAACTAATTTTCCGGAAAAACCATTTGATTAAAACAAACTTAAGTGTTTTGAAATCATAATGGGAAAATAGTTTGTTGTAAGGGGGAGTTCTGATTGTTTACACTAAGTGAATGGTGAATTGAAGCAATTCACAACAGTTATCGCTTTACTTGTACAGTTTGTTTTCAAATTTCCTTTAAATGTGTTTGCATTTTAGGGGGAGTAAGAATTTTCAGAAAATCCAAAAACATTAGAAAATTTGAAAAATGCAAAAACATGATAAAATCAAAAATGAGTTTTGTTGTGAAAAAGAGGAAATGATAGTACATCAGTGGACTGTCACAGCATGCTAAAGATATGTAAAGAAAAATGTGATAAACGGTCTCACTAAAGATGTGATGATAGGCTCAGCTAGACTAGTAGATTTGCGATAACGATACAAACCTAAATGAAAAAGCCTAGTTCTAATGGAAAAGACGGTTGAAAGCATAGTACTTAGTTTTGTCCTTGTTGACTGTGTGCCTACTCGGTAATCGTTGATTGTCGAATAGACATAAAACTGGTTAAGTCTGTGAACTTTCACAACTTTGTTGAAAAGTCACTATGATTATGCATTTCTTTTTGCAAAGATTTAAACTTGTTTTATTTCTTTATTTTGATTAAGCATTGGACATCCTCTGTGTATACGTGAGTATCGACCTGGATGTTATTGCCTAAACGTTCTGCTTTATTTTCTTTGGTGTTTCGTTTAAGCTTTGGATCACCTCTGCGTATACGGAAGTATCGACCTGGTGGTTAAAGCCTAAACAACTTCAACTTGTTTTATTTTTCTTATTTTGTTTAAACATTGGACTTTCTCTGCGTATCGAAAGATCGACCTGATTGTTAATGTTTAAACATTCTGCGTTGTTTTCGCACAAATCACAGTTGATGAAAGTTTAAAGGCGTTACTTGAGTTAGTGTATTACATGATGAGGGGATATGCTGAGATCGTGGGGTCCATAAGAATTTAGTGCAAAATTAATATACCTTAACGTATCGGTAAGCATTTCGAAAGTTTTTAGATTGAGTTTAAGTGGACAAACATATCGTCAATCTATGTGAATCGTTTAGAGATTAAAATGTTTAAAGCTTAACGGTGTTGGTGATGTGTCTCAAAAACTGATATGATCCTCTTACACAAACTCACAAAAATATTGTCTGTAAATATTTCTTTAACTGCATTTCATTTCATTCAAAAATCCAAAAAGATTTTCGGTATGTTTTAGCATAAATTTTGAAAATTTCAAAAAGATTTTAGACAACTGATGTTGAAAAGCTGATTTTCAAAATTCCGTGTGCTAAACATGACGAATTTTGGGTTGGGAGAGTTGATTGTATTGAGAAGTGTGTTTGAAATGAGAAGAGATTTCATAATGAAAAATTCAAATTTGAAAGTTTTTCCTACAAGTGGTCATCTGAAATGTTAAATGTTATATCATTTTGGAAAGTTTGTTGAAAATTTATTTCTACAAGTGGTCATCAGGGTTTCTAAATTTGTTATATCTTATCTTTTGTGAAATTTATGTTTTGGATAGAGAGAATGTCCAGGATAGATGGATTCCGATACCTGAGCAGGATGTGAGCCAGGTTGCAATCCTATGAACCTGTAAACATGTGAGCAGAATTTGAGCCAGACTACGATCCCAGCACAGTTTGAGGGGGAGTCTGCAAGTAGATCAATATCCGAGAGGGAGAGTAGAGTCTGAAGATGCAAGAGCTAGATTCGATTACTGAAGTTCACGCTAACTGCTGATGCTGATGAACTTAAGAGATCTGGTCAAGAGAATTAGAGTGAGCTAAGAGCCAGAGATCCTGAAGAGAAAATAAGAGAGGATTTGAAAGAGCCCGAAGACTGATAAAGACTGAAGGTTGTGAAGACTCGACACTGAAGACTCGTCAACATTTGAGGGGGGGGTCTGTTGGTGCATGCGTCTGTCGACTTCGTCTTATATCGAGTCTTGTACTAGAATTGTTAGATCAGGGCACGTTGTACGAGAAGATAATAAGGTTTTGGGTGGATTGGAGTTAATTTCGTTTGAATGTGACATGTGCAATTTCAAACGAAATCAACATAGGTAATTTCGTTTGAAATGCACTTGGCCACTTTCAAACGAAATCACATCTCCTATAAATACCTCCCAAGCGAAATCATTTGTAACCTTTGAGATTTCCGGTGCCGAAGTGCTGCCGACGTGTCTCGTGATCTGTAATCGTGTCATTATCAATATACAAGACATTAAAGAGTGAAACAAGTTGTTTGCAAGTCAATTCATTTGTTTACGCCTCTTGAATTGATCGAGAACTCTTCTGATCGACTCGTTTGGGTCACAAAACGTTCTGTTGGTGCATGCGTCTGTCTACTTCGTCTTGTATCGAGTCTTGTACTAGAATTGTTAGATCAGGGCATGTTGTACGAGAAGATAATAGGGTTTTGGGTGGATTGGAGTTAATTTCGTTTGAATGTGACATGTTCAATTTCAAACGAAATCAACATAGGTAATTTCGTTTGAAATGCACTTGGCCACTTTCAAATGAAATCACATCTCCTATAAATACCTCCCAAGCGAAATCATTTGTAACCTTTGAGATTTCCGGTGCCGAAGTGTTGCCGACGTGTCTCGTGATCTGTAATCGTGTCATTATCAATATACAAGACATTAAAGAGTGAAACAAGTTGTTTGCAAGTCAATTCATTTGTTTCCGCCTCTTGAATTGATCGAGAACTCTTCTGATCGACTCGTTTGGGTCACAAAACGATCCTACAGAACAAATGGCCACCCTTATTCCTACCATCGTCATCCAAGTTCAATAGGCGCTCAACGCTCACGTCTCCACGAATCAAATCGAAGAGGTTGAAGCTGAACCGTCTCCACCCGATAACAACCATCAAAGGAGTGAAACCAACAACGATTATGCCATATTGGCTATTCCGCTAAACCAGGTTGCCCCTAATCCTATATCTGACAGAAAACCTTATCGCGTACATTTTCCACAATGCCCCACTTGTCAAAAACATCACCCAGCCAACACTTTGTGCTGCCTTTGCACTTATTGTGGAATTTATGGTCACTTAATCAACACCTGTCGGCGCTATAACCCTCAAACAGAACCACCTATGGCACCATTTTATGTACAACACGTGACAACTCCATTTGACCAACCAAACACCCACCTTATGATCTAACTGTATGTACAACCTGACGCTCCACTAATGGATCAACTTATCGTACTTTATGGCACCCAACTCGTCCCTTACGATCGAGTCGTTCAAGCCAGTCCAGAGAACCATGATAACTAGAAGGCACGCGAACGAGCACTCATCCAGTTCCAAGACAGCCAGGATGCGGTCAGTAGCACGACAACGTTTTTATGCGATGAGTCTACTTTGAATGAAACATTTCGAGTTGCGTTTAACTAATCAAATCAAATAAAGAATGTTTTGAAATTGCGAACACAAGTGTAATGATGTGATTTTTGGTAATACGTTTAAAATTTTAACGAGTTGTTCCTTACGACTTGAACGTCACAACCCTAATCACTGTCATAACATGTGCCCATAGTTCGACAATTCAAGTCTAGGGCACATGGTGACGATAAATTTTTTTCCGACCCTAAAATTTGATTTTCTAAAAATAATAAAACAATATATAATAAATTTTTTCAGTAAAATTCACCACTTTAGATCGAAAATATTTTCCTGAAACATAACGAAAATAATTTTCTAAATAAACCAAGTTGCTTTTGCACATGATCAAATTAAAATACCAATGTGCTACACTTGGTAAAGTGTAAAAATAGTTAACGAAACGATGTAAGGCCCTTCCCATTTGGGCGCGAATTTTCCCGGTTTCTCGGCGTTCGAGGCTTCGTTGTCTCGTAGGACGAAATCTCCTGGTACGAAAGTGCATATGCGCACTCGAGCATTATAATATTTTTCTAGCTTTGATTTGTACCTGGCTTCATTGATGGCTGTGTTCTCGCGCCTTTCCTCGAGGAGATCCAGGTCGAGTCTGCGTTCCTGCTCGTTGTTTTGTTTTTCCATGGCTAGCATTCGTGGTGACGGGAGGCTAATTTCTGCCGGAATTACTGCTTCGGAGCCGTAAACAAGGCTGAATGGCGTTTCTCTCGTGCTAGTCTTCGGCATAGTGCGGTGTGCCCATAAAATGCTCGGGAGTTCATCAACCCACCCCCTCCTTGCGGTTCCCAACCTTGCTTTAATGCCATCTACTATCTGTTTGTTAACGCTTTCGACTTAACTGTTTGCCTGTGGTTGCGCCACGGAGGCGAAACTATGTTCGATGCGCATTTCCTTCATCTATTTCTGCAGATCTTCTGATGCAAAATTGGTACCGTTATCTGTGATAATGCGCAGGGGTAGTCCGAACCGGCATATGATGTACTCCCAGATGAATTTTCTGATTACCGTTGTGGTGGTTGACGCTAGGGCTTTAGCTTCCACCCACTTGGTAAAATAATCCACCGCGACTATGATGAATTTTACTACGCCTGGCGCGTCAGGAAAAGGACCTACTAAATCGATGCCCCATTGCTGGAAAGGCCAGGTTGCGGTTACTGGAACCAGAGGGTTCTTTGGACGGAGCGTCTTTGGAGCATGGCGCTGGCATGACGTACACTTGTGTAGGATCTCTACAGCGTCTAAATGCATGCCAGGCCAGTAATAGCCTGTGCTCATGATTTTTGCTACTACCATGCATGGTCCTGCATGGATTCCGCATAGTCCCTCATGAATTTCTCGGACCATATATTGCGCATCGTGTTTGTTTACGCATCGTAGGAGAGGACCCATGTAAGATTTACGATACAAAATCCCATCCGCCATCTCGTAATTTAACGCCTTGTGTTGAATTTTCGTTGCTTCTGTTTTCCCTTCTGGGAGAGTTCCATCTTGTAAGTACATAATGATTGGGGACATCCAAGATAGACTCCCGACTTCTATTATGTTTACATGTCTCAGAGGAACGGATGGATTTGAGAGAACTTCAATGCGGACTTCCTTTGCTAGGTGCTTGAAGCTTGTAGCAGCTAACTTACTTAGCGCATCCGTGTGCTTGTTCTCGCTTTTGTTGATGTGGATTATTTTGAAGGTCTGAAACTGGTTGATCAGAGTTCTTGCCTGCTCGAGATATAGGGCCAGTGCTTCTCCTTTTGCGTCATAACGACCACTGATTTGTTCCGCCACTAACTTGGAATCGACGTGTGCTTCAAGATTTTTTGCTCCCATTTTGAATGCCAGGCGGAGACCTGCGAGGAATGCCTCGTACTCCGCTTCATTTTTGGTACTCTTGAAATATAGCCGAATGGCGTAGGTAAGTTCGTGATTATCGGGGCTAACCAGGCGAAGACCTGCGCCTGCACCGTCATCGTTTGAAGCACCTTCTGTATCTAATGTCCAGACCCTGTCATCGAAGACTGGGGTAGGATTTTGTATGGCTTCGCATTCCTGGATCTTATCGACGGGAACTTTAGTAATAAAGTCAGCTAGGACTTGTCCTTTGATAGCAGGGCGCGGTTTATAAAAAATGTTATATCCGCCTAATTCGATAGCCCATTTGGCTAACCTGCATGCGACGTCTGGTTTGGACAAGATCTGTCCCAGATGATAGATGGTAAGGACAGTTATAACGTGACCAGAAAAGTACCTTCGCAACCTGCGCGATGCGTGAACCAGCGCGGGGACAAGTTTTTCCATGATGGAATAGCGCGTTTTTGGACCAGTTAGCATTTTGCTGATGTCATATATTGGAGTTTGGACTCCGTCCCTTTCGACCATTAATACCGCGTCGACTGCTACTTCTGCTGCAGAGAGGTATAAGATTAATGGTTCTTCTTTTCGTGGAGCTGTTAAGGTAGGTAATTAGATTAAACATTCTTTCATTTGTTGGAAAACTTTCTCTGCCTCTGGGGTCCATTGAAATTGGCTTTTCTTTACGCAGTTGCGTAGGGTACTGATGAATGGATATGATTTAGCGGCATGATTTGCCAGGAATCGGTTGTGCGCGGTTAGCCGACCCACTAGGCGTTGCATTTTTTGTAATAGATGCCGGTGATGGCATGAGTTGAATAGCTTTTACTTTTTCTGGATTAACTTTGAAACCGTCCTTGGTTACGATAAACCCTAGGAATTTGCCTTCCTCCATTCTGAATGAACACTTTACATGATTCAGCTTTAGGTTAACTCTGCGCAGAGAGTCGAAAGTGCGCTGGATGTTCATGAGCATGGATTCTTCTTCATGACTCATGATGACGAGGTCGTCCATGTAGACTTCTACTGTTACGCCGATATCTTCCCCGAAAACTCTATCCATTAGACGTTGGTAAGTAGCTCCCGCGTTGCGGAGGCCGAAAGGCATTTTTGTATAACAAAATATACCTTTGTCCATACGGAAAGCCGTCTTGTCTTCATCTTCTTCCTTCATTTGTACTTGGTGATATCCTTTATAACAATCTAAGAAGCATTTCCAATGGAAGGATGCTAGGGAATCCACATTCTTGTCTATCTCTGGAAGGGCGTAACAGTCTTTTGGGCAAGCTTTGTTGAGATCCTTGAAATCGACGCACATGCGCCACCCACCGTTGTGCTTCTGGACCATTACTGGGTTAGCTACCCAGGTTTGATATCGTACTTCGTGCAGAATCCCAGCATGAATTAATTCGGCTACTTGGTCATTCATTGCGCGAGCCTTTTCTGTACTAAGACTGCGCTTCCCTTGTGCAACTGGTTCTGCGGAAGGTCAGACATTCAAGAAATGCTCCGTTATCTTTCTTGGTACACCGATCATGCCTGTTGGGGACCATGCGAAAATATCCATATTCTCATATAAGAGCTCTTTCAGTCTTGAGCGGATTGCTGGTGAGATGGTGTGCCCTAATAGAATGGTTTGCTTAGGGTATTCATTGTTGAGGACCCATTTTTCTTGTTCATTGGATGGTGATGGTTTTGCGACCTTTGCTGGCGGCTCGTCATCTACATACATCACCTCTTTGCTGGAATATAAGATTGCTACTCCAGTTTCTGTTGGAAAACCGCAAGCGGCGTGTGGTATGGTGGTAATCATGCTAAATTCCCTCTGTGAACGTCTTCCCAACAGTACATCATGGCGTGATGTAGCTGGCAAAACAATGAAATTAACTGTGACGGTGCACGAGTGTTCTCCGTCTGAGAGTATTACAGGAAAGGCGTTTGACCCAGTGGGAAGACGACTTCATTGCAGAAACCAGTTAGAGGAAAATCGACTGGTTTCAAGCGCGCCTTGTCCTCTGGGTCTAGTTGTTTAAAACATTGTTCGTAATTATATCCATGGAACTACCCGGATCAATGAACATGTAATCAGTACGATAATGACCGAAGATAAGAGTTATGATGACCGGACGCTCTTCTTGAGGACCTCCTGGAACGACGGGGAAGACTACTTGTTGTTCACACCAGTGCTGACTATGGCTTCGTTTGTTCTGCTTGCGTGAAGGTCCCTTTTGCACCATATATGTTTGCTCCGAACTGGTTTTTGGGTTGTGGTCGCCTTCCATATTTTGTTTCCTATACCTGAATGTTTTCAGATATCCTCCGTCGTTGGGTTGGGTGTCCCACTGTTGTAATGAACATGGGCCCAACACTGTATTATCGGATTTCTTTCGAGACACGTGTTCTGCCTGAGATTCCTGATGACCAGATCTGAGATGGAGAATTTCAGATTCGGTGCTCGTCTGAGGGTATACCTCTGTTACTTTAGCCGGCAGGTCTGAGGAGTCATACTGAGATCCTTTGGATGTATCTACGATTTGCACCTGAGTGGCATATTTTTGCATGAAAATTTCGTTTATGGTATTTTGGAATTTGGTAAACCAATATACTGGAGTTTCTTCCGAAAATAGATTTGGACTAATCTGAATTCCATATTGAACCCCTGAGGTAACAGGGCTATGTACCTCATGATTAATTTTGTTGTTTTGTGATTTCTCCACGATTCCGTCGATTCGAAAGGTATGAACCGAAACGTCCCCACCTTCTGATCGAGGACTTGGTGGATACTTTGTCGGATCCTCTGCCATAGAAAACAGAGAATGAAAAAGTAATGAATCAAAACGAGAAGATGAGATTGAAGATTGAAAAATCGGTGGGCGCCAATGAAGAAACAGTGGTTTGAATGACCGGAATCAATCAGACCAGGGATTTAGTTCTGCATAAAAGGGTTAGTGCTCTCGTTCGACTCGGGGGTTTGAATGAGCTCCTTCTCCGGTGATCACTGCAAAACAGAAATCCGTTAGACTCGTCACGGGGGAATGGGGGTTCTCTCCGTGACCACCCTCCGGCGTGAGAATAAGTACAGTGATCTCGATGAAGAAGAAGAAGAAAAAGAAGTAGTAAAAGTGAAATGAATGTAACTTGTGAGATCATACCTGCAACCTTCTATTTATAACCGTTCTTGGCGGGAAACTGATGTGACGGAGAGAGTGACGGAAAGTATTTTCCGTTGGTGGTTATGTCCTTTTTCCGTCAATCACTAACGTCATATCCATGCACACGGATCGTGAGTGTGATCAACGGCTAGGGAGGTGCCACGTGGAAAGTGGACTTGTGTGGATCCTTCTTCAAGTTAGTGCTATCATCGTGACTTGGATGAGCGTCCAGGATTGTGCCAAGTCATCTTTCGGTTGTAACTGAATAGCTCTGCACGATGAGCATTGACAACCTTCTAGAAGATCTACAGCTGTACCTTTGCCACGTGTCTATTCCGTTGTAACAGAAAGAACACTTTTGTTCAAGTCTTGGCTCTATGTGCGCGGAGATGTTTAGGATTTGTCTTCAAGTTTAACTGTACTCTTGCGCGAGCCCGCGCGAGGGTGTTAGTTGAAGGTTAGCTTTACCCTTCCTCCGGCGCACGTTTATCGGAGATTGTTCTTTCTACATTCTTGTTTGGAGCCACTGAGCAGCTGCGCAGGGTTCTGTTAAAGGTGTTCTTGGGCTAGGACCATAGTATGATCTCGCGCGAGGTTTCTTAGATCATATTCCTTTGTCTTTGAACTGTTCCTTCCCAAATCATGTTTAGGACCATTGCGCAGCCGCGCAGGGTCTCTATTCAAGATGTTTTGGGATAGGATTATGGTATGGTCCCATGCGCATGCGCAAGGTTTTTGGGACCATACCCCTTCAGATATACAGAACCCTCCACAACATAGGCATGCCCTGGTTGTAACACAAGCCAGTGAAGGTGAATATACTCTGGGTAAATGCTCGGAAAGGATATGAGAAACCAATCTGGAAAGGAGCAGCAGGAAAGCACACCCATGTGTTGGATATGCAGTCGCTTCTCATTGAAGAATCAAATGGCCTAAAAATAGTACCCACCGGAAAGTAGGGGTGCATTTGATCGATCTCTAGATCGGTGAATCGGCAGAGTTCTCGGGAAGGTCCTGCTAAAAGGTTTTGGCTTTCGGGAGGACTATTTTTCTCTTGATCCTTACTTGGTGAAACTCAGATCATGGTTTTAGTCATGGTGGATAAAGAGAAGAAGAGGATCAAGAACAGAATTTGAAAGAAAAAGGGAGAGATGTTACCTGATGGATATCCGAATGAGGATTTTAATGAGAAATCTTCAACTTAAATGGAGGATCTCATCCCTAGCTCTAACCTGTTTATAATGATGATTGTTGCAGGTGACCTATCGCTGACGTAAGGGACTGTAACGGCTATATCAAGTTGCAACAGCTAGTTAGATTTTAATGAAACATGACTTAGCTGATTCGCATCCAACCAGTCATGTTTGGGGGAAATTGTTGGGGATAGAATTTTATCACTTGTGGATCATGTATCCTTTGTTGGGCCTGGATCACGGATCCTCAGGAAATGGTGCATTTCGAAGAGGACATATTCTAACCGAGAATCGTGGGGAATATGCTCTCATTCTAAGCACGTGCATGGGTCAATGACCGTTGATGGTGAACGTGGGTGCATGGCTAGAATTTCGGATAGTTAGTTAGAGTAGATTAGTTGAATATTATAGTGGGATATTGAGCTTGATTGATCAGTTAACACACTTACACACTCGCATACTCTATCTTGAACTCAGCTCTCAAACACATTAGCAATCTCATTGTAACAAGCTCAATATTATCCGAAGTTGTAAACTTTTTTGTTCAATATACTTGGTGATCGGTAGTTTCCATCACCCGAGGTTTTTTATGTCGGAGATCATTCATTGATCAAGGGTTTTTTTCCTCGTATAAATCCTTGTGTTCATTGTCATTTTTGTTTGATATTTGTTCATACATTTGATCAACACAACAAGCACTCTACCTCACATTCAAAGTTTCGTAACATTATTCTTAATCAGATTTTTAACCAAAACAGTTATCTAGTTATTTTTAATTTTATAAGGGAACAATGAAGCTCATTTAGGCACAACAACAGATCATACGTACACACTCTCTCTCGCAACACCAAAACTGTTCTCAACACTCACACTAGAATTTCATTGTACCGAGGTTATTATCTTCCAAAGTTGTATTGAATTCTTATTTATTTGCTCAATATAGTTGGTGATCGGTAGTTTCCATCACCCGAGATTTTTTGTGCCGGAGATCTCATAAAGATCAAGGGCTTTTTCCTCATACAAATCTCGGTATACATTGTCATTTTCACTTCACAATTGTTTACATTGTTATTCAAACACATTAGCACTCTACCGCACAATCAAAATTTAATTACATTATCGTTAAACTGATTTTTGACCAAAACAACAATCCCACCTATCAAGTATTTTTCCCCCACTCAGGAAATGGTGCATTTCGAAGAGGACCTATTCTAACCGAGAATCGTGGGGAATATACTCTCATTCTAAGCACGTGCATGGGTCAATGACCGTTGATGGTGAACGTGGGTGCATGGCTAGAATTTCGGATAGTTAGTTAGAGTAGATTAGTTGAATATTATAGTGGGATATTGAGCTTGATTGATCAGTTAACACACTTACACACTCGCATACTCTATCTTGAACTCAGCTCTCAAACACATTAGCAATCTCATTGTAACAAGCTCAATATTATCCGAAGTTGTAAACTTTTTTGTTCAATATACTTGGTGATCGGTAGTTTCCATCACCCGAGGTTTTTTATGCAGGAGATCATTCATTGATCAAGGGCTTTTTCCTCGTATAAATCCTTGCGTTCATTGTCATTTTTGTTTGATATTTGTTCATCCATTTGATCAAGACAACAAGCACTCTACCTCACATTCAAAGTTTCATTACATTATTCTTAATCAGATTTTTAACCAAAACAATTATCTAGTTATTTCTAATTTTATAAGGGAACAATGAAGCTCATTTAGGCACAACAACAGATCATACGTAAACACTCTCTCTCGCAACACCAAAACTGTTCTCAACACTCACACTAGAATTTCATTGTACTGAGGTTATTATCTTCCAAAGTTGTATTGAATTCTTACTTATTTGCTCAATATAGTTGGTGATCGGTAGTTTCCATCACCCGAGATTTTTTTGTGCCGGAGATCTCATAAAGATCAAGGGCTTTTTCCTCGTACAAATCTCGGTGTTCATTGTCATTTTCACTTCACAATTGTTTACATTGTTATTCAAACACATTAGCACTCTACCGGACAATCAAAATTTAATTACATTATCCTTAAACTGATTTTTGACCAAAACAACAATCCCACCTATCAACTATTTTTCTCAAATGGGTTTTTACATATTTCCCCCTGCTAAATTGGCTTATTACGTATTTCCCCAAACCAAAAAAACAATTACATATTTCCCCTTTTTTTAAGAAATTACCCAATTACCCTTATAAAAACACACCACTTCTTTTCATATTCCCACTCATATTCACGACGCTGGCTGTTTGGCTAAGCTTTTCAAAATGACTTATTTGCTTATTTGCTTTTCTGAAAAGCAAATAAGCAAATAAGTCATTTTGAAAAGCTTTAAAATAGAGCTTTTCAAAACAACTTATGACTTATTTGCTTTTCAAATAAGCAAATAAGCAAATAAGTAAATAAGTCATTCCAATAAGCTTAGCCAAACAGCCCCTTTAATCTGCCAAACCCTACATCACGATTGTCTTTCTTTTTCTTCCTCCGGTTTCGCTACTTCTTTTATTCCGTGAGTTATCATTCCATGTCAATCAATTCTTCAAAACTTTTATTTACCTTAGCTTGCTTTTGTATAATAGACTATCGAATTTATTTGTTGGAATATGAGCGTCATTTAATGTTTTAGATGACCATGCTAAGAGATAATCATTACTTTAGTTTACTATGTATAAAATTGCAACCATCTTTATTTTAATTATCACAGATTGTTGATGGTGATTGTTTACAGCCGTACATTCAATATCTGTATGGCAAATGTATGAAAGTGAAGCAAAATCAAGAAACTTTAATATAATACTGTTAATGCTACAATATATTTAGGATTTAGGATATGCATAAGTGTTATTTAATTGTTTCAATGCCAAAAACAACCTTATTTAACAAGAGTGACAAGTAAAAGAATTGGGTGGATACTACATGAATTGGGTAAATGTGTAATTTGAATGATGATATTAGAATGGGGAAACATGTAAATATTCATTTAATTGTTCATTAAGAGTAAAATAGTAAAAAATAAGAGTCATTTTAATCAAAAGGGGAAATATGTAATATATATGGGTTAGGAAGGGGAAATATGTAATTGTTTTTTTGGTTTGGGGAAATACGTAATAAACAGGCTTAGCAGGGGGAAATATGTAAAAATTTCTTTTTCAAACTGCTTCTCAGTTAAGTTTTTTTTTAAATTACAAACTAATTTTTTCGGGGCTTTGATCAGATTCTGAAATTCTACAAAAGCGAGATTGTACGATTATTATATGTTTTTTATTATTGCCACTTGACAACAAACCTAAATTGAAACACCAATCAGAACGAGGAACTTTCCTTGAAATTGTGCAAAAGTGAGATTGTATGATTGTTATATGTTTTTTATTATTGCCTAAATTGAAACACCGACAGTCTTAGGGCATGTTTGGGTAAGCTTTTTGAAACAACTTATTGACTTATTGGCTTTTTGAAAAGTTATAAGCTCTAAAATGATGTTTGACAAAAAGGGTGTATGTGAGGGGAAAAAGCCAACAAGTCAATAAGTCACAAAATCCTGACTTTTCCAAGAAGCCAATAAGTCAATGAGTTGTTTTAAAAAGCTTACCCAAACATGCCCTTAGTGATCCCCCTGAAACCTAAAGGGAGAAGCAACACACAACCCTACCGTCGTCGCCCGCCATTCCGGCAATCCACGGCCACCGTTGTCTGCTGAAACTCGATCTTAACCCCACCACTATTTTAATCATTGTAAGTTAAATGTTTTAAAACTGTTAAATCACATGTTTTATGTTTGAAATAGATGAATCATCTGTTATATGTTTATGAGTTTAAATTGCAGAAGACGCTGCTGTAATTATGGGCACAGTAACTATGGACACATTCCAAGAAGCACCGACTTCATGGAAGACATTAGAAATTGAATCGGTCGATCCAAAAGAGTCTTTGAAGGCTAACTTTTACGGCCAAAGTTACGAAGACCTTTACAGGTTTCGAAGGTGTTTATATTTCTCTAGTTTTTGAAGTATGTTGTTGATTTGATTCGTTTACTGCTTTTCAATTTGATGGATTGAAGAAATTTGACAGTTAACTGTGTTTGTGATACATACTTGAACTAAGCATGATTTGGTTTGATTGTGCATAGATGATGATATTTTAAGAGTTAAATTGCACAAGGATGAGACGGAATTCTATCATTTGATATTATATTATTATTATGCAGTTTTAGGTTCCAATTTCATGCTTGTTTTTTTTTTTTATCTGGATAGTAGAATGTTATATGGATGTCCTAGCTAGCTAGCTAAGTTAGCGATGGAGATAATGTCATTGACTTTCTACCAAGGTTTTTCGTTCTGTCATATGTATCTGAACCATAGTTAGTTATTAAAGGCACTAGGCGCATACGGCTCGTCAGGGTTATAGTTGTTAATGGCGAATAACGACAAATAGCAATAAAGTACCTATATGCTACATAGCGAATAGTGATAAATAACGATACACTAGAAAAATAATTTTAAAAATTGTTATATGTATATTATATCAAAATACCCTGGTATATATGCTATTTTACATATATATATATATTTAACCAAAAGCTAAAATCTAGCTATTTTATAGCTATATTCAATTGCTATCTATATTAAAAAATAAAATAAAAATTTAGGTGTCGCTATTCTCGCTATCCGTCGCTATGACCATCATCGCTTTGCTATATAGCGCGCTATAGCGACCGCTATTATCGCTATTGAAAACTATGGTCTGGGGCATAGGCGCAAAACACAAAAAAAAACGAGGGCCTAAGAAAGAAAAGCTCACAATGAAGAATAATTAAAAATATATCATGTATTAGAAAAAAATTATTATTCTTCAAAGAAAATAAACAAAACCTATTATATAACATTTGATATCATCTATTTAGTGCCAAAAGTTCTTTGAGGCAACTTATCTTTGATGGCTTGTGTTACATTGTAATTTATAATTTGTGCTTTTAGCGGATTTGTGAGTGTCAGCTTTAAGGCAACTTCATTATGGTTGCTCACTGATTTTGCATACAGTGTGCAGTATGCACGCGTTAGTGTAAAGTTTAGTATACTCTCTAGTTTGTTGTTTGTTACGTTTCATAGCTATTCCCTCATCTTGATTTCCCGAATGGAAGTAAAGAGATTTTGTTTTGGTTATACTCTAAAAATCAAAGATACTTCAATTTCCAAGGTGTATAAAATTGAAGTTTACTTGTAGCCTCTTTTCGATATTATTGATCACATAACTGTCGACTTGGATTAAAGTTTAACACTGTCGCACAACAAGTTATGACAAATACGTATAGTGATGTTTTTATTCCAAATCGCCTCTTTTTTCTGGTCACTCTTATATAGCTAGACAAGCATGCATTAGCAATTTATTTAGTGGTACCAAATCATGAAATACATTTATTATCATTAAAATTGCTAAAAATGTAGTATACCCTAAATAGTATGATAGATATATCATGTATCTCCAAAAAGCTAACATTGACAGACATTCAATGTTTTATAAATCCAGTAAGGCCATCCATCTGGTGGAGCATAAATTTGGAGAAAAACTCTACTCTGGTATTGAGTCAACCATCATTTCGCTTTTAAACGAAATGGTGGTGCTGATAGAAGGTTCTCCGGGAGATTTGTTTCTAGAAGAACTAGACAGGAAATGGACACAACACAACAAAGCATCACAAGTGATACGAGATATATTTTTGTACATGGATAGAACATTCATTCCTGGCACACACAAAACTCCGGTTCGTGAGCTGGGGCTTAATCTATGGAGGAATATTATCATCGACACAATGAAGATCCAAACGAGACTCCTGGAGCTTGTGAAAATAGAAAGGGGAGGCGGATCAATTAACCGTGGTTTAATGAAAAACGCGGTTAACATGCTAAGGTCTTTAAGTTCTTCGTCTTACCAAGAATATTTTGAAAAACCGTTTCTAGTTGCTACAGCTGATTTTTACCGTAGTGAATCTCAACTGCTTATTGAAAGTTGTGGCTTTGGGGATTATTTGAAGATAGTTGAAAAACGGTTAAATGAGGAGACAGAACGAGTTTCACATTATTTGGATCCAAGGAGTAAACGAGTTTTACATTATCTCGTGATAAAACATATGATTGAAAGCCAGATGAATAGATTAGTACACATGGAGAATTCAGGGCTAGTTAGTATGCTTATGGGTGATAAATATGAAGACTTGTGTAGAATGTATACGTTATTCAAAAGAGCGCCAAACGGGTTGTCATTAATAAAGGAAGTGATGACATCACACATTCGCGACACTGGTAAGCAATTAGTAACTGATCCTGAAAGGTTAAAAGATCCTGTGGTTCTTGTACAACGTCTTTTGGATGAAAGAGATAAATATGATAAGGTCATTAAGCTTGCATTTAAAAATGACAAGGATTTCCACAAGGCGTTGGATTCTTCATTTGAGTATTTCATTAATTTGAATACTCGGTCCCCAGAATTGATATCATTGTTTGTCAATGATAAGCTACAGAAAGGTTTTAAAGGGGTTAGTAAAGAGGATGTTGAGATTCTACTAGACAAAGTTATTATGCTTTTTCGTTATCTTCAAGAAAAAGACATTTTTGAGACGTATTATCGACAGCACTTGGCGAAAAGGCTTCTTTCTAACAAGAGCGTGTCGGACGAAGCAGAGAGAAGTTTGATCTTGAAGTTGAAAACCGAATGTGGGTATCCGTTCACATCAAGATTTGAACGCATGTTTACTGATATGAAAACCTCTGAAGACACAATGAAACAGTTTTATGAAGCAATGGGACCTGAGTCAGGTGACGGGCCCACACTCGTGGTCAATGTTCTTAGAACCTGGGTATGGCCGATTAAATCAACCCCCACCTGCAAGCTTCCATCCGAAATCCAAACTGTGTGTGACAAGTTCACGACGTATTACCTTCGAACCCACAGCAGGCACAGGCTGACCTGGCAAACACATTTGGGGTCCGTTGATATAAAAGCAACGTTCGGTAAGGGCCAAGAACATGAGCTGAACGTTTCCACTTACCAGATGTGTGTTCTTATGTTGTTCAACAGCGTAGATCGGTTGAGTTATAGAGAAATTGAACAGGCTACTGAGATACCAACTTCAAATCTGAAACGATGTTTGCAGTCTTTAGCTTGTGTTAAAGGAAAAAACGTGCTTACGAAAGAACCTACGAGCAAAGACGTCGGGGTAGATGACGTGTTTTTCTTTAACGATAAGTTTTCTAGCAAGTTTTACAGGGTGAACATGGGGACCGTGGTTGCACAGAAGGAATCTGAAGCTGAAACACAAGAGACACGACAGAGAGTCCAGGAGGACCGAAAATTTCAGATAGAGGCGGCGATTGTTAGGATTATGAAAGTACGACGCGTCTTGGATCACAATAATATTGTTGCTGAGGTTACAGAGCAGCTGAAGGCGAGGTTTTTACCGAACCCAGTTGTGATAAAGAACAGAATCGAATCGCTTATTGAAAGGGAGGTTTTAGAGCAGGACAAAGACGATAAGACGAAGTTTCGGTACTTGCCTTGAAGTGAAGAAAGAAACAGGTGTTATTGTGGTGATTTGAGAACTGTTTGTTGCATAATATTTTTTTGTTTCTGGGTGGTGTTTTATGTCAAATAACAAGACTATCCTGTTGTACCATTATTAAACTTATATTTATTTGTTGTGTTTTATGTCAAGTGACGAAAGACTATTCTGTTGTACCATTTTTAAACTTATATTTATTTGTGGTGTTTTATGTCAAGTGACGAAAGACTATTCTGTTGTACCATTTTTAAACTTATATTTATTTTTTGGGCAACATGATCAGCAGGCAGTTAAATGATGAAACACGCAGTTGATTGAACTATAGAACAGCATGTAATGAAGTTTACATAACCTGTCATTGTATTTAATAGACTTTCAAACTTTACATTATAATATAACAAACAGGTTTGATTTCTATACTGAACCAACAACAGAGCATGCTCATATATACCGGGTCCGGGTCAAAATGGGTTAGGGTCAAAGGGGGTCATACCGGGTCCGCTGGTTGGGTATTGTAATGTTGTGAAATGAACACGATCCAGGACAAACAAATAAATTAGAACAGTGGAGAGGCGGCTGCTGCTACTCAGGTAAACCTTAGAAAGTGCAACCATCTGAAGAAGTGTTTCCGCAAAATGAAGATCCTGCATCTCATACCTGACAGACAAAACTCAAGTGAACCTCTGAAAAAACACCATCTGTAGAGTTTAGACTGATCTTTTTGGTATGCTGGAGGTGTGTAGACGACGCTACTCCCTGGATCCCCAAACCCTCATATCCAACATCGTGTCGAGATCCAGGGGCGGACCTGGCTTAATACGAGCCGTAGCACGGGACACGGCTGAACTTTATACCGGTAGTGTAAAAAAGAAATTTTTTTTTTCGATTTTTATACAAAGGATACCCCTAAAAAAAATTGTAACCCCAAATTGTAGTTTTTATAGCCCAACCCAAATCAGTTGTTAATGAATATTGTAAATACTTAGCCCAAAACAATTTATCTTAGCCCAAATAATAAGCAGGTTATGTACCCAAATCCTTAATCCTTTTGATTGAAGATTGTATGCGCGGCAGAAGGCAGAAGGACGTCGAACAAGAGTACAGAACACGCGAGACCAGAATACCAGGCAGTCAGGGCGTCAGCCGTCAGGCACCAGGCAGCAGAAGTCACCGATCACCATTTAACCACCATCAGAATCACGTTCGGAACTGTTATCACCAGCAGGGCAACAAGGTCGACCATGAAATTGTGAGTTTTTTTCCTTGAGTTCTTGTGTGATAATGGTAAAACCTTGATGATTTCTATAGATCATTGTACATGTTTAAATACAAGAAGATATTACAACAAAGAAGGAGAGAATATCTCTGTTTACTAAATATACACAAAACACAATAAAGTGAAATGAAGTGGGTTAGTGGGCCACAAAACACAATAAAGAGAAATGAAGTGGGCGACAGACTAGAGGGAATCTAGAAGGAGATGATTCCAAGACTTGTATGTTTGATTGATTTTGTATAACTTAGTTCTTGCTTGATTGATTGTTAAACTAGGGATGTGATTTTGTATAACTTAATCGGAATGTTTCGAGCGATCATCTGACATCATTAATGAGTATTATTTTCTAATTTTCATTGTTTGATTGATTGTTAAACTAGGGATTGCTGTTAACTTGATTGAATTATTTGAAGTGATGACGAAACCACAATCTAAGAAACAATCTTTAATTGGGAACTTTTTCAAAAGAAAATTCGAAGAAATAAATGAAAATCCGAATGTTGGTGATGATGATACAATACAAACAAATGATGACGTTGATGCACGTCCGAATGTTGATAATGATAATATCCAAGCAAATGATGACGTTGATGCAAGTCCTACAACTTCAATTCCAACAACACGAGGTATTATTGATTTGAATGATCTTCCTTCGGATCCATATGATAGGCCACCTATTGCTAGTTATCACCCAAATCAAATAGATGACATAAGAAGGGCGTATCTTGTTAAAGGGGCTTTTCAACCGCGTTGTCATAAGTTTCCTTTTAGAGACTTTTATGGAAAAAAAAGACGTTTTGTTGTTAGTTGGTTTACTGATTGTAATTGGTTAGAGTATAGCATCAAAGCAGACAAAGTATATTGTTTATATTGTTACTTGTTTAAAGAAGAAGTTGGTAATCAAGGCGGAAGAGATACATGGTCTTCTAGTTCTAAAGGCTTTTGTGATTGGAATAAAAAGGATTCATTAAAGGAACATGTTGGGAATGTTGGTAGTCATCATTTAAAGGCGGCACAAAAATGTCACAATCTCATGAATCAAAAGCAACATATGGACGAGAATGCAAAGAAGTTGACTAAAGAAGAAATGACTGCACATTACATCAATTGTTTTGCTCATCAACTTCAGTTGGTTATTGTCGTTGTTGCAAAAAAACATGCCGGTGTCAAAACTTTCTATGAATTCTTTTCCATGGTTGTCACTACGGTTTCAGCTTCTTGCAAACGAAAAGATATGTTAAGGGAGGAAAAAAAGGCGAGAGTGGAAAAAGAAATACTTGAAGGTGAAATTAAAACGGGTAAAGGATTAAACCAAGAGGTTTCCCTAGCACGAGCCGGTGATACACGATGGGGTTCGCATCATAGAACCATTATCAGTTTGCTTAGATTGTTTCCCAAAGTTGTTACCGTACTTCAATATGTTAAAGAAGATGGAGATTGCAGTCAACAACGAACAAATGCAAAAGGTATTCTATCGTATTTTAAAAAACTCGAGTTTGTTTTTTATATGCATTTGATGGGAGATATTCTAAGCTACACAAATGCTCTTTCAAAACACCTTCAGCAAAAAGGTAAAGATTTATTAGAAGCGGCCAACTTGATAAATGGAACAAAACGAGCATTAAATACTTTAAGACAAAATGGATTTGAGCCGATGTTGGAAAAAGTGACTCTTTTTTGTAAAAAATACAATATTACAATGTTGGACATGACGGAAAGTTATGGTAATCCAAGAAACCGAAAGAATGTCATTACAAATCGACATCATTTTGAAGTTGACATTTTTAATGAGGTTTTGGACATGCAAATCCAAGAATTGGGAAATCGATTTAGTGAGGTAACAACTAGTTTGATAAAAAATATGTCGGGTTTAAATCCTTGTAACGGGTTTTCTAAGTTTGACCCATCGAAGATACTGGCGTTTGCTGAGATGTACCCGGATGATTTTACTACACAAGAAATAGGAACTCTTTTGGGTGATATTGAGTCATTTCGTCATACTATAAGCGATGATGATAATTTTGAAAACTTGAAAGGAATAAGTGATCTTGTGCGTGTTATGGTTGAAACGGGAACACATAGCTCTTGTCCTCTAGTTTATCGGGCAGTGAAGCTAGCTTTGCTTTTACCGGTTGCAACCGCAACCGTTGAAAGATGTTTTTCGAAACTGAAGCTTGTCAAAACGGATTTACGCAATCGAATGGGCCCGGAATTTTTGAACAACGCTATGGTTTGTGCGGTCGAGAAGGATTTTTTACAAAAAGTTAAAGACGGCAATGTGATGGAACGATTTCAAGCTATGAAAAAAAGAAGAGGACAAATCTATTAGGTATTTCTTTTACTTTATTTACTTATTGTCGTTTTTTTATATTGTATGATTGCACGGTGAAATTTTTTTTTTGGACACCCCTGAGTAAATGTTCTGGTTCCGCCACTGGTTGTCTGCTGAAACTCGATCTTAACCCCACCACTATTTTAATCATTGTAAGTTAATGTTTTAAAACTGTTAAATAAATCACATGTTTTATGTTTGAAATAGATGAATCTGCTATATGTTTATGAGTTTAAATTACAGAAGAAGCTGGACGCTGCTGTAGGTAGTTATTTATGGCCACTGTAACTACGGACACATATATCCGACCAGATGTTCTCCAAGGAAACAGGAGGCCATGGGTGAAATTTCAAATTGAATGGGTCGTTCCAAAGTATGCTGAAGAGTCTTTGAAGACCTTGGGTGATGCGATTCATGATATTTACAACGATAACGTATACGGCCGAAGTTACGAAGAACTTTACAGGTTTCGAACGTGTTTATATTTCTCTAGTTTTTGAAGTATGTTGATTTGATCCGTTTACTGCTTTCCAATTTGATGGATTGAAGAAATTTGACTCGATTACGGTTAACTCTGTATGTGATACTTGAAGGAAGCATGATTTGGTTTGTTTGTGTATAGATGATGATATTTTAAGAGTTAAATTGCACAAGGAAGGATAAGATTGTTTTGCGGAATTCTTTCATTTGATATTATTATTATTATGCAGTTTTAGGTTCCAATTTCATGCTTGTTTTTTTTTTTTTTATCTGGATAGTAGAATGTTATATGGATGTCCTAGCTAGCTAGCTAAGTTAGATGGAGTAATGTTATATGGATGTCCTAGCTAGCTAGTTGTTAATGGCGAATAACGATAAATAGCAATAAAGTACCTATATGCTACGTAGCAAATAGTCATAAACAGCGATACACTAGAAAAATAATTTTAAAATTTGTTATATGTATATTATATCAAAATACCCCCGTATATATGCTAGTTTACATGTATATTTAACCAAAAGCTAAAATCTAGCTATTTTAAAGCTATATTCAATTGCTATCTATATTTAAAAAAATAATAAAAAATAAAGGTGTCGCTATTCTCGCTATGACCATAATAGCGACACTACATCGCTTCGCTATATAGCGCGCTATAGCGACCGCTATTGACAACTATGGTCTGGGGCCTAGGCGCAAAACACAAAAAAACGAGGGCCTGGGAAAGAAAAGCGCATAATGAAGAATAATTAAAAATATATCACGTATTAGAAAAAAATTACTATTCTTCAAAGAAAATAAACAAAAGCTATTATATAACATTTAATATCATCTATTTAGTGCCAAAAGTTCTTTGAGGCAACTTATCTTTGATGGCTTGTGTTACATTGTAATTTATAATTTGTGCTTTTAGCGGATTTGTGAGTATCAGCTTTAAGGCAACTTCATTACAGTTGCTCACTGATTTTGCATACAGTGTGCAGTATGCACGCGTTAGTGTAAAGTTTAGCTATACTCTCTAGTTTGTTGTTTGTTACTTTTCATAGCTATTCCCTCATCTTGGTTTCCCGAATGGAAGTAAAGAGATTTTGTTTTGGTTATACTCTAAAAATCAAAGATACTTGTGCTTGCTGATTATCGTCTCAATCTCCAAGGTGTATAAAATTGAAGTTTACTTGTAGCCTCTTTTCGATATTATTGATCACATATATAATTGTCGACTTGAATTAAAGTTTAACACTGTGACACAACAAGTTTTGACAAATACGTGTAGTGATGTTTTTATTCCGATGCGCCTCTTTTTTCTGGTCACTCTTATATAGCTAGACAAGCATGCATTAGCAATTTATTTACTTATTTAGTGGTACCAAATCATGAAATACATTTATTATCATTAAAATTGCTAAAAAAAAATTATACCCTAAATAGTATGATAGATATATCATGCATCTCGAAAAAGCTAACATTGACATTCAATGTTTTATAAATCCAGAAAGGCCTACAATCTGGTGCTGCATCACTTTGGAGAAAAACTCTACTCTCGTATTGAGTCAACCATCACTTCGCTTTTAAACGAAATGGCGGTGCTGATAGAAGGGTCTACGGGAGATTTGTTTCTAGAAGAACTAGACAGGAAATGGACAGAACACAACAAAGCATTACAAGTGATACGAAATATATGTATGTTGTTGGAAATAGGTTTCATTCCTAGCACAGACAAAACTCCGCTTCGTGAGCTGGGGCTTAATCTATGGAGGGATATTATCATCGACACAAACAAGATCCAAATGAGACTCCTGGAGCTTGTGAAAATAGAAAGGGGAGGCGGATCAATTAACCGTGGTTTAATGAAAAACGCGGTTAACATGTTAAGGTCTTTCGGTTCTTCGTCTTACCAAGAATATTTTGAAAAACCGTTTCTAGTTGCTACAGCTGATTTTTACCGTGGTGAATCTCAACTGCTTATTGAAAGTTGTGGCTGTGGGGATTATTTAAAGATAGTTGAAAAACGGTTAAATGAGGAGACAGAACGAGTTTCACATTATTTGGATCCAAGGAGTAAACGAGTTTTACATTATCTCGTGATAAAACATATGATTGAAAGCCAGATGAATAGATTAGTACACATGGAGAATTCAGGGCTAGTTAGTATGCTTATGGGTGATAAATATGAAGACTTGGGTAGAATGTATATGTTATTCAAAAGATCACCAAACGGGTTGTCATTAGTAAAGGAAGTGATGACATCACACATTCGCGACACTGGTAAGCAATTAGTAACTGATCCTGAAAGGTTAAAAGATCGTGTGGATTTTGTACAACGTCTTTTGGATGAAAGAGATAAATATGATAAGGTCATTAAGCTTGCATTTAAAAATGATATGGATTTCCACAAGGCGTTGGATTTATCGTTTGAGTATTTCATTAATTTGAATACTCGTTCCCCAGAATTTATATCATTGTTTCTCGATGATAAACTACGTAAAGGTTTTAAAGGGATCAGTGAAGAGGATGTTGAGATTCTACTGGAGAAAGTTATTATGCTTTTTCGTTATCTTCAAGAAAAAGACATTTTTGAGACGTATTATCGACAACACTTGGCGAAAAGGCTTCTTTCTAACAAGAGCGTGTCGGACGAAGCAGAGAGAAGTTTGATCTTGAAGTTGAAAACCGAACGTGGGTATCAGTTCACATCAAGATTTGAACGCATGTTTACTGATATGAAAACCTCTGAAGACACAATGAAACAGTTTTATGAAACAATGGGACCTGAGTTAGGTGACGGGCCGACACTTGTGGTCAGTGTTCTTACAACCGGGTCATGGCCTATTAAATCAACCGCCACCTGCAAGCTTCCGTCCGAAATCCAAGCTGTGTATGACAAGTTCAAGACGTATTACCTTGGAACCTACAGCGGGCGCATGCTGACCTGGCAAACAAATATGGGGTCTGTTGATATAAAAGCAACGTTCGGTAAGGGCCAAGAACATCAGCTGTACGTTTCCACTTACCAAATGTGTGTTCTTATGTTGTTCAACAGCGTAGATCGGTTGAGTTATAGAGAAATTGAACAGGCTACAGAGATACCAACTTCAAATCTGAAACGATGTTTGCAGTCTTTAGCTTGTGTTAAAGGAAAAAACGTGCTTACGAAAGAACCTATGAGCAAAGACGTCGGGGTAGATGACGTGTTTTTCTTTAACGATAAGTTTTCTAGCAAGTTTTACAGGGTGAACATGGGGACCGTGGTTGCACAGATGGAATCTGAACCTGAAACACAAGAGACACGACAGAGAATCCAGGAGGACCGAAAATTTCAGATAGAGGCGGCGATTGTTAGGATTATGAAAGTACGACGCGTCTTGGATCAGAATAATATTGTGGCCGAGGTTACAGAGCAGTTGAAGGCGAGGTTTTTACCGAATCCAGTTGTGATAAAGAACAGAATCGAATCGCTTACTGAAAGGGAGTTTTTAGAATGGGACAAAGACAATAAGAAGTTTCGGTACTTGCCTTGAAGTGAAGAAAGAAACAGGTGTTATTGTGGTGATTTGAGAAATGAATGTTGAATTATATTTTTTGGTTTCTGAGTGGTGTTTTATGTCAAGTAACAAAAGACTATCCTATTGTACCATTGTTAAACTTATATTTATTTGTGGTGTTTTATGTCAAGTGACAAAAGACTATTCTGTTGTACCATTTGTAAACTTATATTTATTTTTTGGGCAACATGATCAGCAGTTAAATGATGAAACACGCAGTTGATTGAACTCTAGAACAGCATGTAATGAAGTTTACATAACCTGTCATTGTATTTAATAGACTTTCAAACTTTACATTATAATATAACAAACAGGTTTGATTTCTATACTGAACCAACAACAGAGCATGCTCATATATACCGGGTCCGGGTCAAAATGGGTTAGGGTCGAAGCGGGTCATACCGGGTCCGCTGGTTGGGTATTGTAACACGGTCCATCCAGGACAAACAAATAAATTAGAACATCAGTGGAGAGGCGGCTGCTGCTACTCATGTAAACCTCAGAAAGTGCAACCATCTGAAGAAGTGTTTCCGCAAAATGAAGATCCTGCATCTCATACCTGACAGACAAAACTCAAGTGAAACTTTGAAAGAAAACCATCTGTAGAGTTTACACTGATCTTTTCGGTATGCTGGAGCCGTTTAGACGACGCTACTCCATGGATCCCCAAACCCTCATATCCAGCATCTTGTCGAGATCCACTCTTCTTCAGTGAGAACATATTTTGACTTTCTAAAGAAGTCAACTATGTAAACTCGACTCCATGAAGACACAAGTTGCTTCACAAAGGCCTCTAGGACGTTCTCGAACCTCTTATAAAAATGGGGCCGTATGTCGGCAACAGTTCTCTGGCATGCATACTGGAAGAAAGGCTTCTCGGGACCTGGTGACGTGAAATAAATTTCCGACGAGTTGTCCTGGTGACACTGGACTGCAAATTTTCGGTCTCTGTAGGTGAAGAAACCTCAACCGGTTCCACTGATTCGACCAAATCAGTTGTCTCAGACTGCGAGCCAGTGAAAAACTCCTCAATACCAACAACCTGGTGATAACACATAAAAACACATTATAAAAATCAACTGATATTAATTCAATGACTGTTTATATGAACAAACTATTAAACTAACATCAATCAGGTGAAACAAAACAACAAATAATCACTAATAACATATATTTGACTACTAAACAAGCTATTTTAGAATGTAAAAACATAAAAAAAAGAACCTAAATAGCAAAAATCTAACAACTAACACAAGAACCAATTCATAAAATCAAGCTATTATGCATCACCAGGGCTGTCACCATCTATGTCCACCGCGAAACCCTAACGCCACTGTACCACAATCGTCTGAAGGACAAACTTCAACATACCGAAAAGCGGATTAAAGATTGGGCGGGATTTCAAAAATAGAAGGTCTTGAAAATATGGTTTAAAGACTTGTACATTGTGTATCAAGAGTAGTAATTGAATAAATGGCAAATTACCATGTTGCCCTTCCTATATGTATTAACCGGTTAATGCATATGCGTGTTGTACTTAGTGCTTTGTTGATGTTTTCTGTTAACATTACCTATCTTTGGGCTCTCATCTTTGTTACTGACATGTTTAGTGTCGTAACTTTAATATATTTTTTAAATTTCATTATTTACCGTTACACTTTCTTATAATTACTTTGCCCCCTCAATTTTGGTAATTGCATATCTAGCCTCTTAACTTTAATTAGGTTTAGCCTATGACATTATAGCCTAGTGGCATCTTGGGGTGAGATAAGACTTAGTGACCATTAAGACTGCGGGGTATGGGGCGGGAGTTTGGGCGTGGGTAGGGGGAAAACGCCCAAGCCACCACCCCGGGTGGGCATGGGTTTCAGCGTGGCCCTTGGGGCATGGGTTTCAAGCCGGGCGTGGGGCGGTCTGGCCAAGCTGACATGGCGGGCTCTAATTGGACAAACCAAAGAAGCCGTTGGGCTAGCCGTTGGCCAACGGCTATCTTAAAAAAAAAAAAAATAAATAAAATTTTATTTTTCCACTATAAACCTCACAATTTCTTCCATTTTTTTACCACATTCATCTTCAATTCTTCATCTACAAAACGAAAAAATGCATCCTCATAACCGTCCTTTTGACCCGACCCACCCGTATGCACTCCAAGAAAATAATCCTAGCCCACCACCCATTCGTCCAATGCCTCGTCCATTTATGATACACTCTTCTATGCCCCAAGAAGCGAGTTATGCATCGTATATTGGGAATTGTTTGTTTACTAACTTCCCACACACCGATGATTCGATACCTACCCCGTTTACACAAACGCCCTTCGACCTTTCACCAACCTCCATCGACCTTTCACAAAACGAAACCGTCCCCGAAACTCAACCACCCAACGATGGTCCTTCCGCACCCCAACCCATAAAAAAGAGAAGCCATAAGAAAAAAACCGAGGCGGATAAAGCACTTGAAACCATCAAGCGAAAACAACTAAAATGGACCGTTCCTGAAGAACTTGCATTGGCGAGGGGTTGGTTTCAACAATCTCAACATTCAACTTTAGGTATTCTTAAACTTTGTTTTTATTAATGTTTTTTTTATATAACTTTGTAATATATTAAATTTTGTTTTTATAAAAACAGGAAATTCTCAACATCGAACCTATTTGTGGCAAGGGGTTAGTAGAATATTCCATCAAGAATTGGGAAAAGAGGTTTATCGTGAAAACGATAGCTTATCCTCGAAGTGGACCGAGATAAGCGGCCAACTTACAAAATATAGTGGTTTTTTAAATAAAGCAAAACAAAACCCAAAAAGTGGTGAAACCGAAGCCGACATTGTGACGAATGCATTGGTTCAATTCAAGACAAATGTGGGGACCGACTTCCGTTTCATGCATTGTTGGGAGATTTGTAAGTTTCATCCAAAGTGGGCGAATATCCTCAGTGGTAGCGAAAGCAACACGTCTTCCAAAAGGTCGAGGGCCTCGTCCCACGCCCAATCTGATGCACGAGATCAAGAGATTGAGGACCTTTTTGATGATTCGCCAAGCCCAAACCGGCCTGAGTATGGAAGAGATGCCACAAAAAGGCGTGCTCAAAAATCAAGATCTGCTACGGCATCACCTTCAGCTGGGAGTTCGCTCTTGCATAGAGGAATATACAGCGACCAGTTGGATTACATTTCATCCAAGATGGATACATTCAACGTCTTCCAACAACAAAGGGCCGAAATTCGGAAGAGCAAAGAAGCTAGAGATGCCGCTAGAGAAGCCCAGAGACAAAGACGGGAGGATTTGAAAATTTTATCCCAGCCGATTGATCACCTAAAGGGTGACGAGTTGGAAATAGTCTTGGAGATGAGAGAAGAGATAAAAAACAAATATAAACGTTAGGAAATTTTTTTATGTAATTTTTATGTAATTTTCTTTAATTTTTATGTAATTTTCTTTAATTAAAAACAAATACAAAGAGCCCAGCCGGGTCAGCCCAGCGAAGCCCACCAAACCCATGCCCCCAACCCCCGCCCCACCATACCCTGTTTAAATGTGGGTCACCCCATGTCTGCCACCCCAAGCCACGTGTCAACAAATGCCCCAACCCAAGCCCAACCCCCGCCCCACCATACCCCGCAGTCTAAGTTCTGGGTTCGATTCCTACAAAAGGGTTTTCCCAGATTTATTGGGTTTCCCCCTGAATTGATGTATAGACATTATTGCCTAGTGAGGATGAATATGATTGGGTGGTTCCATTGGTGGCACGATAAATACTCTAGTGGTTCGTTAATGATCCAAATTTGTCGTTAAAAAAAACTTTATTTAGTTTTTTATAATTATTTACTCTTACACATTATTATAATTACTATTTACACTCTCACTTTTTAGTTTTTTTTCTTTCTTTAACACTCTATTGTAATTAGAGTTAATTGCCCGGATGGCCCCTGTGGTTTCATATTTTTTCACGTTTAGTCCCCACCTTTTGAAAATAACGTGTATGCTCCCTATGGTTTGTCATTTTGTTACTCGGATGGTCCCCAAACATTTACTCTGGGGACTATCCGAGTAACAAAATGACAAACCATAGGGAGCATACCTACTATTTCCAAACTAATTGACATCTACTCATGGACTATCCGAGTAACAAAATGACAAACCATAGGGAGCATACCTGCTATTTTCAAAAGGTGGGGACTAAACGTGAAAAAATGTGAAACCACAGGGACCATCCGAGCAATTAACTCTTGTAATTATTATTTGGCCAATTGGATTTTAACACCTTTAACTTTGAAGAATTGGCCGATAACACCCGCAACTAACACTTTGATCTGTGACACCCCAAACTTTTAATTTTGTTTGTCATTTCACCACTCAGTTAAAAAATGACTAACTGGGTTAGTCTTCCATCCTAGCTGGCATCCTACGTTGACTATTTTTGCTGATGTGGCACATTCATGGGTATATAACCCATGTTCTTCTTAGATAAGATGCACAATTTGAAAACCTCAGTTTCACAACTCAAACTACACGCACACCAGGCTCTGCTACCTTTTTCCCTCTCATTCTTTACCTAGATAAATCCGGTCACTGGATTCTGGTTTCCGGCGCCGATTAACGGCGGGATCTTCTCCTCCGATGACTTCAACCACCCCACCACACCCTTAAATCTCCTGCTCAGATTAAACAACCACCCGACACACCCCCTTAACTCGAATAAACAGCCGGCCACCACCGTGCGGTGGCGGCGCACGACGCTGACAAGCGACAGAGGGACAGGAGAGAGGAAGTCGGAGATAGAGAGACAAACTGGAGAAGAAGAGGGGGCGGTGACGGAATCGGGGGACCAGTTTCGAACGACGCGGCAGTGGGTTTTTTTCCCGATTTGCAGATCTGTTTGAAGGCTTGAATCGGAGGTTGTGGGTTTGGAGGGTGGTGGTGGGAGGTGGTTGTTGGTGAACCGATGAAGATGATGATGATTCGAGGGTGGTGGCTGTAAATCGGTGGTGATTTGATTTTGGGGTGAAGATGAAGAACGATGAAGATGATGATGATTTAATTTTGTGGTGAAGATGATGAACGACGAAGATGATGATGATTTGATTTTGGCGATGAAGATGATGATGATTTGATTTTGAGCAGGGTTTTTTATTTGAGAGATTACCTATACATATGTATATATTAATTACAGTAATTAAAATATACACATAACTCTCCAAATAATCCACCTCATCTTACCATTTGCTTCTTATAACATGTGTTTGCCACGTCATGGATGCCACGTAGGATTAATAATGCCAGCTAGGATGGAAGACTAACTCAGTTACTCATTTTTTAACTGAGTGGTGAAATGACAAACAAAATTAAAAGTTTGGGGTGTCACAGATCAAAGTGTTAGTTGCGGGTGTTATCGGCCAATTCTTCAAAGTTTGAGGTGTTAAAATCCAATTGGCCTTATTATTTAGACTCTGAAATTTTAGTTTTTTTTTTCTTTTACATATTTTTTTGTCTTGTTTTTAGTTTTCTTTTCTCAACGTAACAGTTTTTTTTCTTTCCAAATTCTATATGTACCGTCATAAATAGGTTATTTTATTTTCATTCTGAACCCATCACACGTATTTGTCTTTATGGATATAACGAGTGCCGATCACATAACAAACTGAACCAATAACTTAACCGTGACTTTCGAATATGCCTCCACAACATGGTTTTTTTCATCCCGTAGAATGTCCTGTCACGATTCGCTGGTTTTTATCTACATTTTGAACCCGTTGCCATTTGCAAATTTTTATATACGTTTCAAACCCGTCATAGAGAATGGTTGGTAACCCAATAGTTATAATTTCTTTATTAGCTTTTATGCTATTTAGGGCATGTTTGGCTAAGCTTTTTGAAACAACTTATTGACTTCTTGGCTTTTTGAAAAGTCATAAGCTTTAGATGATGCAGTTGCCGGAATTCCACCGATACTACTCTTCGAGCACCAACTCTCCGTTGTAGTAGTTAACTCCATGATTCTCCGTTCTCTTAAAGAGCACTACACTGAAGTCTCCAAAATGGCCCCTCCCCCTGTACGTTCCCATCTCAATCTCTCTCTCTTTCTCTCTATAGGGTTTTAAGAGGGTTTATTTTAAAATTATAATAAAAAATAACAAATTACTCTCTGCGGCATTTTATCAGACACTGGTAGGCACTATAAGATTGTGTTTAGTGGGCATAAAAACTGGATTTTGTTATTAGGCCGGAGGGTGTGGGGGGTGTCACCCTCGCCACGTCACTGCCTATAGCGCCCCGGGCGCTATACACCCACACCCACCATATTAAGTTGGGGCGCCATACTTCACTCGCCAACATGGTAACGAGAGGAGAAGGGGGTATCAGGTGGGGCCCACTTGTTTGCACCAATCAATTTTTTTTTATTTTTATTTTCCTCTGTAGCGCCCCTAGGGGTTATCACCACACCCTCCATGTTAAAGGGGGGGTTATAAAGCTGAAGTAGCTGACGTGGTGCTGAGGTGTCCTTATAAAGCTCCAAGGGGATTATCCCACACCCTCTAGCCTTAGGGTTTTAGTGAGGTTTATGTCCCATCACTTTTTCTCTAGGGTTTTACCAAGGTTAATGTTGAAAAATTAATCAGATTCGATAAGCTACTCTTTATGACATTTTATCGAACACCTGGTGGGCACTTTAAGCTTATGTTAATTGGGAACAAAAAAGTTGGGTTTTTGTTGATAGGGTTTTAGTGGGGTTTATGTGTTTGTATTTATGATAGTCTCTGATGTCTTATTTTCTCTGAGGCATTGTATCGAACACCTGGTAGTCACTGTAGTCCAAAAAAGAAGTTGGGGGCATCTGTGTTAGCAAACAACGGCGTTTCTACTAAGTTTGCACTACCTGAGTCCAAAAAAGGTGCCATATCTCCGGTAGTTCTGTTGTTAATAACCAGAAGATCGGTTTTAACGTACCTGCTTTGACTTCGTCGAGCAGTACTCAGGGGCTGTTTGTTTGCATATTATTTGCCTCTTATTTGCCCCATGTCTGACTGAGTCAGATTCAGATTGTTTGTTTCATCCCACTTAATACTTACCCAGCCTCTTACTAGCATCTGACCGGGTCATACATGGGGAAGAGTCTGACCCATAGCTGAATGAAACATTAGACTTCAATACCCTTCTCCCTCAATTATGAACTGAAGAAATGTTCGCTGCCACCGTTTCGTCTGCTGACGTCGTTTACCGGAGCCGAACCACAGCCTCCTCCGCAGCACCACGGCGGCACACTTGAACCAAAACGCCATTCTAACATGTGTGAGCCGGACCCCATCTCAAGCCCGAGATATCGCCGCCGTGGCCCGACGGCCACCGCCGCCTGAAGTTACGAACCGAAGTTAAAGGGGCTTACCATGCCGGCAACCACCCCCTTCGATCCCGATTCGATGCGAACCCACACCACCAGCCGCCATTTATGGCGTTTCCGGCCAGCCGCTGCGACGGCTCAGCCGTCGTTCCGTTTCCGGCCAGCCGCTGCGACGACTTCGGAGCATCTCTTTCCCTCACGATGATGAAGATGAAGATGATGAAGTTGATGCGACGCTGGATGTAGGTAGATGATGATGATGATCTGATGTGGTTGATCTTGATGGCCTGTGAAGATGAAGATGATGAAGTT
Organism: Helianthus tuberosus; assembly: GCA_030545235.1. NCBI lineage: Eukaryota > Viridiplantae > Streptophyta > Magnoliopsida > Asterales > Asteraceae > Helianthus > Helianthus tuberosus. The sequence continues at coordinate 23,200,137 of CM060371.1, forward strand.
GATGTAAAGCAGAAGCATATGAAGAAGAAGAGGAGAATTAGGGCCAAAGTCTAGGTTTTTAGAGAGAGAAGCAGAGAAACATTGGGGAAGTGATAAAAATGTTTTGTTTTGTTTAGGGATAAAAATGTCATTTTACACATTATTCAGATGTGCAACCAAACACCGTTTTATTGGTTCAGCACTTACTGGTTCAGACCTCTTACCCATTCAGACCTCTTATTTATTCAGCACTTATTGGTTCAGATGTTGCCAAACAGCCCCTCAGTCAACAGTGCTTTCTCAATCAACCTCCGTAGTTGATACAGTTAAAGTTACTCCTCCGAATAAACCTACAGTTTTCCCAACTTTTGGAATGGTTAAAGCAAATGTTAGTCTTGACGCGAAACCACTTGGCGCAACCAGGTAAATAAGTTTTTGTTGTAAATGAAGTTATTTGTTGCTTGTATGGTGAATCTTACACATGTTTCTTTCTGGTGCTATGCAGCTTGATTAATTCAACCATGAATAATGATAATGGCAACAGTCAGAAGTCGGAAAATTTGTTTGGTAGTTCAGGATCTTCGTCCTCTGCTATCCCGACAACTGCATCAGCAAGTGGTGTATTTTCATTTGGTGTCTCAACGAATAATTCCGCTATTATTAACGGGACTTCTTCAAGTCCATCAATTTTTGCTTCTTCAAGTTCATCAATTTTTGATTCTTCGTTTTCTTTTCAATCTTCCGGAACCAACACAAACAATGTTTCCAGTAGTAGCTCATCCGCTGTTCTTTCTTCTACCACCACCACTACTTCAGCTGTTAGCAGTACTTTTTCGACATCTGTGTCTGCATCCGCATTTAGTTTTGGGTCTGCAACTGCTTCACCTACTACATTGAGCAACGGTGGTAGCATATTCGGATTCAGTTCTCCATCAGCTACATTAACCGCCAACGGATCTCAGGCAAACACACAGGCTGCATTTACTGCCGTTACACAGGTGGTGCCATTCAAGTTTGGCTCAGGGACTAGCGAGACACCAGCATCCGCTTCAGCGGGGTCTCTTTTTAGTTCTTCAGCTCCTAGTTTTGGTCTTACTTCTGTCGCCACCTCATCTGGCGGTTCGACCAGTAGTTCCACCACCAACATGTTCAGTTCTGGCTTTAGTGCAACACCAAGTTTTGGACTTAGCTCTACTGTCGCCTCATCGGAGACCAAATCTGGCGGCTCTGGTTTCGGTTCAACACCGAGTTTTGGAGTTAACTCTACTGTCGCCTCATCAGAGCCCAAACCTAGTAGTTCCGCTACCAACGTGTTTGGTTCTGGCTTCGGTTCGACACCTAGTTTTGGAGTTAACTCTACCGTCGCCTCATCAGAGCCCAAATCTGGTAGTTCCGCTACCAACATGTTCGGTTCTGGCTTCGGTTCAACGCCTACTGTTGCTTCGTCAGAGACCAAATCTGGTAGTTCCGCCAGTAACGTCTTTGGCTCTACACCGTTTTCCTTTGGGGCGTCTACTACATCTATGCCTTCAGCCAGCAGTTCGCCTTTCATGTTTGGATCATCTAACGCAGGTGCTTCAACGGGATCATCCGTGTTCTCATTTTCTTCAAAACCGTCTTCTCCTGCTCCAGTTTTCGGAAACTCGACTCCTGTTTTCGGAACTTCGCCCACTAGCAACACCGATCAAATGAGCATGGAAGACAGTATGGCCGACGATTCCAACCAAACACCAAGTCCAGCGCCTGCTTTCGGTCAAGCTTCCAGCAGCACACCACCGGGTTTCATGTTTGGTTCCGCCACGCCAACCCCACCGACAACGGTCCAGCCACCGGGTTTCATGTTCGGTGCGCAGACAAACCAACTGCAACCACAAGCACAAGCACCGTCTCAGAGTCCTTTTCCGGCAACACAGTTTAGTGTGGGAGGAAGTTTCTCGTTAGGTAGCGGTGGAGACGACAAGTCTAATAGAAGGATTGTTAGAGTTAAAAGACAGACCAGGAGGAAATGATAAAACATGTGAAGGGGTCGCTTGTTTCGACATTCTACAACTTGTGTCGGGTATTGTGGTAGTATGAGGTCCATTTTTGGAGGAAGTGTTTTGTATGAGGTCCATCGGTATAACATCTTCTTTATCTTTTTGTGTATCCATGTAAAAACATACAAGGTAAAGACATTGCAACTCTAGAATCATAATGCTGATATAGCTTGTATTTCTGTTTCTATAATAAATGGATGCTGTCTTTAGCTGACGTTCGACAAGGTTCTATACATGGACTGTATAGCCCTTGACTAACCGGTTCTTGTGGCCCGTTTGGCGTCAAACGGGTGCCATGCCATTTTTTGACATTTGAATTTGCTGCAATCTCCGGGTAGACCTTTGAGTAGCATCAATATCGTCATCATCATATGGTGTTTGCATATCCGTCTTGGCATTTTTTACAAACGGGGTGTTGATTGATTGAATGTAACCAAATAGTTCTTATAACAACCATAATGTTAAACTTTTGTCGCCAAATAATTTGTATATCAGTTTCTTAAAATCTCATTATATATCAGTTAATGTCAAGGTTACCTTTAGATGTATGAATAAAGACTTAAAGAATTTTTTTTTGTATTTACCAAAAGATAAAGCGATGGGAATACTGAAATTTTGAACCAGGGGCAAAATCGTAATTTTGAACAGGGGCAATTCGTAATTTTGAACTGGGGGTAAAATTGTAACATACTCGGGCCAATGAGGGAGTGCCATGCAGCAGCCTGACACTATTCCCCCCACACCTTTTAAAAAAACTAAAACGATAGCAATACTGTATTTTTAACTAGGGAACAATTGTAATTTTGGGCTGAGATAAAATCGAAGTTTGTCAAAAGATAAAACGATGACAATACGGTGATTTTTAACTAGGGGTATTCTTATTTTAAATTATACTAAAAATTTGTTCAGTAATTCAATTTTATTTAATCTACTAATTTGCTAATTCTGTGCAATATAATTTACATGTGTGAGATTAGAATATAAGGAAATAATCAATATTCGATTTGTAAAACAAAATTAAAAATAAAATCTTTATAACACTCAACATATATATTACCAATCTTGAATTTCAAACCTTGTATTTGCAAAATACAAATTATCTAAGATTCACATATCAAAACACATAATTGTTCATTAACATAAACAAATAACAGAATTTGCATTAATTGATTGTGAAAAAACAATGGATTAATGCATGATAAGAAAAAAAAAAACTAACAACACAACGTTTGAAACTACTAAACTGAATTAAGAAACTTCAATTTTAATTCCATTGAAACCTAAACTTGTTGATATAGATCTCTTCACATCTCTATCTTCTACTTCTGATTTTAGTTAGGGATATTGGTCTATAATAATACCTATTAGATGCCATTGGCTATTGATAGTCTCACCTTTTTATTCCACCTGACAGTTTCACGTATCAACTATTTTTCCTCCACCGATCCTCAGTTAAAAAACTAAACAAAGTTAAGTTTTTTTTTTTTTTTTTTTTTTTTTTTTCTAAATTACAAGCTACGTTCTAGGAAAGAACGAGAATATGTAGAACTTTCCTTGAATGTGAAAGTGAGATTGTTATTGCCACTTGTCGACCAACCTAAATTGAAACACCCACAGTAGTGCTCCCCCCTGAAACTTAAGGGTTAAGGGAGAAGCAACACACAACCCCACCATCGTCGCCCGCCATTCCGGCAATCCACGGCCACCGTTGTCTGCTGAAACTCGATCTTAACCCCACCAGTATTTTAATCATTGTAAGTTAATGTTTTAAAACTGTTAAATCACATGTTTTATGTCTGAAGTAGATGAATCATCTGTTATATGTTTATGAGTTTAAATTGCAGAAGAAGCTGGACGCTGCTGTAGTTATTTATGGCCACTGTAACTACGGACACATATGTTTTCCCAAGAGACAGGAGTTCATTGAGGGAATTAGAATGTAAAGGAGCCGAACAAAATTATGTGGAAAAGTGTTTGAAGATCTTGAGTGATGCGGTTGATGTTTTTTACAACGATTTATACAACAGAAAGGGCCGCAGTTTCCTAAAACTTTACAGGCTTCAAAGGTGATTTAATTCGTTTACTGCTTTTCAGTTTGACACGATTACGGTTAACTGTGTTTGTGATACTTGAAGGAAGCATGATTTGGTTTGATTGTGTATAGATGATGATATTTTAAGAGTTAAATTGCACAAGGAAGGATGAAATTGTATATTATGCAGTTTTAGGTTCCAATTTCATGCTTGTTTTTTTATCTGAATGTTATATGGATGTCCTAGCTAGCTAGCTAAGTTAGATGGAGATAATGTCATTGACTATCTACTTTCAAGTCCAAGGTTTTTCGTTCGGTTATATGTATCTGAACCATAGTTAGTTATTAAGGGCACTAGGCACATACAGGGGTATAGTTGTTAATGGCGAATAACGACAAATAGCAATAAAGTACCTATATACTACGTAGCGAATAGTGATACACTAGAAAAATAATTTTAAAAATTGTTATATGTATACTATATCAAAATACCATGGTATGTATGTATATATATATATATATATATATATATATATATATATATATGCTATTTTACATGTATATTTAACCAAAAGCTAAAATTTAGCTATTGTATTACTATATTCAATTGCTATCTGTATTAAAAATAAAATAAAAAATTAAGGTGTCGTTATTCTCGCTATCCGTCGCTATGACCATAATAGCGACACTACATCGCTTCGCTATATAGCGCGCTATAGCGACCACTATAGTTGCTATTGAAAACTATGGTCTGAGGCCTAGGCGCAAAACACAAAAAAGCGAGGGCCTGAAAAAGAAAAGTGCACAATGAAGAATAATTAAAACTATATCATGTATTAGAAAAAAATTACTATTCTTCAAAGAAAATAAACAAAAGCTATTATATAACATTTAATATCATCTATTTAGTGCCAAAAGCTCTTTTAGGCAACTTAGCTTTGATGGCTTGTGTTACATTGTAATTTATAAGTTGTGCTTTTAGCGGATTTGTGAGTGTCAGCTTTAAGGCAGCTTCATTATGGTTGCTCACTGATTTTGCATACAGTGTGCAGTATGCACGCGTTAGTGTAAAGTTTAGCTATACTCTCTAGTTTGTTGTTTGTTACGTTTCATAGCTATTCCCTCATCTCGGTTTCCCAAATGGAAGTAAAGAGATTTTGTTTTGGTTATACTCTAAAAATCAAAGATACTTGTGCTTGCTGATTATCGTCTCAATCTCCAAGGTGTATAAAATTGAAGTTTACTTGTAGCCTCTTTTCGATATTATTGATCACATAATTGTCGACTTGAATTAAAGTTTAACACTGTCATACAAAAAGTTTTGACAAATACGTGTAGTGATGTTTATATTCCGATGCGCCTCTTTTTTCTGGTCACTCTTATATAGCTAGACAAGCATGTTAAAGATCAACACTGTCATGAAATACATTTATTATCATTCATCATCATCATCATACTCAGTAAATCCCACCAATAGCAAAGCTAAGGTAGGGTCTGAGGAGGGTAGATGTAGACAGCTTTACCTCTACCCCGTAAGAATACAGAGGCTGCTTTCAGTGAACCCCCGGCTCGATTAAAATTGCTAAAAAAAATTATACCCTAAATAGTATGATAGATATATCATGTATCTCCAAAAAGCTAACATTGACATTCAATGTTTTATAAATCCAGAAAGGCCTACAATCTGGGGGATAAATTTGTAGAAATAGTCTACCCCTGTATTGAGTCAACCATTACTTCGGTTTTAAACGAAATGGCGGTGCTGATAGAAGGTTCTACAGGAGATTTGTTTCTAGAAGAACTAGACAGGAAATGGACACAACACAACAAAGCATTACAATTGATACAAGATATGTTGTGGTGCATAGATGGATTATTCATCTCTAGCACACACAAAACTCCTTTTCTTACGCTGGGGTTTAATCTACGGAGGGATAATATCATCCACACAATCAAGATCCAAATGAGACTCCTGGAGCTTGTGAAAATAGAAAGGGGAGGCAGATCAATTAACCGTGGTTTAATGAAAAACGCGGTTAACATGCTAAGGTCTTTCGGTTCTTCGTCTGACCAAGAATATTTTGAAAAACCGTTTCTAGTTGCTACAGCTGATTTTTACCGTGGTGAATCTCAACTGCTTATTGAAAGTTGTGGCTGTGGGGATTATTTGAAGATAGTTGAAAAACGGTTAAATGAGGAGACAGAACGAGTTTCACATTATTTGGATCCAAGGAGTAAACGAGTTTTACATTATCTCGTGATAAAACATATGATTGAAAGCCAGATGAATAGATTAATACACATGGAGAATTCAGGGCTAGTTAGTATGCTTATGGGTGATAAATATGAAGATTTGGGTAGAATGTATACGTTATTCGAAAGAGCGCCAAACGGGTTGTCATTAATAAAGGAAGTGATGACATCACACATTCGCGACACTGGTAAGCAATTAGTAACTGATCCTGAAAGGTTAAAAGATCCTGTGGTTCTTGTACAACGTCTTTTGGATGAAAGAGATAAATATGATAAGGTCATTAAGCTTGCATTTAAAAATGACAAGGATTTCCACAAGGCGTTGGATTCTTCGTTTGAGTATTTCATTAATTTGAATACTCGGTCCCCAGAATTGATATCATTGTTTGTCAATGATAAGCTACAGAAAGGTTTTAAAGGGGTTAGTAAAGAGGATGTTGAGATTCTACTGGACAAAGTTATTATGCTTTTTCGTTATCTTCAAGAAAAAGACATTTTTGAGACGTATTATCGACAGCACTTGGCGAAAAGGCTTCTATCTAACAAGAGCGTGTCGGACGAAGCAGAGAGAAGTTTGATCTTGAAGTTGAAAACTGAATGTGGGTATCAGTTCACATCAAAATTTGAACGCATGTCTTCTGACATGAAAACCTCTAAAGACACAATGACACAGTTTTATGAAGCAATGGGACCTGAGTTAGGTGACAGGCCGACACTCGTGGTCAGTGTTCTTACGACCGGGTCATGGCCGATTAAATCAACCGCCACCTGCAACCTTCCATCCGAAATCCAAGCTGTGTATGACAAGTTCAAGACGTATTACCTTGGAACCTACAGCGGGCGCAGGCTGACCTGGCAAACAAATATTGTTGAGTGTGAAGCCACTCTTGTGGTTTGTCAAAGTAGCGGCAGAAAACATGTGGGAAACCTGCAACCATGTTTGCAGCCTGTCAAAAGAAGTGGCGGAAGACAGCTTTTTTGATCCATTTCTTCTGCAAGAATTAATTTCTTTGTTTGACAAATTCTTATCTAATCTCTATATAAGATATCCATCTGTATTGTAATTAGTGTGTCACAAGAAGAAAGAAATAAATCAATTCTAGTTACCCCGTGGACGTAGGTCAGAGTTAGACCGAACCACATTAAATCTTGTGTCCTTGATTGTGAGCTGAGTGTGTGTGACTCGTGTTCGTGTGTGAGCTCCGATCCTAACAACTGGTATCAGAGTCGTTGGCTCTCGATCGACACACGAACAGAAAGGGTGGAGGAAGTACTGACCTGTGAGACTAGGGTTCCGATTAGAGTTGCAAATCAGAACCAGTGACAGTCTCCGTCACCACCGCTGCTGGAGTTCATCAACGCCTGTTCCTCGCCTCCGCGGCCTCCTGACCGCCGCTGCTCGAAAATCCTGCCGCCACCGGTTCGTCGCTGCTGCTCTCGTCGGTTGGGCCACCGGAGTCTTTTTTTTCTTTCATCGAACTCCTATACAAATCAAAGTCTTGATCGATTGAAGACTAGATCGTGTTTCTTTTTTCTCTTGGTGAAGAAGAAAGTGTCTATGTATAAAGATTACTTTCTTGAAGAGGATCAATTATTCTTTGGAAGAAGATATTGACCAAAAAGTGAAAATCACGTGGGTTCTTGTTTAAAGAAAAAAAAATCATCTTTTTTTTAAGTCCACAAGTTCTTGTTTTTTACCACATAACCCCTTAACCTTTTAACCAAGATTCCATCACTTCCTTTCAATCACCATTTAACACACAAAATAGAAAAGTGCGTTTCTGTTTCATTGCTTCCGCTCGTATAAATTACCACTTAGCAGTACGAACCCGTTTGGTTAGTAGTAATTTGGTAATTTTTTTATTGGCAGAGGACGGTAAAATTAAGATTGATAAGTTTGTTGGGAGTGATTATGGGTTTTGGAAAATGCAAATTGAAGACTTGTTGTATCAGAAAAGTTTGCATTTGCCTATGTTGGGCGAACAACCAGATGACATGTACGATGAAGAATGAAAGTTGTTGGATAGACAAGCTTTAGGTGTGGTTAGGCTTTCTTTGGCAAAGAGCGTTGCGTATAACGTTGTCAATGAAACAACTACATACGGTGTATTAAAAACTTTGTCCAACATGTACGAGAAACCATCTACTTCAAACAAGGTGTTTCTCATTCGTCAATTGGTTAACACCAAGATGAAGGAAGGCATGCCGGTTGCCGCTTACATAAACGAGTTCAATTCGATTATCTCTCGTTTAGCCTCCGTTGAAATAAAGTTTGAATATGAAGTACAAGCTTTGCTCCTTTTATCATCTTTGCCCGACAGTTGGTCAGGCACAGTCACAGCCGTTAGTAGCGCATCCGGTACTACTAAGCTAACGTTTGATAGCATTCGTGACTTGATTTTGAATGAAGACATTAGAAGGAGAAGTAATGGAGAATCTTCCAGTTCTAGTTCTCTGTTGCACACAGAAAATAGAGGAAGAAGGAATGACAGAGGGCATAATCGAAGTTGGTCAAAGTCTAGAAGAAGGGGTCAGTCAAAGAACAGAAAAGACGTTGAATGTTGGAATTGCAAAGAAAAATGTCACTTTAGAAGCCAATGTACAAAACCAGCTGCAAAGAAAGAAGTAAACAGTGTATCCTCGGAAGAATTAGGTGATGCTCTCATCTGTTCTGTTGAAGATTCAGTTGAATCTTGGATTATGAATTCGGGTGCTTCTTTCCATGCTATCTCATGCCCAAATATGGTCAAGAATCTAAGAACAGGTAACTTTGGTAAAGTTCGTTTAGCAGATGATCAAATGCTTGATATTACAGGTATTGGAGATGTAGACTTGAAGACCTCATTAGGAACTATATGGACATTGAAAATTGTCAGGGTTATTCCTAACTTGAGAAGAAAGTTGATTTCAGTTGGTAAATTGGATGATGAAGGGTTTAATATTCACTTTGGGGGTGGACAATGGAAAGTGATCAAAGGCAATTTAGTGATTGCCAAAGGAAAGAAGAAAGGCACTCTATACATGGCAGAAGTTTCTACTGAAGGTGTTCATGCAATGACCACAGGTCCGAGTCCATCAAATTTATGGCACAACTGACTCGGACACATGAGCGAGAAGGGATTGAAGATGTTGGCTCAGAAAGGAAAGTTTCCAGACTTGAAGAAAGTGGAAACTGAATTTTGTGAACCTTGTGTTATTGGAAAACAAAAGAGGGTTACTTTTGTGAAGACAGGGAGGACACTGAAAGCTCAGAAGTTGGAGCTTGTTCACTCGGATGTATATGGACCAACTTCAGTTACATCTCTAGGAGGCTCGAGATACTATGTTACCTTCATCGATGATTCAACACGCAAGGTATGGGTATATTTTCTTAAACATAAATCTGGTGTATTTGATGCTTTTAAGATATGGAAATCTGCTGTTGAAAATGAAACTAATTTGAAGGTAAAGTGCTTAAAGTCGGACAATGGTGGTGAATACATAAGCAAGCAGTTCACTGACTATTGTGCCAAGGAAGGGATAAAGATGATCAGGAAAGTTACTGGAACTCCTTAGCAAAATGGTGTAGCTGAGAGAATGAATAGAACTCTAAATGAGAGGGCTAGAAGCATGAGACTGAATGCCAGAATGCCCAAGACATTCTGGGCCGATGCAGTTAACACCGCAGCCTACTTGATTAACCGTTCACCATCCGTTCCCTTGGGTTTCAAATTGCCAGAAGAAATGTGGCAAGGAAATGAGGTAAGTCTCGAACACTTGCGAGTCTTTGGTTGTAGTGCTTACGATTTGTTAGAAGTTGGTGACAGGGATAAGCTAGACTCAAATTCCAAGAAGTGCACATTCATTGGTTATGGGTCAGAAGAAATGGGTTACAAGCTTTGGGATAATGAAGGCAGAAAAGTAATCAGAAGCAAGAATGTCGTCTTCAATGAAAACGAATTGTACAAAGACAGAAACACTAAAAGACCAGAAGTTCAAAAAGAATATGTTGAATTCGAAAGTGGTGAGACAAGAAAAGAAGCTTCAGTCGACATTCCAGAAAATGGGGATGAGTCAAGTGACAGTGGGAGCTTAGGGGATGATTCTAGTAATGATTCAGATGAAGAAGCTACTCCTTCAACTCCAAACTCCCCAGAAACACCTCAAGTTCAACCAAGAAGATCGTCTAGAGCCTCTAGACCGCCAAACAGGTACTCACCATCAGTCAACTACATACTTTTGACAGAAAATGGTGAACCCCAGTGTTACTCTGAAGCTATGGGGTTGAAAGATTCATTGCAGTGGGAGCTTGCAATGAAAGATGAAATGAAGTCGCTTGAGAAGAACAAGACCTGGCACTTGATAAAGCTTCCATCTGGGAAGAAGGCTCTTCAGAACAAATGGGTTTTCAGGGTCAAGGATGAACATGATGATACCAAACGGTACAAAGCAAGATTAGTAGTCAAGGGATTCCAACAGAAAGATGGAATTGATTTCAATGAAATATTCTCTCCAGTGGTGAAGATGACTACCATCAGACTTGTTCTCAGTATTGTAGCAGCAGAAGGCTTGCATCTAGAGCAACTGGATGTTAAGACAGCTTTTCTACATGGTGACCTAGATGAAGACATTTACATGACACAACCAGCGGGTTTTCAGGTTAAAGGCAAAGAAAACTTGGTGTGTAAACTGAAGAAGAGTTTGTATGGTCTGAAACAAGCGCCCAGACAATGGTACTTGAAGTTTGATAACTTCATGGGAAGAATTGGTTACAAGAGATGTGACAATGACCATTGTTGTTACATCAAGAAGTTTAAGGGTTCTTATATCATTCTACTACTCTATGTAGATGATATGTTGATTGCCGGTTCAGACATGTCAGAGATCAAGAAGTTGAAGAGGCAAATTTCTGAAGAATTCGAAATGAAAGACTTAGGAGCTGCAAACCAAATACTCGAGATGAGTATTTTCAGAAACAAAGATGGTTCTTTGACACTATCTCAAGAGAAATACATTGAGAAAGTGTTAGAGAAATTCAACCTTGAAGATGCCAAGATCAGAAGCACACCTTTGGGAAGTCACTTTAAGCTTTCTAAAGATCAATCACCCAAATCAGATGAAGACAAGGAAGAAATGGCTAAAGTTCCGTATGCATCTGCAGTTGGTAGCCTCATGTATGCAATGGTATGCATGAGACCAGATATAGCTCATGCAGTGGGAGTTGTTAGTCGGTTTATGTCTAATCCGGGGAGAGAACATTGGGAAGCAGTTAAATGGCTGCTAAGGTATTTGAAGGGGACTTCAAAAGTGGCATTGAATTTTAAAGGGAAAAATGTTATTCTGAAGGGTTTTGCAGATGCAGACCTTGGTGGTTGCAAAGAGTCATACAAAAGCACCACCGGATATGTCTTTACAGTGGGAGGCACTGCGGTAAGTTGGATGTCCAAACTACAGAAAAGTGTTGCCCTTTCAACCACAGAAGCAGAGTATATGGTAGTTGCTGAAGCAAGCAAAGAGCTTATATGGTTGAAGAACTTTCTCAACGAACTTAGAAAAGAACAAGATGATTGTGCACTATTATGTGACAATCAAAGTGCAATTCATCTTGCAAAGAATCCTGTCTTCCATTCGAAGACAAAGCACATACAGCTGAGATATCACTTCATCAGAGAAAGAATTAATGATGGCACTCTGAAGTTGGAGAAGATCAAAGGAACTGAAAATCCGGCTGATATGTTGACTAAGGTTGTCACCTTAGAGAAGTTGAAGCTTTGCATAGCTTCAACTGGCCTTCAGGATAATTGAAGAGAAGGCCGGGTAACTAGGAATGTGCTAAAGTTTCTTACAGAAATACAGATGCACAGTTGAAGCACAGGTGAAGATTGTTCCATGGCTTCAAGTGGGAGATTGTTGAGTGTGAAGCCACTCTTGTGGTTTGTCAAAGTAGCGGCAGAAAACATGTGGAAAACCTGCAACCATGTTTGCAGCCTGTCAAAAGAAGTGGCGGAAGACAGCTTTTTTGATCCATTTCTTCTGCAAGAATTAATTTCTTTGTTTGACAAATTCTTATCTAATCTCTATATAAGATATCCATCTGTATTGTAATTAGTGTGTCACAAGAAGAAAGAAATAAATCAATTCTAGTTACCCCGTGGACGTAGGTCAGAGATTAGACTGAACCACGTTAAATCTTGTGTCCTTGATTATGAGCTGAGTGTGTGTGACTCGTGTTCGTGTGTGGCTCTGATCCTAACAAATATGGGGTCCGTTGATATAAAAGCAACGTTCGGTAAGGGCCAAGAACATGAGCTGAAAGTTTCCACTTACCAAATATATGTTCTTATGTTGTTCAACAGCGTAGATCGGTTGAGTTATAGAGAAATTGAACAGGCTACAGAGATACCAACTTCAAATCTAAAACGATGTTTGTTGTCTTTAGCTTGTGTTAAAGGAAAAAAACGTGCTTATGAAAGAACCTATGAGCAAAGATGTCGGGGTAGACGTCATGTTTTTCTTTAACGATAAGTTTTCTAGCAAGTTTTGCAGGGTGAACATGGGGACCGTGGTTGCGCAGAAGGAATCTGAAGTTGAAACACAAGAGACTCGACAGAGAGTCCGGGAGGACCGAAAATTTCAGATAGAGGCGGCGATTGTGAGGATCATGAAAGTACGACGCGCCTTGGATCACGATAATATTGTGGCTGAGGTTACAGAGCAGTTGAAGGCGAGGTTGTTACCGAGCCCAGTTGTGATAAAGAACAGAATCGAATCGCTTATCGAAAGGGAGTATTTAGAGCAGGACAAAGATGATAAGACGAAGTTTTGGTACTTGCCTTGAAGTGAAGAAAGAAACAGGTGTTATTGTGGTGATTTGAGAACAGTTTGTTGCATAATAATTTTTGGTTTCTGGGTGGTGTTTTATGTCAAGTAACAAAAGACTATCATGTTGTACCATTTGTAAACTTATATTTATTTTTTTGGCAACATGATCAGCAGTTAAATCATGAAACACGCAGTTGATTGAACTATAGAACAACATGTAATGAAGTTTACATAACCTGTCATTGTATTTAATAGACTTTCAAACTTTACATTATAATATAACAAACAGGTTTGATTTCTATACTGAACCAATAGAGCATTCTTATATATACCGGGTCCGGGTCAGAATGGGTTAGGGTCGAAGCGGGCCATACCGGGTCCGCTGGTTGGGTATTGTAATGTTGTGAAATGAACACGATCCAGGACAAACAAATAAATTAGAGCAGCAGTGGAGAGGCGGCTGCTGCTTGATGGAGAGGGTGAAACCCGAGATTTAGAGTGTCTAATTATCATGTTTTAGGTGTATTTGATGTGTTTACTTGTTTAGAATGAAGTAACTATGAGAATTGTTGATTTTCAGGTTAAACACGTAATTCGATGCATTTACGAGGGTTAAAGATGAAAGTGTGAGCATAGGATGGGATATCGCAGCTCAAAGACGGATGTTAAAGCTTGTACGGGTAATATAAAGGCTCTCGGGTGGAAGAAGTGTGGAACAATGAAGTTCGGGGACTAATTCGGTCACTTATGAAAGTTGTGTGGAGCTTATATATTCAAGAATCGAGGAAATCATAAGTTCAGGGGACATTCGGTATTAAGTTGAAAGTTAGTTGGTGTTTGTATGTGAAGGAGATTAGAAGAAATAAAGTACAGGGATTGATGTGTCATTTGATGGAAGTTGGTGTGAAGAGGAGATGTTTAAAAGGGAATTCGATCGTAGTTTATGGTTTTTAGATTGTAGCTTACGAGTTGTTGGTGTTTCATGATTGCGGGAACAGAAATTGTAAATCGTAGCCTACGAGTTGAGGCGGTGTCGACTTTCGTTTCCGATCATAGCCCTATAATTTTGAAGACTGTTTCTGAGAACTTTGGGCCAAGGCCGTTCCGCATATTTGACTCTTGGTTCGGTCGACCTGGTTTTGAATAAGTGGTTGTTAAGGCTTTGAAGAAGGATGTCGGGTGTCACGATCCTCCTGACGTCTCTCTTATGAGAAAATTATGTGACCTCAGAGCTGACTTAAAAGTTTGGAGGGATGATATGTTGAAAAAAAGTTCGGAGGTGGTGTCGGCGGCTTTGACTGATCTCGAAAGTATTCAGACTGTTATGGAAGAAAGGGATCTTTCTGAAGATGAGGAGTGGATTCTGTTGGAAAGCAAAAAAGTGTTAAAAGAGGATGAAGAGAGGAAAAGTAGGGACTTAAGACAAAGATCGAGGCTTAAATGGGCTATGGAAGGCGACGAGAATTCTAAATTTTTCCATGCTATGGTGAATTGCAGGAAAGCGTCTAATTTTATTCATGGCTTAGAGGTCGACGGCTCTTGGGTGTCGAATCCGAGGCTCGTCAAAAAGGAGGTTTTCAGGTTTTTTAGGAACAAATTTGTCGAAGAATGTGTTGTTCGTCCCCGTCTTATTTGTGCCGATGTTAAGAAGATCTCTGACGCTGACTCCGTATTTCTTGATGCTCGGTTCTCGAAGGATGAGATTAAGGGTGCGGTGTTTGATTGCGGCGATGACCGGGCCCCGGGCCCCGACGGTATTAATTTTCGTTTTATTAAGCATTTTTGGTATTTGTTAGAAGATGATTTTGTCAAAATTATGGATGAATTCTATGTGCATGGGGCTATCAACATGGGGTGTGGATCATCTTTTATCGCCTTAATTCCTAAAGTTATGGACCCGATCGGGTTGAAAGATTATCGTCCTATTAGTTTAGTAGGAATCGTTAACAAGGTGGTCTCGAAGATTCTGGCAAATAGACTCAAAAGGGTTCTGGATTCGATAATCTCTTCGTCGCAATCGGCTTTCATCAGTGGTAGATATATCCTGGATGGCCCTCTAATTATCAATGAAATTCACAATTGGGTCAAAAGAGCTAAAAAGAAGGTTTTTTTCCTTAAGATCGATTTTGAAAAGGCCTACGACAACATAAACTGGAATTTTGTTTTGGATATCCTTAGTCAAATGGGTTTTTCCAATAAATGGTGTTCTTGGATCAAGGGCGTTATCTCTTCGGCTAGGGCTTCTGTTTTAGTCAACGGCTCCCCGACGTTCGAATTCAAATGTCATAAAGGTATGCGTCAAGGGGACCCGATTTCCCCTTTTCTTTTTGTAATCGTTATGGAAGCTTTGTCGCACATGTTAAATAAAGCCTGTGGTTCGGGAATTGTTAAGGGCATCGCTCTCCCGAATAATGGCCATGTTGTTTCTCATTTATTTTATGCGGACGACGCTATCATTCTTGGGGAGTGGAACAGGGAGAATATTCTTAATGTGGTCAGAATTTTGAGGTGTTTCCACGCGTGCTCTGGGCTCAGAATTAACCTTTGCAAATCGAATTTATTTGGGGTCGGTATGCAGTCGGGGGAGGTTGAAGAAATGGCTAAGATTGTTGGGTGCAAAGCGGAGTATTTCCCGTTCAAGTATCTCGGTTTGACTGTTGGGGCAAATATGAACCGGATTAAAAACTGGAGACCTGTTTTTGACATTTTTGAGAAACGGCTATCCTTATGGAAAGCCTCGTTTCTTTCTATAGGTGGAAGAGTAACCTTGATCCGCTCTGTCCTGGAAAGTCTTCCAACCTATTATTTCTCTCTATATCGCGCCCCGGTGAAAGTAGTGAAGGACTTGGAAGCTCTGATCAGAAAGTTCCTCTGGGGGGGCTCCTCGGAGGAAAAAAAGATGCATTGGGTCGCATGGGAGAGGGTCGCTTCTCCTGTTAAGATGGGTGGCTTAGGGCTTCAAAATTTAATAGATGTGAACTTTGCTTTGTTATCTAAATGGGGTTGGAGATATAAAAACGAAGTTGATAGTCTGTGGGTTAAAGTTGTCAGTGCTCTTCACGATGGAGGTTCTGAATGGGATTTTCTTCCTGTCAAAAAAGCTCATGGCGGAGTGTGGAGCAATATTGTTTCGGTTTTAAAGAAGCCGATGTTCGATAATTTGCCTATTCGAAATTTATTCAAAGGTGAGGTGGGCAATGGAGAAAATATCTTATTTTGGCTCGATCCTTGGATTTGCGGCGTCCCGTTGAAAGATAAGTACCCGGCCCTTTTTCATTTAGAAGTGGTGAAGTCTTGTAGTGTGAGCGATAGGCTGGCCGGTGAAGGAAATTGGCTTTGGAGGCATGTCCCGGACTCAGATACGGAATCGGCTGAATGGCAGTCCCTTCGGACGGCTTTGGCCTCGGTCAGCTTGTCTTCTTCTCCGGACAAATGGTCTTGGTTGGGTCAAGGGTCGAAGGGGTTCTCGGTGGCCGCGGTGAAGCAACTCCTAGCGTCGAAGTTAGATGTTAGTAGCCGATATGTTATGGAATGGTGCAAATGGGTTCCGAAAAAGTGCAACATTTTTGCTTGGCGTGCGGATTTGGACAGAATCCCGACGGTCGAGGCGTTGGCCAAAAGAGGAGTGACGGTGCTTGATGACTTGTGTAGTTTCTGCAACGAAGGTTTAGACTCCGTGTCTCATCTTTTTACTGCGTGCCCGTTGGCTTTGGGTATATGGGAAAAAATAAGTTTTTGGTGCCGGATTCCGAAGCTCTTCTTTTTTGCCTTCAGAGATCTTCTTGAGATTCACAATTTGGGTGATAGAGGCAAATCTGAAAGAAAGGCTTTACACAGTATCGTTATCACGGCTTGTTGGGTGCTGTGGAAGGCGAGAAACAATATGAGTTTCTTTTGGTTTAAACATAGGGCGAAGAAAGGTAGTTTCGAGTGGGGGGATTGGTGTAAATTTGTGAATATGTAGTTTTGTTTGTTCTTGTGGTCCGTCCCGGTTTTCGGGTTCGGCTTTGTTAATGAAGTTCACGTTTCAAAAAAAAAATGGAAATAAAAGAAACAGAAGTTTTAACTCGTAAGTTACGAGGTACTTGCGTAGCCTACGACCCAGTTTTGTCAAGACCTAAAGTCTAATAAGAGGGTTTTTTTTGGATGGCACATGCAAGTGGCGGCTGACAATTGGGGTTTTCGAGAGGCACATGTAAGGTTGGAGGGATTTATCTAGCCAACATAAAAAAAGGGTCATGCTAGCTGCACATGCCCAAAATTATTTTCACACCCCAAAGCGCCGCGCTATGGCCAAAGCGCGGCGCTTCGATCGACAATACGTGCTTCGATTGACGTTTGAAACATTCGATACTGTTTGACAGACATAAAGCTAATCATGATGTTTTGTCGTTAACCCTAAGCGCCGCGCTGTGGCCATAGCGCGGCGCTTCGACCCCAAATTTCACCCTTTTCCCCTTTTAAAAGCAACCTGTGAGACATACATTTCGATCACACACTGTCTTCGATATACATTTTGCCTTCATTTCAGATCCGTTGTGTTTCTTCTCAAAATAACGCGCGGTTTTGCTGTATTAGTTACATCTCTTGAAAAAACGATGTCGTGGTTAAACAACTATATTTTCGGTCAATATTCTGACGAGACAGTTGTTCCTGATTCTTACGAGGGGACCGCTATTTCTGACTCGTATGAGAAACCGGTCTCGTCCAACTTGAAGGAGGCAGAGGTTGTATCTGGCATTCATTATCGTGATAACACGGTGACGCTGGATTTGAATACCCCTGTGGAGGACCCTTACGCACAACAAGGTTATTCGAATTTCGGTTACGGTGGCGAGTACAGCTTTGTACAGCAGGAGTGTGGTCCAAACGACAGTTACGGTTGTCAACAGAGCTTACAAGGTTATTCGAATTTCGGTTACGGTGGCGAGCACAACTTTGAACATCAAGTATATTCGGACCTCGGTGACGATGGTGAGCCGGGGGATGTGTCTGTTGACGAGGAAGGCTGTTACCCGGTTACGTTTTCGTTTGATACGACGCAGACCTTTTCGTCACGTAAAGAGTTGGTGCGTTGGGTACAAGACACGGCAAAAGACAACGGTTACCTCATTGTGACTAAGAGGTCGAATAAAAGAGGAGAGAATTACAAGATTTGGTTTCAATGTACTTTTGGTGGGGAGCATAAGAGTATAGCTACACAGAGGAAAACGGGTAGCAAGAAAATAGGCTGCCCGTTCGAGATGATCGGGTTTTCGGAATCATCCATTAGAGACCCCTTGTTCCGATACTTGCAGCATGTTATCGCGGCAACTATCGTGCCGCGGGGTGCCAGCAGGGAGAAGGTCAACCTCAGTGACCTTTTCTTTCTATACTGCCTACTGCGGGGCCAGCCCTGCAATCTAGCAGCCTGCCTGGCAGATTACTTTGCCACCGCATACCACCGGCAGCTCCGCGGGTGGGTGCACACTGGCTCATTCATCACCGCCATCGCACGCTCGCTCGGGATCGTGCTCGAGGGAGATCCGCTGCTGTCCGATCCGGTCCCGTCTACCAGGTTGGGCCGCGCGTCAGTTTCTAGCATGCAGATCACCCGTCGCTTTGATGTTGGTCTGAGGTTTAGGGGCATGGACGGGCAGATTTGGCAGCCGGAGCCGGTGCCGGAGGTCATCCCGGTTGTTATTGAGTTGAGGCCTGGAGTGTTGGCCCCTCCTGCTGAGCAGGCGGCCACTCGGCAGGCTCAGCTACAGGCTCTGGGACTCGATGAGTTCCCGGGCCAGCCTCAGGCTGAGGCTCAGGCTCAGGCTCAGGCTCAGCCTCAGGCTCAGGCTCAGCCTCAGGCTCAGCCTGTATTAGAGGATCCGGCTCAGGAGGAGCATATCGAGGAGATCCCGGTACCACCAGTTCAGCCAGCTCCTGAGCCGCCACAGTACCCGCAGCACGTTTACGCTGACCTGCCTCCGGTAGCGCGTGAGGTGGCTCGGGACTTCGACCGGCGCCTCAGACGCCAGGCCGCACGCCAGGACAGGATCATCGAGACGCTCGTTTCTCTACGAGAGGTCGCTGGGTTGCCTCCACTTCCCCTCCCACCGTCCCCACCGCACGAGGATTAGTATCTTAGTTTGTTTGTATAGTGTTTTGTTATGTATTATGCAGTCAGTTGTACCTTTTTGTTTTGTATGTACAAACTGATATATATATATATATATATATTGCAGTTAATCTTCTATTTACATCACGTTGGTGTTGGATTGTTTACGTTTAATTCTTATGGTTTTCTGTACAATTTATTTAACGTGTTCGTTTAATTTAACAAAATAAACTAGGTTAACAGTTTATAAAGACGCACTTATATTATATACGTTCTATAAAAATAATGACGTAAAAAACGTAATTATAAAACAACGTATTATAAAGGTCACCCATTATAAAACTCAAAAACAATTTTTTCCTCCAAAAAACACTACCAAACTAACCCACATCTCACCTATTTCAAAAAAAAATCAACACAAATTCCAGCCAATGCATTAGTCTATTTGCACACTCGAAGCGCCCCGCTATGGCCAAAGCGGGGCGCTTCGAGTGTACAAATAGACTAATGCCGTGTGCGAATAGACCAGGCCTAAAAAAAAGGAAGGATCATCTTCAGTCAACAACATCAAAGCATCATCTCACATAGTACATCATCAACAGTGACGGCAGGCATAGGGGTTTTGGTAGAGGAACTTTATAAAAAACAATAATACAATTCTCATCATCATCGTGATCGAGGTAGACATTTGAGGAGGTGAAGATATCAAAATTCCATCACATCAAAACAACATCATCATCAACATTAATTATCATCATCATTCTTTTTTTTTATTACTATATTATAATTAAGATGGTGACGTTAATTATTATTCAAGCCATTGAAGATCAACAACCCACCATGAGCGGCTAAACTTTCTGTGGTTTCCTCCGGATGGAGGGTTTTTGTAAGTTGATTGATATTATGTGTTGAACAATCGTTTTACCTGGTGATCTAAGCATTCGATGCTTTTCACTATGGATTTGATTTCTTGATTGTAAACAATTACGTTTATTTAAACCTTAAATTCTAAGCATTC
Organism: Helianthus tuberosus; assembly: GCA_030545235.1. Lineage (NCBI taxonomy): Eukaryota > Viridiplantae > Streptophyta > Magnoliopsida > Asterales > Asteraceae > Helianthus > Helianthus tuberosus. The sequence continues at coordinate 23,220,347 of CM060371.1, forward strand.
AGTTCCCGAGAGTTCTAGTAATTGAGATATATTTGACATGGGGTTAGGGTTTGTAAATTGTAATTGATAATCATTCGATAACCTCCCGTTATGTATTGACCGGAGTACTTAGTCGTTGGTTATCACAATTAATTAATCGAAATTAACACCTATGTCTATGTAGGTAACGATTAAACACATAATTGAAGTTAACTGCAAAACCTAAAATCTGGAGGAACCATCTTTTCTCTCATTGATTTAAAACACAATTTTTAGTCGTTAATTTAGCTATTTCTCACAATCAAGCAAACCGATTTCTTATTCAGTAATAGTTAATCAATCATTTTCATTACGGCACTTTCCACAGTCCTCCCTTGGTTCGATAGCCTGCTTATTCTATACTAATAGTTTAAATAGGTTTTTGTATGTCACTAACGACAGACATCAAAATGGCGCCGTTGCCGGGGAGGCGTGCGCAAAGTGCTTAGTGTTAAGTTCTAGTTCTAGTTTTAGTTAAATATACAAAAAATCCAAAAAATAGTGTTTTTTATTTTGTTCTGTTTTGTTCGGATTTACGCGAGGTTTTCTTACTTGTGCTTGTGCAGGTGATCTAGGAAGTGTATGCATCACACTCGGAATTCTGGGAAGTCATCACCGTTAGTGTTCGACCCAGAGATCGAGAGAACAGTAAAGCATACAAAGCGAGTACTACATCGTGAGAACAAGATCCTACAATCACATATACCAACGTCTAAGACAATGGAAAACTCAGCAACCCCGGAGAAACAACCGCAAGACCCATTCCCACAGCAACAATTCTCACCAACACCTACCCACCCTTCACCAAATACTACCATACCAGTTTCATCACCACCACCACAGTCTACACAACCTACTTCTACATCTCCAGTACCATCATTCTCAACCTTTTTCCCAAACTTTGACAACACTCAACTAACTTCCACCCAAGAAACATCCCTTCAATACCCAACTGCAACCCAGACGGTCAATTTACAACATTCGTCTCCTTATGTCTGAATCATTCCCGATGATGCTGCAGCACCAAGTCAGACTCAAGCACCTAATGCAACATCAATTCCGCCAGCCACCCGACCGGTTATTTCACAGCAAAGTCAGCCAATGCCACATCTTTATAGATCGGCCATTTATGATCAAGGAAATAATTCGAGGGATTTCGACGATGGCTTTGAGGAATATGATAACTACGTGGGTCAAAACGAGAGACAAGTGGTCAATATGGGTACCTACGAGAGGCAAACAGTTGGGACAGGTGGATTCGAAAGAGTCAATCAAGGGAATTTGGGGTATCAACAATATGTACAACCAACGCAGATACCACAACAATATCATCAACCTGACCCACTCAATCAGCAGCCTGCTCCGAGGAGGCCGGTGGTGGATATTCCATTACCACCACCGGTACCTCAGATGCAGGGTCAGGCAAGACCGCTGCCACGAAACCTACACCGACCGGTGATTTTACCGGAAGGAATTCCACGACGAAATAATCAAGGTCCAGTTCGAGGTATAGAGAGCCACTTCAGGCCTGCTATAGTTAACAACCCATCACCGGTTGTGATCCCGCAACTACAAGGAGGGCGGTCATTCGAAGTACGAACACAATCAATATCCAGTCTGCCTAAGTTTCATGGTCACGTACATGAAGAACCATATCTACACATTGTTGCATATGATGCACGTTGCAACACAATCAGTAGCCAAGGTTTCTCAGTTAATGATGTGAAATTGGTACTTTTCCAATTCACACTTGAAGACAAAGCACATCAATGGTTTCATTCGCTACCGTCAGCTTCGATCTTCACATGGGCCGAAATGCAGCAACAATTTTTAGACGAATTTTATACTCATTTGCGTACTAACAACGCCAGGAAGGATATTCGAGGGTTTCGACAACAGCCCGGTGAGTTATTTCACGAAGCGTTCAATCGTTTCAAAATGATGCTCAAGAATTGTCCACATCATGAGATATATTTGTGGGAGCTTATTAATACATTCCACGAAGGCCACACAGATGAAGATGCCAGGGATGTAAATTCAATATCCAATGGTACTTTTGGAATGAATTACGAAGAAGATGATTGGGAATATTTAGAAAGAACCGCAAGGGCGTCAAAACGCAAAGCTCAATCTTCTAGAAGTGCACGACATTCAACAGTGAAAGCTGCAGACCAGTTACCAGAGACTGTGGGACCATACCCGTTGTGTGGTCATTGTGGGGATATAGGGCACATTGCTGATCAGTGTCCTAACATTATCGGTAATCTGGATGAGGTGAATATGATGCAGGGAAGTGAGAACAGGTATTCGGGTTTCCAAGGAAACAACCAATATTACCAGCCCCGAAACCAAAATAATTATCAAGGGGGTAATAATTCGGGTTTCCAACGAAATTACCAGCATAGTAATGGTCAGGTGAATAATGATATGATGGAGATGTTGAAAGAAATTCAACTTGATTTACAAAACCAAAGGCTTGAGTTACAAAACCGTGCTCAAAAGGATGAGATGCGAGATAAGGCCGTTCAATCATTAACCACACAAATGGCCCAACTTGCAACCGATGTGAAGGAACTGAAGCAGCAACAAGGGAAGCTGCCAAGTGATACTTAACCAAACCCCAAGAATCCACAGAGCACATTGATCAGTGGGGTAAATCCAGTTCCTAATAATACTTGTTATGATAATGGTTTGTCTGCTTCGAATGTGATTGCAGGTCTAAATGAAGCGGTTGTGGAAGAAAGTGGAATCGATTTGGGGGAGCCGGTTGTCTCCATCAGAGTTGGGAAGTTCAAAATCCACAAGGCATTGCTGGACTATGGAGCAGGAGTGAGCGTGTCACCTGGTAGCTTGTATGACCAGTATGACTTCGGTCCGCTACAAGCGTGTGATAGCATGGCCATGTTCGCAGATGCGAGTTTGAAACGACCACTAGGGGTTGTGAAGAATGTGGTCATCCAACTTGGTGAGTTTTACTACCCAGTTGATTTTATGGTGGTCGATTATGCACCATCGCATACATACGAGCAGCCGCAGGTAGTTTTGGGTCGCCCATTCCTATATACCGTGAACGCCCAGATTGATTGTCGAAGCGGAATGGTCACCATGAGCAATAAGAATCGTAAGTTGTACTTTAATGTATTTTTAAAAACTATTTCTTACGATCATGTTAATGATGCTTGTCACACAGTTGCTACTAATTAACACGGTTCAAGTGTGACAAAGGACAGGTTAGAGGCGAGTGGATATCGAGTGAAGAAGTCAAGTGTGGGAAGGCCATTTGGTGGAGGAAAACCACCTGATGGTGGGTTTGGATGGGGTAATGAAACTGTAGTTAACCCCGACCGAAGTGAAACGATGAGCCTCCCTAAAAACTGGATGGATATGTACGGGGAGACATGGGAGAGAAAACGTGTAGCTGAACCACCCTGAATGTCAGGTACGGTCTGGCTGAAGACCTAAAACTTAGCGCTCTCGGGAGGCAGCCCGAGGATGTAGAGTATTGTACTTTGGTTTGGTTCGTTTTGGTGTGGTTGTGTTTTGACAGGTTCTTGATTCAATCATCACGGATGCAACAATTCAAGTGTGGGGATGTTTTGCTACATCCCCGGTGAGATATCAAAGAATCTATGGAATGCGTCTATTCTGGTTAAAGCACAACAGCAGCATCACTACAGACACATGATCAGGTGCATGTGTTTATCTATCTTACTTTGTTTTTGGTGTGTTTTGTTGTTTTTGGTGGTGTGAACCTTTGTTTTGTTTAGGGGATGTGTGTCGTTTGGTTTGTTGTGATGAGTTAGCCGCTTATTTAGGATTGTTGGTTTGTTTTCCCGGGCTATATTTTAAAAGCACCATACATTGGGCACAATGTATCCCAAGTGTGGGGATGGGAAGCCCGGGAAGGGATTTGCGGATAAAGCTTTGAAGCGATTGAAAATGGCTGAAATCGATGAAAATTGAAAATTTTGAAAATTTTAAAATTTTTCATCGCCTTAAACAAGCTAATTGGATACGAAAACCTGAAGTTTCAATCGCTAATAGGCTTCTTATCGGTAGTAAACTAGATTAGTCCCTTGTCATGGTTATCCCTTTAAGTTTCATGAGAGTAGGTTTGACGAGTGTTTTATAGGTAACAAGTGAAAAGAGATGTCTATCTAGGGGTAACATGTTTTAATTGCATATGCTACATGTCGTCAACTTTTTTACCTTTTCTTGGTGAGATTTTGAGCCTGTAGACGGATAGGATACATTATATGATGAATTCATTTGTTGAGTGCAGGCCACGTGTTTTTCTGTGTTAGAACTTGTATGATTCGATGCATGCTGAGACTCTGGGTTTATACATGTGCATATATATGATAAAGGCATTAGGACTTCCTGTTACACCCTTTATGTTTGTGCTTCTTTTGTGTTATTCACCAATTTCCCTTAGTAGCCGTGTTGAGCTTAACTACCTTTCGTTTGTTCACACATTGTCTATTGTGAAAAACTGACCGTGATTATATTGCTATGAAAAAAAAAAAGAAAAATAGAAAAATATGCGAAAAAAATGAAAAAGAAAAGAACAAAAATAGAAGTATTGTGAATATCGTCTATGTTCTTGGGTAGAAACCAACCCAATAGTATAAATTGTGTTTGAATAAAGTTATCACGGTTTGATTATTGTTTGTGAGCCAATTAGAAAAGAAAAAGAACCTAAAATATTTTCCTACATTTACCCTAAGCCCAAAACCCGAAAGTCCTTTTGATATGTGCCATGTTAGATGATACGGTGGAGGTGTGATTGTCATACAAGCCTATGATTACAGGATTTTGTGTTTGCTTTTTGAGTGTTTATATACTAGCACATTACACGCTAGTCCAGATATTAACCCGAGAGGAGAGTACATTGTGAGGGATGTGTAGCATGTGATTAATTGTAAACATGTTAGTTTTAGATAGGCAAGTCTTAAGTTTTTGAAATTGCATCATTTACTTGTCAGACTGTCAATCTCGATTGTGTCAGTCTATGGGGTGGGTATGACTTGGGACTGAACAGGTTGAACCGGTTAGGGAGTTTAGAGGTGTTGTTGCTATGGTGATTAGTTCTAGTTGGTTTGCTTGGGGACAAGCAAAGGCAAGTGTGGGAATGTGATGGAGAGGGTGAAACCCGAGCTTTAGAGTGTCTAATTATCATGTTTTAGGTGTATTTGATGTGTTTACTTGTTTAGAATGAAGTAACTATGAGAATTGTTGATTTTCAGGTTAAACACGTAATTCGATGCATTTACGAGGGTTAAAGATGAAAGTGTGAGCATAGGATGGGATATCGCAGCTCAAAGACGGATGTTAAAGCTTGTACGGGTAATATAAAGGCTCTCGGGTGGAAGAAGTGTGGAACAATGAAGTTCGGGGACTAATTCGGTCACTTATGAAAGTTGTGTGGAGCTTATATATTCAAGAATCGAGGAAATCATAAGTTCAGGGGACATTCGGTATTAAGTTGAAAGTTAGTTGGTGTTTGTATGTGAAGGAGATTAGAAGAAATAAAGTACAGGGATTGATGTGTCATTTGATGGAAGTTGGTGTGAAGAGGAGATGTTTAAAAGGGAATTCGATCGTAGTTTATGGTTTTTAGATTGTAGCTTACGAGTTGTTGGTGTTTCATGATTGCGGGAACAGAAATTGTAAATCGTAGCCTACGACTTGTGCTTCGTAGGTTACGAGTGGAGATGTAATGGAAATAAAAGAAACAGAAGTTTTAACTCGTAAGTTACGATGTACTTGCGTAGCCTACGACCCAGTTTTGTCAAGACCTAAAGTCTAAGAGGATTTTTTTTGGATGTCACATGCAAGTGGCGGCTGACAATTGGGGTTTTCGAGAGGCACATGTAAGGGTATACGGGGCACCAGCGGGGAGGGGGATCGGTGACCCAATTCCCCTAGCGGGAACACCGCCGCCATCCCTGCGGTGAGGCAAATCGGGGAGGGGGATCGGGGAGGAGTCACCGCATGAAGGAGGGAGGGAGATGGTGGGCCACCCTCTTTTCAACCAATCAAAACATTTTCCTTTTTTTTTTTCTTTTTGAATAAAAAAACAAGTCCCCTAAGATGGGAGTGCCGCCATCAAATTGAGGGTGTGGGGGGAGTTTAAGAGGAGAATTGACGTGGCATAACCTGATTGGGTGTGCGTAAGAAAGGGGGCTCCCCTAAGAGGGGAGTGCCCCTCTCACCCTAAGGTTGGAGGGATTTATCTAGCCAACATAAAAAAAAAAAAGGAGGGATCATCTTCAGTCAACAACATCAAAGCATCATCTCACATAGTACATCATCAACAGTGACGGCAGGCATAGGGGTTTTGGTAGAGGAACTTTATCAAAAACAATAATACAATTCTCATCATCATCGTGATCGAGGCAGACTTTTGAGGAGGTGAAGATATCAAAATTCCATCACATCAAAACAACATCATCATCAACATTAATTATCATCATCATTCTTTTTTTTTTTATTACTATATTATAATTAAGATGGTGATGTTAATTATTATTCAAGCCATTGAAGATCAACAACCCACCAGCTAAACTTTCTGTGGTTTCCTCCGGATGGAGGGTTTTTGTAAGTTGATTGATATTATGTGTTGACACAATCGTTTTACCTGGTGATCTAAGCATTCGATGCTTTTCACTATGGATTTGATTTCTTGATTGTAAACAATTACGTTTATTTAAACCTTAAATTCTAAGCATTCAGTTCCCGAGAGTTCTAGTAATTGGGATATATTTGACATGTGGTTAGGGTTTGTAAATTGTAATTGATAATCATTCGATAACCTCCCGTTATGTATTGACCGGAGTACTTAGTCGTTGGTTATCACAATTAATTAATTGAAATTAACACCTATGTCTATGTAGGTAACGATTAAACACATAATTGAAGTTAACTGCAAAACCTAAAATCTGGAGGAACCATCTTTTCTCTCATTGATTTAAAACACAATTTTTAGTCGTTAATTTAGCTATTTCTCACAATCAAGCAAACCGATTTCTTATTCAGTAATAGTTAATCAATCATTTTCATTACGGCACTTTCCACAGTCCTCCCTTGGTTCGATACCCTGCTTATTCTATACTAATAGTTTAAATAGGTTTTTGCATGTCACTAACGACAGACATCAAAATGGCGCCGTTGCCGGGGAGGCGTGCGCAAAGTGCTTAGTGTTAAGTTCTAGTTCTAGTTTTAGTTAAATATACAAAAAATCCAAAAATAGTGTTTTTTATTTTGTTCTGTTTTGTTCGGATTTACTCGAGGTTTTCTTACTTGTGTTTGTGCAGGTGATCTAGGAAGTGTATGCATCACACTCGGAATTCTGGGAAGTCATCACCGTTAGTGTTCGACCGAGAGATCGAGAGAACAGTAAAGCATATAAAGCGAGTACTACATCGTGAGAATAAGATCCTACAATCACCTATACCAACGTCTAAGACAATGGAAAACTCAGCAACCCCGGAGAAACAACCGCAAGACCCATTCCCACAGCAACAATTCTCACCAACACCTACCCACCCTTCACCAAATACTACCATACCAGTTTCATCACCACCACCACAGTCTACACAACCTACTTCTACATCTCCAGTACCATCATTCTCACCCTTTACCAAATACTACCATACCAGTTTCATCACAATAAGGGCAGGCGGGGTGGTCCGTGATGGCCACCCCATCACGCGTTATACCACCACGAACACCGCCGCCTCCATGTTGGTCACGCGTGATTTTTGAAACGCGTTGAATCCTTCACGCGTTGAAATGTTTGAAAAATTCGACAGTTGATTGATTTTTGACCGTTATTTAAACGATAATATTCAATAAAAAAAACCTTTAAACCATTTATCTATTTATATCTCGATTTTAAACCATTTTACACACACCAATCTACATCTTTAAACCATTTTAAACCCATTTCACACAATTTTTATATATTTCTCAAATGGAATTCCCTACGGATTCGACGTTTCCGATGTCTAGCGATAGCGATACCGAGTCGTCTTCCGACAACGAGACGCTAAAATATTTTGTGTCGGTGTATAACGAACTTGATGCCGAGTCGTCCCGCCCAAAGAAGAAGATGGTCGACCGTGATCGTATACGTGCCAACGAAGTTTTGATGAACGATTATTTTGTGGAAAATCCGCTCTACAATGCCGATACGTTTAGAGATCGGTTTCGTTTACCCAAAGAATTATTTTTAAAGATTGTTGGAGACATCGAAGCAAGCGAGGAATGGTTTCAAGAAGGTTACGATGCGAGGGGCAAACCAAGTTTCACGCCGATACAAAAATGCACGTCCGCCATTCGCCAACTAGCGACAGGTATCCCTCCCGATCAATATGATGAATACCTAGCTATCTCGGCCAGAACTTCACGTGAATGTTTGCAATTTTTTTGCAACGCGGTCATTAAGTTGTATGCTAAAGAGTTTTTACGTAAACCGACGAGCCACGACATCTCACGTATTTACGCCGCACACAAGGCTAGATGGCATTTTCCCGGGATGCTCGGTAGCATCGATTGTACACATATCGAGTGGAAAAATTGTCCAAGAGAGTTGCGAGGGGCGTATCTTAGGGGATACATCAAAAGACCAACCATCATACTAGAAGCGGTGGCGTCGAATGATTTATGGATTTGGGATTCGTATTTCGGTGTTCCAGGTTCAAACAACGACATCAATGTGTTGCACACGTCGCCGTTGTTTCAAACCGTAACGGATGGTACCGCACCTTCCTCTCCTTTCTATGTTAACGGTCGACATTACAGACGAGTCTTTTTTCTTGTGGATGGTATCTACCCGTCTTGGTCTATTTTTTGTGAAAGCTCCCCCATTTCCTGTCGAGCCTAAAGAAATCGTGTTCAAAAAATTGCAAGAAAAGATGTTGAGAGGGCATTTGGTGTTTTAAAGGGTAGATGGGGTATACTACACCGACCGGTTCGTGCGACGAACAAGAAATCAATACATAGCATAGTGTATGCATGTATCATATTGCACAATATGATGATCAAAGAAGACGGACATGCAATATCCCCGGATTGGGTGCCGGATCCTCCTACACAAGTTCAAGTTCCACAAAATATCCATCTAGAATTGCGTAATGAAGAAACTCACTTTCGGTTGAGATACGATTTAATCGAACTAGTAGGTTCTCTAGGTTTAGAGTTTCATGATTCGGACAAGGAGTAGGTTTTTTTTTTTTTTTAAATTGTATGTTTCATGTTTTCTAGTATGTTAAATTGAAGTACTTTGTTTTAAATTTAATGAAATTTATAATTTTAGTGTTTTATTGTTAATTTCTAATTTAAAATAAAAAAATTAAAAAAATTAGTGAAATTTATAATTTAGTGTTTAATTTCTAATTTTAAAATAAAAATTAAAAAAAATTGAGAGTGATGGAATTGTATCACTAGTGATCACCCTCACTACATTTCTATCACCACTAGTGATAGAATATTGGATGATGACATGACATGAGTTGATCGGATATTATGAGTGATAGAATTCTATCACTAGTGACCACCACCTCCCCTAATCCATAAATCCAGATTATAAAATACAATCGAATCGTTAAGGTTATAACATTCAACCTCAAAGAATCAAAATCACAATTCATAAGGGCTTCTACATCAATAGCAGAAATGTGGAGAACTGCTATGGCACGCGCCACCGGCGCTATTCGGTTGCAGTTGCCGGAATTCCACCGATACTACTCTTCGAGCACCAACTCTCCGTCTGCAGTGGTTAACTCCATGATTCTCCGCTCTCTTAAAGAGCACTACACTGAAGTCTCCAAAATGGCCCCTCCCCCTGTACGTTCCCATCTCAATCTCTCTCTCTCTCTAGGGTTTTAAGAGGGTTTATTTTAAAATTATAATAAAAAATGACAAATTACTCTCTGCGGCATTTTATCAAACACCTGGTAGGCATTGTAAGATTGTGTTAATTGGGCATAAAAAAACTGGATTTTGTTGTTAGGGTTTTAGTGAGGTTTATGTCCCATCTCTTTTTCTCTAGGGTTTTACCAGGGTTAATGTTGAAAAATTAATCAGATTCGATAAGCTACTCTCTATGACATTTTATCGAACATCTGCTTGGCACTTTAAGCTTATGTTAATTGGGAACAAAAAAGTTGGGTTTTTGTTGATAGGGTTTTAGTGGGGTTTATGTGTTTGTATTTATGATAGTCTCTGATGTCTTATTTTCTCTGAGGCATTTTATCGAACACCTGGTAGGCACTGTAGTCCAAAAAAGAAGCTGGGGGCATCTGTGTTAGCAAACAACGGCGTTTCTACTAAGTTTGCACTACCTGAGTCCAAAAAAGGTGCCATATCTCCTGGTAGTTCTGTTGTTAATAACCAGAAGATCGGTTTTAACGTACCTGCTTTGACTTCGTCGAGCAGTACTCAGTCAACAGTGCTTTCTCAACCAACTTCCGTAGTTGATACAGTTAAAGTTACTCCTCCGAATAAACCTACAGTTTTCCCAACTTTTGGAATGGTTTAAAGCAAATGTTAGTCCTGACGCGAAACCACTTGGCGCAACCAGGTAAATAAGTTTTTGTTCTAAATGAAGTTATTTGTTGCTTGTATGGTGAATCTTACACATGTTTCTTTCTGGTGCTATGCAGCTTGATTAATTCAACCATGAATAATGATAATGGCAACAGTCAGAAGCCTGTATATTTGTTTGGTAGTTCAGGATCTTCGTCTTCAACGAATAATTCTGCTATTATTAACGGGACTTCTTCAAGTCCATCAATTTTTTCATCTTCGTTTTCTTTTCAATCTTCCGGAACCAACACAAACAATGTTTCCAGTAGTAGCTCATCCACTGTTCTTTCTTCTACCACCATCACTACTTCAGCTGCCAGCAGTGCTTTTTCGACATCTGTGTTTGCATTGAGCAACGGTGGTAGCATATTCGGATTCAGTTCTCCGTCAGCTACATTAACCGCCAACGGATCTCAGGCAAACACACAGGCTGCATTTACTGCCGCTACACAGGCGGTCCCATTCAAGTTTGGCTCAGGGACTAGCGAGTCACCATCATCCGCCTCAGCGGGGTCTCTTTTTAGTTCTTCAGCTCCTAGTTTTGGTCTTACTTCTGTTGCCACCTCATCTGGCGGTTCGACCAGTAGTTCCACCACCAACATGTTCAGTTCTGGCTCCAGTGCAACACCAAGTTTTGGACTTATCTCTACTGTCGCCTCGTCGGAGACCAAATCTGGTAGTTCCCCTACCAACGTGTTCGGCTCTGGTTTTGGTTCAACACCGAGTTTTGGAGTTAACTCTACTATTGCCTCATCAGAGCCCGAACCTGGTAGTTCCGCTACCAACGTGTTCGGTTCTGGCTTCGATTCGACACCTAGTTTTGGAGTTAACTCTACCGTCGCCTCATCAAAGCCCAAATCTGGTAGTTCCGCTACCAACATGTTCGGTTCTGGCTTCGGTTCAACGTCTACTGTTGCTTCGTCAGAGACCAAATCTGGTAGTTCTGCCAGTAACTCTTTGGCTCTACACCGTTTTCCTTTGGGGCGTCTACTACGTCTATGCCTTCTGCCAGCAGTTCGCCTTTCATGTTTGGATCATCTAACACAGGTGCTTCAACAGGATCATCCGTGTTCTCATTTTCTTCAAAACCGTCTTCTCCTGCTCCAGTTTTCGGAAACTCTACTCCTGTTTTCGGAACTTCGCCCACTAGTAACACCGATCAAATGAGCATGAAGACAGTATGGCCGATGATTCCAATCAAACACCAAGTCCAGCGCCTGCTTTCGGTCAAGCTTCCAGCGGCACACCACCGGGTTTCATGTTTGGTTCCACCACGCCTACACCACCAACAACGGTTCAGCCACCGGGTTTCTTGTTCGGTGCGCAGACAAACCAACCGCAACCACAAGCGCAAGCACCGTCTCAGAGTCCTTTTCCGGCAACACAGTTTAGTGTGGGAGGAAGTTTCTCGTTAGGTAGCGGTGGAGACGACAAGTCTAATAGAAGGATTGTTAGAGTTAAAAGACAGACCAGGAGGAAATGATAAAACATGTGAAGGGGTCGCTTGTTTCGACATTCTACAACTTGTGTCGGGTATTGTGGTAGTATGAGGTCCATTTTTGGAGGAAGTGTTTTGTATGAGGTCCATCGGTATAACATCTTCTTTATCTTTTTGTGTATCCATGTAAAAACATACAAGGTAAAGACATTGCAACTCTAGAATCATAATGCTGATATAGCTTGTATTTCTGTTTCTATAATAAATGGATGCTGTCTTTAGCTGACGTTCGACAAGGTTCTATACATGGACTGTATAGCCATTGACTAACCGGTTCTTGTGGCCCGTTTGGCGTCAAACGGGTGCCATGCCATTTTTTGACATTTGAATTTGCTGCAATCTCCGGGTAGACCTTTGAGTAGCATCAATATCGTCATCATCATATGGTGTTTGCATATCCGTCTTGGCATTTTTTACAAACGGGGTGTTGATTGATTGAATGTAACCAAATAGTTCTTATAACAACCATAATGTTAAACTTTTGTCGCCAAATAATTTGTATATCAGTTTCTTAAAATCTCATTATATATCAGTTAATGTCAAGGTTACCTTTAGATGTATGAATAAAGACTTAAAGAATTTTTTTTTGTATTTACCAAAAGATAAAGCGATGGGAATACTGAAATTTTGAACCAGGGGCAAAATCGTAATTTTGAACAGGGGCAATTCGTAATTTTGAACTGGGGGTAAAATTGTAACATACTCGGGCCAATGAGGGAGTGCCATGCAGCAGCCTGACACTATTCCCCCCACACCTTTTAAAAAAACTAAAACGATAGCAATACTGTATTTTTAACTAGGGAACAATTGTAATTTTGGGCTGAGATAAAATCGAAGTTTGTCAAAAGATAAAACGATGACAATACTGTGATTTTTAACTAGGGGTATTCTTATTTTAAATTATACTAAATTTTTTTTCAGTAATTCAATTTTATTTAATCTACTAATTTGCTAATTCTGTGCAATATAATTTACATGTGTGAGATTAGAATATAAGGAAATAATCAATATTCGATTTGTAAAACAAAATTAAAAATAAAATCTTTATAACACTCAACATATATATTACCAATCTTGAATTTCAAACCTTGTATTTGCAAAATACAAATTATCTAACATTCACATATCAAAACACATAATTGTTCATTAACATAAGGGTAAATTACATTTTTCGTCCTTTATGTTTATAGCGGGTTGCAATGGATGACCTTTAACTTTAATAATTACAGTCACAGTCCTTTATTTGCAAAACTTGTTACACATTAGGTCCTTTGACCCTAACCTGGTTAAAACTTTCAGTTAAATGAGGTCATATACAACCCATGTGAGGGCAAAACAGTCATTTAATACAAAAAAAAAAAAAAAAAAAAGAGTGTCAAAATTTAAAAATTATAAATCTAATCATCATCTCCACTGCTCTCCCTCTCCGCTGTACTCTCTCTCTACAACCCACTTCTACAACCGATCACCAGGCATCATCACCATCACCATTGACCTCCAAACACACACCCATATATATAGATACATATACATACATCCAAACAAAGAAGGTAAGACAAAAATTTCATAGATATTGAGAGCTTACTTTCTGAAAATTTTTCAAAAATTGAATTCACATTTTGAGGCTTCAACAGTTTCATCTATCAACAATCTTGAAGATTCAGAAGGGCAAATGCGGCAATAAAGTTTCAATCTTGGTGAGTCTTTCATTTCAAGCCCTAACCCTAGATTCCCCCAAATCAAATTGATTGATACCTTCATACCCATTGAAGAAAAGATCATATGTCTGCAAGACCTACAACAAGCTCTCAAGAATGATATTATTATCAAAATGAGGTTTAATTCTCTCTCAAATTCAATTTCAAATTCAAACACACCCCCTTCTGAACCTGATGAAACCCTAACTCTAGATAGAAATAGCCCCATTTTCGTAGCTCAAGATTACACCCTTTTGGTTTCAGATCAGGTTTTGACTGTAATACCCTCAAATCTTACAAAAAGTCAGCAACTTTCTAGCTGTTTAGTTTGTAAAAGGTGGTTAAAGATTAGTGGTGGTTTAGTTAAGTCATTGAGATTACTGGATTGGGATTTTCTTGATTTGGGTCGACTCGGTTTTCGTTTTCCTATTCTTATTGATGTTGATATTGTTCAAGCTTGCATAATATCCCGTCGGAATTCGGGTATTTGTTTGAGTAATAAATTCGTGGTGATGGTGGCGGGACTATAGAGGTCAGTGGTGATGGTGATGATGTTGGTGGTCGACGGTGTAGGTGGTGGTGGCCTGATGATGATGGTGGTAGAAGTGGGTTGTAGAGACAGAGGAGATGATGAGTTTAGATTTATAATTTTTAAATTTTGATATTCTTTTATTTTGTATTAAATGACTGTTTTGCCCTCACATGGGTTGCACATGACCTCACTTAACTGAAAGTTTTAACCAGGTTAGGGTCAAAGGGCCTAAGGTGTAACAAGTTTTGCAAATAAAGGACTGTGACTGTAATTATTAAAGTTAAAGGTCATCCATTGCAACCCGCTACAAACATAAAGGACGAAACATGTAATTTACCCTTAACATAAACAAATAACAGAATTTGCATTAATTGATTGTGAAAAAACAATGGATTAATGCATGATAAGAAAAAAAAAAAAAAAAAAACTAACAACACAACGTTTGAAGACTACTAAACTGAATTAAGAAACTTCAATTTTAATTCTATTGAAACCTAAACTTGTTGATATAGATCTCTTCACATCTCTATCTTCTACTTCTGTTTTTAGTTAGGGATATTGGTCTATAATAATACCTACTAGATGCCATTGACTATTGATAGTCTCACATTTTTATTCCACCTGAGAGTTTCACGTATCAACTATTTTTCCTCCACCGATCCTCAGTTAAAAAACTAAACAAAGTTAAGTTTTTTTTTTTTTTTTTTCTAAATTACAAGCTACGTTCTAGGAAAGAACGAGAATATGTAGAACTTTCCTTGAATGTGAAAGTGAGATTGTTATTGCCACTTGTCGACCAACCTAAATTGAAACACCCACAGTAGTGCTCCCCCCTGAAACTTAAGGGTTAAGGGAGAAGCAACACACAACCCCACCATCGTCGCCCGCCATTCCGGCAATCCACGGCCACCGTTGTCTGCTGAAACTCGATCTTAACCCCACCAGTATTTTAATCATTGTAAGTTAATGTTTTAAAACTGTTAAATCACATGTTTTATGTCTGAAGTAGATGAATCATCTGTTATATGTTTATGAGTTTAAATTGCAGAAGAAGCTGGACGCTGCTGTAGTTATTTATGGCCACTGTAACTACGGACACATATGTTTTCCCAAGAGACAGGAGTTCATTGAGGGAATTAGAATGTAAAGGAGCCGAACAAAATTATGTGGAAAAGTGTTTGAAGATCTTGAGTGATGCGGTTGATGTTTTTTACAACGATTTATACAACAGAAAGGGCCGCAGTTTCCTAAAACTTTACAGGCTTCAAAGGTGATTTAATTCGTTTACTGCTTTTCAGTTTGACACGATTACGGTTAACTGTGTTTGTGATACTTGAAGGAAGCATGATTTGGTTTGATTGTGTATAGATGATGATATTTTAAGAGTTAAATTGCACAAGGAAGGATGAAATTGTATATTATGCAGTTTTAGGTTCCAATTTCATGCTTGTTTTTTTATCTGAATGTTATATGGATGTCCTAGCTAGCTAGCTAAGTTAGATGGAGATAATGTCATTGACTATCTACTTTCAAGTCCAAGGTTTTTCGTTCGGTTATATGTATCTGAACCATAGTTAGTTATTAAGGGCACTAGGCACATACAGGGGTATAGTTGTTAATGGCGAATAACGACAAATAGCAATAAAGTACCTATATACTACGTAGCGAATAGTGATACACTAGAAAAATAATTTTAAAAATTGTTATATGTATACTATATCAAAATACCATGGTATGTATGTATATATATATATATATATATATATATATATATATATATATATATATGCTATTTTACATGTATATTTAACCAAAAGCTAAAATTTAGCTATTGTATTACTATATTCAATTGCTATCTGTATTAAAAATAAAATAAAAAATTAAGGTGTCGCTATTCTCGCTATCCGTCGCTATGACCATAATAGCGACACTACATCGCTTCGCTATATAGCGCGCTATAGCGACCACTATAGTTGCTATTGAAAACTATGGTCTGAGGCCTAGGCGCAAAACACAAAAAAGCGAGGGCCTGAAAAAGAAAAGTGCACAATGAAGAATAATTAAAACTATATCATGTATTAGAAAAAAATTACTATTCTTCAAAGAAAATAAACAAAAGCTATTATATAACATTTAATATCATCTATTTAGTGCCAAAAGCTCTTTTAGGCAACTTAGCTTTGATGGCTTGTGTTACATTGTAATTTATAAGTTGTGCTTTTAGCGGATTTGTGAGTGTCAGCTTTAAGGCAGCTTCATTATGGTTGCTCACTGATTTTGCATACAGTGTGCAGTATGCACGCGTTAGTGTAAAGTTTAGCTATACTCTCTAGTTTGTTGTTTGTTACGTTTCATAGCTATTCCCTCATCTCGGTTTCCCAAATGGAAGTAAAGAGATTTTGTTTTGGTTATACTCTAAAAATCAAAGATACTTGTGCTTGCTGATTATCGTCTCAATCTCCAAGGTGTATAAAATTGAAGTTTACTTGTAGCCTCTTTTCGATATTATTGATCACATAATTGTCGACTTGAATTAAAGTTTAACACTGTCATACAAAAAGTTTTGACAAATACGTGTAGTGATGTTTATATTCCGATGCGCCTCTTTTTTCTGGTCACTCTTATATAGCTAGACAAGCATGTTAAAGATCAACACTGTCATGAAATACATTTATTATCATTCATCATCATCATCATACTCAGTAAATCCCACCAATAGCAAAGCTAAGGTAGGGTCTGAGGAGGGTAGATGTAGACAGCTTTACCTCTACCCCGTAGGAATACAGAGGCTGCTTTCAGTGAGACCCCCGGCTCGATTAAAATTGCTAAAAAAAATTATACCCTAAATAGTATGATAGATATATCATGTATCTCCAAAAAGCTAACATTGACATTCAATGTTTTATAAATCCAGAAAGGCCTACAATCTGGGGGATAAATTTGTAGAAATAGTCTACCCTTGTATTGAGTCAACCATTACTTCGGTTTTAAACGAAATGGCGGTGCTGATAGAAGGTTCTACAGGAGATTTGTTTCTAGAAGAACTAGACAGGAAATGGACACAACACAACAAAGCATTACAATTGATACAAGATATGTTGTGGTGCATAGATGGATTATTCATCTCTAGCACACACAAAACTCCTTTTCTTACGCTGGGGTTTAATCTACGGAGGGATAATATCATCCACACAATCAAGATCCAAATGAGACTCCTGGAGCTTGTGAAAATAGAAAGGGGAGGCAGATCAATTAACCGTGGTTTAATGAAAAACGCGGTTAACATGCTAAGGTCTTTCGGTTCTTCGTCTTACCGAGAATATTTTGAAAAACCGTTTCTAGTTGCTACAGCTGATTTTTACCGTGGTGAATCTCAACTGCTTATTGAAAGTTGTGGCTGTGGGGACTATTTGAAGATAGTTGAAAAACGGTTAAATGAGGAGACAGAACGAGTTTCACATTATTTGGATCCAAGGAGTAAACGAGTTTTACATTATCTCGTGATAAAACATATGATTGAAAGCCAGATGAATAGATTAATACACATGGAGAATTCAGGGCTAGTTAGTATGCTTATGGGTGATAAATATGAAGATTTGGGTAGAATGTATACGTTATTCGAAAGAGTGCCGAATGGGAATGGGTTGTCATTAATAAAGAAAGTGATGACATCACACATTCGCGATACTGGTGAGCAATTAGCAACTGATCCTGAAAGGATAAAAGATCCTCTGGTTTTTGTACAATGTTTTTTGGATGAAAGAGATAAATATGATGAGATCATTAAGCTTGCATTCAAAAAAGACAAGGATTTCCAAAAGGAGTTGAATTCTTTGTTTGAGCATTGGTTGTTGTTAATAAAGGAAGTGATGGTATCACACATTGACGACACTGGTAACCGATTAGTGACTGATCCTGGAAGGTTAAAAGATCCTGTGGATTTAGTACAATGTTTTTTGGATGAAATACATAACTATGAAGATATCATTAATATTGCATTTTTCGATGACGAGGATTTCCAAAAGGCGTTGGATTCTTCGTTTGAGTATTGGTTGTCCTTAATAAAGGACGTGATGGCATCACACGTTCGCGACACTGGTAAGCAATTAGTAACTGATCCTGAAAAGTTAAAAGATCCTGTGGATTTTGTACAACGTCTTTTGGATGAAAGAGATAAATATGATAAGGTCATTAAGCTTGCATTTAAAAATGACAAGGATTTCCACAAGGCGTTGGATTCTTCGTTTGAGTATTTCATTAATTTGAATACACGTTCCCCAGAATTTATATCATTGTTTCTCGATGATAAACTACGTAAAGGTTTTAAAGGGATTAGTGAAGAGGATGTTGAGATTCTACTGGAGAAAGTTATTACGCTTTTTCGTTATCTTCAAGAAAAAGACATTTTTGAGACGTATTATCGACAACACTTGGCGAAAAGGCTTCTTTCTAACAAGAGCGTGTCGGACAAAGCAGAAAGAAGTTTGATCTTGAAGTTAAAAACCGAATGCGGGTATCAGTTCACATCAAAATTTGAACGCATGTTTTCTGACATGAAAACCTCTAAAGACACAATGACACAGTTTTATGAAGCAATGGGACCTGAGTTAGGTGACGGGCCGACACTCGTGGTCAGTGTTCTTACAACCGGGTCATGGCCGATTAAATCAACCGCCACCTGCAAGCTTCCATCCGAAATCCAAGCTGTGTATGACAAGTTCAAGACGTATTACCTTGGAACCTACAGCGGGCGCATGCTGACCTGGCAAACAAATATGGGGTCTGTTGATATAAAAGCAACGTTCGGTAAGGGCCAAGAACATCAGCTGTACGTTTCCACTTACCAAATGTGTGTTCTTATGCTGTTTAACAGCGTAGATCGGTTGAGTTATAGAGAAATTGAAGAGGCTACTGAGATACCAACTTCAAATCTGAAACGATGTTTGCAGTCTTTAGCTTGTGTTAAAGGAAAAAACGTGCTTATGAAAGAACCTATGAGCAAAGACGTCGGGGTAGATGACGTGTTTTTCTTTAACGATAAGTTTTCTAGCAAGTTTTACAGGGTGAACACGGGGACCGTGGTTGCACAGAAGGAATCTGAAGCTGAAACACAAGAGACACGACAGAGAGTCCAGGAGGACCGAAAATTTCAGATAGAGGCGGCGATTGTTAGGATTATGAAAGTACGATGCGTCTTGGATCACGATAATATTGTGGCTGAGGTTACAGAGCAGTTGAAGGCGAGGTTTTTACCGAGCCCAGTTGTGATAAAGAACAGAATCGAATCGCTTATCGACAGGGAGTTTTTAGAACGGGACAAAGACGATAAGAAGAAGTTTTGGTACTTGCCTTGAAGTGAAGAAAGAAACAGTGTTATTGTGGTGATTTGAGAACTGTTTGTTGCATAATATTTTTTGGTTTCTGAGTGGTGTTTTATGTCAACTTGTCAAGTAACAAAAGGAGTTAACCGCCATTTTCGTGGTTTGTTCACTTTTGCCATTTCAAGTCAATTTCAGAAATGCACCAGTTTCATCCCTGACATATTAGAAACGTGCCACTTCAGTCCAAAAATTAAAACCCAGTTAAGTCAGATATGTTAAATGAATGGTATTATTAATTTATTATCAATTCATATGTATTTTATTTTCATCTTATTTTATGAATTGACAATAGTACCCTTCATTTAACCTGTCTGACTTAACTGGGTTTTAATTTTTGAACTGAGGTGGCATGTTTCCAGTATGTCAGGAAGGAAGGAAACTGGTGCATTTTTTAAAATTGGTCTGAAATGGCAAAAGCGAACAAACCACAAGGACGAAAATGATAGTTAACTCTAACAAAAGACTATCCTGTTGTACCATTATTAAACTTATATTTATTTGTGGTGTTTTATGTCAAGTGACAAAAGACTATTCTGTTGTACCATTTTTAAACTTATATTTATTTTTTGGGCAACATGATCAGCAGTTAAATCATGAAACACGCAGTTGATTGAACTATAGAACAGCATGTAATGAAGTTTACATAACCTGTCATTGTATTTAATAGACTTTCAAACTTTACATTATAAGATAACAAACAGGTTTGATTTATATACTGAACCAACAGAGCATGCTCATATATACCAGGTCCGGGTCAAAATGGGTTAGGGTCGAAGCGGGTCATACCGGGTCTGCTGGTTGGGTATTGTAATGTTGTGAAATGAACACGATCCAGGACAAACAAATAAATTAGAGCAGCAGTGGAGAGGCGGCTGCTGCTACTCATATATCTTCATGTAAACTCAAGTGAACCTCTGAAAGAACACCATCTGTAGAGTTTACACTGATCTTTTCGGACGCTACTCCCTGGATCCCCAAACCCTCATATCCAGCATCGTGTCGAGATCCAGTGAGAACACAGTTTGACTTTCTAAAGAAGTCAACTATGTAAACTCGACTCCATGAAGACACAAAGGCCTCTAGGAAGTTCTCGAACCTCTTATAAAAATGGGGCCGTACGTCGGCAACAATTCTCTGGCATGCATACCGGAAGAAAGGCTTCTCGGAACCCGGTGACGTGAAATAAATTTCCGACGAGTTGTCCTGGTGACACTGGACTGCAAATTTTCGGTCTCTGTAGGTGAAGAAACCTCAACCAGTTCCACTGATTCGACCAAATCAGTTGTCTCAGACTGTGAGCCATTGAAAAACTCCTCAATACCAACAACCTGATGATAACACATTATAAAAATCAACTGATATTAATTCAATGACTGTTTATATGAACAAACTACTAAACTAACATCAATCAGATGAAACAAAACAACAAATAATCACTAATAACATGTATTGAGTGTGAGAATGGTTGGAGAATTTGTTGTGTTTTTGTATTGAGTAGTGAGGATTTTATAAAAAAAAAGGCTTCAAAATTAAACCCAAACGGTCAAAAAAAATTCCAAACGGTCAAAAACAGTCGCTTTCCAACGTTCCAATTTTGAAAATCAACGCGTGATGGTTTTAACGCGTTTCAAATATAACGCGTGATAACATGGGGGCGGCGGTGTTTCGTTATTGTTTGACGCGTGATGGGGTGGCCATCACGGACCACCCCGCCTCCCCTAAACAAGCTATTTTAGAATGTAAAAACATAAAAAAAAGAACCTAAATAGCAAAAACCTAACAACTTACACAAGAACCAATTCATAAAATCAAGCTATTATGCATCACCAGGGCTGTCACCATCTATGTCCACCGCGAAACCCTAAAGCCACTGTACCACAATCGTCTGAAGGACGACAAACTTCAACATACCGAAAAACGGATTAAAGATTGGGCGGGATTTAAAAAATAGGTCTTGAAAATATGGTTTAAAGACTTGTACATTGTGTATCAAGAGTAGTAATTGAATAAATGGTAAATTACCATGTTGCCCTTCCTATATGTACTAACCGGTTAATGCATATGCGTGTTGTACTTGGTGCTTTGTTGATGTTTTTTTTTTCAACATCACCCGTCTTTGGCCCCTCAATTTTGTTAATGACATGTTTAGCGGCATAACTTTAAGAATTTTTTTAAATTTCATTATTTACCATTATTTACCGTTACACTTTCTTATTATTACTTTATCCCCTCAACTTTGGTAATCGCATATTTAGCCTCTTAACTTTAATTAGGTTTAGCCCATGACGTTATAGTCTAGTGGCATCTTGGAGGTGAGATAAGGCTTGGGGACCATTAGGTTCTAGGTTCAATTCCCATAAAAGGGTTTTTCCAGATTTATTGGGTTTCCCCTTGAATTGGTGTATAGACATTATTCCCTAGTAGGGATGTATATGATTGAGTAGTTCCGTTGGTGGCACGATAAATACTCTAGTCGTCCGTCAATGATCCAAATTTGCCGTTTAAAAAAACCTTTTTTTAGGTTTTTTATTATTTACTCTTACACATTATTATAATTACTATTTAGACTCTCACTTTTTAGTTTTTTTCTTTCCTAATTACAATTATTTAGACTATGAAATTTTAGTTTTTTTTTCCTTTTACATATTTTTTTTGTCTTGTTTTTTTTTTTTTTTTTTGAACGGCCAACGAATCCTTCAAACGAGCTACTGGCGAAATTCACCACATTGGGATACACTCGTCTCCG
Organism: Helianthus tuberosus; assembly: GCA_030545235.1. Classification (NCBI taxonomy): domain Eukaryota; kingdom Viridiplantae; phylum Streptophyta; class Magnoliopsida; order Asterales; family Asteraceae; genus Helianthus; species Helianthus tuberosus. The sequence goes on from CM060371.1 coordinate 23,242,809, forward strand.
AACTGGGAAAACCCTCACCTAGGGCAGAAGCCCGTGAACACTAAGGGGAAAAAGCCAATAAGTCAAATATGTTGTTTCAAAAAGCTTAGCCAGTCATGCCCTAAATCCAGATTATAAAAAGTTGAGACGAAAATCAGCGGAAAATACAATCGAATCGTTAAGGTTATAACATTCAACCTCAAAGATTCAAAATCACAATTCATAGGCGTCTACATCAGTCGTAGAAATGTGGAGAACTGCTATGGCACACGCCACCGGCGCTATTCGGTTGCAATTGCCGGAAATCACCACCACACCATTCCACCGATACTACTCTTCGAGCACCAACTCTCCGTCTGCAGTAGTTAACTCCATGATTCTCCGTTCTCTTAAAGAGCACTACACTGAAGTCTCCAAAATGGCCCCTCCCCCTGTACGTTCCCATCTCAATCTCTCTCTCTCTCAGAGGGTTTATTTTAAAATTCTAATAAAAAATGACAAATTACTCTCTGTGGCATTTTATCAAACACCTGGTAGGCACTGTAAGATTGTGTTAATTGGGCATAAAAACTGGATTTTGTTGTTAGGGTTTTAGTGAGGTTTATGTCCCTCTGTCTCTCTAGGGTTTTACCAGGGTTTATATTGAAAATTTAATTAAGTTCGATAAGCTACTCTCCACGGCATTTTATTGAACACCTGGCAGGCACTGTAATCCTATGTTAATTGGGAAAAAAACTGGATTTTGTTTATAGGGTTTTAGTGGGGTTTATGTTCCATCTCTTTCTCTAGGGTTTTACCAGGGTTTATGTTGAAAATTTAATCAGATTCGATAATTTACTCTCTGCGGCATTTCATCGAACGCCTGGTGGGCACTGTAAGCATATGTTAATTGGGCATTAAAAAACTGGATTTTGTTGATAGGGTTTTAGTGAGGTTTATGTCCCAACTCCCATCTCTATCTCTAGGGTTTTACGAGGGTTTACCTTGAAAATTTAATCAAGTTCGATACGCTACTCTCTGCGGCATTTTATCGAACACCTGGCAGGCACTGTAGTTCATGTTAATTGGGAACAAATAAACTGGATTTTGTTTATAGGGTTTTAGTGGGGTTTATGTGTGTGTGCTTTTGACGATCTCTGATATGTTATTTGTTCACAGAAGGTGAGTCCTCCAGAGCCATTTACAGTGGTGAAAGGGGCACTAGATAGTGGCGGTCCGGTTCTGACACGAGTGTATGGCGATGAGGAGATCAGGTTATCGGTTATGCGGATGATTAACATTCTCCCCGGAGTGGATCCTTCTGAGATTGATGGGGATGATGAGATTAATCAGTTGTTTCTTCATGTTGATGTATCGAAGCCCGGTCAAGACTATGTTTTGCATTTCTTGTGCGGGTTGTACCCGGATGCGGTGGGGATTCATTCGGTTTCGTTAAGGCATAAGCTTGAAACTTCAGGGCTCCTTGAGGTTCCATCTAAATACAATGGTCCCAGTTTTGAGTAAGTCATGTTAATCTTTAAATTTCTAATGGTAGAACAACTATAGTTATAATATATGTGTATGTCATATCATGATTTGAATTTCTATATTGTGCTGTAGTTTACTTTTTATGCTATGATTTATTCGAATTTGTTTTCTAATCCTTAGATACCATAGTTCTTGAGTCAGTTTTATTGTTTTGCTTAGCATCAACCATAGTTGTCAATAGCGGTCGCTATAGCGAATAGCGTAGTGTATAGGTCGAAGGTCGCTACAGGGTATGTAGCCATAAATAGCGGGATTTCAGGTATTATTTTTGTATTTTTTAAATATAGCTATAAAATAGCTGAATTTTAGGTTTTTGTTAAATATACATGTGAAATAGCATATATACCAGGGTATCTTGATATAATATACATAAGGTTTTTTTTTCTAGTGTATCACTATTTATAAAATATTGCCCGCTATTTATCGTTATTCGCTATGTAGCATATAGGTACCTTATCGCTATTTGCCATTAACAACTATGGCATCAACGCTGTTTTTGAAGTGATGTTTGTGTTTTCTGGGTAGTGAACAGTTGTTGCCACACATGAGTGTCTCTGATATAGGATATGACAATACGACGTACATACTTTTTTGTTATATAAGGATTTGGAGTTTTGTACACCTTATGATCAATTCAAGATTATGGTCCCTGTTGCTATTTTGCACCTTCTAGTAGGTACAAGTGTACAACTTTAACATGCCATTAAATTTATATCTGGTAGCCTGGAAAGTTTGTTTTTTCAGTTTTTGTTTTTTAATTTGTTTTTAGAAGGGTTAAATTACACACCCGCTAATCTTACTACTAAATCTACACCTTTTGGAAAATTTGATTCTCGACTGATTTTGAATCCAGTGAGAAATGAAATATTCAATTTGACGGATTCCAGTTTTTGAAATGTTCCATTTAAGTAGACATATTCCTATACTGATTTAAATGTCTGATTAAATATTTATGAATTATATTTCAACTTTCAGATACTTATGATTTATGAATTATAAATTTTATTAACCGCACACAGTCACACACACACACTGAAATAGCACTAGTTGTTAGTAATTAATAAAAGATTGAAGGTGAGGACACTTGATGTGATTTGTAATGCATCATGTGGTGGTGGCGTTGATAGCCGAAGGACAAGGGGGTACATGCACTAATCGGCTTTTGCTGAGTGTTATGTGCCTTATGTCCAAGGCTTGATGCAAAACCACTATGGAGCCAGGGGTCTCACTGGAAGCAGCCTTTCTATTCCTACGAGGTAGAGGTAAGGCTGTCTACATCTTACCCTTCTCAGACCCTACCTTAGCTTTGCTATTGGTGGGATTTACTGAGTATGATGATGATGTACCTTGGTTTTAAAAAGCGATAGGCGCACAAAAGCAACGAGGTCTAAGAATGAGGCACAAAGCGCAAAAGCTGTGGGCTTTTCGTACCCGAGGCACAAGGAGATTATATATAATTTTATATTTATCTCATAGGTTTTTGGCATCCCTTATCCAAAATATAGCTATAATTAAGGTTTATATATGATTTTACCTACATGTACAAGAAAGAAAACCTATTGTACAACACTTTGATGATTAAAAACAACATAAAAACACCCAAAGTACATAAGGCGCGCACCTCAGACCCCAAAAAACCCAAAAAATTGCGCTTTTCTTGCGCTTTGTGGAAAAACGCGGTTTTTAAAACCCAGGATTTGTTTATAAGTAGGAAAACGCTTCACTTCTCATTGGTTAAATGTTTTTCATACATTTGAACATTTTTTTTGGTTTGGGATTGAACTTTGAAAGTTACATAATTTTTCATTATTGTTTTAGTTGTTATTTGTAAGTTTTCTAACGCTTAAAGTTTATCATCGATTTAGCGAGGTTACGTTATGACTTATGAGGCTGATTAGAGGCTGTATAGCCGGAGAATGCGTCATAGTCAAAAAAACATGTTGCCGGTTTCCCACTGCGCCTCTTTGAGACTTATTCTTTTATATTAACACATTTTCATTTGTAGGGAGATGAAGAAGTTGAAATATTTGTACCACTAAATATAGATTCCTATATAATATGTAACAACTTGGTATAAATGGTTACTGGTTATTGCTGAGTCAACTCAATGAGCTGTAGAGTGTAGACTTAAATGTAATTTATAAAATGTGGATTAGGAAATATAATAGAGGCAAGTATAATCAAACAACAAACAAGTTGATATGATTAATACAGATGATTTAACTAATAATTTTTTTTAAATAATTTGCAGAGCCCTTGATGATAGAATGAGGGATGCATTTCATGGTTACATTGAAGAAAGAGGTATAAATGATGGTTTATTTCCCTTCTTACAAGCATGGCTTTACGTGAAGGATCACCGCGGTCTTATGCATTGGTTCAAATCAGTCGGGACATGCGTTAAAAAAGCCAATTAAGCTTTCATTCGACTTCTTATTTTGCCGGCTAAAGGGGACAATTAAGACACTTTTTTTATTTTTATTTTACTCGCTTGCTTTAGTATGATTATAATCACTTTCAATGTATTATAACGTTAAACCTTTAATTGCTTATCATGTCAGTTATCAGGTATAGATGTTCAGTTTTTTTTTCTTTTCATCAAGTTAGGCAACATGGTAAATGTTGGTTGATGTTTTGAGTTGATTATTACAAGTGTTGTGTTGTATCAGCATGACCAGACAACCTGTATATTTACAGGGGACATAAAAATAGGTTACCATTATAAAAAAGCTTGTGAATTAGGCAACTTTTGTGTCAGAATATCATGTTATTTGATGTGTGAATATTTACGTCGTGCATTCGCAAAACGCATCGCTTCTGGTATGCGAGTATAATGTATATATATGTGTAGGCTGTCGGGGGACAAAAGTGAAACTGCACTAATTTTAATGTTATTTTACTAATTTCGTGAAAATAACGTTAAAAGCGGGGGACGGTTAATCATGCATCATGTGGTGGCGTTGATAACCGAAAGAAAGGGGGTACATGTATTAATAGGTCTTTATCCCAATTGCCGAGTGTTATATGCCTTATGTTAAAAGCGGGGGATAGTTAATCATGCATCATGTGGTGGCGTTGATAGCCGAAAGAAAGGGGGTACATGTATTAATCGGTCTTTATCCCAATTGCCGAGTGTTATGTGCCTTATGTCTGATACAAAACTACTATCGAGTCGGGGGTCTCATTGAAAGCAGTCTCTCTATTCCTACGGGGTAGAGGTAAGGTTGTCTACATCTTACACTCCTCAGACCCTACCTTATCTTTTCTATTGGTGAGATTTACTGAGTATGATGATAATGATTCGAAAACATAACCAATTTTATATAGAAAATTGCGCTAACTATGCTGAGTATGATGATGATGATTCGAAAACATAACCAATTTTATAAAGAAAATTGCGTTAACCGTACAAGTCCTTGCAAGTAGGGCTCATCTGATATAGTGAGAGGTAAAAAGAGAAGCGATTTAGCAGTTATGTAACTGTCTTTTGTATCACATTTATATCATTAGATATAAGTGTTCTCGTGGTTTTCAACTTGATAAAAATTTACGACCCTTAGAAGTTAAAACCCTATGTGGGTGTGTGTATATTTGTGTTATAGAAATGAAATATATTCTGACATAGATTGAAAAAAGATAATAGAGTGTGGGGAAGAATAGGCCATGCAATGTTAATCAAAGAAAAGGCTTTGGTCTTTGTTACCATAAATTTAAAGTGTGGTGGGCACTGGGTATGATCAATTGTGTGCCATGTGGTATATAAGAATGATTCTAAACCCCTTTTCTCCAATAGTAGGTCCAAGGTTACTTTGGTCAATTCACACAACCTCAGTGGACTGGTCATGCTGACCTTGATAAGAACAAATACACTGACTACAAGTTACAACCATTCCAATTTGAATAAAACACACACACCCTATAAAAAAAGTAACTATTATATCAATTAACTGATAAATAATATGTATATATATTTTTACATGTACATATATATCTCACTATTAATGACTGCAGGTGAATCTACCATCTTCAGACTCTACCTTAGCTTTGCTATTGGTGGGATTTACTGAATATGATGATGATGAAACGCCCCGCTTGCGGTATTCTCATATAATGTATATATGTGTGGGCCATCGGAGGACAAAAGTGAAAGTGCACTAATTTTAACGTTATTTTACTAGTTTTGTGAAAATAACGTTAAAAGCTGAGGACCGTTAATCAGCATCATGTGATGACGTTGATAGCTAAAAGACAAAAGGGTACATACACTACTCGGTCTTTGTTTTGCTAGTTTGACATGTGACAATCATTAATAATTAGGGTAAAGAGTATACGAGTAAATTAGATAATTATTTAATTATGTTAAAAATACCATATTTTTTCTACAAATAACACCATTGTATAAACAAAACTAAAAACACTATAGACTAGAAACGTTTAGTTTAAACGTATTTTTATATAGCAATATGATACTCATATTAAAGATAAAAATGCTCGTTATTATAATGTATTAAAAAAACTGTGTATAAAAACTATTGACGTTTAAAAAAATAAGGGAACCTATATATAAGTTTCTGAATTTAAAAAGACCGAAGTTACATTTTTACCCCTTTACTATTAAAGCAGTCATTAAAAATATATCATAACTAGGTTATTGCCCCGTGTAATACACGGGCTGAATCACCATTATAATATGAAATAAAAAATGTGTTCACAATATGGTCTACTTTATATGTAATATAAGGTAATATGCAAACAAAAGTACATTTATTCAACACGTGTAATACATGTGATATTTAAAGATATTTTTTATTATTTGGTATATAAAAATACATTTATTCAACCCGTGGGGTTTTTAATGTCTTTTTAATTATTTAATATGTAAAATTACATTTACTCAACACGTATGATAAACAGGACTTTTAAAGATATAATTTTTATTATTTGGCATATAAAATTACATTTATTCAACCCGCGGGGTTCTTAAAGTTTTTTTTAATTATTTAATATATTACATTTACTCAACATGTATGATAAACAGGACTTTTAAATATATATTATTTTATTATTTGATATATAAAGTTACATTTAATTAACTCGTGTACTAAACGGGGTTGTAACCTAGTGGATAAATATACTAAAATCAATATATAAAATTTACAATCTTTATTGTGCTACGTATTAGTTCCATAAAAAAATGTTTTTATTTTTATAATTAAAATTTACCATCTTTATTGTGCTACGTATTAGTCCCATAAAGAAATGTTTTTATTTTTATAATTTCAAATTAAAGTGAAATCCGGAAATTATAGATTAGGATTGGAAACAAATTTTAGAATTTAAATGTACATTCAGATAAAATTATGATATAATATTTATATTTTTTCTTAGGTATGAATTAATTTGAAATTTAAAATTATCTATCTAATCTCCTATATTTAATATTAATAATTAATAATTAATAATGTGTATTAGGCATGAAAACGAAATTATCGATGCTCTCAATGAATGACAAGTGTCCCATAATAGTTTCTTTTATTATATGTATAGATATAGATTTACAAAAATATCACTAATCAATCTCATGAATATTTGGTTCGAGTAAGCTCCTCAATTGCTAAACCCCGAAAAATAACTCATACTATGAACAATAATCAGAATAATAATAATAATAATAATAATAATAATAATAATAATAATAATAATAATAATAATAATAATAGTTGGCGGTGGATGATGGTAAGGATGCGACGGTGGTTGATGATATTCATATATTTGTATTACAAGAACAACAAAAACATAGATCTCCTTCATTAAATCATAAATATATAAAAAAAAAAACTACGATGACATACCTAATATAACGATGTGACTCCTCATTAAAATAACACATTTGATTAGTTATCGATGAATATGTCGTCTTTTACCTTAAATGATAAAGACAATCGATGAATATGTCTTCTTTTACCTTAAATGATATGACAAATTAAAATTATATTATATTAAAGAAATAAATTTTATTTGTTAAATTTCAATTCTACCCCTTGAAGAAAAGCTAAAGTGTGAATACCAATATAAAATTAGTGTTTTGAATATAAACAAAAAAGTCACGATAATACTATTGAAAAAGTGTATTTATCATTTTCAATAGTTTCAATTTTGATGAGTTGTAAATATCAAAACCAGACTGATTATTTATTATTGTTTTTCTTTGATATGTACATCAACCACCCTCTATTCTATTTCACACCTTTGTTTTATTCACATTAAATATTATATATTTTCTTTAAATATAACACTTGTCTTGTAAGATCGAAGTCTAATTTACGTATCTTCCAACCGGAAAACATGGAAAGGTTTTATTATTTTGATTTTTTTATTAATCATTTTGTAAGAACAAAGTGACTAAGTAAGGACATTTGGAACAAGATATTGCTAATTTTATATTCAAATTATTATCGTTACTATGAACGCGAGACTTCATTCAAAGATATAAAATGTTACAAGGAACTCGTATTAACAATACATTAAGTTAGTTTGAATCTAAGATGGGGTTTGGAAAATTAGATTTTAATGTTTTAAAGAATAACTTATTGGTCGATAGTAAATAATACCAACAATATGACCAATGACTTTTATAATTTATTAAATTTCACTTTCGTTTCTAATGACAATCCCATTCTAATGAAAGTAAATTCGTTTGCCCCCGCTGAACAACTCACTAGTTCATATCCCATTTATAATGTTGTAAGTTGTTTTAAAACGACATAAATATCACCAGTACGTTTTGGGTGCAGTGATTGTTGATGAGAGAACTTTACAGTTAAATGTGCTTAAGTGAGAGTGATATTGGGATATGTGACATCATGGAAAGTCTTCACGTATGTAACCCAAAAATTCGTAAGCTACTCATGTGTAAAACATATAATATTGATGGTATGAAAAACCAAATGTTACACAAATCATTAACATTATTGGGCGGGACACATTTCAATCACACATGATTAAAGAAAATGCAGATTTAATACTAACAAAAAAACAATATGAATATTGAATTGGCAACCTTATAATGGGCACACTACTGTCACTACATACCTTAGAAGGCCAAGAATTATTGCAGCCTTGATCACATTCCCTTTAGACCTATATAACAAATTTGTTATATATATTTGTGTGTTCACATTATACAACAACCCCTTACTAATTTTCTAACTCATTTGCTATACAACAACCCCTTGCTAATTTTCTAACTCATTTGCTATACAACAACCCCTTACTAATTTTCTAACTCATTTGAAGCTGAACACAATTAAGTATTAAAAAAATTAAATGTTAGGCTACTCTTTTGGACTATTGTAGTTATAAACCATAACATATGTCTTGTATGTAGAATGTGATAAAGACTGCAATGAATGAGTCACCATCCAATTAATTATTAGGAAAAAAAACCATGTGTCATTATTGAAACAACCCTAAGCATAATCCAGTGGGGTCACTAATTATTGATTTATGGATCAAATTTGACCTAAAGAACCAACAATTTTAGGTCACTCAAAACTTAGGAAAGATATTAGAGCCAACATATGGGATGGAAAATAGTATTATCTTGATGTTAAAGCCAACTCTGTGGCTATGGTATATAAATGGAAACCACAAAATAAACAAGTTTAACAGTTAATTCATCAGCAAATACAAATACATACACACACATATATAATTTTACTTATGAAACTTTTTTTACGTTATTAATTAATGTTGACATGTGTATGGTTGTAAACGAAGCGAACCAAGCTGAACGAAGTCTTGTTCATGTTGGTTCGTTTAGCATTAAACTTGTTTACGAACACATGACCGAACAAAAAAAACATGTTTGTATTCGTTCATTAAGGTATTGTAATTGTTCACAAACGGCTCATAAACACAAACGAACATATACAACATTAGACATAATCAACTTGTTAAGCACTTGAGATAATAAATATAAACATAAGTTACCCGAAACAAAGGCACAAGTTAAAAATATCAAGTATAAACATAATTTATCCAAAATTAACGTTTCAAAGATCTAAGTCATAAATGACTAAATTTTTAACGAGATACAAGCACCAAATGACTAGGGTTTCTAGTTTAAATATTAGGGTAATAAACTAAATAAACAACCATGCACAAACGTAAACTAACATAAACAAACATCTTACCAAATATTCACGAATACAATCGAACGAATGTGACCTTTGTTCATGTTCTTTCATTTAACTAATTGAACGAAATTTCTTTTTCATGTTCATTCATTTATCTAACGAAAGAATGTAAACGAACTTCCCACCGAATGATTTGCTTAACATACGGGTTGTTTATAGTGCTATGTGCATCATCTCTAGGATTCATTTAGTTATTTTGACTTTTGATTAAAAAAAATATCTATATAATGATACTAATTGCTAGGGATGTCAAAACAGGTCTAGTCATGTTAAACAGGCCGGAGGCAACATGATTAACACACACATCAAACGTGAAACGACTTGTTTAACAACTTTATATCTCGTGTCTATAACTTTTTTTTATATATTTTACGTATTAAGAAGAAGAAATGATAAAGTTTGGTCTCCTAATTTTAATAAATTTTAAATAAACTATAGAAGTATACTAAAATTACCTAATTTACTTTTTATTAAGCATGTTTAATATGTTATAAACAAGTTAGAAATTGTCATGCTAATTGCTTTTATTTAGCACGTCTTATTTTTTTTTTAAATACATGTATAAGATGAGAACTAAATTATAAAGTTCTAGAATCATAGTAAACCCCACCAATAGTCTTTAGTGATCGCTTTAGATAACTTTGAAAATAAATCCTTTCAGAAAAAGAAAAATGTACTTTTATATAATTCCAGATAAGACTTTCTATGTTGGAAACCTATAACATGGAAAAATAAAACATTGAATGTGACACTTTAATAAATTCTTAAATCATCTCAATTTTTTTCATTGAGATAGAGTATTTGATTCATATAATTTATTAGAAAAAAAACTTAGTGGTCGTTTGGTTCACATAAATTCAATGGAATTTAAGGGAATTGGAATCTGAATTCCATCTCTTAAAATGTTTGGTTCACAATATTTATTGGAATTGGAATCTCAATTCCAATCTTAATGTGTTTGGTTGACAAGAGATTTGGAATTGAAATTGGGCATGAATTCCTTCAAGTTCCTTCAGCTAAAGGAATTCAAAATCCTTCTTAATGTGAAGGAATTAAAGCAAATTCATTGGAATCTTCGACCGTTTCGACCCGCAACATTTCAACTCGTACCGTTTTGACGCGAACCGTTTGGAGCCGAACCGATTTGACCCGTACCGGGGGTGGTGGGTGCCGGGGTGATAGATTCCAATTCATTTGTCAACCAAACACATCAAAAATGGAATTGAGATTCCAATTCCATCAATTTCCAATTCCAATTGAAAATTTTAAATTACAAATCCAATTAAAAATTTCAAATTTTAAATCCGATTCCTTCAAATTATAATTCAAATTCAAATTTCAATTCAAAAACGTTATGTGAACCAAACACACCCTTAGCGTCTCTTCAATCAAAGAAGATTCGTTCCCTATTTGAGTGAAAAGTTTGAATTCAAAAGAATTTACGAAATTTGACTTAAGTGGCCCAAAAATATTTAATCTTCCTTATGTTTGTAACATCCAAACTTCATATCCTTCACTCCCCTAAAGAGTATCCTCTACCCTTCTACACCACTAGTGCCAACACGTTCGTTTATGGGATGGTCCTCCACCCTTTTATTTATCTATACGTTGACTCTTCTATTTCCATGTCCTCTAATTCATCTCATCTTCTATAAGGTTACAACCTCTACACTCCTTGTTATGAACTTGTGATGGTGCGCGATAAAAAAAGTATAATTTTGAATTTTCTCTTAGACATGAAGAATACATATGTTTGTATATTATTTGGAAGATGGAGAAGAAGAAAACCTAAAATAAACTATATACGAGGAGAAGAGGAGAGGAGAGGAAGAGGTGGTGATGCAACTCGTAGAGTAGAAGAAAATACAATGATTATCGATAGTAAAATAAGGAAAAAGATATATAAATGTAGCATTTATATCGTACACTTTCAATTTGAAAAGTTTTAGTTCCACATGCGTTACTTTTTTTCAATTGGATACCTTACTTAGGGTGAACGGGGCGCAGGGCCGGCTCAACCATTTTGGTGGCCTAAGGCGAAGTAAAATCTTGTGGCCTTTTTCCAAAAAAAAAAAATATATGTAATTGAAAGTTAAACTTGAAGGGCCCAAGTGTAATTATTTGAAAGATTGTGTTAAAATTTAAAAACAAGAAAAAAAATGCTGAACTAGGGATTCGAACCTGGGTCTCACAAACTTCCATACATACACAAAACCACTACACTACCAACCATCAATCTGTTAATAACCCACACCCTAAATCTTTTATAAATGGACTGTGGTTTTATCAAATTGTTGAGACCCTATAGTTTTAGTGGCCCAAGGCCCAAGCCTCATTTGGCTTACCCTTGGGCCGGCCCTGACGGGGCGCCCTCGGGGTGGCGTGCGGTGAGTGAGTTCCCAGCTCGGGAACACCGCCGTCGACCCCTCGGGGAGGCTAAGCGGTAAGACATCTGCGGCATTGATTCACCGCACATTGATTCATATTTTTGATTGAATGGATGCACATGGTAGGTGAGTAAAACTTAATTAAAAAAATAAAAAAACAAGTCCCCCAAGAGAGGAGTGCCGCCATCAAATTGAGGGTGTGGGGGGAGTTAAATGGGGAGTTGACGTGACGCGTGCTGATTGGCTGTGGGCAAGAGAGGTCACTCCCCACTTAGAGGAGTGCCCTTACACCCTTAGAAATTAGAACCATTTTTCATCACGTATACATGTAACATAATTTTATTGTGTATGACATTTTTCTTCTGATATTTTATGTATAATATTGGCAAAGATTCATGATAATAGTAATAATACATGATACGGGTCAAGTTATTCTACAAAGGCTTCTAATTGTAAGAAGTGTAAGAAGGATTTATGGAGTGACAAGTGTCCAATAACCTAAAACTAAACCCACTACATCACCACCAAAAACCTAAACACCCCCACCCCACCACCACCCAAAAACCTAAACCACCCCCCCCCCCCCCATTCGCAAAAAAAAAAAAAAAACTATACCTCACCAAAAAACCTAACCCCCCACCCCCCAAAAACCTAAAAAAAAATATAAAAAAAAACTAAACACCCACCCCCACCCCCACCCCCACCACCACCCAAAAACCTAAACCCCCACCCCCCACCCCCTCGGCAAAAAAAAAATTAATTTTTTTGGGTGGGTGATGTGGGGGGGTGGGGGGGGGGGTGATGGTGGATGTTTAAGGTTTTTTTTTTTTTTTTTTTTTTTTTTAGTGGGTTTTTTTGTGTAGTGGGTTTTTTAGGTTATTTGACACTTGTCACTCTATAAATCCTTCTTACACTTCTTACAATTAGTATCCTTTGTATTTGATCCTAATCCTACATAATACAATGTAATATACTACTTCACTTGTACGTATATGAAGGTTTTTTTGTATAATTATACATATAGTATTTAGAGTGGATAGTATACAATAGAAATAATAGTTTTTTTTTTTCAAAACTTTTCATTATTTTGTTCCTTTGTTATTATAACTAGTTTTAGACATATTTTATTTTCCTCTTATAACTTCTTTTTATACAAGGTCTTATAAAATTTCAAGTTGTTAATCAGTTCTGTTTAAACATAAGGGAAAACATGTAAATAATACCTGTTACAGCAGACAGGCCAGCAGAGAATCCAGTCAGAGATGCAGCCATTGAGTTCGACATACTTGTCAGGATGATCTGGTTCCTCCTTAGGGTGTAAGGTGATGATGGTGATGAACCGAAACAAGGGAGGAATCGGTTTGGAGAGAGAGCCGAAAATGATGTTATGAGGGTTGTCAAAATTGTCTAACTTGTGTAACCCTTAAACTCTCTAATAATCTCTTTATATATACACCCAAGAGGAAACCTAATTAGTTAATAAGGGTAATATGGTCCATCAACAATTACCAACTAATTATTAATAGGTTATTAATATATTTTGATCTATATAATATAAATGATTATAATGGCTACAAGATTAAATATTATAATATTAATATATTTAATCTCACATTCTCCCACTTAGCCGAGTAATCATTTATCATGAGTATTAGATGAGCCTGGCCAGGAGTTAACACTCATTTTAGCCTTAAACCAAAAACTATAGCAGAGAAATACAGCCGTTGAATCATCATTCGACTCAGGACCCCCATTAGTCATACTATAGCCTCAATTTAAAACCTAATATTTATGATCAGAATACGCATAAGCCCTTTAGCGTCTGATTTGTATTTATATTTGTCTATATGTCATTACACCGGCAGAATATATGTTAGAGACATACAAAATCAAACTGATGAAATTTTATTAATTAAGACATAAGCTAGTACAATATGTCATTAAATAAGGTCTTTAGTAAGTCTCATATTCGATACATGTTCTTCGAAAACTTTAGGTGGGAGACCTTTAGTCATCGGATCCGCAAGCATATCTTTAGTACTAATATACTCAATACAAAGATTATTTTCCTCAACTCGTTCACGTACGAACAAATATTTTGTATCGAAATATAAACCAGCTGCAGTCGAACTGTTACTGTTCGAGAAACTAACGACAGCTGAGTTATCACAAAGCTTCAATGGTCTAGAAATGGAATTAACGATTTTTAGTCCAGTGATCAGATTTCTAAGCAACATTCCATGACAGGTTGCGTTGTAAACAGCAATGTATTCTGCCATCATTGTGGAAGTTGTAGTTAACTGTTGTTTATGACTCTTCCATGAGATAGGTCCGCCTGCTAACATAAAGATGTAGCCCGAAGTGGATTTCTTGTCGTCTTTGCATTTGGCAAAGTCAGAATCAGAATAACCTATTACTTCTAAGTGATCACTTCTTCTATAAGTCAGTTTATAGTCTTTTGTCCCTTTCAGATATCTAAGGACCTTCTTAGCAGCTTTCCAGTGATCTAGGCCAGGATTAGTCTGATAACGGCCTAGCATTCCAGCAATATAAGCGATATCTGGGCGAGTACAGACTTGAGCATACATCAGGCTCCCGACTACTGACGCATAAGGTATCTGGCTCATTTGCTCCTTTTCAACCTCTGTTGTCGGACACTGGAATGAACCGAAAACATCTCCCTTAACTACTGGAGCGACGGAGGGTTTGCACTGTTGCATGTTGTAACGTGTAAGGACACAATCTATGTAAGTCTTTTAAGACAATCCTAAGATCCCTTTGTGTCTATCTCGGTGAATTTCGATGCCAATGACGTAAGAAGCATCTCCGAGATCCTTCATGTCGAAGTTATGCGAGAGTAATCGCTTCGACTCATGCAACATGTCTAAACTATTACTTGCCAATAGAATATCATCTACGTAAAGGACAAGTATAGTAAAATTACTCCCACTCATCTTGAGGTAGGTGCATTAATCCACTTGATTCTTCATAAAACCTTGCCTCTTCATGACTTCATCAAACTTGAGGTACCATTGACGTGATGCTTGTTTTAACCCGTAAATGGATTTCTTCAACTTACAGACTAGATGCTCCTGACCTTCAGGTTTAAAGCCTTCAGGTTGTTTCATGTAAACATCTTCGTCTAAGTCTCCATTAAGGAAAGCAGTTTTGACGTCCATCTGATGCAGCTCCAAATCAAAATGAGCTACTAGGGCCATAACGATCCTTAATGAATCTTTACGAGAGACAGGTGAAAACGTCTCTTGATAACCAATTCCCTCTTTCTGAGTATAGCCCTTTGCAACCAATCTCGCTTTGTAGCGTTCAACGTTCCCATTCGGATCCAGTTTTGTTTTGAACACCCATTTACAACCTACAGGTTTAACACCGTTGGGTAATTCGACCAAATCCCAAACGTCATTTTTCTTCATGGATTCAAGCTCATCAATCATTGCTTTATTCCATTCAGAAGACTGATCACTGCTAATGGCTTCATTATAAGAGATATGATCATTGAGTTTTCCAGCATCCATTTCAGTCAGGTAGGTAACATAATCATCCCAACTAGTAGGCCTTCTTTGCCTAGATGACTTCCTGAGTTGATTATCGGGTTCAGCGTTGTCTTGGTTTTGAGCGTTTGATGTGCCTTCGTTATGAGGTATAATGGGTTCTGATTGTGGAGATGGAATTGGTGCAGTAGCTTCAGGTGCAGTTGTTGCATTGGGTACAAGAGGAGTAAACGGAGTAATGGTAAGCGACGAGTCTCCCCCCCCCCCGCGTCTTGTACTTCTTGCAATTCTTCGTAAGGGTTGGTACTGCTCCCACTGACCTTGAAATCCTCCAGGAACGCAGCACGCTTGGTTTCAACAATACGGGTGACATGGGAAGGACAATAGAAACGATAACCCTTTGAATGATCAGGATACCCGATAAAGAAACAGGTAACTGTTTTAGGGTCAAGTTTCCTTAGGAAAGGATTATAGAGTTTTGCTTCAGCAATGCAGCCCCATACTTTCATATATTTAAGAATCGGTTTCCTTCCTGTCCAAAGTTCATAAGGAGTTTTAGGGACAGACTTAGAAGGAACTCTATTGGGTATATGAACAGCCGCTTTTAACGCTTCAGTCCAGAGGAATGATGGTAAATTAGTGTTGGCAAACATACTGCACACCATGTTCATAAGGGTACGATTTCTTCGTTCAGCGACACCGTTCTGCTGAGGTGTACCAGGCATGGTATATTGGTTCACAATCCCCTGGCCCTTACAAAACTCATAAAACGGACCAGGAGCTTGACCCACATCAGTATGTCTTCCATAATATTCACCGCCTCTATCTGATCTCACAACTTTAATCTGACGATCTAATTGCTTTTCAACTTCAGCTTTATAATCTTTAAAAGTTGTAAGAGATTCAGACTTTTCCTTAATAAGATACAAGTACATGTAATGAGAATAATCATCGATGAAAGTGATAAATGAAGTATGTCCTGTTGTGCCAGCGATTTGGTAAGGACCACTAATGTCAGTGTGAATGAGTTCTAATAAATTAGAACTCCTAGTAGCACCTTTCTTATTCGCTGATGTCATTTTGCCTTTAAGACATTTCACACATGTTCCAAAATCAGTGAAATCGAGAGGAGGTAAGACTTCATCCTTTACGAGACGATTTAATCGTTCTTTTGAGATGTGGCCTAAACGTTGATGCCACACCATAGATGAAGTCTCTAAGTCTTGAATCTGTTTCATCTTTGTGAGTGATTCATTGATATTATATGACAACAAAGATTTGGAAAAATCATCATCTAGTTCTAATCTATAAAGACCACCATCCAGAATAACAATACTATAAACAACGGAATCATAGAGAATAGAGAGTTTGTGATGACCATGAGAAATGACAAAACCGTCCATGTCTAACTTTGGTCCTGATACAAGGTTCCGAGTTACCTCAAGAACATATAAGGTATCATAAAGTTTAATACATAAACCAGTTTTCAAAAATAATTGTAATGTTCCTATGGCCTTCACTTCTAATTCCCGATCATCCCCAACTTTAAGTGTTCTTTGGTTTCTTCCCAGCTTCCGGATTGAAAGGAATCCCTGAGTAGAGTTAGTTACATGAACCATAGAACCAGAATCAAACCACCAAGAATTAGCAGGAACATTTAAATTAAAGGACTCAAGTATCATGAAAAAATCGTTACCTTTCTTAGCCAGCCACTCCTTGAAGTCATGGCATTCCTTTTGCTTATGTCCTGTTTTCTTACAGAACTTGCAATAGGGTTTGCCTAAGGAGCTCTTAGAGCTGGAAGGTGCACTTGTATTAGGATTTGGCTTTTGGACCTTGGAAGCATCCTTTCTTTGATAATTGTTCTTCCTCTTTTTAGAGTTGGAGGTGGTGAAGTTAGCAACGGCAGTAGTGCGATCCATCTTCATACGCTCTTCCTCATGTACGCACATAGCGACCAACTCACTCATCGTCCATTTGTCCTTCTGAGTGTTGTAATTGATCTTGAATGCTTCATAGGACGAAGGAAGCGAAGTGAACAAGAAAACCATCACTGATTTCCATCTCTAGCCCTTTCAGCTTATTGGCCATGTCATGCATCATTATGATGTGTTCGCGAATGCCGCTCCTCCCATCATACTTAGTCGTCACCAGCTTGAGGATAAGAGTGCTAGCGTGTGCTTTTGATGTTCCTTTGAATTGAGCCTCCATAGAAGCCAGGTAGGTTTTAGCATCCTCAGAATCAGGAATAGCTCCTATAATAGCATTGTGAATGGATTGCTTCATGAACATGAGAGACATGCGGTTACACCTAGTCCATTTTTCATGAACTATCTGCTCAGCAGCAATACTTTGAGTAGTAAGGTCCGCTGGCTTATTCTCTCTTAAAGCATAATCGAAGTCTAGCAATCCTAGTGTAAGCATGAGGGCATCCTTCCATTCAGCAAAGTTATCACCAGTCAAAGGTGGAATCCCGCAATTAGGTGCTGATAGTGGAAATAAGATGAGCAAGTTATGATACTAAGAAATAAGTCCTAATGTGATCTAAGGGCATGTTATACTAAGGCAGGCATAAATAATGACCATTTTAATTATGAAGCTGTGATATTGTCTATTACTAACATCAAAATAATAGACTTAGTAAAATTCTACTTAAACGAAGACAAATCGGCTTTGGCCAGAAGTGTAATCATTTAAGTATGTGTGCAAAGTAATCGTGACAAATCAGCTTTGGCCAGAAATGAGACAATCATTTTAGTTATGCACTTGTCAAGCATGCTAAACATAAATGAATTAAATGACTTATAATGAGGTCTCGAGTCGCAACCACGGTCTCGAGTTATGAAGATTGAAGCCCTTAGTCGAAATCTCAGTGGTCTCGAGTTGTGACTTTATGGTCTCGAGTCGAGACCTTTGTCTCGAGTTGTAAACATTTGATGACCCTTATGATTTCGAGTCGAGACCTTGTGGTCTCGAGTCGAGATCTGATGGTCTCGAGTCGAGATCTGATGGTCTCGAGTCGAGATCTGATGGTCTCGAGTCACTGTTAACAGCTGTTTTGTGATGATAACTGAAAACTCGAAATTTTAGGGATTGTGGGATAGTGTTTCCTGTTTTATTGTTGATCTAAACTTATCAAAAGATTTTGAAAATTATAACTGATTATCTATTAACAGTTTTCGAAAATTTTAATAGATAAAATTCAGATCAAAATAAGTAAAAACACCCACTAATCCAAATTATATTCCAAAACTTAAGGAACTTTCGAGTTTACTTAGAACAATATGATGAACCCTAGAAAAATTAAAACATAATTCTAGGATCCGAAACCTGAATTTTAATGTTTCAAACGGGTCTTGGACATAAAATTAACCCATATTAGTTTCGGGTGACATGATTAATCACCCCTTTTCTCAAAACACTGATTTTGGCTCAATGTAACCCGAAACCAGCCATGATTTTTAATGCTTTTAAAAACTTTCTGTTTTCCAGATTATGATCCCAGAATGATGGATACGAAAACATAACTGATTTATCAACATATGCTCTGATACCACATGTTGATCAGTTCTGTTTAAACATAAGGGAAAACATGTAAATAATACCTGTTACAGCAGACAGGCCAGCAGAGAATCCAGTCAGAGATGCAGCCATTGAGTTCGACATACTTGTCAGGATAATCTGGTTCCTCCTTAGGGTGTAAGGTGATGATGGTGATGAACCGAAACAAGGGATGAATCGGTTTGGAGAGAGAGCCGAGAATGATGTTTTGAGGGTTGTCAAAATTGTCTAACTTGTGTAACCCTTAAACTCTCTAATAATCTCCTTATATATACACCCAAGAGGAAACCTAATTAGTTAATAAGGGTAATATGGTCCATCAACAATTACCAACTAATTATTAATAGGTTATGAATATATTTTAATCTATATAATATAAATGATTATAATGGCTACAAGATTAAATATTATAATATTAATATATTTAATCTCACACAAGTATGTCCATGGGATGTTTCTACTTGAATTTACATCTCAATATTTTCTTTTAAAAAAAACTGTATTATAAGTAGAAATACACACAGTAGCATCTCTGAGAATTCATGTAGCCTGTTTGAACTCGAAAAATGTGCCCTTATGCCTTAATGATAAACAATGCAATTACGAAAATAACAAAATCGTAGTATTCAATAATCAATGCAATTACGAAAATGAGAAAAATATAGTATTCGAATGAGTTACATTACATACCATAATAACTAATAGACTAATAGTTAACCAATGATTCGTTCAGCCCTCCTTGCATTTTTCATAGCAAATTTGTGGATCAACTCTTCACAATTTATATTATTTAAGACTTCGTTTTCAATTAGTAATGGGCTTAATTAACCTAGTGGGCTAAATTCTAAAGTCTAAACCATAAAAAAATGATTTGTAAATGAGTCTTACTTGAAATTGGTATGAGTTTACTATTTTTAAAAAATTAACACACACACATATATATATATATATATATATATATAGTCTTAGGATCCTGTAAAAATGACATTTTTCGTGAGAAGTGTGAGAACGCATAAGAATTGACATGTAGGAATCATGGTTTGCACTTGGGTATAATGTTTTTGGGTTGTTTTGGTAAGAAAAACACCAAACATAACAATTTAAGACACACTGCAATGGATTCTAGGCTTAAAACATAAAACACCATGCCAAGAACGTTAAGTGGTGTGTTTTAAGTGTTAAGCAGTGTGTTTTAAATTTCACGCCCATAATATGTTGTATTGTGTTTTAAATTGTTATGTTTGGTATTTTTCTTGCCAAAACAATCCAAAACATCATGGCTAAGTCCAAAATATGATGCCTACATGTAGGGCTGTAAACGAACCGAACGAACACGAACAAGGCCTTGTTCGTGTTCGTTCGTTAAGGAAATAAATGTGTTCATGAACGGTTCATGAACACTTACCGAACGAGATTTTATGTTCGTGTTCGTTCATTAAGGAAATGAGTGTGTTCGCGAACGGTTCACGAACACAAACAAACACAAATAAATTTGACGAACGCGACGAAGGATAAAGATAGATGACCCAGAGAGTAGCACTCGAACTTGAATCCCTTATTGTGGAACAGAGGTCGATCGTATTCGCCGATGTAAATAATGTGAAATGAAAGGGAAATGATGCATAAACAATGTGAAAGTGGGTTTCCTAGTTTAATTGTTAGGGTAATAAAATAAATAAATGTTTAATAATATAAAAAGTACAAATAAAAAATAAAAAAGTACGAAGATCTTCAATTAAAACACAAACATACAAACATAAACGAACACAAATTAACGAATGTTCATGAACATGTTCACAAACACGTTCACGAACACCTTACCGAACGTTCACGAACACAATCGAACGAACGAGACATCTGTTCATGTTCGTTCATTTAACTAATCGAACGAAATTTATTGTTCATGTTCGTTCGTTTATTAAACGAACGAACATAAACGAACTTCCCGCCGAACGGTTCACGAACTGTTCGCTGAACGTTCGGTTCGTTTACAGCCCTACCTACATGTCAATTTCTATGCCTTCTCACACATCTCACGAAAAAAGTTCTTTTTACAGGAACCTCAAAGACTCTGTGCAGAAGTCCTTCCACTACTTTATAAAACAAACATTTATATCTCAAAGCTCAAGACGTCATTGTTCAGATGTGTTGTTTGCGACTATTCGATACTGCCGGCCCCCTTCTTGCCGTCTTTCTTTCACACACACACACAAAACATATACATATACGGATATACCTATAACAATCTCTCCCTCTAAAATCACTTTCATCTCTCTCTCTCTCTCTAACTGCTTTTCAAAAATCTTTCATTTCCCCTTACCTAATTACCAAATTCAGTTTAACACAAAAACAAAAACAAAAACAAAAACAAAAACAAAAACAGAAGTTTACACACATCAAAACTCCAACAAAATGGTAGTGGGTATGATGAAATGGAGGCCATGGCCACCACAATCATCCAACAAATTCAAAGTCAAGATCATCATCCGGCACCTTCAAGATTCTGCAACTGCAGCTGCAGACGGTGGTGGTCAAGATGTTTCGAAATTGGCTGTTGAAGTTGTGTGGAAAGGGTGTAATAAGCCGAATAATCCGTTGAGTTTTAAGCGGAGAAGTGTTAGGAGGAATGTTACCAAGGATGGGTGTTGGAAAGATGATGGGGTTGTTGAGTGGAATGAAGAGTTTGTTAGTGTTTGTAGTTTGTTCGGGTTGAAAGATGGCGGTTTTCATCGGTGGGATGTTGCATTCATGGTGTTCGACGTAAGTCCTCAACCAAAGTTTTATTATTATGAGATTGATAAATTTATTACTTTTTAATGAAGAAAGTTTTGGAATTTAACTGTTTTAAGTTTGATTATGTATGAAAATCATATGATCTTAAAGTTTTCTACATATTTAACAAATATTTATGTTCGATTGGAGTCTCGGAGAATCGCTTAACAGAAAGCCGTATGCCAGCATATTCCTTGTTTTATCCCCAAAGAAAATAACCAGAAATATGTGCAGATATAATAACAAGATAATAAAGAAGTCAAGTTTTAGACTTTAAGGACCACATGTGATCATAACAAGATCATATAGAGTTGAATATTCTTGATATAATATTACTGGTATGATATGATCACTTGATGATAATGATCAATAATCAATTAATCTCCATGCTTTAGGATCGAAAGTACTACACGTATCATGCTTTTAGTGGTTTGATTAGATTAAAGAACGAAAAAGTTGCACCACGAGCTTTCCAATATTGAACACAAGCTTTTGTCAATAAAAGATGGTAGCTTTTAAGTATTATACCGATTTAAAGCGATGATTATTTATATCGATCTTCTAACGGGCCGTTCCTAGAGAGCCACGATGAACATGAATGATTACTGCTTTAAAAAACTTATCTTTAGATAATAAGATTAGATAAAGAGGGATTTAGAATTTTATGTGTTAAGGTATTTTGATAATATTGTACTCTTCCTAGTTCCTACCAAAGTTGACTTGGAATATAGGAATACCTTACCTCATGGATATAGTAAGCAACCTGCCCCAATAACTTTTATCATATTTCTCTACAGAAAGAAGCTTCCTTTGCTCTTTTTTTGTCTTAAAGGTATTTTTTTTAAATAAATATCTCTAAAGAGATTTGGACTGACAACTTAATGGGCTGGGTCAGATAGAACCACTGATACCTTTGGGCCAAAGCCCACTTGTTTTTTTTTTTATGTATAGGCTGGGTCATATTAACCGAAACTGTAACTGGTTATTAACTGATTGAGTAGCCGATCCGATTAGTGGTTTTTTTTAACCTTAGGTTAGTAATCGGTTAGGGAATTTTTAGAAATAACCGGTTATTAACTTATGTACCGGTTAAGAGGGAAAAAACCGGAAAAAAAAAAACTGAAAATAACCGGTTAATTAACCAAATATAACCGGTTAATTA
Source organism: Helianthus tuberosus (assembly GCA_030545235.1). Taxonomy (NCBI): domain Eukaryota; kingdom Viridiplantae; phylum Streptophyta; class Magnoliopsida; order Asterales; family Asteraceae; genus Helianthus; species Helianthus tuberosus. The sequence goes on from CM060371.1 coordinate 23,265,904, forward strand.
ACCGAAAATAACTGGTTATTAACTGAACTGGTTAAAGTGAATAACCAAACTAGTTAAAGTAATAACCGGTTAAAGCAATAACCGTTTAAAGCAAAAATGAGAAAACAACCTGCGGTTAGGTTAACTGAAGCGATTAGAGAAAATAACCGGTTTGTGCACCTCTACATACTAATAAATTGTTTTCATTAAGAGATCAAATCAAGAACCAAAAAAGAGGTATTGTGCTGTTGCAACTGGATCATTAAACCTTGCAAAATTTGCTTCATCTTCTGAGCAAAACGGGACCGATATAAGCATTCCTCTTTCAGCTCCTGGTGGCATCGCAGAATCTGGACCGATACTTTGTGTAAGTTCCTTAAATATACCTTTGAGTAAAATGTCATTTTCGTCCTTGAGGTTTGGCCAGTTTTGCGACGTTCGTCCAAAGGTTTGTGTTTCCGCATTTGGATCCAATAGGTTTGAAATTTTGCCATTTTCCACCGGCTTGTTAAATCCATCCATTTTACTCCGTTAAGGCAGGGGTATTTTTTGTCTTTTTTGTTAACTTAAGGGTATTTTCGTCTTTTTTGAATTCTTGTACATTATGCTTAATGCTTGTACATAAAGTGAAAAAGACCGAACTGCCCTGTAAGTTAAAAAAGACGAAAATACTCCTGCCTTAATGGAGAAAAATGGATGGAGTTAGCGAGCCGGATGAAAATGGCAAGATTGCAAACCTTTTGGATCCAGATGTGGAAAAACAAACCTTTGGACGAAAATCGCAAAACTGACCAAACCCTAGGGACGAAATGACATTTTACTCTATAACTTTTGATCATTAGCTTGTACTAAGTTTCATGTATTAAGTCCATTTTTCATTTAATATGCAGATATCTTTGAGCCTGCAAGAGCTGAGGATTGCACACGAGACTACCGAACAAGCACAAAGATCTATTATACCGCTTCCGTTATCAACGGGTAATATGCAAGATGAGCCCTCGGGCCTTAAAGCTGGTCTTCAGAAAGTCAAAATCTTCAGGGCTATATCAGTCAATCGAGCTAAAAAAGCATGTCATGAAGAAGAATGTAGCGATGGAAAAAGCTCGGTCAGAGGTTACGATGCCGACTACCCATTTGACACCGAATCACTTGAAACAGATGAAGTTGACTCAGAGGAAGTCAAAGATGAAGACTCTATTGTTAGAAAATCTTTCAGTTATGGAACTCTCGCTTACGCAAATCATGCTGGAGGGTTATCTTACTTTAATTCTAGTTCTAGTGAAGATGAAGATTGGATATACTACCGGAATTATAAAGAAGAAACCGAGTATTCCAATGAATCTATTATCGATCCTTTAGAAGCACAAATCCCGAAACGAAGCATCTTCCCGTGGAGGAAACGAAAGTTGAGTTTTAGATCTCCGAAGATCAGAGGCGAACCGCTTTTGAAAAAGGATTCTGGAGAAGAAGGCGGGGACGATATCGATTTTGATCGAAGGATGCTGAGTTCTTCCGATGAGGTATTTTTTTTTTTAGCCAAATCTTGATATAAGGTTATCTTTAAATTAATAAATATAGAGTAAATGGTTTGAAATCTTGCCATTTTCATCTGGCTCGTTAACTCCATCCATCTGTTAAATCAGGGGTATTTTCGTCTATTTTTGTCAACTTAAAGGGCAATTCGGTCTTGTACATTATTCTAAATGGTTGTACATAAAGTGAAAAAGGCCGAATTACCCTTTAAGTTAACAAAAAGACGAAAATACCCCTGACTTAACGGAAAAAATGGTTGGAGTTAACAAGCCGGATGAAAATGGCAAGATTTCAAACCTTTTGGATCCAGATGCGAAAATGGCATTTTATTTGACTTTTGGTTATAAACGTGGCTGCAGCGTAAAAGTGACGTGGACACGAATACAAACCGATCTTCAATCTCCGAATTTGGAGACGACAAGTTTGCGGTAGGTAGCTGGGAGAAGAAAGAAGTGATAAGCAGAGAGGGGCACATGAAACTTGAGACCCAAGTTTTCTTTGCTTCAATTGACCAAAGAAGTGAACGAGCCGCTGGTGAGAGTGCATGCACCGCTTTAGTCGCGGTTATAGCTGACTGGTTCCAAAACAACTTGAACGAAATGCCAATCAAGTCACAACTCGATAGCTTAATCCGAGATGGTTCATTAGAATGGAGAAATCTTTGCGGAAATGAAGTTTATATGGAACGGTTTCCAGATAAACATTTTGACTTAGAAACGGTCCTTCAAGCAAAGATCCGAAATCTCGCTGTAGTCCCTGAAAAATCATTCATCGGATTCTTTCAACCCGAAGAGATTAAAGAGATCGATCTTCATTTTCTTGACGGTGCTATGTCATTTGATAGCATATGGGACGAAATCACTAATATCGGGTCAACTTACACTGACAGCATGAACCCGTTGGTTTACATTGTAAGCTGGAACGACCATTTTTTTGTGTTGAAAGTCGAACGCGATGCATATTATATTATTGACACGTTGGGAGAGAGGCTATATGAGGGATGCGATCAGGCTTACATGTTGAAGTTTGACAAAGAATCTGTAATTGAGAGACTACCGGTAGATACTAAAAAGTCAAATGAGAAACCGGATGCTGAGAAAGTCAACGAGAGTCAAAGCGTCGAGACCTCCTCGGCGGTTGTAAGTAATAAGAATGAGATTGTGTGCAAAGGGAAAGAGTCGTGCAAGGAGTATATTAAGAGCTTTTTGTCTGCGATCCCGATAAGGGAATTGCAGGCCGATCTGAGAAAAGGGTTGATGGCATCATCGACTACCGTAGTTCATCATCGGCTTCAAATCGAGTTTCACCACACTAGCTGCTCTTCGGTTTAAGCAGCAATGGCTATTAGCCTAACATCTAATATGTAAATGTAAGTGTCTAATACTCATATAAATCCATATAAGTATTATCTAACAGTCCAATTGAAATTAATAAAAGAATAGTTAACAATGAAAACACACTCAACACAACTAACCAAAAGTATTTCAACAGCAAACGGGACATATGATCAAACCATTTTCGTTACATTTCATACACTTCTCGCGCAACAATCCGTCACCCGAATCCATCTTTCGACTCCCATTGCAACTTACGCACATCACAAACCGAACTCCAGCACACCCCTCACAGGGCCCATCCGACGTGTTTAACGGAATTCCAGCCAAAAGTGGGCGGAACTTCCCTTGTTCGTGCAATCGCAACACTTCCTCTGCTCCTCCGATGTACCTCCCCTTGATAAACAACCTCGGCGGGACCGTCTTTCCACCCAGTATCCGAAATAGTTCATCTCGGAAATCCAGGTGCATCGATAGATCTCGTTCGTGATATAATACCTTAAAACTCTCGAGCAGGAATCGAATACTAGAGCAATCTTCGAATGTCTTTCGGATGCTTCTGAGTCCAGTTGTATAAAATATCACCGAATCGCTTCCTCCAGGCGGACAGATTTTCTCAAAATCCGAAAGGGGGTTATCGATTTCTTCCAATTTCAGCGTTTTCAACGGCCGTTCGCCATCCGGGTTATGATCTTGATCTTGATCTAACTCGTCTTCAATGTTCCGTAAAACTCGATTTCGCCTCTTTTCTTCTTGAGCTTTAAACTCCTCAACTGCCTGTCGAAAAGCCGCCAAAAGATTCGGATCAAAAAGCGTGTCGGAATCCAAATCCGGTGGCCGAAAAGACGAGATGCCAGTTTTCGACAACCGAGTAGCACCGAAACTTTTTGAGTTCCCATCCCCCGTCTTCAGCTTCACACCCGGGTCACTCGCGGGTCGAACATTTTCTTTATCCTCTTCTACATAACCCGAATCATTCACGGGTCGAACTCGAACATCTTCATCTTCAAGATCCTTCATGAGCTCCAACACATCAATAACTTCATATTCTTGCTCTAAAACACTCTTCTTGTTTTCAATCTGCATTAATTCTTTTTCAGATTTATCGCTTGATTTCGCAAAGAATTTATCGATAAGCACACCGGCTGCATCGACATGGAGAATTCGATCGGGTTGCAAGTACCCGACCGTCTTAATCGTCTTCAGTTTCTTCAAGAACTTCCCCTTCACACCATTCATGTTCTTATTATTCTTCTTCCTGACCTATATATACAAAAACTGTATGTATATATTGGTCAAAAACATATAATTTCTTGATGAATCAAATGGGGATTATGATCAAATGTAGAATGTTAAGGTTGTTTTTGGCTGTTTTATCGGCTCAACGGCTATAAAGTTTACGAGGGTGTATTTTTTAAATTTTGTGGGGATAGGGTGAGACGAGGTCCACCGTTAGCTGGAGTGGAGATGATTTTGGACCGTTGGATGTGGTTATTTGTGTATACTTTGGATGATGATTGGTGGTAAAGGTAACGGTCGAGCCGGAGTAAAGACTTTTTCTATGAATAATTATTTGACTTTTTCTATTATGTAGATATTTTAAAGAGTAAACTTCCATTTTGCTCCCTATGATTTGGTCACTTTAACGGTTTTGCCCCAAACCTTTAAAAATAGCCATTTTCCTCCAATAGTTTGCTATGGTTTTTCCATTTTGCTCCCCGCCTCTAACTCCATCCAAATTGTATGTTTTTCCATTTTGTCAAATTGTATGTTTTTCCATTTTGCTCCCTGCAGGGAGCAAAATGGAAAACCCATAGCAAACTATTGGAGGAAACTGGCTATTTTTAAAGGTTTGGGGCAAAACCGTTAAAGTGACCAAACCATAGGGAGCAAAACAGAAGTTTGCTCTATTTTAAAATCTTAAGAAATTAAAATTGAGATGATATGATTGACAAACTTGAATTAATTAAGTACATTGATTTACGTTTAATAGACATACTAAAATAATTAAAAAGTAAAAATTTACTGTTGTTCTTCATTTTTTTAAAAGTGAAAATGCTGTTAATTCACGTCTAACTTAACAATAACATCACAAGAGCGTATTGGTTTAATTAAAAACATAATTATTTTTTTTTGTTTTTGTTATACACATGTGAGTTTGGTGGTTTGATTGATTGGTTGGAGAAAAGTGTGGCCCCACCACATCCCAATCCCCCCCCCCCCCCCCCCCCCCCAAAAAAAAAAAACTCGTTAACATATAGCACCACCTAAAAGGGCTCATTGCCGTTGGCGCCCATGCCGCTTTGGTTTGGCGATATTAAAATGGTGAGTTGGCTTGGGTTGCCACCCCACTACGGACGACTTAGAATCAAAACATAATCAACTAAAATCATGAATTTGAGGGAAACAGCTAAAGTCAAAATCAAGGTTCATATGAAGAAATTTAGGTTGGAAAGTCAGGTATGTCATTTTTACCCATGTTCATTTATTTGTTCTTGCATCATTTAAGTATAAACAACCATTGAGCACAAGTTTTTTATTTGTCTGATTACAAATGTACAAATGCTTTTTTCATCTAAAAACAACAATGAAAAAAGTTAAAATAAAACACCAATTTAAAAATGTCCGGTCAATAAGACAAACGTATGGGTAAAGCCTCCTTTTCTTCACCACAGACATCTGGCTATTGTTTGCTATTCCAACCACATACCGCCCCCTATGATGGTGCCGGTGGTATGGTCATGAAGACGTTATTGTTCTATTTCTGAGGTGGCATGAGGGTGACGCCCCATACTACGTATAGTGAGAGATTAATGAAAAACAAACTACCCATAAATAATAGGCAATGATAATTAAGCGTCGATATCTCGTTGGTTTTGTGAAAGGTATATTCCAATTAGCTGTTTTGAATATACATGATAGCGAACACGAATTAAATAAATTTAAAACAGTTTGAATCAAACAAAATGATTGCCCAAAAAGGGAAAAGATCAAATAGGAAGTTTATTTTGGCTAGGAAGTGTAGGAAGCAATAGGATTAGGACATGTGGCAACATTTAAAATAAAGAAAAAAGGTATTTTAGTCAATCCAACCCTTTCTTCTTCCTTTTCAAAACCCAGTAACTTCAAAACCCACTATTTTCAAAACCCACAATCTTCAACCATTTCTTCACTTTCTATCTCAATAATCACTACATTATAGTGCGATTTTCATCACAAATCAATGATTCAAACACCCGATCAACGTGTTCTTCAGTTTTTTTTGAAGAAAACCCAATTTAATTTCATAAAAAATCTCGTTTTTTTCGGTGATTTTGGAGATAATCACTCGATTCGTTTGATTCGAGCGCTGATAAGTGTTTCAATCATTCAAACTTCGTCAATTGTTGAAGAAATCATTTAGATTCATGTAAGAAATTCTTTAATTTCATTTTTACGATCTTGGCGGGGGTCCGGGGGCAGCGCCCCTGGTAGCAGAGTCCCAGGGGCGGCAGCCCCTGGCGGGGTCCAAGGGGCAGAGCCCCTGGCTGGGGTTGAGCTGCCTTTGGAAAAATGCATCAGAAAAATTAATTTTCTGTAAATTGCCTCTGGAAAACTGCATTCGTAGACAGTGTTTTTGGTTCTATAAACAACAGGTTCTGGTCATTGCGTTTTAGTTAGATTCTGGTTCTGTGAACAACAGTTTCTGGTTCTGTGAACAACAGTTTCTGGTCATTGCGTTTTAGACAGTTTCTAGTCTATGAACAACAGTTTATGGTCATTGCGTTTTAGACAGTTTCTGGTTCTGTGAACAACAGTTTCTGGTCATTGCGTTTTAGAAATAAAACATTTTTGAAGTGTTTTTACTCATTGCGTTTTAGGTAAACACATTTTTATGTGTATTCAGTTCATTGCGTTTTAGAGAGAACAGTTTCTTTTGTGTTTTTAGGCCATTGCGTTTTAGAAATAAGACATTTTTATGTGTTTTCTAGGCATTGCGTTTTAGAAATAAGACATTTTTAAGTGTTT